>OY998177.1:161742061-163164561 GCA_963921935.1 Galeruca laticollis | reverse complement strand
AAACACTAAAGGAATATAATTATAGAAAATTCGAACAATAGCAAAAAAGTATGGCAAACAGTCGATGAATATGGTAACAGAAATGTAACAAGAGTGGACAATGATATAAACGAAATTCTGAATGAAAATAATGAGATTGAAAGTGATCTAACTAAAATTGTGGAAATATTCAACAAACACTACGCCACTGTAGATGAAAATATGGAAACGATATTCAGGTTGAAAACAAGCAGATAGAAATAAAACCCGTACGAAATTTTTCTGCAGCCCGTTTCGGAAACTGAAATAAAAAATATTATTCATTCTTTGAAAAACCATTCGTCACCAGGTTTTGGCAATATCACAAGCTTAGCCATAAAATAAACCGCTTGAGTGTTGTTGCCAAGACCTTGAATAGAAGAACAATATTTTGAAATTTTCAATCCTAACCTTTCACAATACTCGAGTAATAATAAATTTGCTTGGCTGTCCGAATCCAAATTCAACCGAACAGTGCCATTTTTAGCGGCGCTCTACCTTAACCACCACAGTCTAAAGTAAAGTCGTATAATTATTAACATTATTTAGATAATTACCTTTGGAACATACGTGAGTATCTAAAATTTCATCATTATTTAGAGGCAAAACCGTCCCTTGCAAAACCGCTGGGAACGCCGTCTCTTCATTTAAACCACGACCCGACTCTGATTTACCTGTATGTAATAAAACATGCTGTTTTTTAGTACAAACACCGCAAGTCCTTTCCATAGAACAGCTTCTCACCCCGTGGCACGAATATAAGCAATTAAAACACCAGTTATTACCTCGTACCGTTTTAAAGGCGACAGAGCTTTAAACTTGTCACATTTAACCCCAAGGTAATGTCGCGAACTTAAATCAAAATTTCCCCGATGGTGGGTGAATTATTAATTGAATTTCTACGTTCGTACCTCGATTGTACGAATTACTACTACTTAAAGCATTTTTAATAATATTCGTACAAAAAACGATAAAGCGTTGTTGCCAAACCGCTTCAGGAAAACTAAATAAGCATTAACAATATCTAAGTACTAAAATACGAAATTTCAACTATTAATTGAGAACTCAAAAATATTTCCCATTCTAACTGTATTAACATAAGAATTAAATTATTTCGTTGCCACATCCTATACTAGACAAATAGAAACAAAACTTGATGAAACTTATATCCCCTATAATCATGACAAGGTTACTGGACTATATCACTCATTCATTAACGTTTTCTGATGGGCAAATTCTTCTTATATTTTCGCTTCTTTCTCTATCCAAGAGCGTTTTCCAGTTATTCTGCGATGCATCCTCATTGTTGTTCTGAAAGATGCTCTTATCATAAAAAAGTCCCTCGTCAATTTCCATTAAAATATGACTCTCTATTAATATATATTATTATTATAAATATTGACTTCCGCTTGTAAAATCATCTCATTCTAATCGCAAAAATGTCACACTACTCTATGAGTGATAAAAACCCATTGTTTGTACTAAGGAATAGCCACTGTTCTAACTGTTTACCTAGCAGTCATGCAGTTCGCATAAGCTGGAATGGTTTCTGGATCTGAAACATTTATTTGGAAACGTGCTCAAATATAACTCAATCAAAGTGTCTCAAACAATCATATTGTCAACTTATAGTGATGCGATCGTGAATTGTAAAATGATTATTAGATAATTTGACAGCGTCGAAAGAAATGCAAGTAGCAATGTTTGGTTGATGTCAAAGAAGCCAGCGGCTGTGAATTTGGGTTGCAGATTTTTAGCTAAAGTTGTTAAAACATCTGCGTTTTCGTCTCCAATAGTCACTTGTAAGAAAATACAGGTTTCCAATAATTCTCCAGCACTTTTCTCCACTTTGTCGCACGACATTATTACGATGATGCTGAATATCTGAAAAGCAAATAATTTGGATCACTGAAAAGACATTTTCTTTAGATACTGTTAAATTCAATGGTCCGATAGGATTGTTGATCAACAAATATGACGCTCGGATGATGGTGAGAGTAGTTTCAGTCGAAAGAGCGGGTCGGAAAATTTTATGTTTCAGTAAGCATCATGAATGTTTAACATTAAAGAATTAAAGGGTGAAAATAAAACTCACGTTAGCTAGATTTGATAACTCGCTAAAGACTGACATTTTTTAATTGACAGATAAGAGGCTGCTAGAATGTACAAGGTGCACAGTATTGCCAATTTGTTAATATAAATATCAACATTGCCACTTATCTAAACAGTATTAATAAGTCTCACAATCTTGGCAGTCTGGGTTTGAAAGAGCTTCCCTCACAGATCCTAGGTCTTCTACTGAAATTGGAAACTCTTCGGGATAATTTTTAACTTCAGCCAAATAACTAACAAAACCTTCAGATATTTTAGGTTTCCTTTTTCTTCCTGATTTTCCAACATTTTCTGACGTACATATCATCTTCACTAAGATCACTTTCATTACTGTTCAAAATATCCATCATTGTCTTCTGGCTTCTTCTGATTCTACATAAAAATTGATGTCAGCCCGTTAGTTTCATTATCGATAATATGCACATCTCTAGTTGTGAAAATGTGACCAGTTTTGGATCGTATAGCCTGTAACAATTCGTGGTTTCTGAAAAACCAATTAAAATTAATTTCACAGACTTTTTATCCCACTTTCTTTCCTTTTCGTTTGGAATATAGGTCATTGCAGGATATCTAAATATACTAATATGACTCAAATCTAGCTTTCGATTGAAAAACATTTCATAAGGTGATTTTCCATGCTTATACACTGCACGTAAGAATTCTGACGTGATTTTTAGATAATATCGAAACAATTGTCAATTTTTTAGAACTTTCAACATTTTTCAATATACTGTGGAGTTAACTAGGAACAGTAAGTTTCATTTAAAACACTGAAATAAGTAGATTCCACAAAGTAAGGGTCGAGACAGTTAATTTCATTTTTGTCTCTTTGATCTGCAGTCTGGGTGAATGTTTTCCATGCATGTTTATTATTCTTTACTAATTCTTTAATGTCCTCGTTCCATCATTGTGTTCTCTTTAATTTTCCGTTGTATTTTCTCTTCCCGCATATCTTCTCTTCCTTTTCTAGTAGTACTCTAATTTTTTTCCATCTTTCTTCTAGTGTCCAACCTCCTCTGTGCTTGTCTAGTCTTGTAACCTCCTCATCTGTTTCTTTTTAGTATTTATTTCTAAGTTCGCTGTTTTTTAGCTTTTGAATTGCAATTTTACTATATTCGTTTTCCTCAACTGTCTTTGTCATATAATTCCGTAGCTTTGCTGTTATTAGTCTATGATTTGACCCTATTTTTCATAAATCATAAAACTACAATAACAACAACAAAAATTAAAATATTTATGTATTAAAAAATTAAATAACATTAATAATGATAAATACCTTTCCCCCACTTTTTGGTAATATAATTAGGGCACAGGTAAGTACTATTATAAATGTTACTTGGGGTCTCTTAAATTTCTAATATATTGTGGATCAACATTAAGTAAGAATGCTTTTACTTCTTTTATATACTTAAAGAGGTTATACTAAATTCAATTTGTGGGGGTAATATATTGAACAATCTTGTTTTCAAATGGACACAGCTGCATTGTCTAAGATATTTTCAATATTCAACGATACAGCCACATTTCAAACGCCTTCAATTTTTTCATTGTTGCCTTAGTCAGTGTCCATGCTTCTACACCGTAAAAAAGAACAGAGAACGCATAACAGCAAAGGAGTCTTATCTTGGTCTTTGATGCTATGTGATGGCTTGTGAACATGTTTCTAATTTTTTCAAAGGTTAGCTTTTCGCTTTTTCAATTCGAATTTCTTGAGAATTATCCTATTGTTCGTTGACATTAGTTCCTAGATAGTTAAGGCTGCTCACTCGTTCTACTGGTTTTTGACTACCTAAGTTGGCAGTTGTGTATCCTTTCTTTGCTTATGACCATAAATTTTGTTTTACTGATACTAATATCTAGTCTGTAAAGTTGGCTGCACTCTGTAATTTTATTCATGAGTTCTTATATTCTCTCTACGCTGTCAGCGAAAATGAATAGAATAGAATACAATATTCTCAATTTCCGTATTTTTTATTTCAAGATAATCAAAACTGTTTCAAATGTAAGAATCTAGGTAATGTGTATTCACAGTGCCTAAATGTTTCAATACCTACGAAGAACGTTTTCAACCGATGTATATATATTAGAGAGTAAATTCACATATTTATTATCTAAAAGTGGACCTCCTTATTACTATAATAAACAAATACTCACCACATTCGTAATGTCCATAGACACCGTTAAACATGATGCATATAAATCAACATCATCCCTAAATAAAATGATCTTCAAATCATTACAACACAGCATAAATGAATAAGTTAAAAGGCAAAGATGAAAGGTTCCAGTCAAATTGTTGAAATTTGTTGATATTTGATGTAACAGAACCATATATCTTTTAATATTTTTCCATAACTGCTCATTAGAAACATTATTCGAACTTATTCTTTTAATATACTCGTTCAAAGAGTTATATCGTATACTAATTATATCACAAAAATTCGACGAAAAGAGAACTAGGAAAAGCATTTCAAGAATTGCCAAACTATCCAAGGTGGTCCACAAATATTGTCCATCTATACCAGAGAATATATATATTGTTTGTGGAATCAATTTCATGATGATTATAAAAATTATTTTCAAAATCTGACACGTACTATTATTCATGTGTGTCTCCAATCTACTCAATTTTGAGATGTTTTTATGTAGTAAGTTGAATTGTTTTTTTTTGTATAATATACCAAAAACAAAATTGATATGAAAGGCACAGTATAACAGGAAATAGATGCTTATACTAGAGATCATAGATCCCTCTCTGATATAGTTATAAAAGGTTGTGTAATCACAAAAAGCATTGGATAACACTGTTAAAATCAAATAAAATGTTACTGAACATTTTGTTTTTGGACAAAGGCGGTAATCACTACATAAATTCACGATCTTCAAAACAAATTTCAGAAAATACAAGTCACTTTGCGGGGAGGAATTTTTGAAATACATGTTAGATAGCCAACTGTTTTCGATTGAATGGTTTTGAAAACCATTAGAAATCTAAATGAACGCATTGTTTTATTACATACATAATGGATTTTTTATGAGAAATGTGACATTAACATGTCTCTATAATCGAAAATGGAAAAAGCACAGTATAATGAGACTAAAATGTTATTGAGGTAGAAAATAAAGTAAATACTGTAAAACTAATGTTTATATCGCATGCTGAGAATGAAAGCGACGTAATACAAAATTTACGGAGATCGAAATTCCACTCATATGTGCACTTTCCGAAACAAAAAAGAAAGGTAAAAGAACGACAAAACTAAATAACTACATCTTAATATACTCAGGCGTGCCAAAAGACCAAAGAGCAACATCAGGCGTTGGAGTAGCTATAAATGATAAATATGAACAGAACATAGAATGCATAGAATACGTGTGCGACAGAATCCTGAGAGTAAAGATTACGAACAATATTCAATCATAAAATTGGTCACTTTTATACACTCTGGAGGCTGTATCGTGCTAACAAACTGAAAATTCTCCAAAAATTACAAAAATTTGGTATTTCAAGTACCATAGCACCCGTTGTACTGGCCTTGGTGAGCTGAATATCAATAGAGTTCATCTTTGAGACGCTCTGAATAATATCCAATCATAAAATTGGTCACTTGTATATACTTCGGAGGCTGTATCGTGCTAACAAACTAAAATTTCCCCAAAAATGACAAAAATATCATACTTAAAGTACTATAACACCTGAATATCAATAGGATTCATTTGCGTGATGTCCTGAATAATATTCAATCATAAAATTGGTGACTTGTTGAACGACAGAAGCTGTATCGTGCTAACAAACTGAAATTTCTCAGAAAATGACAAAAAAGTCGTACTTCAAGTGCCATAGCACCTGTTGTACTGGCACTGGTGAGCTGAAAATCAATAGGGTTCACCTGTGACATGTCCTTAACAATATGCAATCATAAAATTGGTGACTTGTTGTACTCCAGAGGCCGTATCGTGCTAACAAGACATGTAACGAAAAGTGGCCGACGACAACGACGACGACGACATACACACAGGATTTTTTTTCTAAAAACCGTTCTTTCGTGTTGTTGTTGATGGAAAACGTAAAAATAACTTAAAAAAAATTCAAAATTCCAACTTTTTTTGGGGTAAACCAATACTTTTCTCGCATATTAGATAGGTCGGGCGGAAACGTAATATGACTATTATTATTGGGTATGTACATGTATATATTTACTCTACATTTGTATGTGTATGTTGTGATATGTGAACTGAAAAAAAATACTTCAATAGTGGTATATCACCTAGTCAACTCTTTTATCAGTCATTGACCACTGTTATATTTTTTATATATTCTTTATCCATTTAATTTTAAGTGTATTCTGGGTCTTTATCATTTTTTATGACCACGAATTTTCTCTTTTATTAGTTTAGTATATTTCAAAAAAGACCAACGTTCCCATTATGTCTAGGAACACAGTCTAGTTCTGGCTAAAGTGAATCTAGACATAAACGTTATATCTAAATAAAAAAACTATTGGTCATTTGAGATATCTGGTATTTATTCACAATGCATGTTTGACTTCATAATTTTCTTGTAAAAGCGTACTGAATAAATATTATTATTATTCTTTTATTGTAGGGTGCCGTCAAGAATTTCCGTTTCCAAAAGGGTTCCGTCACCATAAAATTTTGAAAACCGCTATCTTAGATAGATCGGGACTCACATTTTGCCGGTTTCTGTAATGTTTGACACCAAGCAGGTTCAGATACATAGTCATCTTTGACGACTGGAAAGTCTGGGGTTAGGTGAACTCGCAGATCTAATAATATTTTCTTGCCACGGAAGTATTCACTTACGCTTATTCACACAACTTGAGTCGTTTATTTAGGGTATACTTACTTCACAAGTATTTACTTGCAAGTTATAGTAAATACTTGTTTTTTTCACTTCAATTTTTGCGTTTACTTGCTTTTTGAAACTGCACTAGTATTAGTACTCGTTTTTATTCACCCGGCCCATTGATCCATTTTACTATGTTAGGATTAGAAAAACGAATTTATGCTTCATGGACGCACTGTATAATGTTACTTGTTCTGTATTAGCAGAACTGTTCTTACTAAGATTAACTCTACAAGAGTCGGAAATGTAATTGCTGGCAAGAAAGACTTAATTACAAAATTTGCAGTTTCCAATACGTTAAAAAATAAATTAATTCGTATACGCCCGTCGAAAAACACGCATTCGAGATAAACTGGAATCAATTATTTATACAATGGAGCTCATTTACTCTGCGCGATCGATTTTGTAGGGGTAACTGCAGTAGTAAATGTACAATGCACGTAAAGTTTCCTTATTCGATATTGAAATGAATAGAACGAATCTGAAAAAATTTGTTTAATCTCAAGTGGACGAGCATTTGTTAAGTAACTAAGATATTCCTATCGTAGTCCTTTCGATAACGAATTATTATTCGATTGCTACACCTTCTTAAAGACTGATGAAATTTGGAGCGTGAAAATGAACTATTGTAAGCTTCTCTATTAGTGGTAACAGGTGACGTAATAGGCATCGGTGACGTCACCAGTCAATTGAAACCAATTATATTAAATAGGACCTTATGGCGAGTGACACCTCGTTTGAAATGTATTTAGAGGTCCTATTCAATCATACTAATTTATTTGGATTAACGATTTTTTCGATGGTTTAAATAAATTTGAGTTTCGCTTTTAATTAATAAAGATTCAAAAGTTGACGTTTTAACATGCTGTAACAACTGCCGGTTGTTCCTAAACTGCAACTACGTAGGCTTTGGAAAAAAAACCGCTGTCATCATTGTAATAGCGCCTTATGTTTGTCCAGTGGTTATTTATCCCTCTCGTTTTTCCTGTAACGTTGCTGTCACCAGTGCCGTAGGGCACAATAGAGTCGGAAATCACCTGTTGAAGAACCTTGGGGAAGGGTGGTTTCCTGGCTCGAGCGGGAGGGTATACGTGGGCCCCCTTGGGCTTATACGATGTACAAAGCCTGAGTTCTAAGGTTCGTCGTGTCGTCCAGCTACCTGTACGTCCCCAGGGTCTAATCCACCAATGTCGGGTAGAGGGATTTGTTGGGGTGTAAAGGGAACAGTCTAGGTAGATAACATATAAATATGCCTATATTACGAACAAATAAATCTAAAGTAAAAAAAACAACTCTTATGCCTAAGGTATATGATATAATATAATAATAATGTTATTTGTCCGGCACTTAAATAAAACTAGCGAGGGTTCCTACATATATTCGCCCTCTCTTCCAGCTATCGTCCGGTAAGGACAACGAAGATCATTCTCAAAGAAAAGTGGCCAGTGTTTTCTTAAGCAAAAGAAAAACGATTTAGCGTCTCCTTACTAACATATAACGCCTTGACCTAGCTAACAGTTACTTCAGTGGCTTCCATAAACTTTGAATTTACGTAATGCAAAAATAGCTGATTTCGTAAACTGACCTTCCTGCTGGACGAGGGGTAACATTCGCTGCCCGACAAAGTTCAACTTAATAATAAAATCTTATTGTTAGAGCAAATATAATTTATGTTACAATTGATATATGGTCATTGGCGTCTTCCAGGGACTGGTATTGAAAATATTTCTCCCTGATTACACTGTAAACAATCGATTAACATAAATAAAACTTTATAATGCAATAACTGATACTAAACCTTTGAGAGTATGATCGGAGTAATCTACCTGTCTCCGGTTTATGGGGGATGTACCCCTCGCAAAACTCCCCGAATAAAATTTTATAGTCATAAGAGAAAGAACAATTTACGAAGCTTGAAACTCTCTCTAATTACGGTAGTATACGGCTCAAGCTTCAGTATAACACTTATATGGCAGGATGGATAGTCAGACACACAAGACAAAAAAATCAATACAAATATGATTTTCCAAAAAAAAAACAATTAAAAAAAGATTGTCAGGTTCAAAAACTTACGGTTTGGAAAATCTTGGTCGAACGTCACAAAAAAAGAGATGAGCTCTGATAGGCTATCTCTGCTCCCAGCACTTCACGACAATCACTAAAACTCACTGTCAAAACGCGGGCAGTCGTGCCAGGAGTACCAGACTGCACTGTCGCTGTCCGACTCTCCCTAATCACCCAATTTCCCTCTATTTATTTCGAGTCTTTTTGGAACGAGTTAGTTATTCAAAATATCAAACGTAGCTGTGTTTTTCTGCGTCAGTTACTTGTCCTCGCTTCTATGTCTTTTATTTTCGTAATTGAAGGTTATCTTCAAATAAATTTCTCTATGCTTAGTTGCATAATTCCTTTATATTTTTATGATATTCAAAACATGATGCTTTTTTGGGTTTAATTATTGATTAACGAGACGTTCAAGTATCTACACAAAATGGCACGTGCTCTAGCTGAGTAAAGTAAAGTAACAGCTGCCTTAATCATTGGTGAAAGTGGAAATAGTTTTCATGCGGCGGAATGCATTTTTAAGGAGAGATACCCTGATCGCCTTATATCGAGGACTTATTTGGTGGAGATTTTTCATAAGTTTCAACAAACCGGTAGTGTTCATGATGCCAAACGATCAGGTCGACCAAACATTGGTATCGATAAACAAACTGATATAGTTGCATAAATTATAGTAAACTCTTCTTTTTCCACATCCCAAGTAGCGTCTACCTGTGGAGTCAGTCATAGTACAGTACATAGGGTGTTGACCCTAGACAAATTTCTTCCATACAAATTAAAAATGGTGCATCAACTTTCAGATAACTTACTCGACCGAAGGCTGCAATTCCGTGAAAATATGTCAACAAAAATTCACCAACATCCAGACTAAGTGAAGACAATTTGTTCTAGTGAAGAAGGTACTTTCTTCCTTAATAGAAATATTAATACTCAAAATGTGAGGAATTGGAGTGACATAAATTCTCACATGTTTTGTGAAAAACATACACAGTTCCAATTGAAAGTAAATGTCTGGCAGGTATTTTCGGAGAACACATAGTCGGGCCTCTTGTTTTGAACTTTAATTTAACCGGTCAAGTATATCTCGCAAATGGACGGCTAAATCTTTAAATTCTGGAAGATAATCCAGATGAATTTGGTAACTTGGAAATACCGTTCCAACAATATGGTACTCCTGCACACTATAACTTTGCAGTAAGACGTTATCTAGATGAGAAATAGCCTGGTAAATGGATGAGACGACGCGGTCCAATAGAATGGCCAGCTTGATCACCGGACCTAACACCTTTAGATTTTTTTCTGTGGGGATACCTCAAATCTAAAGTTTGCAACAGTTCCTGACAGTATTGACGTTTTAAAACAACGAATTGTTGAAGAATGTTGGGCAATTTTCCTTGACACATTTTATCGAGTCCGACAAGAGTTTAATAATAGGATGATTTACTCCCAGGAAGTAGATGGAGCACATTTTGAATAATTATTATAAGAACTTGTTCTTAAATATTTATTAATTAGAAGCGAAACTCAAATTTTAGTGATTATTTATTTTAACCATCAAAAACATCGTAAATCCAAAAAAAAAGTATTATTGAATAGGTATTCTTAATAGCTTCCAAATGAGGTGTCACTTGTCATAAGGTCCCATTTAATATAATTTATTTCAATTGCCTGGTGACGTCACTGTCACCACCAGTAGGGAAGCTTACAATAGTTCATTTTCACGCTCCCAATTTCATTAATCTGAGTATCACCGTTCAAAATAAAAGTGGGGACTTTTGAGAAGCACTGTATAAGTTAAAAGTTCACAAAGCCATCTGATAAATACAATGCAAATTATTATTATCAAGAACAAAATATTTACGAACTTCAAAAAACCATTCATTAATTTCTTTTATCAAATTATTTCTTAAGATTCAACGTTAGCAAACGAATTCTCTTTGATTTCTTCTACCAACTGAAAACGGACTGATTAAAGTAATAATTTAAGTTCTGGAAAGAAAAGTTTTGGCTGGGCCATATCAGGATAATACAGTGGCTGTTTGATAACCTTTTAACAAGAAATTCGTTCACAATAGTAAGCGTATGTGCTATCGGGTAGTAATATCCTAGTGTTTTCTTTTCACACGTTTTTTGTTCTTCCTCAACGAATTTGCTATATCAAATCCCGTATGATAGTTTGAGATAGAGCTGAAAAACACTTTATCTTCACTTCTGACTTGCAAAATTGACGGTTTTAAAGATTAAAACTAACTTTTTCGCATCTGTGAGATGCCCTGAACAATATTGTACTATGAAATTGTCACTTTTATACACTTCGGGGGATCTCTCGTGCTAACAAATCGAAATTTCTCCAAAACTAACCAAAAATGTAGCATATCTGGATTCATAGGACCCGCTGTACTCGCTCTAGTCAGCAGAAAATCAATAATATACATTTGCGAGACACCATGAAAAATATCCAATTATAAAATTGGTCACTTGTATATACTCCGGAGGCTGTATCGTGCTAACAACCCAAAATTTATCCAAAGAGGACAAAAGATGTGGAACTTCAGGTACCATAGCACCATTTTCACTAACTCTGATGAGGTAAAAATCAATGAGGTTCATCTATAAGACGCCCTGAACAATATCTAGTCATAAAATTGGTCAATTTTATATACTGTGGAGGATGTATCGTGCTAACAAACTGAAAATTCTCCAAAAATGACAAAAATTTGGTACCATAAGTACCATAGCACTTATTGAACTGGCTTTAGTGAACTGAATATCGATATGGTTTATCTTTGAGACGCCTTGAATAATATTCAATCATAAAATTGGTCACTTGTATATACTCCGGAGGCTGTATCGTGCTAACAAATTGAAATTTCTCCAAAAAATGTCGTACTTAAAGTACTATAGCACCTGTTGTACTGGCTCTTGTGAACTGCGAATCAATAGGGTTCATCTGTAAGATGTCCTGAATAAGATTCAATCATAAAGTTGGTGACTTGTTGCACTCCGGAGGCTGTATCGTGCTAACAAACTTAAATTTCTCAAAAAATGACAAAAATGTCGTATTTCAAGTACCATAGTACCCGTTGTACTGGCTCTGGTGAGCTAAAAATCAATAGGGTTTATCTGTGAGATATCCTGAACAATAATGAATCATAAAATTAGTGACTTGTTGCACTCCGGAGGCTATATCGTGCTAACAAGACATGTAACGAAAAGTGGCCGACGACAACGTCGACGACGTCGACATACCCACATGATTTTTATCTAAAAACCGTTTTTTCGTATTGTACTTGATGGAAAACGTAAGAAGAACTCAAATTTTTTTTTCAAAATTCCAACTTTTTTTGGGATAAACCAATACTTTCTCGCATATTAGATAGGTAGGGCGGAAAAGTGAAAAGTAAAATTAAGATTTCTCTGCACCAGTCGAGCAACATCGCGTTTCATACTCAATCATTTAAAATGTTACAAATCGTTTCGCGAGATGTGGTTATTTCAGCGACAACCCCTCCGATACTCGAAGAACGATTTTTCTCCACTTGTTGGCCGTTCAATAGAAAACATTGATATATCGCTTAAGCTGAAAAATAGTCACACTGTGGAACTGGTTTCCTTGATGCGTTATTATTTTGTAGTCAATTTCAATCCTGTTATGCTGATTTCTTCCTGATGAGGGTAATTCCATATAGGTATTTCCTTTGGGTTCAGTTTCGTTGTACCAATACCACTGCCAAATGTCTCGACCAATAAATTCAGATCTATGATCACTGTATGTAATTTGGTCATTTCGGTAATATCAGATATTTATATACTGAGTTCGAAATTTTATATCATTTTCTCGTTTCATTTCCAAAATTCTGAAGCCATTTGTGATGTGGATGAATTTTTCCGAGATCTTGAAGATCTCTTGGCCTGTTTTGTTATTTTGTATCTGTAGGCATCGTCTTTAAATTTTATGGCACCAGCTGAGCCGGAGTGTAATTTAGAACCATACGTTAACATTTTTTTTATATACTATTTTGGTATTTGTTTCTTTGTAGGGGTATTTATACAAAGTAAGATGTACATTGAGTGACATTCATTTAAAATATAGGGTTGGTTTGAAGTCAGCTATACCCAACTTTGTCTTACAGATGGAAAAACACATTTCCACTTTTGCAATGTAATGTGTTACGAATTGCTTTCTTCTGAACTTTATGCAATGACTTCAAAACTACTGACAGGAGTTATCCTGAAATATCCCAAAACACAACAAAACATCTAGTCTTGAATGTTTTACTATCAGAGCCCTAGGAAATTGATGCATAATCAAACTTTTTCCTGATTATAACCTGATAAATATATAAGGGACTCCTTATATCTGCACCTCAAGTATGCTTGAGTTCTCAGTTAATTAGTCTTTTCTGGTAGATGAAAATTATATTATCGGAGGTAATATAACTAGTGTTACGATTGATATCGATGATAGACCGAATTAGAGCCGATGAAGATTTTCCTATGCCTCTAATGAGTAGTATATTCGATGCGGTGATAGAACTATTATCAGTTTGATAGCCTTTTACTACTCTATTTCAACCACTTAAAACCGAAGAAAAAGCGTCTGATTGTTAGAAATAATTTTAAATATCGTAACAAGTAGGTTGTTTTTTATAAGAAACTAAAAAAAAGAGAACTGTCAATTTGAAAATGTTTATGTCATGTAATGTTAGCTGCTAATTTTTCTTGAAATAAATTGCATATTTCAACCGGGATAATTACTTTAAAAACTAAAAACCTAACACTGATGACATATGAATCTAATCGTATTACGTAATTTAATTCGTTTCTTTATTTATTGTTTTACCCACAAACTTACCCCACTTGCCAATAAACTTATGTGTGTTCACACTACATTCTAAAACTAATTTAACAGCTTTTATCCGTTGTGGTACTTTAGCAGATATGTTATTACACGTATATAGTGGATGTTACATGTATTCAGGAGGATAATAATCTATTAATGGGGAAAGTATATTACCAACAAAATAAGATTGGTTGGTCTATTTATCTATTAAACAAATCCTAATACCTGTAGTCCGAGTACGAAAAACTGTGGAACTTTTTATAGGTTATACATGAAAGTACGAAATAAATCACGTAGTGAATTGAAGAAGTATGATGTAATAAGTTTATTGTTTGTAGCAAAGAATTTGTAGAAAATCAATTATGAATTTCGGGGAGTAATTGGAACATGTATTCATAGGCTTCTACTATCAATCACTCTTTGAAATTAAATTTTTTTGTAACAAAATTCTGCTTTCTTCTGAAAAAAAAATCATGAATTTTTCGGATTATATGCCTCAACTGATGTGGAATCATTATCTTTCAAAAAGAGTGTTGAGTTGTCGAGCTTTCTGTCGATTCACTCCATCCATTTTCCACGATATTTTACTTTTCCGCCCAACCTATCTAATATGCGACAAAAGTATTGGTTTACCCCAAAGAAAGATGGAAATTTAAAATTTTTTTTGAGTTATTTGCACGTTTTCCATCAACAACAACACGAAAAACGGTTATTAGAAAGAAAAAACCTGTGTGTATACCGTCGTCGTCGTCGTTGTCGTTGTCGTCGGCCACTTTTCCTTGCATCTCTTGTTAGCACGATACAGCCTCCGGAGTCTAATCAGTCACCAATTTTATGATGGAATATTGTTAAGGACATTTCACAGATGATCCCTATTGATTTTCAGCTCACCAGAGCCAGTACAACGGGTGCTATGGTAGTTGAAGTACGATATTTAGTCGTCTTTTGAGATATTTCAGTTTGTTAGGCACGATACAGCCTCCGGAGTTCAACAAGTCACCAATTTTATGATCGAATATTATTCAGGACATCTTACTGATGAAACCTATCCATTTTCAGCTCACCAGAGTCAATACAACAGATGCTACAGTACTTTAACTACGATAATTTTGTCATTTTTGGAGAAGTTGCAGTTTGTTAGCACGACACAGCCTCCGGAGTATATACGAGTGATTGGATTGAATATTATTCAGAGCGTCTCAAAGATAAACTCTATTGATATTGAGCTCACCAAAGCCAGTACAACGGGTTCTGTTGTACTTGAAGTACTAAATTTTTGTAATTTTTGGTGAATTTTCAGTTTGCTAGCACGATACAGCCTCCAGAGAGTATACGATTGATCAATTTTATGATTGGGTATTGTTCAAGTTATCTCACAGATGTACCCTATTGATTTTTGGTTGACTAGAGCGAGTACAGCGGGTCCTATAAATCCAGATATACTAAATTTTTGGTTATTTTAGGAAAAATTTCGGTTTGTTAGCACGATACATCCCCCAAAGTGTATACAAGTAAAAATTTTATGATAGAATATTGTTTATGGCCACAGATGAGGAAAAGTTAGTTTTAATCCTTAAAACCGTTCATTTTTTCACAATTTAGTGATTTAGGTTGGACGTGTTGCTCCATAATCCTTATTTGCCCTATTTCTTTTTTTGTGTATTGGAATGAGGTTACATCGATATGGTATCATTAGTTGCTACATTCTTCACTGCATATGATCCATATTTATTCCTTTGCCTCGTCTCCCAACCATTTTAATATTTCTGGTGCTAAACTGTCTTCTCCACTTTTCTCATTCTAACTGGTCTTATAGTCTCCTCCACTTCTTTCCACAAATCGCACACTGTACTCTGGATAAAGCCTGCGGAGCTCGCCAACAAGACCTAAGTATTTAGCACGCTCTTTTCCCTCTTTAAATTGATATTAGTTTCTGCTGGAGTATAAAACTCTATGACCTATATATTCTTAGTTCTCTTACCAAGTATGACATTGTCAGGCTTATTAGCATTAATCGGGTGCGTAGTAGGAAAAGTATAATAGAAGCGACAGTTATCAATATCTACTAATGTTTCAATATCAGTAGAAGCAAAAGGCAGAATTGGTGGCATAGCAGTACCCAAGATGGTGATAGGATATAACTAGTGACAGCATACACAGGGGAAGTCGACAATAGGTACATAAGAGTTTTAAGCTGCTACCGGCACGCGCGAGAGCTGGTATTGGGAACGTTAGCGAACTGATTACGACATACTACAGTTTTCATTACACCATCTTGGCAGGCAAGCACGAAACCCTTTGTCTGAGGCTCAAGGTCAGCAGACTTCATGGAAGCAAAGATAGGCTTTATAGATAGACTGAGTGTCTCAATATTTCTATAGAACACCCCATGCTGGTCTACTAAGAACTCCTTATGTTCGGCTCTTTTAACTAGAGACTTCATCGCTTCAAGCTCCAATCTGACAAGAAATTGGTCGTCCAGTGTAAATATGAGACTAAACAAACCCCTCTGCTGAAAAAAATCTAGCTAGTGTTCTTTCACGATGCGCAGTAGTGGGTTAACCCTGTTGACGATTTTATAAAATATTACAAGCTCAGGAGGTAAATACGGGAAACTGACGATCGGGGATGAATGCTGCGGTTAGGATGCTGGAGTCCAGCTCACGCAACTAATATTTATGATGCTAAACTGCCTTCTCCACTTTTCTTATTCTAACTGTTCTTATAGTCTCCTCCACTTCTTTCTTCGTAATTCCTTGCATTTTTCCGGCGCTTTGAATAATTTCATTATTTGGTAAGAAACCTTAATATTTTATGATTATGATTATGCTGGTTTCTCACCACCTCTAGAGGAAGCGGATTTCGGTGAGTTTTGGATATTACGGCAGTGCCAGACTACAAGTCATATCAAAACATTTTCATCTTCTTAGTGTGTTGGTCGGCTCTATTGGTTTAGGAATTCCCGAACTATTGCTGCTGTTTTTAATAATATTGCTTTCTGTATATTTTCATCAATCTGTGGTTCGATATTCAAAGTAGTGGTGTATTTTGGAACAATTTTGTTGTTATGCCTGCCGCCGATATTACTGTTGGTACTATTGAGATTTCTTCTTGTTGCCATTTCTACCAATTATTTTAGTTTTATTGCCAGTGGGGTGTACTTCATGATTCATCTTGTTCCTTTTGTGTGACGTTTGTATCGTACGGTATGGCAATGTAGATTAAATATGTTTTCGATACTTTTTGTTGTCAAGCGTTATATCAGGTTTGTTGTTTGATATTGTTGTCTGTCAGTAAGGTTCTATTTCAGTAAATTTTGTTGGGTGGTGTATATTTATGGTATGATGTTTGTAGTACCTTATAATCTATTGCCAACTCCTGATGTACGATTTTTGCTGCTGTGTTGTGTTTATCCATTTAGTCTGTGCCGACAAATATTTTGCATCGTCCTACTATATGTTCTATTGTTTCTTTTTTTGGTGGAACCTTCTACACAAGCCTGATTCTACATTTTCTTTACAGATGAATTTTCTCTAATTTATTGTTGCTATCACTCCATGTTGTATAGCTGTTATAAATCCTTCAGTTTCAGGAAAGAGGTCTCCATCTTGCAGCATTTATACGATAATTATTTATATGTGGTTGGTTGTTGCATGCAGTTTATATGTTTGTCGTGTATGGCTTCTGTTTCCATGTTTATTTTTTCGAGTGTGGTTGGTATTTGTACGTTATATGATATGTTTTTTTTACTGAGAATGAGTAAAGTGTATTGTTTGTCTTCGTTACCTATTGCTCAATGTAATGTGGTGGTTAGATATGGAAATAGTGTCGTAGGTTTTTTATTTGTGTATGGTGTGATGTTTTTATGTCAATTAATCCTTTTCGTTCATCTGATCGTGCTATAGTTGTTCTTTCGATGCACAAGCTAGGGTGCATATACGGGTGTTCAGTGAGCATAGTTCTTGTAAGCCTGTTGAGTTCGTATAGATCGGCGTAAGACCATTTTATCTCTAAAATGAGTATGTGATCATTGGTATGGCACAGGTGTTTATTGTTTTAAATGTATTACGGGAATTAAGTTGCGTTTTCAGTATCAGTTTGATTCTGTTTTTATACTACTGTTTAAATTGTTTTTCTATGCTTGTGTGGTTAACTGTTGTATTTTGATTAAACTCCAGGTATTGGCACGTGTCTCATTTCTAGAAGCACTTTCCTTTGTTTATGGTCCATGATAAAAGTGTTATTATATTGTTGAGTTTACTATTGAGATAGGATTGGTTGTTAGTAGTTGCAAGTGAAAAACAAACGATAGTATTATGATAGTATTTAGACAGTAGTCAAAATGGAAGTCGAAAACGTTTTACAACTGAATTCGATTATTAATTTAAACGATGAGGAATTGTTAAATAGGCTCCAAAATGTGAACTCGTTACCAGGGAATATGAGATGTGCACGAATTGCAAAACGTCGAACCGGCGCGCATTTTTCACAGTCTGTCGATATCTGTTCACTCAATTTTTTCATTTGCAAATTTTGTATGTATTCCTGATAGTATACCTATTTGAGCACGTATCATTTCATAACAAAATGGATGATCATTTGAATTATAGAAGATTGGATTTCCGGTTAGAACACCAAAGCTGATTGATATCGCGAGCGAAGCGAGCGCTCCGTTTCGACGTTTTGCAATTCGTGCACATCTTATATTCCGTGGTAACATGTTCACATTTGGAACCTATTTAACAATTCCTTATCGTTTAAATTATCAATCGAATTCAGTTGGAAAACATTTTCGACTTCCATTTTGACTACTGTCAAAATACTACCATAATACTATCATTTGTTTTTCACTTGCGACTACTAACAACCAATCCTATCTCAATAGTAAACTCAACAATATAATAACACTTTTATCATGCACCATAAACGAAGGAAAGTGCTTCTAGAAATAACGTCGGCATCGTTCCACGTTGTGCTCATGTTCTTGCCTTTTCAAATCTTCGAGAATTAAATTAAGCCTATTTGGATCGTGCGCAATTGAAAATTCTGAACAAAGATACTTTGTCTATTCTCTTCTTGATTCTGATTTCCTACAAATCCTCTTCCCTCTCTTCCTTCATTTTCTAAACTTCCTTCTCTTCTCTGGAAATTCACCTGTCTATTTCTTGGATTAACGTCCCCTTCCGATCTGTTTCTGTGTTCTTGGCCTCTAGTGTCATTATTTTCCCAATGCCTGTTGCCATTATTATAATTGTTATTGTTATTGTATGTATTATCTGGTTATCTGATTAGGATAGTTGTAGCCATTTGTGTAAGAATAGTTATTATTTCTTTGTTGGTTATTTATATTGCGGTTATAGTTATTATTGTAGTTATAAGTTCTGTTAATATTTTTTATGATTTTGGTTATTATTTCTATCATAATTATTTCTGTTCATGTTCCCCTCAATTCGTTTCAAGGTAGTTCGTAAGTGGATTCATATTATTAATCCCTTGAATTGTTATTGCTTCTGCCATATCGGTTCTAAATTGTCTTGCTATGGTACACCATACTGATTTTGTTTCTTAAAATGTTTATGTGAATATCTTTGGGTGTATCTTTAAGTATACTCCATTATTACAACTTGTCATTACAATTATCTTCCTCCCTACTCTTTTCTCTTCTTAAATCTTCTTCTAGTTGTCTTATTATATATTCTGTCCTGAATTCTATATCTCCTGTCTTCTGTCCGTCCTGTATTTCTTTTTTCAAATTTGATATCCGTTGTCCATTTTCATTTACTTGTTGTTTTTATCTTCCTAATTTTTCTTGGCTATTCTTTTCAACTTTATTTATTTCTTCTCTCAATTCTTCTTTATGTCCCGCTAAGTCATTTTGTATTGTTACTGCCATTAATTCCATATTTGTATTTAATATTTCTAATCGTTAATCTGTTTCTCGTGATTCCTGGTGAACTTTGAATCCAATTATTTACTTCTCTTCTCAGATTGAACACTTCTTCCTGATTTGTCTTGATCTGTACTTCCAAATTTTCTGAGCCATTTCCATTATTTCTCTTCTGTCCTCCTCCATCTGTTGTTTTATCCGTTCATCGTTTTCATCAATTTTCCTCAACACCTTTTCATTGGTTACCTTTAAATTTTTATTAGTTTCCATTATATTTTGTGTCATATTCTGGTTATTTTCTTCCTAACAGCCATCTGATATTTCGAAATAGGAATATTCTAAATTTTTCCCAATTTATACGATTTTGACCTCAAATAGACCTTTCCAACGGTATATGATATTTCAGATACTTGGTGTACCCTTCCGGAGTGATAGCGAAAATAAATGGTCGACCCTTTGATTTTTTTTTCGTTTTTTCAATATATACGATGTTTCATCACAAATAGAGAAGAAATACCCTTCGTGTTTTTTGTAGCTCTATTCAAGGTATTTCGAATAGTTTGTAATATCTCCGATTTCTGGTATAGCATTGTGGAGTTATAGCCAAAATAGGTGGCCCCCTTTTGGTTTTTCTTTCGTTTTTTAAGTTTTTTCCAATTTATACGGTTTTTGACCCCAGATAGACAAGAAACACTATGTTTTTTGTAGCTTTATTCAAGACCTTTCGAAAAGTGTGTAATATTTGAGATTTTTGTTGTAGCCTTGTGGAGTTTATAACCAAAATAAGTGGTCCACCCTCTGATTTTTTTTAGTTTTTTCAAGTTTTTCCAATTTATACGGTTTTCCGTTATAGGTAGTGGAAAAACACCTAATATGTTTTTTGTAGTTCTATTCAAAATCTTACCAACGGCATTAATAGAATATTCCGGGTTTCTGGTCTACATTACAGGTGTAACGGCCATCTGAGCGAAATAGGTCGTTAATAAAAAAATTTCGGACTTTCTATGCATTTTTTAGCTACTTTAAATGGAAAGTGGCCGGAAATGGTTTTTACCATGCCTATCATCGATTTTCGAGTGATTTCAGAGGTCCATGGTGGCTACCATCAAAAATTTAGTTTTTCAATAAAATAATAAAGTTTCAGTAAACTATGCTGGTTTCATGAAGAAAACTTGTGAAACACTAATTTTTTATCAAAATATTGAAATTTTATTTAATTTCATTCTTATCAATTCTTTGTGAAAATATCGAAATTCCACTCAACTTTGTTCGATTCATGGACAAAATGTGAGAAAAACTGATTTTTCATGTAAATAACAAAATTTCATTTAATTTCATTCGTTTCAGGGACATGATGAGAGAAAAATCGAATTTTTGTGAGAATATCTAAATTTTGTTTCTTTCAAGGACAAAATTGATTTCTTATGTAAATATCAAATTGTCGCTTAATTTCAATCGTTTCGTGGACGATGTGTGAGAAAAATTGATTTTTTGTGAAAATTTCAAAATTCAACTTAATTTATTCTCTTTCATGAACAGAATGTGAGAAAAATTGGTTTCTTTGGCTTGCAAAAAGAAATAAAACGAAAATCTTAAAAAGTGGCAATCAATTAAGAGGACGAAAATAAAAGATTTTTTTATTTCAAATGAATTTCGATATTGAAAAAATGGGGATGGGACTACTTAAATTATTTATACATAATTTTCAACCCAAAACTCTCTCTATTCGTCAATAAAATGAATTTAAAAATTTATTATACTACATTAGCAGCTCAAATAAAAATGCATAGATAAATATTGTCTACTCGTTTCCCAAAAACAAATTGCTATATCATAATATTAACCTACAATTCTTACCGGGTATCTACTATTTACAGGATATTCTATATTTAACTAGGATGCATCCTTAAACTTTATACCTATTATCGATCTCTACACATCTTGCTTCACCTCACGCATATATTGAGGTGAATAGCCATCATGTTGCAATGAAATATTATTGTTTGAGGAATTGTTATCTTCTGAAAGTTACAGATAATAGTTTCTGAATCAAAATACAATAAAAAATATTCATGAAATTGACTGTCTCGACCCTTACTTCGTGGAATATGCTCATATTAGTGTTTTTAAATGAAACTCACGGTCTCTAGTGAATTCCACAATATAATACAAGTTATTGAAAATTCTAAAAAATTGACAATGGTTTCGATAAATCAATATCATCGTCAGAATGACAGAAGTTACATTTCATTTTATGCCTACCTGATGTTTAGTAGTTATTTTTGGCTAGACCAAGAAGTAACCTAACTTGTGATTGGCTTAATATATGTTTATAGAAAAGAGAAGAAGATGTGATATTACAAATATTGAAGCTTAGATATTATTAGCCCTATGGTGATATCCTGGATATCATTTTTCCAATTAAGATCAGTATAACTGTGCAATGATATAGAAAACCAGGAAAATTATATCTGCTGATCTTTACAATTATCACTTAAGAAGACAGTTTATTAGTGGAGAATTCCCTAGATTTAACTGTTCATTGACAACTTCATATTGTGGGTTTCTTAAATGTCTTCTAATTTCCAGCTCTTTAAGAAAATCCAGTTCTTGTTTCTTTTCACAAATATGCAGCATTTCTAGTTCTGTGTTAGGTGTCAATGAATGATTGGTGTCAAGTAGATGTACTTGATTATTCAATTTACCGAAAACCAACACAGACTGATGTGACAATTCCATTCAATTCTAACCACCCTGTGTCACACAGACTAGCAGCATATAATTCAATGATACATAGAGCTTTTTCAGTTCCTATGAACAAATGTAATTCTGATAGAGAGATTAATACAATTAGACAAATAGCAGCATCTAACGGTTATCCATTAGATATGATCAATAAGCTAATTAGTCAAAAAGACGTCAGGTATATATAAACTCAAATGTCCAGAATGTAATGCTGTCTATTTTGGTCAGACCGTTAGGAATTTTGAAATACGATAAAGTGAGCACTTACGAGCATACAGATTAAAACAACCAGATAAATCCCACTACGCAAAATATCTACTTGACACCAATCATTCATTGACACCTAACACAGAACTAGAAGTGCTGCATATTTGTGAAAAGAAACAAGAACTGGATTTCCTTGAAGAACTGGAAATTAGAAGACATTCAAGAAACCCACAATATTAAGTTGTCAATGAACAGTCAAATCTAAGGAATTCTCCACTAATAAACTGTCTTCTTAAGTGATAATTGTAAAGATCAGCAGATAGAGTTTTCCTGGTTTTCTATATCATTGCACAGTTATACTGATCTTAATTGGAAAAATGAGATCCAGGATATCACCATAGGGCTAATAATATCTAAGCTACAATTTTTGTAATATCACATCTTCTCCTTTTTTCTATAAACATATATTAAGCCAATCACAAGTTAGGTTACTTCTTGGTCTAGCCAAAAATAACTACTAAACATCAGGTATGCATAAAATGAAATGTAACTTCTGTCATTCTGACGATGATATTGATTTATCGAAACAATTGTCAATTTTTTAGAATTTTCAATAACTTGTATTATATTGTGGGATTAACTAGAGACCGTGAGTTTCATTTGAAAACACTAAAAAATATTCAGTTTATTAAGTCTTTTTTACTTATACCTAGTTGGTTAGTTTCAATTTGCCTTTTATATTAACTTACTACTTGAATTGCAAACATACCGATAGGTTTATACACACACACACACCTTTCTTGTCGGTTGTTGGTTGTTTAATTGAAGCAACTACTTAAACAAAGATAACACATTACTCTAAGATTCCCTCTTCGTAGTCTTTAGTGTCTGTAAATTCCTAAATGTTTGATAAAAGTTGGAGTGATGCAAT
Source organism: Galeruca laticollis (assembly GCA_963921935.1). Lineage (NCBI taxonomy): Eukaryota > Metazoa > Arthropoda > Insecta > Coleoptera > Chrysomelidae > Galeruca > Galeruca laticollis. Next base: position 163,140,887 of record OY998177.1, on the reverse strand, counting down.
CTCGACGTTTTCAGTTTATGGGCAATTAATAGAGCCCCAAAAGCATTTACCGGTTTAGTGCATTATCTTTGGGAACACAATTTGTTTTTAATTTTACTACTGTACACGATGTTTCATTCGGAAAAATTCTAATCTTACTTGTGACTGTTTATTGCATTCGTTTAAAAAGGTATATAGATGAAGCAAACAAATTTAATTTCGGATAATCTTTTCAATGGAAGGATGCTTATGATTCTATTAATAATTTTCAAACGCATATTTTTATTTCAAGCGAAATAATATGGTTGCCAAATCGATAACGATTAACAGTCTATATTTCTTAGACTTTTAGGAGTGTAAAAGCAACTTAAATTTGAGTAAATCGAATTTTACAAATACCTCCACTGAATCAAGCCCCTGATACAAGAGAAAAAATTTAAACCGTGTACCTACTAATTTCAGCTACATGTTCGATAAAAACAAAAGAATGTATCTAAAAATCCATTCCAAATCGGTAATGATATGTCTGATAGCATTTGGAGATTTTATCGTGAAAGAAGAAACAGGTACGTAAAAGATTGCAGTGCACTTTGAGACCCGACAGACAGTGAAAATAATACAGTGTTGCCAGAAATAGTGTGATAGATACAAGAATTTTATGATATTGGGAGTTATTTACTTACTTAAACAACAATATAAAGTGGTTATTGGAACTACAGGCCGGCTGTGACGTGAAATAGATACAATTGAATTATTGAATCTTTACCCGTGCGTCATTAATATGATAACATAACCGACAAATGTCAAATTATTTTGTTCTGTTCTTCACTATTAATAGAAAGAGATGCCACTTAATAATTATGTCGGTTATGTTATCAGATATTAATGACGCACGGGTAAAGATTCAATAATTCAACTGTATATAAGTAGAGTGAGGGGCAGTGACATCATTGGATGAGGGATTTTTCAGGTTCATATATTATAATTATGAAAATTATGGGAAGTTGGGTGTACTTTTAAGAACTATTGAGTGGAAGAGACGATTCAGAAAATAAGAAGGAAGGAAATGATAATATATAAATGAGGGGTCAGCAAAAAATTAGAGAGTAAAATAGCAATTACTTTATCGAGTGACGCTTTCAAAATAATTGAAAAAAGGTGGAAACAAGGATCACCTCCAAAAGAAATCCAGTGGGAAGCAGGACGCAAGATTTATTGTGTAAACCACAGCTGGAAGCTATACAAGAAAGGAGAAATCTACACATGTGCTTCGTAGACTTAGAAATAACCTTCGACGCGATAAAGAAAGGATATATGGAGAACAGTGAAGGAAAAATTGAACCAAAACATAATAAACAGTACAGGAAACATAGAAAATATTGAAGATTATTAGCGGATTGGATAAGGCAGGATTGTATTAGATCAGGACATACAAGAATAATCTCTAAAGCCATGAAGTGAGCTACTTGAGGACGCAGATGAGGAAATAATCTGAAATATGCTTCGCTGACAATATGATTATATTTCCAGAAAATGAAAAAAAAATCTGAATAAAAATATTCAAGTGTATAATCGAATTCTTGGAAAAACGGCATGGAAATAAATATAGATAACAGCAAGACATTGCTTATCAAACTGAAGGAAAAGCATCCACTAGAAAAATAAGAAATTAAAACAGTACCTAGGCAGAGGAATATCTGAAGATGGGTAATTCGATAATGAAATCATAAATAGAGCAACAAATGCCGGAAAACTCTACGACTGCATAAAGACCATAAAGACAATCCCTTTACGAAATAAGGAAAACATTGCAACCAACAAGGAGACTCCACCACAACTTTTGATGGGGATAGAATTACAAGAAGAATATTCGAAGTCAGAAAAATAGAGGAGAACAATAGAAAAAGCCACGGAGAGAATTGAAAGCGATACAGAGGACAGAAATTACTGGAAGTGTTATCGCGTACAAGTGAAAGGAGGAATTGGATGAAGTTCTGGAAAAAGTAGGTATCCTATGAATAACGCAGCCTTATTGAACATCTCACACGTATAAATGCATATAGACAAGAGGATTAAATGATGAAAGTAAGGTAGGGATGGTCTAATGAGAGCTTTGTTGAGAGAAACTGATCATCATTATTGTCCATTAGCCGTTTCATCCACTACTCTAGTGGAATTCATCCCTGCTTATCCAGTTTCTTACAATTCTCCTTATATCATCAAATCATCTCTCCATCCTGTTAGTAGCCTGCCTCTATTTCTCTGTTCACATCCACTTCTTTTGTGTTATGGTTTTTATGATGTAATTGAGCTTGTATCTTCTTCTTATAATTTCATTTGGAATTATATCAACTCTAGTGATCCCAAAATTGCCCATTCCACAGCTCGTTCTACCATTATTCAACATACCGAAGGCTAGCCATCCTAATTGTATTCGGAGAATTATTTCGCACGTTTGGTTATCTTGTTCAATTCTCACTTAATAACCTAGATATTTATATTAATGTATAGTTGGCGTAAAACATATTGTGTAGCAATGTAATCGTTTATCCCCTTTAAGTTATGTTGCGGAGCTAAACTCTGAAAGGTATTAATATTTTGTTTCCTTGCCAATACTAATAAGGTATTTGATAATTATGGAAAGGACGTTCGATTTAAACAGGATACCAGACGTGAACTGAGCCCTTTTTGTATCCCATTCGATTTTTATGGAAAACCAAACTTCAAAGCAAAAAACATAAACAAAACTAACTTTTATGGAAAAATAACAATGAATGAGATAATTCTTTAAAAATAAATATTATGTTTTACTCCTGTTTGTCACTACTATATAAGTAACATGAAAAATATATTAAACTTGATTAATTTTTTGCTTCAAAAATTCTATTAATCCTCCCATATCATCACTATCGTCTTGTAAATCAATAATTAATTTATTTTCCCCATTAATATGGACTTGCCCAATATTCTTATACTCATCTTCACTTTTAATTCCTTTTTTAATCCTTTTCTGCCAGTTTTCTTTGGTAATATTAGCTACCGTAACATGGGGATACTTTAAATTCTGGGCATACTTTGAGCGAAACTTCATCATTTGTTCAAACCCCACAGCGCGCCGCTGCTTTTCAAAGTAACGAATTTTTGTTTGCGTAGGTAAATAGGGGTTTAGTTTTTAACTCCTTTTTAATAAAATATTTGTTGTCAATAATTGTAAAATAACTTGAGCAATTTTATCTGAATTCTATTGAGTTAACTCTCTTAAATATAATGTAATGTAATTTTAGTAAAAATATGTTGTTTGGTGATAAATAAATTATTTATTATGTGCAGGTCAATAAAAAATTTAATTGTATGCCGTTTTATTATTTATTACCAAAATTATTTGTCTCACAATTGTTTATTATAATTATTTCATTACAAAAAATTAAATATAATTTTATTTTTTTGAATTAAATAATTATATAATTAACAATTTTAAGACAAACTATACAATTTACCTACCCATAATCCAAACTACCATATTTAAATATCCCGACTGTAAGAATTAGTTCCGACAACCGCAAGGGGTGCACTGAGATCGACGCGATGCCAGCTATTTATACGGGAACGAATACTCTCTTAATGTGTTTATTTCTCTATGTTCGCTACATCGACAGTCGGTTGCAAACGTCGAAATAAGAAGCATCGTCGCTTCATTCCGATGTTTTGGTTTCCACGTGAATTTTACTATTCATTTTGGCTGGTAAACTTTATATCCACATTGGTGAGTTTTCGTATTTAGATTATAAATCTATTTCTTGTTGGTCAAACATATATTTAGAAGTGTTATGCATGCAATACCTACTCACCATTATAATTAGTTTTTTTTCTGTGTGGGATTTCAATTCAGGGGGTATCTTTGATCAAGACTTGGTGTAACATTGATCGAGTGATCAATGTTACCCCATCACATAGATCTCATGAACAATTGAGCATGAAATTGTTTTCTTTCATTTCAGAAATGCCACGTAAGCATAATCGATTACTTGGCTGCCGAAAATAACGAGATTATTTATCTGAGAAGTTGTAGGAAGCTCTCCAAGCAGTGCTAGATAGCAGTTTGTTACTGCGTGGGTTATCTGGGCAGTTTGGAATTCCGCTTGGCACACTCTATAATAAATTTATGGGAAAACATGGACGAACTCCTGGCCGTCCAACGGTTTTCAGTTAGCAAGAAGAAGAGGCTATCGTTCAAGCAGTAGCCAAATGTTCAGCTTGGGGTTTTCCCTTGAATCTTATGGACATAAGGATGATGGCAAAGTACTATTTGGACAGAGAAGGGATAACGATAAACATGTTCGTGAATAATGTACCTGGAGTTGACTGGACATACAGTCTTCTAAATAGGCATAAAAACTTGTTTGGACAGAGATTGGCCACCAACATAAAACGAGCGAGGGCCGCAGTATGCAGAGAAATTCTAGGAATATTTTATGACAACTTGGAAAAATCAATTAAGGACTTCCAACCGAGTTCCAACATATTCAATTACGACGAATCAAATTTATCAGATGATCCTGGAAAAAATGAGGAGTTTACAGACGAGGTATGAAATATCCAGAGAAAATTATGAATCACTCGAAGAGCTGCACAACTATCGTGATATGTGGTTTAGCGGACGGCACATTGTTACCTCCTTACGTTGTATTCAAGAGTATCCACCCATTGTATTTTGAGTATATATTGTAACAGGGCATGATAAACATTTAATAAAGACCATTTCTAATCTAAAAAAAGAGTATCCACCTCTATGATTCTTGGAAGGAAAATGGTATATGAGGACCTCCTTGCTGCGACAAACCATGTTGTAGTTCAGGCACACGGTTCAATCGCACGTCAAGCGGATGGATGGATGGCCTTATTTTCAGAGACTTATTTCAAAGCTCTTTCTTACCGCATGCCAAACATTTAGAAGGTCGAAAGGCTCTTATTGGTGACAACCTATCGCCTCATATGGATGTTGACGTAATAAACATGTGTGTGGCAAATGATATAGATTCCATCTGTTTAGTCCCAAACTCCACACACATGTGCCAGCCGGTAGACGTTGGGTTCTTTCGGCCAATGAAAGAAGCTTGGCGCAAGACACTGTCGAAATGTAAATTACAGAATTTACGAATGTCCACTGTTCCGAAAGATACATTTGCCAGTCTTTTGAGAAAAACTATAATTGACATGGACGCGATAGCTGCAAGAGTTAGTAATCAGCCACGGGAAAACACCTGCAACTCATCGGCCATCAGACGAAACTTGATAAACTCATTTCGTTCTTCTGGTATCTATCCTTTAGATCGTCAGCAAGTGTTCAAGAAATTACCAAAGGAAACTGAACAAGAAAATCCGAAAAATGACGTTGAAAGTGCACTAATTGCTTTGCTAAAAGAGCAAAGATTTGGTGGCGCAAGTCGGCCACAGAGGAAGGAAAAAAGGCTGGTTGTTGCACCCAGATGTAGTATATCGACAGCGGGGGCTGATAATGGGACGACAGATAATAATAATAGTGACGATGTGTCACCCTCCACTTCAACGCAGAATGAAGAGGATCACGCAGCTAGAGATTCTATGCCAGACGTGAACTGGAATTTGACAGTGGAGAAGCACATGATAGATGAAGATTTTAGAAGTGTTACCAGAAATTGTTGTCGCGGGAATGAAATCAATTGGAAAAAATAAAAGAAAATTTAAATTCATTGCCGACGATATCTTCGTGATAGGACGTGAAGATGTAATCAAGATCCAGGCCAATCCTTCAGAGCATATCGACTCTGATGGTAATTCGTTCTATGAATTTGAGACTGATATCGAAGTTCGCGAAGATTGAAATGTTATCATGTTTATTTTGTTTTGTACGTGCCTACTCATTTGTGGTATAATTTTTTTTTCAAGGACTAGAAACTATATGTGTTCATGTGCCTTAATTGCATTATTTTTGTATAGAAGTTTACATTTTGTTTTAACTGTATAAATGAATATTTGACAAAACTCATTTGTTTTCATCTGATCAAAGTTGCATTAGCTTGTAAAACCTAAAATATTAACCGCAGATTTTTATTTTTTGTTTTTTCGTTCATTCCAGTGAGGTTACTTTGATATTCTATATAAAACGCAATGGAGATCAAAGTATTCCCAATACTAGTATAACATTGATAACATTATTTCTTATTTCAGAAATTTTTTATTTTTTTTTAATTTAATATCTTCAGAATATGTTAATTGGGCAAAACCGATTAATCATGATTTTTAGTTCACCTGTATTGATTGATAAAGACAAGTTATTCAAGGCTGAAAAAAAATTGATCAAAGTATCCCCATGTTACGGTACTTCTCTTCTGATCAGGTCGGCGACTTTCGTATCAAATTTAGGAAATTGTTACGCCGAATACTCTGTTTCAATTGTGCCCAAATTAACTCGATTGAATTGAAAATAGGAAAATAAGGAGGAAGTCTCACTATAGAGTGTCCATGTTTTTAAGCTATACTCTCTGTTTCGATATTGCTATCATCGTCAGAATGACAGAAGTTACATTTCAATGTGATGCCTACCTGATGTTTCATAATGATTTTTGGCTAGACCAAGAAGTGGTATATCTTTTGATTGACTTAATATATCTGAATAAAAAAAGAAGAAGATATGTTATTTCAAATATTAATACTCTCTAGGGCGTATATTTTCTTAAATTTCTTTGTCTGTAAAACTTCAATCAGTTGTTGTTTTGAATCCAAATGTTCAAAGTACAAATAATTATCCATTGAAAAATTTTGTAGTTAGGTCTTCTTGTCGCTTTTATTTGGTATTTTCTTGAGCTGTCGGGAATGAAAAGAAACGATGTCAAGAACTCCAACACTATTTGGCTCTAAATTTGGGATCAATATGAATTCGAACCATTTTTCACTAATATTAGCGTACATGTTCTTATGATAGTCAACGTTGCAATCTTCCATTTTTTTCCCACATGTTTTTAAGGCATTTGGAACTCATCCTTCATTTCCACCGCAATGCACAATAATAAGTCTGGATCCTTTGTTTGCAGGCATTGTTGGCATACAAAATTTGACCCATCAGCCCATCCTTTCTTAACCGTGTCGTATGTATCATACCAAGTTTCTTCCAAATAGACAATTGGCCAGTTTTAGACTATATACTAAGTTACTTGTTCAAAGTATGCATACCGCATGTCCACTATTATTCTGCTTTTCATGATTGTTTGACGTATAATGTTGACTGGACTATGTCGGTATTCAAGTCAAAGGAAAAGCCGAAAGCTTAAAGCTCGTACTATATCTCTTACGCCGACTATACTTGGCCTATCTCGTCTTCATCAACATTTGTTGTTTGTTACTCACCCATTTATTAAATTTCATGCGTGTCTCGGAAATATAATATTGTGAATTAAATCGTATTTTGTTATCACGTAATTGTTTTAAAGCTATCATTAGTTTTACGGAAAATACTCATCTGCCAAAAATTATTGACTTAGTAAAAAATAGGCTCGTTTTAATATCTTGATATACTACACTATCACAAACATCTGATTGATTATAAAAATTTGAAATATTCATACAACTTCAGATGACTTGCTATTCCGAGATCTATTGGCAACGCAGTAAAACACCGATGCCTTTGCGTTTTCTCTTTAAATTACCTACAAAGGAATGTACAAGTCAAAATATATATGACGGCTTCAGATGTGTATCTTTAACTTCTCTGAATTGTAAATTTTCGAGGACCAACATTTACATATTATGGAATAAACGAACACGTTTTTACGATCGTATAGGTTTTTTCACCTCTTATTGCCTTTTGTTTCAAAATTGTTTCATTCAACCGCTAGACAAAATTTATATGAAACATAGAATGATCCAAAAAGAAAATAAATATTATAATTACATGAAATGAGACTGAAAGAATAATGTCATTTTTGTTTGAAAAATGCTCATATATAATTGATATTTTTCTCTCATTTCATACAAGGCATTCACTATAAAGGTCATTAGTGAGCTTATGATATCAAATTCACATCTCTTATAGATATTGGCACACAGGGGGCCAAATATTTTCCTGAAATAATTCTAAAGATGCTCATATATAATTAATGATTCTATGTTTCTTAAAAATTAATGGGTTTCTTGGCCATAGGAATTAAAGGAAAACAATTTTCTAACTAGCCAGCGTTTTGATTTAATTCAAATCTTCAACAGGACACTAACAAGTAGAAATTATTTCATTGTAAAAAACATTTTATTAAAATTAAACTACAGAGAAACGCAATAATAAATAATAGATATAGAATTAAGTTAGAATTATTTAAACTTATAATTAAAAGTAAACTTATTTTGGACGATACTACACATTAAAATATAAGAATAAAACCATAGTAACCAATTAATAAGAGAGTGTTCGTTCCCGTATAAACAGCTGGCATCTGAGCGCACTCCTTGCGAACTAATTCTCACAGGGGGATATTTAAATTTGGTAGTTTGAATTATAGGAGGTAAACTTCACCGTTTGTCTTAAAATTGTTTATTATCCAATTATTTCATTCCAAAAAATAAAATGATATTCCATTTTCTGTAATGAAATAATTATAATAAATAATATTTTAATAAAAGGGAGTTAAAAACTAGATTTTCCGTACCCATGAAGACAGGAACAGGTCTGATTCAAAAAATAAATTAAAAGTAGTACCTTTTAAGATGCCAAAAAATATTTTTTTTGTTAGTCCTCCTACCATCATTATATTTTTTTATTAATAAGGGGACAGCAACTTTTATGAGTTGAGAAAATACATTTGAATTATGTTCTCGACAGGAGAATCAATCAAAATTTATATGACCTTTTGCAAAGTGTTAATTTTTTTTAGTAATATTTTCTACATGATCTAAAAGTGGTGAAATAATATTAACAAAGTCATGCAGTATAGAAAGAAATTTAACGACTTCTCTGTACATAAGTCTGATGTATTTTAGCATCATTTTCTTTGAAGGAAGTGAAACTATGGTCAACATCTAAAATATCTGTCTACGAATTACCCACTAAACACGAAACATAACAAGTCTATTTTGCGATGTTCTTTTCAGAGACTTTTCGTGATTATATAAAATGTTAATAAAATATCTCCTAGATCTATAAATTTTATAACCAACTTTATTAACATCCATGTCATGTAATTAAAACATATTTTTGATTTGCACAATAATACTTGAATTTGCAGTTACATACACATCATATGAACTTCTAAGCAACTTCCTATAGGAAACATTCACACGATGTTAATTTGTATACTTCTCACTAAAGTCACATACTTAACATTACTGTAATATTACATAATAACATGTTTCTAAGATGATCACATTTTGCAGTTACTTTTACATCTCTCGAACTAATTTTCAGTAACTTCCTGCAACTACGTTTATACGATGTTAGTTTATAAAATTATCAGTAATATTTCATATTAAACGTCATATTAACATAATTGGGTGAGCTGATTGATTGATGTATTCATAAAATTACAAAAAAAGAAGAACTGACTATCGGAATAACTAAACAAATGACAAGCATGACATAGCGGATCGTGGCTTAGTTTTAATTTTCGTATTATATTTTATTTGCAGGAAGCACATTTTATGCAAGAAACACTCAAATAAAGTTGTCTTCGTTTTCGTTAGTTCCTATTTAGCTACAGTTTCTATACTTAGTTATAGTTCTTGTTATAATGGGCGAACAAAAGTTATCGGTAAGTACCTATTCCAAAATCATAACTTCCTAATAAAACTTAATAATCATTCAATACTTTATTTGGCTATTGCACATTGAAGTTCCGGATGGCGGGATTGTACCCTAAAAGTATATAATATTGAGTTAACAAAATAAAGTTTTTTAGTTAGTAAGTATATTCTAAAAATGATTCGGAATATTTCAAATCATAGATATGCATTATACCTACAAAAAACTCAATATTGCAATAGGGTAGATATTATTATCTATAATAAAACATGCTCATATGTTTCCAGAGACTTGGATCTAAAAGAAAATATGTTCAATGTTCCGAGATATTCCAGAAGCTATTTACACAATTAAAATAAAATAGTTGGTAATTATGTAAATAAAGAAGAGTAACTTTCAGCTGATACAGTATTAAATAGTATAAAAAATATTGAATCAAGTATCTCCATTTCTAGTTTTTGTATTAGTAGCAATAGTAGTAGTAATAGCCATCAATTTAGTTTTGCAGGTTTAGAAAATTTTAACATTGATACTAAAAATTCTTATAGACAATTAGAGATTGTTGAAACTTTCTGCTATAAAGCTCAATTCCAATTGAAAATACACTGTATACAATAAAGCTGAAGTGAAAACCTCTAAATATGCCTTACAAAAGTATATTAATCTAGTTGAAGAATATGTAACTTATGACACTGACTGCTCCAATCAACAAACAGAATTCCATTATTGATTATTACCTTGGAGAAGATTAATGATACATTTGTAGATAGTTATGCACGAGTTCAATACCAAAATTTAACCAGTATTAAGAGTCCTAATTGCTATTGCATTTTTAAATAAGGTTTTGTGGGTAAAGTAGTAAACATTTTTGTACTAATTAGAAAGTGCCATGTTAAGTTTGAAAAATATTCCAAATTAATTCCAATTCCTTATGAACCATGTTCATCTGATAAAAATTATTGTGGCAAAATGATTGAAAGTAATATTGTAGAAACACAACTATTGGATACCCGATTTGATACAATCAATTATAAACTCATTTACATAATAATGTGCTGATATCCCTTCTTCATAAGTAGTTTTTTTGTATACAGTGTACTAATAATGCTTAGTTTTTATTAAGATACAATTCCACAATGTTAAAATACAGTATGTTCCAGGATGGGAATAACAAGACGAGAATATTATATCATTTTACACAGAAGAGAAGTATGAATTTCCATGGCACACCTGAATTTGTCTACCAAACGGAGTGAGGCAGATAATAGAAGGCAAGTCATGAAAAGTCACTTCTCGAAATGTTTCTCATGGTAAATGGGTTCCAGTCGATTGACTGAAAATCTAGTTTGATGTTGTTTATGATGTTCTGATCAAAGGTCTCCATGGGCACAATTTAATCTAAAGAAATTGTTCTTTCACCTGCTGTTCAGAACATCTTTAAATGTTTCACAGATAATAATTTTGAAGTGTACGTTATGAAATGGTTGAGTCGAAACAGCGACTCTTGCGCGAGAAAAAGAAACTGTAAGTAAATGATAGAATTTTCTTGGATTGGATTTCTGTTGATTTACCGTAATTATTCCAATACATTTTCTGTAAACTAGCTGTAATGTAGGTATATCAGTTAAACTTTATTAAATCAGTATCAAAGTATGTTACGTTAAGGCAACTACAGATTAGTATACCCTTTTTTATTTCTTGCTTTCACTGAATGCGTGTAACAGTTGCACACAAATTCAATTTTTGTTAAGATGTGTAATATATCACTTTCCACAGTTGTTATCTAATATGCGTACACAATTTTTTTTTAGGTTGGTTCCCTGGACAAGATATTTTTAACTGATTTTGTACCGGTTTTTTCAAATTTACTGTACTGTTTATTAATAGTGAATAAACTATTTAAATCCATTATTGTTTTTTTTTATTTTAAATGTACAGGGTGAACAACTAAAAACGGCTGTAGGCCATATCTCAGAAAATAATCATGGTACAACTTTAAAAAATATACCTATAGGAAAGAGGCACTCAAAATCGCTGGAAAATATTTTTCAGTTTCTAAAACATCCGCTAGGGGTGGAATGAACACTCCAAAACATACAACTGTGATTATCTCAAAAAAAACATACTAAACGTGTCCTAAAAATACAATTTTTGTAATCTAGAAGAGATTATGAAAATATTTTATTCGAGACTTCTTGTCATTTTTCTTCCTATAATGGATGGAAGAAGGTTCAAAATTATGAACAAATGAACTTTCTCGTTTTAATGATTTTGGCGTCATTCAAAAGAGTTTTAATAAAATTGATAACAAAATTGAATAATTTTGTATTCGCTAGTAAATTTCAAATGTAAAATGGAGCATTTTTTTAATTTTTAGATCTGATATTGTAAATCTTATATCTTGGAACATTATTAAGATTTAGACTTGCTGTTTTCACTAAATTCCTATTTTTTTAACCCCTTTTCATCAGAATTTGTAAAATGCCTTATTACATTTGAAATTTCCAAGAAAAATGCGAAAATATTCGACTTTTTGACATAGCGTTGACAAAATTATTCAATTTTGTTATTTTTGTTAAGCATATCTTATTAAAGAGAAGAACCTAACTAAATTTTTTCATAATCTCTTAAATATTCTAAAAATTGTATTTGTAGGATACTTTTAGTATTCTTTTTTGGAGTTAATTACAGTATTACAGGTTTTTAAAAGTTCATTCCACCCCCTAGCAGATATTTCAGAAACCCCAAAACATTTTCCAGCGATTTTTCAGGGTCATTTTCCTGAAAGTTTTTGTTGTACTATGATAATTTTTTTAAGTAAGGCCGGCAGCCGACGTTCTTACACGTTCTTAGTTGTCCACCCTGTATTGGCTGATTAGACACAGAAACGTCTATAGGATGTCATCTTGAATCGTTGAGGTATATTATTTAGAGGTTTAAGTAATGTCCATACAACATCTAAGAGAATATACTGTGTAATGATGCTTCGTATCCTAATGAAAATTTGATTGTTAGTTTAATTGCTGCCAAACCCATTAGCTGTGTGTACTATTTATTAATTGTTTTTAATTTTAAATTGTTTACTGTTTTTACTGTTTCACTTCGGCATTCGGCATGTTATCAATGTATTTTATATATATATATATATATATATATATATATATATATATAGCTTTGCTTTTTGAATTCTAATTGCCATCTGTATGTTCCAATTTATTGTAAAACTGTATTTTTATTGTTCAGTATTGTTTTTGTAGCCCTGAAGAAGGTGACGAATTGCGCCGAAACGTTGACGAATAGAAACAGAATATACTGTATTGTTTTTGAAACGTTGCACTTAGTTCATTGGTAAAATGTTGTTTTATAAACATTGCATTAACGTCTAAAATATGTTAGAAGGCATTTCTGAATGTAATAGAAATGTTGCTTTTAGTTCATTATAAGGACTTTCTTTTGAGGAAGTTCTAATAACATCTCAATAATGTAAAAAGGCAGCGCTTTAGCATCGCTTAGAATTTTTAAATTTTACTTTTCCACCAAACCTATGTAGTATGCGAGTTACTTTTCCGCCCAACCTATCTAATATGAGAGAGAAGTATTGGTTTACCCTAAAAAAAGTAGGAATTTTGAAAAAAATTGGCGTTATTTTCACGTTTTTCTTCAAGAACAACAGGAAAAAACAGTTTACAGAAAAAAAATCCTCTGAGTATGTCGTCGTCGTTGTCGTCGGCCACTTTTCGTTACATGTCTTGTTAGCGCGATACAGCCTCGATACAACTCACCAATTTTATTATAGAATATTGTTCAGGACATCTCACATATGAACTTTATTGATTTTCAGCTCACCAGAGCCAGTACAACGGGTGCTATGGTACTTGAAGTACGACATTTTTGTCATTTTTTGAGAAATTTCAGTTTGTTAGTACGATACAGCCTCTGGAGTGCAACAAGCCAATGATTTTATGATTGGATATTATTCAGGACATCTCACAGATAAACCCTATTTATTTTCAGCTCACAACAGCCAGTACCCGTACAACGGGTGCTATTGTACTTTAAGTACTACATTTTTGTCATTTTTAAAGAAATTTCGGTTTGTTAACACGATACAGCCTCCGGAGTGTAAAAAGTTACCAATTTTATAATTGTATATTATTGAGAACATCTCACAGATGAACCCTATGGATTTTCAGCTCACAATAGCCAGTACAACGGGTGCTATGGTACTTGATGTACGAAATTTTATTCATTTTTTGAGAATTCTCAGTTTGTTAGCACGGTACAGCCTCCAGGGTGCAAAAAGTCACCAATTTTACAATTGGGTATTATACAGGGCGTCTCAGAGATGAATCTTATTGATATTCAGCTCATTAAAGCTAGTACAACAAGTGCTATGGTACTTGAGGTACCAAGTTTTTGTCATTTTTGGAGAATTTTCAGTTTGTTAGCACGATACAGCCTCCGGAGTATATACAAGTGACCAATTTTAAGATTGGATATTATACAGGACATCTCAAAGATGAAACCTCTTTATATTCAGCTCATTAAAGCCGTACAACTAGTGCCATGGTACTTGAGGTACCAAATTTTTGTCATTTTTGGAGAATTTTCAGTTTGTTAGCCCGATACAGCCTCCAACGTGTATACAAGTGACCCATTTTATGATTGAATATTGTTCAAAGCGTCTTATATATGGACCTTATTTATTTTTAGCTTACCAGAGCTAGTACAACGGGTGCTATGGTACTTGAAGTGCCACATTTTTTGTCCTTTTTGGAGAAATTTCGGGTTAGTACGATAGAGCTTCCGGAGTGTATACAAGTGGGCAATTTTTTAATTGCATATTTTTCAGGGTGTCTCATTCAAGTTTTCTCACAGATGTACCCTATTGAATTTCAGCTGACTATAGCGAGTACAACGGGTCCTATAAATCCAGATATACTGCATATTTGGTTACTTTCGAAGAAATTCCGGTTTGTTAGCACGATACGTCCCCCTAAGTGTATAAGTGACAAATTCATGATAGAATATTATTCAGGGCATCTCACAGATGCGGAAAAGTTAGTTTTAGTCTTTAAAACCGTTTATTTTTCAATATACTGTGGAATTATCTAGAAACATTTAGTTTCATTTAAAAAAAATTACGTAGTTTGTTTTTAAATCAAATTTTCCCGAAAACCATAAGTCCTTCAAAAATAAGTGATGATATATTTCCTATAGGCATTTTTGTGAGCTCCAAAATGTGATATATACTATTTTTAGCACTGTATGTCTCGCTAATGATTTTTGGGATGTTGTTCAAAGCTAGAAAAGAAATGTTCATACAAATATCCAGCTTTCCTCTAATTTTTCTGCTTTGCAATGTCTCTATTTCCCGATTTGTTCGAGTAGATTATATTAATTAGAAATTGTAATAATAGAATAACTGTTAAACATCATTTCCTCCAACATTAAAATACCATTGTATTGTGTAATAAATATATCTTTGATTTATCTGCATTATTAACGAGGAAAAGTTAACAAATCTATGTGTTATGCTGTCTTTACTTCAATGAGAATATTCCATTTTAACATTTTTCCAGTGCTGTTCCACTCCTACTCATTTGAGTAGGTATTACGAAAGAACTTCGCCATTTAGATTATATCTCCGCGAAATAGCTAAGAGAACTTTCAGTGTGTTATCTGGTGAGTGATTAGCTGGTACTTTTAATAAAACATAATCATAAACATACATTGTACATTAGCAGATGAAAGAAAAAGAAAGACGATCGACTACAAAGCCGGTTGACATAATCAATTCTATGCAGGGACGTACATGTCGTTTGAAAACTCAGTGTCAGAATTATTGTGATGATTGTGACGAAGTATTGAATTAACATTACTCAATTATGAGAAGAAAAATATGTTTTACTATTCGCTCCAGATAAAAATTATTATAAACATTATCCACATTCACCCATTTTATTTCGAAAATTTTCTCAGTTCCACTTCTACCAATCGTATTTAGACCATAGTCCGATCCTCTGTCATTTCGTTACTTCGATAAGCTTAATGTACAGATTTTGCTGCAGTATAAATAAGTACACTAAGATTATTTTCTTGCAAAGTGGTGTTTGTCAATCATCAGAGGTGAATTATTTTACCATTGAAGAGGTATCCCAATGATTGACGCTAGATATGAATGTGTCAACATTCGCGCAGTAATTTGTTGGTAATCCTATAGACCAAAAAAGCTATGACGTCATAAACATAGCCGCTGACAGTTACTGAGGGAAAACAAATATTTATATACGTTCATTTTACGTTTGTAATATGCTTAGACTTGGCTTTTGTTAATTTGTCGAGCATTGGGGAGCAGTTTTGCAATGAAATTAAAGTGTTAAAGAAATGTAGAGATAGAGTATATGATGTAAGTTCAGGAGCGGAGCAATAAGGCATAATTACTTGATAGTTACTGCAGTGTCACTTTACAAATAAAAAAACGAATAAACTTTTAAAATATTACAACGGTCAAGACAACACATAAGTTAAATAATTGATCTGTTTTTCCTCAGTCACTGTCAGCGACCATGTTCTGACGTCACACTTTTTGGTCAATTAAAAACTATGTGACAGGGTGTTACTTGACAAAAAGCTATTGATTGCTGAAGGATATTTCAAAATTAATGAATGTTTGGCAATCACAGTTCGCGAATTTCATTTTTTACTGTAAAAGGAGTAATAGGAAAATTCAGACAGACTGGGTAATTTTTTGGCCACTTTGAACAAACTATTGTCTTACTGATAACAATGAATGAATAAAAAAAGTGAGAAAAGGAAAGAAAGTAAAAGTAGAAAAATGGGAGGAAAAACTAAAAACAATAATAATAATACAAAATAGAATCACCGATGTCTCAAATAAATGAAAAACATGTAACTAGAATGGTCGATATCTTCCGAGTTCTGGATATTTCATAACTAAAATTCACCTTTCTCATTATTCAACAGTGCCCGGTCATAATGCGTGCGCATCTACCCTATTTACCTTTCCCCAAGTTTCCCAATTTAACAGTTGGTAATAAGTGACTTGTCTGAAAATTTGAAATGTCTTAGATTTGACATTGACAAATAGAATTCCCACTATGCAAATAAATATTACAGTTATGTTAATTCAACATCACATTGTAATAATGTTCTTCCTTTTTTCCTCTTGTTTTCATCACATGCACATCTATACAACCGCTTATGCCCAGCTTGTGGCTGTTAACTTCTCAGCGATGTTAAAGCGCTGCCTTTTTACATTACTGTGATGTTACTAGACCTTCCTCAAAAGGATGTCTTTATAACGAACTAAAAACAACATTTCTGTTACATTCTGAAATGCATTTTAACATCTTGTCGATGGTAATGCAATGTCTAAAAAATAGCATCTTATCAATGATCTAAATGCGACATTTCAAAAACAATACGGTGTATTCTCGTAGATGTTGTATGGACATTACATAAACCTCTAAATAATATACTTTAAACATTCTAGATGACATCCTATAGATGTTTCTGTGCCTAATCAGCAAATACAGGGTGAACAACTAAGAACGCCGGCTGTCTGCCATATTTCAAAAAATAGTCATGGTACAAGTTTAAAAAAATACCCTCAGGAAAATGACCCTGAAAAATCGCTGGAAAATATTTTTGAGTTCCTAAAATATCTGTTATGGGGTGGAATGAACACTTAAAAACATAATACTGTGATTATCTCCAAAATAAGACATACTAAAGGTATCCTAGAAATACAATTTTTATATATTGTTGAGATTATGAAAAAATGTAGTTAGGGACTTTTTGTCCTTATTCTTCAAGTAGGTAAGGGGTGGGGGAAGGTTCAACCCAAACAACAAATGTAACATTTTTTTTAATCGATATCCATGTTTTTGGCCTCATTTAAAAGGGTTTTTTCCTCTTTAATAAGATATGCTTAACAAAAATAACAAAATTTAACAATTTTGTCAACGCTATGTGAAAAAGTCGACAATTAGTAATGAGGCATGCATAAATTCCGATGAAAAGGGGTTAAAAAAATAGGAATCTATTCCAAGATATAATATTTACAATATCAGATATAGAAATTAAAAAAATGCTTCAATTTACATTTGAAATTTCCGAGTGGATACAAAATTATCTAATTTTGTTATCAATCTTATTAAACACAAAAACTCTTTTAAATGCAACTAAATCATTAATATCGGTTAAAAAACGAAAAAGTTATACATTTGTTCATAAGTTTCAACCTTTCCCACCCATTATTTGAAGAATAATGGCAAAAAATCTCCTCAATTAAATTTATTCATAATCTCATCAAGATTTCAAAAATTGTATTTTTAGGACACCTTTAGTATGTTTTTTTGGAGTATTATGTTTTCGAGTGTTCATTCCACCCCTAGCGGATATTTTAGAGACTGCAAAATATTTTCCAGCAATTTTTCAGGATCACTTACCTAAAGGTAATTTTTTTGAAAGTTGTACCATCATTCTTTTCGGAGATGTGGCCTACAGTCGTTCTTAGTTGTTCATCCCGTACATTTAAAATAAAATAGCAAAAAAAGCAATAAAGGATTTAAAACGTTTATTCACTATTAATGAACAGTACAGTAAGTTTGTAAAAAACAGGTAGAAAATTAGGAAAAAAAATATCTTGTCCAGGAATCCAACCTGAAAAAAATAAAATTGTGTAAGCATATTACATAACAAGTCTGAAAAGTGGAAATTATTGAAAGCATTCAGTGAGAGCAAGAAATAAAAAAGGGTATATTAATCTGTGATTACCATAACGTAACATACTTTGAACATGAATTAATAAAGTTTAACGGATACATACATTACAGCTAGTTTACAGAAAATTTATTAGAATAGTTTTTTAATTATAATAAAACTAATAAAAATTTTACACCATAAAGATTTAATGAAACATTACGTTACATCAACAGAAATCCAATCTGATTGAAGAAAATTCTATCGTTTACTTACGGTTACTTTTTCTTACGCAAGAGTGGCTGTTTCGAGTGCCTCAACCATTCCATAACGTACACTTCAAAACCCTTATCTGTGAAACATTTAAAGGTGTTCTGAACAGCAGCTAATAAAACAATTACTTTAGATCAAATTGTGCCCATGGAGATCTTTGATCAATCATCATAAACTACATCAAACTTGATTTTCAGCCAATTGACTGGGACCCATTTTCCATAAGATACATGCGGGGTTTTCAAAGAAATAATAACATATTTTATTTCGAGAAGTGACTTCATGATTTACCTTCTATTACATGCCTCACTTCTTTTCTGTATAAAATAATATACTATTCTCATCTTGTTATTTTCATCCTGGAACATATTGTATATTAACATAGTGTGAAAAGTAAGCATTATTAATACACTGTATACAAAAAAAAATCTACTTATGAGATATGAACATATTATCAACTTAAATGAGTTTATAATTAATTTTATCCAATTGAGTATCCAATAGTTTTGTTGACTGGAGCATTCATTATCATAAGTTACATATTCTTCAACTAGATTAATATTGGTACCATTGTAAGGGACAACTACAGCTTATTTATTGTATTCAGTGAATTTTCAAATGGAAATGAGCTTTTTAACAGAAATTTCTGTTTTTAAAGTCTTAAACAGTCTCTAATTGTTCACAAGAATTCTAAGTAATAATGTTAAAATTTTCTAAACCTGCAAAACTATATTGATGGCTAAGACTACTACTATAAAAACTAGAATTAGACATACTTGATTCAATATTTTATGTGCTGTTTAATACAATATCTGTATCAGACTATCTGAAATAGCTACTCCCTTACTCCCTTTTCTTTACATAATTACCAACTATTTGTTTTTTATTTTATTTATGTAAGTGGCTTCTGAAACATCTTGAACATTGGAAATATTTTCTTCTAGATTCAAATCTCTGCCAACATATTAGCATGTTTTATTATTAATAATAATAATATCTATCCTATTGCAATATTAAGTTTTTTATAGTGTATAATGCATATCTAGGATTTGAAATATTGTGAATCGTTTTTAAAATATACTTACTAACTAAAATATTTTAAAAGTTGGAAAAACCCCTAATTTTGTAAACTCTATTATATAATGTTAGTGTACAATTCCGCCACCTGGAATTTCAATGTACAATAGCCGATTAAATTATTGAATGAGTATTAAGTTTTAATAATCATGATTTTGGAAGGTACTTACCGATAAAACTGTTGTTCGTTCATTATAACAAGAATTATAACTAAGTATAGAAACTGTAGCTAAGTAGGAACTAACGAAAACTAGGACCACTCTATTCAAGTACTACTTGCAAAATATGTGCTTTCTGCAAATAAAATATAACACATATCTGAAAACTATCCGCCATTTTATGCTTGTCATTTGATCCACAGATAACTACTGTTTGTTTCGTTCGTCAGTTCCTCTTCTGTTTTCTTCTTTTTTTCATTTTACTGTGATGTTTAATATGAGATATTACTGAAAGTTTTATGACTTAACATCGTACCGACGTAATAGTAGGATGTTACTAAAAATTATTTCGAAAGATGTAAAAGTTACTGCAACATGTGATCATCTTAGAAACATGTTAATTTGTAATATTACAGTAACGTTCTGTATGTGACATTAGTGAGAAGTATACAAATTAGCATCGTATGAATGTTCCTTATAGGAAGTTGCTAAAAAGAAGTTCATAGGATATGTATGTAACTGCGAATTCAAGTATTACTGTGTACATCAAAAATATGTTTTATTTACATGACATGGATGTTAATAAAGTTGGTAATAAAATTAAGACATCTAGGAGATATCTTATTAACGTTTTAAATAAAAATCACGAAAAGTCTCCAAAAAGAACATCACTAAAAAGACTTGTTATGTTTCTTGTTTAGTGGGTTGTAATAATAAATTTGTCATTTTTATACTTCACCTTAACTAAATTTGCTGCTAAATCTCCAATAAGTTATAAGCTTTTAAGGCCTCAAACGACGATAACCAAGATAAACAAGAAATGATTATGAAATTTACAAGGACTTTGAAAGTTTACCTTCACTAGATGTGGATCTTTTTTTTGGATTTACATTATTTAGTGATTCCAAAAAAAAAGGTCACAGTTTATTAGTAAAGAGTGGTACCCATATAGGAGATTTATAAATAATTTCTTCAAATTTTGGTTAGTATATTTTTTGTTAATGTAGTACTTTTTATTCTTAGGTTTGTTGTGTAAACGAACAAAGGATTTCGGTAGAGAGTTTTTCAAGACTTGTGGAAAGAGAAACATTTGAGTAATGTAAGATCACATGAACATGGGATTTAAATGCAAGGAACTTGTATAAGGAAACTGTAGAATATATCTGCTATTCCTGCGGTCTAATTATTAATCCTTATGTTGTTACAGAGTCTGATATCGGACTGGTGGAATTTGAATGTCCGTATGGATCAATAAGTGGAGCATTGAAAGAGGCTCTACAGCAAATAAAAATTGATTTAAAGATGTGGTTAACAATAAACATATAATTTACTGTTTCGAACCTTACTGTGTGGAATCTACTCATATAACTTTTTTAATTAAACAAACTGTTTCTAAATAATTACACAATACAACGAAAAAAAGTTAAAAATTCTAAAAAAACTGACAATTGTTTGTGACGATGATATTTCGTAATATCGAAACAATTGTCCATTTTTTAGAATTTTCCTAATTTTTTCATTATATAGTGGAATTATTTGTGTGGAAAAATTTTGGAAAGAAATGTTTGATCAGTTAACAGATTTGTGATTAGATAGTATTTTAAATGTTTTCAGTCTTCTTATAGCTCTCTCTACATGAACTGGTGTTCATAGTCGGTTTTTCTTATGTATTCTACATCTTGTGATTGGAACTGCAATACAGTGACTTTAAATGTTGAAATACCGTATAACGGGGTCAAAATGTGCCTGCAAAGATGAAACTGTGCCATTGTGTCTCTCCGCAGATATTTGAAATTCGCACGCTCGTCATGCTCTTGTCATGTAAACCAGCCTTTATTATGATGCCTATGTGAGTTTTGCTACCCTGTGGCGCAATTCCGAACTGCGCGGTTCCCACTATTTGTTGAGAGGTTGTCGTTGACGAATGGTGCGTGTTTTCTACTTTTCCCAAAAGTCCGTATACTTTATGGTGGTTAGAAGCTTCTGGAACAAATTTAATTGAGATATACAGGTAAATAATTTTGATTACTCATTTATCATGATACTACCTTAACAAATATTGCAACTTGATTTATTTTTCTGAATAATAACAATTTTGAGGTTAGAGCACAAGTTTGTGGAATGAGATTGTTTGTTCAGTGGCACATTTTCACTTCACCTTTTTTCAATCGGCTATTTTAGATAGAAGTTCTTATTTTTATTTCAGGATGGCACGTCAATACGTCAGAAAACCAGGAACAGAGCATTACAGAAACTATCGTCCAGAGACATTGGAAGATATTTTGACTAATATTAGAACAAAAAGAATTTCTGTTCGTGGTGGATGTGAAATACGGTATCAATCGAAATTAAAAAACAAAGCACCTAAGAAGAGTGGAGGGCAAACTGTTTTCTCTGAGGAGGAAGAATCCGTAATCGTAGAACACGTCGTCAGTCTATCCAGTTAAGGGTTTCCTGTAAATAAACTATAATTACGATATATCACCAAATTTTTTTGGATAAGTAAGCCAGGCTTGATAATGAATGGGCAAATTCTTTTGTAAAAAGGCATGAACAGCAAATTTCCAATTGAACAGCTTGAACTTACAGTCAAGCTTCTGTTAATGAGGAAGAATTGAATGAGCTCTTTAATAATTCGGAAAGAGAACTTGAAGATGTTCCCCCATCACATATTTGGAACTATGATAAAACTTATCTAATAGATGACCATGGCATATCTAAAGTTCTTGTTAAGTAAGTATTCAAAAAATATGAAGAATTCGTCAAAATCAAATACGTCAGTGATTATGTGTGGTAGTACAAGTGGTGAATTGGGACTAGTCTACTTTGTTAATAGAGCAGAAAAAATGTGGGAAAGTTGGACCTAGAACGCCCCACAGTTAATACCGCACAAAATCAGGTTGGTTTGACTTTTAATGCTTTGAAGACTGGTTTGTGAGCCTCATGGTCCCAATTTTAAAAAAAACAAGAAAGAAAAAAGGTCTTGTCGGTGACAACTCAAGTCCGCATATAAATGCAAAAGTGATAGATCTTTGCAATAAAAATGACATTTCCTTTATTGCTTTGCCCCCAAACATTACCCACTTGCTATAACCATTAGATGTAGCACTTTTCAGACCTGTTGAAAATGCCTAGAGAAAGGTTTTGAGCCATATTCGCTGCAACGTAGTTCCCAAAGATGAATTTCCATTATTGTTGAAAGAACTCTTTGCTGGTTTAAAGGAAAATTGTGCCCGAAATCTTATAGTTGGCTTCCGTAAATATGAAATTGTTCTTGCGAATCATAATGAATTATTACAAAGACTGCCCTTGTTTACTATCGAAGCCTTACCTGCGATGAAAGCATTAATTGAACACATTAATTCAAAGAGGCAGAGCATCACGTCTACAAGGACAAACAAGAAAAGAAGAAAAGTTAGCTCTCCACCAGTAAAAGTATATCACAGCTTCCGCCATCAATCAGCAATATATTCATGACCCAAAAGTGAGCTTGAATCAACTCTCAACTTCATCAGGACAGACTCATAAGCAACATAATCTACTTCGGAGGGTTATAAGAGTTGATGACGAATCTAATAGCGGAAATGACAGCACAGGACATGTTTCTTATGCAAAAAGCGATCAAAGTCCCCATTCACCTCAACTGAGCTAGCAATCTGATACAGACATTCCTTGCAAAAATGTCCAGAAAAATGAAGTTATCGCTGGTGACTATGAACTCGTTATGTACGAAAATCAACTTTATCCAGGACAAATAAAAGAAGTGGCTGATCATACAGTTTTAATTTCAGCAATTGAAAAGTATGGGGGAAATTGGAAGTGGCCCATATAACCAAATGCGCTTTGGTATTTCTATGATGACACCAAAAATTGACAAGCCATGTCAAATATCTAAGAGGGAAATCTCCATAGTTCCTAAATTATCTTAAATATTTTGGTCATTAAAATTAGATTTTTTTTAACTAATGAAAAACTCAAAGTCAAAATGTCACAAAGTTATTTTATTATAATAAAGTTTAACAAAGCTTCCATAAGTTGAGCAACTAGTTTCGGCCCACAATGGCCATCTTCAGGCTACAAAGCAAAGAATGTTTGGGTTACGGAAGAAAACATTGAACAATCTGTGTATCTTACAGAGATGAAAATAATTTTTAGTGGGGTAACAAACGTCCACACATAGCGCCGATGAAGGGAAGGATGTAAGAAATGGGGGTTAAAATTTTTTGGGTAATTAAGGTGTATTTAGAAAATTATTTCAAAATTAGGATTTGAGTTGTAATATCTTGTGACAAATAGAAAAATAGGGGGAGGCGAGAAATTATGGAAAGGAAGTGAAGTGGTAGAAAAACAAAAATTACGAAAACGTTGTATAGTTGTAGGTAGCGTAGAGGAACAAATTTGAACTACAATTCAATAGAATAGACTGACCGATAGTCGTTTGTTAGACAATAGAATTAAAGAACAACTTAGTTTTGTTAAAAGATTTCAAAATACTGACCCACCTGCTTCACCATCTGCTTTTGCAAATCACATTATCTCTGAAAACCACAATTTTTCTTTATCGGATGCGTGTAGATTACATAGGTTCCTTAAAGGATGAATTTACTCTAGATTTTCGAGATTAACCCGATTAGTTCTGATAACAACGCTGTTTGTCTTAATGAACAACTAAGACCAATAGATCCATACACCTTCCTCAATCTCCCATTTTGATGGTTTGGTGTATTCCTTTGCTTTTGGGTAGTTCTAATATTGTCAAGTTTTGTTATTGTAAAAATCGCCATTAATAATATTTTACCAACTATATGTAAGTTACTATAGAAATATCTTTATTTACAATTTGATTCACTCTTTTTAAGTTGAATACTACTGTCATAATCTTCTTTTTTATATTTTGACTAGACTACTACTTTTAGTATATTGACTAGTCTTCTTCTCATTCACAGGGTAAGTTTTATTTACGCTAACTTTTAAAATAATTTGTATCGTTAGCTTTTATTTCGGGGGTAACATACGTTTATAGTTGTTGAGCTTTCCAGTAACCTAATCTTTCTTGCTACAAAACTTTACTACGTTTTATTTTGCTCCAAATGTACAACTAACTATATGGTTTTCAAATTTTCCCTCTCCTTGGTTTACATGGATATTTGACATATTTCCTCTAATTACGCTCCTGCCGGATATATATTCCATATTGTCTACTTCATATCATTGTTGGTGTGTCATAAAGTGATTTCGCTGAACATAATTGTATAGTGGTGAATTTAATTTCAGTTTCGTTGTGTTATGGACTTGTATTCACTATATCACAATGGTTCAACATTATATGATATTTTTAGCTATGTTTGATTGGTTCTTAGCTTACTTCAATTTTAGTGAACAAGATAAAAGCCGTTCTCCTTCCTTAAGTCAACCTTTTTACCGCTTATTACATCCCTATCTACGGGTTACATAACCAATTCTCTGATCTAAGGATTGACCTTCCCCGCTTAGTTGTCCCTTTTTTCTTATTTAGATGTTGGATAATTTACTTGCTAACCTCTTTTCGTTTCCTTAATAACTCTATATTCCATTCCTGTAATAAGAGTTGGTATTTACTAATTAAGCGAGAATATTCCCTTTCTCATTCTTATCAGGACTCTACTGAATTGTAGTTCAAATTTGTTCCTCTAACCTACCTACAACTACAATGTTTTCGTAATTTTTGTTTTTCTACCACTTCCCTTCCCTCCCATAATTTCGCGCTTCTCCTTATTTTTCTATTTGTCACAAGATATTACAACTCAAATCCTAAGTTTAAAATATTTTTCTAAATACACCTTATTTACCCAAAAAATTTTAACCCTATTTCTTACATCCTTCCCTTCATCGGCGCTATGTGTGGACGTTTGTTACTCCACTAATAATTATTTTCATTTAGGTAAGATACACAGATTGTTTAATGTTTTCTTCCTTAACCCAAACATTCTTTGTAGCCTGAAGATGGCCATTGTGGGCCGAAACTAGTTGCTCAGCTTTGTAAAACTTCATGATAATAAAATAACTTTGGGACATTTTGACTTTGAGTTTTTCATTAGTTGTAATACTAGTCACATTTGAGCTATGGATGAGATATTACTTTTTAGATTTTTTTTGTTCATAATGTTTGTTATTAGTTTGATTTTTATTTGTGTCACCCTTAAGAGATGAATTTGATTTCGATTTGTATGAAAATAATTAGTAGAATATATATTAATGTTTTTAAATGAAACTCACGGTCTCTAGTTAATTCCACAATATAATACAAGTTATTGAAAATTCTTAAAATTTGACAATTGTTTCGATAAATCAATATCACCGTCAGAATGACAGAAGTTACATTTCATTTTATGCCTACCTGATGTTTAGTAGTTATTTTTGGCTAGACCAAGAAGTAACCTAACTTGTGATTGGCTTAATATATGTCTATAGAAAAAAGAAGATGATGCGATTACAAATATTGAAGCTTAGAAATTATTAGCCCTATGGTGATATCCTGGATATCATTTTTCCAATTAAGATCAGTATAACTGTGCAATGATATAGAAAACCAGGAAAACTATATCTGCTGATCTTTACAATTATCACTTAAGAAGACAGTTTATTAGTGGAGAATTCCTTAGATTTAACTGTTCATTGACAACTACATATTGTGGGTTTCTTAAATGTCTTCTTATTTCCAGTTCTTCAAGGAAATCCAGTTCTTGTTTCTTTTCACAAATATGCAGTACTTCTAGTTCTGTGTTAGGTGTCAATGAATGATTGGTGTCAAGTAGATGTTTTGCATAGTGGGATTTATCTGGTTGTTTTAATCTGTACGCTCGTAAGTGCTCACTGTATCGTATTTCAAAATTCCTAAGGGTCTGACCCAAATAGACAGCATTACATTCTGGACATTGGATTATATATACCTGACGTCTTTAATAGTGGTATTTTCGTTTTTACATTTAACAATTTTGTACAAACATAACTTCCTGTTTTAAAAGAAATTGTTGTATTCGTTGCTGAAGATATTATCTTTGAAATATTATTAGGAATATTTCCTGCATATGTGATGGTTTTATCAGTTTTAATTTCATCAGCTTGTTTAGGATATATTAATTGTAATGCCACTTTTTCCTCTTTTTTACTAATTAGCTTATTTATCATATCTAATGGATAACCGTTAGATGTTGCTATTTGTCTAATTGTATTAATCTCTCTATCAAAATTACATTTGTTCATATGAACTGAAAAAGCTCTATGTATCATTAAATTATATGCTGCTAG
The DNA here is from genome assembly GCA_963921935.1 of Galeruca laticollis. Taxonomy (NCBI): domain Eukaryota; kingdom Metazoa; phylum Arthropoda; class Insecta; order Coleoptera; family Chrysomelidae; genus Galeruca; species Galeruca laticollis. The sequence continues at coordinate 163,113,623 of OY998177.1, read as the reverse complement.
TCTGTGTGACACAGGGTGGTTAGAATTGAATGGAATTGTCACATCAGTCTGTGTTGGTTTTCGGTAAATTGAATAATCAAGTACATTGTTAACTCTTTGAATTTTTAAATCAGGAAAATTGATTGAGCTATTTTCTCCAATTTCTAATGTAAATTTAATTTTCGGGTGTGAATTATTGATGTGGTTGAAAAATACATCTAATTGTCGTTCACTACCCATAAAACAAGCTAATATGTCATCTACATATCTATACCAAAATAAAATATTTTTCGAAATATTACTTTCAAAGATCTTTCTTTCTAAATTGTCCATAAAAATGTTTGCTAAAATAGGTGATATAGGGCTTCCCATTGGTAAACCTTCATTTTGAATATATATCTTATTGTCAAGAGTGAAATAATTCTGATTAATGCATACATCAAATAAATTAAGTATATCTGATATTATTCCTGGATTAATATTTTCATCTTCTAGTAATTTTCTTACAAGTATTAGACATTCTTCAGGAGGAATTTTAGTAAACATATTAGTTACATCGAACGAAATGAGTTTATAGTTATCTTGCAAGTGGATTGCTATCAACTTTTTGATTAGTTCTATTGAATTTCTAATTTAGTACTGAGATTCATATCCGTAAGTATTGAGTATATTGTTGAGCTTCTTTGCCAATATATTATTAGGAGCATTAACATAAGAGACTACAGGTCTAATTGGTTTCGTTATTTTATGTAATTTAACTGTTCCATATAATTGTGGACAATGAGGATTCTTATGTATGATAGACCTTTTTTCGTAATAATAATTTACACCCGAAAATTAAATTCACATTAGAAATTGAAGAAAATATCTCAATCAATTTTCTTGATTTAAAAATTCAAAGAGTTAATAATGTACTTGATTATTCAATTTACCGAAAACCAACACAGACTGATGTGACAATTCCATTCAATTCTAACCACCCTGTATCACACAGACTAGCAGCATATAATTCAATGATACATAGAGCTTTTTCAGTTCCTATAAACAAATGTAATTTTGATAGAGAGATTAATACAATTGGACAAATAGCAACATCTAACGGTTATCCATAAGATATGATAAATAAGCTAATTAGTAAAAAAAGAGGAAAAAGTGGCATTACAACTAATATATCCTAAACAAGCTGATGAAATTAAAACTTATAAAACCATCACATATGCAGGAAATATTACTAATAATATTTCAAAGATAATATCTTCAGCAACGAATACAACAATTTCTTTTAAAACAGAAAGTAACGTTAGTACAAAATTGTTAAATGTAAAAACAAATATACCACTATTAAAGAAGTCAGGTATATATAAACTCAAATGTCCAGAATGTAATGCTGTCTATTTGGGTCAGACCCTTAGGAATTTTGAAATACGATACAGTGAGCACTTACGAGCATACAGATTAAAACAACCAGATAAATCACACTACGCAAAACATCTACTTGACACCAATCATTCATTGACACCTAACACAGAACTAGAAGTGCTGCATATTTGTGAAAAGATACAAGAACTGGATTTCCTTGAAGAACTGGAAATTAGAAGACATTTAAGAAACCCGCAATATGAAGTTGTCAATGAACAGTTAAATCTAGGGAATTCTCCACTAATAAACTGTCTTCTTAAGAGATAATTGTAAAGATCAGCAGATATAGTTTTCCTGGTTTTCTATATCATTGCACAGTTATACTGATCTTAATTGGAAAAATGATATCCAGGATATCACCATAGGGCTAATAATATCTAAGCTTCAATATTTGTAATATCACATCTTCTTCTTTTTTTTTCTATAAACATATATTAAGCCAATCACAAGTAAGGTTACTTCTTGGTCTAGCCAAAAATAACTACTAAACATCAGGTAGGCATAAAATGAAATGTAACTTCTGTCATTCTGACGATGATATTGATTTATCGAAACAATTGTCAATTTTTTAGAATTTTCAATAACTTGTATTATATTGTGGAATTAACTAGAGACCGTGAGTTTCATTTAAAAACACTAATATGAGCATATTCCACGAAGTAAGGGTCGAGACAGTCAATTTCATTAGAATACATATTTTTTTGTGTACATTTATCTTGTCCTATATTTAATGTTTGAAAATATAAAAGTGAGAATATAGAAGTTTCTCTGTTGAATATGCATTGAAAACCGATGTAGCACATAGTCACCCCAATAGCTGGGTTGAGAATGAGCCATAAATATATCAGACTTTTCAAAAAACTAGTTTATTTTCACAGTTCCTTGTACTGTTATGCATTCACAAACTTTGCGGCGTTTTATTTTCAGTCATATATTTAATTTTTTTCTAACAATATTTTCGCAACATAATAAAAATATGAAAGAGGCACAGATTGACCCAATTTTACTGCATTAATTTTTATTCCCACGTTCTCTAAAATGTTTTTAAGTGCCTTATCTGCAAGTATTTTAATTCCATTATTTAACTGCATATTTTCTATTTTGCTTCGAAAGTTCTAAAAGTCCACTTTGGGTAATAATTGGTTTCGTATATTCAACCTAAATGTATACTGTTAATTTCAGTATATTTCTAATATGCATATGATTGGAATCAATTAAAAATATACCTTTGAATATTCAAATTTATTTTTATTCTTACTTGTTTATAAATTTGATACAAATGTTATGGCTCCAATTGTATTGATCATAATTAATCCTTCTAAGGTATTGGTTCTTTTTTTATACTAGGAGAAACATTGAGATTGTCTGATCAAAGATGATAGTGTTTATATGTTTAATTCTGTACAATCGAGACTGCCTATAACATTTGAGTAGTTTTTAAGAAAATTTGGAGGAGCGTGAGACAATATTATGTTTCCATGTGGAAATATATTCATGTCAGATAATTGTAAATATTGTAAATTGACTCATATTAGAAATATTCATCCTAATGTTGATTTTGATGTTAGAAACAGTGGTAACTTAATCAATATCAAAATCATTTCGCTTAATTCAGTTAGTTTGCGTTTTTTTTTCAAAATATTTCTGTTCTAATGGACCACGACAGTAGATTCTTTTCCAGATTTAAAAACAAATCTGAAGGAAGCCGTTGATAATAATTTCTAAGTTTGTATTCCACTATAGTGAAATATGTTTTTGTCATTATACATATACTGTGCAGATTAATATACAGTAGCATTCTAATCAACTTGTCGAACACAATAAACTCTTCTAGGTTTCAATTCGCATCTTGTGGCAAACATATAAAAATCATCTTTTGTGAAATATCTTATGCATATCTACAAAATATTAATATTATATTTTTTAAATTATTATGACATTGAGTGACATTCTGGTTGCTTTGTTGATGACAGGTTCTAATTTTATCGCTTCATTCCAACTATTTCGATTATTCGACTCAAAGAAACGAAAAAAGTGATACGCCTGTAACTCGTTTTATCGAATTGGGACAATTAGGAGTACAACAACGCATACTTAAACTCTTTGAAACTAACTAAATACAGTATTGAAAACGAATGTAGTCCAGAAATTAAAATAACGGCGATCAATCAAAACACAACAAACACAATACGAAAAAAAACAATAAACGTTAGTGATTTTTGGTTAAATTGTGACAATGATAAGTAGAAGAGGGTCGGTTTGTCACTAGAGCTGATGGGAGATGGGTTCGTGCCAAAAGTGTCTGTGCATAATGACCGCAAAATAGTCGAATAATGGGAAAGGTGAATCGGTTATATTTATAATCTGCATTCTTGTACACTTAATACCATCTTATATGCTACTATACTATACTCTAGGTTCTCAATGTTAACTAATTTTTCCTTAAGGTTTATACACTCACTGGTACGAAAAACCGGCACCCCTCTAATTTTTGATAAAGATGCCAACATTTTATATTTGTTATTATTGTAACTTTTGTCAACAATAGGCACGATTTGGTATAAGTTTTATGCATGTTGTACAGGTATAAGTTTTTGTACGCTTTGTTCAGAAAATGTTTTTGAAAGACTTTATGAGAACTATGTTTATGAGCATTAACGTAGAATTTTTAAATCAGAATCACAAAAAAACAATAAAAACACCAGTAATAATCAGTTCTTTGTCTAATTATTACCTAGTATTACCTTCTCGAGCCTGGATAATGGAATTCATTCTTCTAGGCATACTGTTAATCAAGTCAAAACCTTCATTTCGTGGAATTGATTCCCATTCTTCTCTAAAAGCGCATATCTGAGCTGATCAAAGGTAAGAGGAGCAGGTACTTGGAATCGAATCCTACTAAGCATGTCCCAAACATGCTCGACGGGATTTAAGTCGGGACTGCAGGCTGGCCATACCATTTGGGAAATGCCGGCTTCGTTTAAATATTATGTGACAATGCGGGCGGCATGGGGACGTGCATTGTCATACATAATTATAAAGATGTCTGCAATAAATGGTCCATGTAGGACAACAAAATCATGCAATATGTACACAAACACAGTCACAGACCTCCTAGGGACTATGTTCAATTATGTAGGTGCCTTCGAAGATATTCTATCTCACACCAAAATGAACCACCATGAAAATTCACACAATGATTAAAAGTACACTCGACAGATCGTTCACCTTTTCTTCTCCAGACTCTTTCCGCACCATCCGGAGACCGTAGACAAAATCTGGATTCATTAGCAAACAATATACACCTCCAGTCATCAGCATTCCAATTTTGATGTTCTTTAGCGAATTGTAATATGGCTACTCGATGTTCCCTGGATAGTTCTGGTCTGCGGGTCTTCGATATCTGAGATTATCTTCATTCTACCGTCTGCTAATTGTTCGTTCACAAACATTTGCGTTCCCGGCATGTTCAAACTTGTTACTAATATCTATAGCAGTTAACTGACGATTTCTTAGTGCTGAAGATACACTAAAACGATCATCCCGATGACTAGTTCTTCTCTGGGGACCGGTTTCATGACAACGAGTGTAAGCTCTAGCCTCTATAAAACGTGTAAATACACGTTGCACGGTACTGCGTGAATCCTCGAATCTGTTAGCCACGTAATTTTGATTTCTTCCATCTTGATTGGGAGCAACAATAGATTCATCAGTTTCTGCGCTTAAAGACATCCTCTAATAAGCACTAATTGACACAAACAGACCTAATCTGAAATTACCAATACCTAACCAAAATGTCGTCGCATAAACAATTAAAAATGCATAACCAAAATGGAGTACTGAAGTAAGTCAGAAATATGGTCTATTTGGAAAACATTTCTTGATCAAAAGGCTTCACATTTGTTGACTTAATGTGTAAAACCAAATTATAATACACATTATATATTAAAAATTAAGGATGTGCCCGTTTTTCGTGCCGGTGAGTGTATATGTAATCTGTATCGCAATGCCCATGTACTCGTACATAGGATTGTTTTGTTGGGCAGGGAATGAAAGTAGCCAGATCCTCGTTTTGTTGGCTTTCATTTATTTGCCAACTGAATTTATCCATATACTCCAATATTTACGAAATTCCGTTGTGTGTTCTTCGGTAAAAAAATATTATTATTATTATAAATATCAATACGTGTGTGAGTATTTGTGAAAGTCCAGAAACAAATTCAGCATCGTGAATAAGAGGAATTTCAAATTCAAAGAAACTCTCTTCATCGTATAGTCATTTAAAAACTGCGTCCCCGTGCACAAAACACAATTGAAGTAACACAAAAATTGTAACTCAATAACAACGCGTAGCAAAAAGAGTTCCTTGGAGGAATTTTCAGCGAAGGAACACTTTTTGGAGTACGGGAACATCTTGGATCATCTCTTTTCGAAAATCGAGCTGTTCAAACAGTGAATATTACTGGTGCGCAGTGTCGTGATATGATAAAACAGTTCATTATCCGTAAATTATATTATAATGATGTCATCGACATGTTATTTTAACAAAACGGTGCTATATGCCATTCAGCTCGTGAAACGATTCAATTATTGCATAAGACATTTCATGTCCGTGTAGTCTAGTCTCATTGCTCAAAATTGGCCACCTGGAACGTGTGAGTCACTATCATTAGACTCATATTCATGGAATCAATTGAAATTAAAGATCTATGTTAAGAAGCACACAAGCGGGCGTGCAGTGGCAAAAGTTCAACGCTTTATCCACCAAATTATGGTATTGTCCATGATATTGTTTTTCACGATCACTAATTACACTGTTTCCTCTTTTCCGCCGTTATTTTATGCAGACGCCTCAGGATTTTGTTTGGTATGGACGATGCAATGCTTTCAGCAGGGTTACTGCTTTAGTCTCTAGTCCTTATTACCTTCATTTTCCTCATTTGAAATCTACTTCAATATTATTGAAGCCAAATATCTCAACTTTTGCGTTTATCTGGATCAATGTTATGATAACTTACTTATGTGACACGTATATCTGTTAATAAATTAATATTCTTCTAACTATTTAATGGAATTTACATATCCTCCAGTCTGCTACGAATGATCGGTCTTAAAATGTTTATAGTACGCCGCTGCTATCACTTAATCTACAAAATGCATTTACCTAGCCTGGGAGGAAATACACTTGGTTAGAGATAGCGGATAACAGTTCAAAGATTTCCGAAGTTGGGACACGAACGATACCGCCACACCGTGGAAACTTATTGATGTCCTTCCAAGCTTTAATTAACATATTTAATAGAAATCGTTGAATGTTGATCAAGTGATAACCATATAAAATAAGCAAAGTTTATTTTCTTCTTATAAAAAAATCGTTCAACTGGGAGGATATTAGTTCATTATATACTGTCTAATATTTTTATGTCCAAAATAATTGTCAGTGGTAAACTTTCTTTTTGTCACAGATACTAGCGCTGCATTCCTTCTCTCAACCATATTCTTTAATTAGTTCTATTCTTCGATTCTTCATCCTAAAGATCTCTCTTACTTCGTCTCTTAGTAATGTAACGAGAAAACGCTAACCTTCAATGCCCGTTATAGATGTGCGCGTTGTCTTCCGTAGTACAACCCGTGCTAGCCAGTCGACTAGCTTCGAGTCGAAGAAGGGGTGGTTCTTCAAAATTTAAGAGTTTACTCATAAGGGCGCCAGAGAAGTTTTGGCAAGCACCCAAGACTTCTTGAGTTAGTTCACAACTCCTCAGTGGGTTAACAGCACTAATTACACACTCCGAAAGGTTAAACTCATAGGAAAGTTGTTTGTTAGTTAACAGTAATCAAACGGTTATTGAGGCAAAATCAAAATGTGAGTACTATAATCGCGAGGGTCATGTTGTATTTATAGTGTTAGAAATTTGGGAATTTAGGAATATGTGAGAAATGTCGGTTTGTAAAATGTAAATTATCTTTGTTTCACTTGTTTAGGAAAATTGCATAATGCAAATCAATGTAAGTTGAGGGGTTGTAGCACTTGCGGTAAACGGCATCATGCTTTATTGCATGATGAAAGGGTTAAGCATAACCAAAACTTGGGTGTTGATTATATCCAAAGGTCGGGCGGTGGCCAAGGTCCAGTTATTGGCCATTGTGGTCACCAAAATATAGCTAATAATAATAGCCCGGGTGGGCCTCAACGAGGTGAGGCTCAATGAAATTCATTATTGAGAATGCCGGTGGCACGTGTGGATTTAGTTTCTAATAATGGTTCAACTCAACATCAGGTGCGAGAACAACAGAATGTTGTTGCATGCTCGCATATACCTAGGTCTCAGGTGTTGTTGGCAACTGCGCAGGTAAATATGGTTACCTGCGAGGGTTATATGGTTCAGGGAAGGGCTTTGTTAGACTCGGACAATATTTCAAAGATAATATCTTTAGAAACAAATACAACAATTTCTTTTAAAACAGAAAGTAACGTAAGTAAAAAATTGTTGAATCTAGAAAAAAATATCCCCATTAAAGAAGTCTGGTATATATAGACTTAAATGTCCAGAATGTAATGCTGTACATTTGGGTCAAACCCTTAGAAATTTTGAAATCCGTTACAGTGAACACTTATGGGCATACAGATTAAAACAACCACAAAAATTCCATTACGCAAAACATCTACATGACACCAAACATTCATTGACACCTAACACAGAACTAGAAGTAAGTAACTAGAAGACACTTAAGAAAGTCACATTATGAAATCGTCAATAAACAGATAAATCTAGGGAGTTCTCCACTTTTAAACTGTATTCTTAAGTGATAATTGTAAAGATCAGCAGATATAGTTTTCCTGGTTTTCTATATCATAGCACAATTATACGGATCTTAATTGGGAAAAAGATATCCAGGGTATCCCCATATGGCTAATAATATCTAAGCTTTATTATTTGTAGTATCATATCATCTTTTTTTCTATTAACATATATTAAGTCAATCACTAGGTAGGTCACTTCTTGGTCCAGCCAAAAATATATGATAAACATCAGGTAGGCATCAACTTCTGTCATTCTGGCGATGATATTTAATATCGAAACAATTGTCAAATTTCTTAGAATTTTTAACTCTTTATTCAATATATTGTGGAATTATTTAGAAATAGTAAGTTTCATTTAATAACAGTAATATGAGTAGATTCCACGAAGTAAGGGTCGAGACAGTTAATTTAATTATGCAACAAATTTGGGCTACTAAAATAGACTGGGATGATGAATTATCATCAGATGTTCTTGAAAAATGGATCGATTTTTCTATAAATCTTTGTGAATTAGGTCAACTTAAAATTCCAAGGTGTATAATCGTTTCAAGTGATATTGTTTTGAAACAAGTTCATGGTTTTTCGGATGCTTCGTTGGGGCGGCGTATAGATGTTGTGTTTACATTAGGGAAGTATATTCTGATAATTCGGTCTCGTGTAATCTTATATGTTCTAAATCTCGTATAGCGCCGTTAAAAACAATTAGTTTGTCTAAGCTAGAATTGTGAGGTACATCAAGCTGCCCCCCCCCCGGTTAGATTTTTTCTAGCAACATACTAGCACGCATAAAGGGCACCTAGCACAACCTAGTACAACAATTTTTATAGCTAGCACACCAATAGCTCACAATAAAAATGCTTTTGAATTCGGGTGGGGCCAGGTTAACGCTAGCCCCCTCCCCCTTCCCGGTTGGATTTTTAGCGCCAAAATGCTAGCACAGATAAAGGACACCTAGCACAACCTAGCACACCATTTTTTATAGTTAGCACACCAACAGCTCACAATAAAAATACTTTTCAATTCGGGTGGGGCCAGGTTAACGCTTGTACTTTCAATTTGACCCATGGACATTGGATTTTTTCCACTACCTCAGAACTATTCTAAATAAATAAATTGTAAAAAAGCCAGATGTTTGGGTAGGAACGGCAGGTCTGGAGAGCTGAGCATTATAAAAAACCTACTTTCTCCTTCATATTACAAGCAAAATGTACTGTAAGCAAAATTGATGACATAGGTATTTTTATTTTTCTAAAAACTAGGTATAATCCAATTAACTGTCTCGACCCTTACTTCGTGGAATCCACTCATATTAATGTTTTAAATGAAACTCAATGTTCCTAGTTAATTCCACAAAATAATGAAAAACGTTTGAAAATTCTAAAAAATTGACAATTGTTTCGATAACTGAGAATTATTATTAAATGTAACTTCTGTCATTCTGACGATGATATTCAGTTATCGAAATAATTGTCAATGTTTTAGAATTTACAAACATTTTTCATTATATTGTGGAATTAACTAGAAACATTGAGTTTCATTTAAAACACTAATATGTATAATAATCTGAAGTTCTCATCGGACTTTTTAAAAGGGTTGTTTAACCAAGTCTATTGTTAAAAGTTGAATCATTTTTATAAAGCCGTTTTTATGGGTCTTAAGAGTAAATAAAATTCTTGTAGATACATCCAAACTAGCCGATTCAGATGTTTGGGTTAAGAAAGGGTTTCCCGGAAGGGCTGATAGTTGTAATAATATGTATTCTTTCTAATAATATTACAAGCAACATGGACTATATAAGTAAAACTAATGATCTAGCTATTTTCACTAGTGTAATTCGATAGAATATTTCTCGATTAGACTGTATTAATGCGAAATTCATATTATTTAAACAACATTACATGGTATTTAATTACCCTTTTTGGTTCATTTTCGATCACTTGTTTTTGGATTAAACTTGAAGAATCGTTTTCAAACGGTGACATTTTTATGATATTTTGAATTGAAATTATGATACTAACAACAATTGTTACTTGAACGTTACTTAGATACGGACTTAAAAGGGAAATTATCGGCCCTGTCTGAGAGTTATCTCCGAAAATATCCTGCTTCATTTGGAATTTTTACCATATGAGTGGAATGTTCCGAAAATTTTTCGTAACAACAGTAAGAAACAATTAAACCAGCCGTTTTACATATATATTCAACCAACATGGCGGTTCACCAAAGTTGGCGGACTAAAGAAAGTGGACTAATTTTTTAATGCTTTCTTACAATATATGTATGAAATGGAAGGCAGCAAAATTGATGAAGGTTATTTTTATTTTTCTCAAAACTAGGTATAATCCATCTTAAGCTCTCATCGAACTTTTTGAAAGGGTCGTTAAACCAAGTCTATCGTTAAAACTTGAATCATTTTTATAATGCCGTTTTTATGGGTCTTAAGAGAAAATAAAATTCTTGTAGGTACATCCAAACTGGCCGATTCAGATGTTTGGGTTGAGAAAGGGTTTCCCCGAAGGGCTGATAGTTGTAATAATATGTATTCTTTCTAATAATATTACAAGCAACATGGACTATATAAGTAAAACTAATGATCTAACTATTTTCACGAGTGTAATTCGATAGAATATTTATCGATTAGACGACATAAAACTGTATTAACGCGAAATTTATATTATTTAAACAACAATACATGGTATTTAATCACCGTTTTTGGTTAATTTCCAATCACTTATTTTTGAATTATACTTGAAGAATCGTTTTCAAACTGTGACAATTTTATGATATTTTGAATTAAAATTATGATAATAACAACAATTGTTACTTAAACGTTATCGGCCCTGCCGGAGAGTTATCTCCGAAAAGATCCTGCTTCATTTGGAATTTTTACCATATGAGTGGAATGTTCCGAAATTTTTTCGTAACAACAGTAAGAAACACATAAACCAGCCGTTTTACATATATATTCAACCTATTCATTTATTCATCGAGTAAGTACAGCGTTATTTCACTGACCTCCGTCCCATTCCCCAGAATCAATCAAAAGTGTAGTTGGTGTGCTAGTTATAAAAAATGGTGTCCTAGATTGTGCTAGCATTTTGGCGAAAAAATACCAACCGCAGGGGGCTAGCGTTAACCTGGCCCCACCCGAATTCCAAAGCATTTTTATTGTAAGTTGTTGATGTGCTAGCTATAAAAAATGGTGTGCTAGGTTGTGCTAGGTGTCCTTTATCTGTGCTAGTATTTTAGCGCAAAAATTCCAACCGGGGGGGGGGCTAGCGTTAACCTGGCCCCACCCGAATTCAAAAGCATTTTTATTGTGAGCTGTTGATGTGCTAGCTATAAAAATTGTTGTGCTAGGTGACCTTTATGTGTGCTAGCATTTTGGTAAAGGAAATCTAACCGGGGGGAGGGCAGCTTAACGGACCTAGAATTGTGTGGAGTTTTGTTGTTATCTCGGTTAGTTCATAAGGTTCTCTCTGCTATAGATTTAAAAATTAATGGGGTGTTTTTATACACAGATTCAAGTATTGTGTTGTGTTGGCTCAAATCTACTTCAAACCGCTGGGTTTCTGAGGTGCAAGAGTTGACTTCGGGTTATGAATGGTATCGTATATCGTCGCAGGAAAATCCTGCGGACTTCATATCTCGTGGTATTTCAACTTCAAACATATTATCAGGAAAAATTTGGTGACACAGGCCAAAAAATTCATTGGATTTCAATTTACGTCTTGGAGTTTCGAAAACTGTTTCTCTCGACGGGATATCGGTACAAAGGAAGATAATGTCCCTCCATTTAAGTGGGTATTAGCCCGTATCATTACGGTTTTTCCGGGATCTGATACTAAGGTTCGAGTGGCAAAAATAAACACTAGTGATGGAGTTTACAATCGTACGATTACGAAGTTGTATCCGTTGTCATTCGAAGTATAATTGAAGCAAATGCTTCAAGGGTAGGGAAGTATGTTGCATTATGCAAAATAAATTGATGAAAAATGATATGAGTCACCCTGAATTGAGTCAGTAATATCTGTGTCAACAGGGTAACTAAACGATCGACCCACTTGCCTACTTTAGAAATTCTCAAGACACCACTTGTAATACTCGTATTTCGGACATGAGAATATTTTATTTCTTCACAAACACGTAGTTGTTAATGGGCCTTGTCTCATAAAATAAGGTGATATATTGGGTCTGGTCAAATAAGTAACACTGCATCATATATTATGTGGGGGGAAAGAAATGTACAGAAATGCAGAATACAGCCCTAGGAAACAGACCAACGCTCTGGTACCTGGGGTGTAACATGAAATCGGATTTATGAAGTTTAAGATGTACTTTCATTTAGTGGAGTAAGTTTTTGTAATAAGTTGAGGTTATGCAATAAAGAAATGAAAAAGCATAATTTCTGGTCCTTTGTTAATTATAAAATCCTACCAAAACAGTACATTTAAGAATTAATTGTGAGTTGGCCATAATTCATTTGTCAAGAACTGATATTTAACTTAACAATAGGGAAATTATTGTTGTTGTTACATTTTATGGTGTTTTGAACTTGAACTGAGGCAAAAATGGATATCATTAGTGATGAAATGATTAATATAATCTGAATATTGGGAGATGGAACAAAGGCGCCTTACTATCAAAAAGAGTTTACCATGAACGTTTTCCTGAAAGGCGGCGACCTGCAAAAGTAAGCTTGGAGAGATTGGTGCAGCGGTTTAATCGCACGGGTTCAGTTATTTATGGAAAGCAGGCACGATCAAAAGCTTCTGTGACAGAAGAAAATGAAATTAATGTTTAGTTGGCAGTTACCGAAAACCCACACACAAGTGTAAGGAGCATTTCCAGCGAACAAGAACTGAGTTACTACGGGGAGAAAAAAATCCTTAGTAAAATGTAAATGCACCCTCACCACATTCACTTGCAACAGGAATTAACAGATGATGATTTTGAAAAAAGTCTAGCATTTTGTAGGTGAGATTTACAAAAAGTTTATCAACTGAGAGACTTTTCGACTATATTCTATTTGGCGTTGAAGCCACGTTTCATAAAAATGGTCTTTTTCACAGGCATAACTTTTACTATTATTCATAAACTAATCCATATCACATATAGTTCATTAGGATTAGAATTGAAATTGGAAATGAATCCTACAAATGGGGGAGTAGTGATTAAGTGGGGGCATGTAAAAATTTACCCCAAAAGGCATATTTGTTACGGTTTTACGGTTATATCTCGTTAAGGACTCAAAATATCGAAAACTATTTTCCACAAAAGTTGTAGGACATTTAATCCTGCATAGGATGAGGCCAGGTTCATATTTTTTGGATTACCCGTTCCCCTGCTAATGAAAAATTTACAAAAGTGCGTGAGTGTGATCTGGGTTTGTTAATCCAGGTTATAAACTATCTGTATTCGAATACGTGTAGCTTTTTTAGCGTGATTGAGTAACAAACGAACGTAAAAACTTTTACATCTATAATAACAATAGGAGTATTAAAAATGTTTTTATTATCTCTTATTTCATATTTCAAATATTGAGTGATATACAAGAGGCTCCATTCAAGTAAATGTTACTTTGATATTGCACAGCATTCTGGAACACCCTGTAACATTGTAAATAATGTCGCCGAGACATGGTTCTATCTTGGAGCGTTACTTATTCGTCGACTACTCCCACCTCTAATTCCAAATCCTATTATTTCAAATATTAGGAACACATCGGTGATAGTTTTTGACATCGTTAAAATATCTACTTAAACTACGATTCAAGTGGAACTCGCTCTTTTGTTCATTCTTCGCTAAGAAGCAATTTTGCATTTAGCTTTTAAATAATAGATTGTGTGTGATTTTTAATTTTTCTGGCTGGTAAGTTATCTATATATTTTCAAATTGTATCTGTGTGCTTACAAAGCATTCTATCTCGATTTTTCTATTTAGTTGAAATATTTCGTTTTTAAAAAGCATTGTTTTTGTCATGGCGTTTCCAGATTCTTCGCCGTTATTATCTTTCTTTAAAAAAAATCTGGTGGCGTCCAAAGTTATTTTATGAAGCGAATTTATAACAGATTCTCTATATGGTTATTTTCCACCGATTTAAATTTGCTTTTTCTGATTATTTTGGGAACAGGACGGATAAGAATGAACATATTCATGTGGTTTTATTTTGAAAATTAAAATCAATTTTTGTATGTATTGGAGTATAAGCTCCTACCTGTTCATTACATTCCTCTTTTCCGATTTTCTACGGTTTCTCCTGTTTTTTTATTTCTTTCCCTACAGCTCTGCAGCTTTTAAGGACCTCTACGGACCGTTTACGAACCTTACCTCTACGAACCTTTTACGGACCCTTACGGACCTGATGGAACCTACAACGATCCACTTACCGGACCAGACAACGACGGTTCAAGAACCCTTGACTACTGCTGCGAGCTGTACGCCCCGAGTCTTCCCAAGATAAGTCCCTAACTTATTTTTGGTATATATAAAATATTGAGTTGGACATTTTTACTAACTAATATTTATTCGTAGTGTATTGAGAATATACGGTTTATGTAAATGTGTCAAATTAATCCATTTGTCCCGGAATTTTGTTTGTTGATTCACTGTAACTCAATTGAGGTAATAAAAAATAGTGTAGCTAAGGCCGAATTTACCACCTGAGGAGATTCCCAAGGCCGGGTTAACTTAGCATTGTGACAGGATTGTGCAGACTAATAATGACTATAATCCCCCAAATTGACATCTCAAAGAACATAGGAGATACTGAACTTTATCACATTAATCAATAACCCTGTATATTATTCCTTCCAAACTTCATATAATACCTCCTTGTAAAATAATATACGCCAACGAATAATCAATCCATTAAACAGAAGATAATACCTTTCATTCACTGCCTGACGTTCAGGCAAACATTTCGATTGCACATATGAAAACGTTGGTGGCTGGTCACACCTCTACTGTTTCAGAATACACTGTAATACTCATTGGCACGTATTTTTATAAGGTCGATACGAGTAACAACATATTGTTCAAATTTACGCTATCAAACATGGTAATAAGAATTATGCTAATTAACAAAAGCTTCTTCCTATGTTAGAACATGTCTCAGAGAACAAACACCTGGCAAAACATTATCTATTCTTGATTCGCACCTCGTTACTGATATGAAGGCTTTTTTAGTAGGAAAGTGTGTTAGTTTCACACTTTCAACTATCTTGACTTATATCCATTCTTAAAATGTACATTATATGATTGTTGAAACGTGCTTGGTTCGTTTTGTCCTTATTCTTATTCAAAACATGTTCTGCAAAAAAAGAAACAATAAGCAAGGAAACTGGTTCGATATACAAAACAAAACAACAGAAAACCGAGGACATGAATGCACAATTAATACTGAATGGGTAATATTAGGCCAGTTTCTTGAATTCACTAGGTGTTTTCATTTTGTCAAGATTAATATATTACACAAGAGCATGGAAACAAACTTTTTAAATGTTTTATTTTTAAATTTGCTGTAAAAATAATTTGATTGTATCATATGAAAAACCTGCGATAAGTGTTCATAAAACGGCAATCATTTATGCAGAGAAGTTTTTTTGAAGAATAAATGCCCAAATGAAAAAAGAAAACGTTCAGAGACATGTAACGACTTTTTTCAAAACTGGGAAAGGGAGCCAAAAAATTCCTCTCGACATAAAAGGATCCACTCAGAAGAAGAATATCAATTCAGCAGTTGGAGTTTCTGGAGCCGTTAATGATATTCATACTGACACACTATTTACCAGCCTTAACACGTTCTCTGTTCTAATGATATCTTTCCATTAACTGTTATGCGTCCTCATTCAAATTTAGATGCACCATATGTGGGTCGTAGGATGTTGTGGTAGTATCGATTCACAATCTTTGTCCTACGACTCATATGTGGATAGTAAAATAAAATTTGCATTATTCGTCACCGCCTTATAATCAGCATATCTTCTGTATATCATTTTTTGCTTGTTAGTTTTTCACGACCATTCAAACAAGAAGTGTTTATTTATTTATCGGAAAAGTTATCCGGAATCAGTTCTGTCAGTTATTTAAATTCAGACGATAGCGTAGCAGACCCTACTTACTATAGTGATAGTGAAGATGATAATTCAAGTTATAATGAGGAAACGGGTAAATATAGTGAAAATCAAAATGAAAGTGATCAAGAAAATAGTGAAATATATTCAAAAGAAATGGATGAAAATGATCCTGATTTCTGGCCATCAACCATACTGTCCTTTGCAAGATTTACATTTAGTGGAGCAGGTGTACCAAACATTCAAATTACGCAAAATATGGAACCTATAGATATTTTTAATGTGTTTCTAACTGATGATATTATCCAGCTAATGATTGAACAAACAAATAAATATGATTTAGAACTTCAACGCCAAAAACGTCTAGTACGTTCAGCAAGAATTTCTAGATGGCACGATACAGACAGATAAGAAATGAAAACGTTTCTTGGTAAGTAACTGGAACCTTTATTTTTATACTCATTTTTGAATAATTATGTGAGTTTTGTTATTTGGATAATTTTTTGTTTGCTTTGGGTATGTTTCTACTTATGGGGCTTATAAACTTCCCTTCCATAAAATGTTCCAGGACAAATAACCCCTTGTATTACCATGAACGTTTCCACGGGATTCATATGAAGTATAACCGTTTCACATTATTATTAAAATGTTGGTATTTCGAAGACAAAACGATACCATCAGAGAACCGCTTGTCACAAATTGCACCTTTGCTGGATCTTGTTAGGAATAATAAGAAAAACGTGCATTCTCTTGACGACATAGTTGTTGTTGACGAGACTATGGTTCCTTTCAAAGGTCGCCTGAAGTTTCGGCAATACAATCCATTTAAAGCCCATAGATATGATATCAAAGTTTTCAAAGTGTGCTCTCCCTTTGGATACACTTTGGATCTGAAAAAATATAATGGACAAAATGAAAAACGCCAAGGATTAGATCTTCCTGGTAGTACAATTATTGAATTGGTTAAGTCTTTGTTAAATACTGGAAGATTGGTTATAACTTGCTAAATACATGTACGAAAGGAAAACCAATTTATTAGGTACCGTCAGGAAAAATAGGATAGCCCTGCCGAAGGATGCAATCAACTACAATATGAAAAAAGGCCAGATTATTGCCAAACAAAATAATTTTATCACTTTCTTCAAGAGGCATGATCAACGTGATGTCCATATACTTTCTATGTGCCATGATGATCAAATGCAACTCTATTGGGAAAAAAGAAATGGGGAAGATAAAGTCAAACCATTAGCTGTATTAGAATATAACAAGGGAAAATAGGGGGTAGATATCTCTGACCAATTACACAGTTATTACACTTGTCTCCGAATGTCTTGGGTGTGGTTAAAAAATTTGCTATTGAAATAATTTGCGGAACCCTTGTCTATATTGTATAATTCTGTGCGTGCAGTAAAAGATTAGTTATCGATATTGAAAATTAGAGAATCTCTTATTCGCAGCCTTCTCAAAACAAAGGAAAATAGGAAAAAGCAATTTACAAGCTAGAAGAGCTACCTAGAAGAGATGGAGACGAAATATATAGAATGCGCTATCATGGGTCTTATACTAAGTTGAGAAATACCCTGACATCAAAAGAAGCATGTAAAAAAAACTAAGAGAGTCTTATTTTTTTGCCGGCAGTGCAACCAAGCATATTGTATTCCTTGTTACGCAGAAAATCATTGATTTTTCATATCTTCTCATTCTTTTCATTTATGAACATATCAAGAGTGACTGCTCGTCACTCGCGCCATGTCACGTCTCGACTCCGCCCTCTTTTAAATATTTTTGCGCTAGACGACAGACACTCTTATACCAAAAATTTCGTCTTTTCCCTCTCTCCGCAATTCTAGTTTTTTCAATTAATTAAAAAGTATATTATCTACAGGCAAAGTATGCATACATTTGCCATATAATTCATATATGATCTTCCATTTGCAGCATCAATGATAATTTTCCATGAATTTATTGAAAAGATATTCAGTTCTAAAAAATAAAATTGTAACTTTTGTAAAAATATTTCTAAAGTTGAAGGTTTTTCATGTGTGGTTTTGATAAAAAATCAATGTCGCTACCGGTGATTCATTTCTTGCAGGTGTGGTGGTCGATGATTAAATTTCATTCACCCTGATGCCCTGAATCTCGTTATTCTTGACGTCGTTCCCAACGTCATGCATACGCAAGGCTGTGAATGCTCTATTTGCGAATAGTTCCTAAAAATGATATTCTCGAGCACCGTTCCTACAATCATTGAATTGTATCGTCCCTCACAACAGCGTCAGCTGACGTTACAACACAAATGTCATTTGTCATTTTGTTATGTCAAATATAAATATAAATAAGCTTTTCAAATATGTTTATCAATTTCTTCTATAAAAATGAATTCTACAAACCCAAATTGAACAGGCAAATAAATAATAATAATTTACTCATTTTGGAACATTTTCATGAAGTGTATTTAGTCCAACAGCAACAGCTATTCTGTAACTTCTCGTTACGGTAACGATTATCATGTTAAGGATACTTTTCCAGAGTAGATTCTGTAATAATATCGTTGCGTTAAAATCTGAAGACAAAACATAACAATAATATTTGTACAATTTTATAAAGGTTGGTATATTTTTGACATATTGTGTAGTTGTGTTAAGCTGGAAAAGATTACCTATATATTTGTTTATAGAAGTTTTGTTAAATAAGATTTTTATTCACTTACTCACGTAACTTTTATTATGGGTAAAGACAAAGTTAAAACACCAAGACAATATAGGCACAATGTATAATGTATTTGGATGAATTGAATACAAAAATGAACCGTTTAGGAATAACAAATTTGATGCTATAAGCCCTGTTATTATTAAAAATATAGGTACGTATAATACATGATTTTCTTTTTTATTAGCATTATCCATAAAAGCAGTAATTACATATGTTTTTTGTTATAGTTTTTACCAATTTCAGACATTTATAAGAATGTTTTGTTTATTTTGTGAACCAATTTCTGAAAGGCTGTATCTCAGTTGTTTTTTGACAGAATGAAGTCTTTTAATCAGGAAAATGTAGCTTTTTTCCTTCAAAGTCCCCGTATAGAACTCAATAATTCACTGAAACGTCCTTTTTAATATCATACTATAACATAGCATATGTTCACGCCAACATATGGTTCGCAGGACTTATAGGCAAATGAACCCATATGTGGATCGTAGGAAAGTGAACGTGTTAAGCTAGTTATCGTCTTCAGAGACTACAAGGAGATACGTCTTCTGAAAGTACTTGGAGCAAGGGCGTAATCAGGATCTCATCTAACAGATGCTAGATTGAAAGTAGTAGCAAGGTGACGACGAATTCTTACAAAATAAAACGTCAAACGATTTTGGAAATTAGTTTTTATTAATTATTTTTACTCTTATAATAATTTTCTAGTATTTGCAGAAAAATTTGCAAAACTTTATCTTCGACCATCTCACGGTTTTCTTTAACAAAATTCCGATACACACTCATCAAGCATAATCCCTTCAATCTCTCCTTTCCTATGCCAAGTCTTCACTTTTCGAAGCGTACTGAAGGACCGTTCTACAGTTGCCTTAGTGGGTAGAATTGCACTCAGAATTGAGAGCGTTCGCCTTATGGCGGGTGAAAAACATTAGCTTCATATAAAAGATCAGTTACTCCAATATCCTTCAATCTATCCTCGGATGAATTTTTCTTCCACAAATTAAACCATAGGTCAACAGTTCTACGGTGATCACATCCAATTCATAAAACGCTATAGATAATTCTGCGTTTTTTTGTAATGTAATATTTTTCTTATTTATTTAAAACAGTTTATCTACCGGGTGGGATAAATTCATACTCACGGTAGGTTCACTTACTTTATTTTTCACTAAACTATTCACTAATGTACATTATATCCACAGTATATGCACTTAAACTAATTTATATAAACACTTCACTACTATTTACTTGTTCATTTGTTTATTTCACGAGATCATTTTACAAACTAAACTTGTCCCGCTGAATGGTCCTTTATATATAAGTGGATTTTTTACCAGATAATTCTATATTGCGGCTTACACAAACACAATCGGCTCCTTAACATTTTCTAGATAAGACTGGTCACAAAAATAATGTCTAGATAAGATATTCACAAAAAATCGTAAACAGTTCTAAGAGATCCCTGCGCATCCGCCAAAATTTTAACTTTCATACAGGACCATACTTAGTATCTACTTCGGTGTGTGAGTTCGTAACATTACCCTCTCTTTAAATGGAAGTTCCCCCTGGAGCTTTTGTGTGGCCAAGACTGGATGTTTGAATCGGCAACTGGCCCAATTTCTACACTTACCGATCTTATGGAAATAAAAGCGCACCGTCTTTATCGGATAATGATAACGGGGGTTGTAGCAGCTAAATAATATCTGCACCCCGGTATCTTGGAAGATCAACTCTACAATGTTACTGATGAGTCGCCAATCCAACTGGTTACTCGCTATCTTATGCATAGCCAGTTTCTTCACGCTGGATTCCAGCACATGGTCTCGGAGGTTTCGAAGTGCTTCCCACACATCGCGGTAGGTAGATCGATCTTGAAATTCATTTTTAGTTACCACGTTGAAGACATACCGCGAATTATTTTTCAGTCTCAGTGTCTTGCCAGGGGCTGGAATCTGGTCTTCAAGTTTTTCTAATTGCCCGAACTTCTTTCGAAAGACGGTTGCCAACCCTCGTGCGTTCTTGATACGGGCGAGGATGCTATATGACATTGAATAATCTTCCGGGAGAGTGAACAAACCTTCTCATTGTTCTGAAGTGACTCCATATCTAGCTAGCATCATTGATCCTTTTCTTGATTAAGTATGGACCTTCCCAGGATTTTTGTAATTTTGGAAAAAATCCTTTTCGCCTACTGTGGTCTGCGTGTCATATCGTGTCGCTGGCAACTTGAAGATTGTTTCGAACTAATTCATGAATATAGTCCAACCTTCTTCTCAATTGGATCACGTAGTTTTCTCCTGCTAGGTATTCTCCAGGCCGACAGCCAAATTCCAGGTCAGAAGGAAGCCTCATTTCACGTCAGGATTTTCGGAGGTGTTTCACCCGTGGACTCATTGACGGCAGATCGATAAGCCAATGGAAATAGAGAAAGATACTGGTCCCAATCTCTCTGATGGCTGGAAACTACTTTAGACAGGCATTTTCCAATGATCCTTTTCATTCTCTCGATCATTCCATCTAACTGCGGATGTAATGCTGTTGTCCTGGTCTTCTTCATTTTCAGCTTGTCGCTAATCTCCTGAAATAGATGGCTTTCGAAATTTCTCTCCTGGTTACTGTGGACTTCCAAGGGCACTCCGTATCGGCTGATAAATTGTTTTACCAATACATCCGCGACAGTTGTGGCTTCTTGATTCGGGATCGCGTGAATTTACACCCACTTTGTGAAATGATCCATTACAACCAGGATGTATTTACCACCATCTTCTGTCGCCAGAAACGGTCCAGCGATGTCTAAAGCAATCCTTTTGAAAGGGCTTCCAAGATTATACTGTTTCATGGGTGCCTTTTTCTTGCGATGTGGTCCATTACTCGTAGCACAAGTCGTACATTTCTTACACCAGTCCTTCACACCGTCGGAGCTGTTCATTCAATAAAACTTTTTATGGACTCGCTGAAGGGTTTTCTTCACTCCCAGATGGCGTCCCGATTGAATGTCGTGTAACTTCTTCAGTACCTCCGCTACTCTCATTCAAGGGATCACTAGCTGTCTCCTCATCTCGGAATCATTATCTTTTTCAAGGACTCTTTTCAACAGCCCTTCTACCAGGACAAGGGTGTCCCACTGAGCCCAATATGCCTTGAGTGTCGGTGAAAATCTTGACACTTCTTGCCATGTATGTCGCCGATTTTGTTCCTCCCATTGCCTAATTTTTATTAGGTGATGATCATTCTCCTTATCTTCTCTGATCCTGGAAGGTAGCCATTCTTCGTTGACTACAGTAGTTTTTAAAACTGCAGCTTCCACAGATTTCGACTTGTTGCAGTGAGAATAGTCTACAGGACATGACCGTCTAGGCAGAAAGTCGGCTTTTCGGTGATTCACATCAGTCCGATGCTCACCCCAGTCTAATTTCCCCTGTGACTGGAGTTCTTGGGTTGCAGGAGTCTTGGGACGCTTAAACGAGCTGGGTACGTGTTCTAGCTCGCCACACTTCCGGCATTTGATCTTCATCGGCATCTTGTCTGGCATACCTTTCAACAAGTTGACGATCTGGTCAAGTCTGTCATCGTCACCTTCTTCCTGCATGGTCCTACTTTTATTGTACCACGGATCCTTCGTGGCTGCTTTGCTTTTAGGAGGTTCTTGGTTTGCAGGAATCATAGGACGCTTACATGAACTGCGTACATTTTCTAGCTCACCACAATTACAGCACCTGATCTTCTTCAGCTTCTTGTCAACCATATCTTTCAACAAGTTGATGATCTGGTCAAGTCTGTCCTCGTCGCATTCCTCTTGGATGGTCCTGACTTTGTTATATCCCGAAGCCTTCGTGGCTGCTTCATACTCAAGAGCAGCAGTCAATGCAGCGACTAATGTTTTGGGATGGGCTAATCGAAGCATCCTCTGCATATCGGGGTCACGTAAGTCATCAATAAAGACCTTGATGCCCAGACATTCTATCATGTTGGCTGGTGCTGAGCGCTGGTGCTAAGCGAATCTAACTAGTCGGCTAATATCCACTTCATACTCTTGAAGGGCTTCGTAACGTTTCTGCCTTCGGTTCTTCAGCTGCGAATGGTACAAATGCTCTAGATGTTCGTGACCATATCGCATATCCAACCTCTTCTTCAGCTGCTCGAAGCCATCCGTTTCTTCCAGAGGTATCGTCTGGAGAACGTCTAAGGCATTTCCCCTAAGCGCGATAGTAAAGTTCACTGCCTTCTCCCTTTCGGACCAATTATTCACTCTAGCGGCTGCTTCAAACTGTTTCACATAATTGGTGTGTTTCCGTCGAACGTTGGAGCCTTGACTCGGGCAAAACTGCCAATGTCTTCTAACTTAGGGAGTGTTTCTGGATTGTAAGGTTTTATTTGCCCGGTATTCTTTTCTTTTGCTGGTGTGTCTTGAGTTCTTGAATATATCATCTTTCTTGATTTTCTCGTCCATCATTGACATCTTATTCTCAATATCTGATTTTAGCGACGAAATTTTATTTTCGACCTCAGCGGCAATGTCGTTCTTCATTGATAAGATATCGGTAGATATATCGTTCTTCAAGGCAGAAATATCATCCTTCACATTAGCAGAAATATCGGTTTTTATAGCCGAAATATCGCTTTTCACATTCGTTGAAATCTTCTCTTCCATACCAGACATTTTCTCTTCCATGGCAGAAATCTTCTCGTCCATGTTAGCAGAAATATTAGCAGAAATTGACGTGATTAAGGTGGAAGCCTCGTCATCAAATAAAACTGTTTCTGGATCAAAGCCGTCATTTTCCAGTGCCACTTTAAGTTCTTCTACTAATTCACGTTTCTTGCCGGACGTTTCCAACTCACGATCTTCCAGTTCTGCTCTTAGTTCCGTCACTTTCAGGTCACATAGTCTCTTGACCATTTTTACGTAGCAATTTATTTATATTATCCCACTTCTAACAACAATGTAATGTTTTTCTTATTTATTTAAAAACAGTTTATTCTGATTGGTGGGATAAATTCATACACACGGTAGGTTCACTTACTTAATTTATTCAATCACGAAACTATTCACTAATTCACAATATATGCACTTCACTACTATTTACTTGTTTATTTCACGAGATCACTTTATGAACTGAACTTCTCCCGCTGGTTGGTCCTTTATATATATAAGTGGTCTTTTTTCTAGATAATTCGAGTTTGCGACTTACACAAAACAATCGCCTTTCGAGAAAATTCTCGAATGCCGGTTCAATCCTTAGAAGATCTTCGGAGAACATGTTTACAAAAACGGTCACAACAAAAAGTAACGTAAGTACTAAATTGTTAAATGTAAAATCCAAAATATCAGCATTAAAGAAATCTGGTATATATAAAAAAATGTCCAGAATGTAATGCTGTCTGTTTGGGTCAGACTCTTACAAATTTTGAAATCCAATACAGTGAACACTTACGAGCATACAAATTAAAACAACCAGATAAATCCCACTACGCAAAACATCTACTTGACACCTAACACAGAACTAAAAGTACTACATCATTGCACAGTTATACTGATCCTAATTGGGAAAAAAGGTATCCAGGATATCCCCACGAGGCTAATAATATCTAAGCTTTAGTATTTGTAATGTCATATCTTCTTTTTTTCTCTATCAACATATATTGAGTCAATCATAAGGTAGGTCTAGCTAAAAATAATTATGAAACATCAGGTAGGCATTAAATGAAATGTAACTTCTGTCATTCTGACGATGATATTTAATATCGAAACGAATTTTCAATTTTTTTTAAATATTCTGTTTAATTATCTAGAAGCTGTAGGTTTCATTTAAAACACTAATATGAGTAGATTCCATGAAGTAAGGGTCGAGAGAATTAATTCCATTAGTAACTAATTTAGAAGCAAATGCAGTTTGCATACAAGGCATAACCAAATTAAATATATGTAACATATATCTTCCTTCCAGTAAGGATATTAACATTAAGAGCTTAACCAATCTTACTGATCAGATTTCTCTACCTAGACCAATTGTCGGAGATTTCAATGGTTGCCACGTGGTAAAATAATATACGACGCAATTGAACAAAATAACTCCTAAACGATGGATGTCCCACACGCTTCAATATTCATAATGGTAATTTGTCACAAATTGATTCAAGCTTTGATTCCACCACAACACTTAACCTTACTTGCAACATACTTTTAGATCTTCACGGAAGCGACCATTTTCCAATAATTATAACAAATAACCGATATAACCAGACATCGCATCACCCTACTAGTAAATGGAAGTTAAAATTTGCAAATTGGACATTGTATAAAAGCCTTGTAGATAACCATTAAAATCAAACTAACTTCAACAAAACCAATAATAGTCAATAATTGAATAAATTTATGTCCATCATCACAAAAGCCGCGGATGAAGCGATAGGAAAATCATCTTTATCTCACAATGGTTCTACCGTACCATGGTGGAATAATGCATGTGAAGAAGCTATAAAATTGAGTAAACAAGCATTTCATAAGTATACAAAATATAATACCATACAAAATCAACAAAAATTCAATAATCGCAGAGCTAGAGCGAGGTACATAATAAAAAGATCTAAGAAACAGTCTGGAATAAACTTTGTATCTTGTATAAACATCTCTACGCCCCCCACAGAAACTTCGAATAGGATCAGACGAATATCTGTACGTACTCCAATTTCAATATCAACATACTTACAGAACGAGGACAAGATCTAACGAGTACTCAGGACATTTCCGATACATTAGCAGACACTTTTGAACAATTTTCCCGTTATACCAATTTTGACAGTAAATTCCTTGAGTACAAACATCTCACTAAAAAACTCAATCCAAATCATACCGATTCCAACAATGATTCTCCCCTTAACACTTCCATTTCGTTGAATGAGTTCTACGAAGCCCTGAAAAAGCTCAAAGATAGGAGCCTCGGTGCAGATAATATTCCAACAGCATTCATAAGGAATCTTCCCAAGCAAGCTTCAATATTTATATCAAATATTTTCAATTATTACTGGCTTCAACAAGAATTCCCTGATAGTTGGAAGGAAGCGGCAATAGTTCCGATCTTCTAACCAAACTGCCCCAAAATACTGCTAATCCTTTCCTCGTGTGTCTGCAAATTGTTAGAAACATAATTGATAACCGACTCGTTTGGTTCCTGGAATCCAACTCCTAACTAATCAGGGAAAAAAACGGTTTTAGAAAAGAACGCTCAACAATTGATAATATAATTGACTTAGAATTCGACATTCACGAAGCATTCCTTAACAAGCAAAAAGTTCTGCCATCAAACATGCATACGACACAGCATGGAAGCGTACTTTTTTTTAAATTAGACGATTGGGGAATAAATGGAAATATGCTTGCATTTATTAAAAACTATTTATATAAAGTATCCTTTCGTGTAAAATTAAACGGGCATTTCTCGAATAACAAAGAAATAGAAAATGGCACCCCTCAAGGGTCGATAATAAGCGTAACACTTTTTGAATAATTTTGGAAAGCCATTGAAGGGGAAATCATACGCAGATGATTTAGTTTGATATAATAAGGGTAAAAACATAAACTGCGTGACGTCTGTAATGCAGCAACATATTCGACATCTTGAAATTTGGTCTGACTCTACAGGATACCAGTTCTCCACAGAGAAAACAAAATACATATTTTTTCAAAAATCCATTTTTCATCAACTCTATACTCAAGTTATACCACATTAATTTGAATTTTTGTGATCATATAAAAAATCTCGGTATGATTTGGTATTACAAAATGTCTTGGACAACTCACATTAACGACCTGATTTATAAAACTCACAAAATTTCGAATCTGCTCATAATACTATCTAATAGGAATTGGGGCGCTGATTCAACGTCTTTAATACGTATATATCGATCACTAATTACATCACGTCTTGATTACGGATCCGTAGCCTACTCATCAGCGAAAAAAACAGTACTGAATCTTTTAAATCCAGTCCAGAATACTGCGATAAGAATTTGCCAGGGTGCATTTCGTTCAAGCCCCACCGACAGCCTTCTCAGTAAAGCCTCCGAATCTCCCCTCCACCTCCGACGGATTTACCTTAGCCCCTCTTATGCCATCAGTTTATCTGCAAATCCCAATTATCCAGTTTATGACAACACCCTCTCCAATCGTTATTCGGCTGACTATAAAAAGAGGAAAAGAACAGATCCACCACTATATGAAAGAATTAACAGATCACTCAGTCGGATCAGGACGAGTGTGATATCTTTTCAGATGACGGTTCGCTTAACAATTTAGACAAAGATAAAGTTTAATACGATAAATATTATTCTTGTATTAATTTTATACCATATAATATTCAACAAAGGTTCACATTAATGTGAAGCATTATAAAAGTTACTTTAGTTGGTTTAAGAATGCTTGTTTAAAACAAATTTGAGAAAAATCAATGATTGTAACTTTTTTGGCAAATTGTCTCAATAAAAATGTGCGGCATATCATTATAGAATCTTAAAAAAATTTTAATGCTGTATAGTAATTACTGACTATAAAATACCTCCGAAATACTACTGCCATTTTTATCCGCTGTAAAAAATTAAGTACGGCACTAACTTTTCTTCATTTATGTATCTCTATTCTATGCAAAATGGCAATAATATTTAAAAATATGATCATTTTTATTGAAATACGAGCATTTAAACATTTATATATTAACAATTATATATTTTTTTATCTACATTTTTTTTGTCCCTTTATCTATGTACGGCTATAGGATGTAACGTCTATATTTACTATTATCTTAATGAAATTTACTGTCTCGACTCTTACTTCGTGGAATCTACTCATATTAATGTTCTAAATGAAATTAAGTGTTTCTAGATAATTCCACAATAAATTAAAAAAAATGTTAAAAATTCTACGAAATTAACAATTTTTTCGATATTAAATTTTGACGATGATATTTAATATCGAAACAATTGTCAATTTCTTAGAATTTTTTACATTTTTTTTAATAGTTTGTGGTATTATTTAGAAACAGTTAATTTCATTTAAAATAGTACTATTATCTTGTTTAAAAATAACATACAGTACAGTATCAAATGGCCTTACCGAAATAATTATTGAAGTAACCCTTTATTGAACGTAATTATCAACTTACACTGACGTGTTCCATATTTTTTAGACGGCATAACTTTTAAACATACTTTTAACTGTTAAATAATGTTTTGATAAACGTGCCGTACATTTACAAATGACCTCTTCGAACCTACTGAAAATTAGGGGTCAAGCCGTAAAAATAGAGCTGGTATTGATAAGTATGTTAAATTAATGAGAGTATGATTGATATAAAGGTTCAATGATGTTTTGATTTTTGGTTAATGGATAGATAATTCTCTCTTCATGGGTCGGATCGTAGGTATCTCTTTAAATAAACCTAATTTTTTGCTTTAACTGTGGAATATTCCATAAGTCGCATGTGCCAACTAGATGAACTGTCGTTAAATAAATGAATTGGCCAGATAACCGCTTTCCGTAACCAAATTCATGAATAGATGGAGCGTCCGACGTTCTCAACTCCTAGTGAAGATAATGAGGTAATTACTTGTACAACGATTTTACGAAATGTCGGTCCCAGCATGGGATGTGATGGAATGAGTTACAGCGGCAAGGATTATATTTTAATTGAGTTTTGGGATCTCCTTTTAGGGGTATAATGGAAAAGATAGTAGATAATAGGGAATTCGGTGGCGTTGTTAAGGAAATCTACAGAGAAATACATTCATATTTATGGTAATAAAATGGTAAATTAGATTTATAATTGTTTTTTGCTGTTCAATATATATTGTGATGGAAAATATGCGAGTAGAGTATATTTTTGTCATCATTGACTATATCAAGATTCAAATTATCATCCAAAAGGCAAGCCTGCATTTAATAATAATAATAAACGCCTTTATTATTTTCAAATAACAAAATTACATTTTGTTTAAATTTGATACATGATGTAGCAGTATATACCTATTGAAAATGAAGGGCGGAGTTCATTTTCTGTAATGACACCTAGTTCCATTACGAAAATCCTATTCCACTCAACCCATAAAAGAAAGGAAAACATATGTCTGTTATATATAACTAAATAAATTGAAAAGAAAGAATAAGTGAAGTAACTAATACTGGTTTATAAGTATAGCATAATATGTGTGGGAGAGAAAACAATTAACTATATGATTGTCTCTGAAGTAATATATTTCTTAACTTGACTTTGAAAGTTGAAATATTAAATTTTTTTAAGTTTTCACATACGGAGTTATAAATAAAAAATATTTGGTATTGAAAGGACCGTTTAAATAGTACAGTATTAAATACAGGTGGAGATAGTAGACCCTTAAATCTTAGATTTAAATTATGAACATCAGTCCGAAAGGACATTTTTTGGTGCAAATAAGTAGGAGTTTCAAAGGTTATAATTTTGTGAAAAAGGCAAGCTGCATGAAGCATTCTTCTGTTATCCATATTTAACCATCCTATCTCAATTAATTTATGTGATATTCGCTGACGCTTTTTAATACCATATATTAATCTTAAACATGAATTCTGTACTTTCTGTATTTTGTTTTTTTAAAGGAGGGTTAAATTTGGACCATACACTAAATCTGCAAAGTTAAAATGTGATAAAACGAGACTTCCACACAGAGTTTTTTTAACATGTTGAGGGAGAAAATGACAATTTCCGTAAATCAGTTTCAATGAGCTGTAAGCACGTTGAATCAATTTATTGATGTGTTTCTCAAATCTCAAATCTGAATCCAGAATAACACCTAAATTCTTAGCATGACTAACCAAGGCTAACTCTTCGTTGTTAATTGTTATATTTATTAAGTTTCCTATTTTAGCCTTGTTATAAGCGGAGCCGAACAAAATCATATTAGATTTAGAGCAATTAATTAATAAGCAATGATCTGTCGCCAATTTTATGCAAGTTCTTAGTTCTTGATTAATATTTTCGCAGGCATTATCAACGAACACTGGAGGAAAGCTATAGTATATCTGGGTATCATCTGCGTATACGTGAATTCTACAGGTTTTCAAAGATGTTATTAAGTTCATTGTATAAATAGAAAACATTAGTGGTCCCAAAATGGATCCCTGAGGAACTCCCGAATTTAAAGTTGAAAATCCCGATTGATCTGAGTCAATTTTAACACATTGTTTACGACTATTTAAATAATTACGCAAAAGGTTAATGGCACTTTCAGAAAATCCTATATAATGTAATATGTTAAGCATCAATTTATGATTCAAAGTGTC
Organism: Galeruca laticollis; assembly: GCA_963921935.1. Lineage (NCBI taxonomy): Eukaryota > Metazoa > Arthropoda > Insecta > Coleoptera > Chrysomelidae > Galeruca > Galeruca laticollis. The sequence continues at coordinate 163,083,331 of OY998177.1, read as the reverse complement.
AAAAGCTCTGCTAAAAACCAACAATGCTAAAATTGTACATTTACCGACATCTATAGCAGAAATAATATCATCAACTGGACTCGTTTAAGCTGTGGTGCAGCTATAACCTTTGCGAAAACCAGATTGAACACTAGGAAGTATTGAATTAATTGTTAAATGTTCTCTTATTTGTTGTTCCATCGCCCTTTCCAGAATCTAAGAAAGCATAGGAAGAATACTTATTCCTCCTAGATCTTTGTACTCGCATGTATTTTGATTTTTTGGCAACATTTTTACAATACCCATATATTGGGAACTACCTGATGGGTTAAACAGAAATTAATTATATGTGTAATGTTTGGAACGATCAGAGGACAACATAATTTAATAAGTTTAACATTTAGCCCATCACAACCCTTGGCATCTAATTTTATTCTACATATGTTGTTATAAACAAACATATCATCAATTTCTTCAAATGTGAAGGTGACGGGAACGAGGCTATTAGATTTATAAAAACTGACACGATTTTCAGGTGGTGAAACGCGTGTGATGGAATTTATTAAAAAATCATTAATTTCATTTGGTTTTCTTAAGCTTTCAGGAATATCACGATTTTTGTCTTCAAGAAAACTATTTAATCTAAGTACCCGCCACAGGCGATTAGAATTAGTATTTTCAAGCTGGTGTAAAAAATAAGCTCGTTTTTCCCTTTTAATAGCATGATTTATGTAGTTTCTTAAATTTTTATAAAAGTTTAAATGGGTGATTCTCCCGAATTTCACAATTTTATGTCCTTGACGTTTTACTCCTAAACCTGTGGAATTTATTGTTTGTGATTTTGTCAGAATTTGAACATAAGTAAGTTCTATCATGACTTAAATGAGAATTTAATCCAATCTTATGTTATACTTATAAAAAAAAATGAAATATACGTCAAATGTCATTTGCGTGCATGTCCCGTTGGGTAGTTTCGTGAATATAAAGTACTACATTTATAAAAAAGAATATTTTTAAATACTGTCTTGAAGAATTTGTACAGTACTACTAAATCAATGCATTATAAACAGATTTACATCGTTTTTTCTAATTATTATATGCTTTTAAATTATGTCCCTTACTATACATGTCATTTGCGTGCGTTTTTAAAACCGGAAAATAACTCCGACGTTAGTGATATTCATTATTGGCAACACTGTCGAAGAACACGTAAATACCTGTTTGTTTATGATTTGACAATCGCAAACGATGGTTAGTAGTTTGGAAATCGGCAAAGGAGACGGTTATTCATTTTTTTAGTGCGTACATTTATTGACGGTCATTAGCGAGCTACCTGTAGTATTCACATTTGTGATTTATTTTAATTTAAATTCAGGTAAGTTATTGACTTTTTGTACTGACTGAGGTAAACATAATATGAAATCCTAAAAAATAAAACTAAAGGAGTAGTTAATATTTATTTCCAAATAATCATTTGCGTGCGATATTATGCGCTCGCAAATGACAAAAACGCACGAAAATGACATTTTCTTTATTATTAAGATATGGGTCGTAAGAAAATATCTGAAGAAGAAAAAAAGAAAAGGCACAGAGAATAATCAAAGAAACGAAGACAAATGATAAAAAATGACCCAGAAAGAACAGTAATGGAAAAACTTAAGCAACACAATCGGTATGAAGTAAGAAAAGAGAAAGGCACTTTTAAATTAATAAAGGAATTGACACCTAGGGAACAAAGACGTAAACGACAAAAATGGCGTAATAATACGAAACGATATAGAAACAGAAAAGAGTTTTTACAAAACTTGCAAGCTAACACCCCACCGGATTCTGATGCTGAGAATAATGATCCCGGTAATGTGCTTGATGGGAATTTGAACAATGAAGTTAACTTAACACCAACTTCTTCCCCTTTACCAGATAACATTAGTTTATCATCCAAAACACCAGGACCAGGACCGAGCCGTCAAAAAGTAGGAGGAAGAAAAATAATGTATGGAAAAAGAGCTAAATGTTACAGGGACATAAAAATTATTGCCGCTGACAATCAAAGGTTGCGAACACAGTTAGAACGTTATAAAAAAAATATTAGAGAGCAAAACAAATAAAATTAAGTAAAAATTCACCCAATACCAAAGTAAATAAATTTCTTCAAGGCATTCAGGTACCACAGAAAGTGAGAAGAAAGCTGCTTTTTGGAGAAGTCCTAAATGAAGAACTTTCCGCCAATTTTAAAAATTTGAAAGGTCATAAATCTAAACAAACATTCACAAGTTATTTCTGGGAATCTTTTAAGAAAATACAGGTTCTTACAAACAGCTTCAAGTTTCTTATCATACAGTCTATATAGAAGTCATAAAAATAAAAATAATTCAAATATTATGTGTTTGATAGAAAAAAGAAAGCGGAGTTTATAAAACTTAAAACACGCATACAAATTTTTTTTTAAATGATGACAATTCAAAAGTTTGTCCTGGGAAAAAAGATACTGTAACACGTTTAGGTGTAAAGAAGCAAAAAAGATATCTAAATAATTCTCTAAAAGTGTTATATAATGTTTTCAAAAAGAAAAACAATGGCAATGTCTCTTACTCATTATTTTGTAAGTTGAGACTTTTTGGGTTGTTTTCCCCAAAGTATCAGCTCGAGATACCTGCTTATGCATTACACATGAAAATATGAAGCTATTAATTTCTGCCCTGAATAGAAATATCATTATTCAACAGAAAAATTGGTATGAGGTTCTTAGTCAAATATGCTGCACTACAGATTCAACACAATGCCTAAAAAGAGAATGCAGTGAATGTAAGACACAAAAACTAATGTTTTCTTTAACAGAGGAGCGAAAAACTAAGGAAGTATTGTATCAACAATGGAAAACCAGAAAAGAAAAGCGAATTAGTGCTAAAACCAAAAAAGAAATAACAGTACAGAGAACTGTAAAAGAAACGCTTGAAGTCACATCATACGAACTAGTGTGTAAAATAAACCAAGAATACTTGCCTACATTTTTACACCATACACTAAATATTGTTCACCAATCATCAGAAATCAAAAAACTAAAAAGGACATTGAAGAAAACTGAACTGTTCCTTCAAATAGACTTTTCAGATAATTATTTGTGCAAATATGCATGTGAACCTCAATATCAGTACATTTCGGAGCATCTAGGGAACAAATAACTTTACATACAGGTGTTCTGTATTATATGGAGCAAAAAGAAGGTTTTTGTACAGTCTCCTCATCTCTTCGACATGATGCTGCTGCAGTTTTAGCGCACATTTGTCCTATTATTGAACACTATCAAAGTAAACCTGAAGTTGATAATATAGATACTTTACACTTTCTCTCTGATAGTCCTAGTACACAATACCGGAACAAAAAATATTTTATTATATTTAAAGTTGCTTGCCAACGTTATTCCCAAACATCAAAAACATGTCATGGAACTACTCTGAAGCGGGACATGGAAAAGGTGCCCCAGACGGAATTGGAGCTGCAGTTAAAAGATGTGCAGATCGATTGGTAGAATTTAACACCGATAAAGACACTTTTGACAAGCTTTCCAAAAACGTTACAGAAAATTTGCCTAATATTTATATTTGCGTCATAGAAGAACAGGATATCCAAAAGTGTGAAGCAGTGTTACCGAAAGACATCCCATGTTGTGTAGGTACCATGAATACACACCAAGTTACATGGAACAGACAAAATAATAAAATAATTTTAAACTCTTTAACCTGCTATGAGTGCAGTATTGGCAATAAATGTGCTCACAATTTTATTTTAGAGGTTAATTTGTTACCCAAAAATATACCAAGATTAGATGATGGAAAATATGATTTAGAGGTGAATATGTTACCCGAAGATATAAATGATCGAAATAATGATTTACAGGTGAATTTGTTACCTGAAGATATCAATGATCGAAATAATGATTTAGATGTGAATGTATTACCCGAAGATATACCAAGATTCAATGATCATTATAATGATTTAGAGATCAATATATGTATAGCTGCTATATATAACAACAAATGGTACCCAGGTAATTTTCTCTAACTTTTTTTATTATTCACATAATAATAAACTTGTTTCTTTGTGGGTTTTTTTATTATTTTTTGTTTGTAGTACAATGAATAAATCTTTCAGGCATTGTTGAGCAAAAAAATGAAGATAATATTACAGTTAATTTCATGGCACGGAGAGGAAATCGCTTTTACTGGCCAATATCTAGTGATCGCCAACAACTTGGTGTGAATGAAATTTTATGTGTGCTAAAAGAACCTCCAGTTCCAGTTACAGATAAATTTTTCCAAGTTTTGACTTCACAAGAAATAGACCAGAAACTGACGAACTTACTAATTATTTAAGAAGAATATTTTTTTGTTTTTTATTTGTGTGTTCCTTTTTTTAATTTTTTAAATAAAATATGGACTTATTTAAGAAGAATATTTTTTTGTTTTTTATTTGTGTGTTCCTTTTTCTAATTTTTTAAATAAAATATGGACTTAAACATTTTTTTTTATTTTTATTCTAATATATTTGTCATTAACAAGCGATTTTTAGTCATTTACGTGCTTCAAGTCATTTGCGTGCACTCCGTGATTTAAGTGCTTTTTGAAAAACCCAAAATTCAAAAAATTAAGCATTAATTACTAGCAATCAATGTTGACGACTATAATCTGAATACCCTAATTTTTTTCCGAATTTTTTTATTCTCTTAATCTGCCTTAAATTTCGAAAACCTAAATTGCGAATTTCGAGAGAACCACCCAAATGATCATTTCATCGTGTTCTTTTATATCTTCTAAAAGCCTTTTCTCTTTCATTTATCATTAGTTCTATTGCAAAAGTTAACCATGGAGCCTTGTTTTTTGTTATTCTGGAAGTTGTCATAGGTGCGTGTCTATCAAATAAATCAACTAAACAGTTTACCAAATATGATACCTTTTCGTCAATACGAAAAAATGATATATCTCCCAGGTCATTATAAAATAATTCCTCATTAAAATTTTTGAAACACCTATATGTATGCATTTTGAATTCTTTGATATTTCCTACATTTATTCTACAATACACCAATTAATGGTCTGAGACTTCATTATGAATAACTCCTCTATCTACCACACTATTTTCATCAACTATTATATAATCCAGAAGTGATGTTTGTCGTGTCGGTTCGTCTAAGACTTGGGAAAGTTCAAAATTATCAACAATATTATCAAATTTATGAACAATATTATTCTTGTACTGATAATTTATGTTAAAATCTTCAAATTCATTCAGGAAAGCATTATCTGTTATTACATGAGGTTTGTAAATTACTCCTATGCCAAATACTTTTTTGATTATAGTTAATTTTATGAATAATTTTTCCCAAATAGTATTATCATTTTTAATAGCCAATCGACAATTATACGAGTTTTTTACATATATGCATAAACCCCTACCTCTTGCATCTCTCCTGTATAACATATAATTATTTATTTTTATAAGTCATCACTATTGTAATGATAAACCCAAGTTTTACACAACAAAAGAACATCAAATCCATTTTTCTGTAACAATTTTTCTATGTTTGAAAGCGATGGTAAAAGCGAGCGTACATTTAAACAGCCTATGCTAAGATAATCCATTATTCTCTCACCCACAACCTTAAGAAAATACTAAATGTAAATAAATATTTTTTTCTCTATATAATTACCAAAAAATAGACTTGATAACAGTTCTATTAGCAGAACCAGCTATTTATCGTAAAACCGTCAGTGATGAGTGTGGACACTCTGCACAACGCATATATTATTTAATCCCAAAAACTTGCAAAATTGGTAATTCTACAGCTAAAAATTTTAAAATCAGAAATTAGATATTTATTTATGAAGAAAGCAATTAGAAATTTGAAAACAAAAAAGATTTAAATCAAAAAATCAACAATTAAATTCAGCAGAATATAAATTCAAGTAGAATTTTAGTTAGAATGATGCATCGTCTCACTAATCACTCACTAGTTCAGCTGGCTTCATAATATTCATAATACTGTTTCTATTATGGAACTTAAGGAATATATTTCCATTATTCGACCAAACTTTGCCTCCCTTTGTAACAAGCCGATCGCCTGTTACGATTTCTATCGGACTATGGTATTTTAATTTCGTCGTAATAATGTTCGAAATTAAAAAACTTGTTTCTTTAACAAAATTCGTGTATTTAAACGATATCGTACATTGGAAAAGTCTCTTCCTATCAATAAAATTCATAAGTTATTACCTACATCGTTGTGGTTTCACATATTTGCTGGTGAGTTAGAGTTTTGAAATATTTTTCCCGATGCTTTTACTGTTTGATTTAAAATTATAATATCGGCTGGCGTTTGATGAATTTTGTATGTTTAATTCTTTTTTATTGTAAAAAAGAAACATTTTATATTCTTTCTGAAGCAAATTTTTAATAATATCTTTTCATTATTTTTTTTAGCTTTTTTATAATTCCGCATTTTCTGTTTATTTAGGGAACAAAGCGAATATGATAGAACAGACTTCTGTTAGTTTTATTTTAAAAACTAGATTCAGATTTTTATGTGTTGAAGCCTAAGCTTCCTATCTGTTCTATTTATTCCTTCCTTCCCAGAATTTTTTCTTGATTTTTACTCTATTTTCTTTCCTCAGCTCTGCAGCCCCTGGGTAGGCCCTATGAAAACACCACCCATAGAAGACAACAGAAAACCGGCCGGGATAAATTGAAGACCATATCTCCATCGACTAGGACCTAGCTGAGAGCTGAATAATTCCAAAACCTCTCCAAAGATAAGTCCTTTGTTTTATATTCAATTCATGGAAATCAAGAATTGGAGATTTTTATTGTATAACGACGTTCGTATTCGTCTTGTATTTTGGATATGCAGTTAATGTGAATTGTCTATTGAGTTATTAATAAATATAATTTGCTGAACATTTGATATTTGATTTTCAGCAATTCATATTAACTTGGACCATCGCGTTAAAATATTTTTAGTATTTCGTTTGTTAAGTTAAAGTAAATATAAGGTTTTCCAGCTTTTAACCTTTTTAGTATTTTGTTTAATTTAAGTATCGCTTAAAAAGCTGGCGGCGTCCAATTTAATATCGATTGTTTACCCCATCCCAGTGATTGCTATAAGGATACATTAACTGGAGTCGAATACCACAACCTGAGGAAGAGTCCTCAAGCCGGGGGAGAACATGTGTGACAAAGTCACCTTCTGTATTGCATCTTTAAATAGTGCCTGCATATCTTGTGATAAATCCTCTCTAACAACTAAACTTGTACCTTTTAATAACTTCTTCTGCTTAAATATCAAGTTTTTGACGTGAAGCTTGCTCATCTGAATTAGGATTGGTTTAATTCTATTTTTATCTGGTGATTTCAGTCGTTAACCATTATTCACACTTAGATAATTTATAGATAACCGCAGCTTACTATTTATTATTTCTAGTACAGTATCCATACAGTTTTCATTCTGCAGCTCCATAACTCCGTAAATAATTAAATTTTTATATCTTCGAGACCTTTCAAATGACTCCTGTTTACTTAATATATCTTTAAGCTGTTTATCCTGGACTTGTATTTTTAATTTTAGATTATTATTCTCATCCTTTAAGTTTTCTATTTCCTTATCATATTTTTTTCCTATTAACTCATCGGCAGTAACAAGCTTATTCACTAAATTTTTAACTGCTGAGTGCAGTTCTTCTTTGTTTCTAGTTGAAGTCATTTTTACGGAATAAAAACTAATACTTTCAACTTACGGGCAATCAAAGCACTTTTCCAATAACTAATCACAAATACATGATATTTTTCACTCCTTCTGTTAGTTGACTATCCAATAACCAATAATTCAACTCAATAACAAATGAATTTATCATTTAATGCAGTGCGACTCAAAACGTGTCTATGGGATTTATAGTTAAAAGATATTGAATTTTATAGTGGGGGCTTAAGAAATCATTTTCTTGAATATATCTCAAAAATGAATCAACAAAAAATGTAGAAACTAAAATATCATTTAAATGAATTTGTTTATAAGTTATAAAGATTTATGTTTTTATAAAAAGTATTTTTTTACCAAAATTTAATTATATGCTTTTATGGGGATACAAACATAGTACATCGTGTAGAAATGTTAAAAAATATATATTTAATTTTTTCACAAATTTTGCAGGCAGAAATCATTTTTTCGAAATAACAATGTTTATAATTTTTAAACAAATTAATAAAAAAATTTTACCTCTGAGATCATTTGTTAGACTTATACTCCACAACCCACTGTTACACATTGTAAATCATAAATAAATTACTTTATAAAAAAGTGATAAAAGTGGCATTACAATTAATATTTCCTAAAGAAATAAAAAAATTACAGAACCATCACTTATTCTGGTAATATATCATATTTCACAGATAGTATCTTTATCAACAAATTCAACAATTTCTTTTAAAACTTCCAATGATGTAAGCACAAAATTGTTAAATGTAAAAACAAAAATATCCCCATTAAAAAAGTCTGGTATATATAAATTTAAGCCGAATGTAATGCTAGATCAATCTATTTGAAATTTTGAAATCAGACATATTGAACACTTACGAGCATACATATTAAAACAACCAGATACATCCCATTACGAAAAACATCTACTTGACATCAAACATTCATTAACCCCTAACACAGAACTAGAAGTACTCAATATTTGTGATAAGAAACAAGAACTAGATTTCCTTCAGGAACTAGAAATTAGAAGACATTTAAGAGACCCACAATATGAAGTCGTTAATGAACAGGTAAATCTAGGGAGTACTCCACTTTTAAACTGTCTTCTTACGTAAACATTAAAAAGATCAGCATATAGTTATCCTTGTTTTCCTTTATTATTGAAGAAGATTGATAACTTCTTGGTCTAGCCAGGAAAAATTATTAAACATCAAGTAGGCATCACCTCAAATATACCTTATGTCATTCTGATGATGATATTTTTATATCGATACAATTGTCAAATTTTTCAGAATTTTTAATGTTTTCTCATTATATAGTGGAATTATTTAGAAACAGTTCATTTATATTAGTAAATTTTTATAGTCATTCGAGTAATTTTTTGTTTAAGACTTTTTTTACCTTTTTTTGTTTTCGACATATTTCCAAAAAAAGTGATTGTCGGGGTAGTGCTTATTTATTTTCTATCCCCCAAATTAAATTCAACTTTTTTAACTATAAATATTCTAAAATGTATGCTAACATGATCTTACATTTAAAAATGCAGCTTTACCTTTCGATGGTAATTTTTAATTTGATTGGACTACTATTAGCTATTATTTGATCATTCCTACTCATTTTTGTGTAAGCGTTTATGAAGGACATTTTAGTAATAGTTACGTTATTTTCTTCGAATGGATCGATATCAAATTAAATATTTCTTATACCTCATTTCTTCTGCGTTGTTGACATATAGGAATTTGGGCATGAATACTGAAACGCACTTGCATATTGTAATGTTTTTCTTATTTATTTAAATGGTAAACGGGTCGGTTAAACTTTAAACACACTGTAGGTTCACTTACTTAATTTATTTATTCACTACACTATTCACAGTATATTCACTCAAACTAATTTATATAAACAGTTCACTAACTTATATTCACTTATCTATTTGTTTATCTCACGATGTCAAATTATTAACTCCACTTATCCTCCGATCGGTCCTTTATATATATTAGTGCATTTTTTACTAGAGAATTCTAGATTACAAAAACAATTGGCTTTCTGGCATTTTCTTGATAAGACTGGTCACAAAAACAATGTAGATAAGATAGTCACTATTCGTAAATAATTCTGGGAAACCCTGCGGGTCCGCCATAATTTTAACTTTCATACCTCGCTTAGATAGAGTCGGATTTAGGGACTATACCAGTGTGCTGTTTCGTAACAATGTGTTCTAAAATGGCATCCAGTGTATGTATTAATGAAGCCAAGCTGATAGAGTTTTTATTACCTGTAGGCTTATGAAACGCTGGCATCGAAAGTTATTATATTTTCTTCATTTTAAGGAGTACCATTCTTCTTTTTCCGTTCTTTTGGTCTAAGTTAATCGTCTGCTCATTTTTGTCGTTTCTCTGCCTATACTGCTAAGTTGTCGCTCCATCGTTTTCGAGGGCGTCCTCAACGCCAGCGACCTAATGGAGATTTGTCGAGTTCAATTCTTACTATTCTTCTATTGTCCATTCGACTGATGTGCTCGTTTCATTCCATTTTCCTACCTAGTACCCAATCCTTGAAGTTTTCTACCTTGCATGTTCTTCTTATTCTTTCCCTTCTCTCACTGTTCAAAAGCGTTTTTCCAATTATTCTTAGAAGTACCCTCATTAGGGTTGTATCTCGTAGCTGTTTTGTTTTCTCTGTGTTGGGTGGAATTTCAGCGGTGTATGTCGTTGTTGGTCTTACTATTGTAAATTCTTGATTTGGGTTGTATTTTAATATTCTCATTTCGCCATACTGTGTCAGTTAAACATCCCGCTGTTCTCTTACCTCTCTCTCAACATTACCACAACCTGATATTTCTATGCATGAGTAATAGGGTGCGCCCAAAGTTCGAATTTTTAAATTTCCTTTTGGAATAGTGCCCAAAATTTGCCTTATGTTATCCCCACCAAAATGTTTATTTACAGTTTTTTTATTGTCATGCATCTTCTGCCCCCTACCGCAACTCAAAATTTAAAATCGAAATTTGGATTTTCGATTTGGAATAGTGGTCAAAAGTTACCTTATGTTATCCTCACCAAAATGTTTATTAACAGTATTTTTATTGTCATGTATCTTCTGCCCCCTACCTCAACTCAAAATTTAAAAAAATTCGAAATTTGGTTTTTTGATTTGGAATAGTGGTCAAAAGTTACATTATGTTATCCTTACCAAAATGTTTATTGACAGTTTTCTAATTGTCATGCGTCTTCTGCCCCCTACCGAAAATTCAAGCGTTGAGGACAAACGCTTAAAATTTTTCAGTCAAATCATATTAAAAATTATTTTATTTTAAATTTTTCACATTTTACACTGACTAAAACAGTTAATAAAAAATATACAAATAAATAAGTTTATTGTGTAAAGTCCTTTTTGTTTTCAAATGGTGGCTATAATTTACGAGAATCTAATGTTGCTTTTATAAATCCATCTCGCTTTTTACTACTTACAACTGATAACGACGCTTCCGTCACTAATTTGACACACAGCTTGCGTGTGACAGGGGTAAGATGTAATCTCAATGACTTAATTTGGGGTTTCTTTTATTATGTTTTGTAGTTCGCTTATTTCTAAATGTTGAAGTAGTGGAGGTGGAGTGATACCATTATTTTGCCAGTCTATTAAAGTGGTATAGTCATCTGCATCAAACTTCAGTTCTGGTATTTTAAAAACACGAATTTCTTCTGAACTTTCTCTTCTCTTGGCATTTAAAATACGACGAATAGTAAGTTCTCTAATAAGGGGACGAGATAGTAGGTTTTCCGGGTATGCAAGAAATGCATTTCGTTGGATAACTGGGTCAGTGATTGCTTTCAGATCGTCTTAAATATCGACTTTGCTTAATGGTTTGCCATACATGTTTTGCGCCATTTGTACAAGAATTATTTCGTTCAATTAAAATCCACATTGGAGCATAGACTTTAAGAACAAAATTTGTCACTTCTTTTAAATTGGAGCTGGGTTCTTTGGTGGAAATATATAAACGTAATAAGCGGTTTGCCAAAGTAAGCCATCGGGAATGGTTCAATTTTCCTAGATTCTGGTTTGCTAAATCTACAAAACATTGATCAGAAGAAATGGCAAGGCAAATTTTGTAAAGGTATATGTGATCGGTACCTAAGTCGCTACACTGTACTTCCGGTAATTTACGGTCAATAACTTCATATTGCACAACTGGTAATTGTTCACATCAGACTACAAGCTGGCCCAGTACACCTGCAAACGCACTAGGAACGGTTATTTAACCATCTAAGTGTACAAAGAGATGTCTCAAAGGTAGCTCGTTGGCATGCAGCTGGCAGATAGTAGAGTAATCACTCCATTCTTTTGTCCTGTGTTGACTACTGTGCCGTCAGACCCCACTACTAATAAGCTTGACAAATCATGGTTATTTTCTTGTGAAAAGTCAACTATACTTTGACATAGATTTTTTGCCAATCCTGAGGAGGGTATTGATGTCCCAGAAACATCGAACCTGGTTCTTGCACTAAAGATATGCGTTCTTCAGTTACTGTTCTTCTTCGAGATTTGCCATTTATTTCTTCAAGAGCTAATGTACTATCTTTTCTACCGTCAAAATAAATTGCAGTAATAGGTTCACACTCTACCAAATTCATAATTTTAGTTCATAAATGTTCTCTGGCTCTTCTTAACTTATTTTTATCTATTATCTGCCCTGAAATTACTTTTGTTACGATACCAACATCCTGTAAAACAGCCGTAGCTACTGCTGCTGCAGATCTATCCGATAATCTGTATCTGTCACACAATTTGGTGAGAGTAGGAAGTTTAATTGTATTTCTGGGTATCGCTAATTCTTTTGAATTAGACGGTTGTTCACACGTTGTATCTAAGTAATGACTAGAGGGAACTTGTATATGAGTTGTTCGTTTCGAAAAAATATTCGGCTTAGTCTTAATATCTAGCGTCACTTTTGTACCATTTTCAGAGCAAAGCTTTTTGTGTAATTCTTTCCTTTGTTGCACTTTCTCCAAACGTCTAATTTTGTTAATTAATTTGGTTCTTTCTTTTGCATCAATACCTGCCATTACCAGTTTTCTGAAACTTCGCTGATCTATAGGTACCTGTAAGAGAAATCACCTATTAAATAAGAAAATTTGTCGGACGACAAATGGAAAATGATATCACTAAAGAAATTACCATCAATTTATTTATTTATTTACCTTTATTTCTTTGCTACAGGAACATTCCTCAAGATTTTTGCATTTGTAGGCACTAATGTCGAAATGTTTTTTATTTTTAGCTTTATAACTTTTTACTTTTAAATAATAGTTTTCATTTCTTTTAGCCTTTAGGTACTTTTTAGTATCTATAATGTTGAATTTTGACGTGTGTTACTATCGGGATTGACGATTTCTGCCATAAATTTACAATCTTATCAAGTATGTTTGAAATTTCTGAAACTGTTGGCTCTTTTCAGCAGCCAGGTTGTCTTAGGGTGTACCTTACCCATAAAAAGCACCTCAAAACATCTTCTTGTGTCGGAAGAACATTGTTCTTCAAAGCTGCTGGTGATCCCACTAAAGGACACTCGGTGTCTTGTCTTGTGTGAAATGTTTTTAAGAAACAGGTCCGTCAAGCTGCCCCTCCCCGATGAGATTTTTTTTAACAAAATGCTAGCACACATAAAGGGGACCTAGCATAACCTAGCACAACAATTTTCATAGCTAGGACACCAACACACCAACAGCTCACAATAAAAATTCTTTTGAATTCGGCTGGAGCCAGGTTAACGCTAGCCCCCCCCCGGTTGGAATTTTTTCGCCAAAATGCTGGCACAGATAAAGGACACCTAGCACATCATTTTTTATAGCTAGCACACCAACAGCTCTCAATAAAAATGCTTTTGAATTCGTGTGGGGCCAGGTTAACGCTAGCCCCCCCCGGTTGGAATTTTTTCGCCAAAATGCTGGCACAGATAAAGGACACCTAGCACATCATTTTTTATAGCTAGCACACCAACAGCTCTCAATAAAAATGCTTTTGAATTCGGGTGGGACCAGGTTAACGCTAGCCCCCCCCCCCGGTTGGAATTTTTTCGCCAAAATGCTGGCACAGATAAAGGACACCTAGCACAACAATTTTCATAGCTAGGACACCAACAGCTCACAATAAAAATTTTTTTGAATTCGGCTGGAGCCAGGTTAACGCTAGCCCCCCCCCCCCGGTTGGAATTTTTTCGCCAAAATGCTGGCACAGATAAAGGACACCTAGCACATCATTTTTTATAGCTAGCACACCAACAGCTCTCAATAAAAATGCTTTTGAATTCGGGTGGGGCCAGGTTAACGCTAGCCCCCCCCCGGTTGGAATTTTTTCGCCAAAATGCTAGCACTGATAAAGGACACCTAGCACAACCTACACTTTTGATTTGATTCTGGGGAGTGGGGGTCAGTGAAATAACGCAATACTTACTCGATGAATAAATTAATGGATAAATGAATAGGTTGAATATATATGTAAAACGGCTGGTTTAATTGTTTCTTACTGTTGTTACGAAAAATTTTCGGAACATTCCACTCATATGGTAAAAATTCCAAATGAAGCAGGATCTTTTCGGAGATAACTCTCCGGCAGGGCCGATAACGTTTAATTAACAATTGTTGTTATTATCATAATTTTAATTCAAAATATCATAAAATTGTCAGTTTGAAAACGATTCTTCAAGTATAATTCAAAAATAAGTGATTGGAAATTAACCAAAAACGGTGATTAAATACCATGTATTGTTGTTTAAATAATATAAATTTCGCGTTAATACAGTTTTATGTCGTCTAATCGATAAATATTCTATCGAATTACACTCGTGAAAATAGTTAGATCATTAGTTTTACTTATATAGTCCATGTTTCTTGTAATATTATTAGAAAGAATACATATTATTACAACTATCAGCCCTTCGGGGAAACCCTTTCTCAACCCAAACATCTGAATCGGCCAGTTTGGATGTACCTACAAGAATTTTATTTTCTCTTAAGACCCATAAAAACGGCATTATAAAAATGATTCAAGTTTTAACGATAGACTTGGTTTAACGACCCTTTTAAAAAGTTCGATGAGAGCTTAAGATGGATTATACCTAGTTTTGAGAAAAATAAAAATAACCTTCATCAATTTTGCTGCCTTCCATTTCATACACATATTGTAAGAAAGCATTAAAAAATTAGTCCACTTTCTTTAGTCCGCCAACTTTGGTGAACCGCCATGTTGAATTTAGAATGTCACATACCTAATCGTGGACTGGCATGCAAACTAGACGTATATACAGAATTTCAGTTCAATCGGTTGAAGATATCTGCTTCAAAACTGAGTTGCAAGATTGCAACCGAACAAACATACATTGCCAGTTACGTACTAAAAACTTTGAAAAATACATAGTAGTGTTGGTATCTTATGATATGCCACAGAAATATTTGAAGCTCTGATAAACCGGCTCTAGGAATTAAAAGCTGCACGTTCTAAATAAACTTGGGAATTTTAAAAAAAATCTGATAGTGAAATGCAATATTTATGTTATCATTACAATGGTTAATTAACCATCAATTTCGGTAATGAATATTCTGGCAAATTTAAATATAAAGTTTGAGTGTTTCTCTTAAATAAGGACTACAGTGAACCACGAACAGTCTAAAACATGTATTCTCAATATATTGGAACATTTTTAGGGATCTCAGCCGCCCCTTCCCAGATTGCATAATTTGTCCAAAGGACATATCCAACGGCTTCGCTTTTTTGGACATTTATTTATCCAACATCTCTGTCGTTGCCTTTTTTATAGTGTGACGTAATTTGCAACTTATTTGTGCACGGATTGTTTCTGATTCCGTGACTAAATGGTTCAATTTAATTATTTTGTTTTATTAAAATTACTGTGACTTTAACAAAGCTATTTTTAAAAGTCAAGGTTTTTTGTATTCTTTCGCTTTTTAGCATTAATTGAAAATAAATAGATAATTATTAATTAAATAATAGTTAATTTTTAATTAACCAAATACTCTGCTAGATGGGAAAATATAGATATCACGCACAATCCGGCAACAGCTGACAACAATAATGCTGTTTAGGGGCCATTTTTTATAGGAAAATGATGTTTAGGGACAAATACATCCAACATTTTCATTCATTCGTGTAACCATAGCGTTATTTTGCAGACACCCTTCACCCCGTGAATTCAAAAGCATTGTTGATGTACTAGCTATAAAAATATTGTGCTAGGTTATGCTAGGTGTCTTTTATTTGTGCTAGCATTTTGGGCGAAAAAATTCCAACCGGAGGGGGCTAGCGTTAACCTGGCCCCACCCGAATTCCAAAGCATTTTTATTGTAAGCTGTTGGTGTGCTAGCTATAAAAAATGGAGTGCTAGGTTGTGCTAGTTGTCCTTTATCTGTGCTAGAATTTTGGCGAAAAAATTCCAAACGGGTAGGGGGGCTAGCGTCAGCCTGGCCCCACCTGAATTCAAAAGCATTTTTATTGTAAGCTGTTGGTGTGCTAGCTATAAAAAATGATGTGCTAGGTTGTCCTAGTTGTCCTTTATCTGTGCTAGCATTTTGACGAAAAAATTCCAACCGGGGGGGGTCTAGCGTTAACCTGGCACCACCCAAATTCAAAAGCATTTTTATTGTGAGCTGTTGGTGTGCTAGCTATAAAAAATGTTGTGCTAAGTTGTGCTAGCATTTTTGTGAAAAAAATATAACCGGGGGGGGCGGTGTGGGCAGCTTGACGGGCCTTTAAGAAACTCATATTTCGATTATTCTGAAGTACTTTTTCGTATGCAACACTGACAAATTACGGTCACAATAATACGGCATGTTGCTGGTACGGTTATCCCACAACTACGAAAACAATCGCCTTCGTCCCACCAACGGTGTCTGTACGACAGGGCCGCATTCAGACCAACAACTTGATAATATAATAATATCTACTTATTTTAATAAGCTGTAGGTTCTGGTAGGAGGCAGAAGACGCATGATAGTAAAAAAACGGTAAATAAACAACTTAGATGCAATAACAAAAGGCAACTTTTAGTCACTATTCCAAATCGAAAATCCAAATTTCGATTTTCAATTTTTTTTGGAAATTTTGAGTTGCGGTAGGGGCAGAAGATGCATGACAATAAAAAAACTGTAGATTTACATTTAGGTGGGGATAACATGAGGAAACTTTTAAGCACTATTTCAAAACGAAATTCAAAATTTTCCGTTTTACGGCCCAACCTAATGAGTAATTAAATTTCATTTCCAGCTGAGTAACTTTGCCGTCAATTTATAGTTTGCACTTTAATGTCGTTTGGAATGTTATGCATTCAGTTTTCTGTGCCGATATTATTATATCAATTGATTTGGAAGAAATTATTTGATGTAATAGCCGTTGTAGATCGTTTTCATTTTCAGTCACAAGTACGGCATCATCGGCATAGCATAGGATAGAAATTTCACGGTCATCCATTCTGTATCCTTTCAGTACACCTACATTCCTTCCTAGAAAAAAAGAGAGACCAAGATTAAGTTTGAGAGAAGGTATCGATGGTGATATTGAAAGAAGATTCAGAAGAAGATCTATGGGAAGACTGGGAGAAATGTAGGCTGGAAATCGGAAGACAGCAAAGAACGTTTTATAGCCGATCCTATCTGTATTAAGGAAGGCTTATTCAAATTTTTGTTTCAATACCATTCTATATAACTCGATATAGTCTGCATTTATGAATGCATTTGATGAATTTTCAAGATTGGTTCAAATTCTCTGGTGCTATATAAACATGCCAAAGCGATAACGATTTTGCATTTTTAATAATTTGAATCACAGGAATGGAACCAAATTATCGAATGAAATAAATAAAATATATATCGTGAAAACCTTTAACATGTCTTTTCAAGTGACAAGTCTATTAATTATCCAGTTTCATACTAGCAATTTACAATCCAGTTTATATGTCTAGCGTCGTTCTTGACATTTTATGTAGATATACAAAATCACAGCATGTATTCCTATAAATATTCTCTGAATTTTTAAATATAATGACAGAGTTAGAATAATTAATTGACACAGTTTATTTTCTATCAAGCGTAGATAGAATAGAATATTCCGGGTTTATGAATGAATTTGCTAGGTAATAGAAACTAAAAATATTATTATAGGAATTTAAAAACGTTTTCAATGGATAAAAATTATATCACAATAGTATTTTTATAATTCGCGTATAAAAGAGACTTCATTATAACATTGTTTACAGTGTCACAATGAAGCTCTTTGAACACTGTTATAGTAATTTTTAGTGTACAGTTGGTTATTGAATTTAGTTAAGATTTTTATTTGACATTTGACTTTAACCTTGACACAAATTATAAATAAAATGGTCTAGCGTTGTTCTAGCTAGCAAATTATTATATTAGAATGATTTATATATTAAAAATATTAATGAATAAAGTACGCTAACGTTTATTTATCAATGATTTGTCAATTGTTTATTTTTATATTGTATAGGATCAATATATAGGTATACAAAACGTTCGATTTTTGGGATAAATTACCAGATATTTATGTTAAGATGTATTACAGAAATAATTCTGCTCATGATATAATGTAAATAGATCGCAAGAGCATATTCGATGAAGCTCTTTTTTAAACAAATATTCATCCTCTTTTTGCTTAAAAGAAAGTTTGTTTACAATTTACACAATAATTCGGTTATAATATGTCAAAAGTCAAAAGTGCTGAATAAAACCATCTGTGATCTGGACCAATCAGGAATCTACAGAATTGCCAACTTAAATTCAAACCACTCCTCCTAGTTTAAAAACAGGGATTATATGAAATTCTATTTTATTTAAATAATTAAATAAATGCGAATTACAAAAAATATTGTGTAAAACTTGTGCCACAATGACTTTCTGTAGTACTCGTGATTTGCACAACTCACCGCCTCGCGGTTTGTTGTGCAAACTTCACTCGTACTACAACACGAGTCATTGTGACACTTGTTTCACAAATAACTATTGTGTGTGTGTGTGTGTGTGTGTGTGTGTGTGTGTGTGTGTGTGTGTGTGTGTGTGTGTGTGTGTGTGTTGGTAAAAAGTCCAGTTGTATTCAAAGTATTGTGATATATTCAACTCTCTAATAATGGGTAGGTCTCTAACATTTATTAAAAAAAAAACTACATCACTATGTACAAATATTTTCACCGCCGTTATTATCTTGCCACAAAAGTCGATTTTCGTTTTGAAAGTACGATGACAATTCGTCTCTAATTCGTGTTGCATTTTCGGTTGGTCTTCTGGGAATATTTCTAATTGGGAATAAAGAAGACATTGGTTCATAAGTTATAGTTTTATATTTTCCTTCTACAAGCTTTCCATCAATTTCTGTATCGAAGGTTCCATGTGGCGTATACAAAGCACAAGATGTGGAACTTTCTCTTAAAAAATTATGTAGATGAGCTACTGCCATTATAACTAATTCAGGTTTTCCGGGTTCAAGTAACATCGGTCTACGAAGTACTCTGAAAACATTTTCTACAGTTCTTCGTGCGCGAGATAATCTGTAGTTAAACACTCTTTGCAATGATCCTTTAGGATGTACTCCCGAAAACGGTTTTATTAACGACTCAGTTAAGGCAAATTCCTCGTCTTCAATAAAAAATAAGGAATTTTCTGTTGCCTGCCATGTAAAGCTTCTGGTTCAGGTAAATTTGAGTCATTTCGCTCTAATTTTTTGTAAAGCGAGCAGTTTTTAAAGATACCACCATCTGAAATTCTTCCTTGGCCTCCAGCACCAACATACAAAAAGTCATAATTAGCATCCACTAGGGCAAAAAGAGCTACACTAAATGTTGATTTGTAATTAAAGAACTCGCTTCCGGTGTTAATTGGAGCTTGTAGAACAACATGCTACCCATCTAAAGCACCCAGACAATGTGGAAAGTTCCAGGTGTCCTCAAACCGTTTTTCCACTTCTAACCATCTTTCTGGTGTTGAAGGTATCTGTAAAAATTAAAACAAATTTCGTTAAAACAAATTATACAGTGCCCCAAAATAGGACATATTTTTATTTTCTAAATAAGTTTGTTTATTAAATACTTATTTTAAATTATTTTTAATTTTAGATTGTACACGAAGAAGAAGATAATGATGAAAAGGAAATATCGGGTGATGAAGGAAAATTAGCAGATAACGATAAAAATTCTGCTGTACAAGAGAATCGGGAAAGTATAGAAAATGTACCGAAAAGAAAAGCGACATCTCGTACCGAAAAGAAAAGCGATGAAGCGACACCTAGTAGGAAACGCCAAAAGAGGAATGAAGATTGTGAGAAATTAGATGAAGCTTTCAAAATACTGTCTGAAGCATCAGCAAACGCTAGAAACCCACAGGAGCAAAACAAATGTCAAATATTTGGAAATCTTGTGGCTAAAAAACTGGCCAAATATTCTCTTGAATTACAAAGTACTGTACAACAAGATATTATGTTAATTTTGTTTAAAGCAGACAAGACCCACCTCGATCAAAGTTCAACCAATTTTTATCATTCGCAACCGTACCGTACTCATACTCTTCAGTAATCCTTTGCAAATTATGTGCCACAACATTCTCAATTTGAACAGTATCAGGATAGCCAAGCTTCCAGTTTTACTCAACAGCATTCACAGGTACCATCTCCAGCATATAATTATGCTAATTCTAGTATTTCGGATCATTCAAGTCGCAGTACTCCAGTCAATTCTTTACCACGCCAACTATTGGATATGCCCGATATTGAATTAGAGAATTTAAAATAAACATTTTTTTTGTTTAATGTGTGTTTATTATACTTCTTTAATAAAACAGTTTCTCACCTGTATATTTTCTTTAATCCTTCTATAATGGCTTCTCACACTTCAGGAACCATAGCACTTATCGATTGTTTAGAAATTTTAAAAAGGTATTGTAGACTGGTGAAAGAGTCACCAGTCGCCAGAAACCGAATTGTTACTGCCAACCTTTCTTGAACAGAAATTGCCGTTCTCCATCTAGTATCTTTTCGTGCTATAATCGAAGTCTGTTGCAGACATTCTAGTAAAATTTTTGTGAAGGTCACTAGTTGCCTGAAATTTTAAATCCAACAGTGAATGATTTCCGCTGTACACACTTCTATTAGTATACAACCCGGTCTGCCACCAGCGTCTTTCTGCGCGTCTTTTTTTATTTTTTTTTAACTCAGTAATGCATGTATATATAAGCTGCTGCAACAACCTCCATTGCACACAAGAAAAAGACTAATTTAATTGTTCTGTTTTAGTAAAGACGGAACGGCAAAATGTGCCGTTTATAGGATACGCGACGATGTATTGATACGCTATATTTGTTGACACGCCGTATCTTCGATGCGTAACAAACAATTGTTGCGCGACGGAGTTATGATACGAAGTTTTGTTCTCTGTATGTACCCACCTTTAGATTTCTTTCTCTGGGGTTACTTAAAAGGTCGACTTTATGTCACACCTCCAATTTATTTAGATGATTTAAAGGATAAAATAAAACAATCATGTCGGACCGCCACACCTGTAATGATTACAGCAGTACTTACAAGAAATCTTAACAAGGTTTGAACAATGTGTATGGTAAAAATGAAATTGACTGTCACGACCCTTACTTCGTGGAATATGCTCATATTAGTGTTTTTACATGAAACTCACGGTCTCTAGTTAATTCCACAATATAATAAAAGTTATTGAAAATTGTCAATTTTTTAGAATTTTCAATAACTTTTATTATATTGTGGAATTAACTAGAGACCGTGAGTTTCATTTAAAAACACTAATGTGTATGGTGATCAATATGAATATTTTCGTGAATTTTTTAATTGCTTGCAATTTTTAATTTCGTAGGTTAAATTTTTTAATAAAATAATTTATACAGATGTTCATTTGATGCCCCTATTATATTTACTGCACAATACAATGATGACAAGTTTGGTATAGTTAATTTTGTTTTTAAATGATAAATCTAAAATTGTGATATTATACCGGTTGTCCCATTTAAAAAAATTATATTAGGGTCACGTGACCCGGAATGACAGGAAAAACGGAAGTCATTTTATAATAAATAGAAGCATCAGTTTAGACTGTTTATATCTGCCAAATTTCATACATGTAATTTGAACAGTTTTCGAGAAACCGGACTGTCAAAACGTCGTAAGACACCCTGTAAAAGGGAAATAACATTCAGCGAATGAAATAGAAAAATAAAAAAATTATGAGTACAAAAGCACAAATACCTACTTTTAGATGATTGTAGTCCAGTGCAATTTGGTTTATACCTCGAAATCCAGTTATTATGGATATATTTGGTTTCTGGATTTTTTAAATTTGTTATAATAAAAAGTAAAAAGTTCAAACGTTTTAAACCATCCGCTAATATTGTTCTAAGGATCGTTTCATCAAAATGATGCTATTTCTCGTATTGTACAGTTGAATTATTGGATCATTACCCGTGCGTCATTAATATGTGATAACATAACCGACAAATGTCAAATTATTTTATTCCGTTCTTCACCATTAATAGAAAGAGATGCCACTTAATAATTATGTCGGTTATGTTATCAGATATTAATGACGCACGGGTAAAGATCCAATAATTCAGCTGCATGTTCCTTTTACAGATTGTAACATGCCAATCTGCGGTTACAATTTCCATTGAACTTTTATATTTCAATTACATCGGACTGAGGGTTCGCAATTAGAAAAAAACTATTTCCATTTCCAAATTTTGTATATAAAACGGCTTGACGGCCTCGAGCATGTCTATTCCATCAAGATTTTATTATTAAAATTTTTAATTGAAATTTTTCCCTTTATTCGCTGCTCTGCAGCTTCTAGGGAAACTATAACCGAACCCTACAAGCCTCCAAGATAATTCTCCAACCTTCAGTATAATTCCTTCCAGCCTCCAGGAACTGCCAGGGAACACCACCATCGTTAGGACCTAGAGGAGAGCTGCTCAGCCGGGAATCTCTCCAAGTTAATAGTCCTACCGTCTTATTTTTCAATTCATAAAATCTATAATTGAGGATGTTCATTGTTTAACTGTGTCCATATTCGTATTGTTTTTTGAATACCTCAATATGAATTGTATAGTTTTCGGTTGAATAAATATCATTCGATGCAAGCGTTTGATTAATTTTCAGCAATTTATATTATACTGAACCATCGCGTTATGGTGAAATTTTGGTATTTGGTTCTATTTTGTTAAAGTAAAGATTTTCCAGTTTTTAACCTTTTGAGTTGCAAATTTAGTGTCATCTAAAAACTGGTGGCGTCCAATTTAACATTGATTGTTCATCCGTTTGTAACAAGCCGATCGCCTGTTACGATTTCCATCGGACTATAATATTTTAATTTCGTCGTACTAATGATTTGAAATTTAAAAATTTCTTTCTCTTCCAAATTTCGGGTATTTAGACGATATCGTACATTGGAAAAGTCTCTTCCTATCAGTAAAATTTATAAGTTAGTCCCTTACATCGTTGTGGTTTCACATATTTGCTGGTGAGTTAGATTTTTGGAATATATTTTCTCCATGTTTGATGAATTTTGTATGTTAAATTCTTTTTTAATGTAAAAATGAAACATTTTATATTCTTTTTGAAGCAAATTTTCAATAATTTCTTTTCATTGTTTTTTAGCTTCATAATTCCGCATTTTCTGTTTATTTAGGGAACAAAGCGAATATGATAGAGCAGACTTCTGTTAGTTTTATTTTAAAAACTAGATTCAGTTTTTTATGTGTTGAAGCATAAGCTTCCTATCTGTTCTATCTATTCCTTCCTTCCCAGAATTTTTCCTGGATTTTTACTAATTTTTTCTTTCCTCAGCTCTGCAGCCCCTGGGTAGGCCCTACGAACAAACAACACCGATAGAACAACACAAAACCGGCCGGGAAGGATTCCGGACCTCATCTCCATCGACTAGGACCTAGCTGAGAGCTGAATAATTCCAGAACCTCACCAAGATAAGTCCTTTGTCTTATACTCAATTCATGGAAATCTAGAATTGGAAATTTTTATTGTATAACGACGTTCGTATTCGTCTTGTATTTTGGATATATGCAATTAATGTGAATTATCTATTGAGATATAAATAAATATAATTTGCTGAACATTTGATATTTGATTTTCAGCAATTTATATTAACTTGGACCATCGCGTTAAAATATTTTTAGTATTTCGTTTTGTTAAGTTAAAGTAAATATAAGGTTTTCCAGCTTTTAACCTTTTTAGTTTTTTCTGTTTAATTTAAGTATCGCTTAAAAAGCTGAAGGCGTCTAATTTAATATCGATTGTTCACCCCATCCCAGTGATTGCTATTAAAATACATTAACTGGAGTCGAATACCACAACCTGAGGAAGCGTCCCAAGCCGGGGGAGAACATATGTTACACCTTCCACTGGAAACTATAAGAATTCTTTAACTAAGGCCGTTCACCACAACCCGAGGAAGAGTCTCCAGTCGGGATAGGTAAGGTTATTGAGACCGTTACAAGACATATTTATTTTGCCTCTCGAGAATAACAAAATTTCTAAAAAATAGGTATTCCAGCCATAGAAAAGGGATTAGGAAGGGGTAGTAGGGATAGCAGAAGGATACCGCCGATCAATGAAAAATGCTTCAATAGATTTCACTTTGATTGAAATTATGCATTTAAAAATTCGCAAAGAAAATTTCCTTGCAAACACCAACAGCAAAAGTAGATTCATCGAAATGTTAATGAGGATTTTTCCGAAATCGCATACTAAAGCCAACCCTGTTCTAGTTCGATATCTAAAGAGGGTGGGAGCACACGGATTTTTGCGAAGAACTACTTCACACATTTTTTTAGGCCCGATTATGTTATAAGAATTTTGTTCCTGAAATTCTAGGACAAACCGTTTCCGAAATACGTCCGATAGCCACCCTCAGCTGATCACCCTGTATATTATATGATGAAGCACTTTCAGAAAACGCATGGCTCCCTTAATTGGGCACTTTTAGGTATAACAAATTTACAAATAAATTATATAGTTTCAACTTTGTATACTTCGCACATAAGGTATAAATATGAATTAAGCCAAATTCAAACATCTACCCACATTCACATCCTCCAAGTCAACGACAAAATTATTAATTAAAATTGAAGGTAATTATTCGACGTTCGCTATTACCTGCTCAATTATGAAAATTAATATTCAACCTGGAAATAACAAATCCTAAACTTTTTGATTATAACTTAAAGGGAGAGCAGAGTACAAACAAAACAAAATTTCAATATCATTCGTTTTCATGATAATTTTTTTCCTAATCCTCCATTTTGAATGATTTACCGTTACCATTTCGTCATAAAGATAAAGAAAAGAGGAGAGATTATATGCCCAATAATTTCTCTTTTCCTCAGGTGAAGGTTACAGCAGGGTTATTTGAGGCTACAAATAAAACTTTAGGTTCAGTTGTTAAACTGTATTTAGTTCTAACTTAAGAAAAATAGTGGCAAGGTACTGAGGGTATCGGCATTTGTGGCTCCATATAAGAATGGATAACTTAAGGCTACTAGTGGCCGAATTGCGAAGCCTGGAACACTTTATACAATTTACAAGATGGAGCGATGTTAGCTCGAATCCGTAAAATGCGGCAATTGTTTTACTCCATATACATGGATAGCAAAAAAAGAAAGATATTTTTTTCTGTAAACCGAAAATTCCGACCTAAATCTCGAAGGTTCTATTATTGGTTGGCCAAATTGATTTCAAATAATGGTTTAGCAGTTATTTATGAAGGTATAATTTCTGAAGTTTGAAAGTGACAATAAAGACAATTGATATGTACTGATTAATGGGGTGTTAAACTTAACAAAAATATGATGATTTCTCAATGTTAATAGTTAGTTATGGACAAAATCATAATGGGGAATCAATTATTTTCAATGTTTTTATTCTCACAAGGTTTCTATGTCGATTTGAAAATTCATCTTTTAGAGGATTTAAATAGTTCGCCATTTATGTTGTGACATACATTACCTAAAAGAGGAGTTAGCTACATAATTGTCAACATAGGACCGCAATTCTCTCGTCTTTGACTTTAAAATGGTGATGTAGTTTATGTTGATGTTATATTGTTTTTATATAGAGTGACAGGAGTTGTTCAAATTTACTTCCGATTTACATTGGCTTTATGGCTATTAAATTATTTTAAAAATCTTACTGTTATCTATTATTAGTTTTCGTTAACGCATTTATAGTTAGTTTTTGTTTTTGGTGCTACATATTTTTAGTAAATTATTAGAATGACTGGGTTCGTACAGGCAAATTCCAATAATTTACCACATTTAGACATTTTTATGGTGCATGAGTTTTTGAAAAAGGACGATAGATTTAATATATCAGAAGTAAAGGGTTCCAAAGCATCTCGGTAAGTTTATATCTCACATCAAATTTATGCTATTAATACCTAGTGTATTGTATATTAATTGAAAAACGTCTTCAAATCAAATAAAAATGCTTTTATATTATATTGTTAAAAAATCATTACATTTTAGATCGATGACAGAATCTTATGGTGATAATGCTATTGGCTTTGTTGAAGTCAAACAAGAAAAGAACATTTGCACAGTTCATGATGTTCATTGTAATACATATGCAGCATCTGAATGTACTAAGTTATTAGGTCACTACAATTAAATAGACATATATGTTGAAATTTCATTTTATTTTATTTGATGAACAGTATACAACTCAGATCAGAAAAGGCTTGTATTATTTATTGTTGCAAAGGATAAAGTTGGCATGGTTGACAAAATAATGAATATAAATATGGATTACAGTCAATCTTAATATTAAATATAGTATATAAATGTGTAGGATATACACTGATCACTCTAGCAAGGGAACTTGGTCAAATAATTTTTATATTTTCACCTACATCCTTGGCAGTAAACAATGAAAATTTGCTTTATAAAATGTTACACAAAGTAAAGTATTGTTACAAAAACTAAGTGTAAGACTATTTGATAGAAATACTTTAAAAATATCTGTTCAGTTTGTTTTTAGGAGGCTGCGACATGCCCTAGCCTTTTGATGTGGGTTCACCGAAGAAGTGAAGAGCCATCTCCAACTGAGGTCATTAGTTACTGGCAAAAGCCATTGATATCAAAAATTGGAACAACTCTAAAATTTATTGATGTTAAATAGTTATCTTCCAGCTCCTCTAACCAAGAAATGTCAATGCTAAACGATAATAAGGCATTTTTTAATGAACTGATTTTTGAAGCTAAGAAAAGGAAAATTAATTGCGTTAACAAAATATGAAAATATGGAACTAGAATATGATAATTTGAAAATACACAAATTAGTACACAAGTTTAAGGATGAATTGGCAACATTAGATTTTAATTCATTTCAAAAATTGATGTTTGATTTAATGCAAGGTGCTCATATTCAAGCAGAAAAATCAACAAGAGGGCAAAATACAAGTGCACTTTGGTATGAGCTCAGATATGATAGAGTTACAGCCTCTAAAGTGTATAAAGTTTCAAAATGCAAAAAAGTTGATGGAACTATAGTATCCTCTATTATAGGAGCTCACAAAGTACGTGATACAAAAGCAAACTAGAGAAGTTAAGTTGGAGATAAATTGGAAAGAAGGGATCAAAGGTTACTGAAAAGCAAGTTTCTGCCAAATTTAAAGATGCTGGATTATTCATCATTGCTGACAATCCAATTCTTGGACCTACTCCTGATGCAATTACAAATGAATATGTCAAATTTCCAGCAGCAGCAAAAAGTCTAGAGACTTATATTAAAAATGGCCACATTACGAATAAGTACAAAGCTCCGCTTAATTTGCAAATGCTGGCAACAAATAAAAAAGGGCCTTTTTGTTGTAGCAAAACCAAATTTCGAAATTTCAAATGAAATAATCTTTCAGTGACTTTCTTATGATGAAACGTTTATAACAGATATAGTTACTAACTGTAAACATTTTTATGAAAATTTGATTTTTAATAAACTGCTCTCTGTCTGGATGAATAATCCTCAATATTGACAAGAAACTTTATTTGAAACCACTATCTCAGGTAAAGTTTGGAGTTCAGAACTTATTGTTCACATGTGAAACAAGAAACACCACTTTTGCAAACTTCACAACGAAACACTATTTTTCTTCAGTAAGTGTATTCAAATTAATTCACAAATCATGAAATAATATATACAAAATTCTACCACTGAATTGATAAGAAACCAATTTTAAAACAATACTTAGAAACTTAATAAAAGTAAAAGAAAGTGGAATGGTAGTAATAATTACTATAATTAAGTAGAAAGTTGAAGTAACTTATCTGCTAGGATTTTTTTAAATCTATTAACTGTAATTCAATAGATATATATATATATATATCTATTGAATTCATATGTCAATCTAGAAAAAACAAAATATGAAAAATATTTTCAAAAAGTGAAAAAAGCAAATTCAAAAAAGTTTAATAATTTAATTAATAACTGTACACAAAATGAAACTAAAATAAACTCTGACTCGTGGATTGAGAATATCTCTAATACACATATACCAAATGACATAAAAGAAATATTAGCATATGGAAAAAATTTCTCTCTGCCATACAAAAATGAGAACGAATTACCTTATACAGAATATATTGCAAGTATAGAAACAGCCATTATTAATAAACCAGATCAAATAAAAGATAATATTAGAGCTGATGTAGTAAATACTATCACCAATCATAAAATAAAACTCCGTCATCATAAAACTCAAAAAATCAATAAAACTCAAAAAAACATCCAAAAAAAATTGAAGAAAACTAAAGAATTTATAAAATGCAATCCGCAAATTACAATTCTACAACCGGATAAATGTAATAAAACACTAGTAATGAACACCGATGATTATAATAATAAAATGACAGAGCTACTAAATGATAGAAAAGTTTATCAAAAAATTAAATCAGATAAAACCAAAATATTTCAAAACAAAAATAATACATTTATAAAAAAACTTTTAAATAATGGTTCTATCAATGCCAACGAAGCAAAAAAATTACAAACACACAATGCTTTACCACCAAAACTATATGGACTACCGAAAATACATAAACCAAATATACCAATGCGTCCAATAGTGTCATACATCCAATCACCTTTTTATAAGCTGTCCAAATATCTTGCATATAGTCTATCAAAAACAACCAAAAATAATTTTTATGTGAAAGATTCATTTATGCTCAAACAATTTTTAGATACAGTGCATATTCCTGATAATTATAAAATCATATCCCTAGATGTCATTTCAATGTATACAAATATTCCAAATGATCTTATAACACATGTACTAAAAGATAAATGGGATTCGATCAAACAACATACATCACTTAACTATGACGAATTTCTAGAAGGCATTATGCTTATACAAACAAATAATTACTTTCAATATAATGACAACTTTTTCCAACAACTAAACGGATGTACAATGGGATCTCCAATTTTTTCAAGTCTAGCGCAAATTGTCATGGAATATATAGAAGAAAAAGTATTAAATAATATAGATTTTGATGTAACATTTTTTAAAAGATACGTTGACGATTGTTTAGCTGTAATTCCGAGTAACAAGTGCGATGCATTCCTGAGTGCTTTCAATAGTTTCAACCCAAGTATCCAATTCACTTTAGAAATCGAAAACAATAACAAAATAAATTTTCTAGACATGACACTTATAAAAACCAAAAACAAAATAAAAACTAAACTATATACAAAAGAAACATGGTCTGGACGATATCTAAATTATAACTCATGCCATCCCAAATCACAAAAAAACAGTGTCATTATAGGATTAACAGATAGAGCTATCAAATTAACTTCACCTGAGTATCGCCCTAAGGTATTGAAAAAACTTAAAAATGTTCTAAAAAATAATCAATATCCAGAAAATCAAATTAACAGAATCATTCAACAACGTACATATAAATTATACAATAACAACATAAAACCAAGTACACAAATAAAACCAAACCAAGAAAATGATACATATATAGCTCTACCTTATACAAATCAATTATCTGAAAAGCTTAAATACATCTTATCAAAATATAACATCAATGTATGCCATAAATCCCACAACACATTATCGCCACTTTTTACTAAACTAAAAAACAAAACCAAAGATAATAAAAAATCTAATATTATATACTCCATACCATGCATGAATTGTCCGAAGCATTATATAGGAATGACTACACAGTACTTGGAGGGCAGGATGAATGGTCACAAATATACAAAAAATGCATCAACTGCTTTACACAAACATGAAAGCACTGAGAATCATGAATTTGATTATAAAAAAACAAAAATCTTAGCTCAAGACACAAATTATCAGAAATTATCAATTAAAGAAATGATACACATAAAACAAGATGAGTTTTCTGTGAATGATAGACAAGATATAAAAAACTTGAGTCAAATTTACTATAAGCTGATTAATTAACTCATTTCAACTTCCCTCGTATAGTATCGTTGCATTGAAATTCTAAGGTGAGTACGTCAATTTTAATTCTGTGTTTTTATTAATGTTTTTAAAAAAACCTACTAATGTTATGTTTTTATCTATTTACAAATATTTTAATCGTACCTTATTCTTATAATGATATTATTTTGAAAATGCTTCCAAAGAAGAAGCGAAACGTTAAAATTTTTATCCATTTTCAATAGAAAAATGTGAAATACAATCGTATTTTAATTATTTAAAACAACCTATGAACCCAAGAATATAAACATTTCCAATATTATATATATATATATATATATATATATATATATATATATATATATATATATACAAATATAGGGTAACATTCACAGGAGCATGTATCAGATCAAGCATCACTTAGAATAAATCCATATAAATCACCTAGTTATTTGATGAATTTAAAAAGTACACTTATGATTTGGCATCTTTGTAGTATGATTTAGTTATTTCATCCATCTAATAATTTAAGGTGCGTTTATTTATATTTACACTAGCAACCCGTTCTGGCTTCAGATAGAAATCAAGTATCGGCCAGACAAACAAACGACTTATATATTATATATAGATAGATAGTAGAACAGACTGAATTCAAAATAACTAAATATATTGAACTTAACAACTTCATTTATAATTTATATGTAGAGAAAAATAGATAACAAGTACAAATCTTCTTAAAGAAAAGGTAATCTTAAGATTTAATTAATGGAGATTGTAAGTTTATTAATGCACATGCTATGGAAACAAGAGCATCTTTATTTTGTAATAAATTATGATCAATAACAGAATGTGGTTTTAAAAAAGCAAATTCTCTTAATCGACTAATTACCCTTTCAATATGAATTCTCAAACTCGCTATAGCTTTCGTTTCCATCACCTCATGCTTTGAATGTTTTATTGAACTACTCACACTTGGGTGTCTTAAGAGCATACAATGTTTTGATTGTAACAAGGATTCAATTTCGTTAAAACCACGATCTGCCATAACCACAGCATTGTCAGGTTAGCAATTTAAATAACCACATTATTGCTTCAATGTTGTATCAGTAATGCGTCCACCATAGCCTGTTGATACAAAATTTACAAATACATTAGAGGTACAAGATATTAGATATTTGACTTCGTTACATTTTTGCATTGTGACCAAGTCAATGCCTGGTGCACAGGGTTAGTAGGCGTCTGAATTTGTATTTCATAACATTCTATAATAGATTGCACATTAGTATATTTTTCTCGAAATGGAATAAGCAAATGCTTTTTTATTTGTCTTTTTGAAGGCCACAATATGAATGTTCTCATATGATGTTCAAGTTTATTATTGTCAGTTTTGAAACTCCATTTACTGATAATGAAAATTGATCCGCTAATCTTGCAAATGAATCATTTACTTTGATTTCCATTAAGCATATTATAACATGTTCTTTATTTAAATTATTTTTACTAAGTAAGTTTATTAGAATGTCATACCACACTTTGGGAACACCAATATATCTCTTCGGATATTTTTCAACAATAGTGATTGTATTCTGCAATTGTTCATCTTTTGGTTCACTTGTGTCAGTTAGTGATACTAAGTCGCTGCTTGAGGGTACAGTTTCAGCTGTTGCCTCTGCTGATGTGATATTTTCTACTTTTAAAAATTTATTTTTCATTGGTGAGGTCGGTACCAGGCTAGGGACACTGCAGACCGTGCCATCTATAGAGCCCGTCGAGTAACTAAAATCGGTAGATAATTCCAAAAAATTAACGAAAACTGTAACGTCGTTAGTAATCTAATTTTATTGATTTTTATAACTGCGTATGCGCGATATCATATTTCTCGTCCCCATCCCCACATGTTATATGTTATACTGTTATCATTTCTTAGATCAAGTGTAGAGGTTATTTTAAGGTTACGGTAAATTGGTGTATTTTTTAATTGCTATAGTGTAATATTTATCTGTTGTTTCGTTGCTTTATTGTTATTAATTGAAAAGACAATGTCAAAGTGGATTCTGAAGGAGTAAGTTTTATTAAAAAAATTTGAGCATTTTTTCTTTCACAATTAACAACCATTTTCTTCATTTTTATAAAACACAGAGAATTTTTACTAATTTAATCGACAACTTTAGAGATCATGGTTGTTCTTTACATTAGCTTAACTGAAAATTGCTGCATTAGTAAAGTAAATATTTCTTTCTACAGTTTTGTTCCTCCAACCCAGGAAGATAAAATTAATATGGCTGAAAAGTAGTGGTAATAAATCATTAAACTTGTCGACGAAGAAACGATGGAGGATATGATCCCTTCATTTTCAAAAACAGTGTTTCTTTAGATTTGAGAAAGACGAAGAGAGGTTATTATATATTCCCATATGAGTGGAAATTAACAAAAATTGATGGTAAGTTTTATTGTATTCAATATAGCATGCTATAAATTTGGACATTTTAAAATGTAAATTGAGTGAACGAAAAGACGAGTACTGAGTGTGTAATTTTATTAAAATTCCAGGTAAGCGCTTTCATCCATTAGACCATTCTGAAAGCTCTCGTCCAGAAAAAAATATACAGAAAGTGTCAAAAAACATCAAACCCTGTAACTGCTACATACAATGAAATGAAATGTTTGATGTTACATCATTATTTAACTAAAATTTGTTAAAATAACTCTATAAAGAGTGTGTACAATTGTAATTCACATAACGAAACGTCTAATTTGATTACCAACTAAATGATATGTGTACACACCCTCTTTATTATAGGGTAATTTTAACAAATTTTACTTAAATAATGATGTAACATCAAACATTTTATTTAATTGTGTGTACAGTGTACCTGTTGTATGTTTTTCTCTTGTCGACAGCTTTGAGAATGACGTAATGGCTGAAAGCGCTTAGCTGGAATTTTAATCAAATGACATACTCAGTACTCGTCTTTTCATTCACTCAATTTATATCTAGTGTGTACACCATACTCAGACAATTCCATTTTAAAATGTATCTATGTATTTATTTTATGTTATAGCTATATTCCCTCTACCAGCTATGGGATGGAAGGTATCGATCCCTTGCCGTTTTTCATATATAGCCTATGGTGTGACAATTTATGGAAAATGAAAGTGAGTATTAACTTTTGTTGAGGGATTACGTCTAAGTATTTGGTCTAGCGGTAACCAAAAATCCAAAATATCCAATAAAGACAAAAAATAAAAAAAACAGTTAACAATCAAGAATTCCTAAAAAAATCGAAAGCTTCAAAAAAGGGAATCAAAAAAACCAAACAAAGATTTTTTGATATTTTTTTGGCTTAGTACAAAAACATGTGTAAACTTATTATTTCGATAGTAAGCGAATTTTGTTTTCTTTTGTTGACATACATTTTCAAACATATTTGTGTGTTTACTTATTTATTGTTGTTATTTTGTGTGTTTACTTGTAGAATCTCAACCAGAAACGAGAAAGGACTCCATGAGACGGTGAGATTTTTAAGAGCCCTTAAGAAACATTTTAACAATCATAGACTGCCAGGAGCTGCAGAGTAACTTAAACTGCCTTATGCAATGGTTTCATAATAACGGAATGCTTTTAAATGTAGAAATATACAAATATGCGATATACTAGGTTTAAGCTTGTGTTATAAACCTATTTAATACTTCTAGTAAAGAAATAAAGAGGTGTTTTAAGTGGAAATGAAATGTTAGATATATCATTTTAAATGTTGTACAGTCACAAGTGCTGTTTAGCACTCTTATATGTAATTACTTGGCACGTTATATTTACAGAGCTGGGTAGTATTTAACAACTTTTCCTATAAAAATATTTTAATTACTATTGTTCTAACATTCACAGTAATTATACTCAAATGTTTTCTTTCACAGAAAGTTGCCAAAACTAGTAGTTAACAACTTATTGCTAACACTTTTTTTGCTTAGGTAAGTAGCAGTTATACTCCTGCAGTTTGTCCAGCTCTGTGTGTTTATACGAGTGTAATAATAAATTAATATAAACTTATCATACATAATTTTCTACTTTTATCTTGATTTAACATCATTTGAGAATCTAATGATACTCCAATCTAGAATGAATGTTACTCAAAATATTTTTTAATTATTGCATGGTTTTTACACTATAATTTATTTGTTGTCATTATGTTTGTTAAGAAAAGTACTTTGTGAAAGAAATTATTTGTTGTGTATTTTTATACCAAAATAAATAAATTGTTCATATGATTATTGTTTTATTTTTTCCAATTTAATTTACCATTTATGGTCCATCATTTGATATTTCATTTAATTTAACTCAACATATCATTATTTAGTTAATGGAGTTAAATTGAATGAAATGTCAAATGATGGACTATGAATGGCTATTTTGGAATAAAATAATTGAAATACAGTATATTGGAATATACCTCCAATCTGCCAAAACCTAAAATTACAGAAATCTTTCCAATATCACTCAGTTGTTTACTGGACGGGCTCTTTACATGGCGCCACAATCAGTGTCTCATCTATCCATGGGTTATCTGTGGTCGGTACTTCTTTTGCAATAATCAGATCTAAAGTATCCAATTTAACAGTATTCTGAGATGTTAACAGACAACTAACAGCTACAATTTTCACCTCTAGGGGACTTGTTTGGTGGTATTGATTGATCATTCTCCAGGAGGTTTGAGTACAAACACCATAGTCATGAGAATCTTCTGTTAAAACAGGTTCATGTGGGACTACCAACTCATATAATTTTAGCTTTCTGTTTGAAGAAGATTCTGGGCAATTAAAAACAAGAGGGGCAACTAATGGTTTCAAAATAATTTTCCCTCCCATCATAGAGTGTTGAACATATTTAAAAATATTTATACTTTCTACACATACGTATGTAATTACTTACATCAAAATGATCTTCACAGCAATAGTAACTAGTTGTAGTCTGTTTATATTTTCTTCTAGCAGCCTTAAACCACAATTTTTGTTTAACTTCTACTGCAGGCACGGTTACAAACTTTTTACGAGGCGTTCTAACTATTGTGTTCATGCAGTATGATACAAAACAAGATTTACATGATATTGACATTATTCCAACTTAAATATTTGTGGACAAAAGCTAACTAAACTTAACTAGAAAAATATTACCACAATGTTTTTATTTTTTCATAATATTGAAACGTCAAGCTCGTGTAAACTGTAAACCATAGACAAAAAAAAGTATTATTTCTCTATGCTGTAAACAAAAAACGAATACAAACTACGACTTTGACAGTTCTTCAAACTTCAGATTCGAATGGCCTTTTTCTAGCCTGCTATCAGTTCATGAAACATATAATCAGAAAGTGGCTAAACCATATTTAGATTTGTGACGTATCTGTAGTGAAAGTTGCAAACATTTAATTTCCAGTTTTCTCCTAAAATATTCGGTTCAAAAATGTTAAATTTAATTTTTTGCAAAGTAGTACTAATATATTTTAATAAAATACCGAAAACCGGATATCGGTTTAACACTCCATTATAACCTTTTATCAAAATAAACATTAAATTTTATATACATTTTAGTTTGAGAATTTGTCTTTATTTCAGTTAGAAAATCGTTTTCTTTTTATTTTATTCGGTGGGATTTTAGTTTTAGTTAGTTATACTCGTAGATACGTCTGGTCCAAACGATATACTTGTTAAGATTGTATTTTTTTTGTTTCTTATAAGGAACATGAACATTTTTTAGTACCTAATACTGGTGTTCTTGGTACGCTAGTCTGATCCGTAACCTTCGGAGGATTTATATAAATCAACTTGTAACAACGTCTTTAGAATTCTTTATCGGGAACACAGATTAAACGGAATTAAAATTCCATTTCAAGCATGCCGCCAGCAACTGTATGTATCTATGAGATGATTTTTCATCTTCGTGGTTAGATGAGCCACTTGTATTGACAGATCCAAGAAAGGATTTAGTATCCATATATGCCCATTCTCGGATTTCAGTTGTGGAAAGTAAGTTAATAGTTTCTCCTCCAAATTATGTCAGCTCTGTTTATGCAAGATATGTGAAAACTTATCACCAACCATTGGTTCATTGGAGTTTCTTTGGCGATTTTCTGAACAGTAGGGAAGAAGTTGACCACAATCGATAATTAGGATTGAATAGAAAAAAATATGTAGTTTTTAGGATCACTGATGCCCTGCCAGTCAATATCGGAATAAGAGATAATGAGCTATGATCATGTTTATTTTGGCATTTCATAAGTTGTCTCAACGGTATCATAAACGTTGAGAACCGCGTTCAATATCAAAGGTAAAAAAATCGTTTATTTACAAATATCTCACTTCCTATAATTTCAACGCCATTTGTATCCATCACAAAAATGGTAGAAAACAAAAATGATAATAAAGGTGGTTTCCCGTTGCCTTTCTTTATGCCAGATCTTGGCTTAGATATCAGCCGCCCATTCCGGATCAGACGCCGTTTGCAACCGCCTAATCTGGGAGCAGATATTGCCTTTCCGCTTATAAAATTTCCCAAATGGAGGAGAGAAGTTAGTGAAAATCCATCCTCCATTTTATGATCCTTCGATCTGGATATGAGAGAAGGTGAAGGCATACAAGTTCAAAAACAAATTGTATGTTTTCGAACATATAGCGTTCATTAATATAAAGTCAACGACTAATATTAAGCGATTGTTGCATTGAGTAAACATATTCAAAAGACTTTTCATCATCCCATTAGATTTTAGAACAAATGTTGTGGAAAATCTATAACAGGGAATATTTGTATTGAGTCTAAGTTTAAGATTGCCGTCATTATGTTGCCACTATCTTCCACAAAACTGCAACAGTTGTTACAAATGCTTTTCTCGAAAATGTACCTGTCGGTGTCCAACTGCAAAGCTGTCACCAAAAAACAATCGAAGAAAACAAGCATATATTGCCATCGATTATTTCCTGTATATTATTCTGCGGCACACATGATATCCCTCCTAGAGGAAAAAAAGCGAAAGATGGGGTTTTCTTCGATTTGTTGAATTTGCGTATTGATTCTGGCGACAAAAAATTGAAGAATCAACTAGAGATGAGTCATCGAAATGCACTTCACACATCCCCAATCATACAAAATGAATTAATAGGTTAATGTGGCGAAGTTATTAGGGATATTTTAATAAATTGTGTTAAAAAATATAACGCTTACGCAGTCTTAGCTAACGCAGTCTTAGCTAACGAAATAGAGGATATAGCAGGAAAGGAACAGCTATATATCGGCTTACGTTTCTACGATGAAAGTCAAGGGAACATTCGAGAAAAATTTGCAGTTTGTGGAACCGAAAGCAAGAGATGCTACATCAATCGTCGATTCAATTGATAGATTTTTGGTTGGGTACAATTTTCTAAAAGAATATTGTGTACGATTTGGTTTGGATGACTATTCAACAATATGCAACAGGGTGGAGGGCAAGAAAATTTAAGAAAAAATATTCGAAAGCAATATATTATTATATTTTCTTTGCTACAATCACAAACTCAATCTTGTGGTGAACGACACAAATAATGTACAAAAAATTAGACACCATTGCCGCTGTAAAGAATAGTATATCAATTTTCTTTTCTGAGAATCGACTGCTCGTAGTATTTCGGCTCCTAATCTATCACGATTATGTTGAACCAGATGGACTGAAAATATATGAAAGCATTCGAAAATTCTCACATAATTTCCCCGAGCTTGTCAAAGCCCTAAAAAATCTATCTATTGAGGGAAATTACGTAACAATATAATCTGCTTACCATTTGCATTCCGCGGTTACGAAACCCTCGTTTATCGTTGCCGTAATCACAATCGCGAAATACTCAGCAGTATTGGAACTAGTAGTTAATGTCTTGCAAGCTTAACCCTTTCGAGACGGCTGACGGCAAATGCCGACGGTACGAAATTGGTCCACCGGCCCAGTGTCGGCTATATACGACAGGGATGGATCATTTCGACAACTTTAAAAATAAACTTGTCAGAAAGACCAGTGTCAGCTATATCTGTTCAATATTGCATGTCCCCACAGACCAGTGCCTTCAGAATTCGACACCGTCGAGTATAGACGACAGCGGGCGCTCGGTATTTTTCGGTGCAAAACAACGTGTGTTGGAAGACCAAATAGTTTCGTCTTGTTATTTGATGTGCGTAGTAGTCAAGCTTAGTTTTTTGCAGTTTGTTATTGTTAATCAAAACATTGTGCGATATGGATAACGCTGAAGCTGGTTCCTCTAAGGAAAGAAAAGCGCGAAATGAACGTAAAATAGATGAAGGAGGTGCGAATTATTGTGGCGATTTATCAGAGTCTGAACAAATGTCTGATGTTGATTCAGATCAAGAGTAGGACTTGGGGCATGTGATAGAAATGGACGAGCAAATTAATTCTACAGCAAATAAGACACTTGAAATACAGTGGACGGACAAAGAGTTCATTCCGCAAGTATTTGTATTTGATGATAGTAATAGCCGGTTAAAAAACGATAATTTGAATAGTCAGAGTAGCGAAGTAGATTTTTTGATGAGTCTTTTATCTGAAGATGTCATGAACATCATTGCCGTCGAGACGAATAGGTATGCCCTTCAGAAAGCTGCACCTAAGTGGAAAAACGTTGACGTTCGCTGTGACTCTGCTTATGACATGAGCGAAGAAACTAAATATCAAGGAGTATTGGTCACAAGATATTCTACTTAGCACACCTATTTTTGGAAAGACTATGGCAAGAAACAGATATTGCGAGATACATCGCTACCTTCATTTTGCTAATAATGATGAGGAACAGCCTCATGATCGATTAGGAAAATTTGGAACTGTTTTGAACACACTAAAAGAGAATTTCAAGTCCCAGTTTTATCCTTTCGCAAATTTGGTTATAGATGAAAGTATGGTCCTTTTCAAAGGTCGCCTCAGTTTTAGGCAATATATAAAAACAAAACGCCATCGATTTGGAGTCAAACTATATGTATTATGTGACTGTGAGACTGGCATCGTGTTGGACTTTATAGTGTATGTTGGCAAAGGAACAATGTACAAGGAGACCCTCGAGGATTAGGTGCTACAGGTGAAATAGTCAATGATTTATTGAAACCATACCTGAATAAGGGCCATACCCTTTTCACTGACAATTTTTATACCAGCCCAACATTGTCTACATTTCTTTTCGAAAACAAAACAAATTCATGTGGGACTGTGAGACAAAATAGAGAACAAATGCCAATTCTAGAAAAAAAACTAAAGAGGGGTGAATGTGAGTGGAGAAGCTGTGAACACATTTTGGTGGTTAAATGGAGAGATCGTCGAGATGTAGTTAAGCTGACTACACTACATGAAAATAAGATGGTCACTCTTCCAAAAAAAGATAAGGTCACGAACGAAAACCGTCAGAAGCCATTATGTAATCTGGAATATAATAAGGAAATGGGTGGTGTCGATTGATCTGATATGTTGATCAGCAGCATTGACTCCACACGCAAGACCATCAAATGGTACAAAAAATTGTTTTTTCACACCATTGATATATCTTTGCTGAATGCTCATGCCATGTATTTGACAGAAAATACTTCAAAAGTTCCATTGGCAACATTTCAACTTGCAGTAATTAGACAGTTGTTGGAAAGGTACAAATGTTTTTTTTGCAATATTTTTATACTTATTTATATATTGTTTTCAGGTTTGAAAAAGCAC
This sequence comes from Galeruca laticollis, assembly GCA_963921935.1. Classification (NCBI taxonomy): domain Eukaryota; kingdom Metazoa; phylum Arthropoda; class Insecta; order Coleoptera; family Chrysomelidae; genus Galeruca; species Galeruca laticollis. Next base: position 163,043,370 of record OY998177.1, on the reverse strand, counting down.
CATCGAGTTCTGTTCATGTGGATCTTGGAAATAGAAGACTTACCCAAAGACACTTTCCCGATCTATTACCAGTAAAGGAAGACGGTAAATTGAGCTATAGGCGATGCTTTGTATGTTCCCACAGCAAAATAAATCCCAAGAAAAGAAGGTTTGTCTGTGTTTTCTTTATTTTGATGTAATAAAACTAGAATTAAATTGTTTTATTATTCCGTCGGATATAGCCGACACCCGGCCATCTGACCATGCAAAAAGGCTGGTCCACCAGGCAAATTTCGCAGGGGACACGTCGGTCCCGAAAGGGTTAAAACATGAATTTGATCATGGTAGGAGATCACATAGCAGGACCGTGACGTCGCAGACGGTTTTAAGGAAGAAAACCACCTACCCGGTGAAAATATATATCTCTTCTGATGGAGGAGTAATTACAATGTGAAAAATGACTGTCAACGCAAATAAATCGATGAAAAAGGACGAATCTCTATTGACAACTCAATTACATATTTTTCTATCTGTCATAAACTAACTACGTTCAAAACTGTCACCTACAAAGTGAATCAAGAACACAAAATAAAGTATTCAAAAGTATCATTTACAACAGACGGAGTCACTGTTGAAATACTTCAAAAAGCCCAATAAGGAATTATAAATTGATATTACTGTTCCACTTCTTTCCCAAACGCAAAAAAACAGGAGCAATCCTCCATTAGACGCTCATAATGAATACTGGAGATATTTACTTATTATACCGTGTATTGATTCTGTCACATGATCGCAAAATATTCGATTTTTAGTAGAAAATACCCCAGCTATTGCCTTGCCAAAGCTGCATCCCGTATACAGTGAGCAAGTGAAGGTTGGAAAAAACTTGTTAAAAGCTTGATCTGGAAATTGAGGAAAAAAGCTCAGACATGTCGATTTTATTTTTCATTTGCGCTTTTTTTAGTGTGCTCATATTTTTAATGACGTCATCACTGTTCAACGTCATCGACGTCATCATCATTTCGTTTCAATGGGAATACCCTATTTTGATAGTACCATCAAAAAGAATGCATTTTTATGTGAACGTATGTTATATATTTAATTGATAATGTAATTTTTTCAAATGTAAACAGGGCTAAATAAACCTACGTAAGCATTTAATTGAATGTTCAAATGGCAAACCATTTGCCTCTTAACAATATGCAAGGTGATGTTGAAAATATTGCAAAACATTATTAAGGTTATCAGCATTAATTGAATTAATTTTGATCCTAATTTTCTCTTTTATTTGGTCAATATTATTAGTGCTGTATCTCCTGATCTATCCCTATAGAATTTTTTGTAGGGATACCTTAACTGAAAAGTTTACGTTTACAGACAATAATATTGATGAAATAAAAAAGAGAATTAGGACCGAAATTAGTTGGTCAATGTTTGATATATTTAAAGCTACTCACTGTTATGGTTTGGAATCAGTGATGAAAAATATTCGCTATAAATAACCAAAAGCCTTACCTTTGAAAATGGAAAAAAATATATAATTTTTAATTTGTCTATATTGATCACACTTGGTGAAACAAAATCATAAATATTACAGTGTGTTTATTCTAAAGTGAAGAATAACCTTTATTGTTTACAATTGTTCTTCTTCATTGAATTATTTGTTGATCTGTGATTATTAAGTAAAATAGCACTCAACGTTTTGGCTCACTAATTACACTTCTTTATATGTTAATTAGCCTTACCTGGCCTAATAACATTAACGTACAATATTTGCTTTAGGAACCTTTACTTTTACTTTGTAATTTTTCTTATAACTTTTTCTTTGAAGCTGGCTGCTTTTTGAACCACATGGGTTACAATTTTTCGAAGCAATTTCGGATTTAAAATAGCCTGAAAACAAAAAGGAGAAGAGTAAATTAAAGTATTTTTTTCTTCAAGAGAATTGGGGAGAAGCCATAAGGGGATCTTTAATTGTTTAATTTATTTCACCTAAAAGCCACACACCACCTTTGGTAAGTTTATCAAGTTGCTTGTCATTGCTTGTTATTATGTGATTACTAGGCATCTAGTTTTAAATTCTATAATTCTTTTAGGCTTTTTTTTTCTTCTTTCGACTAACTAACCTATATTTGCTGCTATATCGAATACCCAGAGTAGAGACACCCTCCAAAAAATAATTTTTGTGGTGGTTATTATCAAGGTAACTTAGATTTAGTATATTGTAACCCAGGTATATATGGAGTATTCAGATTAGACGTGCTTTTCAAAAATTTCGACGAGTACCAGATTCTTAATAAGTAGTTGTAATCAGTTATTTTAAAACTTATAGTATATTATACTAAAACCAAGATCCACTTACCAAATTTAAATTGTGTACACCTTCTAGTACTGTTACGAAAGAGCACACTGGTATAGTCCCTAAATCCGACACTGTCTAAGCCAGGTATGAAAGTTAAAATTATGATGGACGCGCAGGGTTTCCTAGAATTGTTTACGAATAATGACTATCGCATCTACATTGTTTTTGTGACCAGTCTTATCTAGAAACTGCCAGAAAGCCAATTGTTTTTGTAATCTAGAATTATCTAGTGAAAAAGGCATTAATATATAAGGGACCAATCAAGAAGAGTTGAGTTCAGTTGATAATTTGACATCGTGAGATAAACAAGTAAATAAGTGAATATAAATTAGTGAACTGTTTATATAAATTAGTTTGACTGAATATACTGTGTATATAAGTAGGGCTCTCTAATGCGCCTGCGACATTTGAAAGACTCATGGAAAATGTCTTGAGAGGGTTGTCTTGGAAGACATGCCTATTTGGACGACATCGTAGTACTGGGTAAGACATTTGACGAACACTTGAAGAATTTGGAAGACGTATTCAAACGACTCCAAGCTGCCCAGCTCATGTTAAGCCCGAAGATTTGTCAGCTATTCCAAAACCGAGTCAACTATCTAGGTCATATAGTGAGCAATGAAGGAGTGGCGATGGATCCAGAGAAAATTGCTTCCATTCAGAAATAGCCGCAACCAAGCGACAAACATCAAATTAGGAGTTTTCTTGGATTTTGCACGTATTATAGAAGATTTATCAGGAAGTTTGCAGATATTGCCAATCCTCTAACTCGACTTACAGAAGAATCAAGAGCTTTACAATGGGACGAAGGCTGTCAAACGGCTTTTGAAACCTTGAAGAGGCATTTAACCTCGGCGCCAATATTAGGATATCCATTACCAGAGGGAGGCTTTATTCCTGACACTGTCGCAAGCAACGTAGGAATTGGGGGAGTGCTCTCACAGATCCAAGCATGGCAAGGAAGAGTGCTGGGATATTTCAGTAAAGTCCTCTCCAAACCAGAATGAAACTAATGCGTCACAAGAAGAGAACTTTTGGCGGTAGTGGAATCCGTGGAATACTTTTAGTATCTCTATGGTAGGAAGTTTTTAATCCGCACTGATCATGCATCAAGTGGTTGATGCAGTTCAAGAATCCCGAGAGCCAGATCGCTAGATTGTTTGAACGACTTCAAGAGTACGATTTCAACATCGAAAATCGAGCTGGTGTGAGTCACCGAAATGCCGACTCCCTGTCCAGACGGCCGTGCCCAACAGACTGCTCCCAATGCAACAAGGCGGAATCTAGGGAAGTTGCAGTTTCAAGAACTTCTGTAGTCAATGAAGAATGGTAACCCACCAGGATCAGAGAAAATCAGGAGAATAATCCTTGCCTAAAGAAGATTCGGCGGTGGAAGGAAGAAAATCGGCGACCTACATAGCAAGAAGTGTCAAGATTTTCACCAAAACTCAAGGCGTATTGGGCTCAGTGGGACTCCCTTGTCCTGGAAGAAGGGCTGTTGAAATGACTCCTTAAAAACGATGATGGTTCCGAGATGAGGAGACAGCTGGATATCCCTAGAACGAGGGTATCTGAGGTACTGAAGAAGTTACACGATAGTCCGTCGGGAGGTCATCTGGGAGTGAAGAAAACCCTCCAGCGAATCCGTGAGAGGTTTTATTGGATGAACAGCTCCGATGATGTAAAGGACGGGTGTAAGAAATGTACGACTTGTGCTACGAGTAATGGACCACATCGCAGGAGAAAGGCACCCATGAAACAGTACAATGTTGGAAGCCCTTTCGAAAGGATTGCTTTAGATATCGCTGGACCATTTCCGACGACCGAAAATGGTGACAAATACATACTGGTTGTGAAGGATTATTTCACAGAGTGGGTGGAAATTTACGCTATCCCCAACCAAGAGGCCACAACTGTTGCGGATGTATTGGTGAAAGAATTTATCAGCCGATATGGAGTTACCTTGGAAGTCCACAGCGATTAGGGAAGAAATTTCGAACGTCATCTATTCCAGGAGATTTGCGAGAAGCTGGGAATGAAGAAGACCAGGACAACAGCATTACATCCACAGTCAGCTGGAATAGTCGAAAGAATGAACATGACTATTGGAAAAACCTGTCCAAAGTAGTATCCAGCCATCAGAGAGATTGGGACCAGTACCTTTCCCTATTCGCATTGGCTTATCGATTTGCCGTCAATGAGTCCACGAGTGAATCACCGGCGAAAATCCTGTTTGGACTTGAAATTAGGCTTCCTTGTGACCTGGAATTTGGCTGTCGGCCTGGAGAAGACCTAGCAGGCGAAGACTACGTGATCCAATTGAGAAGAAGGCTGGACGATATTCATGAATTAGTTCGAACAAATCTGCAAGTTGCTAGCGACACAATGAAAAGTCGGTACGACACGCAGGCCACAGAAGGCGGTTTTAAAGAAGGGGACAAAGTATGGTTACACAATCCGACGAGGAGAAAAGGATTTTCTCCAAAATTACAAAAATCCTGGGAAGGTCCATACTTAATCAAGAGAAGGATCAATGATGTTATATATCGCATAAGCAAGATCCCCGACGGAAAACCAAAAGTAGTTCACCAAAACCGACTAGCGCCATTCGAAGAACACAATGACCTAGAGAAAGGAGTAAACCATATTCGAGATGTGCCTGACCCTACCTTCGATGAATGTATGGGCGTGTATGGAGGTACCGGGAAAGCTAGATTTGGAGTCACTTCGGAACAACAACAAGATTTGTTTACTCTCCCGGAAGATTATTTACTGACATACAACATCCCCGCCCGTATCAAGAACGCACGAGGGTTGGCAACCGTCTTTCGAAAGAAATTCGGGCAATTAGAAAAACTTGAAGACCAGATTCCAGCTCCTGGATTTGTTCACTCTCCCGGAAGATTATCCACTGGCATACAACATCCCCGCCCGTATCAGTCACGCACGAGGGTTGGCTACCGTCTTTCGAAAGAAGTTCGAGCAATTAGAAAAACTTGAAGAAGACCAGATTCCAGACCCTGGCAAGACACTGAAACTGGAACACAATTGCGGTACGTTTTCTACGTGGTAACTAAAAATGAATTTCAAGACCGATCTACCTACCGCGATTTGTGGGAAGCACTTCGAAACCTCCGAAACCATGTGTTGGAATCCAGCGTGAATAAACTGGCTATGCCTAAGATAGCGAGTAACCAGTTGGGTTGGAGAGTCATCAGGAACATGGTAGAGGTGATCTTCCAAGATATCGGTGTCCAGATATCAATTTGCAGCTACAACCCCCGTTATCAGTATCCGATGAAGACGGTACCTCGTTATTTCCATAAGATCGGAAAGTGTAGAAATGAGGCCAGTTGCCGATTCAAACATCCAGTCTCGGTTACACAAAAGTTCCAGGAGGAACTTCCATTTAAGGAGGGAGTAATGTTACGAACACGCACACTGAAGTAGATACTAAGTACGGTCATGTAACCTTATGATAACGGAGTTAAAAAAATGGCGACCGCGCCGAATTCTGAGAAGGTCTATTGGGATTTTTTGTGACCGTTTTTTATAGACATGTTCTCCGAAGGTCTTTTAAGGATTGAGCCGGCATTCGAGAAATGTTCCGAAAGGCGATTGTTTTGTGTAAGCCGCAAACTAGAATTATCCAGAAAAAAAGACCACTTATATATAAAGGACCGATTAGCGGGAGAGGTTTAGTTTATAATGTGATCTCGTGAAATAAACAAGTAAATAGTAGTGAAGTGTTTATATAAATTAGATTAAGTGCATATATTGTGAATTAGTGAATAGTTTAGTGATTAAATAAGTGAAACTACTGTGTGAATGAATTTATCCCACCCATTGGGATAAACTGTTTTTAAATAGATAAGAAAAACATTACAATATTTGTGATAAGAAACAATAACTATATTTCCTTGAAGAATTGGAAATAAGAGGACACTTAAGAAACCCACATTATGAAGTCGTCAATAAACAGATAAATCTAGGGAGTTCTCCACTTCTAAACTGTCTTCTTGAGTGATAATTGTAAAGATCAGCAGATATAGTTTTCCTGGCTTTCTATATCATTGCACAGTTATACTGATCTTAATTGGGGAAAAAGATATCCAGGATATCCCCATAGAGCTAATAATATCTAAGCTTTAGTATTTGTAATATCATATCTTCTATCTTTTTCTTTTTTCTATTAACATATAGTAAGTCAATCACAAGTCAGGTCACTTCTTGGTCTACAAAAATAATTATTAAACATCAGGTAGGCATTAAATGAAATGTAACTTCTGTCATTCTGACGATGATATTTAATATCGAAGCAATTGTGAATTTTTTAGAATTTTTAACACTTTTTAAATAAGTTTCATTTAAAACACTAGTTACTAATGGAATTAAATATGATTATATGTCTTTTTTAACATAAATTTATACGCCGCCGATGGCTCGTCCCCAATTTTGTCTATCCGGAAAAAAGCCGTTGAAGTTGTTAGGTGTATGAATCTTATTATTTGTGAAATGTGTTACTTGTAAACATAATTTTGATGGGTTTGGCTCTAATATCAATACTTGTAGCATTTCTAGATGTGAGTACTCGCCGTTGATGTTCCACAACACTATATTATTGAACGCAATGAAAATAACAAAAAGATGATTAAAATATTTGATTTTCATTAAGTTTCCTGCGATGAATCGCTTTCAGTGTCAGTAGTTTGAGGATTTTTCCGAATTTTAGTACATCTGGTTTAGTACTGCGATCAGAGAGATGTGTGATGTTAACATATTTCTTCAAGCATTTTTCACAGTGCTGGCAAGTCATTGTATAATTTTGGGCATTAAATTCGGGATTGGGTGTACTATAGCAATTAACAAATAGATCAATGAGATAGACCAAGTAGTTCTTGTGCGGTTTTTTTGGAGAGGCTGGGTAACGGATTTTGCAAATTGAGGTTCTGCGTTATTGTAAATTTATGGGTAGTGTCGATCTGAAGAATATTTTTTAACTTGACTCGAAGTGAGTGATACAGATATTTGTTGAATTGGATTAGAGGAGAATTTGGTAATGTTTCTTGTTCTCGTAGCAATGTTGATGAAATGGTGTAGTGAGTATCAGTAGTTGGGGCATGTGATTCAATTGGAGTAGTAGAGATTATTGTGCATTCAGATGCAATGTGACCAGTCTGTTTACATTTAAAGTAGGACATTTCCTCGATGGACAAGAAGATACGGTGGGATGTCTTCTCATGGGTGACTAGGAATGAATCTGGGACATTTGCATCGTCTTGTAGAGGAGTCGAGTATACTTGTCATCGGAAACTATCGATATGACCATATTCTGTTTTAGAAAAACCCGCTCTTACGGAACTTACAGCTGATAGCAAACTGAAGCCCATATTTTTTAATTCTGCCTCTAGAGTTTCATCGGGAATGGAATGATAAACATTTGATACTAAAATACGACTTGATGGGGTAATCAATCTTCTTGCTGATATAATTTCGTTATTTATAGATATTTTACCATTTTTGTTATATATTTTTCTAAAGTAGATTTATCTGATACAATATGCAAATTCGGTTGTTTGAAATTCATAATGCAAACGTTATATTTTTTGGTTGAACTTTAGGACCTACATATTCTTCTAATTTTACATCGCCTAAAGCTGGTTATAATGACGACCAGTGCTTTTGATTAGTAAAATTTCTTAGATGCTGTTTGTGAGTAGGTAGGTTGAGAGATGGGATGAGTTATCGTTTGAGTACTTCTGTAGTCAGAAGACTCAATCGTTTCTACGTTCATGATTGTTGAAGGTATGTTAATGGACATTTGTTATAAGATGTGATAATATATTTAAAAACTATCCCATCTGATTGTGTTTCTGTATGAAATTGAATGTATGATCAAATTATGGGGAAGGAAAACATAACTCACTGGTTGGTACACTTACACAAACCAAATACAAATTTGAAGAAATGTTCACTACTAAATTATTAAAATAATAGGAGCTGATATCAGCACATCAGTATGCTATAGGTATCAGGCTCATAATCTATACTAAAAATTAAATGTTGTAATTATTTGTGTTCATACGAACAGATATAATTTTTATAGTAATCTCGATTTCAATTTGTTTGGGTGCATACGAACCCACACATGACCTTAGTTTTTATGTGCATTTTCTTTTAAATTCAGTTTTTGTAATAGATTTTATTCATAAATAAAGCCTAAATAACCATGAAATATATTTTTACCATTTCCTTCATAATTCATGCAGCAAAGGGTTTAGTATTACAATGGACATTTCCAAAACCATATTTTTCTCGTCTCACCAATTTGTTTGGTACGATAATAATTATGTTTAGCAAACAAGTCATAAAAACAAATAATTGTGCCCAAGAGAATATGACGTTTGTGAGCCTGCGTGAGCTATGGGCTAAAAACTAGTCTGTTTGGGCGGCTGATTACTTTATTTCCATAACGAATGTTGAAGTTCATCAAGTCTAAGGAGACTAGGTCTGGGTTCTTCTTTATAACGCATATATTTATCACGGTGTTTGTTGGATTACTCTGGTTCTGGAGATATTTCACATAATCTTCATTTTTTAGAACAAAAACTTTCTTTTGTTTTTTGAATAAACAATTTTAGTGTGAATAGTAAATTACTATTGCGACAAAATTTGCGTTACCTTTTAAGACAACCAAATTCAGCCAGGATGTCTAAAGACTTTTAAACTGAACGAGCCAGAGTAAAGTACTCTAACCCCTCGCTCTTCCTGCGTCCGATCCACATGTAATTGCCGCATGAATATGTATGGAACATTATCTCGTATTAAATTATTTCGTGCAACATTTTGCTTTCCTCTCTACTATACGCTCGTTGAGCAATTCGTCCATACATCGTGCCAACGCTAAAACCTTACAATCGATACGGCTTTATCTGAATAAATGAGTTTCTATATGACAAAAACTAATGCTCTATCAATAAGACAATGAAACAAAGTAGAGAAGTGAATATAATTAACAAAATTTCAACTATATTTCTAAACGATTTAACACAGTTTCTCTCCAAATTCATTATCACTTCCATCTTAGTAAGGCGTCCGCAAAGTCCATCCGCCCAAATAGTATTGTTAATTGTTAGGACAATTTTCGATCACAATCTTATATATTCATTAGGTTAATTTGGTTCAAAATAATATTGGCATTGATTATATTTTCACTTTTATGTATTAGAGTTTACTACGTTTCTGAACAAATAAGTGTGTGTAAGTGAGAGAAAGATGGCACAGAAATTTCTCCATTTGCCACAATTCTGGAAATTAGTTCACTCAATTTTAATAGTAACATTGGACTCCTTCAAGAAATTTATTAATAAATCATAAATTATTCTATTAGCATTACTAAGAATGTGACTAATATTTAGTGAAAGGTTATAATTTCACTTCATAAGCGACTCAATTAAACATTTGGATCCCAGAACGTTATTAAAGCAACCAAAAAAGATGTGATTCAGATAACAATAAGAGTATTCGTTACAGTTACAGGATGATGATCTCATAATACCAAGTTTTGTAAGGTGTGCAAGGAATCTCCCGTAATTGCTTTTAAGTCTAAAAATAGTTAATGAATAGAATTTGGGTTAGTTTCTAACGTGAGTACAAAATTGTTAAATGAGTCAATCACAAGGTTGGTCATTTCTTGGTCTAGCAAAAAATACGTATGTCATTATGACGATGATATTTTAATATCGATAAATTAACTCCAATGTTAAAATGTCATATACCTGGAAATGTTATTGTCAGTTTGACATCCATAAAAAGGTGCATCCTTTTTTCTCGGATAATAACTTCTCTTCCTCAATATCTTGTAAGCGGACGTCACTTTTACACAATGACAATGAGTCGCAAGTTCGGTTACTTATAATTTCACAGCAATTAAGTGTTGGCAAAACTGCAAAAACTGTCAATTAGTCTGTCAGATTTTTGAATTTTTTACAAATAGTGCTTTTATTTTGAATCGGTGTGGTAATTATTTAACTTTGTTGATATAAAAACCCAAAAGATGAATCGTTTTGGTGAAGTTTTGACTGAGCAAATTACGACACATATCGAGAAATCTATACCGCAATCTACAAAAAACAAAAAAACTTCAATCTGGAGACAATTTATGGAGTTTTGCCAATTTCGAAAGTATGAATTATCCGAAATAATTCCATTATACGAAGTAGCAAATATATTAAAGGATTGGGACTATAATATGAAAAAGAAAATGGAGATGATTATAAAGAATATGCGGTTAAATCAATTTGGAATTCGACTGCGAAAATGGTACAAGAAAAATATTTCTGTGAGTACAATATTGAATTTAATCCTTTTGTCGACATAACTTTTAAAGAAGCTCGTGATGCGAGACATAGTAAACGGAAATAATTACAAGCTATTCCAGCGAAAAGGAAGGTATGTTCTGTAGCATTGGACAAGAAAGATATACTGAAAATGGCAAAATTGTGGAAAGCAGAAGTACTACAAAAAAAATTTTTTTCATATAGCTTCTTATGAAGTAGCTTGGAGGGGAGGAGAAGCTGTAAACCGTAAAATATGCCATTTTAAAGAAGAAAAAATCCACGATGGAACTCCAACAAATAGATTTGAATATAATTCAATATTTTCGAAGATGGCACAAGGTGGATCGAAAGAATTGACCGACAGCAAATGGTTAGTAAAAAATGAAATGGATGAAAGTATTTGTCCCGTTAGATTATTAAAATTACTCTTACACATAACATCCGATCGACTTATTTTAACTCCAAACCCCTTTTGGAAAAACACAATTTCTAAAGGTTGGTATAAAAATGTTCCACTAGGTATCAATGTGATTTCTACTTGGACCAAAAATTCTGCCACTAAAATTGGATTCGACATCACAAATAATAAAATTACCAATAATTCAAATCGCGCTAGTACAGTGTCTCAATTAGCAAAATGAGGAGTAAGTGACCAACATCTTATAAAGATAACCAGACACTCATAATCTTCTTCAATTAAACCCTATCTCCAAATTGACCATGAACATCATGAGAATCTTACGATCCTCGAGTCCGAGAAATCAAAATGAATATTCCACATGTGTGAATACCACAGAAGAAAAATTTCAAATCAGTACACCAAAGCTAACAATTTATAACAGTTGTGTATTTAATAATTGTACTTTCAAATAATCGAATTTTATTGTATTAATAAAGATAATTATTGTTGTTGTTCATCCATATATTCTATCGTTAATTCATCTTGCCAAAAAACACTCGAGCTTTTCTTTTATCAGATAAATTTCTCTTTAACTCAAAGTTTTGCCAATCACTAAATTTGCTCGAAAAACTGACATTAGATAAAATCGCTCCACCTTCGGAATCGCGATTTTATCATGTCAGTTTTTTGTAAAATTAGTGATTGGCAAAACTGTTTCGTTGCAAAGAGAAATTTATTTTGTGTTTTTACTGTTGAAACAATTGTCAAATTTCTTAGAATTTTTAACATTTTTTTCAATATATTGTGGAATTATCTAGAAACAGTAATATTAATTTAAAACAGTAATATTGTAATTAAATATTTTTAGCTGTTTGAAGTATCCATATGGGGATTGATTGTATCATTGCTATTTTCATCAAATAAATCCGATACAAAATTTGGAGCTATGATGACAAGAATTTGGTTTGTCAAATATTCGTATATTGGTTGTTTTTTGTAGGTAAAATTTTTATTTTGAAATTTTTTATGAACGTCCAAATTTTTGAAATGGGATTGTTTTAATTTTGTTCATTAATGAAATTTTTCCAACGTTATTGCTGCTTTTGTTTGAATATAAGATTAGCCTTTGCCTGAACGTGTCTAAAGTTTGTATAGTTACATAAGTGATTGAATTTTATATGCCTGAAAGGCATTTTTCTCGCTACACTACCATTTGACTGCATTCATTATCCCACCAAATATAATTTGGTTTTTTTTATCACCTCCCTAGTGTGATTTCATAACTATCAGCTGCATTATTTATGATGTTTAAAACTGACACAAAAGAATCCACTTTTACCTGGGTCATCTCAATTAAATATTGGAAAAGCGCCCAGTCTGCAATGGATTCTATCCACTTATTGAAGGGGTAGTATGTGATGGAACATAATTACGAGATATTGTTATGTGGAGAGGTAAATGATTAGATCCTAAGGTATCATCTAATACATTCCATTCTGCTATACTCAAGAGGTTTGTTGTGATAAAAGTGAGGTCAATCACTGAGGATCTTACATTTGGTCTGCTTATCTTAGTTGGCCTTTCATCGTTTACAACTATTAAATTTGTTCCGTGGATAGCATCTACTAATCTGTTGCCTTGACTGTTATCAATTGTTGAGCCCCAGCAACTATGATGGGTATTGAAATCTTGTATCTAAGCGAAAATATTGGACCAGTCAGTTGTTGTAGCTTGTATGTTTGGAGATTTGTAATTGCGGATAACATGTATCTTGAGATCCAAAAGTTTAACTTGTAACGACACAGTCGTCTGAACATAAAATAACCTCGATAAATAATCAGAAAACAGAACTCTACACGAGACAAAACTAGACAGAATTGGGCACCCAGCACCGAGAGGGCAGCACCTTCGCCTTTCCGCTAATAACTTGACCGATACTACCAGAGCAGACGTTCTGAAATATACCAGGCAAGCTCTACCTTACGTAGAATAACGATAGGAAGCTTCAACTGAAAATAACCGAAGAGTTACACTACATTCCGGAGCGTGTTGAGCTTAGGAATCATGAGCACATAAATATCCCGCTTCTCGTTGACCCCTCGGTGTGCGTTGAACTCGAGGCTAGACGCTAAGCAAACCCTGTATATTGGACGAAGTCCTAAAGTGTGTTGAGCTTAGGATGGACGCCAACTACCCTAGGTCAAGCCCTGCAGTGTGCTTAGCGCAGGACCCAGGCCTTCCCGACTAGCCGAAATTCCGGAGCGCGTTGAGCTCGGGGCGGAAGCAAACTCCCGACCTCCGAGATCACGCTGTGCGTTGAACGCGGTTATTGTGCTTTTCTTACGTATTTCGTGTATTTAGTTCTTATTGCCTATCTAGTGAAGTTATTTAAATTTAATAGACGTTAAGTGGAAGGTGGGAGTACATGTGACGAATATTTGTACCTATATTTTTAACTAAAGTTACTCTTTTTTCAGAGGAATGAGTCCTTCACGCAGAAGCTGTTGGAACAGCCCTAATGTCTTCTGCTACATTTGTGGCGAATAAACTGTAGCGAAACAAAGACAAAATATCACAGATTTTGTTAGACAAGCTTATCAAGATTATTTCGGCGTACAGCTTGGAGACCAAGACAAGTTCTGGGCTCCCTATATAGTGTGCAAAACGTGTGTCGAATGTTTACGACAGTGGTCAAACGAAAAAAAAAAGTTTGAAATTTGGTGTGCCCATGGTGTGGAGAGAACACAAAAACCACCATGATGATTGTTATTTTTGTTAAGTTAATGTAAAAGGTTTTAACAAATACAAAAAAGGCAAATGGGATTATCCTGATTTAGAATCAGCACGAAGACCTGTGCCACATAGCGAAGAGATTCCCGTACCAGTATATACAACACTGCCAGATGTTCTTATGGCGGAAGAAGAAGAAGAAATTAAGGACCAGTACAGTAGCAGTGGAAGTGAATATGAGCAGGAAATACAATCAACACCACAGCAGTTCTCTCAAGAAGAACTGAATGACCTGATATGGGATCTCGGTCTATCGAAGCTAGCATCTGAACTTCTGGCATCCAGATTAAGAGAAAAAAACTGTGTACAACCGGATATAAAAATAACCATTTATAGAACACGAGAGGTGAAACTTGTTCCTTATTTTAGCCAAGATGAAGATCTTATTTATTGCAACAACATTCCCGGACTTTTTCGTCAAATGGGAATACAATTTGTTCCAGGTGATTGGCGACTATTCATAGACAGTTCCAGTAGAAGCTTAAAGTGTGTTTTGCTACACAATGGCAACCGATATGCGTCAATTTCTATCGCCCACTCAACAAAACTTGAGGGACAATATCAAAACATCAAGTTGGTATTACAGAAACTATCCTATGAAGAACATCAGTTTTCCATTTGTGTTGATCTAAAAATGGTCAACTTCTTGCTTGAGCAGCAAGGTGGGTACACAAAATACCCTTGTTTTATCTGCTTGTGGGATAGTAGGGTAAAGCAAGATCATTGGAATGTGGTTATTTGGCCAATAAGACAAAATATGACTGTAGGAACAGCAAATGTCATAAACGAACCATTTGTTGACCGTGAAAAAATCATTCTCCCACCGCTCCACATCAAGTTAGAACTAATGAAACAATTTGTTGAGGCTTTGAGTAAAGATGGCGAGTGCTTCAAATACATTTGTAGATCGTTTCCTAGGCTAAGTATGGAAAAGCTGAAAGCGGGTATTTTTTATGGCCCTCAAATTCGCAAACTTATTAAGGACTCTAATTTTACAAATTACATGACGACACTTGAAGCTGCTGCTTGGTGTAGCTTTATTATGGTAGTTAAAAATTTCTTGGGTAATCACAAAGCGGACAATTACGAGGAATTAGTGCAACAGATGTTATTAAACTTTAAAAACTTGGGTACTAATATGAGTATTAAAGAACACTTTCTTCACAGCCACTTGGATAAATTTCCCGACAATTTTGGCAAATTCAGTGAGGAACAAGGGGAACGGTTCCACCAGGATATAGAGGAGATGGAGGTAAGGTATCAGGGCAGATGGGATCATCATATGATGGCAGACTATTGTTGGAGTCTCCAACGTGATGTACCTGACGGTCCTCATAAAAGAAAATCCTAATAAAAAGAGCTTCTTTCCTACGAATTAGATGTAATTATTTAAATTAAATTATTTCTTTGCTGTTATACATAATCAATAAATGAATTTCATCATTTTTTCGTTTCTCTTTTTTTGAAACCACTTAATAATTTTTGACTAAAAGTTGCTTATAAGGGCCATTGGTCTAATCAATTGATAGTTTTCTCTATCTTATCATATTTTGACAATATATCTCTAAAATTAGAGCCAATTCAACTAAATGGACTTCAAATTCGTGATCAGCACCACAAAATTACCTAGAAATCGCCCAAATATTGTTGACAATAAAATTAGTGTTGATAAGTGTAATGAATTCTTACAAGTAAATGTTTTGCAAACCAAAAAATGTAAGAAAACTCCCGTATTGAAAACCATGACACAAAAATATGGCAATAGATTATCAATTTCAGAGGTGAAAAAGAAGGATTTAATTTATTTACTTCGGGAGCAAATTTTTCCCGACGCTTACAAAAGCTATTTTAACGCATTACCAAGCTCAAAGAAAGTAAAAGATCTTGTTCCATGCACTACACTTGAAGTTTTTTCAGACGAGGAGTCTGAAGAAACATAATAATAATGTCGATTCTACTTTGGATTTAATTTTGTGTTAATTTTTTCCTTCAATAAACACTCGAAATGTGTATATAAATACATTATTTATATTATGTTTTTACGTATGTAAATGTTTTCTTTCTTCAGTAAAAACTCGAAATGTGTAAAATTAAATTTTTTATTACGCCCTTATGCAGAATGAAAATGTTTTTTTCAATAAAAACTCGAAATGTTTATAATTACATTACGCTTCTCTGTAGTATGTAAATGTTCTTTTTTCTTCATTAAAAACTCGAAATGACGTGTACATTTACAGTTTTTTTTATTACGCCCATATGTAGGGTGTCCACTATAGAAAATTCATAATATTGTATGTCCATAGAACTTTCCTACATTTTATACCGATTTTTATTAAAAATTGTAATAATAATTTGTAGTTTGCATTATATTCTAATTACAAACATTCAAACTCAACTAAAACATATCAGTTCTTGTGTTAAAATATTACGAACTCTACTTGAATGCAAATCAAAACCTATTTTTTGTGATTCTGGAAAACAAGCAGAATTGGACATACAATATCTGCGCATTAAATCATCGATATGAAGTTCTTAGTTTATGCCAATGAAATTAACTTAAGGGGCGAACACTGGAGGAAAATAAAAAATGCTTTTAAGTCCGAAAGTCCTTTGTTAAAAGAATTACAAAAGGCATATAAGTCGGAGGAGGCCACGTAGAACATTTAATTTGAGTTTGCTCTTTTTATATTACATTGTTTTTAGTTATGATTTATCGACGAAATGGAAGCCTTACATTACACGTTTTTTTATTGTCCGTTACTTGAAATCCCTTTCCGAGACTCTGAACTGTTAACTTGCGTTTTTCTCGAAAACGGATGAGAATATCGTGTTTAAACAAGAGTACTAATAATAGGTAAAAATTATGTTTATGTCATATTTTTTAATGAAACTCACTAAATAGTTTCGTCAAAAAAAGTTACCAGTCGATTTCATCATCAGGAATCATTTACGTGGCGCCCCCTATAATAAAATGTAGAATAATTCATAAAATAATATTCCCTGTATTAAAGTATGCTTCTGTGCCGATTTTGATAACAATTGATTTGTTATGCAGTGAAATTATAAGCTATAAACGAAAAAAAATTTAACTTTAACGCCCTGTATCTTTTACCATAGCATTATTTCATTAAATCATATTTGGTTCTATCGCCATATTATGGTCCAAACAGTCTGCCCTTAGCCTATGTCCCAATAGTTATGACTCACCCTGTATAGGGATCCGCTATAGACATTTTTCCCACAAGTGGGAAATATTGTAGCACGAGGTGTAGGCCGAATGCGACAATCCCACGAGTGTGAAAAATCACTTTCTCACAAGTAATGCACAATATTTTTCCTACGACCACGTATTTTGTTAAACGATATGTAAATATCAGATCGTGTATAGGGATCGAGACGGAACTATAGAGGCAGCACTCCTGCCGAAAGTAGAGCGCCCTGGTGTTACATAATAAAAACATTGTGATGTAAACAGTGTGATAAACAACCTACAAAATGCAAACAATGAATAGATCTTTTTATTTTCTTTGCCAGGAAAAATTGTTAGTATGTAAGATGGGTGTAGGTTACTATCTGATTTTTTATTGATGATAAAATGAGCATTGCAAATTCTAGTATTTTTATTAGGTTCTCAATCCTTCCGATGTTTTCTGAAATGTAATTAAAAAACTTGAAGTGATTCGTTTTGTACAAATGTTTACTTTCTTCCCCTTAATAGTATTTAATTATTTGAACTTATTATATAATATTAAAGTCAGCAAGCACATAACAAGTTTTTTATTTTATATAATCAATGAAATCGTACAGAAAACAACATTTTATTCTCTCGATAATAATCTTTTATTTATGTAAAAAAACATTTAGAACTTTTCTAATAGCTGCCAATTGTAGTATATCATACTGATTATACACAAAATAATAGTTAATAAAATGTTTTAATTAGAACATTTTAATTACATATGGGTTTTTACTGCATTTATCCATTTTTGACGTTTTAAGGTTATCCACGCAGTGTTCAATGGACTTTCGGGGAAACTATAAAATTTCAATTGCGTAGTATTTTTATACAGCATATTTGAACAGCCATTAATACAGAAAGATACTTTTGATGACATCACAAACATTTAATATCAGTTTTAAAAAATAAACAATTAAAAACGCCGATTATCCAAAACTACTAATACTGCTAATAGTATTTACATCAAATTGTTTGTGTTTTTTCACGGCAGATGGCATAAATGTCATCTTTCTCGGTCCCTATATTGAGTTGCATGACTAATTTTCCTTGTTTGAATATTGTTTCTATAAAAAGTGCACATGAATTTACAATTACTTTTGTAGTGAAATAAAGAAATAACGATTAATGTTTATTCGAAAAAAGTACAATATATAAATACTTATTAAATACAACAGAGGAACGAATTGAATTATTTGGAACCATAAAAATTGAAAGTGAATTGATTATTGTTACAATTTGTAAATTGTAACGGTGTTGTCGAAAGATTCGTTTCAATATTTTCTCGGAAGCTGCTTGTAATTATTATGCTCTTCGAAGAGAGTTTTAAATTTATATTTTCCAATATGACTGATTGAGCATCAGTGTCTTCCGAAGTTCCACGCACAGCGCTGACAATTTTAGTGACGGTGTTCATTCGGTTGGTGTGAGAATCATCTATATACCCCTCAGCGACAGTAGAGGATTTCCATCCTCCGTGTCTCTTGAGAGTGGTAATATCTCCTCCTGCATCTACTGCTGAGGATCTTCGGAAACAATGACTGGTGTAAGTTTCTGGATTCTCAAGTTTTAAAAATTTCGCTACTAAGGTAGGTACAGACCCTATTTTGTTGATACCCACCACTTGCTTGGTGCATTTTTGTTGTTGATAGTTAAGAAAAAACCTGTTTTCGTGGGTTGCTGGTCTCAATTTAACATAGTTTTTATATTTTTCATGAAATCCATCCGTGATATTGACTTTTCTGTCTATGTTATTTTTTGTATTTTTAATCTTAACTATTGCTGCTGAACCTAGATCTTCAATGTCGTTCTACAGTAAATTTTATTAACTCTGGCTTGCTACATGCTCCTGATATATCGAAAATTAAAGCAACCTGTATGTTAACATAATTCTATTAGTAAACTAAAATGAAGATCATATTGCTTTAAGCTCACCTTAATAAGTAGAAATTGATCATCAGGAGCTGTTGTAAGAAACTGATTTATCTGCTGGGTTGTCAAGATCATTGATTTTTTTGGTTTATAACCATCATTTTTTCTTTTTAAATAGCTTTCACCTTAAGATATTTTGAGATATCTACGTTATGATTAATGTATAAAGTAGTGCGTAGCAAAGAGTACACAGACCACAGTGTATTTCGTCGCACTTCCTTAGATAATTCATCTATGTATGCTAGGATAACATTTTCAGAGGAAGAACTTTTGATTTCTTTTATTCTTCTCCAGTTGAGAAATTCATTATAAGCTCTTTCATATCTATATCTATACTTTTCTGGTAGAATTTGTGAAGAGGTTATTTTTGCTGCCTCTATGATTTCTGGTGGAGTGCAATCCAATTCATTTTCAGACTCCATAATTATTTACGAAGGTATTTAATATGCGTGAGATAGGTAATAAACTAACCTAAACTAAAACTTTTATACAACTCAGAGATTTAACAAGGTTTTACTTTCGATAATGTACCTACTATCTACTATTTTTTGTGGTATTGTGTCGTTGAATTGTTTCAAAGCCTACTTAGCTTTCTGAAATTTCAAATAATGTGCCTTGTTATATACTGTACAATATGTATATACTTTAGCTTGTCTTAAATTTCTCACGTATCCGAAACTAATCGCGCATGTACAGACCCGTTACAGCTCAGCCGACACGATGCGTTGAACGGATTGTTCCGCCCCCTACTTCGTATACGTATCCGTATCCCGACCAAAATCAGTATTCTGCGTTATTAGTGCTATTTTCCAGGTGGTGTTTGATATTGGTTTGGTTTGATTATAACCACAAAACTCATTTTTAGTTTTAAGAATACAAACCAGTGACAACCTAAAAAAGTTTTGAGGTTGTACAATTAAAAAGAAAACGAAACGATACGTTATCTATGAAAATGGTTTTCTTGACAACTTATGACAAGCTAAAAGTGTTTATTGTTCAAGAAATAGTTAAAATCAGAAACGTCTATGTTGAAGGCTAAATGTAATGTTCTATGATTCTAGTGAAATGTCAAAAATAAAACAACCTAAAATTTTTGGGCTTCGGTTAAATCCGTTTGGTGTGTAAATTATGGATTAATTTTGATGAATTTGTTGCTATAAATAAAACTAACACATAAACGTGGAACTATCAACAATCAAGTATGTTAGGTTACAGTGTGTTATAATATATCCCAACTGCGCATGCCCTTGGCCAAGAAATTCTGAAGAAATAGAACATGTTCTATTTTCCGACACAATTTTCGGTTCAATCTACGTTTTTCAAACAATTTGCTGTATGATACTAGCGTTTAAGAAATTGAACCAAATCTTGTACAAGAAATTGTGTAGTCTAAAACAGCTTTTAGATACAGGTAGCTCGTATTAAAACCAACTCTTTAAATAATTATAAATTAACAGTTTTAAGCTTTCGTTGCTATCATTTAATCACATGAACTTTAAAAATAGCTAAATTTTGTTTTAATAAATACAAATATTATCATAATTAGATTAATGTAAATCATCTTACGAGATATATGTATATATCTCTGATAACGTTAATTCAAGTCTGACTTAGCTCAGTTGGAAAAGTATCTGGTATAATGACCGCAAGGTTGTGAGGTGGATTCTCGGCGTCAACATTTTTTTTTCTTTTCTTTATTTTTTATAAATAACTAGTTTTTAATCCAGTTTTCATGTAAATAATATCAATGAGGAAGAGCAATTAATAATTTGTAAATCTTACAGGATTCACGGGTTTGACGGCTTATTGACAGTCGTGCGGAAAGTTACCTTTCGCACTAGTGCGGAAAGTACTTTCCGCACGCGTGATGATAAAGGTCACTTTCCATAGGAGATAGTACGATATGTGTTACTTTCCTATGTGGTCGTAGGAAAAGTATTTTTGGTTCAAGAACGTATCGACCTCTCTAATTAAACCTTTTTGAGATGAAAAAATAGGAATGAGGGCGATCAATTTATTTTCTACCATCAAGTTGTGACCTACAATAGAATTAGCAGCTTAATAATTTCTGTTGTTAATTTTTACTCTATTTCTTCCTATTAATTTAATATCAATAACGTCTTTTTTGAATGTTTGATTATTGAAAATGTAATGACCTATCTTAACAGCAGAAATTCGAGGATCTTTATCGGATGGTTCAACAATGACATAGTACGGTCCGTTATCCGAACTAGAATGTAAATTATTTAGGTCTTATTGTCTTCCATAGATTTCCATCCGATTTTCATATCTATCTGATATATTTCTCTTAGGAGGATGTACTCCCCTCTCCGAATTACTACTCATTTTATAAATTTCAACAGTTATCGGTTTGCAAAAATATATGGATGATTAGTAAACTGACAATATAAATAGAATTAATTTAATTACGATCGCTTTGTCTATAATACGTACTCATTACATGAACCACGATACGTATCTGTCGAAGTGTCGAATAGAGCTGGACAAATAAGTATTAAGGTAAATTTACAGCTAGCAATTATTTTCTTCCATTTATATATATTTTGCTAAAAAATAACTGTTTTTTACTTATTTCCTTCCGCTTCGCATCACACATAATCACCTCAATTTAAGCTTGTTCTTCGTAATTAAAACAGCAGAATTTCTATAGTAAAAGTTGGAAAAACAATTTGAGCTGATTCTTACAGACAAAAGGATAGCGATAGTATCTATCTCCCTTTTTCTCGACAATAAAATCCCCATAAAGTTTCCAATATGTCTACCCGCTCATGCACTAAATTGATTCCAGTATAAAACATTCTAATAAAATCTCTTAAAAGTTATGCACTTACCCGAAAGAGATTAAAAGTTTCGATAAGAGAGTGGCGTAGAAGAATAATCTGGAATGGATCAACAAAAACCTTTGATATGAAGTGAGTAACACCTTTTATCTTATGAGATGTAATCAACGTTTCTTATTCTAAATACTGCATGCTTCAACAATATAGTCAACAGGCGCAGATAGATGAGACAGTCTTAAAGATTCTGTGAATTAAAATATCGGTTGCTGATACTGTAATTAGATTATCCATAGAGTTTACTTAGTTACATTGCAAGAGGACATTTTTCATGAGAGATTGGGTGTGTCGCCGATGGATAAACTACCCGTTATTTCCGGCCTAGACGGTTCAAATAATACACCTACGGCACTTTTCTTGATCTTTTAATCAAAAGTATATCAGACCAATATCGAAATAAACTTTAATTTTTTAACAATTAATATTCTGACCACAACTATCATTTTTTCAATACTAATACTGACCACGATCATTTTTTCGGTTACATATTCATATTAAAATCAAAGTAATAAAATAAATGTGATTAAACCAACCTCATTGTCTAAAATTTCTGACACAAAGTGTCTAAAAGTAAAATTATCTCACGATAAGGATATGAAGAAAAGGTGGTATTTCTCCCACCTGATGAATTATTTGGTAAATAAAATAATTTCTCAAAACAAAGGAAATACGAAACTATAATCGATATCACAGATATCTTTTAGGAATTTTACTCAAGCGACCCCTACGCGTGAGTTTCACTGTATCGGTAACTCTGCTTTTATCCACTCCCGCACTTTTTGTGAGCTTCACTATATCGAGTACTCTGCTATTAGACACTCCCGCACTTATTTCCTCACATTCTACTGGATGATCGATTCGAAGTTTCTCTCGATGCTCATCAGGTTGCTCTAGGTTAACTCCACCTTCTTCGGATATACATTCCAGTGCAAATAACCGTGGAACAGGACGTAATAGTTCGCCTCGGGCCATTTTAATACGCAGAAGCCTAACCAGACCGTCTTTTCCAGGTATAAGTTCGGATATACGACCAACGGGCCAGTAATTGCATTTTGTATTGTCATTGCCTACTAGTACGACATCACCCACTCTCAGATCATTGGTCGGTTTTTGTTTGGCCAACAATTTTAATTGACCCAAATATTGGAGTCGAAATCTTTTTCGTAAATCTTCCCTTGGCCGCTGTTGATTACAGACAATTTTTGATAGAGAACTACGATCTATCTGATGACAATCGGGTATGTTGCCATCGAATAATTCACGTAAAAACATGACCGGACTAAGAGGTAGTAAGTCACAGGGATCGTTATAAAGATATGTTATAGGGCGTGCATTAACTACAGTTTCACAATCACAAAGAATAGTCAGCATTTCTGCATAACAGACACTTGCACGACCTAATATTTGTCTTAACAGATTCTTCAGTATGCCAATCAGTCTTTCAAAAAGTCCACCCCACCACGACCCAGTTGGAGGATTAAAACGCCAAATTATTCGTTGGGTAGAAGTGTCTTGCAAAATTTTAGACCAGTCCAAAACATTAAATGCATTTCCGCACCTTCAAACGTCATGGCATTATCACTATAAATTATTCTGGGCCTACCTCTTTTGGCTATGAATCGGCGTAAAATTTGTAGTAAACTGTGAGTGGACACAGACAGTGTCAACTCAAGATGGATTGCACGGTAAACCGCGCATGTAAATAGGCATACCCATGCTTTTTCCATGATCTAAGAAAGAGGGATCCCGCAAAATCTACTCCTGATATCTCCACCGCCACTGCATCTCGAACACGATCTACAGGCAAAGGGGGTGATTCTAGTTCATAAGCTTTCGAATTGAATCGTTGCATATTATACATGTTTTTAACACTTTTCGTATCTTACGTCTTCCGCCAATAATCCAATACTTCTCACGCAATTGGGCCAAAAGACCTTGTACTCCTACAAGACACAAGTTTTGATGTGTTTCCATCATTAAGATATCCACAGTCGCGTTTTTAGCTGGCAATAGAACGGGGTAACGAAAATCTCTAGTATAATTTCTATTGGAAATTCTAAGACTTCACACGTAACACTCCAGATTCATCATAAAATTTTTTATTTTTTATATTTGCAATATTTGACGAAGTTGTGTATTGTCCTATACACTTTCTTCTATCGCTCCTATACAATTGTTTGTGAATTCTAGACAGTTTGTCCAGGTTTGAAGTAGACGCTCTTGGGGTGTCTTGATTATGTAGAAAGCACAGGCTTGTGTTTTTTTGTGGCACCAGATTACAATTCCTCTAACTTCTTTGCCAATTTATAGTACGGTGCATCCTTTTTGCACGATCATGGTAATCGGCAGATTACACTTCCCATAAGCAAGGTTTCGAATTATATGGCTTGATAAAGTCAACCGTAACTTGGTTTTGTTTTTTACGTGACATGTTGATACACTTTCTCTAGGCAGGTTGACGACATAAACTAAACTGAGAAGTATAGAAAACGCTAGTTCAAACCTCAACCACACTCAGTTTAGTTTGTCATTTCAGATAAAAATATTTATAATTTCATTTCTCTCAGTTAAACTGTACAGTGGAAAAATTGGAGTTGATTTGTGACTAAAATAGCCACCCACATACAGTTATAACTGCAGTTAAAACTGACAGTGAAAACTGTACGTAAGTGGACGGCCTTAGGAATGCATCGAAGCAAGGTAGATCTACGCTTAACGTAAATATTCAACAAGATGAAGTTTTAAAGGCAGTAGACGATTCACACTGTACATTGCAGAGATTACACTGATCAACACTAATTTTATTGTCAACAATATTTGGGCGATTTCTAGGTAATTTCGTGGTGCTCATCACGAATTTGAAGTCCATTTAGGTGAATTGCCTCTAATTTTAGAGATATATTATCAAAATATGATAAGATAGAGAAAAATATCAATTCAATAGACAAATGGCCCTTATAAGCAATTTTAAGTAAAAAATATTAAAGTGGTTTCAAAAAAAGAGAAACGAAAAAATAAGAAAATTCATTTATTGATTAGGTATAACAGCAAAGAAATAATTTAATTTAAAAAATTACATCTAATTCGTAGGAAAGAATCTCTTTTTGTAGGATTTTCTTTAATGAGGACCGTCAGGTACATCACGTTGGAGATTTCAACAATAGTCTGCCATCATATGATGATCCCATCTGCCCTGATACCTTACCTCCATCTCCTTCATATCCTGGTGGAACCCTTCCCCTTGTTCCTCACTGAAATTGCCAATATTGTCGGGAAATTTATCCAAGTGGCTGTGAAGAAAGTGTACTTCAATACTCATATTAGTACCCAAGTTATTGAAGTTTAATAACATCTGTTGCACTAATTCCTCGTAATTGTCCGCTTTGTGATTACCCAAGAAATTTTTAACTGCTATAACAAAGCAACACCAAGCAGCAGCTTCAAGTGTCGTCATGTGATTAGTAAAATTAGAGTTATTAATAAGTTTGCGAATTTGAGGGCAATCAAAAATACCCGCTTTTAGCTTTTCCATACTTAGCCTAGGAAATGATCTACAAATGTATTTGAAGCACTCGCCATCTTTACTCAAAGCCTTAACAAATAGTTTCATTAGTCCTAACTTGATGTGGAGCTGTGGGAGAATGATTTTTTCACGGTCAACCAATGGTTCGTTTATGACATTTGCTGTTCCTACAGTCATATTTTGTCTTATTGGCCAATTAACCATATTCCAATGATCTTGCTTCGCCCTACTATCCCACAAGCAGATAAAACAAGGGTATTTTGTGTACCCACCATGCTGCCCAAGCAAGAAGTTGACTATTTTCAGATCAACACAAATGGAAAACTAATGTTCTTCATAGGATAGTTTCTGTAATACCAACTTGATGTTTTGATATTCTTCCTCAAGTTTTGTTGAGTGGGCGATAGGAATTGACGCATATCGGTTGCCATTGTGTAGCAAAACACACTTTAAGCTTCTACTGGAACTGTCTATGAATAGTCGCCAATCACCTGGAACAAATTGTATTCCCATTTTACGGAAAAGTCCGGGAATATTGTTGCAATAAATAAGATCTTCATCTTGGCTAAAGTAAGGAACAAGTTTCACCTCTCTTGTTCTATAAATGGTTATTTTTATATCTGGTTGTAGACAGTTTTTTTCTTTTAATCTGGATGCCAGAAATTCAGATGCTTGCTTTGATAGACCGAGATCCCGTATCAGGTCATTCAGTTCTTCTTGAGAGAACTGCTGTGGTGTTGATTGTATTTTCTGCTCATATTCACTTCCACTGCTACTGTACAGGTCCTTAATTTCTTCTTCCGCCATCAGAACATCTGGCAGTGTTGTATATACTGGTACGAGAATCTCTTCGCTATGTGGCACAGGTCTTTGTGCTGATTCTAAATCAGGATAATCCCATTTGCCTTTCTTGTATTTGTTAAAACCTTTTACATTAACTAAACAAAAATAACAATCATCATGGTGGTTTTTGTGTTCTCTCCACACCATGGGCACACCAAATTTCAAACTTTTTCTTTTTTCGTTTGACTACTGTCGTAAACATTCGACACACGTTTTGCACACTATATGGGAAGCCCAGGACTTGTCTTGGTCTCCAAGCTGTACGCTGAAATAAGCTTGATAAGCTTGTCTAACAAAATCTGTGATATTTTTTCTTTGTTTCGCTACAGTATATTCGCCACAAATGTAGCAGAAGACATTAGGGCTGTTCAAACAGCTTCTGCGTGAATAACTCGTTCCTCTGAAAAAAGAGTAACTTTAGTTAAAAATATAGGTACAAATATTCGTCACATATACTCCTAGCTTCCACTTGACGTCTATTAAATTTAAATAACTTCACTAGGTAGGCAATAAGAAGTAAATATACAAAATACGTAAGAAACGCACAATAACCGCGACGCTAAGTCTTAGTAGAACAACTGCTTATTCTGAACTGACAGTTAAGATCAAGAGACACAAGACAAACAAGTGCACGCACTGATCATGTGATCAGCAGTCGGCACGTGGTACGCTTACTAAACAGGGTCGAACTCTCGTTTCTGCGTAAATTTCTTGTTCGTAAATTATTCTTAAAAAATAAAAAGCATATGTTATAGCTAAATTCCTTAAAAAATTATGTATCCATCACCTCAAAAACTAGAGCCAATTTGGAAAAACTTTTATTTTTGAAATCACCAGATCTGAATTACCCTAAATTCGTTCAAAAATACTTGGCAACAACATTTTTTTTAAATTTTGTAGGGCGGTGTTATCTATGGATTTTGATATAGAAAGTCTTCAGTACCAAGTATTTTTAAAAAACCAAAATACCATCTCAATAAAGTAAGTCTCATTCATGAGTTGGCTGAAGATGACTGTGATCACAGAACTGAATGATGAATCAAAACAATAATTTAAATAAAAATTTCTTTAATAACGATTTATTTTCGGATGAGACAATAGGTTATTGGAACGGACATGTTAATTGGCAAAACAGCCGATATTAGTCGGATGAAAATCCAAATTATATGCCAAAAAGCCTTAAGCAAAGAGCACAAAAATCAACGTAAAGGCGGTATTGTAAGAAATATTATTATTGGTCTTTATTTTTTAGGTGGAAAATTGTATCTCAAATTTTATTTTGCAAATATTAGATGTGATTATGTAACGAATATGTTAAATTTTAACGGACGTTAAAAAAATAACGTACGGTAAAATAGAAAAGTTTTTCTGTACCTACTGGTACTGGTGAATATTAAACTGATGTTATTAACAGTAGTTCAGATAATATTTTTCCTGGCCGTAGTCTTAACTTCATTTAATGCCTTGAAAGATTTTTTTGATTCAGATGATTAATTTTTAATATTAGATTCTCAAACAAGTTTATTCCGAATAGTATACTTACATCTTTCCAGTGTCTAACGCCCTTTTTAGCTCGTGGTATAAAATTTAATTGCGTAGCTAGTTCTGTCCAGTACTCTTTTATTTTCGTGAGTTCTCTTGGAGCAACTCTTGCGTCCAACATAACTTTATGACAATCTAAATATCTTATTAAATGTTCTTTCTGTTTTCTACTCATTCTGCTTTATCTTTTTATATTTTCCATATTTTTTTTATGAAAATAACATACAAACCACAAAAAATTTACTGCAACTTTACATAAAGTTTGCAAAGTGAAATAAATTTGAAAAATTAACCTAACTTAATCTTCTTTTTTACTAGAGACACGAATTTGAACTAATTTTTAACGGGTCTGTTAAAAATATCAAAATTTACCGGTAGCTTATTTATAAGAATTACAGAGTTGCTTTTTAGGTTGAAATTGTGAAAATAGACGTAGTGTTAAAATTTAACATATTCGTTACAGAATTACCACTAATGAATGTATGAGTTACTTAATGTACGTACTGAGTAAGTGTTTCATAGAAGGATTCCCAGTAATTTCTTGACATGGTAATTAGTACACCCACACTTCAATTATTGTTCTATTTTCAATATGTTTCTGAATTTACAATGTTAATTTGTTTCACTATCGAGTGTTATAATAATTACATTAAGAACCGCCTCTGGAATCAGCAAAAGCGAGAGATGTATGGAAGTCGCAAAGAGATAGAGAAGAAAATATGATTTTGTATTTTTATGAGAACAAAGTGGAGAAACGTGTAGAAATATATGTGTTTAATTTGGATCGTAATGGACATTGTAGGTAGGAAGGTTGTCGATCGCGCTTTGAAAAAAATATTTGATAATGGAAAACAACTTCACTTTTATACCCGTGAAGAAACTGATAGCTTAAGAAACTGTTGAAATATTCAGAGTATTCCATGTTATACACTCAGTAATCGATAACACTGGCTGACACGATTTTTGTAACACAGTAGAAACAATTATGTTTATAATACCTTTCAAATAATAGAAAAAATATTCATAAATTCCTACCACTTTTTAATGTGCTCTTTAGATCCTTTTTTGTTTGCTGGTATGAATTTTATAAGGGGTTATTAGATTGGCGTATATTTATAAGCAGAACGATATCATAGAATGGGTTATTTATTCCTTTATTTAGTTTACATTTGAGTTTTAAAGTGAATGATTCTGTATACTTAATATATATATATATATATATATATATATATATATTATAATTAATATAGTATTATTAGGTTATGTTAATTTAAATTTTTAATTAAAGTTGGTTGTTTAATATTTATTAATAAACAAACTTACCTTCGGCTAGCTCATAAAATATCTTTAATTAATGTAATTTAAAATTTTAATATAAGTCGGAAGCTTGATGACTCCTCTCTTTGAGTTCTTGGCGCACACTGTATGAATATAATTTGATTTGTATATTTATTTAATTTATTTCTGAAATGGTGGTTCAGAATAATTTCATATAGAAAGACAGAAATATGTTAATTCTAATAACTTTATTGAGGACATGAAAAGAATAAAAAAAACACCAACACTTCACTGGAAATTGATTTAATAAATTGTAATTGAGAAAAACTTTGTATTCTTTTGAACATTTTAATTATTTGATAACCCCTACATCCTATGCAATTCTGAATACATATTAATTCACTCTATTGCGCTTGCGCATAAGTTCAACGCATGCGCTTATATACCTTACTACAACAAGAAGACGCTATTCACCGTCCATGCAGTGTATAAACGGTTTACGCTCTCCCAGCGTGTATACAGTTATGCAGTTATGAAAAGTTTTAATACGTTATATCAATTTAAATGAAGCAATTACATATATATGAACTTTTTTAATAATGTGTGTGAAGTGTAAAGAAGATAGTATTAGACAGAACAGTTATGCATGCATTAAAAGATAATAAAAGTGGAAATTATGTGAAATTTTATGGAACATGTGAACATTGAAAACGGATTAAATTTTAACAAGTAAGTACAATTATTTTCTTATAAACTATATTGCATGGATCTCCATGGAGATAAATTATTATGCATTGAAATATATTGTTTTTAGGCCTTTTATTAAAAAATCATTATTAGAACGTTCGGGATATTAAAGTGAGTTCACTGTTCGTGTTTAAGTGGAATTCCAAATGTTTTAATTAAAATACACAGACCTTAGTTCATAATCCTTGGATGCTACTTGCGTCTCTAATTTTCTTGACGATCTCTAAGTAAGAGATGCTCCTTCAGAACAGCTTTTCTTTTTTCACGGGATTTCCAAAACTTATTAAAATGTTTCTATTATCTTTTTGAGGAATATTATTAACTTTTTTAATTAATATTTTACAAATTTTATCACAGGAGATTTATAACGATGCTAGCTTCTCTATCTCACCAAATCGACTCTTTTGTTTTTCAAAATCAACAAACTTTATTCTTCCTAAATTCAAAGCTTGCTTATCTTTGTTTTAATAATACAAATTGTCACTTCCTATGTGTTTTAGTGAAAAAAATGTAATTGTTTGATTTTTAAGTCCTGGAGGATTAACACACTTATGCACAAATGTTCACTTTGTATTCAGGATTTTATATAAAGTCTTTTTCCTAGAATACATTAGCAATTTTAATTATTATACCGTTTTTACGGTTTTCTCATTTATATTTAATTTTACAAAATCTACAACCTAGATTACTGTTTCATATCTATGAAATTGATTATTTTTAAATTCTTGAATTTTTAATGTTTTTGTCTTACATAAATTATTTATTATTTTCGATTTTGTTGTTATTGTTCAATATAAAATAAATAACCAATAAATTTAAGTTGGTAATAAAATTACTAGATTTCATTACTTCCTGTTTATAAAACATTGCTTTTTGATATGTTTGGGCTGTGTTCCAATTATCATTTCTCATGAAGCTTTCAACCCTTTCTTTAAATTGTTAACTTTTATTATAAACACCTGCAAATATTGATAAGCAATTATTGAAATAGATATTAATTGATGTTATTTCAGGTTTCAAGTTTAAATGGAATTTTATTTCTGCTGAAATTCATATGGCTGTGTTCAGATCAATGTGGGACTTATTGACATTGGTGTAAATCTGGAATTAATTATGCAGGTAACTTTTGATACTTATTTAAATAATGTTGTGTTTAGAATTTCTATTCATAGACCTTTTATTACTCAATCATACTGATATCTGATATTATATTTATGCATATTTCACTCTTTCTATTGATTTCATATCTGAATTGTCAATAACTTTCATAAGGTGGTTGTGTCTACTGCTACACCTTCCTGAATAATAGATACATTTTTAATGTTTATTTATTTATAACTATTTCAAGAACTAGAGGACTAGTTCAATATATATATATATATATATATATATATATATATATATATATATATATATATTGGATATATATATATATATATATATATATATATATATATATCCATTACAAATGAGTTGGCAAATATCTTTCTTCAAATTATATATACATATATATAAATATATATATATATACGAGGGCAATTCAGAAACTAACCTCCGGTTGATTGAAAAAAATACACCAAGTTAAGTAAAAATATTTTAATATATACATCTTACAACTACATCTTTGCACTATTTTTCGACATAGTCTCCATAACGATTGAGGCACTTATCGTATCTCTTCACAAGCTTTGAAATTCCTTCTGCATAAAAATCACCCGCTTGTGCCTTGAGCCAGCCTGTGACCGCATCTTTGAGCTCTTCGTCGTCATCAAACCGCTGGGACCCGAGCCATTTCTTCATATGCATGAAGAGGTGATAATCGCTTGGCGCCAGA
Organism: Galeruca laticollis; assembly: GCA_963921935.1. NCBI lineage: Eukaryota > Metazoa > Arthropoda > Insecta > Coleoptera > Chrysomelidae > Galeruca > Galeruca laticollis. The sequence continues at coordinate 163,011,708 of OY998177.1, read as the reverse complement.
TCTGGGCTGTAAGGTGGATGGTTGAAAACGTCCCACTTGAAGGACTCAAGAAGGGCTGTTGTTCTGCGAGCAGAGTGAGGACGGGCGTTATCGTGCAAAAAAACGATACCGGAAGTCAGCATACCACGGCGTTTGTTCTGTATAGCCCGTCGTAATGTTTTTAGTGTTTCACAGTACACGTCTTGATTAATGGTCGTCCCACGTTCCATGAATTCAACCAACAACACCCCTTTGGCATCCCAAAACACCGTTGCCATCAGTTTTCTGGCAGAAAAATCTTGCCGGGCTTTTTTTGGTTTGGTAGGCGAATCTGAATGTGCCCACATCTTTGATTGTTCTTTTGTCTCAGGGTTCACGTACTTAATCCAGGTTTCGTCACCGGTCACGATTCTGTTTAACAATGGTTCTCCTTCGTCCTCATAACGTGACAGAAAGTCTAATGCAGAGGCCATTCTTTGACTTTTGTGGTGGTCGGTAAGAATTTTGGGCACCCATCGTGCACAGAACTTACGGTAACCCAATCTTGCTGTCACTATCTCGTACAAAAGAGTCTTAGAAATCTGTGGAAAATCAGTAGACAACTCCGCCATTGTGAAACGTCGATTTTCACGAACTTTGGCATCAACTGTCTGAACGAGTTCGTCAGTCACCAAGGATGGTCTACCACTCCTCTCTTCATCATGAACGTTTTCTCGTCCACTTTTAAATAAACGTACCCATTCACGGACAACTCCTTCACTCATAACTTTTGGTCCGTACACGGCACAAAGCTCACGATGAATAGCTGCTACAGAGTATCCTTTGGCTGTAAAAAACCTTATAACAGCACGCACTTCACATTTGGCGGGATTTTCTATTGCAGCACACATTTCAAACTGCCACAAAAACTAAACTAGCGCAGGTACGATGTTCACTCGACTACGGCTTGATGCCGACTGACCTGCTGAGCGTGTGAATGCACAAATGGCGCGCTACTCCCCCCACTACCCGCACTGTGACCAATCGGAGGTTAGTTTCTGAATTGCCCTCGTATATATATATATATATATAAGAACAATTAGCAACGAATAGATTAGTGGGTATTGCACGCAAATAAAAGAAGGGACTACTGAAAAGAGTGGTAACCGCAGACATGCATGTTTCTGGCTCATTAGCCGTCAACGGTAAGGTACAAACAAGAAAAGATGTGAAACATGGGAGCAAAGGTGTTGAATGAAACATGAGAAAATATAGCTATCCTGCTGAATTCTGTTATATTTTCTCATGTTTCATTCAAAACCTTTGCTCCCATGTTCCACATCTTTTCTTGGTTGTACCGTACCGATGACGGCTAATGAGCCAGAAACATGCATAGTTGAAAAACTAACTTTTAAATTTTATGGGGTACAGCCAAAATGTATGGGTGGTTAAGAAAATTCGATTTTCACTATACCAAGCTTTCGATAATTTTATTATTATCTTTTTCAAGGCTAAAATACAATTTTGTTAAACTAAAAAACAAGGTTTATGTTTTATATAAGTAAAACTTACTAGTAAATTGAATAAATTCTTGAAGGATATCAAAATTGATAACATTATTATGATTTCAGTTTCATATAATTACGAAACACTGATATCAATTGCTGAGAACGTTGTCTGTAGTATCAAGGAATAAAAATTTTTTGAAATGATTGATCAGTCATAGTTTTTTTGACTTTTTTTGATAACAGTGACGACTGACAACGTTAAGGTTTAAGGTTAAATACCTTAACTTACACTAACTTTTTTATCTAGTGTGAAATTACATCTTGTCATTCATATATTAATGACAAATGTAAATTTAAAGGTTAAAGGTTAAAGGTTGAATATCCTGATTAACACTAACATGTAGATTTAGTATAAATTTTCATTATATGATTTGAAATTCATTTAATTACATTTAAATTTGAAAATTACCAATAAAAAATTTTTTTGTAATGACAAGTTAAATTTATTTAAAAAAAGGATATGAAAGAAATTGAAACTTTATAATAACTATGTTAGTTATCATAAAATCATGCATTTTATTTAATATTCATCATCTGATGTTATTCCTTGATACTACAGACAACGTTCTCAGCAATTGATATCAGTGTTTCGTAATTATATGAAACTGAAATCATAATAATGTTATCAATTTTGATATCCTTCAAGAATTTATTCAATTTACTAGTAAGTTTTACTTATATAAAACATAAACCTTGTTTTTTAGTTTAACAAAATTGTATTTTAGCCTTGAAAAAGATAATAATAAAATTATCGAAAGCTTGGTATAGTGAAAATCAAATTTTCTTAACCACCCATACATTTTGGCTGTACCCCATAATATTTAAAAGTTAGTTTTTCAACTATTCAGCCGTGACTACCCTTCTACTTTATATATATATATATATATATATATATATATATATATATATATATATATATATATATATATTGAACTCATCACAACATCTATAAGTATTTGAAGGTGTTGGTGTGTGAGGTTTTCAAGCTGAATTTGGTTGTAAGTTGCCAAAAGATAGGGAATTATTTGTTTTTCATGATATGAATGAAATTAAAAGGGGTTATATATTGAATGTGTACCTATGATATCGTTTGTTTAATGTAAATATTGAGATGCTAAAATAATATTCAAAACATTTACCATTGTCAGGGCTTCATAAAATAATTCAACTCATACCTGTAGACCAGAAACCATCTTTAAACAATATAATAACTTGTAAATGTGTCATATACGTCATTAAAAGTATCTAAAACCCTAAAAGAATAAATAAATGTATTTAGATTGTTATAATACATCATGTTTAATAAGAATTAGTAGCAGAATCATTATTTTAGATATTTATTATTATTATGACACAGATAACTGTCAACTGATTGGAATGTCAAATTTACTTTCATAGCATGAAATTTCCGCGACCGAAACTTGATGCCGCCACAGAGTTCGATATCAGCGACGGGAATTCGTTGTCATAGATCTATGTAATTCTGATTGATATCTGAAGGGACAATGAAATATAACACATGAAGAATTTTGTATATATAATTTTAGGCCAAGTTTATGAGAAAACATAATCGTGACCAAATTTTAATAGAAATTGTAAAGAATTATATATATTTTGAAAAGTATCAGTTTGTAGATTTGTCTAATTTAGAATGGAAACGTATTATACAATGAGAGTTTTTTTTTTTATAAATAGGGATATTTTTGGAGAAGTAGAGTTGTAAATATATAAATTGAATTATTTTGGAAATAAACGAAGCATTAAGTATCCTCAAATAGTTAAGAAAAATATGAAATTAAATGAAAACCTCTGATTTGTAAATTATTGTTAAAAAAAATCTAGTGAGATGATGAGTTTTGTCCATAGCAACGGACAGGAAAAAGGATGGTTGTTGATTTGGAAAAATAGAGTATGTGGTGTGATATTTTGAAGAGAGGACGTAGATAAATGAAATTTCCAAATTATAATAAAATATAAGAGAAGTCCTCGTATAACTCAAGAAAAGTAACAGATAAAAGTTAAATAAAGTTGAAGAAGTAAGTTGAGAAGGTTTAGAAGCTAATTGAAGGTACAAAAGATAAATGATTAAAATAGATAGAAATCAAAGACATTAGAATAATAAAATAAACTGGAAGTATCATTGAAAAATATTTATAACTTAATAAAACTAGAATTTGAATTAAAAAGGAAAAATGAGTTATTTTAAAAGATAACGAGAAATATAATTTCAAAACTTACCTGGAGGAGTTGTGTCAAGTATCCAGAGGGAGTAGATGCAGTAGACACATTAATAGAAGAGTTGTGTTGTTGGAGACTGCCAGAAGAAGCCATCAGTAGTAAGGTTAATTAAAAAAAAATCTGATTTGGCCATTCAAATTCATTTTAATAGTACATTGATTTATAATTTTATTAGGTTATAGTTATTTGTTCAACATACTAGATTTAGATTTTGTTTGTGTTGATATATGTACTTCTTTTCTCATTTTCATTCCATATTTTTGATTATATAATTAGAGTGTATGTCATTGTTGTTTTATTACAATATCAGAAACAGAAAATAGTTAATAATAGTGACAACCAATTATATAGATACATTCAGATTATTTCACGTGTCAATACTAAAGAAAGGAATAGGTTTAATACCATAGGCGTACCAACGGAAATTTAGACAAGGTATAATTTTTTTATTTTAAGTAAAAGACCAAAACAAATAATTCTTCATGAAAATATATAATACAAAATAATATATTACATAAAAATCTGAACTCAAGAGATTAAGGAGTACTCATGCACTACTTGATATAATTACCCTCAGCTATAAATAAACAATAATAATTATAAATTATCGCCGCAACAATTAATTTAAGCTAGCCGAACAACATTCATTGATTATAAATAAAACAATATAAATATACGATATATATATATATATATATATATATATATATATATATATATACATATGTATGTACGTGTTTGAACGAAATTTGTAAGCACGATATAGGGCGTATTTTCTGACGGATCGAAACCAAACTCGCAACAAAAATCGGTTAGGCAAAATCTTGGATGAGTTCGTTAATGAGCCAAATCGGCCCGTTAAAACATAATGGCGGCCTTTTAAAATTGAAAAAAAATCGTATTTCCTTTGTTTTTCATCTGACGTAAAAAAGTTACTGAGCTTTTTCATAGAGCTCAACAAGTTCTACAACTTTTGTACTTAACATTTTTCTTTAAATCGTTCATTATAACATTTATTTGAGAAAATTCGCAAATTTACCAGAATTTTTTTTTATTTTTTGGGTTTTTGATTTGATGCCAGAATGTTACTTTGGTTTTTTGTACATCTCAAAACATTTTATTACTTTTGTATCTAATTTTTTATTTTGAGTTTTATGCAAACACGGTACTGAAATAAGCCTGTCCAATTGGTCCTGTGCCTGGGATTTTTATTTTATCACTTTGTCGGAAAATTACGTCAAAATATTTAACAGGCTCGCAAATCTCAGTTCCCCCAGTCTTCCATACGTGCTCATCTTGTAAACATTTTAAACAACATCGAAACTCCATCTAATGAAGAAGGTTTTGTTTACCATCGCTAATGGTTTAATTAAAAGTTTCAAGAGATTTAATTTGTCTGAAGGAATATTGACGATGGTCTCCTTCAGAGTCAAACTGACGCATATCCGGCCTGGCCCGCCGTCAAAGAAATAATTTGCGCGATAACTTAATCTTGTTTTTTGGTTGAAAAGTCCACCTCTTAATACTTATTAGGAATGAGTTTCCGTAATACAAAATATTTTTCCACCTCCATATTCTATCCGCAACAGCTTAGGTGATAAAGATTGTTGAATATAAATTTCTGAGTGCCCGACTAAATACTAGTTACATATTGTAACAAAAATGTCATTAACATTTATACAGAGTAATGAGTTAATTTCTTTTTTCCACTACTAGCTGTGAAGTTGACAATCCTTGTGCCTTCTAGCCAACTGAGAAGTAGAATTTCTCCATTAGTGGTTAATAATTTTTTCTATTGTTAACCTAGGTCAATTATGGACAAATTCAAATGTTTTGAGAATTCAGGGATAATAGCTTAACAAAAACTAGTGTAACATAATTTTGTATACCCAGGAGATTGTCTTTAACATATTTACTGCTTGAAATTACCTAACAAGATAAAATTATTTCAATAAAACTGTCATTAGTTTATAATTCGCGCTCAACCAAAAATTTCTGATGACATAAGGAGTGCGTTCATAATATATGGGTGAGGTGAGGAGCGAAAACAGTGTCATCCAATCGACGGAGTAAACGCCTAGGGAGAAATCAGTTTGAACGAGTTGTAGATCGACACTATCAAAATTTGACATTGAAATGTGTTTTTTACTTTCCGGTAATTGCCGAAAAAACGTGATCGAGGAATGTTTTTACCTTCAACATTATCGCCAGTGGAATTTGAAAATATTCTGTTGATAGAAACTGGTAACTAACCTTGACCCACAGAATATCGATTACCGGTGCCTTAACCTCTATAAATAAACAAGAACATGTGTACATTGTACATATTATACGAATTGCAACTCCACCTGAGTCATCCGATGGGTGGATTGAGTAGCTCTTTGGATGGCACTGCCGATCCCAAGCCCGGATAAAGGAGGAGGGTTCCTAGGCGAAGTTAGCTACATACCTGTGGTAAAAAGAATCAATTGTCTCACAGATCTGAAGATACAGCCTCGGAAACCGGACGGAACTATCAGACGACGACACACGCTAGGACATTGGAAAATCGAATTGGAGAACGAATTGGCAAAAAAAAACCTAAACACCACACGAATCGCATACTGGAACATAACGTCGTGGAATAGAAGATATAAAGTGATCATAATAGAAATGAAGAAGCATAACATTGACATTTGCGGGATCTCTGAGACAAAGAAAAAGGGGCAGGGAACATCAAAATACGGAGAATTCATACTAATATACAGTGGAAAAGCAAAATTAGAAAGAGCGCACTCAGGTGTTGGAATTTTGCTGCACGATAAATATACACAGAGCATCGAAGACATCGAATACTCGTACATCAACGACAGAATATTGAAAATCTGCCTAAAAATGAGCAATACCACGACACATTTGATCAACACGTATGCAATAGACATATCTAAGCCCACAGCAGAAACTGAAAACTTCTATCAGCAACTACAGAACGTCATGGACAACATAAATACTAAAGACGAAATTATCATACTCGGAGATCTTAATGCACGGATCGGGAACGATGTCATACCAGGTATAAAGCAAAAGTATAATGAAGCCATAATTAATGAAAACGGCGAAGCACTAATAGAATTCCGCGCTAGAAATGAAATGAGGATCAACAACACGTACTTCCCACATAAAAACCAACACAGATACACTTTCAATAACAATCGAGGACAGTGATCGATGATAGACTTCATACTCACAAATCGAGTAATAACACCCGCACAAGTACTCGACGTCAGAGCCCTAACATCCGCTAACCTGGGGGCCGATCACAACCTTGTTCTTGGCAAGATACTACTAAGACGTCCACAACAAAAGATAAAACCCCCACAGTTCATCGAAAAGTACAGTTTGGAGTCCCTAACAACGGAGAGCACAAAACTCCTCTACAAGAGCAGGATTACTAACAAATTAAAAGAGATAGATGTGAAACCAGAATGGGGAGTAGAAGAGAGCTGGCAAAGTATTGCAAAATGCATCAAAGAAGCAGCGGAGGAAGCGATTGGAAAGCGTAAAATTATTGTAAATGCGACAAACCACACCAAACCGTGGTTTTGTCAAGAGGTAAAAGAACTCTCTGAATCCAAAAGGAAATGTTACTCAACATACAAAAGCACACCGTCGAAAGAAACTCACACAGAGTAAACGCAAGCATAAGATCAATCAACAGAAAACAGTGGGCCAATTTTACTAGCGACATGGACCACGACCTGTATGGTGCCCAAAGGAAAGTGTGGGAAATGCTTCGAAACAGAAAAAAACAAGTTATCGAGTTTGTGCAGACCAAAGGTTACCAATAGAGGCATGGCAACAGCATTAGAAGAGCTTTACGATGCTGAGGAAATGCCGAATATAAACAAATACGAAACAGATATAAGTGGTACGGTCACTGATGAAGAGGTGGAAGCAAAACTCAATAAATTGAAAAACAGAAAATCACCCGGACCGGACGGCATCTCCAACGAGCTTTTAAAATATGGAGGCCCCGAACTTGCAAGGAAACTATCGCAACTATTTAACAAAATCTTAAACAAAACGGAAACGCCAGACGAATGGCATAACAGCATCACCATACCTGTATTCAAGAAAGGACTAAAAACCCGCCCAGAAAACTACAGAGGAATAACTCTCTTGAATACGGTAATGAAACTTTTCACGAGTATTCTCAAGGACAAACTGGAGACACAAATCAAGAACGCTGAAGAACAACAGGGCTTCGCAAAAGGACGGTCAATAACAGACGCAGTGTTCATAATAAAACAAATAAAAGAAAAGGCTACAGAGTATAATATGCCAGCGTATATCTGCTTCATTGACCTAACAAAGGCGTTTGATAGGGTCCGATTGGTGGACATTTTGCAGATATTAATGGAAAATAAGGCACCAGCAAACATAACGAAGATAATCCATAACCTACATAACAATAACGTAACAAAGGTCAAGGTAGGAGATCTATTCACTGAAAATATCCCAACACCGGGAGGAATTAGACAGGGTCCAAGTCCCTTTTTGTTTAATCTCCTTATGGATGAAATTATAAACAAAGTAACATGTCTCAACCTCGGATACAGACTGGGCAACAAATGAGTTGGTATGGTGTGCTACGCTGATGATGCAGCAATCATCGCCGAATCAGAAAACGACCTATAGAGACAGCTCTACCAGTTCTTTCTGGTAAGCCGCCAACTCAATATGAACATTTCTATCAGCAAAACCAAATGTATGACAATCGCGAAGGATCCGCTGAGATGTAAGCTGGTGGTGGAGGACAATCCCATAGAACAGGTGATGCTATTCAGATATCTGGGCATAGATATATCAAGTACCCTCGACCCAGTTAAAGACCTAAGAAGCCAGATTAACAAAGCATCCGCACTATCAGGATGCCTACGAGATATAGTCTGGTCCAACCCGTACATGCGCAAGGACAGCAAAATTAGAATCTACAGGACTTGTATCAGACTCAACATGACGTACGACATGGAAGTCCGCGAGAACACCAACAAGACGAAACAAATGCTAAGGGTAGCCGAGATGAAAACACTGAGAACAATAGTGGGGAAAAGAAGAAGAGACAGAGTAAGGAACACAGATGTCAGAGAGCAGTGCGGGATACAGGATATTGTGAGATGGGAAAGACAACGTAAGAGGCAGTGGTACAACCATGTAAGACGGCTGGACGAAAACAGACTTCCGAGTATAGTCCTAGAAAACAACCCGCCCGGTTGAAGACCTCCCGGAAGACCACCTAAAAGGTGGAAAGATAGCTGGCAATCCACCTCCCAAGAAAAGATGCAGAAGCAGCTTCAGAAGTAACAGATCGACAGATCTCCAAGAAGTAGAAGAAGAAGATACGAATTGCGCATATCAGGTCAACAGTTTCCCCGATAGCAAGCGAGGAACTAGGAATGCACTATCGTCGATTCTCGTAGCTCGTTTGTGAACGCTGTGGTGTAGAGTATGAAGTACATAGACAAATAATATATTACTCATATACATATAAATAAATTTATTTATTACGTATATGATATTAGGTGTTTTCGCGGAAACAATCCCGAACGTATTCAGAATACAAACTGAACCTATACTACGGCGCAAGCGCATATACGAATTAGTTCCGGATTTCTTCCAATTTTTAAACTCCGCGAACGCGCTTAGTATATCTAAGGATATTTCTCCTTTTTCCATATGTATGTCATTCACGGTACACCCGGTCCGTGGATGAAAAGTTAGGTTATGATCAAAGAATTCAAATATTTACTTTTTGTACTTGACTGATTGATTAGAATATTTAGAAATAATTGAACAAATATTTAGGCATAATATGACTGAACAAGAAGGGAAGGTGTTACCCGATTTTATTTTTACCTTGAAATGTAGACATTTATTATTTTAGTTATCTCCGAGTTTTTAATAATCCCTTCAACCTCCACCTCTCAACAAGACAAAGAAGAATGTTTTAAATGGAGCCACAGTTCCACATTGATGTTCCTGGACTTGTACGAACAATACAGAAAGCAAGTAGGTAGTTTTCAAATGAAAAACTTTAAAAAAATGTTCGACGCAATTGAGAAACAATTGAGGTACGAAACGCAAGAAAACTTTACATATGCTAATTGCGAGAACCGATGGAACCATTTGGAGCGGACATACAAAATAGCTATTTGTGTATTAAGAGCGGAAAGTGATACTTTGCCGCTTGAGGCAGAGAGTTGCCCGAGCGACGCGTAGCGGAGCGCGGGCAATCTGCCGAAAGCGGCAACGCACTTTCTGCTCGAATTGCACACCAGATTTTTTCTACGATCACCTTATTTTTAGACAAATAATTAAAAAATAACATGAAAAAGCCTTTTACTGCGTCCCAAAGCTCTTCGTATTCTAAATAAATCTGTACCGCGAATTTCCACATACCATAGTTCTCGTGTTCTTTTAGACGCTCGATCAGCGGAAGCTGGCTCATGATATCACTTATTAACACAAAAATTCAACAAATTACAAACTTCAGGGGCTTCAATGGTGTATCACGCGTGTCCTGGGTCCATAACCTCTTGCAATTTGATGTTTTGAGTCAAGGTTTCGAGAAGAAAAATAACTTAATCTATCAAAAACGGCGTAAAAGCAACTAATGACAATTTAAAACTTACAAAAGCTGTAAACGACATTAAGATGACATTCATAAGGCTAAAGAAATTGAGGTTCGAAAAATATAGGGAGTAATACACTTTAAATATTTTTAAATATTAACTACAACTATAACAAAGGTGTTTTGGATGTGTTTATGAGATAGAAAATAATAAATAAAATGGCGTCTGAATCGGTTTAATCTGTAAGGTCTTATAACACTGCGCCGTCGTGCTCGAAAAATCGCGCGTGTTTGAAAGACCAGTTATCCACGAATACTTTACACCATTTTTTTTATGGGTACACTTTGACTTACTCCAAAAAAATGGAAGTCCGTCCTCGATGCTCAGCAAAGTTTTATTTCATAAAAGTCCGTCCTCGATGCCCAGCCAAGTTTCATTCTATAATAGTCTTGCCCATCCAAGTTTCGTAAAAGTCCATCCAGTATTAATTTTTATTAAAAATGTATGTAAAATGATTCCCTCGGGCTCCGTCCTCAGGAATCAAACACCACCCGCGGGATTAAATGGGTCACTTTAGTCGCTTGGTGTATAATGTACTATTAATATACGTATTATTTACTAAATTTCTTTAGTTCATTGTAAATAAAAACATGGGAGCGGAAAAGTACGTTCTAGAATGGAAATAATGTCAAAATATGACAGATCACGGAAAACATCATTTTTGCGGTTAGATTAGAGTGTGCGAAAGCCTACTTTGGGTACTGATCGTAGGAAAAATACATTGAAAACAATAATAAAACTGAGAGAGCACGTCGAGATTTTGAGTATGCCGACATAATGCATCGAATCTTAGGTAAAAAGAAAATCCTCAATCCGGTTGTATTGTTGACGTCAGATACTGTAAGGCCGTTATCGGATACAGTAGTGCCATCATCTATAGGAGAAGCAAATACCGGCTTAGTGGACTTCAATATGGAGAGAGAAAATATAGAAAACAATGAAATGAATAGAGAGAACATGGAGTTGGAAAAAAGGGGCATCAGTGAAACCTGGGAGCTACAGAAATAAAAAATTAAGAATTGATGTATTAAAGGAAATAAGAAATGACAGGAAACATTATTACAAAAGAGTGTTAGGACTAAAAGAAAAAAAGCTGAATGAAAGTATTAAAAAAATAACATTCTCGAACAGAATAATGATATTTTAAAGCAAGGAATATCTGACATTCTACAGGTGTTAAGTAAGACATGAAAGAAAGGAGTATAAATTTTGGATTCTTCTTACATATTTATTTTGTTATATGTTTATATTGTTGATTATTATAACACTATTTTTGTTTACATTTCTTTTTCATGTTTATTTTGTTAGGTTTACATATTATATATTCTGTTTTTGTTTTAAAAGGTTTTATATTTTAGAATGATGTTTGTTTTCTTACTTTTCTGTATGTATGTATTGCAATATATAACTGGAAGAATGAAAACGAATTGTTTATTTTCACCTAGTAAGTTTAATAGATTTGTATATTACTACCACACTTAACTACATACGAAAAGGTAAACTATTCATTATTTCGTTTCTTCTTAAAACCCCGCTTCTATCGTCTTCATGTTCACCTTCTACATCTTCCCCGATAACTGCTTCGTATTGTGGGTCTACTTCTGGTACAGCAATGTATGTTATTGTGAGGTTGTGTAAGACAGCAGCAGCCCTAATTAAATGTATCCAAAATCCATACGAAAAGGTAAACTATTCATTATTTCGTTTCTTCTTAAAACCCCGCTTCTATCGTCTTCATGTTCACCTTCTACATCTTCCCCGATAACTGCTTCGTATTGTGGGTCTACTTCTTCTGGTACAGCAATGTATGTTATTGTGAGGTTGTGTAAGACAACAGCAACCCTAATTAAATGTATCCAAAATTCAATATTTCTTACTTTTAAATGGTACAGCTGTCGAAATTTTTCTTTAATTGTCCAAAGCAGTGCTCAATAACATATCTATTTTTTGAAAGTGAATAATTATAATTTCTTCGGCGCCGAGTCAAATCACTGTCTTTGAAAGGAGGTAAACAATGCCGTAAACAAGGGTATGCACTATCTGCAATAATTAAGTAATTGCCACATTTTTCTTCCAGGGTATCAAACAGAGGTGATGACCGGAACACTCGACTGTCGTGGACAGATCCTGGATAGCCAACAAAAATATCTCTGATGTTTCTTCTATAATCACAAACGACTTGTGCCTAAAAATATCAATCTACTAGTAATACAGCTCAATGATACAATAAAAACCTATGTTACAAATTAAAATGTAAAAAGCTCTTCAAACTTACTATTCATTAAGTTTACTGTTTCCACCCTTACTATGTGGAATCTACTCATGTTACGTATTTAAATAAGACTAACTGTTTCTAAATAATTCCACTATATATTGAAAAAATTATGAATATTCTAAAGAATTTACAATTGGTTCAATATTACTATCATCGTCAAAATAATTGTCATTTTTTTAGAATTTTATCTTTTTTTGATTATATTGTAGAATTATCTAGAGAAAGTTTTATTTTGAAAAAGTAATTACTACTCATACTATGTATCAACAAATTGCAAGATTACTGACCTGGATAGAGTAGAAGTGGTTCCTGTTCAGGTATGAATCAGGATCATCTGCTGGCTTATCAATTTTATTATGGATTCCATCTATGACTCCAATGATATTCGAAAAATCCCTCTGTCGGAAATGTCTCTCAATTTCAATTTTTTCTTGGTCAATTGGCCATTTTATAATTTCCGCAGACATATTTGATAGGAATTCGGTAACTCGGTTGACAATTTTATGGAGCGAACTGATGGTGATATCAAATCGGTCCAACACATCTCTTAACGTTGTACCTTCGTTACCTAAGAACCATAGAAAACAAAGGATGGTTTTTAGGGGACTTATTTTCTCAGAGTCGCCTTTCTGGTAGTGAAAGTACTGAGATGTTTGGTATCGCTGTGATATCTGCACTGCTAGGTCTCTAGTTATTCTAAACTGAGATACAAACAGCTCATCATCAAATTGTGGAACAATTTCTTCAAAGAAATTTGCATTTTTTGGTACATCTCCAAAATTCCTCAGCAACTCTTCCAAATCTTCGTCACTCGAACTTAAATGGTCCATAATTTTAAAAACAAGTAATCAAAATGGATTATGTCTGTATACTTTCACTTCTTACCACAAATAAGAACCACACAAAACAACAAAATTTTAGGTTAGATTTCGTTCTGAATCAGATATCCCTCCTTCAATCCGAGGATCTGTTGAACGCGTTACGAACATGTCCAAAGTTTACAGAACGTGATCCGCGAACACTGAATTTAAAATCCGGAGGGTGTTCTCCATAGAGAAATGAACATATTAAGAGAGTGTTCGTTTCCATATAAACGGCTGGCATCGCGTCGATCTCAGCACACCCCTTGCGGGGAACAGAACTAATTCTTACAGGCGGGATATTTAAATTTGGTAGTTTGGATTATGGGTAGGTAAATTTTACAGTTTGTTTTAAAATTGTTTATTATATAATTATTTCATTCCAAAAATCATATTTAATTTTTGTAATGAAATAATAAAAATAAACAATTTTTAGACAAATCATTTAGGTAATAAATAATAAAACAGCACACATTTAAAATTTTTATTAACCTGCACCTAATATAAAAACAAATTAATAAAATATTGTTTACTGTACATAGGTCTGTTATTTATACATGTTATTACATTGATAACTTTAAATTCTTATTCTAATAGTTAACGATAATATTAAAGTACAAAAACATCTGATTAAATTATCAGTTACAATAATAAAAAAATTTAAATTTTCAATAATATCTCCTATTATTAAAACAATTATTCTAATATCACTTAACAGTCTTTTCACACAATTTTCGGAGTTATTTTTTCTACCACCTGCACTATAAATAGGCATTTTTACGACTGTACATTTTTCAAAAAAATTCTATTGCAGCCTCCGCCATCCCCATAGCTGCCCAGCTCTCACCTTTTTTTAACTTTTTTATTTCAGAAAACAAGAAACTTCACATTTACTTTCTTTAAATTAATTAGAAAGACAAAACATGTAAATCAGAGGAAACCTACAGTTGTATAAATACACAACATAAATATATACTTAGCGAAAACTAAAAGTAAAAATGGCACACTAGCTTGAATATTAAATAATGTTTTAAATTGGTAACACAAAACATGAAAAAACTATTATTATCTATATCATTAATTCACCATACAGTTACATATTATTATTAATCACAGAATTACATATTTCTACTCAAATTATACTTAAGAAAGTTTACCCAATATTACATCAAATATTTTAATAAAAAGCATTTAAAAAGTAGATTCCCCTTTACATGAAGACAGGAACAGGTCTGAAACAAAAAAAATTAAACGCGGTACATTGTTACCAAAAAATAATTATTTTTGTTTGTTAGTCCTCTTATCATCATTATAATATTTTTTAATTAATAAGGGGATACAAGCTTTTATGAGTTGAGAAAATACGATTTATGTTCTCGACAGGTGAACCAATAAAAATTCATGTGACTTTTTGCAAAGAGTTCAGTTTCAGTTTCAGTAATATTTTCTACATGACCTTAAAGTGGTAGAAAATGATAAACAATGTCATGCAGAATGGAAATAAATTTTACGACTTCTCTTTGAACATAAATTAGACGAGTTTTATCATCATTTTCTTTGAAGGAAGTGAAAGTATGGTGAACATCTAAAATATCTGTTTGCAAATTAGCCTTTCATTCTGAGCAATTAAAAGTTGTGAGATTTTTAACAACGGAACCAGAAACGTAGCTTATTGCTTGAGTATCAGAATTTTAATCATTTAATTCTATATCTAAAAACGGGAATTCAATATTTTCCAATTCATTAATGGTATTAGAAGTTAATGGTTTTGGGTCATTATGAAAATTTAAGAAAGAATGTAAGTTGTCTGATAAACTGCTATCATCTGCTTCACAATTTGTGTTGTAGTTCTTGGCAGAAACTAAACTATTTAAAATTGACGTTTTCAAAGCTGATATAAATTGGTAACAATTTGGAGAGTTATTGGCAGCACCATAATGTCGAATTGCCCCAAACATATTTTCAACTGGGTCCTGATTTAAAGAACGTGTTCTGATAAATTTGAATACTTTTTCCAACATTCTCTTGTTAACAATTTAACACCACTAATAGTAGTTAACCAAGCAGTTTTAAAAGGCATTTTGGTTTTCATAGGCTTCCCATTTTTCGGTAAAAACTGCCAAGTTTCTATTTTTGGTAAAATAGAATTCCAAAAAAGCAGGTGGTTTGACTTTTTTGAAACACACCGTCTAAGAGCCTTGCCAGCATTAAAGGTTGGTTTACTACCATTAATACTGTCAAATAGCTTATCAATGTCATCAATGAATTCAGCAGTATAGATAGCCTCAGATGGTAATCTACCAGGAACAATTGAACTTTCAATGGTAGCGGCCATAGTTTGGCTCATTATTTTTGCAGCAACTGAAGCTTTCATTTTTATTTCATTGTTTCTACGAATATCAAAAAATGATTCTTTAATTTTGTGCAGAGTCTGAAATTTTCGTGTTTGGTCGATATAAAAAGCATTTTTAATATGTTGTAACTTTGCACATTTATAGTTATCAATATAAATATCATAATTATATAGAGCATTTCTCGAACATTCCAAAAGATGAGGAGGATCATATAAAGTTATTATTTTCTTTCCATTTACAAAAAAATAAGAACCAGGTTTTTCAATTTTCCAATGTCTACTTAATTGTCTCAAAGATGCTCGATTTGTATTCCCTAGATCACAAACAGTTGCCATTACATTTAATCCTACATCTTGTAGTGCTGAAATTACCTCTACAATAATTAATTTCAAATATTCAGTTTTAATCTGATCCTTAGTAAAATAATAAGCCACTGGCTGCTTCCAAGCTTTATGCAATCCATTAATAACAAACACCAATGCATGATTGGCAGGTTCTAACTTTCTCCCTAAATTGTTACCAAGATCTACGAATCCTACAACTTTGTCATTAGCCACATCCAAAGTCAATTGTTCTTTAAAAGCTATTTCATCAAAAAAGAGGACACAATTTTTATCTATCTGCTTCATTTTGACAACCCTTTCTTTAAGCCTATCAAAAATTGCTTTATTAATTCCAGTTTCAAATGGCACTGATCTTAGAAGTGGCTGTAAAGTAGATTTACTGAGCAAAGCTATAAAACGTTTTAAAAGATTATATGCTCGTGGTCCCTTCTTATAAATGGCTAATGAAAGGGCCTTATCCGTTATTGACCATGAAGGTTTATGTTTCTTAGAGTTAGCAGTAAACTTTTTAAAAATACCATGCCTGCTGGATCTAATTTTTAATTAAAATTTTGAAATAATTTTGATTCTGACAATTTAACTGCTTTTTTAATTTTGTTATTACTACTGATAAGTGCCTTTTTTAATTTACAAATTCTATTTCACTGATCTTTATCAATGGAATACATTTTCTTCTTCTCGGGAGATAAATTACTAACCCTAGTTTCGTTTATTTTACTTAAAATACTAGATTCCAAACATTGTTTTTTAGGCAAAGTTTCAAATTCAGTTTCTTTAAGACAAAAAATAAGCTTTCTTTTTACGGGAATACTGTATTTTCAAAAGCTTGAGTTTTATTATTATCTTCAATTACTTTTGGTGGTGTATGATGGAAGGGTTGCAAAGGTAAAGCAAATTTATTAAGTCTTTTGCGCAATGAATTTGTAAATGCCTCATCATCAAAATGATCTTCACACAACCTTTGATCTTTGGATGTATAAGGAATTTCTAAAATTTTGTACCACTGTTCCCTTTGACTAATGTCAAATGGAAATTTGGAAAAGGTTTTGTTCTTAAACTCCAAATTGCGAAGCAGCCAAAAATATGTATTATTACAATTTTTTGCTATACAACTACGACGAATTTTACCTGGTGGAGACATTATAACGGTTCACTTAATTTATTTACTTTATTAAAAAAACTAAATCATAAATAAATTAAAAAATACTCACTCTTGTATTGTCTTCTTTTTCGGAATTGTTATTTTTGACACTGTCACTTGCATTTGACAAACAGAAACCATATTCACACCAACCAATGTAAGATTGGTTTTGTATATTTTCATTTTTAGTGACGTAAAAGTAAATATACTAGGATATTTTATAATATTTATCCACATTAAAGGCGATGTTTTGAAATGTATTGAAATTTATGATATTTTGTTCTATTTTGTTTATGTAAAACAGTCTTGTAGTTCGCGACAGTAAAGACTCCATGCGCGGGGAACTTGCGCAGAAACGTTGTATTATTATTTGTCTATGGTGTTCTCTTTTCAACACGAACGGCAACAAGGAATTATGAGTAAGTCACGTAAATATGTGTTCTATGATTTGTTTGCTACAGTGGAACCCCGTCAAATATCGAAAGTACTCTCTATGTGATTGGCGGTGGGTTCCTACTTCACCGATTACCGTGGGAGTTGAGGGAAAAGTTCTCTTCAATCCTCAACAAATACGTGGATTATGATAAAAAATACTTTGGAGCGCGATCAATCATAGTATTGGATGGCTATCCAGATAACCCTACAAAGATAAGCACAAACACAACGCCTTAGAAGAAGAAACAAGTTTATGGCAGCAAACGTTGAATTTGACGAAACAATGTTTTTGACAATGTCAAAAAATGAATTTCTCTCGGATGAAGGGAACAAAACTCGAATCATCTCATCTCAATGCTGATTCAGAAATTTGCAGAAGAAAACATCGCTGTCGTACAAGCTGCAGAGGATGCCGGCACATCGTTATCGTTGGGGCTATAGAAAATACTACAAACTCCGATTGTGTGATTGTGGTAGAAGAAGACATAGATCTTCTGGTAATTATTACTGTGTTAGTCCCTAATAGCGATTCTTTGTTTTTGATGAAGCCTGGGGAAGGAAAATCGGAGAGGGTCTTCCATTCCCCGACACACCTCAAAGTGTCTAACAAAATTATACAAAAAATACTATTTCTTCACGCTTTCAGCGGATATGATTCGACAGTTTCAGACAGGGGAAGACGAAGTTTGTAAAACTCCTCGACAAAGATGCGGAGGTACAGAAAACTGTCGAGATAGTCGAAAACTGAGACGCAACGGCAGATTAAATTTGTAGTGTCGGCTAAAATGTAATTATGGCTTTTTATGCCGGATCGCATCTTCATTCTTCCTCTGTTAATGAAAATGCGTTTAAATTGTTCACCAAATGCTTAGTGCAAAATGATTTCAACCTCCAACTGGAGAAGCTGCCAAGGCTGCAAGTAATGAGGGCGTTACTACAGCCAAGCAAACCCCGCAGGATCTGCTTAATAACACTGCCTGGAAATGTTCGAAGGGCTGCCGAAGTGGTTGTGGTTGCAGGAAGCAAGTAATGAGATTTCTCCAATATGCTATAATTGCAGTGTATCGTCCTGCACCAATACACCAGATAAAATTAATGACAACTCAAACGACGATGAAATGATGCCCCATTTTCTCGTATATGTATATTTAAAGCGAAGAGTATTCATCTGCAAATATAAATATAGTAATCGGCAGACATGGATATTCTCAAAAAATTTAGGAAGCAAGCTCGATCGGCATTTACTCGATTATTCAATTGGCTGGATAGTAATCTCGATATTAGAAATGATGTTTTTCAAATTCAAACTCGCGAAAAGGCCTTAATCGACGCCTTTGTTAATTTAGAAAAAATTGAAAATGACATAATCGACACTGAGTGCGATGCTAATGAGATTCCTACTCTTCCTAGCGTTAATGAATTTGATAGTACGGCAGAAAGGCATCTGGACTATCTCTTTACGATGCAGAGAAGGATTCAAGCCCTCTCCGAATGTACCCCTCGCACAATAAATGGTAATTCTCAATTTATTATTAATAATAACTCTTGTCTCATATTGAAAAATTACCTCAATTAAAAATACCTGAATTTAACGGCGATATCACGAGATGGTCATCATTTTTCGATTTGTTTACTTCGCTCGTTACGAATTACTCCGCTCTTTCCGAAATCGAAAAACTCGTAAATCTGAAAGCTTCATTAAAAAATGAACCCCTATGAGTCCGCGCGCCTATGATTTGGTAAATACACACATTTTGTTGCTCCATTAAAATATCAATTTGCTGTTAGTATTAAATACTTCAATATTTTGAAAATTTTGTACGTAATTGTTTAAGTGTTAGTATTGCTGTTGTGACAATAATTATATACATCAGTGAATTAAAAAGTGCATTTTGAACGAACTACTGTAAGTACCCATTCTCAGTTGAACTTTTTTCTTTACATTCGTCAAATTTTGTGAAGGTCGGCGATGCCTAATAACTGCGGTCACTGTTCCAAGTCTGTCTCCGATCGAGAATGAGTACTTCAGTGTGACGGCTGCAAGCGATCACTACACATGGAATGTACAGGGATATCTGCATCTGATCGCATCACGCGTCAGAAAGTTCGAGGTTTGAGTATTCTGTGTAACTCTTGCGTGGCGAACTTGGGAAATTTTCTCGACTTAAAGGAACTCTTTACTGATTTTAAGACTGATCTGCAGATAAAAATAGACAATAATATTGCTACTCTTACAGCCGAGTTAAATACGTTAAAAAATAAAATTGCCACTGTGGAGGCAATTAACCCCGTCGAAATCAGCGAACGAGGCTGTCGAACGCATGGTCCGTGCCAAAAATATTTTGATTAAGGGTGTACCAGAAACTGACGGGGATTCCATCGTTAAAAAAGAATGTGACCGAGCTGCAATTAAGGAAGTGCTTGACGCTGTCGGCTGTCCCACCTCTTCGGTAACATTTTATCGAATAGGCAAACCAAATCAGCGCTTTCCCCGTATGCTAAAAGTAGTCATGCCAACCGAATCAGATGCCAAATACATTCTACAAAATAAGAAAAAGGTTTTAGAGACTCGCTGAACTAGCAAACGTTCCATTATGATTCACAAAACTTCAACACAACAACTGTACCTTACATAATTGCGCAAAGAACTGGAGAATCGCCCCAATAATGGAGAGACGAACCTTACCATAAAATTTGTACGAGGATCGCCAAAGATAGTTACATTTCGCCAATAAATGCTCTTCTCAAAATTTTGAAAACTAGTTGTTACTTTATACTAATCTTGACTCCATATGTGCAAAATTTAATGAATTTGTATGTTCGGTTAATTTAATTAAACCCTCCATAATACTTATCAGCGAAACTTGGCTTAAGCCTTCAATTTCGAAATCAGTGGTTTGAATTCGAATTGATGGCTTTACTATTTTTCGAACTGATGGACCCAACCGTCCTGGAGAGGGTATTTGCATATATCTCTCTGATTATATAACTAGTAATTTTTTTGTATCCGAAATAGATATAACTGTCCCAGACATTGATGATATATGAATTAAAATATCCAAAAGTCTCATGTCCATACACTTAACCTGCACATATCGTCCAAGCGACTCACAATTGGCAGATAATGTCACTCTCCTTGACAAACTGGATGAGTTATCCATGCTTGACATTCTAATTATCATTGGGGATTTCAATTTTCCGGATATATCCTGGCCGATAATAAATATTCCTGAGGGCAATAATGCAAAAAAATGTGTTTATGCAATTTATCCAAAACTCGAATTTAACCCAAGTTGTCCACGAACCAACTCGTTTCCGACACAATAATAATCCTTTTAACCCTCGATCTTATTTTGACTAATGACGAATGTTTGCTATCATGCCTGGAGATCAGTTCACCAATAGGTAAGTCCGATCATGCAGGCAATAACTGTCAATATTCAACTTAACTTACCCGCTGCTGACGATGATAAGAATTACATGACTATTGAAGTAAGAAATTTTATAAATGTCAATCGTACTCACTCCTCCATCAATTGGGATAACATATTGCCTGATAATAATAACTGTATACATTTATGGAAATATTTCTATGACACGGTAACAAAATGTTTGAATGAGAATACGAGAGAAAGAAGAATTTTCCGTAACAAATTAAAGCCATGTATCAATAGTGAAATACATGATTTGATAAAACAAAACGAAATTTGTGAAGAAGATTTCAACGCACCAACAATAATGAAGATTTCTTGACTCACAGAAGATTCTCTAATACACTAATTAGTCCGTTGGCTAACGCCAGAAAAGGGTTTCGAAGAAAGTATTGCTAATAGTGGCAACCCTAAAAAGTTTTTTAAGCACATGCGTTCCTGTCTTTCGTCTAAAGTTGGTGTCCCTTCACTTAGGAAAAGTGATGGAGTATTATGTTCGTCTAATTATGAAACTTCCGAAACGGTGTCCATTCGTTTTTCTGAGGCTTTCACTTCTGAACCAATTGATGACACTTTGCTTCCAATATTTGGTGCTCGTGTCTTAGAATACCTTAGTAATATTGAATTTTCACCCCAGCAAATTAAAGAAAAAATATTAAATATCAAGACGAACACTTCTCCTGGTCTTGATGGTTTGCAAGCAATGTTTCTTGAAAAATGTGCAGACTCAAGTTCCTATCCACTTTCAATCATCATGAATGCCTCTTTCACGCAATGTTCTATTCCACAAATCTGGAAATCGGCGTCAGTTACTCCTATATTCAAAAAGGGCAATAAACTGGATCCAAGCAATTACCGACCAGTAAGCCTGGTACCTATTGTTTGTAAAATTATGGAATCTATTATTAGTGAGGCCATGTCTAAGTTCCTTCTTCAACAGAATGTCATACCTCTTCACCAACATGGTTTTGTTCGAGGTCGCTCTACCATGTCCAATCTTCTTCACTGTGTTAATGACTGGACAAAAGCTTTAGACAACAGAGGTCCGATTTGACGTAATTTATTTGGACTTCTCCAAGGCCTCC
The DNA here is from genome assembly GCA_963921935.1 of Galeruca laticollis. Taxonomy (NCBI): domain Eukaryota; kingdom Metazoa; phylum Arthropoda; class Insecta; order Coleoptera; family Chrysomelidae; genus Galeruca; species Galeruca laticollis. The sequence goes on along the minus strand of OY998177.1, from coordinate 162,989,348 downwards.
GATAAAGTCCAAAAAAGAAGACTTTTATATAAATTAGATCACTTTGGCATACGAGGTAGCCTTAATTTATGGATCTCCAATTTTTTATCGGACAAGATTTTTAAAGTCAGAGTCGGCCGAGAGTTCTCCAATGACAGGCCAGTTGCTAGTGGTGTTCCACAGGGTTCAGACCTTGGCCCATTGCTGTTTGTTGTTTACGCAAGCGATCATCAAATATTGGTCTCAAACTCAGTTTCCTTTCATGCCGATGACACAAAAATATTTGCTAACCCTTTAAAAGACCATCTCACCCTCCAAAACGACCTATACACTATACAGCGGTGGTGCTTGGACAGGTTGCTTCCCCTGAACATTAATAACCACATTGGCAAGACCAATCCCAATTATCATACAACTTAAATGGGCAGATACTAAATACGGTTACCAGCCATGATGACCTAGGTATCTTAGTGAACTCAAATTTATCGTGGAGTGAACATGTTGTGTCTGTATGCAACCGCGCGAAATCCAGACTCTATCTGATACAAAAATCGTTCTCTAGAGTGTCACTTGAAACTTACTGTAAACTGTACAAATGTTACGTGCGTCCTGCGTCCTATTTTAGAATATGCGGGTCCTGTGTGGTATCCTGATCTTATTCGCGACCAAGTTTCATTAGAAAATGTGCAAAGGAGGGCTACTAGACTTGCATTCGGTCGCGTAAGGCCTTCATATGAGGAGCGACTGACTGGGGCGACTCTCATCTCGTTTCAAGACCGTCGACTTCGGGGTGACCTGATATTATATTATAAAATCATTAAGCACAACTTTGGTGATCTTCAATCTATGTTTCTATTCAACACTGCTCTTAGACTGAGAGGTCACCCATTTAAACTTAAAAAGGAGTCCTTTAGATCCCGAGTAAGACAGCACTTTTTACCAAACAGAGTGTTTGATGTCTGGAACCATCTTCCTGATGATGTTGTTGACGCACCATCAGTCAACGCATTTAAGAACAGAATTGATAGACTTCTATTTAATAGATAATAGTGCGCATTGTTGCATTTATTATTTACCTGAATTCGTTTTATTCATATCCTTTTCCGCTGTATAGTTGTTGCGGTTATTGTTGATAACTACGATTTTGTTAATTATTGTCAATTTGTCATTGATTATGTTTATAGACGTTTAAGCACTTTTTTATGTTTCCAGATTATGGGCTTCATAGGTTCAGCCCTTATTTCTATTGTGATAATAATAATAATTCTATCAGCAACAGCTTAGGTGATAAAGATTGTTGAATATAAATTGCTGAGTGCCCGACTAAACACTAGTTGCAGTACATATTGTTAACAAAAATGTCATTGACACTTATACAGAGTAATGAGTTAATTTCTTTTTCTCATATTTTGAATGTAGGCTAGGCTACATAGGTCGAAAAAGAGGGTGTAGCTGAAATAATTCAGGGAAAGCTGGAAATCGTGTTCTCGTGTTCATCTCTTTATTTGTAGGTAGAAAGGTTTTTTGAAGTTTGCACTAATTTTCTACTTGTGCTATACACAGGGTGTCCAAAAAACCTCGAAATTTGTTTTTAGATTTTTACTATTATGCCAAGGGGTAAGGACGTTATGCATCTTAATTGATGAACAAGGAATTACGAGTAAGTCACGTAAATCTGTGCTCTATGGTTTGTTTGATCCAGTGGAACCTCGTCAAATATCGGAAGTACTCTCTATGTGATTGACGGTGGGTTCCTACTTCACCGATTACCGTGGGAGTTGAGGGAAAGGTTCTCTCCAATCCTCAACTAATACGTGGATTATGATAAAAAATACTTTGGAGCGCGATCAATCATAGTATTGGATGGCTATCCAGATAACCCTACAAAGATAAGCACAAAATCTGCATAACGCCTTAGAAGAAGAAACAAGTTTATGGCACCAAACGTTGAATTTGACGAAACAATGTTTTTGACAACGTCAAAAAATAAATTTCTCTTGAATAAAGGGAACAAAAATCGAATCATCTCATCTCAATGCTGATTCAGAAATTTGCAGAAGAAAACATCGCTGTCGTACAAGCTGCAGAGGATGCCGGCACATCGTTATCGTAGGAGATATAGAGAATACTACAAACTCCGATTGTGTGATTGTGGTAGGAGAAGACATAGATCTTCTGGTAATTATTACTGTGTTAGTCCCTAATAGCGACTCTTTGTTTTTGATGAAGCCTGGGAAAGGAAAATCGGAGAGGGTCTTCCATTCCCCGACACACCTCATAGTGTCTAACAAAATTATACAAAAAATACTATTTCTTCACGAGTTTTGGGATAAATAACAAGTTACCTGTGTGAAGATATACTACAAAAATGTTTCTATTCACGATATAATATAAATAGGACGCAAGAATATATGAAGATGCTCTTTTTTAAACAAATAATCATTCTCTATTGCTTGATTGAAAGTTTGTTTACAATTTACACCATAATATATGTCAAAAGTGCTGAGTAAAACCGGCTGTGATCTGACCAATCATAAATCTACAGAATTCCCACTTAAATTCAAATCACTCCTCCTAGTTTACAAACTGGGTTAATATAATTCTGTTTTATTTAAGAAATTCAATCATGTCCCTTGATACTGTTTTAATATTTTACTAATTATTACTACCTGTGCTTAAAAGTGTTAGATCAATTCTAGATCCAACTGATTATGTACAAATTGTTGATGATCCCACGTATCAAATTTGGCAGTTGCAGTTATGAAGACATATTTCACCGATTCGCCAGAAACACACATTGAAGGTAATTGTGGAAATACCTTTATAACAAAAGTATCGAAGATCTATGTTAAAAATGATAAAATTTTGTACTGTTTTTTAAATACAATGTAATAATGACTGAACTTAGCTACTAAACACTATCGATCAGTCTTATCATATTTTTTCGTATCAATTATCAATTTTTCGAGTAAGACTGAAGAACTCCATTACATCTAAAATATTCGTGTAACTTATTCCTGTTTCTATTTCGAGGTCTGCATCTTCCTCGCCTTTTAATTTGATCAGTATTATACCTAGAATCTCTGCCAGAAAACTGAATAGCAAAAATAAATGAAAAGTCATGAATTGCATACAAATCGTAGACACACAGCTCCAATTAATTCTCGAATGTGAGTTATTACGAAACCTAATATAAAACAGACACACGAACATTTAATAAAACTCATCCCAATTTAATCTATTTTAATAGCAGTCATTGTCTGAGTGGAGAATTACAAGTTTAATTAACAACTGTGAAGAATTCTGGAGGGCGCAGGGCAAAAGCGGTGCAATCAGTGGCGACTCGTCCAATTCAATATTACAATAAAAAATGTAGGTATTACTGCAGTTTTTTTTACATGTCTCCATCCCATCCAAACACATCATCACTAGCTTACAAAAGTGTAAAGTAGAACTTTTTTCAATGAAAATATACAATGAGGATATTCTGATATAATTACAACCTGATCATGAAGATAAATAAGCAATTTTTCGCTTCACGTATCTAGGGTCAACAATCTCAAATTTTAAAGTCTACTGATACAATAACTCAAACTAACTTCAAAGGCTGAATTTTATTAGATTTTCTCAGTAAATTGGAATATCGTGGAACTATATAGCTTAAACATTCATGGCTACTGACATGTATGGCTGTGGTCATGTCTACATAAAGGTATATATGATCGATATTACTGTAGAATAATAACAATGTTCCTTAATGTCTAAAAAGTATGATAACTTCAGTGTTAAATTTACTAGTTTTGTTCAACATATGTCTAAATAAGTCTCAATGTATATTTGGGGAGGAGCAGTTAGTCAAGTTTGGTGAACTTAGAGCGCCTTCTCAGCAACAAGAAGGTACATCTTATCATATTTATTGAGTCAAGAACTTCAGGTTTTTTTTCAACATAGACTCTCCAGCGGCGAATAGGGCCTTGTATTACTCCCAGAAAGATTTAGCTCAAGGTATTGTTGATTGTTACATGGATTTCCTAATTGTTCAGTAGTAAAACATTTTTATATTATACGCCACATTTAAAGGCAGGTATATTTAGCTTATGAATACAATCTACTGTAGGCTTTCAAATGCTTTTCTCCAACTAAAAAAATGGCAGTGTTATGAGCAAACTTTGCATTAGCTGCGTGTTTAGATCAGGAATATTACTGATATACAGTAAATGAGGTAATGTGGCACTACTGTCACAATTTAGTCAGATGTAAGTATGCTTCTTGTTCTATAGCTATGCATATTGTTGTGGCAGTAATATATTCAACATGAAGTTTATGCTCTCATTCCACAACTCATCAAAATCCTGAGTGACATTTAGGGAATCACAGTGGAGCACACTTTATTTGTTTTAAATACCCTCCAATAGTGTTCGGGATTCTATAGGTATACTTTCTCGATGGCGGGGGGCTTCTCTTTGAACTCAAATAGTTGAGAACAAATGACCAGTCTATAGTACAGATTCGAAATAATAGAGAACAAAGAAATGGGTCGGTAGTATATAACTTCACGGATAGTAGTATATAACCTCTTCTACTTTTCATAGCTTATATATATATATATATATATATATATAACGGTGGGAATCCCCAAAAGCACAAAAGCACCAAGGAGGAAGCAATGAAAGTTCTGAGTTAGCTTCTTAAATAAATGCCTTTATTCCAAGTTCAAGCTTTCGTTTGTGATTATAAACTTCATCAGGATAAACTAAAAAATATGGAGAACACTCCATTACAAATACGAATAAGTTAATTATTATTACACTCACCAGAATCAGCATTAAAGCTCTAAAAATCCAGCGACCACATTACTAAAAGAGGTGTATGTAGACATAACCTCACATTTGGAAGTATTAAAAACGGAATTTAAAAAACTAATATGAAGATATTAAATATATGTAAATAGATAAGTTAGAAATCAAAAATACAAGTAACCAGTTGTCAATATTATTAAAAATCTACCTCATCAACGAGAATGGATAAAGATTTACTTTAAACTATTTCTCTGTGACTACAAGGAACTGGAGAAAGCAGAACGACAAATGTCAAAAACTGACTGACGTCACTTTTGTAATTGGAGTAGTTCTGGTGTAATTCTGCCAACTCTTAGTCTTTCCTCTACTCTATATACACTTACAATGAAATCAATGGTTGAGTATTTCTGGCCTCTTGAATTGCTGAGTAAGTTGCTGTTCTAGTAAGCATGTATACATTTAGTCCAGGCGGTAGAGCAGTAAAAGTAGGGTGTAGTGGATGTTGCTTCATAACGCAAAAAATTTTATGCAGAAAGTTGCCGAATATTGTGTACAACAATAATCTATATTTGCCTACTCCAAAAAGTGCTTGCTAAATGCTGTAGAACAACAAATGTACCGAAATATCGAAAAATGGCCCATTTTTCGATCCATTTGTGTCTTAAACTGTGAAACAAAGCCTTAAAATCAAAAACAGTTACTCCTTATTTTCTGTTTATTTGACGATTTCCTATAAGGTTATGAGAATCGCGAATCGATCAATTTTCCATGAATAATATGCGAAAATTAGTAAAAAATCATACGTAAACTTTGAGAAGTTTTTTCGGTAAGTAAAAATTGATAAACATTTATCAAATTTTCAGAAAAGATAGTTAAACATATGACAATTACGCACAAAAATTTTTGTAACGATCGTTCACGCAGTTTTTCTCTGCCACAATTATTAATTAAAAATTATAAACAAGTTGATCGCGCGTACCTTGTTTAAACAACGGTGAAAAGGAGCACGTAATTTTTAACAGTTACTTATGCCCGATTTCCCCAATCAGTTCCTAACGTTAGGTAATACCTAAACCTGATTTAGGAATTCCTAAATGAAATATGCGTTTCACCGTGCGTTAATATAAATAAAACGAAAGATATTTAACCTTTCAACAATGACCACAAACGAACTGTTATGGATAAGTATTACCTAAATTTAGGCGAAGGATGTCAGCTGTCCTAATGTTAGGTATTTCCTACAACGCTTATATCACTTATGTAACGGTGGAACGCATATGTCAATTAGGTATTCCTAAATTTGGTGTAGGTATTAGGAATTAGTTGGTGAAATCGGGTTTTTTTAGTGTCATAACAAACAATAAGCAATTATAAAAATATCCATCTTACGTTTTAATAATTTTTTACAATTTTTTTAAATTTTGTCAAAATTTTTCCATTATAAACAAGGACGGTTAGTTATGATAAACAAAGACCATTTAAGAAAGAAAATATACTTTTTATCAATATTTATTATTGAAACGTTTAATTAGTTGCATGACTTGATGAACATTAAGCAAAATTATTTATAATGGAAAAAATTTGACAAAATTTAAAAAAAATGTTAAAACGTAAAATGGATTTTTTTATAATTGCTTATTGTTTGTTATGACACTAAGTTACTGTTAAAAATTGCTCCTTTTTCACCGTTGTTTAAACAAGGTACGCGCGATCAACTTTTTTATAATTTGTTAATTAATAATTGTGGCAGTGAAAAACTGCGCGGTCGATCGTTACAAAAATTTGTGTGCGCAATTGTCATATGTTTAACTATCTTTTCTGAAAATTTGATAAGTAATTAACAATTTTTACTTACCGAAAAAATTTCTCAAAGTTCACGTAAGATTTTTTACTAATTTTCGCATATTATTCATGGAAAATTAAAGTTTTTCGATTCGCGATTCTCATAACCTTATAGGAAATCGTCATATAAACTAAAAAGAACGAGTAAATTTTTTTGATTTAAGGCTTTGTTTCAAACTTTGAGACACAAATGTGTCGAAAAATAGGTCATTTTTCGTTATTTCGGTACATTTGTTGTTCTACAGCATTTAACAAGCACTTTTTGGAGTAGGCAAACATAGATTATTGTTGTACACAATATTCGGCAACTTTCTGCATAAAAATGTTTGCGTTGTCAAACAACTTCCATTTCGATTGCTCTCTCGCCTGGACTAATTAAACTTGAGCTATCTACGTCTTTCTTGTGGTTGAGAGTATTTTTGCATTCACTTATGTAACACATCTCCAATATCTTTCGCTGAAATTATTTTCTGAGTCAAGAATAACAGCATTTCCGTACTGCACTGATCATTCTGGTTAACTTGTATATAAGCCTGTGGTTGGTTTTTACAATCGCTTTTATGTAAAGCTAATATTTTTGACAATTTTTCACCAGTGTGCCCTATGTATACCCACCCACATTCACAATATAATAATAATAATAATAATAATAATAATAATAATAATAAGCTTTATTCACAGGTAAATATGGATACATATTACATTTTTCAATTTGTTGAATAGAGTGGAGAACCGAAAAGTGTACTAACACTTGTTACGGTATACAAAACATATGAAGGGAATATTTAATAAAATAAAATACCTATACATACACTAAAAAAATGAATATTGAAAACAGGGTGAGTGCCAATACTAAAACAGCTAAACGAACCAACTTTTTTTCAAGCACGTCCAAACAAAACTAAGTTTCAAAAAAACTTCTTATATTAACATGATTATTTCCGATAATATACTGCTTAAGATGTTTTTTAAACCTATGAATATTCAATATTTTTTTCAAGTCTTGTGGAATTGTATTGTATAACTTAGGGGCCAAATAAGAGTAAGACCTTTGCGAAACTGTTTTTGTCATGAAGGGAACCACAAAATATTTGCCTTGTCTTGCATCGTACGAATGAGTAGGTAACTTACTACTGTGTTTATGTGTGTGGTATCTAATACATACGGATAAGAAATATAGTTGTCTGAGATCCAGCATTTTTGCTTATGTGTATAATTGGTTACCGGGATATCTCGCGCTTTTTGAATATATTAATTTTATAAATCTTCGTTTTGTTACCTCGAGTATGTGCAAATGAGTCTTTAAAGCAGAACCCCACACAGTAATTCCAAAATATTTTTTAATTTAGGGTAGAATAGATTAAGTTTCTTACAATTGTAGTTCGCCACTACTATGTTATAACAAACGTGTCAAAGAAGCAGACAAATTATGTATGTAGTGTAATTTAGCATACCTTAAGCGTTCTACTTGATTAGTAGTATTTGGGTTACGGCCAGTAATACTATCATTGTTACAAAACAACACCTTATTAACAAGTTTCACTGGATATTGATTTTTTATGAGCAATTCCTTCAGAATTGCAAGGTTTTTTTGTACAAATTGCTCGTGACAAATTCTATTTATTCTATTTTTCATAGCTAAAACTGAATAAATTTTTTGCTTTTCCGGGTGGTATGAAGAAAAAGGTATGTATCTACCTAAGTTAGTTACTTTTCTATACCAATCCAGACAAACAATGTTATCTGTATTCCTAACTACTAATGTGTCTAAATAAGGGACAGCTGAGTACGACTCCTCTTCCACCGTAAAGGTAAGGTTAGCATTAAATGAATTGAAAATATTCAGTATAGACTGTACTTTTTCTGCAGGAACAGCTGTAAGTAAGACATCGACGTATTGATAGATAAAAGGAAATTCAAAACTATCTCTCTCGGCTATTACTAGTGAGGTTGCCCCACCCATCGGAAGTCCCATTTTTTATTGATAAAAAATGCTATTAAATGAAAAATAAGTGTTATTATATAAGTATTTGACAATATCTAAAAAATCTCGCTTTGAATTATCACAATATTGTTGTATAAGAGCAAAATGTTCATCAAAAATGGTGGTAATTAAAGCTAATGGAATATTAGTAAACAGAGATACAACATCGAAAGAAACTAAGACGAAGCAATCAGGAAGTTTAAAATTATTTATCTCCTCTGAAAATTCAAAAGTGTCTCTAATTCTAAATTTGTTAGAGTTACTGAAGGCCTTGTCACCTTGTCAAGTATTACCGATATTAACTTAGCTAAAGGTTGTGTAGAAGCACCTATACATGATACTATCGGTCTAAGTGGTATATCCTTTTTGTGCAGCCATAATATTTAGGACAAGTACCGTTATAGGTGAACAGGGACTTTACCTCCAAATCAGTGATACATTTTTTGTCTTTCAGTTTTTTTATCAATCTATTGCCACTTGTTTCAAGAGAGTTAGTTGGGTCATTATTTATTAGTTTATACGTGTTCATCATCATTGAGCAGTTCTAAAGACTTCTCAATATATGAAGCCCTGTTCATTACAACTGTAACATTCCCCTTATCAGATTTCGTTACTATCAAATTTGGATTATCTTTCAAAAAGCGTTTAGTTTCAATTTCCAGTTTATAGGTTTGAGATGTAGAGTTACAGTTGTAATGGACATAATTTGTGACTAAATTCCTAGCTTTTGATCTAACCATATTTTGTTGCTCTGTCGGCACATGTGAAATAATAGATTCTATCTCTGAAATCAATTTAAAAATGTTGATGTCTTTTGGTTTAACTGGTAAGCTAAACTTCGGCCCCATTGCCAAAAAACCCTGTATGTGCTAACGAACTTGAGTGTCGGAAATATTATTGATCCAAGTTTCACAAGTACTATTGTATAAATTCCTATTACTGTTAATAAGTACTTTAATCTTTTTTTATAAAGACAACAAACTTTTGTACTATGCATTAGAGACAATTGATTTTGAAGTTCCTTTTATCTATCAATGCGTCGATGACTTACTTACAGCTGTTCCTGCAAATAAGCACAGTCTATACTGAATATTTTCAATTCATTTAATTCTAACCTTACATTTACGGTGGAAGAGGAGTCGCACTCACCTGTTCCCTTTTTAGACACATTACTAGTTAGGAACACAGATAACATTGTTTGTCTGGATTGGTATAGAAAAGGAAGTAACTCAGGTAGATATATACTTTTTCTTCATACCATCCGGAAAACCAAAGAAGTTAATTCAGTTTTAGCTATGAAAAACAGACTGAATAGAATTTGTCACGAGCAATTTGTACAAAAAACCTTGCAATTCTGAAGGACTTGCTCATAAAAAATCAATATCCTGTGAAACTTGTTAATAAGTTGTTGTTTTGTAGCAATGATAGTATTACTGGCCGTAACCCAATTACTACTAATGAAGCAAAACCCTTAAGGTATGCTAAATTACAATACATACATAATTTGTCTCCTTCTTTGATACGTTTGTTTTCTAGTTATAACACAGTAGTGGCGAACTACAATTGTAAGAAACTTAATCTATTCTACTCTAACTTAAAAGATAAAATACCAACATTTAAAAGTCTGGTGTAGTATATGGCATCCCTTGTGAATGTGGGTTGGTATACATAGGGCAGACTGGCCAAAAATTGTCAAAAAGATTAGCGTTTGTTAAAACAAACCTCAGGTTACTAGCCTTAGTATACACGTTAACCAGAATGATCACAGGGTGCAGTACGAAAATGCTGTTATTGTTGACTCAGAAAATAATCTACATCAGCGAACGATATTCGAGATGTGTTAGATTACTGAGTGCAAAAATACTCTCAACCACCAGAAAGACGTAGATGGCTTAAGTTTAATGTATACATACTCACTAGAGCAGCAACTTACTAAGCAAAATAAGTGGCCAGAAATACTTAACCATTGATTTCATTGTAAGTGTATATGGAGTAAATAAAATACTAAGAGTTGGCAGAATTACACCTGAGCTACTCCGATTACAAAAGTGACATCAGTCAGTTTTTGACGTGTGTCGTTCTGCTTTCTCCAGTTCCCTGTCTAATTGTAGTCACAGAGAAATAGTGTAGTGTAAATCTTTATCCATCCTCTTTGATGATGTAGATTTTTAATAATATTAACAACTGGTTACTTGTAGTTTTGATTTTAAACATGTCTATTTACATATTTTTAATATCTTCATATCAAAAATTGAATAGATGAGGCTTTTACTTGATGAAGATTCATACTGAACGATGAAATAAAACAATATAGTTTTTTTGAATCTTCATTTATTTGAACTAATGTTCAATTTAAACTTGTTGACGCGTTTCACTAACACAGTAACACAGTAGCTTTGACAACAATACATTAGATTCTAACTATTCAAATCATTTATTAGAAAACCAACACATTTTTGACCCAAATTTTGAAATTCTCCATGTAGTAGTTAAATCCTTTAGTTTAAACTTATTAGAGGCCCTAGAGATTAACAAAAATCAATATTCAGGTAATCTCCTTAACGACCAAATAGATATCAACCAGTCTCCTTTATTGAACCTCTTTACCTAGAAGATAGCTTAGGAATGTTTGTAGTGAATGAATTTCCAGGTAATTTCTTTCAATACCATTGTTAACCTTAGTAAATATATTTAGCACTGTATATATTAAGACATTTTTATATTTTACCTTCATTCGTTTTGACAAAGCTACTGTATTAGTGAAACGCGTCAACAAGTTTAAATTGAACATTAGTTCAAATAAATGAAGATTTAAACAAACTATATTGTTTTATTTCATCGATCTTCATATCATATAAGTTTTTTAAATTCAGTTTTTAATACTTCCAAATGTGAGGTTATGTCTACATACACCTCTTTTAGTGATGTGGTCGCTAGATTTTTAGAGCTTTAAGGGAGGTTCCCTCATGACTGCACTTGCAAAGAGTTAAAATCCAAGGGCGTCTGTACTATGCCAAGACAGTATATATACTGAGAGAAATTGTCAATGCCCCTTGATACATAGACATAACGACTAAGAGCAGAAATGGTGGCAGAAGAATATGCTCCAAGATAAGTTCCATAACTATGAGAATGTTGAATAGACTCGAAGGAAGAAATCCTCTGAATTACGTGTATAAGCAGAGGATGGTGCTATCGTGTAATGTAGCTGTAAAAAAAGCTCAAAGGATGCCGTTGGGTGAAAACTCAACAAAGTATCCAGTTTTTATGCTCGTCGTAAATTTAAGTATAAGTGACTGGTGGTAATAAAACTTAAGCTGTGTTCGAGAGTGGCAAGCTCGCACTTCGTAGCACTTCTTTATATATTTTACTCGTGCACACCTCGATGTTGAAGATTTCATTTCATTCGCATGCATATTATTGTTAATTACTTCATACACTCGCCACCATACACTAGCGTTCATACTGAGAATCAGCCCACCTCGATATTCGCTTACAATATTCCGAAGAGTCAATTCAAGTTTCTTACAGTCGGTATTGGGAGGATGAAGTATAATTTACTGATACTTACATAGCGTTCCCAAGCAATCATACCGTCATCCTGCGAGAACCGCTACTGGTTGTGGACGGCGCACACACATTGTACTATAATTCAATTAAAATTCTAATTCGTTCGACGAGTAATATCTTTTATGTTCAGCCCTAATTGCTACGAAACTCGGCTTCGGGCTTCGGTCGAGTACGCGGAGTATACAGTGGAAAGGTTATTTGTGAAATTTGTTTATGACGAGCGGTTATTTCGCCAATTTTGTGACGATTCATTCGCATATATATGTGGTTGAAGTTGGTTTCTGGCAAGCTCTTTTAATTGCATCAAGTTTGAAACACATGCTACTCTATAAGGAAGATGCATGTAAACTTATGCGATACTCTCTAATTAGATACAGAAAGCAACAGGAGATTTAATTGCTACAAATTACACTGGCAAACAAAGATTCTGTTACGAGTAAACGCTGTATCACGTCATAATGTTTTTGGTAGGGAAATTTTGGAACTGATTATTGGTTGATTTCATTTTTATAATCCGTTCAAAATTGACATTTAAAAATACATTATTTCGTATAGAGCTAAATATTGGTACAGGCCTTAAGTTCACTATTATAGAAAATACATTAGTCCCGTCCCATGTGTCCTAAAAATATATTCAATTTCGAAGGTAAAAAAATCAATCCAAAAGCGTTATCAAATTTCTGCTGGCGCCATTTTTAATCTCATAAAAAGTAGCAAACTATCGCGAAAGCCGCAATCCTTTATTATTAAAATTAAGGGAGATATCCCGCAAAAGTGTCCAAAATGGGATTCACTGTAAAGTAGATATTCCAAATTGTTTGTTAATATAACTGTCATTAGCATATCGTATACTCTATATGGGTATTCCACTCATTTTTATACCTTTTTCATGATTGTCTAGCGCCTTCTGGAAAATCATCTCAGTATATATGATGAATAGTTGTGTGGAAAACGTGCATCCCTGACGGAGTGCTGCTATTTGATTCCAATATTAATTTTGGATATTTCAAAGATCATTTGTGCCAAGGTCAAATTGTTGTTTATAACAATAATAATTTATTCATCATTTTTGATCCTAGTACATGATATGGGACAGGTTAAAGAGAAAAGAGGATTTGACATTAGGTATTACTTACATATCAGACAGTTAAATTAAAATCGTTTATTAAGAACTCTGACACACCATAAATTTTTTGCTTGAAAACATTGAAATTGTTCTCATATCTTCTACACCTAGGCAAATGATTCAGGAATTGAATTTCTTCATAGACAGGACCTTTTTCAAACAATCAACTTTCATGTTTTGGTGGCCAGATAAACTTGCCAGAACTAGTTGGGTAATCGTGTAAAACAGAATTAGATTAAAATAATTGAAATTACTTTTTGTATAAAATAAGCACTTGTAGAGGTAAATAGAGAAAATGTTAGGATACCGAAATCTTTAAAATGATATCTGCATGTTTTTCTATAATCTATATTAAAAATTAGATGGATAATCATTTTTGAGAAATAAAAACAATTGAGGCATTGACTGCACCCTCCCAGAGATATATGGGAGTATACTATTGCATAATAGACATTAGTCAATTGACTAGTTGTAAACATGTTTTTCCACTGCAATATTGCAAAGAAACTGCTATTTAATTTTTTGCAAATGAGGTTGTTGTTGGTAGTCCAACTCATATTCTTATCAAGGTAGGTTCTCAGAAATTTTGTAGAACCCGAAAAAGAAACATCAGTACCCTCAACTGAGATACTACTATCTTCAGCAATATCCGTTCTTGTACAAAACGCATAAAGATTGTTTTTGTAGAATTCATTCTCAGGGAATTCCTTTATTCATCTTTAAAAGTAGCTCATCTGGAAATTCAGCATTAATCGCTAATGTGGTGTTATCTGCATATAGTATCAAATGATCAGTGCTAACATATCTAGAAAGATCATTTATGTATAATAAAAATATCAGAGGACCCAAGAATAAACCTTGAGGTACGACAATTTCCACAGGTTAGGGGAGGGACTTCCTATCTTCAATCCTAACAATATTTTTTTTGCTTCTAAGTATGATTTCAGCCACGATAGAAGTTTGCTCCGAAACCATAAATCCCGTAGTTCATTTATTGTTTTGTCAGTACTAACCGAGTCAAACGCCTTTGAAAGATCAAAGAAGAGTACACCCACATACCTCTTCCTATCCAATGAAGTGTAGATAAAAGCAAATAGAGCTATGGATGCACTCTCGTTGGTCTGCCAGGCAAGAAACCATGCTGATCGTCTGACATAACATTATAGTTTTTGAGGAAAGAAAATATTTGTATATAAACACATTTTTCTATTACCTTACATAAAACAGATTGGACAGTTATTGAGCGATAATTGTCAAGACTACGAAGGCTATTTTTTTATGTATTGGTGTAACCATTCCTATCTTTAGATTAGATGGAAACGTTTCTGTTTCCACTGAGTAATTGAAAATGTCTGCTAGAGTACAAGCAATTTGTGGACCTATACTTTTAATGATCTTTGTCGAAAGACAGTCAACACCCTCGGCATTAGTATCCTTTAGGCAATAAATTACATCCAATACATCTTCAGGGATAACAGGATTAAAATAAAAAGTATTAGCGACATACATTGATGTATAATTTTTAAAATTACTGCCAGTAAGGTAAGTTTTTATTGCTTTTTTAGTGTATATTCCAAAAAGGTGGCAAATAAATGAGCAATTTCATATTTATTTTGCGTTATTTCCCCATTTAAATCAATGGTATCAATTGTAGAATGTCTTTTTTGTTGTACTGTTCGCCATATATCACTTATATGTCTCGTTACCTTATATTGCCGAGGTTACTCCCAAGCTCACTCGTATCTTCAGCAAGGTGGGTAATGTTAGGAATGCTCATAGAACAGTTCTGACTATTAATTCTATCTTCACTAAAGTCAAAGACAAGACTCCACTTTTACATCTTTCCAAATTGGTTTACTGTATTCCTTGTTCTAACTAATCTTGAATATATTAGCCAGACTGGTAGGCTTCTTAAGGACCGTGTCTCCTCACAAAAGAGTGATAGTAGATTGCATCCAGAGAGGTGCGCACTGGGTGAACATGTTTCCAGGGAAGGTCACAACATGGACTACGAGGCAGTGAGAGTATTGGCTAAGGAGGCAAAGTTATCTAAGCGTACATTCTTGGAAATGGCATTCATATTTCAATCTAACAATTGTATGAATAAAAAAACTGATTTTAATCATCTCAGCGAAATCTATTCATATTTGCTGATGCTAGATAAGAATTACACAGCTGTACAGGAATGTTCATTTGATTCTGTTTAGATCACATAAGTTGGGATACCTTTTCTTAGGGAAAGCTGTAATTAAGCAACTGATTAGCTCTTTTTGGATTATTGAGGTTGTTAGTCATCAACCTCATAATCTGATGTTTGTCTTTATGTGATCAATGTTAATTTTTGAATAATAATAATAATAATAATATTAATGTTAAAATAATTACAAAAATTTTCCATTTTCAACTTAAATAATTAAAATAATATTAAAAATAATAACTTTTTCGCTCATCCTGTATGATGAGCAAATAATATGTTTATTTGTTGGAGTGGTAGAAATACAAACGTGTCTCACAACTTTTCAGTAGGTAGTCGTGATCGAATTTTTGACATGACAGTTCCTTTAACTTTCATTTTATTAGTATATAATGTTGCTAAGAAGCACGTGCTCGACATTCAATTGGCCGGCATTTACATTTTTAAGTTTTAAATGATTTTAATTATATGTTTGTGGTATTCATTTGCATACTTTTGTGCTGTTATGGTTGATGAATGTGCTTGAAGTTTTGGATATTTTCCATCAATACGTACCACCTCGCTAACATTGTAAGTAAGGTTAGGTTTTTCATTTATTCAAAACTTTCAAGTATTTAATTATAATGTAGCTCTCTGATGATGAGACAATATTCATTGTCGAAATATTGGAAATATAACGTTATAAGAGTACACGTTCGTTTTGCTGCTTCTCCAAAATAAATTGGTTTTTCGATTTTATATAAAATGAGCCAATATTGATTGTAAATATAAAAGTAGAATTAGAAACTTCTAGTTAGTTAGTAGAGAAGTAGAAATCAGAAGTTATATTTACAAGAAAACGGTATGATACATATTTTCACTTAGTTATAAAATTATTTCGTATTTTATTGAATTATTTAGTTTAGTTGTTAAAAACTGCAGTTGACATAGTTTCAAGGAGATTTATAAATAATATATCATAAACCACATGACGGAGCATTTATTTATTTACGGTACGGAGCACGTCAAAATCGAATGACAGATACATATTAGATTGATAAATTTTACAATAGGATGTGACATAAATAATGGAATTTATTGCCAACACAAAAATTCATGGTAACTTAAAACTGTGAAAATGTAAAGAGTTTATCAAGAGAAAAGAAATAATGAGATATAATAACAAAAAATAGACAATTACATATATGTCATTTCATTAATTAGGTTATAGAATTTATGTAAATCAAGATTATAATAACACCTCTAAACAGGAAGAAATTAATTAAAATATGGTATTATCGCATTATAAAAGAACGAATTATGGGAATTTGTGATAGAATTGTACTAAGTGCAGTGTGGAAACTATCCTCCAAGACATTATTAAGAACTATTTGCCAATTTCGAACAATTTATATAGAGACAGTCGATTATTGTCAAAAAATTATCAGAAAGTTGGCTATGAACTTCCTGTTGAAAAAAGTCTGTTGATTCGGAAACAAAGAGGAATCGGGCATTGGTTTTTGAATAGAGAACAGCTACTTGCTGGATGCGGATAATTTTCCGGCAATTTCATCAATGGAGGGTATTAAAAAGTGTTCTCGCTCTTTCGGATCTAGAAAAAGTCTCAAATCACCATTTGGTTTATCTACTAACACTAGTGGGTGAACTCACTCAGTAGGTTTATCTACTTTTTTAATAATTCCCTTGGATTCAAGATCACATAACTTTGCTTCAAGACTTTCATGCAACGCCTGAGGGACTCTCCTATTAGCACTAATCTGTGGAATAACATTATCTTTCAAGGTTATGTGATGTTGTCCAGGAAATGTTTTAAGCCCTTCAAATACTTTCAGATACTTATCTAATATATCATTAATTTAAACTTTGTTTGTATACTATCAATACGTTTGATTAAATCTAATTTCAACAACCATTCCTGTAATCCTTGCAAAGGCATCTGATTATCAGTATCAACTACTACAAACGGTACATTTATGCTATTACTTTTGACCTTACAATTTAAATGAACTGTATCAAACGTTTCTAACCTGATATCTGTACTTCCATAAGGCAAGAGAGAAATATTATACTTATTTATTTTCATATTTGGAGCTAATGACTCTAAAATTTTATGAGGCAAGACACTGACCTCAGCACCAGTGTCTAACTTGAAATTAATTGACTTATTATTAATAAATACCTGCTTTCTCCATACTGTTTCTGTTTCACTTCTTTCTTTCTTGCTTATAGTATCTACGTAGAACTCTCACTAACTCTCACTACCACTTTCTTCTTCCTGATCATTCAACTTTGCTACTTCATATATATTTTTCTTGTGCTGCCTCTTATCCTTTTCTTTCACTGGCTGAACTCTTTCTGTTGAACTGCCTGCTAGCCTACATACACTTGCAAAATGGTTTCTACCTTGACATTTTGCACAGGTCTTCCTGAAGGCTAGACACTTTCTTCGAGGGTGCTTAAACCTACAATAATCACAAGCTCTTTCTCTTTGGCCATATGAGCTCATTTTGCAGTGCCTTTGATTGGCCCCTGCTTATTTCAACTGCTCTGCAGAAATCTATAGCTTTTGCTAGAGATAAGCTACTTTCCCGCAGTAATCTTTCTTGGATAGTTTTATCAAATACTCCCATAACAATCCTATCTCTTATCATATCATCTGGTTGTGCATAATCTGTTGTTCGTATTGCTTTTCTTAGTTCAGTTACAAAGTTATCGAATAGCTGACCTTCCTTCTGCACAATACTGTTAAATTTGAATCTCTCAAACATGACATTCTTTTTTGGAGCACAGTAGGATTCAAATGCGGCCTTTACATCTTTAAGTTTCTTTAACTCACCTTGTTTAAAGGTATTATAAAGCTCTAGTGCTTCATCCCCAATCAAATTCAAGAAAATAGCAATTTTTTTGTATTCACTTTTTTATGAACAAATCAAAACGTTAACTGAATCGTTTCCAGTTATCAGCTACGTTTCCATTTAAACTCAATACTTCTGGCGGTTTATACAAGGACTCCATTTTTCAAGACAAGCTTATCACCACACAGATATTACTAGTACTAGAACTAAATTTATTTTTCACTCAAGAAGTATAACCTGACACCATGTTTGATATGTTTTACAATTAAAACATCCTAATTATCTCTTAATTAACTTTAATAACACTAATAATGTTAAAAACTTATTACATTTTACATGTGCTTCCATATAGCTCTGCATTCGTTTTTTTTTGTACATGACAACTGTCAATTTTAGGACATTTTTAATAACTACGAATAATATATTTGCAGGCTAGTTCCCTATGCAACCGTGCTTACACTAACAGAAGACCAGGGGCTACTCTATTTTTATCATACAAAAAATGGTAAAATATGATAACAGAGTCATGCAGTATTGAAAGATATTTAACGACTTCTCTTTGTAAATAAATCAGACGTGTTTTATCGTCATTTTTTGTAGGATGTGAAACTATGGTGAACGTCTGAAATATCTGTCTGCAAAATTAGCCTTACATTCTTCGCGAATTATAGCTTATTTTTTGGTTGTCAAAATTCAAATTATTTATTTATGTATCTAAAAACGAGAATTAAATATTTTTCAATTCATTGATAGTATTAGAAATTGAGGATATTGAAAATTTAGAAAAGAGTTGAAGTTATCTAATAAAATTCAGTCATCTGCTTCACAATTTGTGTGTTTTTGACTATAGTTGTTACAAAAGATTAAGCTTTATTTTTACAGTCAATACTGTAGGTACTTTGAAAAGCTTCAGTATTATTACTATGTTCAACTACGTTTCGTGGTCTATGATGTAAGGGTTGAAAAGGTGAAGCAAATTTGAGTCTTTTGCGTGTACTTGTAAATGCATCATCATCACATTGATCTTCACACAATCTCTGATGTTTGGATGTATAAGGAAGTTCTAAAATTGTATACCACTGTTTCCTTTGATTAATGTTAGATGGAAAATTGTAAAATATTTTGTTCTCAAACTCCAAATTGCGAAGTGGCCAAAAATATTTACTATTACAATTTGTTACAATACAACTATGATGAAATATAGCTTGCGATGACATTTTAAAGGTTCACTTACTTTTATTCACTTTATTAGGGCTAAAATCCTCAATAAATTGAATTAATCTTACTCAACCTGGTCAGACTATAACCATATTTTTAGCAATTTTTATTTTTGACATTTTGACACCAACCAATGTGAGATGTATTAACCTGTCTTGGTGACGAGTTCAGGTGTAGTGACATCAAGCGTATCCTTTCTTCGAGCTATTCGAGGGGAAATTCTAATGTCATGTTGATCTTTAAGCAGACAATCCTTCGCGCACTCATTAAAATGCAATACCCAAGATATAATTAAACCAATACTGTAGGCAGTGGCGTGAGATTCAGAATGACTTCCATAGCCGCTGTACAGCATTCTTCATTCCCCCTGTTATACATATACAGACTAGCCTTGGAATTCCAGCGAGGTGGTCTCTTGTTGTCCGTAGGTTGGCTCTGTTACTACATAAATACTGTTGCTCCGTACGTGATGATATAGCTCACAATGGAGGTGTACATCGACCTCAGTATACTTGGGTTATAGCTCCAATTTTTCTCTGCGCTATTAGAGCTATTTTTACTTTTCCGCCCAACCTTTCTATATGCGAGAAAAGTATTGGTTTACCCCAAAAAAAGTTGGAATTTTGAAATTTTTTTTATAGTTATTTTTACGTTTTCGATCAACAACAACACGAAAAAACGGTTTTTAGAAAAGAAATCCTGTGTGTATGTCGTCGTCGTCGTCGTTGTCGTCGGCCACTTTTCCTTACATGTCTTGTTAGCACGATACAGTCTCCGGAGTGCAATAAGTCAGCAATTTTATGATTGAATATTGTTAAGGACATGTCACAGATGATCCCTATTGATTGTTAGCTCACCAGAGCCAGTACAACGGGTGCTATGGTACTTGAAGTACGATATTTTGTAATTTTTTGAGAAATATCAGTTTGTTAGCACGATACAGCCTCCGGTGTTCAACAAGTCACCAATTTTATGATTGAATATTATTCAGGGCATCTCACTGATGAACCCTATTGATTTTCGGCTGACCAGAGCCAATACAACAGGTGTTACAGTACTTTAAGTACGATATTTTTGTCTTTTTTGGAGAAGTTTCAGTTTGTTAACTCGATACAGCCTCCGGAGTATATACAAGTGACCAATTTTATGATTGGATATTATTAAGGGCGTCTTAAAGGTGAACTCTATCGATATTCAGCTCACTAAAGCCAGTACAACGGGTACTTTATGGTACTTGAAGTACCAAATTTTTGTCATTTTTGGAGAATTTTCAGTTTGTTAGCACGATACAGCCAGAGAGTATACGATTTATCAATTTTATGATTGAATATCATTCAAGGTGTCTCACAGATGTACCCTATTGATTTTCAGTTGACTGGAGCGAGTACAGCGGGTCCTATAAATCCAGATATACTGAATTTTTGGTTATTTTTGGAGAAATTTCGGTTTGTTAGCACGATACATCCCCCGAAGTGTATACAAGTAACAATTTTATGATAGAATATTGTTCAGGGCCACAGATGCGGAAAATTTAGTTTTAATCCTTAAAACCGTTTATTGCCTTTGGTGATTATTCCACAGGAGTTTACTGTGCAGTGTAGTGCCTAGGTAATTGACCTATTGTCTCCATTCAACCCCTCTTCCATTAATCCCAATGGATTTGAGGTTGAGTTCATTTTTCCTAGTGAAGGCAATAAGAATTATGATGTGTGAAGATATATGTGATGCAGGATTATTGCCTTTTATTGTAACAAGATTAATCTTATTGTTAGACTTCCTATACCTGACTTGAAGCCATGATGATGACTGTAGTCGAACGCGCTTTTGGTTCTATGACACACAGAGAATTCTCAAACTCCCCTCTAGCAGTTATGACTATGTAATCAGCGTAACCTTGATAGACTATTTCAAGGTTGGTCAATCCAACTAGAAGTTCGTCAAACCGTTATACCCCACATTAACAGAGATGGTACTCCCCTCTGTGGGCATCCTCTAGTTATACTAATGGAGATGTTATCTTCTCTGAAACTTGCTTAGGAGAAAAAAAATTAAAACCATTTATGTAGATAGTTTTATGATATACAATCCCGTTCTATCTATTGTTGTGATACAGTAATGAATAAAAATGCAAAAAAATAATTTTTTAATCTTTGGCTTTGAATACATTTTCTGTTGTATTCTCACATAGTATGTGTTTCAACAAAATTTCAATTTCTAAAACGTTAATATTAAAGACCAGCGTTTTAATATTGCAAAGCCTGGCTAACAAGTCAACACATTTATCTAAAAGTTGTGCATAGTGCCTTCTAATTTTACTATCATTAGAACTAATAAAAAATGTCCGTTCCCTCCAAAGCGATAACAACCTCGGCATCGTAAGGATCTGTTACTGTATTTCAGGTAGAACCTTCAATTTATTTTCTACATGTGTAAATTCCGTAAATATATCAAATTTTCTAATTTTATTCAGTACACTATATACGAAATTTCAAATTCAGCAGCGTACTTTCCATTAAAATAACTAGGTATAGTAAGAGTCCTACGCATTTCGTTAATTTCGTGGAAAATTCATTTTCAAAGAACAAAGCCGTTCATGAAATTGTACGAGTTTTGGTTGTACGTTTGGTGTTCAAGACAAAAGTTGGGTCCCGCTTATCTGGTGTATATTGTTATACAAATTGATCTTCAAGATCCAGAACGATGAAATTTTAGATAACAATAATGTAGAAAAAACTTAAGGATCATCTACCAGGTTCCTTCCGTCCAACTTCTGGGTTCAACTAAATCTGTAATTACTGATTTATTGGTGTTTTATGTAGTGATGCGTCCGGTGATGATGAACTCATTATCAGTGAATGTGTGGATCCAGTTTATGAGACTTCCTCTCATGAATCACATTTGCTGTCGCTGAGGAATCCTATTCAATGGGGAATTAAATATATCAAAGCATACATGAAACTTCTAGGTTCCAGATGAGTCTCATAGGAAAAGACACAAAGATTCATGGGTTTATGTATAATCTCTAATGACTGCTACTGACACCTCTCCAAGGCGGTGTTCAGGTCTCTATTAACCAATGTCGTGTAATCATTGGTGTAAATTATGAGTGGCAATCATGAATCACCCTGACTCTAGGAACAATGAACGATTTGAGAGTCACTTATTTGTTGTTTCTGTATCAATATATGGTTGATTCCGTTCTAACAATATCGCCCATAAGTTGCTTTTTGATATACTTGCTTATCATTATCATTGATTCACAGATTCACGTCTGTGCTCGCGAAAATTATTATTATATATCTGTCATAATTGTTTAATCCGCAATTGATATCTTGTAAGCCAAAACATAAAGAAACGCCAATTATCTTTCCAAATTTTGTATAACTAAACGCGGTAAATAAAATGTGTAAGCCACTGAACTGTATTATCTACCAAAAGTTATTTACTCTGTTATCCAATCTTCAGTTTGATATTTAAAAAAAGTATACGATTGAATAAACAAACCCCAAAATCAAACTAATCTTCCAATATCTTTTGTGTAAATAATTGGTTTTCAGGTGAATATGAATAGTCCTCATTAGAAAGACAATAAATACTATCATTCTTTACTTTAGAGCGCCATTAGCTTGGAGTAATGATTATAATGCGTTACAGTGGACATTGTTCGGATTCTTTAGCTACTGAGAAGAGAGGACCACAAAAGACCTATTATTGAAAAGGCAGTGCTCCATGTTCGATTGTTCGATTGATTGGTTTGGTATTCGATTGTGCAATGCCAATGAGGAATATTCGTTCCTACACAAGAGAAGGATGGTCGACGAAAGGGCTTTGGAATTAATATTAATTTATTTCAATTATTTATCATCGAAATGATGGAGATTAGTCATATATAAGTATGTAGATCTTTATTAACCTTAGCTGGTGACATGTCATTTGAGTCGCATAGTTGATGACATGGAATCTGATAGACTCTTATATACAAGATGAAGCTTCACAATATTAGTAAAATTAAAATTCAATCGATATCTGAAAAAAACTAATAGGTAACCTTTTCTTTATAATGTTATTGCAAAATAAAGAACAAAAATTTTTGTAATGTAACGATTTTTAGGAAATACCAGAGATATTGCTATATCCCAAAAGACAAAAAACGAATTAAAAATCGTGTTTGGCTTAAGTATAGAGACTATTTCATAAAACAACATAAATGTCACTCCGAAAAATACCTCTGTGAAGCTGGCAGAACCATTTCGGCAGAATCAAATCAAACCTATTACGATTTTTAGTACTCATTTTGTACTAATTTGTACCACAAAAAATAATTTTGTACCTTTAGCCATTAGAGAAAAAAACATGGCGCTGCTAGCTTCATGTTAACCTACAATGCTTAAATTGAAAATAATTTGAAAAAAATGAAAATTGATATAGGAAATCGAAGAACTGAATTTGTACTAATTTGTACCACAAAAAATATTAACGTCAACCCCCTCAAACAACCCCTGTTGCGATAAATTGTATAGCAAGCCCATACTTCTGCGATCTTCTAGTACTAAATGTGTACTAATTTGTACCACGAAAAATATTCCAAAATATTAAGGTCAACTCACTTAAACAACCCCTGCTTTGATAAATTGAATAACAAGCCCATTACCCTCAGATCTTTTCAATATTTTTTGAAAAACGAAATATTGAAGTAGGTTCTATTTGTACTAATTTGTACCACGAAGAATATTCCAAAATATTAAAGTCGACCCACCTAACAACCTCCGCTTAGATAAACTGATTAGCAAGCCCGTTATCATCCGAACTTTTCAAAATTTCTAGAAAAACGTAATAAAAATGTCGGCTCCATTACAACTGATTTTGTACTAATTTGTACCACAAAAAATATTAACGTCAACCCCTCAAACAACCCCTGATCGATAAATTGAATAGCAAGCCCATTCTTCTCCGATTTTTCCAATTTTTTCTGAAAAACGAAATATTAAAGTCGATTCTATTAGTACTAAATTTGTAACCCGAAGAATATTCCAAAGTATTAAAGTCAACCTACTTAAACAACCCCTGCTCAGATAAACTGAATAGCAAGCCCATTATCCTCCGATCTTCTCAAAATTTCTTGAAAAACGAAATATAAAAATCGATTCCATTAAAACTGAATTTGTACTAATTTGTACCACAAAAAATATTAACGTCAACGCACTTAAACAACCCCAGATTTGATAAATTGAATAGCAAGCCCATTATCCTCCGATATTTTCAGAACTTCTTGAAAAAGGAAACATTAAAGTAGATTCTATTAGAACTGAATTTGTACCACAAAAAATATTTCAAATTATTAAAGTTAAATAATTTAAATAATAAATTGTATAGCAAGCCCATTATTCACCGATCTTTTCATAATTTCTTGAAAAACGAAATAAATAAATAAGTAGATTCCATTAAAACTGAATTGGTATTACCACAAAATATTTTATACACAGATTTAGACTGAAGTACCAAAAATGAAAATAAGAGCCCTTTTGGCGCTTTGTGCACTGCTTAATCACTCCAAAAAATCCATACTAAAATTTTTCCTACCACTACAAAAATTATTGAATAAAAGTATCAATCAGCATTAGGTCAATAGGAGCGTTAGATCAAACGTCAGACGCCTCTCCATACTAAAAATTTTCCTACCACTAGAAAAATTATTGAATAAAAGTATCAATCAGTATTAGACCAATAGGAGCGTTAGATCAGACGTAAGACGTCTCTCCATACTAAAATTTTTCCTACCACTAGAAAAATTATTGAAACAAAGTATCAAACAGTATTAGACCAATAGGAGCGTTAGATCAGACGTCAGACGCCTCTCCATACTAAAATTTTTCCAACGACTAGAAAAATTATTGAATAAAAGTATTAATCAGCATTAGATCAATAGGAGCGTTATATCAGACGTCAGACGCCTCTCATCTGAAAAACAAAAAAGTCGCCTAACTGACTCCTATCGGTTTTTGCTACAGTGTAATAAAAAAACGTTTTTCAATCTTCACAAAGCCGTCAAGTAGTCAAAAAAAGTGATAACACCAGAGTATGATGCCATTCATATCTTCTAACTGCCTAGACCTATTTGCGCGTTATCACGCACCTGCAGAAGGGAAAGAAAACTTATTTTTTTGTCTCGTCAAAGAATTGCCGCGATTATCCCAAAAGACCTCATTGAAAATAAGAGTATGTATCTATGACAAAAAATATGGATTTCTAATTGTGATTATAACAACATATTTATTATTAGAGACAAAACAATACATAATATCAAAAAAAAATGACTGGGGCGCTTCCCTACGAAGATACTGTAGAGCTTTCAGTGTGTCATTACCACACCGAAATTCTTCTAACAGTTTGAACAATCGTTCTCGCTTCCGTCAATACCACAAACCAACGGCCGTTCTAATGAATGATGTACCAAATCGGATCAATACTCCTACTTAGTACAACACTCGGCGGTGGATAGTGTCAATACCTTCGACCTACGCTTCGCACTGGAGGCGGCTGAACTTGGAGGAGCAGGAGTCCGTAAACCAAGTCGTCTCATCGTCTGTCGGTTTGCATTTTTATATCCATCGTCGCGGTGGGGGTGGAAGTCTCCTACCCTTCTACTGTCGATTCTTCGTACGCATCTTGGCGTGGGGGCTTTGCTGTTCTGGTGGGGTACGTCGTCATCGCGGTGCTAACTGGTTTCTTGAATCGAGTTTTATAGTAATGAATTTATATCATTACAAATTAGGGGGAGTGCTAGATATAATAACATGTATAAGTTACTTGGAATTGTCACATATAAGAAACCTCTATTGACAAGGACTACACAATCAATAGGACATTATACGGCAATGTGTATGAGAGCCAGTGTTTGCATTGAATGTCTCGAAGAAAGGAAAACTGGTTAAGGAAACATTTAAAATAATACGAGAATCGACTTTAATATTTCGTTTTCAAGAAATATTGAAAAGATCCTTGCTATTCAATTGATCCCAACAGGGATTGTTTGAGGGGGTTGACGTTCATATTATTTCAGGTACAAATTCAGTTTTAATGGAGTCGTCTTTTATATTTCATTTTTCAAAAAGTTATGAAAAGATCTGAGGATAATGGGCTTGGTATTCAATTTATCAAAGCAGGGGTTTAAGTGCGTTGACTTTAATATTTTGGAATATTCTTCGTGGTACAAATTAGTACAAATTTAGTACTAATACTGTAATATTTCGTTTTTCAAGTAATATTGAAAAGATCGGAGAAGTATGGGCTCGCTATTCAATTTATCGCAACAGTGGTTGTTTGAGGGGGTTGACGTTAATATTTTTTGTGGTACAAAATCAGTTTTAATGGAGTCAACTTTTTTATTGCGTTTTTCAAGGAATATTGGAAATATCTGCGGATAATGGGCTTGGTATTCAATTTATCAAAGCTGGGGTTGTCTAAGTGGGTTTACTTTAATGTTTTGGAATACTTTTCATGGCATAAAATAGTAAACATTTAGTACTAATAGAATCGACTTCAATATTCCGTTTTTCAGAAAATACTGGAAAAATGGGTGAAGAATGGGATTGCTATTTGAGTTATCGATCGGGGGTTGTTTGAGGGGGTTGACGATAATATTTTTAGTAGTACAAATTAGCACAAATTCAGTTTTAATGGAATCGATTTTTATATTTCGTTTTCTAAGCAGGGGTTGCTTAAGTGGGTTGACTTTAATATTTTGGAATATTCTTCGTGGTACAAATTAGTACAAATAGAATCGACTTTAATATTCCGTTTAACAGAAAATATTGAAAATATCTGAGGTTAATGGAATTGCTATTCAATTTATCAAAGCAGGGGTTGTTTAAGTGGGTTGACCTTAATATTTTGGAATATTTTTTGTGGTACAAATTAGTACACATTTAGTACTAATGAAATCGACTTCAATATTTCGTTTTTCAAGAAATATTGAAAAATCGGACAAGTATGGGCTTGCTATTCAATTTATCGCAACAGGGGATGTTTGAGAGGGTTGACGTTAATTTTTTTTGTGGTACAAATTAGTACGAATTCAGTTCTTAAATTTCCTGTAGTAGTTTTCATTTTTTTCAAATTATCCTTAATTTGGGCTTTCTAGGTTAACATGAAGCTAGCAGCGCCATGTTTTTTTCTTTAATGGGTAAAGGTACAAAATTATTTTTTGTGGTACAAATTAGTACAAAATGAGTACTGAAAATATTAATATGTTTGATTTGATTCTGCCAGCTTCACAGAGTTCTGAAAAATTAACAATTAACAAATTCACCACCCGGTAGTTGTTAGTGATTTTTATTTTCACAGTACTGTAAACAGCATTTTCGTGAACATTAAGGGCTATAAGTCGTTTGCATTGGAAACAAACATAACATGTTTTCCTTTTCATCGGAGATGGACATATGTAGCAATATTTGCTAATTTTCAATTTAGTTTCTTCAGTTTCCCCGGAATTTTCCACTATTTTGAGAATTATGGCAATTATACATTTAAGTTCCCGTGAATTGTTTTTTTGTCATTTTCTACGCATTTAGTCATCTATTAACGCACCACAAAGTTGTTTGTTGTAATCAACCCTTGACTCATTTCAAGGAGCAGAAGAATATACGATGTATGAGTTAACACTGCAATTGTTAACAATCTTATGAAAAATTGCCATGGGCCGTCTTCAAGTTCGGCGCCTACAAGAATATTTCACAGTTTTCTCATCTACAGTGTCTACACCACCCTTTATTAAATCATACCAAGATATAATTTCTGGAATGTTCTTATCTCTGCCCATGCCTTTGGCATTGTGCATAGATGAGAGGAGCACAACAGCTTTTCGTTTTTTTGGTACATAAGATAACAGGGTTAAATATTTTGTAAAACCATATAAACTTTCATCAACTTGTATATTGTTACTTCGAAGAAATTGTATAGGAATTTCTCCTTTATTTTGTTTCAAGGTTACAGCAAGCGTTAGTCCTTTTCCCACTGAACAATTTGCTGCTTGGACAGCTGTATACCAATTTTCTGTTGTTATATTCCGATTTGAATTATACAGCGGCTTGTACAATCTCTAAACAACTTGTGTGGGTATACTCAGTTTTTTTTTCATCGGAAGTTAGACCGTAGCCATCAGTTCCTTTTCCAGCATAGATGTTAGCATTGTACACATAACTCGTGCGTGCATCTGTCAAACACTGAATTTTTATCCCGTATTTGCACGGTTTTTTGGAATATACATTTTAAATTCACACCTTCCACGAAATGATACTAACATTTCGTCGATAGTGGCACATGCTCCTACTATATAACTTTTTGTATACTTTTTTTTATTATCACAAAGTGATTACGAGCCAAAGCAAAGCTTATACGACTCAATTGCAAAATCAAATTACATAGGTACTAATAGGTTAGCACAACTAATTTTACAAACTTAACTTAAAATAAATTGAGATTTAAAAAGACAGTAGCACTATAGAATTGTAAAACAATAATCAAGTACAACACCAGATCAACAACACCTGTCCAGCCCATTCTTGAAGCTATTCAGAGAAGGAGCTGATACGATGTCACTACTTAAATTGTTCCATTCATCGAATACTCTATTTACTAGAAGGTTTTGCCTTATACTAGATCTAAAATATTCTTTTTCCAATTTACAATTGTAACCTCTTAACCTGTTATCTTTATTTAATGTAAAAAAGTTAGAAGTGTCCCAAAAGTCATCTCATAGAATCCTAAACGTTGTAATGACATCACCCCTCTCTCTTCTCTCAGATAGTGTTGTCAGACCGAGCCTGCTTAGTCTTGTTTCATAGTTTAAATGAGAAAAATGTAGTGGCAATTTTGTAGCTCTACATTGAACTCCCTCTATAAAGTTTATATCACGTCTGAGGTGCGGAGACCAAACGGAGATAGCAAATTCTAAGTGAGGTCGGACGTAACTTTTGTATAGCCTCCAGAAGAAGCCTGGACTCATTCTTGGAAATGCCTTAGATATCAAGTACAGAGCTGAGTTTGCCCTGTTAACCGCTTTTGCAGCCTGCGAGGACCAACCCAGACCTATATTAATTATGACACCCAAATCACTGACTTCCGGAACTGATTTTATAGGCTCTGATTCAAGATAATATGTGACACATGGATTGTTGTAACCGCACTGCAAAACGCAACACTTGTTTAGTTTACTGGTATGATCTACTCCTTGCACCATTTTAATAATTCATCCAGGTCATGTTGAGTAGAGTTTTGAATATCAGGACAATGGTAAAACTTCATGTTATCAGCAAATGGTTTGTTTTTGCATTTAAACTTAGCAGTTAAGTCAGAAGCGTATACCAGGAAAAGGATAGGACCCAAAATGGAACCTTGAGGTACCCCATTGTACTTGGAAAATTCGACCTAATAAAAAAAATTTCAGCCATACCAACAGCTCACCACGCACTCCGAAATGTTCCAATTTCGCTAGTAGCTTTTTAATGGATACCTTATCGAAGGCTCGAGAAAAATCTATGCATATTACATCCACAGGTTCGTAATGATCTGAATATAATATTCAGTCGTTAAGAGCAGTTAGAAGATTACTGGTTACTGATCGATTAGGTAGAAAACCATGCTGGGAATTTGGAATGATTTTATTGTCTAACAAAAATGGAAGAAGTTCAATAACGATTAACCTCTCCATAATTTTAACTGGGGTTGGTGGAACCGTTATAGGCCAATAATTTGTCGAAAGCATTTTATTTCCATTTTTATAGATAGGCATAACTATTCCTGATTTCCATGGGACAGGAATTTTCTTTTAGTGATCTGGACATAAGGTGGGATAGGGGGATTGCTAGACTGTTTGCGCAATTTTTATAGACTGTAGGGGATATTTTCTCAATTCCAGGAGAAGCTGCGATTTTCAGATTCTTTAATACATATTTAACTGTTTCCACTATGATATTAATCGTATTTAGTGAGTTCATATTTCTAGTAGCTAGTGGCATTACGGGAGTTGTTAAATCAGAGTCTATTGTAAATGCATTTGCAAAAGTTTCGGCAAAAATTTCGCATACTTCTTCCTTGGTGCAAATGTCTCCATTTGGTTTTTCTAATAATGGTACACCAGTTTTAGAGGAGAACTTGGATCTAACATGTTTATAAAAAGCTTTTGGACCTCTTGTGGTTATTCGATTCTCGTAATTACTTCGTGCTAATCTCAACTCCTCTGAGTCTGTTTGAATACTGCCTGTGCAAGCAAATGTTTTCTTCGGATGGATTTTTCGTAACTCTTGTCCACAAGCATTGTTTTTCTTGACTCGTTTGGATTAAGTGATTATCAATCCATGGACATCTAGGGTTAGTTTTCACTGTATAAGTTTTGGAACATTCTTCTTATATATAATTTCTTTGTATTTTTCCCACACAAATTCACAGGTGTGACCATCTAGTACCGGCCAATCTGTTTGATTGAAATGGCTATTTAATTTTTGATATTGTAATGTTTTTCTAATTTATTTAAAACGTGAACGGGTGGGATAAATTTTAAACACACTAATTTATTTAAACACTAACTCATTAACACCTAATTTATATATACTTAACTAATCACTTAAATTCAATTTATATGCACCCAAACTTGATTATTAATTCATATTAGCACTTTACTGTTTGGTGTATTTTTGTTTATTTCTCGGCATCACTTTACCAACTCACTTATCCGCTGATCGGTCCATGCCTTTTTACTAGAAAATTCCGGACTGCGGCTTACTCAAAAACAATTGGTTTTCTGGCATTTTCTAGATAAGACTGGTCACAAAAACAATGTTTAGATAAGATAGTCGTGAACAGTTATAGAAAAAACCTGCGTATCCGCCATAATTTTAACTTTTATACCTGGCTTAGACAAAGTCGGACTTAGGGACTATACCAGTGTGCTGTTTCGTAACATTACCCCCTCCTTAAATGGAAGTTCCTCCTGGAACTTTTTTGTAGCCGAGACTGGATGTTTGAATAGGCAACTGGCCCCATTTCTACACTTTCCGATCTTATGGAAATAGCAGGGCACCGTCTTCATCGGATACTGATAACGGGGGTTGTAGCTGCAAATTAATATCTGGACACCGGTATCTTGAAAGATAATCTCTACCATGTACCTGATGATTCGCCAATCCAACTGGTTACTCCCTATCTCAGGCAAAGCCAGTTTCTTCACGCTGGATTCCGACACATGGTCTCGTAGGTTTCGAAGTGCTTGCCACACATCGCGGTAGGTAGATCGATCTTGAAATTCATTTTTAGTTACCACGTAGAAGACGTACCGCGGATTATGTTTCAGTTTCAGTGTCTTGCCAGGGGCTGTAATCTGGTCTTCAAGTTTTTCTAATTGCCCGAACTTCTTTCGAAAGACGGTTGTTGTATGCCAGTGAATAATCTTCCGGGAGAGTGAACAAATCTTGTCGTTGTTCTGAAGTGACTCCATATCTAACTTCCCCGGTACCTGCATACGTGCCCATAAATTCCTCGAAGGTAGGGTCAGACACATCTCGAATAAGGTTTACTCCTTCCTCCAGGTCATGGTCTCCTTCGAATGGCTCTAGTCGGTTTTGGTGAACTACTTTTGGGTTTCCGTTGGCGATCTTGCCTATGCGATGTATAACATCATTGATCCTTTTCTTGATTAAGTATGGACCTATCCAGGATTTTTGTAATTTTGGAGAACACCCTCGTCGGGTTGTGTAACCATACTTTGTCCCCTTCTTTAAAACCGCCTTCTGTGGCCTGCGTGTCGTACCAACTTTTCATTCTGTCGCTGGCAACTTGAAGATTTGTTCGAAATAATTCATGAATATCGTCCAGCCTTCTTCTCAATTGGATCGCGTAGTCTCCACCTGCTAGATCTTCTCCAGGTCGGCAGCCAAATTCCAGGTCACAAGGAAGCCTCATTTCACGTCCAAACAGGATTTTCGCAGGTGTTTCACCCGTGGACTCATTGACGGCAGATCGATAAGCCAATGTAAATAGGGAAAGATACTGGTCCCAATCTCTCTGATGGCTGGAAACTACTTTAGACAGGCGTTTTCCAATGATCCTGTTCATTGTCTCGACCATTCCATCTGACTGCGGATGTAATGCTGTTGTCCTGATCTTCTTCATGTTCAGCTTGTCGCTAATCTCCTGGAATAGATGGCTTTCCAAATTACTTCTCTGGTCGCTGTGGACTTCCAAGGGCACTCCATATCGGCTGATAAATTCTTTCACCAATACATCTGCTACAGTTGTGGCCTCTTGGTTCGGGATAGCGTAAATTTCCACCCACTTTGTGAAATAATCCATTACAACCAGTATGTATTTGCTACCGCTTTCTGTCGTCGGAAATGGTCCAGCGATATATAAAGCAATCCTTCCGAAAGGGCTTCCAACATTGTACTGTTTCATAGGTGCCTTTCTCTTGAGATGTGGTCCATTACTCGTAGCACAAGTCGTACATTTCTCACACCAGTTCTTCACATCGTCGGCGCTGTTCATCCAATAAAACTTTTCACGGACTGGCTAAAGGGATTTCTTCACTCCCAGATGACCTCCCTATGGACTGTCGTGTAACTTCTTCAGTACCTCAGCTACTCTTGTTCTCGGGATAACTAGCTGTCTCCTCATCTCAGAACCATTCATCGCTTTCAAGGTCTCTTTTTAACAGCCCTTCTTCCAGGACAAGGGAGTCCTACTGAGCCCAATACGCCTTGAGTTTCGGTGAAAATTTTGACACTTCTTGCCAGATAGGTCGCCGATTTTCTTCCTTCCATGGCCGGATCATCTTCAGGTAAGGATCATACTCCTGATCTTCTCTGATCCTGGTCGGTGACCATTCCTCGTTGACTACAGTAGTTCTTGAAACTGCAGCTTCCCTAGATTCCACCTTGTTGCAGTTGGAGCAGCCTGTTGGGCACGGCCGTCTGGACAGGGAGCCGGCACTTCGGTGACTCACACCAGCTCGATGTTCGACAATGAAATCATACTCCTGAAGTCGTTCAATCCACCTAGCGATCTGGCTCTCAAGATTCTAGAACTACATCAACCACTTAAGTGCTGCATGATCAGTCCGGATTAAAAACTTTCTACCATAGAGATACTGGTAAAAGTGTTCCACGGACTTCACTACCACCAAAAGTTCTCTTCTTGTGACGCAGTAGTTTCATTCTGGTTTGGAGAGGACTTTACACTGAAATATCTCAGCACTCTTTCTTGTCCTCCTTGGATCTGTGAGAGCACTTCACCAATTCCTACGTTGCTTGCGTCAGTGTCAAGAATAAAGTCTCCCTCTGGTAATGGATATCCTAATATCGGCACCGTGGTTATACGTGCAAAGTCCAAGGAAACTCCTAATTTAATGTTTGTCGGTTGGTTGCGGCCATTGCTGAATGGAAGCAATTTTCTCTGGATCCACCGCCACTCCTTAATTGCTCACTATATGACCTAGAAAGTTGACTCAGCTTTGGAACAGCTGACATTTCTTCGGGTTCAACATGAGCTGGACAGCTTATAGTCGTTTGAATACGTCTTCCCAATTCTTCAGGTGTTCGTCAAATGTCTTCCCCAGTACTACGATGTCGTCCAAATAGACCAGGCATGTCTTCCAAGACAACCCTCTCAAGACATTCTCCATGAGTCTTTCAAATGTCGCAGGCGCATTACAGAGCCCGAATGGCATGACGTTGAATTGATATAATCCAGATCGGGTGGTAAAAGCAGTCTTTTTTTATGTTCTGGGGCCATTTCCACTTGTCAATAACCAGACTTCAGGTCCAAGGTGGAATACATTTTGCTGCCGGCCAAAGTATCTAGCGTATCGTCAATTCGCGGCAGAGGATAGCTGTCTTTCTTTGTCATGTTGTTAGGCTGGTGATAATCCACGCAGAATATCGTAGTTCCATCCTTCTTCTTGACGAGTACTACTGGAGAAACCCATGGACTAGTAGATGGTTCTATTAGTTTTTCTTCTGCCATCTCTCGAATTATTCTTTAAGCTCCCTCTCTTTTCGCTCGTAGAAGTCTTCGAGCTGATTGCCTAATTGGTTTAGCATTACCAGTATCGATTTTGTATTTGACGGCTGATGTTCTACCAGTCTTTCCTACTTTTGGTACGAATAGGTCTCGATACTGCAAGAGAAATTCTCTCATTCTCTTTTTTTCAGCTCGATCCAAAGATTGATCAGCTACTGATAACATGTGTTCGAATCTGGCATTAGAATTGTCAGTGATCGTTGTTTGGCGAACTATAGACGTCACTGGTACGCAGGACCAATCCTGGAATCCTTCTTGATGGTAACTGGGTAATCATTCACGTTTATCACACGTACTGGGATCTCTTTCGCCGACGTAACCAATCATTTTCCAATTAGTACTCCTTCGCCAACTTCTTCGTCGTGGTTCCTTGGCTCCATCATCACCGGTGTACCTTCCTCCATGATTCCCTGTAGCCGTGCTACTATCATGGTTTCGCTTCGTGCAGGTAGAACGGTATTTTCCTGTACAGCTGTCAACACCGCGCTGCCTTCATGTGGATGAAGGAATACTTCCTCGGAGCCCACTTTAATGGTTCTGTTCCTAAAGTCTAATTAGAAACCATGTACATTCATTACGTCCATTGCCAGAATCACGTCTTCTTCAATGTCAGCTACGATCACCGTATGCGTGAACTTTTCTGCGCCACTCCCCAATTGGATTTGTGTTTTCCCGTGAACGTTGGCACTTTCGCCTGTGGCGGTCCGCAGTCGCAGTCTCGTGAATAGAAGCTTCTTTCTGGAGGTTTGTTATCTCTGGTCTTATCATTGTTCTAGTTGCTCCAGTGTCAACCAGCAGAGCATATTTCTTGCCATTTACTTCGCCATCCACATATACACTCCCGTTGCGACATCTGAGCGAAGCTATCAGTATGAGAGGGTCTTTGGAACGATTATGGGTCGGTGCTGCCCCCTCGTATCCGACCCGTCCTAGTTTTCCTGTGACTGGGGTTCTTGGTTTGCAGGAGTCTTGGGGCGCTTAGACGAACTACGTACATGCCCTAGCTCGCCACAATTTCAGCATCTGATCTTTCTCGGCTTCTTGTCCATCATATTTTTCATTAAACTGACGAACTGGTCAAATCTATCTTCGTCACCTTCTTCTTGGATGGTCCTAGCTTTGTTGTAACCCGAAGCCTTCGTTGCTGCTTCATATTCAAGAGCAGCTGTCAATGCGTCAACTAATGTTTTGGGATGGGCTAAGCGAAGCGTCCTCTGCATATCGGGGTCACGTAAGCCATCAATAAAGGCATGTATGCCCAGACATTCCATCATGTTCTCTGCTGCTAAAAAATTTTCATCAGGATTTAGACCCATCTTTTTAGCCCTGCATACAGCAGAGTCTATAAGATTATTTATTTCCGATGAATTTGGAAATTGTTGATCGGGTTACCTCTAAAGAGTCAATAGCATTAATGTTCTGTTTTTTTAGAAGGTACGTATTTATTTCAATTTTATAAAATAAATTTTTTAAAAACATTATACAGATTAAAAAGTCGAAAGGAAGTATCCGTTTGCGTAATACCAACGCTTTGGCTTTTGTTTTTTGGTCTAAGGAAGTATCTTCTATTATATAATCTAGAACTTCACATATTTCTTCATATGATATGTTAATGGTTCGTAAAGTTTCCGCACGCTGTCCATCGTGTCCTTGATCAATTCTTTAGGCCAATAGCATTTTCAACTACTTGAAGTTCACCTTTAAGTCTTTCACCTCTCTTTGTACTAGAACTAAAAAAAATATACTACATATATATATATATATATATATATATATATATATATAAATGTTTCCGAAACTATGGTACTGTCTACACAACTATACTCTAAAGCTGCGTTTGTTCTATGAGGCTGGCAAGGTATCTATGGAACGGAATGACCTATGAGTTCGGAAACCTTTTTTTGTGCACCATTACATTTTCCCGACATTGATGAAGTGAAGTCGTAGCTTTGTACAGCTAATTTTGATGAGTCAACATTATGTAGGTTAAGGTTATTTATTATGTCATTTGCTGTACCTTCTCCGCTTTTGTCCTGGGTTTCAGCAATGGATAACAGTCCCTCTGTTGGTTTTCCTTTTACATCGACATACCGGACAACTATTGGGTCCGGAATACTATAGAATAATCCTTAAAACTAAAATGATTCGGAAGAATTCTAGGGTGGTACCCCTAAACTATGCTACTGAGTACAAGTATGTTATTTCGCCATACCTTTTTCATGTGTATTAAATACAGCTCCCCACCACCCCATCGCGACGTCCCTGTGCATTTGTCTTGCCTTAGTTTGATATCAAGTATGTTATCTTTCGTTGTATGTTTTGTTGAAACATAGATCAGCGAATTGTAATTGCAACGGCAGTTCAAAGTTCCTTATCATGCATGACACATGGTTCAGCGAATTGTTACTCGCATTTAAAAATAAGCAATAGTAAATAATAAGTTATTTTCAATAATAATAAAGTAATTACATCGACCTATACGGCCTCTATATTAAGATTTCTGCCCTTTTTAATGAGAAGCTTAATCGATATAAGCCATTTCCACTTCAATTTTGTTGCCTATAATTCCAATCATAATTTATATAGAAAATAAAATTTTATTAAATTCTGCCCACCTGCTCCGAATAATCTTCTTTGTGTTTAAATCAGCATTTCATTTAGTATTTCATACGTAATACTAATTAAACATTTTTAATGTTACCCTGTATCTAGAGACGAAGAACCTGTTTCGATGCACAGTTGAATTGGTAGGTTTATACTAGATTGGATATAATTAATTGAATTTGGTGAGGTTAGTAATATGCCTTACAAAGGAAGTTTATCCTTTATACGTACATAAACCAGAACGGTTTTGGGAGAGTCAACATGAATTAGGTTAAATAACTCAACTTCTAGCATATATTCCAGAAGCAATCAAGCTTATGGATGTGGGGGTTGAATAACAAAACTGATAGATAATTTTGATTAGAGATGCAGCGTTTAATTGTATACATACGTACGCCAGAATTCGTTTTTAATCGCTTACAATAATCAAATATAACGAAACTATAGTAACAAAAAGATAAACGGTTTTAGAGATGAAAACTAACTTTTCTGCATCTGTGAGACGCCCTGAACCATATCCTATCATAAAATTGTCACTTGTATTCACTTCGGAGGCTGTATCGTGCTAAAAAACCGAAATTTCTCCAAAAATGACCAAAAATGTATATCCGGATTTATACGACCCGTTGTACTCACTCTGTTGAGCTGAAAATTAATAGGGTCATGTGAAACATCCTGAAAAATATCCAATTATAGAATTGGTCATTTGTATACACTCTGGAGGCTGTATAGTGCTAACAACCCGAAATGTATCCGAAAATGACCACAAATGTGGTACTACAAGTACCATAGCACCCGTGGTACCGGCCCTAGTGAGCTGAAAATCAATAAGGTTTATTTATAAGACGCCCTGAATAATATCCAATTATAAAATTGGTCATTTGTATACACTCCGGAGGCTGTAAAAATGACCAAAACGTATATCTGAATTTATAGGACCCGTTACTGTCTCTAGTGAGCTGAAAATCCATAGAGTTTATATGTGAGACGCCCTGAACAATACTCAATCATAAAATTGGTCACTTGTATACACCCGGAGGGTTCATCTGTGAGATATCCTGAACAATATTCAATCATAAAATTGGTGACTTGTTGCATTCCGGAAGCTGTATCGTGCGAACAAGACATGTTACAAAAAGTGACCGACGACGACAACGACGAGATACACACAGGATTTTTTTTCCAAAAAACCTTTTTTCGTGTTGTTTTTGCTGAAGAACGAAAAATCCAAAATTCCAACTTTTTTGGGGTAAAACAATACTTTTATCGCATACTAGATAGGGGCCAACAACACCAAATAACAGAAAAATATTATATGTGAAGTCAATTGTAATAATATTGTGATGCTATTTACATTGGATAAACAGTACAAAATTTGGAAAATATATTAAAAGATCATCAAAATTAAAATGAAATAGAACAGCATTAAATTACCATGAAATATCAAACAACATGCATTCAATTATACTCGTAACTAAGGGCGTAGCCAGGATTTATAACAGGGGGGGGGGGGCAAACTATGGTCCATGGTCGTCCAAAATGTAGAATTTTAGGTTAGAAAGAAAAGGCAAATGAAAACAAAACTTAGAGCTTAAATTAAACTAATAACATTTTTTCTGGGTTTAAACTAAATTTAGCCAAAACTTTCTTCACTATGCAGTCCTGATTTTCTTCCAAACATAGTATAAAAATTAGTATAAAACAAAACAATGTGGCGTGGATATTCTATATCTGATGCTAATATTTTTTCTCTAGATTAAAAACACAAAATGAAATTAATAGCACGTATAAAGTGTTTGATCTTTAATATGTGATATGTGATCATTTCAAGTTTTTATATTTAGTCCCATTTGAGATACCAGCTGTCAAAATCGGTGCATTATTGTAATTTTTGTTATAATCATATTAGAAGGCAAATAACTCGGCATCATAATAATGAAAAATATATAAAATTATGATAATAATGCACAAAATCATTTTCCAAAGCTAATAAAAATTGTTTCACAAAGGTACAAGCAAATAGTAAAGAGCAATGGAAAATTTTGTAAACGCTCGACAATTGAAAAAAATAATTTTGAGCAAAAATTAACATCGGTTGTAACATGTCTTCATTATAAGCTATCATTACATGGTAGTTTTGTTTCATTTTGTGCTGGTTGAGCAGCCAATTTTCAAATTTTTGGACAATGTTGTACTGTCTGTCTTCGCGCTGGATAGGCAACTAACTTTATATACACTTTTGAGCCTGGAAATTGCCAGAACATTCGCATCGCCGGTACCCGTATATTCCCCACTTGTACCTCGATTTTCTCGAACTCGAAGAAAACCAGTGGCGTTTCGTTACACTATTAAATAGGCCACTATCGCTAGACAAGAGTACTTACACACCAACTCAATAGTTGTTATAAGAGTATTTATTTCGGATTCTGATGTAGGATTGTGTATTGAATGTTTCAAAATATTTCACACTAAAACTACTTATTGAGTAAATTTATTTTAATCAATTGATAGGATTAATAAATGTAGTTAAATGAAAACAAAAAGAAAGTGACAATTTTTTTACCATTTTTCTCAAAAATGTCCAACTGTTAAGTGGTTGAATCGAACACTAAAAATTGACGTATCCTAAGAGTAAATCGAACACTCCTTTTTATCCAATTCTAGTGTGGGACAATTCTGGTGTGCATCAATGCATAGATCGAAAACACTATTAATATATATTAATATATATTTAGCACTATGTCAGTTTTTCAAACAGCTTTGTTTTTTGCTAATGAAATATATTTTAGTGACAAAGAACACGCGAATAATTTTATTTATGAGAGCTTATTAATTAATTCTAAAATGTTCATAAAAGCAACCAAACGACCACAAAAACAAACAAGATATATAAAACAGATAACAAAAAAATATGCAGAACAGAAAAATATGTATATTTTAGATTTAATTTTTTGTTTATCAAAATTTAAAAATTATTTAATTTATTTTTGCTTCCAGGGGGAGGAGCAGTGCCCCTCGCTGTCGGGAAATAATTTAGGGGTAATGCAAGGACAAACTAAGAGAATCGCGTATTTCCATAAACATGATGTGAGCATATAGGTATACGGTATATCCCTCTTTATCCCGTTTAAGGATTTATAGTCAATATATTTCATATAATTGAATATAACCATAATAATGCGCGATATAATAAGGTTCGTAAGGTATTATGTTGAACACAAAGGCAGAACTGATGTTCGGGGCAAACAAAGCAGAACATTTTAATTTAAATCATGATGAATCAGATTGCATCAGCAACTAGCGATTTCTGTTCTCTATCCGCCAGCCGAAAATCAATCAGAGAACACTCCTAATTAACTTGGCAAATTGATTGAGCTGCAACAACGGTCTTTTGATAAACTAAGCCATGGGCGTACGGACTTTAATTAACAGGTACATTGGATAGTAGGTTATTTATATCGATTATGCATCAGTTATATGTTTGTGATAGAGATAAATATTCGAATAGAAACTACTTAGACTATTTTAACAATGTTATACTAAGAATTTAAAGAAAAGTAAGTCAAAGCTTAGTTATATTACTAAGCAAATACAGAAATCCTGCGTTTGAAGACTGTGCAGTGATAGCCTTGACATATATTCAATCGATATCACCTACGTAGAATCATATTTTCCAAATTTAACTGGTGAGATGTCTTAATTAATTCCGTGTCAACAAGAATAAAAATTTTCATAGTGTTTTTTAAAATAGTATCAAGCAACGAAATCCATTTTATTCTTCATGTCTTTAAGAAAACAATGCTTTTGTTAACATAAGATACATCCTGTTCATTTCTTGTAATATTATGTCAATTACACCTCGTATTTATAACCAAGGTGTAAGGGGTGATGACCGAATTAAGAAAAATGTGGTTCACTCTATTAGATGACCAATGAAACTCAGTCGACCGGGTGATTACCGGTATAATTGATTCAACTATACGGGCGGACGAGCTGACAAGGGTAGGGTGACTTCATTGGTCTGAGGCTGAGAAATTGATCCCAAAGAACCATTCTGGTCAGACAGGGGAATGTAAAAGGAAAAGAGAATCCACTTTATCAAATATATTCCTAGCACATTCATGGATTAGAAGTATGTCAGTAGTTCTTCAGTAAACAGAGGGTGCTAAGAAGCTAGAGATTTCCATGTCATAACTGAACTGTCTTATTGTCAAAAAGCTGAGTGCTGGGTACATCAACTGGTTAAATGTGATATGAAATTTTCAGAAATTTGATTTCATATCCCCGAACCTTCAAATGAGAAAACTGAGAATAAATGGGCGTTCCTCGTGATTATATTGACGTGTTGATCACATAAATACTATTTTAAAATGTTGGCAGTGCTGCCGTTTCTGTAATAATATGGTGATCGATTTTACCCACTGATCGATAATATACACCGCTCCCCGATATCTTGCATCTTTAAAACTGTAATATATTAAATATCAAGGACAGTAAGGAGAGTCGACTGATTAATATTGTAATAGAATGGTAAACTTGTTACTATTCGAGATGCGTGGAAATGAACCTAGAAAGAAACTACCAGAAATGTGACATATCGATCCATTCTGATAGTCAAGCACATATTAAAGCATTGAACTCCCATGTCGTCAACTCAAAGTTGACATGGGAGTGCCGAAGAACGCTTGATGAATTAGGCAAGAATAACAGGGTCTCTTTAGTCTGGGTTCCTGGCCACTCGGGAATCACGGGAAACGAAGAGGCAAATACACTTGCCAGGAAAGGAGCACAAATGCCCTTTATTCGCCCGGAGCCTTTCTGTGGTGGAGCAAAATGCTCCTACAAGAAAGAGTTTCGGAAGAAAGAGGAAACCGAAAGAGAAGCTGTTACGGGTTTAATAGTTTACACTAATTTCATAGGTATAAACAATGCAGTCTTTTCAAAGGATGAACTCCAAATAATTTAAAATTTTGCCTTTAAACAAAATAAATTAGTAGGATGAATAAATACATAGATTATTCTAAATAAATTCTTTTAATATTCTTCAAGTGTTGTTTATGAGTA
This sequence comes from Galeruca laticollis, assembly GCA_963921935.1. NCBI lineage: Eukaryota > Metazoa > Arthropoda > Insecta > Coleoptera > Chrysomelidae > Galeruca > Galeruca laticollis. The sequence continues at coordinate 162,947,044 of OY998177.1, read as the reverse complement.
TATGTTATAGTAATTGACATTAAAATTTCCATGGAACTCATAATTATATGTTAATTAATTCTGGTTCTATGTCATATATAAATCTGCATTTCTATGATTGGGCAGGTTCAAGGTTAAGCAGGTTATGTTTTTAAAATTTCTTGGCATGAAACTTTAACTTCAATCATGTCAATTCTTTTTTGTCGGTGATCTATTTGATACCCTTTCTTTTTTTGGTCTTCGATTTTTAAGCATGAGAATCTCTAGGATTTTTACGAAAAAAAGAAAAGAAACGCTATTAGTTGCTTTCAAATTGTGTTTAGTTTTTGAAAACAATCTCTGAGAAGAGGATTTAAAGATTTGAACAATTGATATAATCCATCTAGGCCACACAAGATCATCGGTGAGTGCACACATTCTCATGGTTTCTAGAATATTATAGTTAAATATAAACTTCTAAGACCTCAACTGTATAGAGAACCAGGCATCGCATTAACTGTTACCTCCCGGATGGTGGTTGTAGTTCACCACCACTCTGGTAAGATTGTCCGATACAAATACTGGCATCTAATATAACTTTAATTGGAGGAATACATAAAACCGGCCAAGTAAGCTCTTTGCAATTAATCAGAAACTCTGGTTTCCACATAAGCTTAAATTTTATGAATCCTACAGAATCTTTATATCATATATTCGCCAGTTTGTGACTGTTTCATCATCTCTGTTAAATATATAATTTAGAAGCTCTTTACGCATATAGTTTTTAGTTTAAATCACAATCAGCTATACAATTTACAAATTCAAATATGTTACTTTGAAATGCTGGGGTACATATTTTGATCCATGTAAATTTTGTACAATTCGCTTTTAGGAATATCATGTCCGGGTAATTTTTATCATTGGGTTTTTTGCACTAATAGATAAATTACTTCTTCAATGTTTACTTTGTATTGTTAAATATTTCCATAATTTCTGATGTAACATGACAGCTTTAACAGTTGAGGTTCGTTCTTTTAATGTTCCTAGAATTTGTGTACAGTGATCATTAACCACAGAGTTGATTTTTAACTTTCGGATACCGAACGTTATCGCACAGTTTGTGTTATCCAAACCATAGAATCCATAGATAAACTCAGTTATCCAAACTATAGATAAACTTAGTTAACCAAACTATAAATATTAGCAATACAATTTCTATGATGGAAATTATTTAATATTCTGCATATGAATATGAAAATGTAGCTATACTTTTTGATAAGTATACTCAATACTTTCATTTGATTTGGTATTTGCTTGATCCATTCTTATATACAGGGCTATTCCGCAATATTTATATACTGCGACAGTGTAAAATGTTAAAATTAGGTATAATAGACAGTTGAGAGGGTAGTATTGAATATTTTCTTTGATTTCGTTCCTTTTATAAGTGTGTACATAGAGACGTTTTATTTTAGTAAAAAGGTATAGACACCTACTTTGGTGTTTCGTTTGGAACTCGCCTCCTACTTTTGTTATAGTTTGTTTATTGTATTCTTGATACAATTTATCGTTTTTTTCATCTCTTGGTGAGGGAGGGGTTTGTATATACAGTTTTTTTGTGTTTAATTTATAGGTATATTTGATACTTCTTGTATTTTGAGAATAAGTTTTTTTTGTAGTATTAGACTATTTTTTATTCTTAACATGTATCTGAAATTGTATAAAATAATTTGTGGTTTTTTGATGATATATTTAATATGACAGTCTCACCTTAAATGAGAATCAATGATGACTCCCAGATATTTAATTTTATCAAGCGGTGAAATATGATAGGGCTTGTCATTTATACTTACAGTTAAGTTATCGAAAATCGGTAAACCAGTTCTGTTACAGCTAAAAGGGGCGTAGTTCGTTTTTTCTAAGTTCACTGTGAGTTATTCACTATTTAAAAAATATTTTATTTCACTAAAATCGTTTTGGGATTTTTCTTCTTCCCAAGTGTCAGCTGTATAGAGTATTGCCGTATCATCAGCGACACCAAGAATGAATCCATCATTTTCAAGAGAATATAATTCATTCACATAAATATTGAAAATAATCGGCCCTAAGACTGTACCTTGTGGTATTCCGAATTCAATTTTTCTTGTTGTCTCGCTAATGACTTCATCGAGTTTCACTCGCTGGTATCTATTTGATAAGTAATTTTCGAACAGCTTCAGACTTTGTCCTCTTATACCTATGTTTCCAAGCGATTTCAAAAGCAAACTGTGTCGAATGCTTCGGAAAGATGTATAAAAACGCAAAGGCACGGATTACTATCATTAAGTGCTGTGGTTATTCTTGATGTCAAGGTTAATATCGCATCCTCGGTAGATTTCTTCTCTCTAAAACCAAATTGATTATTAGAGATTATATTATATTTCTTGAGGAAAGAATCTAAACGATTTTTAAAGCCTTTTCAAAAATTTTGGAGATGTGTGTTATCAGGGAAATAGGGCGATAATTTGTGATTGTGGTTCGGTCTCCTTTTTTGTATAGCAGGATTATGAGTGACTCTTTAAAGTCCGACGGCCATATTCCTTATTCGAAATATCTGTTGATAAGGTTTTTTAAGGGTTCCAGAATAATATTTGCAACTGATTTGATGGTTTCTGATTTGATGTTGTCTATACCAGCAACTTTTTTAATTTTCAGTTCCTGAATTATACTGCGCAGCTCTTAGAATCTATTGGAAGAAGAATAATATAATTGCACACGGTTTTATTTGCTGGTGTATAGGTTGGCGTTCTGTTGTGATTTATTATTTTTGTTAATTTTATTCACTACATCCCATAATTTTTTTGAATCCTTATTATTGTTTTCTATCTGTCTATTGTAATATTTTCGTTTAGTGATCTTAATTAATGAGATCAACTTGTTTTTGTAGTGGTTATAGGTTATATTGCAGTTTCAATTGTAAGTCGTTAGGATTCTCAGTCACATTTTTATGTAGTATATTCTTTGTATTTATGGATTTAATTAAAGCATTAATAATCCACGAAGCGATTTTTGTATGTTTTCTTTTTATTTAACGTTTTTCTGTGGATTCTTTGATTGCATTGGATAATGTTTCTATAAATACGTTAGTAGCAACAGTTGGATTTTTTTGATTGTGTATTTTGGTCCCAGGAGTGCTCTCTAATTTGTTATTTAGTATTTTTATGTTTATTGTTTCAACGTAATTTATGTTAAAAAATTGACTGTCTCGACCCTTACTTCGTGGAATATGCTCATATTAGTGTTTTTAAATGAAACTCAAGGTCTCTAGTTAATTCCACAATATAATACAAGTTATTGAAAATTTTCAATAACTTGTATTATATTGTGGAATTAACTAGAGACCTTGAGTTTCATTTAAAAACAGTAATTTATGTTGTCTACTTTAGTCACTTTTTACGTATTAAGTATCATTTGCAAGATAGTAGTTGAGTGGTGTGTTATATTTGTTTGGAGTACGATTGGTAGTATGATCTCAGTAATATTATTTTTGGCTTTCATGAATATACATGCACGCCCAGTGTCTTGTTGGATTATTAATAGTTGAGATGTAGCCGAATTCGTTTGTGTATTAAACTGTGGTGGGATCGAATTCCAATATGTTGATGTTTAGATCTCCCATGAAAATGTATAATTCTTCTGAGTTTGTATCATGCATATCGAGGTAGTTTTGTAAATTTATAATACATTCTTTCGGATTTGTATCGGGTGATCTGTATAACGCATACATTATCGCACGAGTTTTATATAGATGTATTTTCATCGACAATATATTTATATTATTGTATAATTGTATAATTTCGTCTGAATAGTTATAATTGTTTTTTATATATATTACAACGCCGTCGTTTTGATTGTATCTACTATCAATATAAATTATTTCATATCCATCAACTTGATCCATCTGATATCTGCCAGGTTTCAGTTAAAATGATCAGATCAATATCGGAAATCAGATTTGATCAAAATAGCTTGAATTCATCTAGATTTTTGTTTATGCTTCGTATGTTATTGTGTACTATTTTAAAGTTAGAGTTACGTTTATTTACATTCAAGATTTGACAGCATTCTTCTGTAGATTCTAATGTATAAGTCTCGATTTTTTCAACAATAAAATCACGAATATATTGATTCATAATAGTTAAAATTACGAGTAATATTTCACTGAGCTCTATGGTGCATAATATTCAAAGAATAAAATTTTGTACAATTGTATAAACAAGAGAAATAAAAACATTTACATATATTAATCTATGAGACGAAATTATGAAAAAGATAGTTTCACTTAAGAATTATTAGTGTTTCTCATGGGGTTTTTGTTACCGTAGAGCGGGATGGTAGAACTGGAGGTTCGGTGAATGTTTGTTTTTTATTCCTTGTCATCAGTATTTTCTCAAGTACCTTTGGAAATTCTTTTGTATGGTTTTGTATAGAGGGTGTTCCTGGAACACTGTTGGATTTTTCTTCGATTTCCTTGACGTTTTCGCTTTGTTCCCAGTTCTCAACACTATAGATTATACCGATCACATGAAGTTTGTTGTTTTTTATGTAACAGTTGGTATTTTTATCCTCTCTAGCCTGGTACAAATGCTTTCTCAGTATTTTGTAGTCTTCTCGCTGTTTGATGGTCATATCATTCGAGATAGATATGTTCGTTCCTTTGAGTTTCTTTGCATTCGCTAGTATCGAGGACTTTTTCAGAAAAGAAACGAATTCTATTTTAACTGGACAGGACTCTTGTTTGCCTAGTGTGTAAAAGTTGTTTAGGCCTGAATGTTGTACTTCTACTCCAACAAGTCTCTTTATTTCACCAGTGATGAAATCTGTTGAGATGTTCTGTCCTGTATGCTTCAATCCGAATATAATTATGTTATTTTCTTTATTTTTTCTCTCCAGTCGTTCCGCTTCTTCTTCCAGTTGTTGGTTCACTATTTCAAGTTTAGTTAGTCTATTTTTAATTTCTTCAACCTTTAAGATGAGCCGCACTTCCACTGCTTCAATTACTGATTTTAATTCCCGTTTTGTTTCTATGATTTCCTCTATTATCATTCCAATTGTTTCGGTCATCCCAACGTTTATTGTTTACAAGTGCTTTATGCCAGAAACGGTTTGATTGCTAATAAGGAAAATTACTTCTGGTTTTATGTCTGCCGATTGTATATATAACAAATTACTTCAATTTCTATCATTTATTTCACTGAAGCTCTTACTTGTTCGAAGGATCTTACAGTATTTAAACTATATTCGAAGCTTGTAGAATACAAAACGATGTTTTGATAGTAGAAATTTGTGATTTTTATTGTAATATAAATATGTACAGTACCTGTACTATTTCAATGTAGTAGTAGTTTTTTTGTCTTTATGTAAATGGCTCACAAAAACAATGGATATATCAAAATGCAATAAGAAACTTGAACAGCACACTTTTAGCATTAATACAATACACCAAAGTATAGATGACGGTTTTCTGCTTAATTTCATACCAAATTTGTGTACTAACTTTCCTCAATACCTCCAAAGCTCTCGACATTCAATGGAGCAAAAATATAATGAAACTCATTAGTTCAATTCACGTAAATAGTATTAAACTCACCTCATCATCTACAAATTCAGTATGTCAATTAGATTATCATCTATAATTTACGTAAATGTGGATCACTCTGTATTTCTGCTGCATTAGCTAATATTGTCGGTGCATTATTCTAGCTCAATATGTAATACGTAAATTGGGTCCTAATGAAAATATTCTCATAAAAGCATCACTCTTAGATGAAAAAGAGTCATCTGGGTTAATGTAAAATTACCCTCCGTGACAAATGGAAGTACACTTTTCATTAACTTTAGCTCTAGTTACATATCTAGACGTATAGAGGCGTGTTTTAATGTGAGAGTGGTTTTCAGTTCTTTAAAAATTTGAAAGAAGATATGTTCACTACTAAAGCGTTGCTTGACTAATTAGCAAATGAGAGAGTTATATTTTCTGGTTTGGAAAGTATTGTATGTGATGCGTGGAGAGATATTGAAACTTGACAAAACGTATTAAGTCGTAGGCCCTATGAAAGTGTAGATGCTATCAGGGGTGAATGGAGTGACCTATACCGGCCTGGGAAATTAGAGGAAGCGGCCCAGAGAATATGTCTCTACAGGCGAAATTTTTTGTAACTAATAGTAATGATATTGACGGTAATAAATATTTTTCATCAAAGAAAAAGTTACTTAAGGAACATAACATTTTATTAAGGCAAGGACATGAATCAAACAAAGAATAAAATGAAGAATCAAACTTGAAGAATAAACTGAAGAAACTAACAGAAAATAGTTAGTCCAGTCAATATTATCATTTGAAATGCTTAGATGACGATAAACTTATTTAATACCGAGTGTCCCACTTAACTTTTCGGGGTTTTGATCGCTTATTACACAAACAGTTTTAGGAATAGAAACATGCGGTTTTCGCCAGTTTTATTGAAAATCACAAAAGTTTTTTTCTCAATGATGGGATATTTTATCGTAATGCCGGTTTGACCGGAAATTAACACGGCGATTTTTAGGGATAGGGCAACTTTGTTATTTTAAATAGAACACCCTGTATATTTTTAGTCTAACACAAAGCTCAATCTTTTAGCTTTCTAAACATATATAGTTTGTGCTGTTTTATCCGGAAATTATGGCCTAAAATTTGAGTTTAACAACTTGGTGCAAGAATTAAAAGAGATTGACCATGCCGTGCCCGTTAATTTTTGCCGCCAAGGTTTAAGATTATTTACAAGAATTAATTACAAAAATCTTCTTATTATGTCTGACGAGGCTACTTTCCACCTAAATGGTCAAGTAAATAGACACAACTGTCGCATTTGGGGTTCAGAGAACCCTCACAGAACTACTGAATATGTAACAGATTCACCCAAAGTATGGTGTGCCATGAGTTCTACCAAAAGTTGTGGCCCATTTTTCTTTAGTAAACCTACCGTTACCGCAGTAAATTATGTAGATATGCTACAACTGTACTTTTTTCCGCAACTTCAGCAAGATAATTTATTACGGACATGTTACTTTCAGCAGGTTGGTGCAAGTCCACACTATGCAATGACCACTAGAGAACTTTTAAATGAAACATTTGGTGAAAGGTGGATCACCTGATTTAACGGTACTGGATTTTTTTTGGGGTTACATTAAAAATCGATGTTACAACCCACCCCCTACAACCTTGAAATAATTAAAGACAAACATAATAAATGTGATTGAAACTATTCCTAGAGAGATGTTGATAGCTAGTTTTCGAAACTTAATTAAAAGATGGCGAGTGTGTGTAAACGTCCGAGGACATCATTTTTAAAATTTGTTGCAATAATATTTTTTGTTAAATGTCTTTACGTCCAAAGTTGTTAATTTTATCGACATTTATAATAAATAGCCTCAGAAAATGCTTAACGTTGTTTAACTTAAAGTTTAGGCCATAATTTCCAGAAAAAGTAGCACAAACTATATATGTTTAGAAAGCTTAAAGATTGGACTTTGTGTTAGACTAAAAATATACAGGGTGTTCTATTTAAAATAACAAAGTTGCCCTATCCCTAAAAATCGCCGTGTTAATTTCCGGTCAAACCGGCATTACGATAAAATATCCCATCATTGAGAAAAAAACTTTTATAAATTTCAATAAAACTGGCGAAAACCGCATGTTTCTATTCCTAAAACTGTTTGAGTAATAAGCGATCAAAACCCCGAAAAGTTAAGTGGGATACCCGGTATTAAAATTTCAACTGAATATCGTTAAAATGTATTCAATAATTCTATAATTATTAAATACATTTATTGACTGTGTTTAAGTCACCATTGTGGAGCGCCATCTTACTTATTAATATACGTAGCGTTAATGTATGGAACAAAATACATTCCTTTAAACAATATTAACCTATTTATATTTGAAAACATCTCAAACATAGGTAAGGCTAGGTTTGTAATGAGTGGGTTAATAAGGCCCACCACTGCGACTCGTAAGAGTCTATTGTGACTCATACCTATTCATATTTCCCCAAACAAATTCAGCATCTTAACGAAGCCGATTAATTTGTTCGGTGAATGATATACTACCAAAACTGCCATCTATGGTTGTCAGTAAAACTTTGCGCCATGTACACGTCTCAAGTTTAGAAAGAATAAAATTTCCATTTAATAAACAATTAAAGTACATAAACAAGTTTAAATCACAAAAATTTTTGAAATCACGTAAAATACCATGTCGTATATTAAATTTATCCACCTTTTTCTATTTTCAATTGATACTTACAAAGAAACATTCTTCCAAATAATTCTCAATTCATTGACTGAAATTTATTCAGATAAAATTTTTATATATACATAATTATTTTACAACTAATTTTAGGCTGATCTAAAAAATCATTTGGCAAGAAAAAAAATTTATAAGACTTGGCCCAATTTTTGGTATAAGGCTGCAAAAATCAAATAGCTACAGTATCTAAATCATAAAAAAGAAAACAATTGTGAATTTTGTAATGGAAGATTCAATATTATTTATATAGTACATATAAGTTTTAAAGATCTATTTCCATATAGGGAAGTACAAAAACCAGAAATGTCATATTATGTTGACATGCGTACCAACAAATATGATTGAATACATGATGGATGAATAAATAAAATTTGAAAATCATTAAGAAACTATGTATGATAATTGAATGAACAAAAAGTAGAATAAAAATGGAATAATTACATAAATGATTTATCACTGTTTATGTTGCCAAAATTATATAATTATAATTTAAGTTTCCACCAATCACAGGACTTTTGAAAATTGAAATAATTAACAAAACAATTTATAGAACTGATTGTGACGTATTATGAAATTATAAACAATATAAAGTATATAATACAACAGAACATTTATGTGAATAAAAGAGTGATTTTGGATAAATAAGAATGACAATCAATCGTTATAAAAAATTGTAGTTTATGAACATCCGCTTGAAGCAAGTTTGTTGATAAAAAAACAATTGAGTATGGCGAGGAAGGTAGAAGCATAAGCAACTCCATGTCGGGGCTCTTCAAATTTTATGCGAAAAATTATTAAAATTAAGTATTCAGGCCATTCTACAAAGTAGTTTCACAACCAGAGATCCTACCAACAAATCAAAACGGATTTCCGATCCAAAACGAGTCTTCTCTAAGTAATATGAGAAATTTGGTGATCTACAGCAGTGAGAAAGGACGCTAAAAGGTGCGGACATTTTGAGACAATCGTTTTCTCAAATAACAGGTTAGTGAATTTATTTCTTTGGGTTCCAAAGACGAACAATAAATATAAATGATCATTCAATTAACTAATAAAATAAATATTGAAGGCCATAAATAAACAATACAAAGAACAATTTTGAAATATAATTAATATCGTTCAATTTTATAGAGTATAACAATGTTTTTCAATCTATCCATGTAGGAAATAAGAGATTTCTAAAAATACTTTTATAGTTTATAGTTGGTAATTTCATATATGTAATTAATCTGTTTCGTTGTTTATCACCATAGAAACTTTTCTTGTTTTATACAAGTTAAAATAACACACAACCAGAGATGTGTAACAAGACTGCTCTGCGCAAGCGTGGTATATTTTTAAAGGTTGACTATTAATTTCAGTATGCGTGAGGAGCACACCATAGGCATCGCATAATTTTATTTCTATAATTAAATAAAAATGTGATACTAAATAAATAATTAATTATAAGTTTCAATCGGAACATTCTTATCCATATTTTCTTTGAAACAATTTATTCATTAAATCAATATATAAAAGCATATGGTGATTTTTCAATTTATTTCAATCGCCCATCAATCCAACTAAGATTAGGAGTATATATTTTCATGCCCAAATATCAACATTGATGAACAGCCGAAGGTAAAATAAATAAGGTAAGTTCGATAAACAAATAATAAGGTATAAATAGTGAAGTAATTATAAATAAACAATAAATAAAAATAAATAAAAAAATATGATTATTAATTCAATCGGCCCAAGGTAGGGCTATAATAAAAGAATTTGATATATTGGCAGCAGCGTGGGGCAAATAATAAATAAATAAAAAAAAAATAAAAACCATAGATAAATATATCAATACAATATATATATATATATATATATATATATATATATATATATATATATATATATAAACTTTATCTATGCTGTCCATAAGAACACAGAACGTGAAGAAAATCTATTTATAATTGAGCTTTTGAACCAAATTATAGAAGGAAATGTATTAAACCAACTAAAGATAATGTAAACATACGAATTCGGTACGAGAAAGCTACTGTGTGAGTGAAACGCGTCAAGTAGTTGAAATTGAAGATTAGTTCAAATATAATGAAGTTTTAAACCAATTATATGAATTATATTGTTTTGTTTCATCGTTATATTTATTTATTTATTTATTTATTTATTTATTTATTTATTTATTTATTTATTTATTTATTTATTTATTTATTTATTTATTTATTTATTTATTTATTTATTTATTTATTTATTTATTTATTTATTTATTTATTTATTTATTTATTTATTTATTTATTTATTTATTTATTTATTTATTTATTTATTTATTTATTTATTTATTTATTTATTTATTTATTTATTTATTGAAACAAAAACCCCCACTACAAAATACAACAGCATACAATAAGGTTATGTTTACATTTAACTAACTTAACTAAGTAACAGTAACACAACATGATAATATCATAACAAGCATATATATACAATCACTTGAAAGGAACCTTAGTAAAGTACTCTTAAAGACTTGGAATGAGCCATTAAAAACATCCAATCTATCCTCTCTATTTAAAAATTCTAGAGATCTGTCTATGAATGAATGTCTACCATAATTAGTTCGGTGAAAACTAATGGGAAATCATTTACAATGCCGCAGCGCTCTTTGTGGAACTTCTGAATATTTCAGGCAGCAAGGATGGACATGATGCAATACCATTTAGTAATGAATAAATCAGAGAAATGTTAAACATAAGCTTTCTTTTATCCAGAGTAAGCAATTTTAGTTCATGTAAAATATGAGAATAGTGATGATCAATGAGATTCAAATTAAATCTATAATTACAATATCTCAAGAATTTGTTTTGTAATCTTTCGAGTGATAACTTATACCAATATAAATACTGAGGCGTCCAAATAACTGTTCCATATTCCAGTTGAGATCTGACCAACCCAACATAAACAGACCTCACAGCTTCCTGAGATAGATCATTACAATTCCTCAAAGTCCCAACATCCTTCGAGACCCAACCACCAATTGATTGATATGCTCACCAAAACGTAAGTGAGAGTCAAAAAGTATTCCCAAATCCTTAGCCAATTCTTTATTTATCAGCAATTGACCATCTATTGAATACGAGAATGGGATCATAGTTTCCTTTTTCCTAAAAGAGATCTTAAAGCATTTTTCAACATTCAAATCCAACAAGTTTACCCGACACCATTCAGACAGATTATCTAGCTTCCTTTGAATTAAACCAATATCGATGTCATTCCAAACCACTAAGAATAATTTGAGATCATCAGCGAACATTTAAAACTTACTCCTTTATATCATCTTTGAGATCATTAACAAACAGGCTAAACAACAACGGAGAACAGTGAATCAAAATAAAAAAAACAATTATTAAAATAACAATTCCAGAAAATTCACAATTTCCATTTTAATACGATAATGTACTATAAATTCAAATTAACTCTTTTATAGGAAGATAATTGAAGTTGTTTTAGTGAACTATTTTTTTATGTTATTTTACTAAACATAACGACAATGCAAGTTTTTTAAAACCTTACATAGGACAACTTTTTATTCGAAGTGATAGAGTAGTACTTCTCAAGGCAGAGTAGTAGAAAATAATTTAACTACTTAGGAAGTACTACTCTATCACTTCGAATAAAAAAATTGGTCTTTCGTGTTTTAAAGAACTTGCACTGTATACGATTTTTCCCAATAACACTGATTAAAGTATATGTAACAGTTTGAAACAGAAAGTGAAATAATACTAGACTCAGGTGGCTGCAACTCTGCAAGTGAGTATTGAATTCAATTGCTAACAACTTTTTAGAGTGCAATTTTTTGATATTTTCGAAAATAAAAGTACTTTCCTCTTGAGCTCTATTGATACTTTATGACGAATCTTGTTTACTACTAATAAATATTGATATTAGGTTATCGCGTTTTAGGATTTAGAACATGTAGAAATGAAGAATAACTTAATAACTAAAATCAATACCAAAATAGTTGACACCAACTTACGGACAGGGGGGCACACTGTGGGCAATTTAAGAATATGAATCCAAGTCCAATACAAAATCATAATCAGGATACTTTACTCGAAGATTGAATTAACGCAGGTTTAGCATTTTTTCCTCTACTACCCTCCTTTCTTTGACATTTTTCGCAATTTCTTTCAGGATTGTTATTTTTTCACTTTCATCATTACAATTAGGTACTTTCTTTTGAAGTCTTGCACCCAGTACTTGACATTTTTCTTTCTTTGATGGTCTCTTAAGTGACTCTTCAACCGAGTGTTCAACTGGTTGATTCTTAGGAATCTTACTTTGATTTGGGGACTCTTTCTCTGATTCTTCTCTAATTTCTTCATTATTTGATATGTCTGCAATTTTAAAATTTAAGTGGATATAACCAAATTTAAAGAACCACGTGATTCATACCTATTCCAATTTCATGGACATGGGTTTAGCCGTTGACTACTACCCAACCTTTAGCATCTAGTAATCGTTCTTCAGTATCTGATAAAGGTTCAATAGGATACCCTATGTTTCCTGTATCTTTTGTGATAATTCTATTATTTCTTGTCTTTCCTTTAACTTGACACTTCCAGTCGGTAAATGTCTAAAATTGGTAAAAACTATAACAAAAAACATATGTATTTACTGCTTTTATGGATAATGCTAATAAAAAAAGAAAATCTTGTATTATACGTACCCTTTTCCATTCTGCAGAATCCTTAATAGGACCACCTAAACTACTAAATTTGTCTGAAAGCTGTTTCCTTATGTTTTTAATAATAACAGGGCTTATAGCATCAAATTTGTTATTCCTAAACGGTTCATTTTTGTATTCAATTCATCCAAATACATTATACATTGTGCCTATATAGTCTTGGTGTTTTAACTTTGTCTTTACCCATAATAAAAGTTACGTGAGTAAGTGAATAAAAATCTCATGTAACAAAACTTCTATAAACAAATATATAGGTAATCTTTCCAACCTAACAACACAACAGCACAATATGTCAAAAATATACCAACCTTCATAAAATTGTAAAAATATTATCATTATGTTTTGCCTTTAGATTTTAACGTAACGATATTATTACAGAATCTACTCTGAAAAAGTATCCTTAACATACTAATCGTTACCGTAACGACAAGTTACAGAATAGCTTTTGCTGTTGGACTAAATACACTTCATGAAAATGTTCCAAATGAGTAAATTATTATTATTTCTTTGCCTCTTCAATTTCGGTTTGTAGAATTCATTTTTATAGAAGAAATTGATAAACATAGTTGAAAAGCTTGTTTATATTTATATTTGACATAACAAAATGACAAATGACATTTGTATTGTAACGTCAACTGACGCTGTTGTGAGGGACGATACAATTCGATGATTGTAGAAACGGCGCTCGAGAATATCATTTTTAGGAACTATTCGAAAATAGAGAATTCACAGCCTTGCGTATGCATGACGTTGGGAACGACGTCAAGAATAACGAGATTCAGGGCATCAGAGTGAATGAAATTTAATCATCGACCACCACACCTGCAATAAATGAATCACCGGTAGTGACATTGATTTTTTTAGCGAAATATCGAAACCACACATGAAAAACCTCAAGCTTTAGAAATATTTTTACAAAAGTTACAACTTTTATTTTTTAGAGCTGGATATCTTTTCAATAAATACATGGAAAATTATCATTGATGCTGCAAATGGAAGATCATATATGAATTATATGGCAAATGTATGCATACTTTGCCTGTAGATAATATACTTTTTAGTTAATTAAAAAAATAGAATTGCGGGGAGAGGGAAAAGACGAAATTTTCGGTATAAGAGTGTCTGTCGTCTAGCGCAATTTGAAAGAGGGCGGAGTCGAGACGTGACATGGCGCGAGTGACGAGCAGTCACTCTTGATTTCAGGTCCGAGGGTGAGAGAGAGGCCCTGCCAAACATCAGATACCTGACTCGAGCCGCGGTGGGGCAGGTACAAATTGTATGCTCGGCTGTTTCATAATCATCTAAACAGATACGGCAAATCGGATCGTCCGACAGGCCAAGTTTCAGCATATTATGATTCAAACGACAGTGGCCTGTTGAAAGGCCTGTGTCTCGCCGTTGGACAAACTACCCGTTATTCCCGGCCTAGACGATTCGAAGAATGCACCTACGGCACTTTCTTGACCTTTTTGAAAAGAGTATCAGACCAATATCGAAAAAAACTCTTTATTTTTCACAATTAATATTCTGACAACTACTGTCATATTTTCAATTCTAAAACACACTACGATTATTTTTTCAGTTACATATACATATTAAAATCAAAGTAATAAAAGAAATGTGAGAAAACCTAACCTCTCTGTCTAAAATTTCTAACAAAAAATATCTAGAAGTAAAATAATCTAAAGATAAGGATATGAAAAAAAAGGTGGTATTTCCGACAGCCTGTTAGCACCGTAGGTCATGTCTATTATAGCCTAACATTTGTTTGGATACCTTATTCAAAGGATGTATGGAGTCCTTTGAATAAATCAATCCTGGTATACTATGCCAGAAGTCTAAAACTCTTCTGCTGTTCAGTTATTTAGTGTTTGTTTAGCAATACTTGTTGCGATGCCAATTGTATGCTCTGGTCCGATAAAGACACAAGCGGAACTCTCCCTTGCAAGAAAGTTCGCCTTCTCATTATCATCCATACCAGAGGGGCCAGGAATCCAGACTAGCGATACCCTGTTGCGTTCTCCTATTGAGGCGAGTCTTTTTTGGCAGTCTAAAACCAATTTCGACGTTACAAGGTAAGAGCTAAGTGCTTTCAAAGCCGCTTGGCTGTCAGTGAAAATTTTTATTGACCTATCTGTGTGGTTAGACTTCCCCAAACTCTTCACACATGCAGCAATGACGTAAATTTCCGCCTGAAATACGGTTGCATAGGATCCTAGAGAGGTTGAAATTTCTGTCCTAGATCTGCGCCCGTATACACCTACACCAGAGCCTGAGAGTGTCTTTAAACCAGTGGTGTATCAACAGATATCTGCTCTTAAGTGTTCATCCTTGCGGAGGACCCATTCATCTCTATTTGGAAATAGGATGGTACAAGGCATATTGCTGTTTACTGTTAGAGGCATTATAAAAGAGGTCATTCCCAGAGCATTATGACTCTCAGTGTCCGCTAGCATTCTGCATTGCTCTGTATAAGCCTGTTTTGTGCATTTAGAAATATGAACAATTCTATATGCTGTCCATCTGGCCTCCTTTTCAAGAAGTATATGGAGAGGAGGTAGGTCCAGGAGGATTTCCATTACCGCTGACGATGTGGTAGTGGCAGCACCAGTGACTGCCATACAAGTCAAGAGCTTTGCTTGGGCCGTTTTCTGTAAAGCTTTTGACCACCAAGCAATGGCTCCATATGTGATCATTGGTCTAAGAATCCTCACATATATCCAATGGATTTGTTTCGGACCCAAGATTTTCCACAGATCCTACGATATGTCCACAAGGATAGTCTGGCCTTACTTTTTCCAAGTTTTTTATCTATGAAGATCTCCAAATATTTTACTTCCGCTGCAAATGGAATAACCTCACCATCATAGGAAAGTGGCGAAAGGTGCGCCAAATTCCTTCTCCTAGTGAAGGGAACTATTCCAGTTTTACCAGGGTTAAAAGACATCTGTTCCCTCTGGCACCAACTGTAGATAAGTTTTTTCGAGGATATTATATGCAACCCTTCCTGATTTGATCCTTGCCAGAATGATAAGGTTGCCTGCATACGCTTGCAGTTCTACCCGTCTTCCCAAGTAGGTCATCCATCAACAGTGACCACTACATAACACCAGACAATTAACACTACCTTATATCTCATTTTATTAAGAAGAATTAGAAATACAAATTTCAAATATCCTATTATTTTTCACATCATTGACTGAACTATAACTAATATTTTTGAGACTGCATTTTTATACCAGCACAGGTGTTCACTTTTTACTTGGTAATCTGACATCAAGAAAGTGTGTAGTATTTTCTGAGGAATTTGGATAATTATAGCAACTATATTTTTAGATAAGAATTAAATATTCACAATGTGGCGTCCTTGCGTAATATCGAGTTCGGTCCAAAATATTGTGTGTTACAACGACAAAAATTTAAATAATGGTGCTGGAAGTGAAAACAGGATTCGACGACATTTAAAATTATAAGCACAGGAAATATGTTTCAATGTATATAAGAATCTAGGAGAAAAGTTTGGTTTCGATGACGAAACAGAATCATTGCAAGCAGTATCAGATTTAACAAAACTTCCCCTGTCAACTATTGGTAAAATAGCCAAGAATGGGCCTAACGAACGCAAGAAGCGATGTGATAAGGGATTGGTCAAACCTGTAATAAAATTATTACCACCATATATGACTGTTACAAAACTAATGAGTTACCTACGATTGAAATAATAAGAAATTAATTGACAAATGCAGGCCGTAATGTAAATGGCTGTAAGAAAACTATTGAAAACTGAAATAAAAAGTTGGGATTCAAATTCAAAACGGTTAATAAAAGTCAAACAGTCATGGAAAGCAGAATAATAGTGGATATGCGTGCGGTATACATAATTTTGGAACAAGTAACTAAGTATGGATAAGAAAACTGGCCAATTAACTGTCTCGACCCTTACTTGATGGTATCTACTCAAATTAGTGTTTGAAATGAAACTTACTGTTTTTAGCTAATTCCCCAATATATTGAAAAAATGTTGAAAATTGTAAAAAATTGACAATTGTTTCGACATTAAATATCATCGTCAGAATGACAGAAGTTACATTTCATTTGATGCCTACCTGATGTTTAATAGTTGTTTTTGACTAGACCAAGAAGTGACCTAACTTGTGAATGACTTAATATATATTAATAGAGAAAAGAAGAAGATATGATATTACTAATATTAAAGCTTAGCCCTATTGGAATATCCTGGATATCAATCTTCCCAATTAAGATCATTATAATTGTGCAATGATATAGAAAACCAGGAAAACTATATCTGCTGATCTTTACAATTATCACTTAAGAAGACAGTTTAAAAGTGGAGAACTCCAATTTATCTATTCATTGGAGACTTCATATTGTGGGTTTCTTAAGTGTCTTCTAATTTCCAATTCTTCAAGGAAATTCAGTTCTTGTTTCTTATCACAAATATGTCGTACTTCTAGTTCTGTGTTAGATGTCAATGAATGATTGGTGTTAAGTAGATGTTTTGCGTAGTGGGATTTATCTGGTTGTTTTAATCTGTATGTTCGTAAGTATTCACTGTATGGGATTTCAAAAGTTCTAAGGGTCTGACCCAAGTAAACAGCATTACATTCTGGACATTTAAGTTTATATATACCTGATTTCTTCAATGGTGATATTTTTGTGTTTACATTTAACGATTTTGTACTTACGTTACTTTAAGTTTTAAAAGAAATTGTTGTATTTGTTGCTAAACATATTATCTTTGAAGTAGTATTAGAAATATTTCCTGCATATGTGATGGTTTTATAAGTTTTTATTTCTTTAGTTTGATTAGGAAATATTAGTTGTAATGACACTTTTTCCTCTTTTTTTATTGATTAGTTTATTTATCATATGTAATGGATAACCGTTGGATGTTGCTATTTGTTTAATAGTATTAATATCTCTATCAATATTACTTTTTATCATAGGAACTGAAAATGCTCTATGTATCTTTGAATTATATGCCGCTAGTTCATGTGACATGGGGTGATTGGAACTATATCGAATAGTCACATTAGTGTGTGTTGGTTTACGGTAAATTGAATAATCAAGTACATTATTAAATCTTTGAATTTTTAAATCAAAAAAATTGATAGAGCTATTTTCTCCAACTTCTAGTGTAAATTTATTTTGGTTGTAAATTATTAATGTGGTTGAAAAATATATCTAATCGTCGTTCACTATCTATAAAATGAGTCAATATGTCATCTACATATCTATACTAAAATAAAACATTTTTCGAAATATTACTTTCAAAGATCTTTCTTTCTAAATTGTCCATGAAAATGTTTGCCAAAATAGGTGATATGGGGCTTCCCATTGGTAAACCTTCATTTTGAATATATATCTTATTGTTCAAAAGTGAAATAATTCTTATTAATATATATATCAAATAAATTAAGTATCATTCCTGGATCAATATTTTTATCTTCTAGTGATTTTCATACAAGTATTAGACATTCTTTAGGAGAGATTTTAGTGAACATCAAATGAAATGAGCTTAGAGTCATCTTGCAAGTTGAATGCTTTTAATTTTTTGATCAGTACCATTGAATTTATAATTGAATATTTAGATGTATATCCGTAACTATTGAGTATATTGTTAAGTCTCTTTGCCAATATATTATTCGGAGTATTAACATAAGAAACTACAGATCTAATTGGTTTCGTTATTTTATGTAATTTAACGGTTCCATATAATTGTGGAGAATGAGGATTCTTATTTATGATGGACCTCTTTCCGTAAACACTTAAAAGATAATTATTAACAAAATCCCTTACACTATTAGAAAACTTTTTCGTTGGGTCTGTTCTAAGGACTTTCACATCGCTAGATTCTATAAAGTTATATATTTTCGAATTATAATCTTTAGTTGTCAATATGACAGTTGCGTTCCCCTTAGATTTTTTTAGTGTTATGTTATTATCTTCTACTTTCTTTTTGATTGCATTTAAAAGTGTAATGTCATTTTTTGTTTGATGTTTAACTTTTGAAGGTTCAATATTTTTGATTAAATTGGCAATTTTTAATTTCTCATAGGGAAAATTATTTGAATTAAATGTTAAAGCTATTTCTGACTCTGTAGCTATAATTTGTTTAATATTATTCGTAAATTTTGGTGGTATGCTGTACCTTACACCTTTATTCAAAAATTCTATTTCACTATTTGTAAAATTACTGTCTGAAATGTTTTCAAATCGTGGTGCAAAGTGTATTGGTGTGTAAGTACTTACAGTTTCATGATATTTAGTGTAGGTATTGAATTCTATGTTGTGTGTGTTCATGTTTCTGTAGCTTTTGTTCTTGTTTCTTAAATTTCTTATGCTTCATTGTGCTGAAACTCTCTCTGATTTTGTCATCTAAACAGTCAAATTCTACTGGATGTAGTTGGAACGTGAGTTCAGAATGAACAACTTTCATGTAGTTGCCTAAGGAGTCCCTTATTTTAAACCATTTTCTTGTGCTTGAGGTGCTTCAACATGGCATTTCATAATCACATAATTTGATATTACCTCATTTCTAAGGCATTCATGGTTAAATCAAATGTTTTGTAATGCTTTGTAAAGTTTTTTTTGTAGTAACTTCTGGTACAGTCGGGTCAAATCTTCTCACGAAGATTTTTTAATGAAATTTATTGGCTCGACCCTTATGGGATCTACTCATATTAGTGTTTTAAATGAAACTTACTTGCTGTTTCTAGCTAATTCCACAATATTCTGAAAAAATGTCACATGAACTAGCGGCATATAATTTAATCATACATAGGGCATTTTCAGTTCCGATGAATAAATGTAATTTTGATAGAGAGATTATTATAGTTAAACAAATAGCAACATCCAACGGTGATCCATTACATATGATAAATAAACTATTTAATAAAAAAGAGGAAAAGTGGCAAACAACTAATATTTCCTAAACAAACTAAAGAAATAAAAACTTATAAAACCATCACATATGCAGAAAATATTTCTAATAATATTTCAAAGGTAATATCTTTAGCATCGAATACAACAATTTCTTTTAAAACAGAAAGTAGCGTAAGTACAAAATTGTTAAATGTAAAATCAAAAATATCACCATTGAAGAAATCAGGTTTATATAAACTTAAATGTCCAGAATGTAATGCTGTCTCTTTGGGTCAGAACCTTAGAAATTTTGAAATCCGATACAGTGAACACTTATGAGCATACAGATTAAAACAACCTGATAAATCACACTACGCGAAGCATCTACTTGACACCAATCATTCATTGACACACACAGAACTAGAAGTACTACATATTTGTGATAAGAAACAAGAACAGGATTTCCTTGAAGAATTGGAAATTAGAAGACACTTAAGAAACCCAAAATATGAAGTCGTTAATGAACAGATAAATCTGGGGAGTTCTCCACTTTCAAACTGACTTCTTAAGTGATAATTGTAAAGATCAGCAGATATAGTTTTCCTGGTTTTCTATATCATTGCACAGTTATACTGATCTTAATTGGAAAAATGATATCCAGGATATCCCCATAGGGCTAATAATCTCTAATCTTTAATATTTGTAATATCATATCTTCTTCTTTTTTCTATTAACATATATTAAGTCAATCACCACTTCTAGGTTTAGCCAAAAATAACTATTAAACATCAGGTAGGCATCAAATGTCATTCTGACGATGATATTTAATATCGAAACAATTGTCAATTTTTTAGAATTTTCAACATTCTTTCCATATATTGTGGAATTAGCTAGAAACAGTAAGTTTCATTCAAAACCGGCCAATTGCCTATTTGAACGAAAGGTATGATACACACGACACAGTTGAGAAAGGATGGACTGATGAATCCACATTTGTTTGTCAACAATGCCTGCAAACAAAGGATCTAGACTTATTATTGTGCATTGCGGAGGAAATGAAGGATGGGTTTTAAATGCCTTAAAAATATGTGAAAAATAATGGAAGATTGCAACGTTGGATAGAAAACGGTCTCCTTGGCATGGCTTATATTCGGAGCAAAAGTGGTTAGTTCGATCAGTTCTCCTTCGAAGACTGGTTTTATAAAATTGCTTTTCCGTACTTATCAAAGCTCCAAGGCAAAAAAGTTCTCATCGGTGACAATTTGTCCAGTTACATATCCGTAACAGTTATCAATAAGTGTCTTGAACATGACATCAGCTTCATACTTGTACCCACCAACTCCACTCGATGTAGCTTATTTCAGACCAATGAGAGAAGCTTGGCGATTTGTCTTAAGACAATGGAACATCAAAAATCGGGTAATTTGTCAGAGGAGAAATTTTCCAAACTTATTATCCCAGACTTTTCAACGAATTGACGTACGATCTGCGGATAATATTAAATCAGGATTTGCAGCATGCGATATAGTTCCTTCTGATCCTCAGCGACTGTTGAAAAAACTAGCGGATTTTGAAGAAGTTGATGTAAATGTTGAGAACCGTTGGATTGATAGAGAACCTTGCTCCTGTCGCAAACACATGAAAGCCAAGGGGTAAGAAAATGGCCATTCAACCTGGACGAAGAGTGACCTTTGATGAAGACAACAGAGATATCGAAGATAGAAATGATAATGGAGAGAACTTTACACCAGTCCCTAAAATAAGTAAGCTAAGACGCAAGAAAATGGCCATTAATGTATACTACACAGACGTCGATGATGAAAACTACAATGAAGATGATACGTCAGACCAATCTGAACTAGGCATAAGTGACCTAATAGAAAATGAATCAGAAGAAATAGAGTATGATGAGACTGAGCCAAGTACAAGCAACAATAAGACTGAACCTGTAGACTCTAATAACCCTCCAACCAATGATGAGAATGATTTAATCCATGTAGACACTAATAAGACTCCAACCGATGATAGGCCAGGAGCACTACAGTTTGACATGGCTGTGTCGTGACGTAGAGTAGATATTGGTTACGAATTGCTCGGAAATCATGTAAGAAAAGAAAATATGAAGGTCCGCCAGCTGAAAAAGTTGTGCTATTTTCAGGAAAAATCATAAACTGCAAAAATCGCTCATTTTTTCCGATATTTGTTATTATAACTCTTTAAATATGGAAGATAGAAAGAAAGTATACTTAGGAAATTCTCTACAAGATAGAATTGGTTTGAAATTGATATATTCAATTTTTTCGTTGAGAAATGGCGATAAATGCAATAAAAGTAGCTAAAAAACGAGGTTATTTTAAAGCATTTGTTTCGCAGATAAGAAATCATCCAATCACGCTATAAATTGGGATTTAAGAACCTTATTATAGTATAAAACAATATACCAAAGGCCGATTAAATGGGCCTGATAGTTTTTACATGAAATAATTGTTAATTAATTTCCGCAAGAAAGTTAACGTCATCTTTGCGTTCATGCCAGGCTTACATTTTTGAGTTGTAATAGGCGCCGATTTTTTTACAACTAATTAGACCTCTAAACTATAATACACAATAGTTATAATGAACAATTTTTAAGTTTTTATCATTTTTTACGCGATTTTGAAAAGTTGAAATCAACGCTTCAAATCGAGCGCGGCGCAAAAAGTTGCTGTATCTCGGCTTCTATTGGGCCGATTTTGATGATTTTTTTTAATCTATGTAGCAAAATGAAAGAACTCATTTTTCAGAATGGCGTCTACCAATTATGACAATTTAAGCATCTACAGTAACTACTTATAATTTGGCATTTTTTTATGTTTATAATAAGTAATCATTGATTATAATTATGTCCATGCTAGGATTGTTCATAGCAATTTTGTATAGTTAAAATGAAATAAAATAATATATTTATGTAAAAAAGTACAATACAATAATGTTGTAACAAAAAAGCGAAATATCATTATTTATTATATGTAGATCTTATAATGAAATAAAATATACCATTAATGTACATAACAATTAATTGTACTACCCGTAATTTTGATTACTAATTATTTTAACTATACGAATTTGCAATGAACAACATAATCCTAGCCTGGGCATAATTATAATCAATGATTATTAACAACATAAAAATATGCAAAGGTATAAGTAGTTACTGTAGATGCTTAAATTGTCATAATTGGTAGACGCCATTATGAAAAAATAGTTTCTTTCATTTTGCTATATCGATTAAAAAAAAATCTTCAAAATCGGCCCAATAGAAGCCGAGATACAGCAACTTTTTGTGCCGCGCTCGATTTGAAGCGTCGATTTGAACTTTCCAAAATCGCGTAAAAAATGATAAAAACTTGAAAATTGTTCATTATAACTATTGTATATTATAGTTTAGAGGTCTAAGTAGCTGTAAAAAAATCGGCGCCTATAGTAACTCAAAAATGTAAACCTGACAGGAACGCAAAAATGACGTTAATTTTTTCGCGGAAATTAATTAACAATTAATTCATGTAAAAACTATCAGGCCAATTTAATCGGCCTTTGGCATATTGTTTTATCCTATACTAAGGTTCTTAAATCCCAAGTTACAGCGTGATTGGATGACTTCTTATCTGCGAAACAAATGCTTTAATATAACCTCGTTTTTTAGCTACTTTTTTTGCATTTACCGCCATTTCTCAACGAAAAAATGGAAAATATCAATTTAAAACTAATTCTATCTTGTAGAGAATTTCATAAAGAACAAATTCGTAAGTATACTTTTTTTCTCTATCTTGCTTATTTAAAGAGTTATATTAAGAAATATCGGAAAAAATGAGCGATTTTTGCGTTTTTTTGCAGTTTATGATTTTTCCTGCAAATAGCACAACTTTTTCAGGTGGCGGACCTTCATATTTTCTTTCCTCACATGATTTCCGAGCAACTCCAACCAATATCTAATCTACGTCACGACACAGGAATATTTCAATGGTTTGGGGTCTAATTCTCCTGGACTATGATAAGACTAAATTAATTCCTACTAGCATAAATTTTTTTTAAAAAAACCAAAACGTTCTGGTTATGTTTGAATCAACCGAGAGACATTTAAATTTTGTTACGATGAAGATGTCGATAATAGTTTTTTAAAAGTGACTTTCCCCAGGAAAAAGTTTTCAGATAAAATACACAGACGTAGAAGGCAAATCGATGGAATTAAAAGAATATCTTATATATTTTTTATGAAAAACGGTAGACTTAAGACGAAACCAAATTCAGTTTCTTGATAAATTAACCTATGTCTCCATAGGTTAGTGTATCAGTATTATTGTTCTAGAAAATATTTCATTTTTTTAATACGGTTCTTTATTTTTTGTTTATAACGTTATATATTTTTGGTTCTAGAAACTAGTTTAAGTTGACGATGTTTTTTGTTTTAGGATTAATATGAGAATGAATTGTTTCTTTGTACTTATAAAGGTTTTATTTTGCCCATCAATATTTTAAGAATTTTTTTAGGAATTGGTGTATCCAACTACACTCAAAGGGTTATTAAAAGTTGGTTTTACTTGGTTTTGAAGCCATGTCCAACATCACCCCCTTTTCTGGGTAGAGTTGGACTCAACTTTAAAAAAAATATTAGCGATTCTGTATTTTTCGCAAAATTTTTATTCAGGTCATTTTGTCGAAGGATAGACCTAAGGCAATATTCATGATTTTTTAAGGCGCTCGTAACGGAATTACCACCTCGAAAGACGTTAAAAAGTGTCCAACTTCACCTCAGATGACAGTACTGTTGTACTCAGTCTAATAAAGGATGTCATTTTTACAGCTAAAATGAAATCCATAAGAATGTGGGAATACAAAATACAGCAACAAGTATGAAGTATGAATAAGCTTTTCACAAAATATTATTTCTCCATAGTTCACACAATATTGTCTTAGTATTTCATATGCAATAACACCTTAGTTATGCTATTCATAATTTTTCCTAATCCAGAAATTAAATAATTGAGAAATATAAGCAGAAAGTTACTTATAACAATAATCTTATATCCACGTGATTTTACTTGGGAATATCTTCCACGTTTGAACTCAACAAATCCAAGAATTACACTGAACTGAGTGAACTGACCATCCGAGCAGGAATGTTGCAGGAGTGAGACAAGATTCGATTAAGTTCGTTGAAAATCGTATCTTCTCGCTATACCTGCTGCAATTTCTATCGTAACCGTTTGGAGCGCTTTGTCTAGAACATCTACTTGCTCTGTTGCCAAACGTATATTATTATTTGACATGCTGAATAAATTTGAAAATAAAATACTTCTAGGTATAATTACTTCGAAAAATTACAGTATTAACAGAACTTGAATGAATTAATGATTGTGTAGATCCCAACGTACCATGAACACTTGATTGAATAAGTAGGTACTAAACTTTCTCAACTTTTTCTTATTTTGGTTTTATTACTCAGTACATGAACATTGATTTGTAAATAGAAAAACATGATAATGATAAATCAGATACACACATAGGTGAGGCAAAACTATATAGGTAGATAGATATATAAATAGGTAGATAGATAGATAGAATGAATCCAGAACCGAACTAATATTAAATAATTCCCAGAGCCCGAAGTTTATACAACTTAATGTAGACAGACATAGCACCGCACATGATTTGCTGGAACAAAGTTTAAGTGAAGAGAAAATAGACATTTTTATAGGACAAGAACCAAGTAGAAAAAGAATAGAAAAACGGTTTTGTGATAATAGGAACGATTGTTTCATCCGAGTTAGTAAAATAATTAAAGTAATAAATGTATATCGAGGAGACGGTTACGTAGGCATACAGTTAGAAAAACTGTATATATATTCGTGTTATTTTTCACCAAATCGACCTTGGAATGAATTCGAGAACTATCTAAAGAATATACAACAACAACTTGAGAAAACTAAAGAGAAAGAGAAAATAGTGGGAGGAGACTTCAATATGAAATCAAGAGCATGGGGATCTAGAGTGACAAATGAAAGGGCTCAAGCTTTGGAAGATTTTATAGGAGCTAATGGTCTGGTAATCATGAACTAAGGAAATGTTCCAACGTTTCAAAATGCAAATCGTGGCTCCATTATTGATATAACGCTGTATACAATAAATATCACTAGAAACATAGAAGGATGGACAGTAGTTACTGACGATGAAAACATGAGTAACCATCGCACAGTAAAATTTCAAGTAAAATGGGAAAAATGCAGTATAAAACAAAACCAAGCCTCGAATAGATGGAAAGTATCTCAAGAAGGTATGGAAAAACTTACAGAGAAGAGTAAAACCCTACAGAACAAAAAGAAAGATGCTAATGAGCCGGCAAACGATTTAATAACAAATATAACAAAACTCTGTAATGATACCCTTATAAAGAGTAAACACCCGAAGCAACATCACACTCCTAACTACTGGCGGACCAATGAAATTGCTGTAAAAAGAAAAGTATGCATAAAAAAGAAGGCGCTTAACACGAGCAAATTCTGCACAACACAGAGCAATTGAAAAAGAGCAGATGTCAAACGAATACAAGAAATCCAAGCAGGAGCTAAAAACGGCAATTTTGAAACAAAAGGTGAAAGGCTGATAGGTTGAAGAGAAAAGGCTTAGAAGTTGCAGTGGAAAAAACAGAATACATTGCCCTGGCAGGAGAATATAAAGTAGCAAACATGCAGTTTCGAGTAGAAAATCAGTTGATCGGACTTAAAAATGAAGTAAAATACCTAGGTGTATACTTAGAAAAGGGAGGAAAGTTCAAAGTACACGTATAAAAAATTACTGACAAAGCAAGCACAATTTTAAATGATCTAACGAAAATAACAGCAAACGTAAGCGGACCCAGATCCAGTAAAAGGAGAGTCTTAATGTCGGCAGTTTCATCTATAATGATCTATGGAGCTCCAATATGGCACGAAGAACTAAAACAAAAAAGTATGAACTTATGCTTGAAAAAGTTAATGAATAGATGAATGGCAATGAGAATCACTTTCGCCTATAGAACAGCGTCGGCTAGCTCTGTATTGGCGATATCTGGTATTCTGCCTATCAAACTTGAAGTGGAAGAGAGAGTAATTGTACACGAGAAGGCACATTATGTGGGAAAGAGGCTAGAGACACAGTAATGGAAAAATGGCAAAAAATCTGGGAAGATTATAACGGAAGAACTAAGATTTTTATTAAAAACGTTAGACAATGACAGGAAAGAAAATTGGGGAAGGTTAACTATTACGTGACACAGGATCTCACAGGACAAGGGATATTCGGTGATTACCTCTATAAAATAGGCAAAGCACAAAACGACATTTGCTGGTACTGTGAAAATGCAGATTCCATGCAACATACAATTTTCAAATGTGAAAAGTGGGTGGAAATTAGAGCAAGGGCCAAAAAAGAAATAGGTGTCCATATCACGGAAGAAAATGTGGCAGACTTATTATTGCATAGTCAGAAATCATGGGATGTAGTAATGGAAATGATAAAAAAATAATCCAGACGAAAATTTCAGACGAGAGACTAAGACAGTTGAAATAGATAGATGTTAGTTATGAAAGAAAGATGGATAGACCTCCTATTTTGTTCAGAAGTAATGCCACTGGCGGTTCCGGCACAAAAGATGGTGAACAATAGAGGTGAGGTTTGGTGGGTAGGTGGACCAGGTACTGAGTCCCACACTCTCTAACGCGATAGAACCAAAGCGTGTAGGGGTAGAACATGAGTTTCCTCACCTGTCAAAAAAAGATAGATAGATACATAGATATAAAGCAGAGGACCAGACAGAGAAAGCCGATGTCTGAAGTGCACGCATGCGGGTCATAAGGCTGTGAATTGTACTAACAATCCCTTCTGCATACATTGTCAAAAAGAGGGGCATCAATCTGGAAACTTAAGGTGTCCCAAAAATAGGGGAAGAGAAAATCAGGAGGTATCCCAGTTAATAGAGCATAATAATGAAACTCGAGTTTCTGCAAATCAATACCTTCACGAGACGCCCATGCTATGATCTTGCATTAGCCGTGGCCAAAGAAATAGAAGCCAGCATGATTCTGATAAATGAACCAAACCGCAATGCTATTAAAGATAGAAAGGACTGGTGGTCTGATGCAGACTTGAAAACAGCTATCAAGATTATTGACAGCAGTATCACCGTAAGTAAATATGGTAAAGCGTACAGTTTTTCGTACATCGTAACATCTGAATTCACGGTGTACAATTATTATGCTTCTCCAAATAATGAGTTAGATGACCTCGAGTCTGTCAAAGACGGGACTACTCCTAATTTCTAGACGTGACATTAGCTACAGTGGACATCATGAATAGAATAACTAACTGGGAAGTAAGTGATACTGAGTCCCTAAGTGACCACAACTACATAGTATTTGAGGTAGCTGACCGAAAACTTGGAGCACTAGGGAGATCGGACAGAAATGGAGGATGGCAGGTTCAGAAGTTGGTCAAACAG
Organism: Galeruca laticollis; assembly: GCA_963921935.1. Taxonomy (NCBI): domain Eukaryota; kingdom Metazoa; phylum Arthropoda; class Insecta; order Coleoptera; family Chrysomelidae; genus Galeruca; species Galeruca laticollis. The sequence goes on along the minus strand of OY998177.1, from coordinate 162,918,622 downwards.
AAACTCCAACAACTTATCACAAACCCACGGCAGGGCATGACCCCCTCAGCAGAAGCTCTCACTCATACACTGAAGCAGATCAGCAATAAAACCATGCACGAGACAGGTTTCGGAAGAGATTAAACTATACGAGAAGCGTAAGAGGAAATACACCAGAATAAATACTGCGCCATGGATGGAGTATAAACACTCAATTCAGTATATCTAGGGGAATGGTTAGAACATAGTCATGAAGAGTCTAGTTGGCTACCCACACAGACAAGAAATGCCTATGCCAACAATGGATAAGGTTGTTGACCACCTATTCCCAGTGCATAAGGAAGTAAACTTTGACCCTGATAGAGTTGTGATATTTTTAAATTTTAGCGTAGAAGAATTACGCATGGCATGCGCCAAATTGAAGCTGAATAAGGCGCCTGAACCTGGACCTATTCCAGCGGAAATAATTAAAGTTATGTCCTTGAACTAGCCAGAATTAACACTTACTGTATATAATGGATTAGCTGGCCGAGTAGAATTCCCTAGGGAACGGAAACGAGCCAAACTGTTGCTCTTGAAGAAACCGGATAAACCCATCCATAATCCCTTAGCACACAGACCAATATGCCTGCTCGACATAGAGCGAACATTATACGGGCAACTGATCCTTATCAGGCTGAAAAAATAAATAGTAAGAACAGGCGGCTCATTAGGGCAACAGTTTGAATTCGTTGAAGGTAAACAAGCGGTGGGAGCTATAGAAGAGGTTTTAAAAATTGCCAGGGCAGCGGGAGAAGAATACTCTTAGGCACACCGAAGACTTTGTACGATAATAACGTTGGATGTCAGAAATGAGCTCAATTCTACAAGCTGGCAGACTATCGTTGAAGAGTTGAGAAGCAGACGCATTGATGAAAGCCTCATCAGTTTAATAAGGGCCTACTTATCTGACCGGGAGATAATCTTGTAAACAGAGTAACAAGTTAAAATAAGGGTACTACAGGGTTCGGTCTTGGGACAAACTCTATGAAATATTGTAGTTGCAAAATTCGACGAGACCCTGATGAACACAGCCAATAACGCATTTCAACGGGTATCAAACTGGCTCGAGCATAAAGGGGTAGAATTAACCCCTGAAAAGACAGTAGCTGCTCTACTTACGAAAAAAAAAAAGATGAATCCGATTCAATTCGAACTACAGAACGTAGTAGTAGTCCCCATTAAAGCAGTTAATTACTTAGGAGTTTGGCTAGAGGAAAAAATCACTTTCGCCGAGCATATTGCAAAAGTTTCTGGAAAAGTAGAGAAAACAGTGATAGCCTTGTCCAGACTTATGCCCAATATTGTTGGAGCTAGATCTTCCAAGAGAAGGGAAGTGTTGTACACTCGCAAATCCTTTATGCTGCGCTTGTCTGGTACAAAGTGACATGCAACAAGAAACTGGTTTCCTAACTTGCCAGCATCCGACGCAAACTCTGTATCAGAATATGCTCTGCGTATGGGATGATATCAACAGAGGGAGTAGGGGTGATAGCTGGGGTACCTCCAATAGATCTTCTCGTATAGGAAAGACTGGAAAAATATCTAGTGATTACAGTGCTACCGCAAGGACAAACCTCATGGCGCGATGGCAAAACCGTCGGTTAACCGGAGAATGAGGAAGATGGACTCATCACCTCATACCTAACATTGATCGGCAGACCATTTGGAGAGGTTGATTTCTATATCACGCAGGTAATTTATGGTCATGGTTGCTTCAGGAAATACCTGTACAGCCGCATGAGATCGGTTACAGAGGATTGTCCGTATTGCGGAGAACAAGATGATGCGGAGCATATGATGTTTTCATGCATCAGAAGGAGAAGAATCTGATGAGGATTCCGAATTGAAACTTGAACACAGTTTGATGCGAGTAGCATAATGGTTTCATTGGTTTCAGGCCAGGAGGGATGGAATATAGCCTATAAGTCGTTAAGACACATCATTGAGTCGAAAGAAATGGGAGACAGAGATAGGGCCCGACCATAGCCACAAAGAATACAAACATCACGATGAGGATAGTATGACATCACACTGAAGTAATATGCGAAAGTCGTTCCAGTGCGAGGAGAGAGATGACAGGGACAGGGGGAGGGGCTTTTTTAGTCAGTAAGAATCTGACTCTGACACTACCCACAGCGGGTGTCTTTGGAAGATTTTAACCTTCCCCACAAAAAAAAGATAGAGAGATATGGATAGATAGATAGAACCTACCGTATCTATAGAACAAAACTCTACTACGTAAAGCAAACAAATTTATGACGATGTATTGCCAGGAGTTATTAAGTGATTCCATTCACACATCAATAACATTATGGTGTGTTCAAATCTCAGTATTTTCTGTCCTAAATTATCACCCTTAAGATAAACAATCGTAAATTAGTGACATAAGTATTCCAAGAAACATAATTGGTACATTTCACATTGAGAAATCAATGAGAAAGATTGATTACTTCGCTGTCCGCACACGCTGCATTTTTAGAAATGAACATGCAAATCCTAAATACAAAGAAACATGGTCCTAATTCGAATGCTCCCACCATTTTGTATATAGTACGCTCTAATTAAACAGAGTTGTGACTTAAGCTGGTGTTGAGCAAATGTTGAGATTTTTTAGTTAAAAAGTTCTATCATCCAATTTAAATCATTTTGAGAGATTGCAGAGTTACAGCACTTAAGCTCAATAGTTGTTGATTGTAAGATCAAGTAATAAAACAAAATAAATATCAAGTAGATATGGACAACTGTTACAGTAAAATGAATTTATAAAGATGAATGGAAACGATACTATGATTAAAAAGATCAAGATTGATTAGCTAATAGTTATATTAGTTACAAAAACAATGCTTTGAGACAATTGAAATAATAGTCCTCCTCCTATGATGACTCAGGCGGTTAAAAAATAATAAAGAGTACTTACAATGGAACATACTTTTTTTTATTAACGCTTAATTTATTCCAGATGTAAAAAAATAGGTCACATATCGAACTACTTATTCTGCGGCCAAAAATAATTCGATCGAACCTAACTTACCTTGTAATGTAATTTTATTGATCCATTACAAAGTTTTTCTAGCATTTATGGTTTTTTTAATGGAATCTGGTACCTATTTCTAAAAAGCAAAAGTTTCGAAAATAATGTGTTCAATTAATGGTGCAACAATAATTTTATATTCTGATATAAACAAAAATTTTAAAGGGCTCAAGTGATGTTAACTTCTATGAAATTTTTACAGGGTGCAATGATTCCGAAATTTTTGTTCTAGTGATAGAGAAGACACTTCATCATAATATGTGGAACAGCTTTCGAAATAGTTGAAAAAATAAATTAGTTTGCATTTGGAAACTTCAAAGGGCTGTAACTGAGGTAAGTTAGGCTCTATCGACAAAAGCGGCAAAAGGTAAGGAAAATCCGAGATAAAAAAGTATAATTAAATACGCGGATTCTGTCACAAGAATTACGGAAGGCTGAATGGAATGAAACTTAGGACTAATCAGTACTTTTTCTCTAACTATTATATTTCCTTCTCTAACCAAAGGAACGTGTCAATGTGATTATTTTATTATGCACCATGCAGAAACTGAAGCCAACCTTAAAAGATGGAAACAATATGTCGAAAACCTGTTCAATGACAATAGACCAGAATTGCCACCAACAACCGACGATCAAATAAAAAAGGGACCCGAAATAACGAAAAAGGAAGTCATACATGCTATAAAAAACCCAAAAAACAGAAAAGCAACTAGCCCAGATAAGACAGACGCAGAAGTACTAAAACTTATAGCAGACAAAGAAGAAGCCGAACTGAACATATTAACTTCACTACTTAACGCTGTTTATAGAACAGGTACTATACCCTCAGACTGGCTCAGGTCAACGTTTATAACACTTCCAAAGAAAAACAACGCATCAAAATGTGACGAATATCGAATTATCAGCTTAGTGTCTCATGTTCTTAAGGTATTTTTAAGAATAATTCATACGTGCATCGACAAAAAATGCGAAAGTTAGGTAGATGGCTGTCAGTTTGTATTTCGGAATGGTGAGGCTACCTACACAGGAAGCGTTGTTCTCTCTAAACGTCTTAACTCAAAGATGCAGAGATATGAACGTGAATGTATTTTCATGTTTCATTGATTACAAAGAAGCGTTTGATTGCGTTAAACATGACAAACTATTGGAAATTCTTCATACCACGGGAATAGATAAAGAATATATCATAATCATTTCACAGTTGTACTGGCACCAAACAACAGACGTTAAAATTGAGCAATCAACATCAGAGGCTATTACAACAAAGAGGGGAGTAAGGCAAGGTTGTATCCGGTTGTATCCTGCCACCATTTCTGTTTAATTTGTATTCTGAGACTACATTTAGAGAAGCGCTGCAAGGGGTCCAAAGAGGAATCAAAATCAATGGAGCCGTTGTTAACAATCTGAGGTACGCCGTCGACTGTGTTGTGCTGGCAGATAATCTGGCCGATTTACAAGACTTAATGAACCGTATAGTAACCCATAGGGAACGGCACGGACTACTCATGAATGTGTCTAAAACTAAGCTTCTTGTTTTTTTCAAAGACAAATATAATTGCCAATTTGTCCATTAACGATATACAGGTTGAACAAATAAATTCATTCAGATGCCAGGGGACTATCATTAATAATCAGTGCGACCCCACGATCGAAATAAAAGCACGAATTGAGCAGGCCAGAAAGACATTTATTAATATGAAGCAATTTTTCACGAGACGCGAACTGAGCCTAGAACTTCGAATGCGCATGATCAGATGCTATATAAATTCAACCTTGTTATACGGCAGTGAAGAGTGGACTCTCGATGCGTCAACAGAGAAAAAGTTGGACGTGTCTGAGATGTACCTATACCGTGGTGTAGTGGTTACTTAGTAAGTGTCCCTCGTATACTTGACGTTTACCCTAAAGGCATATTATCATTGAGGAAACCACTTACCTAGCAACCGGTATTCGGGAATAGAATAAACAACATCACATTTATAAAAATCACTGGGTCGAGTTTTAATACGTTGAAATACACAATTATAAATATATCGATCGACTTAGTCAAAGTATAAATAACAATAATTCCATCCTGGTTCGTTCACTCTTATTTTATAGGAAACGTAGTTATGTTTAACTACATGTCTGACCTCTCTCTATAAGTTGTACATGTTTGTTTATATATTAACAGAACGTGCCTCCATTGATAAATGACATTGACCATTTCAGAGCAATGGTCGCTAAATACTATAATTAATATTAACCTAAATTTAACTCTTATTTCTAAACTAATGTCCTTTTGTCGTTAATGTCTTTTAGGGATCACTACAGTGGTATGTTAAGAATATCGTGGGTGCAAAAAATCACCAACACGGTAGTCCTTGCGCTGATGAAAAAATCAGAACTGATGCAGATTGTTAAGGAGAGATGAATAGGCCACATAATGATAGGCGAAAGGTATGAACTCTTGAGACTGATCATTGAAGGAAAAATACAAGGAAAAAGATCAGTGGGAAGAAGACAGAACTCCTGGCTGAAAGACTTAAGAAGATGGTTTGGATGTACCTCAATTGACATCTTCAGAGCCGCTACATCCAGAATAATGATTGCCAATTGGATAGCCAACCTCCGACGGGAGACGGCGGATTAAGAAGAAGAAGAAGGGGGTACTAGTTATCACCCTTAGATTTTTTATTGGAATATCCGAATTATGTTGTTATTTGGACACTCTGAACTCCATAGCTAGATTTCAGACTTCCGAATAAGTAGGAGTGCATAACTAAGATGAAGGAAATGATTTTGAAAATAGAAAAGGAAACCAAAAAAGGAGGCATCAACATCAACGAAGAGGAAACTAAATATTTACACACGTTCCTGGTCATACATAATTTTATAAGGTAAGTGCAGTGAATATGCCCATGCTAAGCAAAATCCTTGATAAGAATTAAAAATGCAAAATAAAAGTAATGTTTGGACAGTAAACGATGATATTTTTTTTATACCATTGTTTCAAAAGTTAGACTTACTGGGCATATTACCAACCCTGTCGTTAATATGCTCATCTCATGTTCCTAATGTGCCCAATAAATTTTATCAAGTGCAGAACACAACTACCTTTATTTATTTGGTACTTGGAGTACAAAAAGTAAGTATCAAAATAATAACATATACTATTTTAAAAATTTATATTATTTTTAAACTAAGGAAACTATTTAAAAAATAAAACAAAAAAAATTAATATCTCTGAGAATGTCTAACAACAGCCTGAACAAATAAAAACTGTCTTATCAGCTTTGGTGAGTCCGACGCACTCTTCATTACCACGATTCTTTATGTTTTGTTCTTCCCCCTTGATCTTTGGCAATAATTTCTTTTGCTTTGGTAGATATTGTTGTTTTGGTGGGAAAAACTTCTTTTTTCACGATAAGTGCTTTGATGTTGATTGCTTTTTTCTTTCTAGTTGTTTTTGGGAAATCTTCATATGGTGTCTCCAACATTTCAGTAAAACTCGTTTTAAAGATAATTTTTTCATCATCGTTTTTTGTGTTTGTGTTATTTTCTTTGGCTTTAGGTTGTTCTTCTGATTTCTCATGCCCGTTATCTTTATTAAGTGATGTATGCAAAATATCCCTGTCTGAACTTTTTAATGTCTCTTGTTCTTTCACGTTTGACCTTGTAGGCTCTTCGCCATCCGATGGTGCCTTGTCTTCAGAAGAAACATTTTCTGTTAAGTCTGGCTGTATAAAGACATGTTATCATCTGTTGATGCTATTTGATGACGACCATTTTCCCTTACTTTGGTATTTTGGTTTGACTGGGTACTTAGAGATCTTTAGCGGGGGAGTATTTTCTATGGAACTTTGATAAGTTCTCTGTTGAGGTCCGGAAGGTCCAGGTTGGGGCGTGGTTTTCCTTCTAAAGTCTTGGTTTTCTGTTAGTCTGCTACTTCTTTCCATATTATTGTCTTCCACAAGTTCTCGTTCTGTTAATATGCTAGGAGCAAAGGCCACTTCGAGAATAGCAAATGGATTGTACGGATATATACCCGTAGCAGAGAAACCTGATATTATATTTTGTAGGGTTACTCCCTTGTCCCAGACGGTAGTAAACAACTCTCCTAACCTCTGTTTAGTTATGGCTCGGTCTCTGTGTCGAGTCCAGTGTAATAGTACCTGTTCCTCCCAATGGTGCTCGAATGATTTTAATACATTCTTGGCTATTGGCTGGAGCTCGTGTGTTGTATTACTCGGTAAGCATAAAAGGGTGATACCATAAGTATCGGCAGTTCCAACAATAGAAGGATCCAAATGACAAGATGCGCCATCAAAAATCAAAAAAAAATTCCTGGAAGCTTATATTTCCCGAAGTACTTGATCCATTCGTTAATTGTTTCAATTGTCATGCTTGCTTTCGTCGTCATAAGCGGCAGAGTGCCTGGTGGCTAGTTGTCACACCATTAGCGTTTCATCCTTTGACCTTTGAATAGATCTGCTGGGGAAATATTTCCTCCGCTGGCGGTACCACAAGCAACAACAGTAACATTCTCCGCATGTTCTGGTGCCACTAGGTGGACCCTTTTGGCTCCCTTTTAAGCAATGATAGTTTGCTGGTGATGCAAAGTTAACCGGCACCCCTTTTCATCCATATTTAAAATTCTTTCAGGTTTATCCATTAGGTCAAGTTCTAAAAGCACTTTTTGAAGCTTTTTCAAAATAATCAGATACAATATGTTTGTTGAGCTTTTGTGCTCTCGCCGGGTTCATATTATGTACCTTTCTAGGAGTAATCTCTGAGTGTCTCTTTAAAATCGCTCGTAACCAATGACGACCAGCTAGACGTCTTCCTTGAGAAAACAAGCTAGATATACCATTTAACTGGAAATAATTGAAAATAGATCTCTGAAGCATTCGTTTCGTAAGGGACCAACCCACCCGGGCCAGTCTAATAATTCGGGACGCTGATTCTGTTTCTTGGTCATCATTCAGAACACTTTTTCTGCCAAGTGATTGTTTTACGGTGGTGTTTTTGTTCATGTACCGATTACGAATACTTCGTGGTATTTTATACTGCTTTGATGTTGAGTTTTTGGACTCCCCATTTTGTATAGCTCTTATGGCGCGCTTAAGGTCTTCTTCCATCCACTGGGAGCGAATTCCTCTTGTTTTGTAAGGTAACATCTGCAAAACCAAAATTTGAATCAGTAGTCATTCAATAAGTATGAACCAACGGTAATATGCCCATAGGGCATATTAACTCCCAATAACGATGGGCGTATTAGCGACAGAAACAGAAAATGCATATTAACATTTTTAGCGGTAATTTACTAACATTTTTTTAAAGGTAGTATGCTAAAAGAATGGTAAAAAGGTATATTTCAAAATGATGTACTTACCGTTATTGTAAACAAACATCCACAATATTTACACTCTATTGAAGCACGTCTTATTTTTATAATCTATAGCGCCGAAATCGTTTGTCACCCCTTCAACCTCTCTGGAGAGACTAACAAACACAGATTTGGCTCGTAGTGCTGTAAGTACGAAATATTGAAAGTATTGACCGCCCTCTATTAGCAACTAAGCTAAACTTTTTAAAATTGCAGCAGGTGAGCATATTACCAGCATGGGCATATTCACCGCACCTACCTTAACTAATTCGTTGTGCTTGATTCACCGTATCATGCTTCTCCTGGAATGCGAAGTGGTGTTCGACAATACTTTGCATTTAATTAGGAATTGGTATTGTTATGTTTTTTATCATATATCATAAAAGTTTATTCCGTACTATATGAAGTAGGTTTCTTCTTCTTCGGTTGACCAAGTTTGGATTTTATTTAAAGTAGCTTTCACTGAAAAGTATCCAGTGTTAGTAATGCATCATAAACTTATCACTCCATACTAATGGTTTTTGTAAAAAATGGAAAATCATTTGCATATTGGTTGGAATAAGATACAGAGGATGGTTATTGGTACCTAGAGCAGTAAGTCACCTGTTAAGCAGTTATTTGATCGAGTGGTTTACAGTCACAGTGATAAGAATAAGGATAAAAGCAACAATTTATTTGCAATTTGCATGTTAAATAACATGGCGTCTAACTTTTTAATGCAATAATCATATCCATATAACGTCAATTCATCAACTGATATCAACTGAAATGATTATTAAAAATGTTCACATAATTTTCAAATGTTTAACTGGCTTTGGAGGTAGGTTAAAGGTGTATAAGAGTACGCACGCTTATTTTTAATATGTACTGCCACCTATTAATAAGCAGTTAGTTATATTAAAATAGCATGCATAGAGGCAAAAGTGAAAATCTACATTACTGACACACCTGTTATAACAATGGCCGATAATGTTTACGCGCGTTGACGATATAGTTGCTGGAGCTTGGTTTTTAGTGTTTTTCTATGTGAGTACTTTAGAGTAGTGAACGTTCTTGATTTCTTATAATATTGTTGTTATTCCTGTAGGTAATAATTAAACATAAACTGAAGATAATAACTAAAATCTGAAATTTTACATAAATGCACAAGAGTATGCAGTGAGGAATGCATAAGAGTACGTAGAGCGTGCCCTTATACTTCGTAGCGCGAAATATTGCTGTAGTGAATATAGTATAGAAATCGAAGTTTTTTTTGTAGATTACTAAATTCCGAATATGAGCCGTTATAAATGAAAAAGCGAGCGAAAACTAGTGGTTACCGAAGGAAATGTAGATGAGATTAAGTGGAAAATCACAGAAGGTTTTAGTAAAAGAAATATAACTAGAGAAATGGGATAAATGAATCAACACTAAGAAAACGGTTAAAAGCGGGGACCGTCCCAAGCTCTTTAGGACGATTAAAAACAGATATTCCTGTAGATACGGAAGCTGATTTAGCACAACAAGTACGTGACCTGGATCTACGTTTTTGTGGTATAAACAAGAAACATCGGAAAATCGCGGCTTACAAGTTTGCACAGGTTTAACAACGGAAAAAAATGGCAGGCAAGTCGTGTATAAAAGGGATTTGTCAACAACACAACATAACACTTCGACAGTCAGAGAAATGCTTAATGGGTCGAATAATGTGTTTCAATGAAGTTCAAGTAGATTGGTTTTATAAATGTCTCATAACCCTTTATGAAAAAGAAAATACTCACCAAACTCCATTTACAATATGAACGAAACGGGTGTATCGACAGTGCCTAAGAAACTACCGAAGGTTTTATCTAACAAAGGAGAAACAATGGTCGAAAAAATAGCTTGCGCAGACTGAGGACAGCTCGTCACAGCTGTATGTTGCTTTAGCGCCACAGGGACATATATCTCTCCAGTTATGATATTTTCCAGAAAAATGATGAAGTATGACCTCTTTTTAAATGCATCTACTGGTACGTGCAAAATGATATCGGAGCCTACAGCAAGCCCAGTGAAGAAAATCCAATACTTTTGATCCTTGACAACCATTCCTCACACCGTGTATTAGAAGCCATACGGTTCTGCAGGAAAAATCACATATATTTACTCTCCTTACCACAGCATGCGAGCCACAGAATGCAATCGCTGGATGTTGGTTTCTTTGGCCCATTAAAGAGGGCTTACAGCAGGGAGTGTAATAAATATATGGTAAATAATCCGGAAAAAGTAATAGCACAGATGCAAGTTGCCGGACTGTTTAACTATGCATATACCAGTGTTTCCAATATTGAAAAATCCGAAAACTCATTCAGAGCTTCAGAAATCTATCCCTATAATCCAGATCAGTTGCAAAAGATGAAAAAGAAATGTGACGAAAAGGATGTACGTTGTCCAGGGTGTGGAGACTTGTACTCAGAATATTTGGAAAATGACGACTGGTCTATGTGTTTTTCCTGTAACAGTTGGGGGCATGAATCTTGCTCAACGTATATAATTGGAGACTTTGTTCCATTCAACTGTTCAGAGTGACTAAATATAGTATTTATCGCAAGTTGGTTTTTAATAGTTTTTAATGTTTTGAGTTTTCATTTTTAACAGTAAACTTTTTAGATAAAATTTTGTCATTTTAAGGGAGAGTTGGGTAATGGTGCGCGGCGGGTAATCGTGCGCTCCAACTTATTTTGAATTTCGCGGCATATAGAGGTCAGTTGAGCGATGCCACAGGCTACGACACGTCACGCGACTTCCGAATGCAATCGGACGTGATGCCAGTACGCACACGACAGAGCTGAAAGCATATGGTGTCTCCTCCTCCCCACACTTCGGATCACCTTCAGCAGCTGGACTTGACATTTTTCAGTCCATTGAAGAACGCTCTTTACCGAGAATATGATCTGTACCTCTCTGCAACTGGCCACCAAAAAAATAACAGAGTATGATATAGCTGAACTATTGAACAAGGCCTTCATGAAAGTCGCGACGATGGAGAAGTGTGTTTCAGGATTTCGCACTGCAAAAATCTGCCCATTGGATCCGGACAAGTTCAAAGAAGACGATTTTGCTCCTTCTAAGCATGTAAGAGAATACGCAATAGAAGGCTGTTCTGCTGTATCTGGAGCTGAAACTGCTAATTCATTGCCCGATATTGGTACAAATTCTTTATTCGATTTGCAAGTCTCTCAGCCTAGTACATCCAAAGATAATCCTTTTCTGGCTCTAGCTCCAATACCGAAGAAACAGGTCAACAAAGAAATGAAAAGAAAACCACCCAAAAAGCAGAACTCAAAAATCCTCACAAGCACCCCTGTCGGGAAAGAATTAGAAGCGGCTGAAGAAAAAAAGAGATTGAGGGAAGAAAGTCTGAAAAGAAAAAATGATGACAAAACGGACAAAAAGAAATTGGTCCGCAGATGCTTCAGCAGTGAAACCACAAGCAACAATAAACTCAAAGGAAAAAAGAGACTGAAGAAAGATGCAGAATCTGACTCATCAGACGACTCCGTGGATGAAGATTTGTCTGACATATGTGACGACGACGAACTGGACGATATTGAACTGAGCTTCATACCTCCTCCGCTGCCAAAGCCTTCGATCCCCAACGATATTTGTGGCATATGTGGGGAATTTGGTAAAAACGAAGTATGGTACCGCTGTGTGCTTCATGGGACCATGCGGCGTGCACAGGTGTGACGATTGCTCATAAAACAATTTTGATTTCATGTTAACTTTCAGAAAAAAAACTTGATTTGTGAAATGTATTGTAGTTTTTTCAATCAAGGCTTAGTGCGCACCATTCCCTAACCCATGCGCATCATTAACCGCCGGGTCGGGTAAATGTGCGCAAATGCATTTCCACATATTTCAAATTTATACTCCTTACGTCAATATTTTACGCAAATATTGTTTCACTTAGAATAAAGTAGAAGAATCAGTGGCTCTGAATTTGTCCTCAAAGTTAGAAAACCTTCATTCTTATTGAGACAAACACATTTTCTGCTTAACTGCGCACCATTCCCCAACCCTCCCTTACTAGCATTCTCCTAAATATGGTTTTACTTCTAACGCTTTTTTATGTCAAGATAGGGTGCGTACTCTTAAACGCAACGATGCGTACTCTTATAAACGTCCTGTATAAGAGCATTCATTCGCAAAGTTGTGAAAATATATAAATATCTCATTTGTTTGAAATAATTTAGGGCGTTACCTCTTCAAAACATGTTTGGTGATAATTACTTTCGATTAAGAAATAACAAAGATTATATATTCGCGTGGAATTGAGTAATTATTTTAGGTTTTCTACTAAGTGCGAATTCTTATACACACTTACCCTAAATACTGTGATTTGGAAACTTATAAGAAAACATTCAGATCATCTATATGGTAGTTTAATATCCATATCTAGCTGTAAAATCCCCTCGGTTGGAAAGATAACATCACCCTGCACTATAATTTGTCTTCTAAGTCAAACTTCGGAAATTTTTATATCAGTTTGTATATTATTTTGGATCAGAAATTTTTTTATTGAAATTTTTTTATATAGGTACTTTATATCTATTTTTAAATCCAATTTTTCCAAACATTTTCTATTCTATAAAATTCTTCAGATAAAATTATGCCCCTATGATGCTTATAAACAGTTATACCAACAAATTAATAGTGAAATTTAGTAGCATTACGTAACAAACATAATTTTCAATTATCTAAGTAAATATAGCAGTAAGTATCTGGCAACATCGTTCAATATATCATTTGGAAACATCATAGTGAAAGGCGGTCTCGTTTGTTACGACTGCGCCCTGCTTTTACCAGTAGAAACACAATTTCTGCTGTAGGCAGGACTTTAGACAAGATAGGTGACAAATCACTAGAGTGCGATTGGTTAGCTGGAGACGGTGCCGGTAATGCCTTCTTCGTGGTCACCTAGTCGTTGGACTTCGCCGTCATCAATACGTAAATTCGGCCGGTGTGTATCAATGATAGATTCTACTGTCTACTGAGACTGATTCATTACTTAGTGTGGTTCACATGCGGACATGCTATGAATGATTCATATTTAATAATGATATCCTGAATTTAGGGAATGTTGGATTTAGTAATGAACTCTAATCTCCAGTGAATTCACCTTAACGGGGCTTAGATGAATGATAGACGAGCTATGTACCTATCCAGTTGAAAGATTAATTCTACTGAGAATACCTACGGAGATTATTGAGAAACTGTCTTTGCCAAGTGCCAAAATATAAACTTCCTGAAACTAGTTACCTATTAGAATGTAGTTTCAGAATAAAATAGAAATAATTTTCATTATACGTGATTTAAAATAGATTGTCTTATCAATGTTAAAAGATTTATATAATATCCAAAGTAATCTGAAATATGGTTCGGGACCATTATTCATTAATTTCTAAAACAGAAAACTTGCATGAACACGTGTGGTGGGTTCTATATTTTACCATGCCTATCATCGATTTTCAAGTGATTTCAGAGACCTGGGGTAAGTGTGCATAAGAGTACGCACTTAGTGGAAAACCTAAAATCATTACTAAATTACACGCGAATAATAACCTAACCTAACCAAACATGTTTTAAACAAGTTACGCTCTAAATTATTTCGAATATGTGAGATATTTATATTTTTTCACAACTTTGCAAATGCGTGCTCTTATACAGGGACGTTTATAAATGTACGCATCCTGGCGTTTAAGAGTACGCACCCCATCTTAACATAAAGAAACATTTGGAGTAAAACCATATTCAAGTGATTGCTAGTAAGATGACAAAATTTCATTTTAAAAAGTTTAATGTTATCAATAAAAACTCAAAACATTAAAATACCATTAAAAACCAACTTGCGATAATAGCTGTTTGTATTACTAGGGAGGAAAGTGCCACTTTTCCTCCCGCAGGATGTAGTTTACTGCCCGACGCGAAGCGCAGGGCAGTAAACATCCAAGGGAGGAAAAGGCACTTTACTCCCGTGTGACATGTAATACATATGATTTTACCTCCTACACACCTTTTTTGAAAATGTATTTCCTTGTAGTGAAAAATATGCCAGTAAAACATTCTCTGAATATTTATGTATCTTGTTGTCTTCAGCCCATTGTTTATATTGTGCATATTGTTTTTCATACCTGTTTTTAGATTTTTGTGGTAGTAAGGTTAATGACGCTATGTCGGCTTGTTCCTTAATATTAGGTGGTGGTCCTCCCTAGGGAGGAAAGTACTTTTCTTCCCTAGGGAGAAAAAGTATGAGTTTCCTCCCTGATTTGAGGGAGGAAAGTGTGTACTTTCTATAGGGGTAGGAGAAAAAAATACTATATTAAGTCACTGTGAACAGGTGAATGAAACAAAGCCTCCTATTATATACATGGTGCAAGATTTATTCCCCAAACTGTTGCGTGAAGAACACATAATCCAGTCTTTATCTTCCAAAGATTCCGAGTACAAGTCTGCACATCCTGGACAACGTACATCTTTTATGGAATATAAGAGGGTTGCGCGAACATACCGCCCACCAAAATTGGAATAGTTGTCCAATTTTAGCACTAGGGAGATGAGCGAAACTTTAAGAAAATAGAGGAACTAATAAAGAAAGTTACCCTGTATGGTAACAAAACAAGAAACAAAAAAAAACACGCAAAAAAATAACATAAAGAAAGGGAATGAGCTTGTTATCGGGACGGGTAAGAATTCCAGTGGGATTTTGAAGGACGACAACGCGTCAAACACCATCTTGACCGTACTTCAGCTCAGTAATGCGAGCCAAGAGCCAAGATAAGGGAGAAATGTACATTCCCTTCAATATTACAACGTCGCCCGTTTTGAGCGGATGGATCGGTGAAGTCCGGTTAGTACGTTGAATCAAAGTATTAAGGTATTCCCGAGAGCAACGACGCCAAAATGACTGTGAAATGTGAGATGATCTACTAACGGGAGATTAAAGAAATGTCCTCAGAGAAAGGTGTTCAGGTCTTGATAAGAGAGGGACACCAATAAGAAAATGATCTGGACTGAAATACATGGATGGTTCATTGAGGTCTGAGCACAATGAGTATAGAGGTCGACTATTGAGAATAGCTTCGATTCGTGCAAAAGAGTGGGATTCTCCTCCGCGGTAAAGGTTATTTCAGTACACAAGCTTCAGCACAAAGCTTCAGCTTCAGCTTCAGCACAAATTCTTGACAGATTTGACGGCTGCTTCCCATAGCCCGCCAAAGTTAGGGGCAGATGGAGGATTAAAAATCCATTTAATTTCGCGCTGCGACAAAGTACTCAAGACCTCGTCATGCTCAATAAGCATAAACTTACTGAATGTGTCTGTTGGCGCCAGTAAAATTCCGGCCTTGATCGGATAAGATGGAATGAGGAAGACCTCTACGAGCGATAAATCTATCGAGCGCTGCTAAGAAGACGTCAGCAGAATGTTTGGAAGCAAACTCCAGATTTACAGCCTTAGTCGCGGTACAAGCAAAAACGCATAGAGAACTTTTGGTAACGGTAGCTTTACGGAGACGAGAAGCACGAACTTGAATTGGTCCGGCATAATCAACAACTGTGTTAAGAAAGGGTCTACCTGGCTGAACTCGACAAGGGAGTAAATCGGTCATGATAGGCTGAATAGTGGAAGCTCGAAAGCGATGACAAGTGAGGCATTGGTGAATAACTTTACTCATAAGCTGACGTAATGAAAGAATCCAATACTGACACGTGGCGGGTCCAGCGTGCAAGGTGCAGCTTGCATACGAGCATAGAGAGGTTAGTTGATCGGGGCAATAATATTGGATGTTTTGCATTGTAATTTAGGTGAGAGTTTTTTGGTCTACCGCCCACCCTGAGGACCCCATCGTTATCAAGAAACGGGTCAATTTGCAAAGAGGATTAACTTTCTTAGTGAGTCGAAGTTCCTGCAGAACATCAGCAAAATGTTGTGACTGCATAAGCAAGATGCTTGTACGTGATGCATCTTGTAATTCAATAACGCTCCAAGGACCTGCGGAGGCAGGTTTAGAATAATTACGGGATCTACAGCTTTGGCTGATCCTGAACTTCACCGCTCAGAGAAAATGGACTCACTTTTGAGTGCTGACGTCTACCCCCAATTATTACTACCTTAACCTTTTGTTCCCAGCTCTCTTGGCCGGGTTGTAATCAGCAACATATTTGGTTGGACAATTGTTGGTCCTATCCAAACACGTGATCGAAATAAAAAAAACTACTTCATTGATATCTACATGTCAGATTTTCCATATTTATTTGTCCGCAAATATTGGGAAATTGAAAATGTTTTGAAAATGTAGGGAAAAAGGTTTAATAAAGGAGAGTGTTTGATTTATTAAACCTTTTTACCTAGAAGATAGCTTAGGAATATCTGTAGTGAATGAATTTCCAGGTAATTTCTTTCAATACCTTTGTTAACATTAGTGAATAGAATTCTGTAATCATGCACTGTATCTATTAAAACATTTTTAAATTAGACTTTCCTTCGTTTTGAGAAGGCTACTGTGTTAGTGAAACCGTCATCCGGTTTAAATTGACCAATAGGTCAAATAAATGAAGTTTTAAACAAATATTGTGTTATCTCATAGTTCAGTATGGATATTCATTAAGTAAAAGCCACATCTATCCAAATATTAATTTTATTTAAAATTATTGAATGAGCTGAAATACTGTTGAATTTTGTGTATTCGTTTTAACTTGTATTTTTAATTGAATTCACTTGTGTTTTGCCGAAACAGGTGTATCCACAACTCTTGAATACCTTCAGATTTATCTATTCACATATACTTACTATTTATAATTTCTTTGTGATATTTTGTGAATAAATTATTATTATTACATTTGATAATATTTTATAAAACAATGTTACTGGGCATATACTAGAATTTTCTATATTTTTGAATAGTTCTTTACTATAGCTGTGACAATTTATTTAAAAAGACACAGGAGTGGTTCAGAAATAATAAACTGATATTAAATCAATTAAAAACACAGCACATTGATGAAACTTCGAGGAAACTGAGCAGTATTCTTACTGGTTACGAGTTGTTAGCATATATTATAGTAAAGAAACATCAAAGATCCTTTATTTTTCCAATTTTGGTCCATCTTATTATACGGCATTATACTCCGGGGTAGTTGTAGTTACTATGACAAATTATTTATAGTACAGGAAAGAACAATTCGCATAATATATTGCATGAAATTTAAGTGTTCTTGCAGATCCATATTTAAAGCAAATGGAATATTAACCTTGTATGGCTTATACATATGAATATGTTAACATTAATAATTTGAGTGCAGCGGTATAAGGTCAACACATCAGATAAAGGGAAACTATGGGTAATTCTCTATCTCAGAATTTTGGAATTACCAAAGTGTTGCGACAAGGGTGTTGTCTATCGTCAATACTTTTCAAAATTTACTCGTATGTTGAACAAGCTTTAAAACGGTGAAAGAAATAGTAAAATGGGTTCAAAATTGGAAAGCTTAACATTATACACGCTTCAATCAAGTAGTTATTGCGTAGTCCAGACAGGATTTAGAATACATGACTCGGAAGAATATCAACATGGTATTGTGGAAAAAACTAAATAAACTGATGTGTAGTGGAATAGATGTGGTTGGTGAAAATCTATTGATCGAAATTGGACCAACAAAAGATAAATGTGATAATTTCAAATATTTAATGTTCGCGTTAAGTTACGACGAAAAAGATAACACAGAAATTCAAAACAGGACAACTCAAGGCAGAAAAATTATAGGTGCGCTGATTGGAGTTTAATGGTCGTGATATATATATATATATATATATATATATATATATATATATAAAACATATAAACATATAAAAACATGTATATATCACAATGAACCAAAAGCGTATAGAAATATAACTCTGAAATATGGATAACACAGAAATTCAAAACAGGACAACTCAAGGCAGAAAAATTATAGGTGCGCTGATTGGAGTTTAATGTTGTGATATATACATGTTTTCATATGTTTATATGTTTTATATGTATATATATATATATATATATATATATATATAAAACATATAAACATATAAAAACATGTATATATCACAATGAACCAAAAGCGTATAGAAATATAACTCTGAAATATGGATAATGACTAAAAGAGACAAAAAGAGAATGGTTGCACCGGAATGGATGCATTGTGGAGATCGGCAAGAATATGAGGATAGGAGCGGATAATAACCGAATACGTGAGAAACATTATCAAGAAAGAAAATACAATAATAGAAGAAATTGAACCGAAACATGGTATGGACATGTTTGCAGAATGTATGGACATAGACTACCACAACAGACACTGGATTGGTCAGCACATGGACTAAGACAAAGAGGGAGACCAAAGAAGAATTGGACGCGAGACATCAATAAGGCCATGAGTGAAAGGAAGCTATCGGAAAAAGACTGTCGAGATAAAAAAGAATGGAAGTTGGGTCTTTGTTTGATAATGAAATATTTAGCATAAATTAAAAAAAAATTCACTTACCACTATTTGTCTCCAATTAAAGCGTTGATCTATTCAAACCTCTTGCAATATCACATAACGAACGAAATTTCAGCATAAAACCTGTAACAAATATCTAGGTATTATCATAGATACGAAGTGAAATTGTCAAATTAAATATATTATAAAAAGCTACAAATCATCCTTCATTAATTCAAATACCTCAAAAAATGCATACCTGCTAGATATCATTGAAGGCTGTATTTCGCAGTAGTGGAAAGTCACCTCCGTTATGGTATTCTGGATTGGGGAAGTGCTTTGAAAACTTTTCTGAAGATCATGATGTGTAAACTCAATACATATTCGTTGAATCGATTATATAGAGAAAGCAACAAATTTGACCTGAAATAGTTATACTTTCAATGTGCATTAACAAAATTCCATACAATAAAAGATTTGAGAGACTCACATGCACATAGATACGTAACTGGAATTAAGTACCATAAAGTCCTACTGTCAAAGATATTTTCAATTATTTACGCCAAATATAAGAGCTATAGCCTTTCTCTCAATTTGAGAATATTTTATTTGACTGGATGTAAACATAGAGGACGCAAAATCATTTGGCCTTCCCGTTTTATCCTTGTAGACATGAGCTTTAGTTTTATTTTTTTCTTTTGGAGTAAAATCTACTAATACCAGAGGAGATGTCAGCATGGCCTCAGTCTCTTCGAAACTTTTTGTACACTCAAGCGTCCAATTCCATTTCGAATCTTTTTTTAACAATGAATAGAGAGCTTAAAATATGTGATTAATTTTCAATAAACTTACTACAAAAATGTACCATCCTTAAAAGGGATTTGAGTTCCGTAGCATTTTCTGGATCCTTGGCTTTTTCAATAGCCGTAAGTCGTTCATCTAGCGTGTGTAAGTAATAAAATTTGTTCTATAACATGACCTTATATCACCGAAGTTTGAAAAATGTACATTCGTTTCCTCTACTTTCACACATCCATCAAGACGCTTAAATACTTTTTCTAAACGCTCCAGATACTCTTGGTCATCTCTACCTATTACTAAGATATCATGAAGGAAATAGACCTCGCCAGGAAAAAAAACATTTTATGCATTATACTTTGAAATTTCGCCGAGGCACTAGTTATCCTCTAAGATAAAAGGGTATAAGAATGAAGTCACTCATGTGGTTATAGTAACAAGTTCTCTACAAACTTCTGTAAATTCCACTTGTTAATAGGCTTCCGAGAGATCGACTTTGACATAGTGAATTTAATGGAACAAAAGTTGGCGATGGGTGTGTTTTCTTGATTTATCATAAGCATATGATTGACTAAATAACGGACTTTTGTCAATTAAGTTGAAGCAATACAGAGTGAGTGGTAATTCCTTGAATTGGATCCAATCCTACTTGTGTAATAGACAACAAAGAATGTGTATTCGCAACGGAACTCAAAGTAGTAAATCCACCGTAATTACTAGAAATATTGGAATTCCGCAAAGGAACTTAATTGGTTCTTTGCTTTTTGTTATTTTCATGAATTACTTATGTCTAATGAATTTCAATAAAATCAGTTTATGACTGATGATACTAATCTTCTGGAAAAATGAGAAGCATATCCAGAACTAATGAAACCTGTGACGATTTATTTTAAAAAACAAAGGAGTGGTTCACAAAAAATGAACTGATAATAAATTAATCCTGTATGGCTCATACAAATTAGAATGTTTTATATACCATAACCTATTAACGGTTACTGAGAAATCCCCTTTATATGCGGCAATCAAATTTTACAATAAATTACCCCTACGGATGAAAATCCTTATTACATCCAGCAATAAATTTAGAAAAGGAAATAAAAAACTTCTTGTGGGCATTGGCCATATAACATTAATCATTATTTACATGCCAATATGAGCTACACTCCCGTTAAATGTTATGACGTAATTTCATTCTGTGTTGACAATTATAATTTTTTTGTTAATGCTTTTTTCTAAAATAGATATTATTATTATTATAAAATGGAATTCTACATTTCTCTGCAAAGTGCTGGAAATTCACCTATCCCAGATATGAAGTATCAGGGGATGAGGCTCGGTCATCATTTATATATAAACTGAAGGAGTAGACTATGACACGTGTTAAGGATTACCGCTCATTGAAGTTACACGTAGGCGTTTTCTGGAATTACAGGCACAACTTCAACCTTCTCAGCATGCCACATCTGTTTGTTTTCCACTGCCACTTCTGCATATTTACCATCTTTTCTTGGAATTTTTCTCAAACGTTGTTGTAATTTGGTATTGATATGATCCGAAAAAGAGCTGAGTTGGCTTCCATGTCGATCACCACAATATTTCTCTTTCTCCTTCATATACGGAAATGAAATTTTGCAATAAATTTGTTGTATGAATAATCCTTAGACCTAATGTAACCAGGGAACTATGAACTATTGTAAATGAAGACATTTTAAACCACTCAGAAACGAAAATTCAATAAAGTCTACTTCATAATGTGTGCAAAATAAATACTTACGTACTATTCTGATAATTAAATGGCATTATCACTTTTAATTAATTTTTTATATTTTTAAAGTATTCCTTTGACGGAGAATTAATAAAGATAACCACAGGAGTAAACAAAAAAGTGAAAATACTCAAAAATGGAAAATCACCATGCCTGGTAGGAATAAACGATGAAATCATTAAATAAGGTACAACAAAATTATTCCAATTGATAGCACTACTATTCAGAGTGTGTATAAAAAGCTCATCCTGTTTCGGAAAAATGAAAGAATGGAAAACCGTTTTCATAACACAATTAGGTACATGAGAAAGGGGGCAAAATAAACGTTTACAATTATTGGGCCATGACAATTACCACCACGTTTCGTACCTGTTATTATTTTACACCAATAAATTAAGTAAATGGTACTCACATATGGCATCCATAGTTTCAAATATCCATATCCAAATTCCATTTTCCATAATCTCCATCACTTTTAAAACCGATCCACGAAACACACCGAAATTGAAACCGAAATTTACGTATCACTTTGCACATCGCGGCGGTTGCCTGCCACATTCATGATCAATTTCCAAATGCATACATCACATAATTATCCCCAAGTACCGACTTCTTATTTTACGACGCTAGAGCAATTTCTAGCTATATATTACAAGTTTTGTATTCCAAATCATTATTATGAGAAAAAATTAGCTTAACCCAAGAATCTTGTCCTTGTAAATCAAGAAAATTTCAACATATTAATCATAAAGTCATTTGAGTGGTAGTCGCGTCTAAAAGTTTCCACAAAATTAGATGTATAACTACTTGATATAAATCTAGATAATATGTTGGATTAATTAACCTTTCGAAGTCAATTTGAGGAGTCAGGGTCTCAATATGCCGACTCCCTGATCTCAGAAGACGCCCAATAAACACACAAACGTTTTAAAAACGTAAAATATTTAACATGTAACCTAACGTTTATAAATGGTTTTTAGGCAACTGGTTATATTACCGGAGTAATGTCGCTCGTTTCTACGTAACATATAACGATTCTTCCAACGTCAAATACAACGTGATTTTCGTAACGTCATTCAAACTTTACCGTTAAAATGTGATTTACCGGTTGCATTTGAACGCAATATAAACGTTTATAATAAAACAGTCTTCTGAAACGAAATTTAGCAAACATCTTACTAACGTCACTTAAACGTTACCTTTTCAATGTGATTTACCCAGTACTTTTATAACGTAATATAAATGTTTTTATAATGCAGTTTATAAACATTTTTGTATAATGATATTTAGCACATACTTTTAACGTAATTTAAACGTTACTTATTTGATGTGATGTACCCATAGCGTTTGTAACGTAATATGAACGTTCTTATGCTACTTATAGACGGTCTTTTGAAACGAAATTTAGCACCCACCTTACTAACGTCACTCAAACGTTACCTTTTCAATGTGATTTACCCATTGTTTTTGTAATGTAATAGAAACGTTTTTATAATTCAATTTAAAAACATTTTTGTATAATAATATTCAGCACGTGATTTAAGCGTCACATTTAATCGGTTCAAACCATCATTTTCGTAACGTTATATTCACATTTAGAATTAAAAGTAGAGGGAAGCATATTTGACAAAAACTGGAATCGTATATTAACGTTTGTAAACAAGTAATATTTGATAAATAAAACTTTATTCATATTAATAAAATAACAAATAATATTTATTATACAAGAAATAAAGCATTTATGTATTCTTTACTTGTTACCGTCTTCGGTCCTCGATGGACCCCTTATACTGATGAGCTACGCTTACGATTAAAAGGAGCTAGTCTATTTGTACAGCGACATCGATGAGCGGGAACCGGAACTCCACGGCGACGTTAATAGGATTACTACCAACTCTCGCGTCTCGTGTTGGCCGTTGTGGTTTGGGGTTGCGAGAATTACGGGCGATTGTTACACGTTATATTTATTTTATTTGATAAATCCACACAAAAATATTATACAATAAAAAAAAGAAAATTCTTGTAATTAACATAATAAAATAAAAAATGTTCTTAAAACTATAACATAAAATATATAAGATTTCTAGTTTTAATATTTTACAAAACAACGTGTATATATATATATATATATATATATATAACGGGATTAGAAAGCGTTTTTGTAAATGCATATGAGTTCAATTAAGTCCTTGTTTTCAAATTTAAAAAAGCGTTGTATATACAACGTGTTAAAAAACATTACTGTATAACCGTTTATATCACGCGAAGTAGTATAAATAATGTTGAAAATACTACGTTAAAATAACGGGAATTAAAAGCGTTTTTGTAAATGCATATGAGTTAAATGAATTCGTTGTTTTCAAATTTGAAAAAGGGTTGTATATACAACGTGGTAAAAACATTGCTTTTTAACTATTTATATCACGCTAAATAGTATGAATAATGTTAAAAATGCTACCTTGAAATAACGGGCATAAAAAGCGTTTTTGTAAATGCATATGAGTTCAATCGAGTCGCTGTTTTCAAATTTAAAAAAGCATTGTGAAAACAACATATTATAAACATTTACTGGATACTATAAATAATGTTGAAAATATAACATTAAAATAACGGAATTAGAAAGCGTTTTTGTAAATCCATATGAGTTCAATTAAGTCGTTGTTTTCAGATTTAAAGAAGCTTCGTATATATAACATATTAAAAATATTACGGTATAAGCGTCTTTATCACGCGAAATAGTATAAATAATGTTGAAAATACTACGTTAAAATAAAGGATATAAAAAGCATTTTTGTAAATACATTTGAGTTCAATTGAGTCGTTGTTATCAAATTTAAAAAAGCGTTGTATATACAACGTGTTAAAAATATTTCTGTATAATCGTCTATAACTCGCGAAATGGTATAAATAATGTTAAAAAATACTACGTTAAAATAACGGCCATAAAAACCGTTTTCGAAAATACATGTCGGTTAACCTAAGTCGTTGTTTTCAAATTTGAAAAAACGTTTGGAATATAACGTTTCGAATTCAACCAATTTGTCAACGTTGAAAATTCAACGAGTAACGTTGAAATAACATTAAAACGTTTTAAAAACATTTTTTTACGTAGATGTGTTTATTGGGCGGTGTCATGGAATGACGGGTTGATGAGATATTAGGGTGCCTTCTACTGTATCTCAAAAAAACTTTTTGAAAGAGGCAGCAGCCGAATTAATGTGAAAGAATATTGTGTGAAAATTGATAAATTTGTATAAAATATCGATATTCTAGGGAATGATTTGAAAAAGCAAAACTGTCTAGATTTTATTTGATTATTTTCTCAAGTATATACACATGTAATTTTTAATTCTTCATTGTACTTAGGGATAATTATGTTATCTCGTTATATCGTATCAACCAAACATATAATAAAATGCTTGTGCTTGTGAAAACACAAGAATAAATTTATAAATAAAATATATAAAAAATCATCCACAAAATGATGAAGCCTCTATTAACTGCCACTTCTCCATTGGACCTACGAAAAAATACACAATCCGTCCTAACACTTAATATTTAGATATTTTGGTCCCAAAGCTTGTGTGACCACAAGGAAGATAAATAATTTCAACAATTTTTGTATTTTATTGACATTTTCCAAATTTGCAAGTCTTTTTTGTATCTAGAGTAAACAGTTAATGTAAGCAATATTTAATTGGAATGTAATTAGGGTCATTCGAAATCATTATTATTGGAATCAAATTTAATAGATAACTTAAATTATATCGAAAAAAATTTGAATGCCTTCTCCACAATATTTCTGAATATTTTTGAATAATTTAAACAAAGAATTGATTTTTAAACGGCCTTAAAAATATACCTTCATTAACTTGTCCCCCTTGTACGTATTTGTTATACTATGTTGCCCGAAAATTCGGAATAAAATTATTATCTGTTCAACCAGTAACTTAAATTGTTCCTTCCGTTGAAAATCTTGTGTGACTACAAGTGAATATGTAAACAATAATAATATTGGAAACAGTAACTTGAGTGTGAAAAAAGTTTTTTCGTTAATTTAACTCTTTGTCAATTGTCCTGAAATCCTAATTTGTTGTCTAACCTATTATCTATTATTTTTTCAGATAATTAATATTTATAAGGTTTTTGCCGTCGTTCCTGAAAGAGAAATGCATATCATTGTAACAAATTCCTGAATATCCTGGAAACAATGAAACCATTAAAATTGTATCATGAAAAATCAAAGCGCGCCCAATAAATAACAAAAATAAAAACGCATCAATCAAAATTTGGAAAATAAATAATTTCCATTTAAAAATTTTCATGTATAAATTGAAATACTTATACTTAGTTTGAAATTTTCGTAAAAAACGAGAAAGGAATTACTAATAACAAGCTGCGAAATCGAAGAAGCAATAAATATTTTCAATAATTCATACAAAGCATTTTTGTTTTTGTTATATATTCAACAATCACCTACCTTTTTGGCATACCACATTATCGAATCGCGCGCGTTATATAATTTTCGTTTCGTTACGGTTTAAATTCGCGAGTCGAATCACTCGTTAAACGCTGAAACAAAAACATTAATTCAAGTAACTATTTTTTAAAATTTTTACGAATTATTTAAAAAAAATATGGAAACATGAAATTTTGGAAACATTCAACGGCAAATTTGGGAAACCATAAAAAATTACGGTGTTTTTTCTTCCCTTTCTTTTGAAATATCTCATATTTCAGTTTCTTATTTGGTTTCCTTAAAATAAACTTCCACAAATGATAAAATCAGATGTTTTTTAGGAACTGCAGTTTTTCTATTATACTTATTGTGATAAAATATCCAACATCCAACAGTTCTGCAGCAGGTTCAACCCATAGCAGCTATTCCATACATAACCAAATAACACAAAATCAAACCCAATAACGACAACGAAAAACTTGGTAACTTCAAGAAAATTAATACTCCTATAATAAATACTAAAAAAGCTGGACCACTTAGAAACAGAAATGGAATAAAGTCGACTTCATAATGTGTGCAAAATAAATACTTAAATACAATTCTGTTAGTAAAAATGGCATAAACAGTTTAAAATTATTTTTTATATTTTAAATTATTCCTTTGAAGGAGAATTGATAACGATAACCACAGAAGTGATTAACAAAAAAGTAAAATTGCTCAGAAATGGAAAATCACCAGGCCCGGCAGAAATATACAACGAGCTCACCAAGAATACGGCACAACAAAATTATTATAATTGATAGCACATTTATTCACAATGTGTTTAAAATGGTCATCCAGTTCGGGAAGAATGGAAAACCGCTTTATGGATGCATAACAAAGGAACGAATAGAAGGAGAATATTATATGTGCAAAGGAAGAACAAAATGGCTTCAGAGCGCGACGCTCATGTGCAGATAACAGCTCCACAATCGAACGATTACTTGAAAAACCATAAAAAGTAACCAAAGAAATACATGTCTTATTTGTCAGTCAACCTAGCCAAAGCATATGACAATGTTCCTATCATGAAACGAGACAAACTTGCATCAACGAAAATATGAGTGCAGCGGTATAAGGTTTGTATAACACATCACATCAAGGGAAAATATGGTTAATTCGTTATCTTAGAATTTTTGAATTACCAAAGGGTTGCGACAAGGGTGTTGTCTATCGTCAATACTTTTCAAAATATACTCGTATGTTGAACAAGCTTTAGGACGGTGGAAGAAAGAATATAGTAAAATGGGATCAAAATTGGCAAGCTCAACATTATACACGCTTCAATCAGGTAGTTATTGCTTAATCCAGACATGATTTAGAATACACGACTCGGAAGACATTGGAAGAATATCAACATGTTAATGTGGAAAAAACTAAATAAACTTATGTGTAGTGGAATAGATGTGGTTGGTGAAAATCTATTGCTTGAAATTCGACGGACAATAGAAAAATCTGATAATTTCAAATATTTATTGTTCACGTTGAGTTACTACGAAAAAGATAGCAGAGAAATTCACAACTCAAGGCACAAAAATTATAGGTGCGTTGAATGGAGTTTAATGGTTGTGACATATATATCAAACGGAAAAAACATGTATATCACAATGAACCAAATGCGTATAGAAATATAACTCTGAAATATGGACAATGACTTTTTTTACATTATTGTTTATTTATTATTATTCTTTTTGTTAAGAAAAGTACTTTGTGAAAGAAATTATTTGTTGTGTAATAACTGTCTCAACCCTTCCTTTGTGGAATCTACTCATATTAGCGTTCTAAATGAAACTCCCTGCTTCTAGTTAACTCCACAGTTTATTGAAAAATGTTAAAAATTTCAAAAAATTGACAATTGTTTCGATATTACCTGAATATCATCGTCAGAATGACAGAAGTTACATTTCATTTGATGCCTACCTGATGTTTAATTATTTTTGGCTAGTCCAAGAAGTGACCTATCTTGTGATTGACTTCATATATGTTAATAGAAAAAAGAAGATATGATATCACAAATATTAAAGTTTAGATATTATTAGCCCTATTGGGATATCCTGGATATCATTTTTCCAATCAAGATCCGTATAACTGTGCAATGATATAGAAAACCAGGAAAACTATATCTGCTGATCTTTACAATTATCACTTAAGAAGACAGTTTACAAGTAGAAAACTCCCTAGATTTATCTGTTCATTGACGACTTCATATTGTGCGTTTGAAAGTGGAGAACTGCCTAGATTTATCTGTTAATTGACGACTTCAAATTTCTTAAGTTTCTTCTAATTTCCAATTAATCAAGGAAATCCAGCTCTTGTTTCTTATCACAAATATGTAGTATTTCTAGTTCTGTGTTAGGTGTCAATGAATGATTGCTGTCAAGTAGATGTCTAGCGTAGAGGGATTTATCTGGTTGTTTTAATATGTATGCTCGTGAGTGTTCACTGTATCGGATTTCAAAATTTCTAAGGGTCTGACCCAAATATACAGCATTACATTCTGGACATTTAAGTTTATATATACCAGATTTCTTGAATGGTGATATTTTTGTTTTTACATTTAACAATTTGGTACTTATGTTGCTTTCTGTTTTAAAAGAAATCGTTGTATTTATTGCTAAAGATATTATCTTTGACATGGTATTAGGAATATTTCCTGCATATGTAATGGTTTTATAAGTTTTCATTGCTATAGTTTGTTTAGGAAATATTAGCTGTAATGCCACTTTTTCCTCTCTTTTACTAATTAGTTTATTTATCATATGTAATGGGTAACCGTTGGATGTTGCTATTTGTTTAATTGTGTTAATCCCTCTATCAAAATCACATTTGTTCATAAGAACTGAAAATGCTCTCTGTATCATTGAAATATATGCCGCTAGTTTATGGGACTTGGGATGATTGGAACTCTATGGAATAGTCACATCAGTGTGTAATGGTTTTCGGTGAATCGAATAATCAAGTACATTATTAACTCTTTGAATTTTTAAATCAAGAAAATTGATTGAACTATTTTCTTCAACTTCTAACGTAAATTTAATTTCTGGGTGTGAATTATTAATGTGGTTGAAAAATATATCTAATTGCCGTTCACTACCCATAAAACAAGCTAATATGTCATCTACATATCTATACCATAATAAAACATTTTTTGAAATATTACTTTCAAAGATTTTTCTTTCTTAACTGTCCATAAAAATGTTTGCCAAAATTGGCGATATAGATTGGCGATATATTCAAAATGAGGGTTTACCAATGAGAAGCCCTATATCGCCAATTTTGGCAAACATTTTAATGGGCAGTTTAGAAAGAAAAATATTTGAAAGTAATATTTCAAAAAATGTTTTATTTTGGTATAGATATGTAGATGACATATTAGCTTGTTTTATGTGTAGTGAACGACAATTAGATATATGTTTCAACCACATTAATAATATACACCCGAAAATTAAATTCACATCAGAAGTTGAAGAAAATAGTTAAATCAATTTTCTTGATTTAACAATTCAAAGAGTTAATAATGTACTTGATTATTTGATTCACCGAAAACCAACACACACTGATGTGACTATTCCATAGAGTTCAAATCATCCCATATCCCATAAACTAGCGGCATATAATTCAATGATACATACAGCATATTCAGTTCCTATGAACAAATGTAATTTTGATAGAGAGATTAACACAATTAAACAAATAGCAACATCCAACGGTTGCCCATAACATATGATAAATAAACTTATTAGTAAAAAAGAGGAAAAAGTGGCATTACAACTAATATTTCCTAAACAAACTAAAGAATGAAAAACTTATAAAACCATTACATATGCAGGAAATATTTCTGATTATTTTTTTCGTATGATTTTCAACCAATCAGAATGTCCAATTTAGTTGTTACCTCGTATAATTTCGATAATACCTGATTATACATAGAGTAGCTCCACCAATCGAAAATTTTAAAATAATTTCATTTTCATAGTAACCACATCGACATCAATATACAACAGACAGAACTCTCAAATTGTGACGTTTATCAAAAATTGTTCAAAAATGAGTCGATTCGGAGATTTATCATCAAATGCAATAGATGAAAGTATACAAAATACTAAGCCTCATAATACAGTGAAAACAAAAAAGTACGTATGGAAACAATTTCTTACGTTTTGCAGTGAAAGAAACTATGTGCTAAATGAATCAATTTCCACTGAAATGATAGCGTCCATTTTGAAAGATTGGGCTTTCAATATGCGAAAATGTAATGGAGAAAATTATAAAGAAAATGTGATTAAAACGATGTGGTACATTACGGCAAAGCAAGTACAAGAAAAATGTATGAAGGAGTTTAATAGAGTAATTGATCCATTCTCTAGTCCCATATTTTTAGCCGCACGAAACGCAAGAAATTCAAAAAGAAGGGAACTTCAAATGTTACCGGACAAGAGAAAGGTTAGTGCATCAGCATTTAAAGATAACGAGTACATAGCAATGATAGAAGCGTGGGATGAAAATACACCGGAAGGATTACAAATAAAAAATTTCTTAATTGTTTCTGTAGAACTTGCGTGGAGAGGAAATGAAGGAGCGTCATGCTTGACTCATTATTTCCAAAAAGGAACTGGAAATGATGATACTCCAACTGGTAGAATAGAATATAATCCTATTTTTACCAAAACCACACAGGGAGGAGCAAAACCATGTGCTTATAATAAATGGCTTGTACCTAACCATAATGAAGTAAGTCGTTGTCCAGTGAGACTTCCAGATAAGCTAATGATGAAAAGAAGCAAAAACATCAATATTAAAACAGATAGGTTATTTCTGACAGTAAATCCCAACTGGAGAAAAGAAAAAACCCTTGGCTGGTACAAAAATATGCCAAATGGAGTGCATGAAATTAGTAAATGGACCAAAAAGTCTGCAGAATTGGCAAATTTGAATATGACAAACAAAATATTTTCAAATCATTCTCACCGAGCCACTGCTGTTTCAGAATTGGCAAAAGCAGGTGTATCGGAACAAGAACCTATTAAAATAACAGGACATGGTAATAGCAATTCTATCAAACCCTACCTACAGATAGATGAACAACATCACCAAAACATAATAAATAAGATGAGATCCAATTTTAAAAACGCTGCAGGTTCAAGTAATAACACCTCCAGTATTTCCAGCACTTGAATGAGCAGTGGCCACGTTTCCTGCGCCGAAAATAACTCAGTTAAAAAAAACGTAGTATATAATATTTGTAACTTTCATTGCACCAATTTGAATTTAAATTAATAAATAGTTTATATATTTACTTAATTCACTCAAAAAATAATCGTATCAAATACAATACGTACTTAAAAAAAAATACGGTTATACATCTCAAACTTCCTGCATAATTACAAATCGTGTCAGTTTGACAGATAATCCTCCCGCTTCGCGATCGGATTATTTAAACTGTCAAGCTGACACTCTTTATAATTATGCAACAAGTTATCGATGTATAACCTGAATATTTTGAAGTACTTAATATAGTATTACTACTGATAATATTTCTGATAATATTTCAAAGATAATATCTTTAGCAACAAATACAACGATTTCTTTTAAAACAGCCAGTAATATAAGTACAAAATTGTTAAATGTAAAAACAAAAATATCACCATTAAAGATATCTGGTATATATAAACTTAAATGTCCAGAATATAATGCTGTCTATTTGGGTCAGATCCTTAGAAATTTTGAAATCTGATACAGTGAACACTTACGAGCATACAGATTAAAATAACCAGGTAATTCCCACTACGCCAGACATCTACTTGACACCAATCATTCATTGACACCTAACACAGAACTAGAAATACTACATATTTGTGATAAGAAACAAGAACGGGATTTCCTTGAAGAATTTGAAATTAGAAGACACTTAAGAAATTTGGAGTCGTCAATTAACAGATAAATCTAGGCAGTTCTCCACTTTTAAACTGTCTTCTTAAGTGATAATTGTAAAGATCAGCAGATATAGTTTTCCTGGTTTTCTATATCATTGCACAGTTAAACTGATCTTAATTGAAAAAATGATATCCAGGATATCCCCATAGGACTAATAATATCTAAGGTTTAATATTTGTAATATCATATCTTCTTTTTTCTATTAACATATTTTAAGTCAATCACAAGATAGGTAGGTCACTTCTTGGAATAGCCAAGGTAGGCATCAAATGAAATGTACCATCTGTCATTCTGACGATGATATTTAGGTAATATCGAAACAATTGTCAATTTTTTGGAATTTTTAACTTTTTTCAATAAACTGTGGAGTTAACTGGTAGCAGTGAGTTTCATTTAAAATACTATTTGTTGTGCATTTTTATACCAAAATAAATAAACTGTTTATATGATTATTGTTTTATTTTTTCCAATTTAACCATTTATGGTCCATCATTTGATATTTCAGTTTATTTTAACTCAACACCTAATCATTACTGAGTTAATGTAGTTAAATTGAATGAAATGTCAAATGATGGAGTATATGGTTATTTTGAAATAAAATAATTAAAATGCAGTAGATTTGAATATTCGGCAAAAATCCAAAATTACAGAAATCTTTTTAACATCACTCAATTGTTTAGTCGACAGGCTCTTTAGGTGGCGCCATAATCAGTGTCCCATCTATCTGTGGGTTATCTGTGATATTTACAACTATAATATACTGCGAATTATATATTTTTATCACGGAAAACTATTTTTAAAAAACTTTATTTTCAAAATATAAAACTGACAATACTAAACAAAAGTGTCTTAACCACTAAAGCCAAACAACAACCTGAATAATAATGGGAATAAATATATATACTAGAACAAAGCTAACTCTGCATTTCTTCTTATTTACCGTAATATTATTATGTAATAATAGAAGTTTCTGGTTCTATAACTCCTCCATCCCTAAGATCGAAAAATAATGGAGTTGTTTTTCGATTTTGAATTTGTTTCTTCCAATTCAATGTCTTCTGTCTTGATATCTTCTTTCTTGATTTTTTTCTTTCTTGATATTTTCTTTCTTGATATTTTCTTTCTTGTTTCTTCTTTTACTTCTTCGGAATTTTCGTATGAACCAAAATATTATACTTATGCAAATAATTAAAATTATTGAAAATAAACCAATTGTTGTATATTGCTTTGGAATTATTATTTCTTGAATAGGTTTTATATTTTTAGCAATTTTATTAATTTCATATAATCCTTCAAAATCTATTTTAGTTAAGATTGGTGAATTATATGGTTGAATTTCTAAAAACTTTGAATCTAATTTTGGCGATATTATTGATTTTCCTTTTCTAATTTGGATGTTGGTTGAAAATATTTCTTCTCCAACTTGAATCTTGCTTCTATTTGTTTACTTATTTCTTTTAAATTTATATAATATATAAAAGTATGTTTAGTATAAATAAGCTTACATAATCCTAAATTAATTGGTAATATTAAGTTATTCAACTTGTATGTCTTCGGTTTTGCATTTGGTATGAAAAACCAGGAACAGGGCTACCATTATCATCAGTTTCATTTAGCTGTAACAATTTGTTAGAATAAGTTTTAGGTTTTCTAATTATATTTTTGTTATAAGTTCCTTTAGTAGTTTCTAAAATTATGTCTGAGTCTTTAACGATTTCTGATTTCTTATATTTTGGTAACTTTTTATCTCTAAATTTTGTTTGAATATATGCTGTTTCTTGATTTGAATAGGATGAGGGGTCAATTCTATTCTCATTTCTTTTATTAATATTTTTTTCTTCAACATGAGCGTTTTTGTCTTGAATTTTTTCATTTAATTACTTGGAGAATTCTTTATGATTTTGTATATAATGAGATAATACCAAATGATCATTCAAATCAAAAGGATTGGGGTTATTAATATGTCCTTTGATAATTTCGAACCGTGTGAACTGAGTGACGAAATGAATGGAATTATTATATGATAAAATGGAATATTTCATAAGTTGATCAGGAGTCAAATCTTCATTGGTTTGTCTAAAACAACGAAAATGTTCTATAAGACTGGAGTGAAATCGTTTAACAGGGGAATTGGAGTTACTGTTTTTAGCTGTAGTATAATGTAATTCCATTTTATGTAATTTACAAAAATCTTGCAAATCATTATTTTTGAACTCCAAGCCGCAATCGGCTGTAATTTTGTATGGGAGACCATGATGTGTTATATAGTTTAGTAAACCATCGACAATAGAAATCTCTGTTATATTTGAAATTGGATATGCCTGTCCATATCGTGAAAATGCATCAATTATCGTTAAATAAGAATGATTAGATATTTTAAAAACATCAATGTGTATGTGATCAAAAGGTTTAGATGCTGTAGGGGTTAAATTGAATTTGATTAGAGGGGGATTTCTATCATATTTGTTTTTCTGGCATGTTTCGCAATTATTTACATAATTTACTATGTCTTCCGACATTTTTGGCCAAAAGTATCTTTCACTAAGTGATTTTTTAAGTTCATTAATTCCTCTGTGTCCTTTCTTATACACGTGATAATATTCTAATTTTTGTTTCTGTTCATCCAATGTTAAAACATCGATTACTATGTTTGTACAGTGTACGAATTTAAATGAAGCATTTTTGAAATATTTTTGAACAGTTACAATAAAATGTTCGGGTTTAAGGGGTTCTCTAAAATAAAGAGCATATAATTGTTTTGGATCAATAAACTCTTTAACAAATTGAACTATATTTTGCTCTAAATTTCTTTGCGATAAAGTTACAAATAAACGTGTGTTATCAAAACATTTTCCACGTTTGGTTTTAATTTCATTTGTTTCTCCACATGTTAATAATATTTGATTTTTATAAGTATTCAAAGTTCTATTTGTAATAGGTATCTCTAGAATCGGGTTTTCTAATGATGTGTGAATTGTTTCTAAATCAGTATCGTTTTCAGTATTGTTTTGTAAAAAGTCATTTAGTGGTTTTATTTGAATGTCTGATATTATATTAATTTTCTTATTATTATTTTCTTCTCTTTCATTTCCTAGAATATTTTCTAAGTCGTCTAAGTATGATAAATCTGGTAATAAATCTGTTTGCTCATTAGGTTCTGGTAAATAATCTATTTCTTTCTGAATAATGGAATCAAGATCATCGATATTAACCTGTAATGAATCCGTCTCGAATGCATTGAGATCGGAATCTATTTTAATCCGCGACAAAGGATCGGCAACTAAATTTGATTTACCTTTTAAATATTTTATTTTATAGTCGAATTCTTCTAATTTTAGCCTCCACCTGACTAGACGAGAATTTGGTTCTTTCAATGAAAATAGCCATTGTAAAGGTTTATGGTCAGTTAATATTAAGAATTCGCGGCCAAATAAATATGGTCTAAAATATTTACATCCCCAAACAATTGCTAGTAATTCTTTATCAATAGTAGAATAATTAACTTCAGCATTATTTAAAGTTCTAGATGCATATGAAATGGGGTGTCTATCTTGATATAGTTCAGCACCAATCGCATAATTTGAAGCGTCTGCGTCGTTAATTCAAATGACTTGTTAAAATCTGGGTATGCTAATATTGGTTCAGAAGTTAGTAAATTTTTACAAATATTAGAACGATTTATAAAATTTTCAGTGTGTTATTGTCTTTTTTCAAACAATTCGTCATTGGTTTTGTGATTTCAGCAAAATTTTTAATAAACTTTCTATAATATCCCAAAAGTCCTAAAAATGATTTTATTTGCTTTTGGGTACGAGGTATAGGAAAATTCTTTATAGCCTCAATTTTTTTTGGATTTGGTTTCATTCCTTCGGATGTTACAATATGTCCGAGGAAATGTCCGAGGAATTCGACTTCTTTGCAAAGGAATTCGCATTTATCTAACTGGATTTTTAGATGAGCTTCTCGTAATTTATAAAAGACTAATTGTACATTTTGGATATGTTGTAAACTTGTACTAAATATTATAATATCATCCATGTATACTAAACAAATTTTATTTTGGAGTTCTTTTAAAATTTCGTCCATCACTCTCTGAAATGTGGCAGGAGATTTTTTTAATCCAAAGGGCATTCTCAGAAATCCATAGTGACCATTGTCTACACTACAAGCAATTTTTTCTATCAAGTCTTTTGACATTTGTATCTGATGGAATCCACTTGTTAAATCTAAAATAGTGAAATACTGTGCTCTGCCTAACTTGTCCAATATATCGGTGATGTTTGGAACTGGATACCGATCAGAAATTGTTTTTTCATTTAATTTTCGGTAATCTATTACCAAACGCCATTTTTGACGACCAGATGCATCCATTTTCTTACTCACAATACAAATTCGTGATCGCCATGGTGAATAAGAGGGTCGTATAATTCCTTTTTCCAACATCTCGTTGATTTATCTTTGTATTTCTTCTTTGTGTATATATGGGTATCTATATGATTTTACGTGAACAGGGACTTCGTCAGTTGTCTTGATTGAATGTTAAATTTTTGAAGTGAATGTTAGCGGATCGCCAGGTTTTAGAAAAATGTCAGAATTTTTTTTACATTATTTAATTACATCTTTTCTCTCTTCAGAATTCATACGACCTGTTCTGATTAAATTACTTATTTCTATTTTCTGTATATCATCATTTATATATTTATTTTCATTTAACTCATTCATAGGTATATGCAAAATTATGAATTTCATTTTGGGTTGGTTCGAATAGACATACATTACTTGGTTCGTTTAAGGTTATTGAAATTGTTTTATTTGTTTATTTATTATTTCTACTATTGCATAACCATTTTGAGCTACCGTTAATGTTTCTGGAATATATGCATTAACTAAATATGTTTTATTTATTAAAATATCTCCGTTTAATACATTAACAGGTACGGATTTTAATAACTTTTCTGTTGGATAAATAGTAAATTCAAATTTAATTTCTGTTGGTAACCTAAATTTTATAGGAATAGAAGCATATTCACCAGTTAATTGTTTATTAATAAAATCAATATTCAACTTCATCTTCATCATATATTCAAGTCCTATAATACCGTCAAAAAATGCGTGAAAATCATACAATATGAAATTAATATTACCATTATAGTTAAATTCTTTAAAAGCCGGTTTTTCCGCCTGAAATCTTACTTTTTTGCTATTGAATGCGGTTTTAATGTCAACGTTTGAGTGATAAATACATGGCGGATAATATTTTTCAGCTGTTACTGGCCGTAATAGTGATTTTGTGCTACCTGTATCTACTAAAAGTTTTAGTTTTGGTTTGTTTTTCTCAATATATGGTAGTCGATTATTTGAAGCAGTATTTTCTTTCTACTACCTCAGTTTTTTTTGAAATTTTTGACTTTGTTCTCGAGGATAATTTTCTTTCTTAATAGCGTAATTTTCAAAATCATCTGATAAATCAATTATTTCTTCTACTTCTTCCGTTTCGTCATAATCATTATTATATAATTCTTCTGATATAAAATTTGATTTTTGATTATTATTTTGGAAATAATTATTATTAGTATTTCTAAATCTAATATTATCATAATTATTATTACCAGTATTATTATTATTTCGATTTATAAAATTATTATTTCTCCTTGGTGAATCCGTAAAATTTCTCGATGTAGTCGACATAGGCACCGGTCTAGATAAACTATGTACAGGTATTTGGTGTGGCCTGAAAACATTTCCTTTTGAACCAAATACTTGCGCATTAGTCGGATAATGTCGAGGTTGCTGTGGTTGTGGCTTTATATCAATTGGTTGGCTTGGAAAGTTCTGTCGTTGTTGGAAACATTGATATTGGTTATAGTTACTTCGATTATTATTACTATTATTATAATTATATGAATTATTATTAGGTGATTTATGAATACTAGAATTTTTGAAGGATCTCGGCTCATTTAAAGGACCGTATAATCCTTCAAAATTCTCGAATTCTTCGACATAAGCCATTGCATCCTCTAAAGAGTTAGGCTTTTTCAAATGCATATTGTTTTTAAGGACACCGGTACATCCTGAAACAAAGGTGTTCAGTGCCGTCTTATCACAATGATTTATGTTGCATCTTTTATCATTTTCAGTAAGCGTAAAGTCATTACTGATTCTCTGAATAATTTTACTTTTTAGCAATTGGAGTCTAGCTCCGAAATCGATTAGATTTTCATTTTTAAAAGGCCTTGTTCGTGTTAATTCCTGCACGATGCAGTCCAGATCTCTTCGATCTGAGAAACACTGTTTCAAGGCTTCTTTAATCTTTTGCCATGTGTTTAATTCCATTCGATTGCCCACCATGGTTTCAGCTTTTCCTATAAGTTTCTCTTATATACAATTCAATATATGGTTGTTTATTTCGATATCATTATATATAGCGTATGTTTCAATTAGTTTCTCACACTTGACTATAAACTTATTCAACGTGTTACTATTTCCATCATATGGTTTGATATTTTCTTATTCTAATTTAAACAAATCCCAATTGAGGGTTTTTACAGTAGCAGTAGCCATTTTGTTTATATTCACAGATGAAAATGAATTCTCAAAATTATTATTAATTATATTATTTTCTTTAATATTCAATTTATTGAATGTTTCCAATAAATTTTCCAATTCGTTCATAAAATTAAATCGGCAGCAAGTATATTAAAAATAAAAATTATCTCTCCTACACTTTTAAAAAGTATGGAAAAGTAAAAAAAGGAAACTTGGCACTTACAATTGATTTGAAGAGCTCCGGTTTCTTCTTTCTTCGTTGATAGTAGATTCTGGAATTATGCACTCGATGTTGAAACACCAAATTGTGAGTTCTTTATACGAACGATTCGACAAAGTTTTTACACGACCGCACAGATCCTACTGACTGCGCCAATTATATATTTATATCACGGAAAACTATTTTTAAAAAATTTTATTTTCAAAATATAATTAAAATTATAATACTTGCTATAAAACTGACAATACTAAACAAAAGTATCTTAACCACTAAAGCCAAACAACAACCTGAATAATAATGGAAATAAATATATATACTAGAACAAAGCTAACTCTGCATTTCTTATCTTATTTACCGTAATATAATATTATTATTTATTAATAGAAATTTCTGGTTCTATAACTTGAAACATATTTTTTACGTCACTGGTTTACAGACAAATCGAACATTCATGATATAAAAGGACCTGTATATTAGGTCATCACATTCAATACCAAATAAGGCTATTGATACAATCCAGATTATCGAAACAAAAAAGTAAGAATACGTCATTTTGAAAATGTTTCTTCCTAAACTAATAATATTGATTTCAAAATTGATAAGACCCTAGTTGAAAGCGATCAAACAAATAACCACTGATATTTTTGTACAAAAAGTCATTGAAAAACATATTTTTTCATATTTGTTCGAAAAATGTCTGAAATTTTACGTTATTATATCTAAAATAGATGTTCTTTTGAAAAATCTGATATTTATTCATGAAAATTGAAGAGATAAAACAATTTTATTACCTGTACAATGTTAAATATCCAATTTTCACAAATTATCACACATCACAACACACGACACGTTACACTATTACAGGCAGATTACATATAGAGTAAAATAATTCTAATAAGGAGATGACTGTCGATTTTTTGCAGTCCCGTGACGACAGTAAACATCGGAATGTAAACAAAAAAAGTACACTATTGTAGGAACCACCAATTAATAGGTACATTTGAGATTTATTATCGCTTATTTGATGTTTTCAATACTATATTTATAATTTTTTTATACAATAAGATTTCTTTGAATAAAAATTTATCTGTATTATTTCGAATTCAAAGCTTGGTAATAAATCCTTCAGCCACAGATTCTTATAGGCAAGTAGAACATGTGTGTTACTTGGATCTACATTTCGACACCATTACAGATCAAGTTTCGTCTGTCTAAAGAACTCAACAAAAATCTCGACAAAAATAGGAATTTTAACCAAGAGTAAAGTACCCTTATTTTCGACAGTATCGAAAAAGTTTATTCAGGAGAATTGTTTAGAATTAAAAATAAAAGTCAGATTGTCACAGTCTCTCACACAAAAAAAATGTCCAAAAAATAGATCTAATTCGTTATTTATACTCATTCTCCTCTATTAGATCACAATTATTGTTACGATTTACATACATACAGTGTTAAATATCAACTTTGCACCAGAAAACATAACAAAGATCATAACAAAACATCTATCAAAACGCTTCGCGCATAACCCTTCATCATACATGTTGCTGGAATAAAAAAAGTTTATCTTAAGAAAAATTAATTATTATTTAACATGTATCTATAAAAACTACGGAAAAGAAAAAATATTTTGTTACATATGAATTAATAATTGAAATGGCTGTAGGTATTTTCACAACTACAAAGTATGGTTTTCAATGCCTATATGCGGTGTACTTTATGAAAATTATGGAAGTGTACTTTTTTATGTATTTAAAAATGCTGTAATTTAAAATAACAAGTTCGAATTTTACAGACTCTACAGGATTTTTGTCCCAAAAAAAAATTTTTGAGATAAAAAATCTAGAGATAAGCAGTTTATTTATATCCACTTTTATCGTGTTAAAAAAGTTGGGTGTTTCATAGGTAAATCTATATATGTCAACTGTGAATAGAGGTGACTTAGGTAATTCCAAAAAAACCCAAACACCATGGGTCTGTCGCCCTTTATAATTGAGATACACGATGTTTTATCGAGTAGAATGAGAAATTTGTGCAATTTACTGTTTCGACCCTAACTCTGTAGAATCAACTCATATTACTTTTTAAAATGAAACTAACTGTTTCTACATAATTCCACAATGTATTGAAAAAATTGTAAAAATTCTAAAAAATTTGACAATTGTTTCGATATTGTGGAATTATCTAGAATCTGTTAGTTTCATTTAAAAAAGAATATTATGCTAATTAAACTATTTCAGTGCTTTTATTTTTTTCCATTCCTTGGTATTGAATGAATAAAAAATATAGATTCTTAAATACAAATTAATTAGATTTAAAAAAAATGCTCTGATCATATTTCATGACCCCCTTGCAAAATTTTACTACTAAAATCGTTTGAGCAAAACCGCAAAGTATCACTCTATACAGTTATTTTGCTCTTTTCAAATATGTATACCAAATTAGTGAAACTCATTATACAGGTTTGTTGTTTTACTGTTTGAACTTATATTTTTACTAGTAAAATCGTTTGCGCAGAAACTCAAAGTACATTACTGGGATCAGTTTTCAGTCCTCTTTTTAAATACATTTACCAAATTAGTGAGACTCGTTATACAGGATGTTGTTTTAGTGGCGAAACACTATGGTAATATATAATAATAATATTTATTCACCATGTAAATTCACAATTACAAAATATATATGTACATAAAAATCTCATTCAATTTAGAAAAACCACAGGAGGGCAAGCCCTCATGCGTGGCATAGAATAATACATTGAAAATATAAGTATTTGTATAAATCTTAAACATCACCTAGACAATCTAAAATTAAAATTAAAATTGCATTGTTGAGTTTGATTGATAATTTTAAAACATTTACACAATTTTATAAAGCAACTAAACAGCTATGTAAGTGAATAAATGAATAAACCCTAAGGTATCCGAGAGGTCTGGGTACACCTGTTTCGGCAAAATACAATTAAAAATACAAGTCGAAACAAATACACTAAAGTTAACATTACTGCAACTTATTGAACAGTTTTGAATAATATAAATAAAATAAAATTAGGACCAAAGTAAATATATGTATATATGGACAATATTAGATTTAAGCGAACGCAGAAATTTGAGTAAACGTGTAACTTCTATTTTTTTAAAGTATATCAAGTAATATGTCTGTTCCAAGAGAAATTCTTTCAATTTGTTTTGAAAACAATAACACTACTCGTATCATTGATACTATCCGGAATACAATTATAGATTTTCGGAGCTAGAAATGAAAAAGATCGTCGACAGAAGGACTATATCATCCTCGGAGCAATGTAGTGGTTTTTGTTTCTAGTTACATATCTATGTGCAGGTAAGTTTCTTACATCTTTTATTGTGTGGTATTTTATAGATGCACATAGAAAGTACAACTGTTTCAGGTCAAATATGTTGCTTTCCCTATACAATCGATCTGAAGTATAGGTATAGGGTTTACACATGATTTTCTTTAGACATCTTTTTTTAATGATTTATAACGGAAGAATGTGAGTTTTCAGGGACTTTCTCAAACCAGTATACCATAACGGAGGTGACTTTCCACTAGTGCGAAATACGTCATTCGAAGATATCTAGCAGGGATGAATTTTCTGAGGTATTTAAATTTGTAAAGGACGAATTGTAGTTTTTTTATAATACATTTAATATGATAATCCCACTTTAAATTTGCATCTATGATAATAACTAAATATTTCACATTTTTTACAGGTTTGATGCTAAATTTTTTTCCGTTTTGTGATATCTCAAGAGGTTTCAATAGTAGGTAATACGTTTTTTTGAAATTTACGGTAAGTAGTTTATTATCAAACCAGGTGTTTATTGGTTTCAGGTCAGTTTCTGCTTTTAATTCCAGCTCATACCAGTTATCTGCTTCATAAGTAATAGCAGTGTCATCAGCGAACCCAGTTATATGTCCTGCACTGCGCAATGAAAATAATCCATTTATGAAAAGATTCAATAAAACGGGGCCTAAAATTGTTCCCTGAGGTACTCCATATGTTACATCCCTCTGACCACTCGCTTGTCCAGCAACCCTTGCTATCTGCTGCCTCTGACAGGTAACTCATAAGCAGTTGTTTCGTATGCCAATTTTTTCCAATGTTTGCAATAGATTGCTATGGCCAATAGTATCAAAAGCTTTGGCTAGATCTAAAAAAACACACAAGCAAACTTTATTATCATTTAATGCTTCATAAACTTTTGATGTTAAATTTAAAACGGCATCTTGTGTGGAGTTATTTTCTTTAAAACCAAATTGCTTGGATGAAATTAATCATATTTGTTTATAAACGATGTAAGTCTATTTTTCAACAGTTTTTCAAAAAATTTTGCCATGTGTGTAATCAGTGATATAG
Organism: Galeruca laticollis; assembly: GCA_963921935.1. Taxonomy (NCBI): domain Eukaryota; kingdom Metazoa; phylum Arthropoda; class Insecta; order Coleoptera; family Chrysomelidae; genus Galeruca; species Galeruca laticollis. Next base: position 162,875,584 of record OY998177.1, on the reverse strand, counting down.
GTCTATAATTCGCGCCAAGGGTCTTATCTTCATGTTTGTATACGGGTATGACTACAGTGTTTTTAAAGGATTTGGGCCACGTATCTTTTTCTATACACATATTTATGATATGCACTGGAGGATCAAGTATAAATAGTGAAATTGCTTTTAGACATTCCGCACTTATCTCATCAATACCAGTTGTCTTTTTACTCTTCAATTGATTTATTATTTTTTCAATTTCATACCTATTTGTGGGTAATAAAACAATCGAATTTGGCAAAGAGGCATTATCACCATATGTTTGCTGAGGGTTATTGTTTATTTGTTTGGCCAATCTCTTGTCCATTCCTGAAAATACACGATTAAATTCATTCGCAATGTCACATGGGTTTGTCAGTATATTTCCCATTGGACCCTTAATAGCTTCATAGGGCATTTTTACTTTTTTTGTTCCACTCAAATCTCGCACCACGCTCCATAATTGTTTATTGTTATTTGAATTTATCATGATCTTTTCCGTATAAAATTTGCGTTTTGTCTTTTCGATAAGCGATTGCAATTTATTCTTATAATCCTTGTATTTTACAAGTAAATCACAGTCATTGGGATGGAGCTTGGTTTGTCGATATAATCTATTTTTTTCATTAATGGATTCGATGAGAGCTTTTGTAACCCATGGCGTAATTTTTATGGGTTTTCTAAAATAGGTACTTTTATTGATGTTTTTCTGTATAATTGTTATTAATTTTTCTGTTGCAGGGTCTGGATTACTACAACTTAGGATAATATCCCATGATTCTTTGGATATATTGTCTACAAGTTTTTTATAGTTGACATGCTTAGTATAATACTGAGCTACCTTTTCAGTTGTTTTATTATCAAAAATTATTTGCAGCGCTATTGTATAGTGGTCTGTTATATTAGTTTCTATTACTACAGGGATAATATTTTCTATAATGTTAATTGTTGACTTAATAAATAAATGATCTAAGCAAGCTGCCATTCTGGTTGGGTTAATAATGGTGGATGTAAATCCACACTTACTCAGGCCATTTACATATTCCATGGTATCACCATTTAAATCCAATGAGTCTATGTTAATATCTCCAACAAATAGACAACAATTTTCAGAATTGATACCACTGTTATATAGGAAATTATGGAAATTATTGATAAATTCAGGTATACTTGAATTGTTATTTTCCTTAGATGGTGATCTATAAAAAGCAAGAATCGTAATTTTATTGTTATTACTGATAGTTACAGTCACTTTTAAAGTATTTGTCGGTCCTGATCTTAGGACGTCATATTCGAAAGAGTATTCGCAGTTTATGTAAGCCACGACTCCATCATTTTGATTCAGATCGCCTTTGTTGTATATTATATTATATCCCGGTATGTTATACAAATTGATGTCAGTAATCTTCCAGGTCTCAGTTAGAACTAGACAATCAAAATCCGTAACATTGGATAACGAAAGTTTAGGCTCATCTAGATTTTTTCTTATAATTCTGATATTGTTATGAAGTATAGTAAAGGTATGGTTAGTTTGGTTTATTTTGAAAATATCATCACATTCTCTGTAATATCTTACGTTATATGTGTCAACAATGGGTACATTGAAATCCCTTACATACTGGTCCATTATAGATGTATGAATAATGTAACAAACAGTTAAAATTTAGAGTTCAAATCAGTCATAAACTAAAAATTAAAATGAAATAATAGCATTAATATATATATATATATGTTGTCCCACAACCAAGTTAAACAAAAACTAAATCTGAATGCACAATCCAATGAGCTTAAAAAAATAAGAAATAAAAAAATATATTACTAATAACTGCTGAATAACTGCAATTATTCAATTTTCGAGATTGTCAGAGCCAGTCCGGGATCTGGTAATTCGATTTTGCGAAGATCCCTGGCTTCCTTTAAGTTTTCCTATTTTAATAGGAGTATTTGCTAGGTATTTTAATTGTTTTGTATTTCCTAGCTCTTGTCGTTCTATTCTTTTTGGTTTTATTGTAGTTAATTCTTCGAGGTCTTCGTCCTTTTTATTGGAGTAGGGAGTTGGTGGACCACTACGGGTTAGGTGTATAGATACGGTGGCTTGTTCAATTTCTAATATTTCACCAGCTGTATAGATAGCGTCGTTTACGTACAATTTTTCTCCTTTAATGTAACATTTGTTGTTTGATGTTTTTACCTTGTTCAAATGTCTTCTCAAAGTCGCAGTATTTTCACGTTGCGCTGGTGTCAAGTCATGGGATATAAATATATTTGTTCCTTTAAGCTTGCTGCCGGTTTTCAATATCTTGCTTTTAGTGAGGTATGAAACAAATTCTACTTTCACCGGCGCCTTAATAAATATATATATATATATATATATATATATATATATATATATATATATTACTACATACACGTGACTGCAAATAATTTGTATATAAATGAAATTTTATCATTTTATCTAATCACGTATAGTGGTAATCTCCGAATCTCATTTGGGTTGGGTTCTTTCGAAATAAATTATATACAGTTATTTATATTCAGGAAATACGTTCAAAACAATTCTTTATTAATATATATATATATATATATATATATATATATATATATATATATATTAAAACACACAATCAAATAAAACTTTCAAAACAATTCAATTGGTACTATCATGGACCAAATAACAATTTAATATTTATAGTTCCTCACATATAATCGATAGTGCGCAAACTCAAAAGACATTCGTTTCATCTCGTTGAGGATTTTCGTTTGTCGAGATAATAACAGCGTTAGCATACACATAGAATGATAAAATTGTACGTATGTTTAATACAAACGAAATATTGTGTTGTGATTGGAGTAACTGAATTATTGTATAGTTATTTGAATAAAAAGGTAAGCTTTCCTTTTGTGAAATATCAGTAATAATAATTAAACTATTTACAACCTACAACTAAAAAGGAAAATTATTTACTTACAATTGTCTCTATTGTAATGGCGGCTCGATAGTAAATTGTAATCACCTTTCAGATACACGACGGATCTATGTTCCAAGCTTCTTATTTAGGAAATTACTTGATACCAAAATATTACGTGTTGATGTCAAAATTGTCTAATAGTTTAAGATGATGCTCTTCAGGAAATGTCTGGACTTCTCTGGTTTCTGTGATGTCTTTCTTCTACATAACCAATGGATAGGATGATGTATATTTATCTTCTGATAATGCCACTGACATGTATATAACGTAAGTTAATTTTTATTTACTTGAATATATTTTTCAGTACATTCATATATGCTTTTCGAATCTTTTTACTTCTTCTTAGGTTCTTTATGCGTTTCCATTTACTTATTTCACAATCAAACAATTCTCTCCTTTGTAATATGGTTTCGTATATTTAAAATATCTTCAAAAATCTTTTATAATATGTTACCTGTGTATTTTCTTAGTTGAAAATCAAATAACTCATTTCTTTACAATATAATCTTTGTACTCTATCTTTTAAATTCTTCCATGTTTCAATATTTTTTTACTCCAACTTTTTCATTCATTTAAAATCAACAACTTCCCACCTTCCTTTTTTTTTCAATTCCTACCAGCTGTTTTTATATATATGTTTGATAGATCATTCATATATTTTTCCACAAATTTTATTACCTTGATTGTCATTGGTCGCGTTTTATTTTACATGTCGCGCACTTATCACCAATCACCTTTGTTATGATTATTGTTGTGTATCGACTTAAATTAACTTATCTACCTGAACACATGTTTAATTTTATTTTATTTGCTATATTATTCATAACGATACAATAATTTTTTTAAATATGATCTGTTGTTCCAAATGTCTAAATTTTTATATGAGGATGGTGTAACATTATTTATTTACAATATACGAAGATGGCTCAATATATATACAGTGTGACCCATTTTTAATGGAAACACCCCCCTAAAATTTGAAGTTGTAAACCGATTTTAATAATTTTTTTTTGAAATGTCAAGTACTAAAAGGTCTACCTTGGGACAAAATTTGAAATGTTTATTCCAATTTTCAGGGCATACTACGATATTTTTTATTAGTCGAAAATCGGGATTTTTTATTAGCAATTTTTTTATTGAAAAAATCACTACGCCACTGGATTCGGAGTGCCTCTAAACAGGTGTAACCAAAATTTCATGAAAAGATATCTATCAATAACAAAGTTATGGCAACTCAAAAATTCGAAAACTCTCACAGCTAACAGTCACAAAAACACCCTATAAATATAGCCATCAGAATATTTTTTTTATGATTTCAACAATAAAGTGCCACCAGATGAAAAAAAACAAATAGCGTAAATATTTTTAATGAAAATAACGGAATTACATTCATTCAAATTTTCACGCAAATTAACTAAAACTAAGACCTAATAGAATTTTCAATTTAAATCTTAGTTGCCATGGAAATGATATTACAGTTTGACACTTGTGAAAGATTTAAGTGTACTATTGTCAACAATATTCACATTACAGTTCTTCGGATTATTTTTTGTCATGGCTGCAAGATTGAGCGTAAGAGAGAAAATTGAAATTGTACGCCTTTCGGGAGATGACGTTAGAAGTGCTAGAGAGGTTTGTAGAGTATTTAATGAAAGACATCCAGATCGTCCTCGTATTAGCTGCGGTACGGTAAATAAAATAAATAAAATATTCAATGAAACTGGTGCAGTATCAAAAATGATGTTAAAGAGTAATCCTGTACAAAGACGAAACAGGAATGACAGGAATGATCAAATCATTTTAGATTATTTCGGAAATAATCCTAATGCCAGTATAAGGAATGCCACTTTAGATTTGAATATTCCACGAGAAACTATTCGGAGATGTCTCAAGGCGAAGAATATTAAACCTTTCAAGCCAACATTTTTACACACACTGCAAGAAGGCGACGAAGCAAGACGTATGGAATATTGTTTATGGGCCCAAGGGGAATATTTAAACAATAGAAATTTCCTACAAAATATTTTATATACCGACGAAGCCAGTTTCACTACAAATGGAGTAGTGTCATCACAGAATTGTCGCTATTGGGCAGCGGATAATCCTAACTGGGTAATAAATTGTAAAAGCCAGTATTCCCAAAAAATCAACGTCTGGTGTGGGATATTGAACGAACGAATTATTGGTCCTTTCTTTTTTGAGGAAAACATCAATGCGCAGAGGCTGCTAGAATTTTTAAACACAGAGTTTTGGGATGCTATTCACGAGCTGCCAATCAATGAACGATTAAATTTAATTGTTCAGTTAGATGGGTGTTCAGTTCATTATGCCAGAGCTGTGAGGCAATGGCTTAACGAGCATTTTCCAAACCGATGGATAGGCCGTGGTAGTCCGATTCTAGATTGGCCCCCCAGATCTCCAGACCTCACAGTTTTGGACTTTTTTCTCTGGGGACTTATCACACAAAAAGTTTACAAACACCGCTCAAGAGATAGAAATGAACTTTGTGCAAGAATTCGACAGGTATGTGCAGATATTACCCCTCAAGAACTAAGGAACGTGATCAGAAACATTCGTAAGCGCTACGACAAGTGTATCGAAATAGATGGTGGGTTAGTAGAGGCTACTAGAATATGAGTTAGAATTAATTGTTGCACTGACTCGAAACATTTCAATGATTAGTTATCATAGTTACGTTTATAAAATTTTTTTGCTTCATAATTAGTTGAATTGTGTGAATGTAATCCCGTTATTTTCATTAAAATTTTTTTTTCATCTGGTGGCACTTTATTGTTGAAATCATAAAAAAGTATTCTCATGGCTATATCTGTAGATATAGGGTGTTTTTGTGACTATCAGCTGTGAGAGTTTTCGAATTTTTGAGTTGCCATAACTTTGTTATTGATAGATATCTTTTCATGAAATTTTGGTTACACCTGTTTAGAGGCACTCCAAATCCAGTGGCGTAGTGATTTTTTCAATAAAAAAATTGCTAATAAAAAATCCCGATTTTCGACTAATAAAAAATATCGTAGTATGCCCTGAAAATTGGAATAAACATTTCAAATTTTGTCCCAAGGTAGACCTTTTAGTACTTGACATTTCAAAAAAAAATTATTAAAATCGGTTCACAACTTCAAATTTTAAGGGGGTGTTTCCATTAAAAATGGGTCACACTGTATATATATATATATACCTATATATATATATATATATATATATATATATACATATATATATATATACCTATATATATATATATATATATATATATATTGAGATGATATGCTCAGCTAGGAATAAAATATAAAGATAAAAATGAAAAAAAAATATATCGCTAAATATCAGTAACCTTTAAAATAACATATGACAAACAAATTAAGTTTTCTCTAGAACATTCGATCATAAAATGAACAAGAAATGTTCAGATGATAGGTCATAATAGAGTGCAAATTATAATTACAAAATTCAATTTGATTAGCACAGACTATCAAAGGTATGAAGTCTTATAGTAAAATTTCTTTTGAAAGACTAAGTTGATTTTAACCTTAAAGTTTCAAGATATTTAGCTAGATCATAAAGGTCAATGAAAAAATTTTTGTCAGATACATAAAATCAAATGTTGAAATGTTTCAGACAAAGACACTTCGTTTATTCCGTTTAACAAAATTTTATGCAATTGAAATGTGACTTAAAAAAATTCATAGAGTTTCTAATTTGAAAGAGAATTTTAAAATTAAATAATATCATTTTCAACAAAATTTAGTGATAATGAAAGGAAAATTTTATGTGGAATAGAATTATGAAATTCTATCTAGCGTATGCAGATTAGACAAGCATATAAATAATATTGAATTTATTATATACTATAAAGAAATAATCATTTTGTCAATTATATTTCTTTAAATTTGATCAATTCTATGTATTTACAAAGATAACAAATTAATTTCATAGTAATATAATCATAAAGATAAATAAATCAAAAATTAAAATAAGTCATGTTAATAATCATTGCAGATCATCAATAAATAATTCAACGCCATCTGTAACCTGATACAGAGCTTTAGGGAAATGTAATGATTAATAACAAATGATGAGAATAAAATCTATAAAAAGGAAACCTATTGAAATTTTATGTTTAAAAATGTGGTGAATGGAAAATCAAAATCAAATCAATTGTATACGTATGCTTTGTACTATTATTTGTGTTGTAAGAATTGAGATTTATCTAAATTAGTGCTGACCAATCAGAAGATTTTGATAATTTTAAATCATAAAAAAAAACAATTATAAGCAATAATAATAAATAATTTAGGAACTTTGATGCATATAACACGTGGAATACAATAAATTACCATAAGTCTATGTCAGAAATATAGTGAATTTAAGAAATAATATAGTGACAAATAAGACGCTATGAATAGAAATTATAAAAATAGCGGGAACTACCTATCAACAACAAAAGGGTTGTGAATAAAAAAGAAAACTAGAGGGGTAAAAAGAAGCGAAGCGGAAGGGTAACATCTCTGTGAAACTTTAAACGAGAAATTTTGAATAAAAGTGTTAAATATCATTAAATAATTACGTAATAAAGAAAAGGTGATAAAGTGCATACTCTGTAACCTGTATAAGTAGTTTTCCTGGAGAAGACGAAGAATTGATTGAATTATCTGGAAGAACTAAGTAGCCGCCAATGGATGAATGAAGCGTCCAACAGCAGACATGTCGCGAGAAGCAATTTCACATCAGGTTGGTGATATTTAAATATTTTGGATCCAGAATCAGTTCATTCACAACAAAACTTTAATAATTAAAAGAAAAATGACCATTAAAATTTATTAAAACATTCAAACAAATTCAAGGTCAAATAAAAATTTTTTTGAAAAAGGATTAATCGTAAAGAATAAACTATATATAAGTGAAATTTCAAAATTATAGTGTAATAATTATAGACTCACCTGATATTTTACTGTATGAATGTAACTTGTATGTCTCTAGCTTATAAGAAATTGAACCTTTCTAATAATTCATAAAAATTACTATTTCACATACACATATAACGTCAACAATATTGTAAGATGAATGTACGCATTTCAAAACCAATTCACCACAAAAGCATTTGCTTAAATGAAATATTTCAAAAGTTATCTAGTTACAATATTTCTTTCCACATAAAAAAAATTTCTGCAGCTGTTTAAAATATTTGAAACGATTATGTAAATTAGTTTTCATAGGCATCGCATAGTTTTCAGATTTTGTGAACTTTTGTAAATGTAAATTTCAGTCAAATGATTATTTAGTAAACAATTTGTTTCATTGTACAATTATTTAATTTCCGTTTTGAAACTAACCGCCCTGAGATGAGTTTATTTTCACAAATATTCTAAAGAAAGGAAATTTGAGATAAAGGTGAGAAGTTAATTTAATTAATTATATGAGCAGACATCTAAACTATGAAACATTAATAAGTAGTAACGAATCAAATTTGGCGTTCAACAATTATGAAAATTACAGTTAAATAAAGGTTTTTAGTAGCAAATAAATAAGAACACTCAATTAAATCAACCTTGGAAAGATGAAACTAAAACAAATTAAATATATCAAATCAAATTATAATAAAAAAGTAACACAACAAAAATTAAAATTATATATAAATATATATATATATATATATATATATATATATATATATATTCGGAAAGGTTTCCGTGGTTAGAATTATGAACAAACGAACTAGGTTCACGGGTTGAACCGCGTTGGAAATTTGAAATTTCTCGACGTTTCGGCTTCCACTTTGAAGCCATTATCAAGAGGAGGGGGGTTAGTTATTCGTTCATTAATTTAGGAAGTGATCCGATTCCGTAGTCTCAATCTGCCTACTCTACGCAACGAATCACCCCCTACGGCTAATTCCAAGGCCTCAATCTGCCTACTCCTTGGAATTTCACCGAAAAATGACATAACAATGGAATAAATAAATAAAATAAAATAATAATAAAAATCGCTTACCAGTTAAATCACCGTAGAACACTGACCTACACTCACTACTGGCTTGAAGCCGACTGACCGAAAAAATGTCGGGACCGTGTATTTATGGGGGACCTATTGGCGGGTATGGTCTTTTTGGCGCGCACGGTGCGTGTGCCGCTGGCGGGAGTAGTAATAGAGATGGGACGTTCGATATCCTGCGATATTTTAGGAGGGTAATTGTTATTCTTGGTGAAGGCCATGGTGGAAGGGGGTGAGGTGGTATCGGAATGGGGAGGGTGGAGAAGATGTTTCCAGGTTGATGGCAATCTTTGGCTGTCGTCCCTGGTATTTAAACAGTTTGGACGTTTTTCTATTTCGATAGCTTCTCGAATTATTCGGGACTTAAAGGAGCGGGTTGGGGCGATAGTTATGGTTTTATCGAAATTGATTGTGTGCCCTGTTTGGACACGATGTTGGGCCAAGGTGGAAGAAGGATCGGAATTTCTGACAGACAATGAGTGTTCTTTTGCTCTAACCGAGATACGTCGGTTGGTCTGACCTATGTAGGTGCGAGGACAATCTAAGCAAGGGATCTCATATACTCCATGCTGTTCATTGGGAATTTTATCCTTGACAGATCTGATGAGGTTGGAGATTTTTTGTTGGGGTTTGAAGATTGTTCGAATGCCGTGGGGTTTGAGAATTTTACAGATTCTGTCTGTCACGCCTTTTATGTAAGGAAGGGATATTTTCAATTGACTCTCTAAGTCGATGGTGGAAGGTGATGGAGTGGGAGTTGAAAATTTCTGAATGCTCCTGTTGATTTGGGATTCTTTGTAACCATTTTGAATTAGAGTTTGTTTTAGGAAATTGATTTCTGATGGTCGATTGGATTCGTCAGAGAGAGATATGGATCGGGATACGAGTGTGTTGATGACAGAATTAAGTTGGGCCGGATGGTGATGGGAATGGGCATTAAGAAAACGGTTAGTGTGAGTGGGTTTGCGATAGATGGAGTGTGAGAAACCATTTGGTTAAAGTTTTTCAATCATGACTTCCATCGTGAATTGTATACAGGGATGTACACTGTTCAGATGGAGTAGGAAGGAATTCAAAGTATCTCTTCCATGGGGCCAAATGACGAAAGTGTCATTAACATATCGTAACCAACAGCTTGGTCGGAGGGGAGAGGAAGATAGTGCCGAATTTTCGAAGTGTTCCATGAAAATGTTGGCCATAACCGGAGATATAGGGGATCCCATAGGGGCACCTTTCAGTTGTCTGTAGAAGTTACCTTGGAATATGAAGTAGGTGTTGGACAAACAGTGTTTAATTAAGGAAAGACAATCTGAGGGGATGTGGTATTTAGTATCTAAGATAGACAAAGTTTCATCGATAGAGATGTTAGTAAATAAGGAGACAATGTCAAAGCTGACAAGGATATCGGTGGAAGAAATATCAAATCCTTTGAGTAGGTCAATGAAATGGCGAGAATTTTTGACAAAGGATTGCGACCGTTCAGTAATTGGTTGAAGGGTTTCAGCTAGATGTTTAGCCAATAGTTGGGTGGGGCAGTTGAATGCACTGACAATGGGTCGTAGTGGGATATCGGGTTTGTGGATTTTTGGAAGACCGTATATTCGAGGAATACGGGATGAATTTTCTCGTGGGATGAGCTTAGCTTTTATGTCGGAAGGAAGTTGGGACTTATTGATGCAAGTTTTTGTTGTCTTTTCCAGATATGTGGTAGGGTCATTAGGAACAATTTTATAATCGGAAGTGTTGAGAAGATTATTCATTTTATTCAGATAAGAAGAGGTATTGAGAATGACCGTGGCATTGCCTTTATCGGTTGGGAGGACCACGATATTTGGGTTATTGTGAATATCTTTGAGAGCCTGTCTTTCTTTGAAGGTAAGGTTAGAAGGGGGAGGTTTTGATGTTCGGAGGACCTGGGCAACATCTTGCCTAATAATTTCGGCTTGATTGGAAGGGAGATGAGAGATAGTCTCCTCAGTTTGGCAAATGATCGTTTCTATTGGAATGGATTTGGGTGTGACAGCGTAATTAAAGCCTTTGGCAAGAGCCTGTTTGGCGTGTTCCGAAATAGGGGTGTCGGAGTAATTGTGGACAAGAGAGTCAATGTCAAGGGTTTGTGGAGGAGGTTTTTGAAGCGAGATAAGATGAGATAGTTTTTTTTTTGGGTTTGGGTTTTTTTGGTCAGATATGTATTGGGCTTTTTGGTTAGATAAGCGGTCGAACGTATCCCATTCGGCCCAACTTAATTCTGTCATCAACACACTCGTATCCCGATCCATATCTCTCTCTGACGAATCCAATCGACCATCAGAAATCAATTTCCTAAAACAAACTCTAATTCAAAATGGTTACAAAGAATCCCAAATCAACAGGAGCATTCAGAAATTTTTAACCACCCCATCACCTTCCACCATCGACTTAGACAGTCAATTGAAAATATCCCTTCCTTACATAAAAGGCGTGACAGACAGAATCTGTAAAATCTTCAAACCCCACGGCATTCGAACAATCTTCAAACCCCAACAAAAAATCTCCAACCTCATCAGATCTGTCAAGGATAAAATTCCCAATGAACAGCATGGAGTATATGAAATCCCTTGCTTAGATTGTCCTCGCACCTACATAGGTCAGACCAACCGACGTATCTCGGTTAGAGCAAAAGAACACTCATTGTCTGTCAGAAATTCCGATCCTTCTTCCACCTTGGCCCAACATCGTGTCCAAACAGGGCACACAATCAATTTTGATAAAACCATAACTATCGCCCCAACCCGCTCCTTTAAGTCCCGAATAATTCGAGAAGCTATCGAAATAGAAAAACGTCCAAACTGTTTAAATACCAGGGACGACAGCCAAAGGTTGCCATCAACCTGGAAACATCTTCTCCACCCTCCCCATTCCGATACCACCTCACCCCCTTCCACCATGGCCTTCGCCAAGAATAACAATTACCCTCCTAAAATATCGCAGGATATCGAACGTCCCATCTCTATTACTACTCCCGCCAGCGGCACACGCACCGTGCGCGCCAAAAAGACCATACCCGCCAATAGGTCCCCCATAAATACACGGTCCCGACAACTTTTCGGTCAGTCGGCTTCAAGCCAGTAGTGAGTGTAGTGTCAGTGTTCTACGGTGATTTCACTGGTAAGCGATTTTTATTATTATTTCATTTTATTTATTTATTTTATTGTTATGTCATTTTTCGGTGAAATTCCAAGGAGTAGGCAGATTGAGGCCTTGGAATTAGCCGTAGGGGGTGATTCGTTGCGTAGAGTAGGCAGATTGAGACTACGGAATCGGATCACTTCCTAGATTAATGAACGAATAACCTACTCCCCCCCTCTTGATAATGGCTTCAAAGTGGAAGCCGAAACGTCGAGAAATTTCAAATTTCCAACGCGGTTCAAGCCGTGAACCTAGTTCGTTTGTTCATATATATATATATATATATATATATATATTGCAATGTTTTTCTAATTTATTTAAAACGTAAACGGGTGGGATAAATTTTAAACACACGGTAGGTTCACTTACTTGATTTATTTAAACTCTAAACTAATCACTAACACTTAATTTATATATACTCAGTATATTCACTTAAACTAATTTATATAATCACTTAATTTATATTCACTTATTTACTGTTTATCTCACGATGTCAAATTATAAACTAACTTATCCACTGATCGGTCCGTTATTTATATTAAAGCCTTTTTTACTAGAAAATTCCGGACTGCGGCTTACACACACAAAGACAATTGGTTCTGGCATTTTCTAGATAAGTCTGGTCACAAAAACAATGTTCAGATAAGATAGTCGTAAATAGTTATGGATAAAAAAACTGCGTATCCGCCATAACTTTAATTTTCATACCTGGCTTAGAGAGAGTCGGATTTAGGGTCTATACCAGTGTGCTGTTTCGTAAGATTACCCCCTCCTTAAATTGAAGTTCCTCCTGGAACTTTTGTGTAGCCGAGGCTGGATGTTTGAATCGGCAACTGGCCCCATCTCTACACTTTCCGATCTTGTGGAAATAGCAGGGCACCGTCTCCATCGAATACTGATAACGGGGGTTGTAGCTGCAAATTAGTATCTGGACACCGGTATCTTGAAAGATAGTCTCTACCATGTTCCTGATGTTCCAACTGGTTACTCGCTATCTTAGGCAAAGCCAGTTTCTTCACGTTGGATTCCAACACATGGTCTCGGAGGTTTCGAAGTGCTTCCCACACATCGCGGTAGGTAGATCGAGCTTGGAAATCATTTTTAGTTACCACGTAGAAGACGTACCGCGAATTATGTTTCAATTTCAGTGTCTTGCCATGGGCTGGAATCTGGTCTTCAAGTCTTTCTAATTGCCCGAACTTCTTTCGAAAGACGGTTACCGTTCTTGATACGGGCGGGGATGCTGTATGCCAGTGAATAATCTTCCGGGAGACTGAACAAATCTAGTTGTTGTTCCGAAGTGACTCCATATCTAACTTTCCCGGTACCTCCATACGTGCCCATAAATTCATCGAAGGTAGGGTTAGACACATCTCGAATAAGGTTTACTCCTTCCTCCAGGTCATGGTCTCCTTCGAATGGCGCTAGTCGGTTTTGGTGAACTACTTTTGGTTTTCCGTTGGGGGTCTTGCTTATGCGATATATAACATCGTTGATCCTTTTCTTGATTAAGATTAAGTATGGACCCTCCCAGAATTTTTGTAATTTTGGAAAAAACCCTAGTCGGGTTGTGTAACCATACTTTGTCCCCCTCTTTAAAACCACTTTCAGTGGCCTGCGTGTCGTACCGACTTTTCATTCTGTCGCTGGCACCTTGAAGATTTGTCCGAACTAATTCATGAATATCGTCCAGCCTTCTTCTCAATTGGATCACGTACTCTTCGTCTGCTAGATCTTCTGCAGGCCGAAAGCCAAATTCCAGGTCACAAGGAAGCCTCATTTCACGTCCAAACATGATTTTCGCCGGTGTTTCACCCGTGGACTCATTGACGGCAGATCGATAAGCCAAAGCGAATAGGGAAAGATTGGTCCCAATCTCTTTAATGGCCGTATACTACTTTGGACAGGTATTTTCCAATAGTCCAGTTCATTCTCTCGACCATTCCATCTGACTGTGGATGTAATGCTGTTGTTCTGGTCTTCTTCATTCCCAGCTTTTCGCAAATCTCCTGGAATAGATGACTTTCAAAATTTCTTCCCTGGTCGCTGTTGACTTCCAATGGCACTCCATATCGGCTGATGAATTATTTCACCAATACATCCGCAACAGTTGTGGCCTCTTGGTTCGGGATAGCGTAAATTTCCACCCACTTTGTGAAATAATCCATTACAATGTATTTGCCACCATTTTCGGTCGTCGGAAATGGTCCAGCGATATCTAAAGCAATCCTTTCGAAAGGGCTTCCAACATTGTACTGTTTCATGGGTGCCTTTCTCTTGCGATGTGGTCCATTACGCGTAGCACAAGTCGTACATTTCTCACACCAGTCCTTCACATCATTGGAGCTGTTCATCCAATAAAACCTCTCACGAATTCGCTGGAGGGTTTTCGTCACTCCCAGATGACCTCCCGATGAACGGTCGTGTAACTTCTTTAATACCTCAGCTACTCTTGTTCTCGGGATAACTAGCTGTCTCCTCATCTCGGAACCATCATCGTTTTCCAGGACTCTTCTCAACAGCCCTTCTTCCAGGACAAGGGAGTCCCACTGAGCCCAATACGCCTTGAGTTTCGGTGAAAATCTTGACACTTCTTGCCAGGTAGGTCGCCGATTTTCTTCCTTCCACTGCCGAATCTTCTTTAGACAAGGATCATTCTCCTGATCTTCTCTGATCCTGGTGGGTGACCATTCTTCATTGACTACTGTAGTTCTTGAAACTGCAGCTTCCCTAGATTCCGCCTTGTTGCAGTGGGAGCAGTCTGTTGGGCACGGCCGTCTGGACAGGGAGTAGGCATTTCGGTGACTCACACCAGCTTGATGTTCGATGTTGAAATCGTACTCTTGAAGTCGTTCAATCCATCTAGCGATCTGGCCCTCGAGATTCTTGAACTGTATCAACCACTTGAGTGCTGCATGATCAGTCCGGATTAAAAACTTCCTACCATAGAGATACTGGTAAAAGTGTTCCACGGACGTCACTACCGCCAAAAGTTCTCTTCTAGTGACGCAGTAGTTTCGTTCTGGTTTGAAGAGGACTTTACTGAAATATCCCAGCACTCTTTCTTGTCCTCCTTGGATCTGTGACAGCACTCCACCAATTCCTACGTTGCTTGCGTCAGTGTCAAGAATAAAGTCTCCCTCTTGTAATGGATATCCTAATATCGGCGCCGAGGTTAAATGCCTCTTCAAGGTTTCAAAAGTCGTTTGACAGTCTTTGTCCCATTGGAAAGCTCTTGCTTCTTCTGTAAGTCGCGTTAGAGGCTTGGCAATATATCCAAACTTCCTGATAAATCTTCAATAATACGTGCAAAGTCCAAGGAAACTCCTAATTTGATGTTTGTCGGTTGGTTGCGGCCATCGCTGAATTGAAGCAATTTTCTCTGGATCCACCGCCACTCCTTCATTGCTCACTATATGACTTAGATAGTTGCCTTGGTTTTGGAACAGCTGACATTTTTTCGGGTTTAGCATGAGCTGGGCAGCTTGGAGTCGTTTGAATACGTCTTCCAAATTCTTCAGATGTTCGTCAAATGTCTGCCCCAGTACTACGATGTCGTCCAAATAGACCAGGCATGTCTTCCAAGACAATCCTCTCAAGACATTTTCCATGAGTCTTTCAAATGTCGCGGGCGCATTACAGAGCCCGAATGGCATGACGTTGAATTGCCATAATCCAGATCCGGTGGTAAAAGCAGTCTTCTCTTTATCTTCTGGGTCCATTTCTACTTGCCAATAACCAGACTTCAGGTCCAAGGTGGAGAACAGTTTGGTGTCGGCCAAAGTGTCTAGCGTATCGTCAATTCGAGACAGAGGATAGCTGTCTTTCTTCGTCACGTTGTTAAGCTGGCGATAATTAACGCAGAATCTCGTAGTTCCATCCTTTTTCTTGACGAGCACTACTGGAGACAACCATGGACTAGTAGATTGTTCTATTACTTTTCTTCTGCCATCTCTCGAATTATTCTTTCAGCTCATTCTCTCTTCGCTCGTAGAAATCTTCGAGCTGATTGTCTAATTGGCTTAGCATTACCAGTATCGATTTTGTGTTTGACGGCTGATTTTCTGCCAGTCTTTCCTCCTTTTGGTACGAATAAGTTTCGATACTGCAAGATAAATTCTCTCATTCTCTTTTTTTCAGCTCGATACAAAGATTGACCAGCTACTGATAACATTTTTTCGAATCTGGCATTAGAATTGTCAGTGGTCGTTGTTTGACGAACTATAGACGTCACCGGTACGCAGGATCCAATCTTGGATTCCTTCTTGATTGTAATTGGGTAATCGTTCACGTTTATCACACGAACTGGGATCTCTTTCGCCGACGTGACCAATCCTTTTCCAATTAGTACTCTTTTGCCAACTTCTTCGTCGTGGTTCCTTGGCTTCATCAGAACCGGTGTACCTCCCTCCATGATTCCCCGTAGTCGTGCTACTATAATGGTTTCGCTTCGTGCAGGTGGAACGGCGTCTTCCTGTACAGCTGCCAGCACCGCTCTGCCTTCATATGGATGAAGAAATACCTCCTCGGAACCCACTTCAATGGTTCTGTTTCTGAAGTTTAATTGGAAACCATGTACATCCATCACGTCCATTTCCAGAATCACATCTTCTTCAATGTCAGCTACGATTGCCGTATGCGTGAACTTTTCTGTCCCAATTCCTAATTGTATTTGCGTCTCACCGTGAACGTTGGCATTTTCACCTGTGGCGGTCCGCAGTCGCAGTCTCGTTGGTAGAAACTTCTTCTTGGAGTTTATTATTTCTGGTCGTATAATGGTTCTAGTTGCTCCAGTGTCTACTAGCAGAGTATATTTGTTGCCATTCACTTCGGCATCTACATATACACTGTCGTTGCGACATCTGAGCGAAGCTATCAGTATGAGAGGGTCTTTGGAACGATCTTAGGACGGTGCTGCCCCCTCGTAGCCGACCCGTTCTAGTTTTCCTGCCTGTGACTGGGGTTCTTGGATTGCAGGATACTTGAGGCGCTTACACGAACTACGTACATGCCCTAGCTCGCCACAATTCCAGCATCTGATCTTTCTCGGCTTCTTGTCTATCATACTTTTTATTAAACTGACGAACTGGTCAAATCTGTCTTCGTCACCTTCTTCTTGAATGGTCCTAATTTCGTTACACCCGGAAGCCTTTGTTGCTGCTTCATATTCAAGAGCAGCTGTGAATGCGTCGACTAATGTTTTCGGATGGGCTAAACGAAGCGCCATCTGCATATCGGGGTCACGTAAGCCATCAATGAAGGCCTGGATGCCCAGACATTCCATCATGTTCTCTGGTGCTGACGGATAAGCAAATCGAACTAGTCGGGCAATATCCACTTCATATTCTTGAAGTGCTTCGTCACGTTTCTGCCTTCGATTCTTTAGCTGGGATTGGTACAAATGTTCTAGATGTTCGTGACTATATCGCATGTCCAACCTCTTCTTCAGCTGCTCGAAATCATCCGTTTTTTCCAGAGGTATCGTCTGAAGTACATCTAAGGTATCTCCCCGAAGCGCGATAGTTAAGTTCACTGCATTGTCTCTATCGGACCAATTATTCACTCTAGCGGCTGCTTCGAATTGTCGAATTGTTTCACATAACTGGTCCACGACATTTTTTCATCGAACGTTGGGGTCTTGACTCGGGTAAAACTGCCAATGTCTTCAATCTTAGGTAGTGTTTCTGGCTAGCAAGGTTTCGTTTACTCGGTCTTCTTTTCTTCCTCTGGCGTGCCTCGAGTTCTTGAATCAGCAATCTTTCCCTCTAACTCCTCTATTTTCTCGTTTATCGTTGTAATCTTATTCTCGATTTTCTCGTCCATCGTTGACATTTTATTCTCGATTTTCTCGTCCATCGTTGACATTTTATTCTCGATTTTCTGGTCCATCGTTGACATCTTATCCTCGATTTCAGATTTTAGAGACGAAATTTCATTTTCAATGTGAGCGGCAATGTCTTTTTTCATTGATAAGATATCGGCAGATATATCGTTCTTCAAAGTAGAAATATCGTTCTTTATAGCCGAAATCTTCTCTTCAATGGCCGAAATCTTCTCGTTCATGTTAGCCGAAATATCATTCTTCATAGTAGAAATATCGTTCTTCATATCAGAAATCTTCTCGTCCATGTTAGCCGAAATATCATTCTGCATAGTAGAAATATCGTTCTTCATATCAGAAATCTTCTCGTCCATGTTAGCAGAAATGTTCTCTTCCTTGGCAGAAATCTTCTCGTCCATGTTAGCAGAAATTGACGAGATTAAGGTGGAAGCCTCGTCATTAAATAAAATTGTTTCTGGATCAAAGCCGTCATTTTCCAGTGCCACTTTAAGTCTTTCTACTAATTCACTTTTCTTACCGGACGTATCCAACTCAGGATCTTCCAATTCTGCTCTTAATTCCGCCACTTTCAGATCCCTTAATCTCTTGACCTTTTTTATGTAGCAATTTATTTATATAATCCCACTTCTGACACCAATGTTATGTTTTTCTAATTTATTTAAAACGTAAACGGGTGGGATAAATTTTAAACACACGGTAGGTTCACTTACTTAATTTATTTAAACACTAAACTAATCACTAACACTTAATTTATATATACTCAGTATATTCACTTATTTACTGTCTATCTTACGATGTCAAATTATAAACTAACGTATCCGCTGATCGGTCCTTTATTTATATTAATGCCTTTTTTACTAGAAAATTCCGGACTGCGGCTTACACACGCAAAAACAATTGGTTCTGATATTTTCTATATAAGTCTGGTCACAAAAACAATGTTTAGATAAGATAGTCGTAAACAGTTATAAAAAAAACCTGCGAATCCGCCATAATTTTAGTTTTCATACCTGGCTTAGATAGAGTCGGATTTAGGGTCTATACCAGTGTGCTGTTTCGTAACAATATATATTTTCTGGACGGATTGTTTGGTTTTCCAGGAGGTAACCTAAAATAAATAAATAAAAAAAACCAATCATTGAATTGTATTAGAACGGAACAGTGAACAGGTATTTGAAACTATTTCATTTATATATAAAAAGATCAAATAAACTTACTTGTTTTGTGCAAAGAATTGAACTTTGATATTACATACATTTTTATCAGCATTGTTTTTGCCATTTTGTGTCATGGACAGTTTGTGACGGAATTCGTTTTCAAATTTGTATATGATGTTGCCTATTTTGTAATCACATATAAAAATAATATTTCATCTGAGTGTATGGTTTGTTGAATGAATGATCATCATAGATAGTTTGTTTTCATAAGTTTTTGTTAAAGAATGATGTATTTGTGTTCAAAATATTAAATAACGTTTTCTCACTTGAAAAACTTTTTGAAATTATATTGTTGAGCTTTTCATTTCTTGGTGATTGCTCCATCTATATTCAGCAGTTGGCAGTGTTGACCTGACGTCTTTAAATCAGGACCGTCTCTAGAATTTATTAAGAAATAAAAAGCAAGTATTTTTTTTGATTAAAATTTTTTTTATTTAAATGTAAGTATTTTATTTAACTTTGGCGCTCATATTTGAAATTAAAATTGTTTCATTTTTAACATTTGAACCCTACTTTGAGATTGTGGAGTCTTTCATGCAAAGGTATAATTATTTCATAACCTATTTTAAAAATTTATAATATACCGGGCAAACAAAAACTAACAATAAATATCAACTAAACTAAAATAAAAATAATAAAGGTACCACAGGAGTTGTATTTATTGTATTGTATTGTATAATTTACCTTTTTTACTTTACCTTCGGCTAGCTCCTGATGATAATCTGTGAAATTTAAATTTATTTATAATTTATATGATAGTCGGCAGCATGAGACTCCTCCCTTTGAGTTCTGGACGCATATGTATAACTTTGATACACATTTAAATATTGAATTTTGAAATTTTTCTAGTATGTTTTATTCCTGAATAAAATATATATCTTTGTTTTTATCGACTCCAAATATTATTATAGAATGAATGAATTAAGCACCATTTTCTAAATGTATTATGAATATTAAATAGAACGATAAAAAAATACCAACACTTTAATGAAATGATTTAATAAATTGTTGAGATTATATTCAAATTCTTTTTACATAAATCTTCTTTACACCGCTCCTGCATTCTTGACTGGTCATGCGCACTGAATGCTTATTTGACTGCATCGGCGCATAGGAGAAACACATCCTCGTATATTGTTTCACAACGACACAAAACGTATGGTTCACAGTCGACGTTGTTTATATGAATGTTTTTATAAATTTAACGTTCTTAAATTCATTGCAATCATCGATATATTATTGAAAAATTACACTATACAGTTACATACATATATCAAAATGCGAGTAAAGTGAATGATGAATAGTTATAGAAATAGTTAAGCATGCATTAGAAGAAATAAAAGTGGAATGGTACTTTACGTGCAATGTAAACAATGATGATGTGAAATAAAAAAATTTTTACAAGTAAGTACAAATTATAACTATTATTAAAGTTGCATGATAATCAGAATTACACGGATATCCATGGATATGAAATGATATTCATCATTTTATATTGTTTTTGGCCTTTTTTTAAAATTTTAATGTAAACGTTCAAATAATATTTTTATTGTTCACTATTTCCTTCTCTTTGGAATTCCAAATTAAAAAAACTTAAAAACCACCGACCTTATTTCCAATTCTCGGCACTGTGGAACTGCTGCAAAGCGTTTCTTTTTCTTGAGAATTTCTTATCAAAGAAATACTCTTTCTGCACACTGCACTTTATTACACGGTTTAAACAAAATTGATATAATGATTTTATAATGGTTTTTAACTTAAAATTATTTACTTTTACATAGTTTTCTCAAAAATTTTGTAGAGGAGAGTTACATAGATTCTCACTATTCTTCTACCAACGCCCGACTCTCTATTTTTTTTTAAATCAACAAACTTTTTCCCATATCAAAAACACAGCCTCCTTATATTGTTTTTCTATTCGACAATTGTCAATTTGAGTGTTTTTCATGAAAATACAAAATTCCTTAATTAAAATTGTCCTGGAGGATAATAACACTTATATAAATGGGTTTATAATGTCTTAGGGAATATATAAAATGTCCTTTACATGTATTACAATCCCCAAATTTGTTGTGATTACCTTTTTATGGTATTTTTATTTAAAATTAAATATACAATTTCTACAACCTAAAATAATTATTTATATATATGGAACTGTTTAGTTTTCAATTTAAGAATTTTTACTAATTTTATTTTATAGAAACTCTTATTTATTTTCAAATTCGCCTTTTATGTTTTATATTCAATTCCAAATCAATGATTTTAGGTTGGCAAGAAAATCACTAGATTTTATTACTTCCGGTTCATTAAATTTTATTTAGTTAACAGATTTCCTTGACATATAACATGGCTCTGTTCCGTATGTCATATTTCATAAAGTTTTTCTTTTTTTATAAATTGTTGACATTTACTTGACCTTAAGATTGAATTGCGAAGGTAAAATTTTTATACTTAATTATAATGTTATCATTACAATTTTATTCCTTATCCTTTAATCCTTTCTTTATAATTGGTTTTCTCAATATTTGATAATACATTTGCTTACTTCATTCATTCGTTTATGTTAAATTTAGTTTTTAACTAGGTAGTGTCTAATGGTACATCCTACGTATTAATAAAAAATTCTTTTTAATATTCAATCTCATACGTGAATTATTATATATATATATATATATATATATATATATATATTAGAGGACTGGTTCAATATATATATATATATATATATATATATATATATATATAACAACAACAAAGAGATTCATGGGTAATTCACGCAAAATAAGGGCTACCGAAATAGAGTGGTAACCGTGGACATGCATGTTTCTGGCTCATTTTGCCTCTTCAGCACGGCATAACCAAATAAGGATGTGAAATTTGGGAGCAAAGATGTTAATCAAAACATGGGAAAACACAAAATAACGGATTTCAGCAGGGAAACCAAACGCTCATTTCTGTCTTCAATTGGAAGATCCCGAGTTTTCAGGACAACAACCAACATCGACACGGAGGTGCATTTAGCCCCCCCCCCCGCCATGAACCTTCCGACCCATAGTAAATAACAAAGAAGATGTAGGAATATAGCGTGATATGTTAACAACAACAACAAAGAGATTCATAGGGGGCTATATGCGCCTCCGTGTCGATGTTGGTTGTTGTCCTGAAAACTCGGGATCTTCCAATTGAAGACACAAATGAGCGTTTGGTTTCCCTGCTGAAATCCGTTATTTTGTGTTTTCCCATGTTTCGATTAACATCTTTGCTCCCAAATTTCACATCCTCATTGGGTTATGCCGTGCTGAAGAGGCAAAATGAGCCAGAAACATGCATGTCCACGGTTACCACTCTATTTCAGTAGCCCTTATTTTGCGTGAATTACCCATGAACCTCTTTGTTGTTGTTGTTAACATATCACGCGATATTCCTAGATCTTCTTTGCTATTCAATATTGGTCGGAAGGTTCATGGCGGGGGGGATATATGCGCCTCCATGTCGATGTTGGTTGTTGTCCTGAAAACTCGGGATCTTCCAATTGTAGACACAAATGAGAGTTTGGTTTCCCTGCTGAAATTCGTTATTTTGTGTTTTCCCATGTTTCGATTAACATCTTTGCTCCCAAATTTCACATCCATATTTGGTTATGCCGTGCTGAAGAGGCAAAATGAGCCAGAAACATGCATGTCCACGGTTACCACTCTATTTCAGTAGCCCTTATTTTGCGTGAATTACCCATGAATCTATTTGTTGTTGTTGTTAACATATCACGCGATATTCCTACATCTTCTTTTTTATATATATATTATAATATATTTAATGTTCTACTGTTTTTATAATTATGTATTATATGATTTTATTTGAAATTTGATTATTAGATGCTGTTGTTACAATCGTGGTAGTAACTACACTAATGTGAAAACACCTTTATCACTGAATATAACCTATTTGAAATTTTGACAGGAATTGTCAAATTATTATGTCCGGCTCAGATGAATATGAAATTTTATATTCTGAAAGATAAATTACTACAAAATCGACTTACTCGCTCTTACCTCAGGGAGGGTTCAAAGATTAAAAAAAATTAATAATTTAAATTTTAAATTTATAAATTTCCAAAGAATATTCCAAAATTGTCAATTATACTATTGCAAATCTATAGTGACTGCTTGTTCAATATATTCTAAGACCATTAAATTATCTAATGACATCTACAATTTTTCTGTCACTGAAAATTAACTAAATGTCACTGATTATATCAAAAGTTTTATAGGATCCAAAATTTTTCAAATTCAATGAAATAGGAGTTGAATTAATACCAAAGTGAGTTGGAATCAAAAATTATATATTATATACCATCAGATAACAAGTGAAAATGAATTATTATTCCCAAAATATAATAAAGAACAATAATCGTACTTTCTACGAACCTTAAAATTAAAAAAACAACCTATATACTAGAAGAACAACCTAATTAACTACTTATCCTAAACGTTCAAATCGTCGAAAATTACACTTGACGTGTATAAATGTCAAATAACTATATGCGATAAAATTGTCTATTCAAAAAATTTTCTCTTCTCTTCAGGTGAAATTTTATATATCTTTAACGTTAATTTTGTCAGTATTCAAAAATGTGATATAGATGCATCTATCTTAATTTTATTTAAAGGCCTGTTAATTCTTGGAAAATAATTTATAAAATCTGGACTGGACTCACCAACTAGGTATCAGGATCACTCGTTCTGATTCTAAGCACGTCTTTTAGAATCGCCGGAACCACTTTTCTAAATTTATAATTTAGAACCCGGAAAAATCACTAACACTATTTCAATATAATTATTTAAGGAATTATTCACGCACTGATCTTATCATGCTAATTATTATAATCTGATGCTATTTTAATATATCAATTACTATTATATTATTCAGCAAATTTGAGAGAACTCATATTAGATGTTCTCTCGAGAGGGTTTCAAAATCAACTAACTAAACTTTTTCCATAAAATAATTCTCTTCTCCTTTGGTTACCAAAGAATTCCTTTTTTAAAAAAAAATACAAATATATGTTTTCATATAACAAAGAGAGATTTTCATTCTTTAATTCTAATTGTTATTTTGCTACCAGCGACATCTGTATTATTTTTTTAAAATCTTTATAAAATCTATGTATCATTAAGTATCTTCTGCATTATTGTCATTCGAAATTGTAATGTCAAATTTTATTTGCATATTGAATCTTTTAAATTATTTATAATACATTGTATATCACTAGTATTACATCCAAATATGTACATTTTCCTTTATTTCAATGTTTTCTTTAGAATTTAGATAGAGTATATGTATTAAATCCCCCCAATAAAAGAATGATAAATCGATTCTTGCATATAATTATAATTTATCTTTCAAAATTGCCAAATATCATACTAATATCTTAGTAACATAGTTATATCTTTCAAATAATTATCTCTAAAATTTATCTTCAATCAAATTAAACTATTATTCCTAATTCCTATAAAACTTCTTAAATCTACTATATCTATTAAAATTTCACGTAACATAATATCATTTGTTCCAAGTTAAGTATAATATCTATATACCTGTTCTATGTTAAAAACTCCTCTTTCATTTCCCGTAATGGGGTCTAATAATTGGTAACTATTTTGTGCTTCTTCGTTACCTACTACATAAGGTCCCTCAAACGGTAGCAATAATTTTGCGCAACTATTCTCTGATCTTTTCGCAACTTGCAATGATCTTACAATCACCAATTCTCCTTTTTCAAAAACTGTCTTCTTTTTATTTTTTTGGTTCATCCTTTTAATATATTTTTTAGCTTGCTTCTGCAGTCTTTCATTCACCCTATTCAAAACATCTTCCATTTCCAATTTTCGATTCACTATCCAATTTCTTTGGGGTATTGTTCCAGTAAATAAATATTCTGGGCATTCATTTGTAACACCATGAGGTATTTGGTTAAGGAATCTTTCTACGTGATTTAAATTATTTTCCCATTGACAGTGATCCTGATTACATAAAATTCGTAAGTACTTGTTTATCTCTTTGATGTATCTCTCAGCTGGATTTGACGATGGTTTCCTAATGCTAATAAAGTTCAACTTAATTTCTTGATTTTGACTAAATTTAGCTAGTTTTTCACTTTCAAAATAAGTTGCATGATCTAATATTATTGTTTTTGGCGTTCCATATTTTTTTATGTACATTTTTAAAATCTCTATCACAGTTTTTGCATTGATTCTTTTGCATGGGTAAACTTTAACAAATTTCGTAAAAATATCAGTGATGACAAATATGTGTTTATTCTCTTGTATGCTCGGTATTAAATTGCTTATGAAATCTATAGCAACAATTTGTAATGGCTTCTGTGCAACTATTGATTTTGTCAAATTTTTATTGTGATAATTTTTTTCTTTTGCTAGTTGACATATGGCACACACTTTACAAATATTTTTGGCAATTGCTAAATCCTTTTTTGTTATATAGTTTTCTCTAAAAAGCATCCATAACTTCCTAGTCCCAACATGTCCATGTTCTTCATGTAAATTTTTCAAAATTTCCTTTGCATAATCTTGTGTAATTACAAATACTTCTCTATCTTCCAGAAATTCAATTATTTTACCATTTAATTCTATCTATCTATTCAAAATCAATTATTTCCTAATATTTCATCAATTCATCAATAACTATGTCTGTTTCTAACTTCTTCATCGACTATGCTTACATATCAACTTCTTTTTCATCCTTTAATTCAATCTTTTGTATCATATATTTGCTTAGTTCATATAACTTCCGTCCGTTTGTTCCTATAAATGTAATAATTTCATCTTGGCCATCTATTTTGTTGCTTAATTTTCATTTCTATTTTCATTATCATATCTTCTATCAAAGTTTCTAAAATCTCTTTTATTCTCACAATACTTGTTGTCATAAATTTTATCTCCATTTCCATATATTCGTTTTTCATTTCTGTAACTTCTATTTTCATTTCCATAATTCATATCTACATGTCTATCATTTCTTCTATTATCAATCCATGTTAATATAATTTCTATTTAAATATGTTTTTAAATATTACTTGTTAATCATAAATATTTTATTTACATATTGTTTTTATATCCATTCTTTACCATGTACAATTCCTTTTCATTTTCTAGATTTCATTCCTATAATCCTGTCATATAATTCAATTTTATTTTCTTTTCCTAAACTTCGTCTTCTTCTCTTCTCTTATTGTTTGATTCTCTATGAGTTTCCTAAATATGTTCAAATTTTTCATGATGTTCTGTTTAAAATCGTTTTTCCATATTCGTTTACTAGATTTCTTTAACTTTTCCACTATGTTCTTTTTAAATTCATTGCCCCATATCTCATTATCTTCATCATATATTCTCGTTTCTGTATTTTCTTCCCAGAAATGCATTACAATTTGTATCTCAAATTCTTCTATATCATTGAAATTATTTTTTATTATTTTCTTATCCACCATAATCTCAATTCCTATTATTTCATTTCCAGTTATAATAATAAAAACTTTTTGATCAATTATTTTCATATTTCTGTCACATTTCACTCTTATTTCGATATTTTCTGTATAAATTATTCGTCCGGCATTTGGTTTTGTAGTTTCTTCTATTTCTTTTACATTTTCTTGTAATATTTTATTCATTTCCTCCAATTCTTCGTTAAATTGTTTCCCCCTATCATAATTATTATTTCTTTTATCATATATCATGATTTGTTTTTCGGTATTACCATCTAAGTCTTTTATTTTCCAATAAATATTTTTTTCATAAATTTGCATCACTTCTTTATTTGTTTGTCCTTGTACTTTAATGGACTGTATCTCTTCAATTAAATTCTCATTTTGTTTCTTCACTTCTACTTGAATTACTCCAGATAAATTTTCTTCTAGGCATCTTCCTAGTTCTTGAACTTCTTCTACCACCTGCTTGTTTGTATCTTCCTTGATTTTAATGCCAATTTCTTGAATTTCCATGCGCAAATTTTCCCTCTGGCCCTTCATATCCTCTTTCACCTTTTCAATTTTCTTTCTAAATTCATTATTTTCTTCCCTAATTTTCTTAATCTCCTTTAAATTTTCAATTTTTCCTTCTTCTATTTTCTTTTCCAGCCTGTCCATGTTTCCTGTGATATTGTTAATATCCCCCTTAATCTCCTCCCTCATTGTATACATATCTCCTCGCATATTCTTTTCCATACTATTCATATCTACCCTATTTTCTTCAAATTTCCTATTCATATTCTCATTCATTTTCAAAAGAAATTGTTGCATCCAATGATCATTGCTATTTGTTCCTCCTTGGGGTTCCCGTCTACTATCCTCCTGTTCTTCCCTTTTTTCATCGGATCCACTTTCAACTCCTACCTGTTTACCATCTCTTAACGTCATTCTTCGTTCCATCGTAAATATTTAAATTTTTTTTATAATAATTTCAATAAATTTTTAATATTTTTATAATTATATGCACAGTTTTAATCACCCCACGTTTTGGGTGACAATTATTATAATGTTAACGTCAACCTAATTATCAAGATAAATTCTTAATTCGCCCCACGTTGGGCGCCAAATTATAATATATTTAATGTTCTACTGTTTTTATAATTATGTATTATATGATTTTATTTGAAATTTGATTATTAGATGCTGTTGTTACAATCGTGGTAGTAACTACACTAATGTGAAAACACCTTTATCACTGAATATAACCTATTTGAAATTTTGACAGGAATTGTCAAATTATTATGCCCGGCTCAGATGAATATGAAATTTTATATTCTGAAAGATAAATTACTACAAAATCGACTTACTCGCTCTTACCTCAGGGAGGGTTCAAAGATTAAAAAAAATTAATAATTTAAATTTTAAATTTATAAATTTCCAAAGAATATTCCAAAATTGTCAATTATACTATTGCAAATCTATAGTGACTGCTTGTTCAATATATTCTAAGACCATTAAATTATCTAATGACATCTACAATTTTTCTGTCACTGAAAATTAACTAAATGTCACTGATTATATCAAAAGTTTTATAGGATCCAAAATTTTCCAAATTCAATGAAATAGGAGTTGAATTAATACCAAAGTGAGTTGGAATCAAAAATTATATATTATATACCATCAGATAACAAGTGAAAATGAATTATTATTCCCAAAATATAATAAAGAACAATAATCGTACTTTCTACGAACCTTAAAATTAAAAAAACAACCTATATACTAGAAGAACAACCTAATTAACTAATTATTCTAAACGTTCAAATCGTCGAAAATTACACTTGACGTGTATAAATGTCAAATAACTATATGCGATAAAATTGTCTATTCAAAAAATTTTCTCTTCTCTTCAGGTGAAATTTTATATATCTTTAACGTTAATTTTGTCAGTATTCAAAAATGTGATATAGATGCATCTATCTTAATTTTATTTAAAGGCCTGTTAATTCTTGAAAAATAATTTATAAAATCTGGACTGGACTCACCAACTAGGTATCAGGATCACTCGTTCTGATTCTAAGCACGTCTTTTAGAATCGCCGGAACCACTTTTCTAAATTTATAATTTAGAACCCGGAAAAATCACTAACACTATTTCAATATAATTATTTAAGGAATTATTCACGCACTGATCTTATCATGCTAATTATTATAATCTGATGCTATTTTAATATATCAATTACTATTATATTATTCAGCAAATTTGAGAGAACTCATATTAGATGTTCTCTCGAGAGGGGTTCAAAATCAACTAACTAAACTTTTTCCATAAAATAATTCTCTTCTCCTTTGGTTACCAAAGAATTCCTTTTTTTAAAAAAAAATACAAATTTATATTTTCATATAACAAAGAGAGATTTTCATTCTTTAATTCTAATTGTAATTTTGCTACCAGCGACATCTGTATTCTTTTTTTAAAATCTTTATAAAATCTATGTATCATTAAGTATCTTCTGCATTATTGTCATTCGAAATTGTAATGTCAAATTTTATTTGCTTATTGAATCTTTTAAATTATTTATAATACATTGTATATCACTAGTATTACATCCAAATATGTTTATTTTTCTTTATTTCAATGTTTTCTTTAGAATTTAGATAGAGTATATGTATTAATATATATATATATATATATATATATATATATATATATATATATATATATAAAGAAGATGCAGGAATATCGCGTGATATGTTAACAACAACAACAAAGAGATTCATGGGTAATTCACGCAAAATAAAGGGTTACTGGAATAGAGTGGTAACCGTGGATATGCATGTTTCTGGCTCATTTTGCCTCTTCGGCACGGCATAACCAAATCAGGATGTCAAACTTGGGAGCAAAGATGTTAATCGAAACATGGGAAAACACAAAATAACGGATTTCAGCAGGGAAACCAAACGCTCATTTGTGTCTTCAATTGGAAGATCCGTGTCGATGTTGGTTGTTGTCCTGAAAACTCGGGATCTTCCAATTGAAGACACAAATGAGCGTTTGGTTTCCCTGCTGAAATCCGTTATTTTGTGTTTTCACATGTTTCGATTAACATCTTCGCTCCCAAGTTTGACATCCTGATTTGGTTATGCCGTGCCGAAGAGGCAAAATGAGCCAGAAACATGCATGTCCACGGTTACCACTCTATTCCAGTAACCCTTTATTTTGCGTGAATTACCCATGAATCTCTTTGTTGTTATATATATATATATATATATATATAAAATAGTCAAAGTTACATCGCATACGTAAGTTATACTCTTTCTCTTTTCACCCGTCTAGCGTGAATGCCAAGAGCAATTATTATTCATGTTAATAACCACCTGGCCCTTTGATTCATGATTCCTAAGTACATACAGAATTCTTCTTTTTACCGACACCGTTGCGATATCCGACACGGTCGAACGCCCCGACACTGGAAGATATATTGTGAATAATTAAATATTCTAAAAGGCGTTAGTTGTGTACACGTTGAAATACGATTAAAATCACTATAATTATACGTTACATTGGTTGTTTATAGCATGTTTGGAATTTGTTTGGGAAAACTTATGGGGTCATTGAAAGAAAGTTGCATTGGTACCTATGCATACTGTTATTTTTTAATTAGCACAAAATTTGATTTTTGTGTATCCGTCACAGTTTTCAATATAAATATTTCTCTGTTGAAATATTTCAAATCAATAATGCGATTCATATCAGGTCTGATGTAATATTTTTATACACTTTTTTTGATTTTTTATCAATGAACTGTAAACCAAAATTCTAAAACGCATTTCTTTGAACTGGGTTTTGTAACATGAAACGTTTCAAACAAAATAACTTTGATATTTTGGTTGTTGTAGTTTTGATGTGTATTTGACAAAAAGTGTATGAAGGTCGAGACAGAGATGACCGCACCGCGCCCGCATCGTTTCACGTCTTAGTGTAGAAGGCGGGCGTGAAATATATTTTCGATACTTGAAATTGCTTTTTTAAAAACTTTATTTACACAAATAACTAATTTGATTATGTAATTTTAAGTTTGCAAGTGAAATATTGAGAAGGAACTGAGCTACTAAAATATAATTCTAATAAGGTAAAAAATGCAGAAATAACAAGTTTGCATGAATATGATGATATGAGAATCTGCTGGCGTTGGAGGTTCCATGGTAAACTGCGATATAACTCCTACCTTCGTAATTTAAACTCTGAGGGTTAGCGAAGAAGTTTAACAGATTCCAGGTCCATTGGTTGATTTTCTTTTTTCATAGATTTGAACTGGGTCGATAGTTTTTTAACAATGATACATCCTCCTAGTATAACCAATAGACAGTAAATTATAATTGTCCATATGCAGGGAGTGTGGTGTATTTTCTGAATTTGTAACTCTCAATAGTTTTCGAAAATTTTCGTTCAGGTCATGCAGGTTAATGTGTTGCAGTTGAATACTGGTAGGAATGTTTTAGACTTCTAGTTCAGGAAACAAGATGGGTTGGCTTGAGATTTGGATGTCATTTTGGTTTACGATTTTGGTGACTAGTTTTTTTAATAGGCATCCTTTTGGTATTTGTATAAGGTATGTATTTTTGACTGCTATGGTTTTGGCTTGATCTTGGATGCGTAAGGCCATTAATTCCTCCCACAATTCTGAATCCAATCAATTCTGATGATCAAACAAGTATTTCCGAAGAGACTCTTCGAATTTTTTAACATGCTGATATTTGATTTCCATTGGAAGTACGTTAAAAACAAAGCCAATTTGATATCTAGAAGACTGTCGAGAAATTTCTAATTTGAAGGGAGGTACAGTAATTACCCCTTTATTTCGAATAATAATGTTATGAACGTCTGTCCTGAAGGAGACTTTTCAAGGTAAGTGATGGTTTCTTTGTGATAATTAGTTTATTATAAAGACACGCAGAATGTAACATTCGTCTATTATTTATATTCAATCACTGTATTACTTTTAACTTGTTAGAAATAGTACGTCGTTTACGTATTCCAAATATTAACCGGATGCAGCAGTTTTGCATTTTTTTAAATTTTCTTTTCAAATTTCATATCGTCGTAAATTATTACTGTTTTGAACTTCTTTGACCATTATTAAATTCTCATTATATATTTTTACATTACTATTATCGCGAATTTTCTGACGATTAGATCTAGACCCAAAAAAAGTATTCTTGACTTATAAAGTTAATATTGAGTGAATGGTCATTAGCCGCAGCCTCAAAGGCGTCATGGTTAATTACTGTACAAGTATTTGCCGCTGAATCAGGAGGAAAAGTATAATAGAGTTGTGTATCGTCAGCATATAAATGTTTTCTGTAATTATGAATATAGGTCGATAGTTGAGATGTGTAAATTGTGAATAGAGTGGGACCCAATATTGATCCCTGTGGTACTCCTGACAGAAGCTGAAGCAACTGTGAAATTGACCCGTCAATAAAGACACCCTACCCTGTTCTCTATCTCTTAAGTAATCAGTTACTAATAAACAAGCACTTCCTGAAAAACCTATATAGTATAAAATATTATCAAGAAAACTATAATCAATAGTATCAAATGCTCTGCTAAAATCCAGAAGAACAAGTACAGTACACTTACCATCATCAATAGCTTTGGCAATATCATCAACAATATGAAGAAGAACCATTGTACAGCTGTGTCCTCAAATTCATCTGAAAATATACTTGTCTTTTGTTCGTGTGGTTTATATATCACTCCAGCCGCTTTCTTCCAATATGTATAACAATTAACCGGCGATCTTCTCCAGAATGAACTTTCAAGTCTGATGACCAACCTTCCACAAATGCTTGAAGAAATCTCTTTATGTTCTTGTCTTGCCAAACTTTGGAGATGATGTGGCCTTCGTTTACCCAAGTTTCATCCAAATAATATATTTGATCTCCTTCTTGACGGAATTTTACAACTCATCGGAAGTATTTTATTCGCCCATATAAACTCGTATTTCTCTACTAGCATACTGACTCTTCCATTTAAACTTTGTAAAATTCTCCAGATTTTTTTTTGGTAAATCAGGGTCCATCTTGTTGCAATTTTTTTGAAGTAGGACAAAATATGTATGCATTTTTCTACGAATACCATTTT
Organism: Galeruca laticollis; assembly: GCA_963921935.1. Classification (NCBI taxonomy): domain Eukaryota; kingdom Metazoa; phylum Arthropoda; class Insecta; order Coleoptera; family Chrysomelidae; genus Galeruca; species Galeruca laticollis. The sequence goes on along the minus strand of OY998177.1, from coordinate 162,842,758 downwards.
TCAAAAAATTATCTATCACAATGTATGCAGGTTCTCCAGGAGTCTCCTCAGGTTCTTTAATCGCTTCGTGAACTTTTTTCTCATTTAAAATTTTATATAGAAGTATTCTACCAATACCAGCATATGTTGAACACATCTCAACTGAATCATTTTTTAGGTTTGTTGGGTGATGCCTAGACAAGGCTTAGTGAAACACAAAATAGCCAAATTTGTTCTATCGCGCCATATGTAGGCCCTTTTCGACAAAACATACTCAAGCCAACAAATAATCCTATAAAACATATTAAACAGATTTTCGGGAATCGATTCAGTACTCAGCGAATTCTGCTTCATGTTTTCTATGGACTGAAAACTCCTGCCTTGAAGAGGTGATTTCAGTTTTGCAGAAAAAGTCGATCAGGGCCACATTAGGGCAATAAAGTTGCTTGAAAAGTTTTTGGTCAGATATTTGTTAACACAGAAATTCTTGTAAGATAGTGTATTCTGATGGTGCAAATTGCAATAGTTTCCTTCACAAAATCTATTTTTTTCCGATTAATTCGCACACAAATTTAAGCGTCACCATTTCTTCTATTTCATCGATATTTTTGAATGCCACGAATACGCGTACTTGAGATTAACTGACAAAATGTAGCACTGTAAACAAACAAAATGACATATGACAACCAAACTCTGCATGAGTATAGAGAGTTGTATCGACTTTTTTACGAAAAGTATTTCTTTCACAAGAAGTTTTCAAATAATCAATTCACGTCACACACATTTTAATATTCAGTACCTATATAATGATATTTAATAAATGTTGTTCACTGTATTGTACCATAAAAAATTCGAAATAATATATATTTCAACAAATATACATCTCGACAAAGGAAGATAATTACAAGAGACCAAAATTAACATGAAAATTGATTACGTATTAGCTACATTCAGTAGGTACATGTTATGAAAATTAATTTCTTTATCATTACATCAAATTTTGAAGACTCACGTGTGCAGATAACGAATGTAGTAAAGTGATTGTCTAAATTTCCCTGCACACTACACTGTTAAAACTATACTGAAAATTATATACACAAAAATGTGACGAGACAGGGGGTATCGAGAAAATTAGACAGGTAATATGTTTTAACTATTAATAGACTAAAGTCAATGTTACTCAACAAATTACTTTCAACATTACAACAATAGATTTACCTTCTTCGAATTTCTATCAAAATTTGAAGATAATCTTGAGTGGATGGAACGACGAGTACTCAGTGTGTATTTATTATTAAAAATGTTCTTATACCTAATTGCTGTTTAAATAAAAATTTCAAACTAACGTACTTTTATTTCTTCTACTCGAGAAATATTCTACCGAATTACACTCGAGTATCAAAAAAAATCAGATAATTTTTAATTCAAACACATTGTCAGTAAAAACTGCATTCGGTGATTTTCACATTTTGTTAAAATTACCATCCTCCTTCGGAGTCCAGCTCTTTCGCCCGAACAGGAAAATAAACTCATGCAGTTTTTAGACAATTATTGGTAATTTTGATGCACATGTGCTATTACTTCCGAAAATTTTAATACATAGCTCAAAATTATACATAATGAAACAAGAAAAATCGGATTCAAGATTTTTCGTTTATTTGCATTTTCTGAAAACATTTACCATAGTAATGTATATTTTTTATACTATCAGAAAGTAGAGGTTTCAACGAACAAAAAGCCCACCGACTTTTTAAAGAAGCAGATATTTTGACGTCAGAATTTTAGATTGAAAATAAGGGTGCTTTTTCGATATTAAGTCAAAATAAGGTGAAAAAATAAATATTTTAAACAAAAAAATTATTGTGTGTTTCGGATATAAATAGTTTTCACCAAATTTTGTGAAAAAATATTTTTTTTGTAAAAGAAAAATAGAAAACCAAAAAATTATTATTTGAATTTTTCACATAAATTTTTAAGTTATGGAAAAAGAGTGTTGATACAAAAGTTGTAGATCTTTTTATTACCTACAACTTTGCCATTTAACTTTTTTTCATAGTAGTAGTTTTGTCAAAAATCAAGATAAACCCCTTCCACTTCCCGACTTCAGATCACCCGTAAATTATTTTTCCTTTCGTTTTTGTTAAATTCTCTTCTTTTTTCTACTAATATTTTTTTTCACTTTTAACATTTTAAAAATTATCGACCCTCGTCTATTAGTTTGAAAACAGGATATTTAACGTATTGTTAGAGATAAACTTTAAATAATGCGCTGTTTTCAATTGTCATATCTAAATTAAGATATATCTAAATCGATATTATATAGATTGAAATGTTAAAATGTCAAAGTAGTGATTGTGTCTATTTGAAAAATATAAAAACTGTAAGCAAAACTAGGATTTTTGTTATTAATCACTTCGGTTTTATAAATACATAGTCTTATATGTTGTGTAATTATTGGAATCTAATGAAATTAATTGTCTCGACCCTTACTTCGTGGAATCTACTTCTCATATTACTGTTTTAAATGATACTCAATGTTTCTAGTTAATTCCACAATATAATGAAAAATTGAATAGATGAGGCTTTTACTTGATGGAGATCCATACTGAACGATGAAATAAAACAATATGGTTTGTTTAAATCTTCATTTATTTGAACTAATGTTCAATTTAAACTTATTGACGCGTTTCACTAATGAAAAATGTTGAAAATTCTAAAAAATTGACAATTGTTTCGATACCTGAATATCATCGTCAGAATGACAGAAGTTTCATTTCATTTGATGCCTACCTGATGTTTAGTAGTTATTTTTGGCTAGACCAAGAAGTAAGTACAAAATTGTTGAATGTTAAAAGAAAAATACTATTTGGGTCAGACCCTTAGAAATTTTGAAATCCGATACAGTGAACAATTACTATTATACAGATTAAAACAACCAGATAAATCCCATTACGCAAAACATCTACTTGACACCAACCATTCATTGACATCTAATACAGAACTATAAGTACTCCATATTTGTGATAAGAAACAGGAACTGGATTTCCTTGAAGAATTGGAAATTAGAAGACACTTAAGAAACCCACAATATGAAGTCGTCAATGAACAGATAAATCTAGGGAGTTCTCCAATATTTAACTGTCTTCTTAAGTGATAATTGTAAAGATCAGCAGATATAATTTTCCTGGTTTTCTATGTCATTGCACAGCTATACTGATCTTAATTGGAAAAATGATATCCAGGATATCACCATAGGGCTAATAATATGTAAGCTTCAATATTTGTAATATCACATCTTCTTCTTTTTTCTTTTAACATATATTAAGTCAATCACAAGGTAGGTTACTTCTTGGTCTAGCCAAAAATAACAACTAAACATCAGGTAGGCATCAAATGAAATGTAACTTCTGTCATTCTGACGATGATATTCAGTTATCGAAACAATTGTCAATTTTTTAGAATTTTCATCATTTTTCAAAATATTGTGGAATTAGCTAGAAACATTGAGTTTGATTTAAAACACTAATCGGAATCTAAGTTTCGATGTATGATGATTTTAACAGTGTGAATACATATGAGTCGGATGCTTGTATACCTACCAAAAAGACGTAGAGAAAGCACCAACTAATATAAGGGCAATTTAAATTCATACCATGTGCTCAATTAACCGTTTCTGATTATTATGTCAATGTAGTGAATTTAATTAGAGTTGGAGTAAAAGTCACACTGCGGTATTTAGTACACTAATTTTGCTTAGTTCATTACGCTTGTGTAGTTACTTTTGTGAGGAGCAGTAGGAAGAATAACTACCGTAAATTGTCTAACATGAGCATAATGCCTGATTTTGAAATCCCCTTCTACAATGTAGGTAGGTACACATTTGCTAATTCCGAAAAATACATTATTACAGCAATGAACTAATTTTCAATGAAATTCATTGCAATTTATTGTATATATTTTGAATTATGTGCGTAAACACATGTTACGTCTGTAACGATAAATTATCTATCGTTAATTTTAGCACTATTTCCTAGTATTAATTTCCAGATAATTTATTTACAAAACACTTTTTCTACGCCCTTTTCAACAAACATTATTTTAAAAGATCTCTTTTCTGCGTTCATATAATAAAACCATTCATATTTTCAACTTTTTTTCGTTCCAGTTATGAAGAGAGTCGGTATTTTTTGTCGATACAAAATTTATGGAGGTGGTCAGACGTAAACATTTTTTGCGCCCGGCATCAACCGAATATTCTAGAAAATTGTGACGGTCAAGGCTTTAGGCCCTCCCCTATTTTCAAAATGAACCAATAATCATCAATTATTTTAGCGGCGTTCGACAAGCCGGCAATTTTTCCTCAAAAATAGGAGAGTGTAGCAGTGGTCATCAGACGGAGTAGACGTATATCTGGCAGAAAAATAATTTTTTAAACAGTCCTATGATATGTTTAGTTATGATACTGTATAAAATAAGTCATTTGTACAAATGAATCTGTGGGGTTTTCGGGCAGTTTTGCTATCGTTGTACATTAGTTGAGAGGCCTTATAAATAATCTGCTAAAAAGTGTATATCCATACTCTGTTTACTTATTCGGAGATTAATAAAAAATAAGTTGGCGCCCAGAAGTTATTTTCTTTACCTTTCTTCCCGAGGATGATGGTGTTTTGTTATTACAATTAAGGTGAAGATTCACCCCTGAGAATCTTTAGAGTTTCGGTTATAGCTCTTATAAGTTCAGCTACCTAACGAGAGAGAGAGCTATCCCGAATGGATCCTGCCTTCCAATTATGACCAGAGATATACATGAGGCCAGTCTAACAGGGAGCAGTAGGGAAGCGACACGTCACGCCTCAGTAGATATTGCATTGTGTTCATGTTTAGCAGAGAACGTCAACAATACATTTTTCGTCTGGTCAAAATATGAATAGGAAAAAGAAGAAGATATGGCATTACAAATATTATAGTTTTTTGAGATTTGTAATTTTGGTTTCTTGCTTCTTATGCCTCTGACATGAATGAAATTATTGAAAAAATGATAATGGAGACTGCTATTAATACAAATCACAAACGACGTATAACCTCAATGTGCGTATGTGCCTGAAACACGAATAAAATTGTTGGTGCTCGACGGGAAAGAAGAGAAGAAAGTTTGTGTGCCTGGGCGCGCCTGTGGGCTTCAAGCAAAAGTCGAAAATAACGCGAACGTTACACTCGAGTTTGCTCAAGCGAGCAAATCGAACGCCACTAATATATAAATAAACTGATAAACTAACTTCAAAAATAACTCATGACATAAGTTTAAAAATGACATGTCTGAATTGAATCTTACTTATCGCTAAAGATTAATAATAATTTACTTACAAGGAAGTTTTCGAAATTTAGACGAGTATCTGTTTAATGCAGGAAACTCTCTCAACATCAACAAATCAATGATGGCCAAATTAGAGCTATTTGCCTTACATGAAATGATGAAGGAATCGATCGAATTGCGTAATCACTACAAAATTTCAAGCTAAACTCACGGAGGAAATTGATAGGATAGAAATTTACAATTTGCTGAAAACGTAGGATAAATTCGTTCACAGTAATTTGAGGTTTAGACAGTTTTTTTATAGTTCAACCTATAATATAAAGTAAAAACAAGTTAAATAATAGTAAGTATAATTTTAGTTAAAAAATTATATGTTATATAAAACAGTTTAATATAAATTAACTTTATTCTACAGAATATGAGTGAACAAATTTTATTATACATTCGATGAATTCGTGTGCTTATGGCATATAACATCCCCCCTCCTTTAACAAAAGAGCTGATAATCCTGAAACCTAGCAGGAACTTTGAATTCTTTTTTTGATCGTCTAGTAGGTGTACTTCTAATCTGTACATCTCTGGTTCTCTTTCAGGGTTGTTTTATACTGGTTCTTCTATTTCCGCTTCCTCATTTTCTGCGAGCCGTTTAGAGCTACTTTCATTCTTTCATTGTAGTACTCCTCTCTTTTATTTTTCATCTGATCTTCTTTTCCATCTATTTGATAGTAATCTTCATTTTACTAAGCTTCTTCGATAGTTGTTGCCATTAACGTTGTATCGCCGAATTTTCTCTTGAATGGTAAATCTCAACGCCATCCCGGTAGTTGCCTAACAAACCACTTCACTAACAACCAATAGCAAAACAACAGTAGTCGTCTAGAAGCTCGCATCAGCAGCAACATCGGTGAAAGAAAATTCATAGTGTTTTGGATGTTATTTTTTACTTTAAATGTATCTTCTTATTTTGCTATCAAGAAACTAATATCCTGTGATATGTCGTTTAATAGAGCATAGTTTTGGCTGCTTAAAATGTGCTTGTTGTGTTTATTGTCAAAAGATTGGGATAAAAATCTTAGGTTAGGAAAATAAATGTATCAGTTTCCTATATCGTACCTCTTTCATGTTACCTAAATCGTACCGTTATGATATAGGCGCCTGCCCCCTATAGAACAAAATTTTATTCTGCAATTAAATTGTAGGCTTGTAAGTTATTTAGAAAAAAATATAGGGTTTCGGTTTCTTGTCTACTCGGAAAAATCTTACTTACCTTAATAATTGTGAAAATTTTTTTTCTAGATGGAACGAACAGAAAAAAAAGAGAATATTTCACATGGACAGAACGGGAAATGCAGGCTGTCAATACTGCTTTTCGAACACAGGAACTGGATTTTAATGAATGTTGTAGATACAAAATTCCAAAGCTAATTTTCCGGAGGCACTTCTTCAAGTTGAACAACAATGCTAATGATGCAAAAGAAAAAAAAGGCTGCCGAGCTGTGCTCGACGAAAAAATCGTGGTCGATTTGAAAAAACCTATAATTGCAATGGAGCAACATATGTTTGGATTATCATCAACTGAGGTACGACAACTAGCCTATTAGCTTGCTGTGAAAAATAAAATTAAACATAATTTTATTGAAGCAACAAAAATGGCCGGCAAGAAATGATATTATGGTTTTTTAAAAAGAAACCCTGACCTATCTTTACAAAAGCCAGAAGCCACATCAATGGCTAGAGTTAAGGGTTTTAATAGAAAAAATGTGTACGACTTTTTCGACCTGTATGAAAACATCGTCGAAAAGAATAAGCTTGATGAAACAAAAAAATTCAACTGCGATGAGTCAGGCTTCGGAACTGTGCAGAAAAGGAACAAAAAAGTAGTAGCGAAAAAGGGGCAAAGGCAAGTTGGCTGCATTGTTAGTGGTGAGCGAGGAACAAATACAACCATTTTATGTTGCGCCAGTGCTACTGGTTTGTTCGTACGATCGATGATAATCTTTAAAAGAATTATAATGCACGATGCACTAAAAATGGAGCGCCGCCAGGAAGTATTATCAGAACATCTGAGAGTGGTTATATTACATCAGAACTCTTTAGTAGAATGTCTGCAGCACTTCATAGATACCGTCAAGCCAGCAGTCGATAACAAGGTCCTGTTGCTTCTTGACGGCCACACAACGCATACAAAAACCATAGAAGCAATTTATTTGGCTAAAGCAAATGGTGTGATATGGCTGCAGCTCCCAGGTGATACCACCCACCGTCTGCAACCCCTCGACGTTGGATTTTTTAGGCCAATGGAGGTTTACTACCAACAAGCTTCGGAGACCTGGCTGAAAATGCATCCTTCCTCCGTGATCACACAGTTGTAAGTCTCAGAACTACTATGTCAAGCTTACACAAGAACAGCAAATATTTCAAATATTATGGGGTTCTTTCGAGGAGCACGAATATGACCTATAAATAGGTTTGTCTTCAAAGATTCTGAGTTCATAGCTGCAGATGCCCTAATTGCACCAGAATTTCCAGAAGAAATAGAAAATGTTAAAGACAATATCATAGTGGATGAAAACACAGAGAAAGAAACTCCTGAGCCTCTAATTATAGAAGAAAATAATAACAATTCCCAGACATCTGACGAAAATGACAAAGGAAAACAAAGGCAGTAAAGTTACAGTGGAAAGCGACGAAGAACCTAATCAGGAAAAGTTAAATTTTTCGCCCGAAATTCTAAGGCCTTTGCCGAAAATATCAAATCAACAGAAGAAATCAAGAGCAGCACAGAAAGCAGTTGAGCTCACGTCCACCCCCTATAAAGAAGATCTGAGAGCTAAAAAGGAAAAGATTAAATCGAAAAAAGTGTTCGGAGTCAAAAAAAAGTTAGTGATGGAAAAAAAAGTCTGAGGCAAATGTGAAAAAGGTTAAAAAAAGCCATGGCCAAGTACCTGGACCTTCGATATCAAACATAGGAATTGAGATAAATTTGGATGAATGGTACTGCTTCATATGTGACGAAAGAGTGGTTGAAGAGATGATTTAGTGCTGCCAGTGTGAAACATGGGTTCACTTTTCTTGCTCCACAGCCGAAAAAAACAAAAAAATTTATATTTGTGACAAATGCTTGTAAACTTAGATTTTAAGAACAAAACAAATAATTATCTGTTTATTTTTTACATTTTAAGATAATAAAAATGTATTAATAGAAACGTATCGTATTTTCCATTCCCTTTTTTATACCGAAATAGCATGATACGATTTAGGATATTGGGGTAAGATTTAGGACATGGGGGGTACGTTTTAGGAGACTAGTTTCCCAAATAGTACCGTTTGTATTTATTTTTTAAATAATAATAAATATTGTTTTCGATGAACTTCTTTATTTGGGTGTTCGATATTTAATGTAGAAAGTTTAGTAGTTTTTTTCAGAAGAAAAAGTAGTGTTTCTTTTCATAAAATGGCTGAATTTTTTGAATTTTTGCAAAAATGGTACGATATAGGCAACTTTCCCCTACATACATATTACATATCGTACATGCCAATTCTTAAGTAACAATTACTAATTTAAACAACCTAAAACTAAATATCAAATGTTTCTCTCTTGCATTATTGTAAATAGATATTATCGTCCCATTAATGTTAGTTAGTAGAAACTTTTAATACATCAATATTCGAGATATCCCTGCAATACTTTTAGAATGGATTATACACCATGGAAAAAAATATCCCCTTCTATCATAAATGACTGACAAATAAACTGTTCTTCGAGTTCGAGACATGTATGTATATTTCAGACTAAAATCAATCCAAGCTCAAATCAATGTTCATTCATCAAAGAAAACTTGGAAACCAATTTCTCAATTGCTTTCTATTCATTTCTCCTGCAAGCTGGCCGATCCATGAAGCCAATATTTGACTAGATTTATGTTTAGTTTTCATCGGATTCGTTAAACTAAACAAACACTACATTCATGATCCTGGACAAGGGTCAGGATTTAATCGTCCGTCAGTCAAGGGTAAACTCTATTAATAATGTTCTGTGGGCGATAGATTAAAGGAAATCGGTTATTTACTTGTACGTGAATTTTCAGGAAATATTTCAAACTCAAGCTTTCATATGAGGTGAGCTTCGAAAAAATGATTTTATGAAGGATAATCTCAATATCTTTGATTCATCAAACTTCAATTTGTATCGATGAAACCAGAATATATGGTTATGAAGAAGACGTCTATCACATTACTTATATCAGATGAGATGAAAAAGGTACATACTTTTAATGTTAGGTCATTATTTCTTAGGTGTCATCAGATAAGTGTATCAAAAGCATGTTTCAAGTTTCATACATGTAATATTTAATTTTAAAATCAATTTTAGTTGTTAGTACCGGTATTGATTTCGGAGAGTTACATGAACATTCGTACCGTATGCTTGCTTCGTGCTCAAAACTGTCAGATGAGGACTGTAGAAATTAATGAAGGAGATAGCGAGAATAAAGGACAACAATAGCACCTCACTCTTTTGGTACGAGGTATTTAAAGAGTCAAGACCTTACTGGTTGAATTAATTTAAAAGCGTTATAGTTAAGGTAATATTATCTTTTAGCTGCATTTCATTTATAAATATAAGCAAGAGTCAGCGAAATCAGTCAAGGAAACTATAACATCCTGAGTATTCCTAAGTCGCGCCCCACAGAAGATTTTCGGTTGATAACTTGATCCAGATGAGGGCGCAAGCACTGTGACGAAGAATTTATGAAAATATTGATGACGTTAACCTACTCACTACTCAAAGGCACGTGTAAGTCTTATTATGAAGAACCAACTGCCTCTTTCATCAGCTGATGGTTTACTTATTAATATTGACCAATAAATCTAAACCCCCTAAGTAGAAAGCACATTGCATTCTAATATAATTGTGAGATTCTCAGAAACAAGATAATATGTTCAAGATAAATTAGAATGCTTAGAACTCAATACTTAATCAAAGACGAGATCTACCTTTCAAGGTTCTAACACTGACAGCATTAACATAGGTTGAATGGAGGAGGGGTGGTAATGAAAGACTCCATTCAATGTTAGCAGCATCAGAAGGTATCAAACAACTGGCAGTAGATGCGGTAGATAAATCTGCGAGAAAATCATATTTCGTTAAAGGCAGAAGTAATCTACGCAAAAATAATCAATGGTACCTTTTCTTAAATTGGAATCGGTGAATAGACACATCTGTGATAAATGCGAATATCAAATAGGAAAACTTAAATCAGTAACTTTCAGAACACACGGTAAAATATATATTTTATTTCAAATATAATAAAAGTAGAATTCGACACAGTTTTTGTTTATCAAAAATGAGACAGGACCATAACAATTTGCAACAATATAACAATTAACTAGGGCAAATTTAAATTATTGTTTTATATACAGACGGTTAGTAATAAAAATTGAGGCCATTCTAAAACAAAAAAATGCAAGTTTTGCATGTCAACAAAAAATCCCGAACAAAATTTGGGGGAACGATAAAAAGTAAGCTCAGAACAGACAGAGCACAGAATCGGGCGAAAAACGCGAAGGGAAAAAGTCCTTCCCTATCACTGTAACGGGTGTCAGTTTTTTTTAGTGTTCGCGGGTTCATAGAGAGAAGTTCTCTCCGTTATGTCAGGGCGTCAAAGCGATACTCAGATATCCTTGACAGTGAACGTTGTCCTCCTGAGAAAACACAAAACGGGAAAAACTCTCTCTCCGACCGTGATCCAGCATATCTCGACACCGGGTGCTAGAAATTTAGCGTCATCCGCAGTTTCTAGATAAATATCGAAGAGACAGGAGAAGGGAAGTTTCCACACAGTAAGTCTTTGAACAAGTCTAATATTTCTTTATTGGGAAAGATTTATTTATTTTTTTTGTGCGCTGGTTCTAAACTTGATATTGATAACATAAATATTTGCATAGGTAGAATATATAACAGTTTTTTCACTGTGTTATTGGACAAGTTCATAGGTTCAGTTAAATCTGTAGGTTCTGGCTCATAATTTGGGCACCTCTCGTTTTATAGGTATAATTTTATCGTGTGAGATATTATAGTAAGATTTTACACAAGATTGTAGGAACGGTTTTTCTTTAGTATATATGTAACTTGACAGGATTTAGGTATTATTTTTTTTGTCACATAACTCTCACCCACCCAGTAGATGGGCGTAGGTAAATTTTAAAACAAGGCTAATTGCAATTTATATCATTTGCCCGCAGCGTATGATTTTGTCTCCGTCGAATCAGGTTATCGTTGAATTTTCGCCACGATTATATAATTTTGGTTTTCAGACGCGGTTATATCATGTACTCATATCTAGCAAAATAAATGAAAATTATAGTTTATCCGAAGGAAGCAAAACTACAACTCTGAAATTTTGTTGTGGTCTCCGTAGGCTAGTGGAATGGTGCTCTGTCTGCTAACCGAGAGGCCCCGGGATCAAACCCGGGCCTAGTTAACATCATAATCAAAAATTCGGAGAGCCACCTGTCGGAAGGCAATGGCAAACCACCGACAATATTCTGCCTAGTACAGCCTCTCAACATAGACGTTCGGATCCGTCGTTAAACTGTAGGTCCCTTCTATCTGTGGTAACTGGAGAGCACAACACAGGTAGAAGTGAGAGGTCGCCTACGTCCGATCACGGATATGGCACTGTAAGAAGAAGAAATTTTGTTAATACATACTGAACTGTTTACCGATAAGATTTATCAGAATCAGCAGAATTATAATTCAATACTTTTACATTCTGTTTACATAAAGTACAATGACATTCGACAAATAGAAAAATTAGCAACGGTCGATTTGTACCTTGTTTTTTTTTTTCGTAGATAAGCCAATTTTAAAATACAGGGTTGTAAGCCAGCAGGGACGTCAGATCTTCAAACAAGACATTCCTGTCAGGCCAAGATTATATGCCAATCTTGCTACAGCACAAGAGAATACAGGGAACGGCGAAGCTGTACGGTCTGTAACCAGAGACTGCGAGAGGCAGTAAACACGGCATACAGGAGGGTGCCAAATGCTACACAATATCTAGAATTAGCCGATACTCCTCCACCATCATCTCAGTCATTCATAGGTACGTCAGTCTTTAATTAGCAGGACACATAACAATTAAACAGCATTCTTCTACAGATTAGTCTTTGGTTCGTAATTCCGTTATACAATTGACTTTTTTTCATTTCACTCGTCAGAAGAAATTATATTGTCGAAAGAAGTAAGTTTTAGTTTTACAAAAGGGGAAGTCCGCCCATCCCAAAATATCCTATCCATACACCAAAAAGCTATCCATTTCAGGCGTCGTAGAAGCCAAAAAGGTAGGAGTAGTATAAGCTTATAACATTTACAAAAGTTCGTTCAATAAAAATCAAGTTAGACAGCGATATGCCACTCGATTTTCAAAACAGGTTAGGTGCAGGCAACCAAGGAGGTCCAGAAGCCATGGGAGATGCGAGATGCTTGTGCTACCCACACTGAGAGTAGCACAAGCGCAACCACTAGGGATAATTGCTTCGACTTTAGCCGATTTTATAGGTAGAGATGCGGCTAGATATATAGAAAAACTCGAGTTACGGGCTAAATTAGACAGTTGGACGGAATCGGAAACAATAACTTCATTATAATTTAAACTCGCGGACGTAACTCACGATTTTTTCAAAGCCGATCCAAGGTTGGACACGGTTTCATATTCAGAATTTAGGGAAAAATTATTACGGAAATTCGTTCCAAAAAAATCCATAGCAGATTGGTGGATGCAACTAGTTCAATGATACCAGCGACATGATGAGGACGTAGCGTCGTTCTGTACCAGATTAAAATTAACGGGAAACAAAATATCAGAAGAAGACATCAAGGGCGCAAGTAGAGAACAAATACCAAACATACGAAGAAAACATAACGCGGTCCTAGTAAATCAATTTAAAGTAGGGTTAAGAAAAGATTTATTATAGGAGGTAGGCTTCTACATTTTACACAAAGACGACATGATACTAGAAGAAGCAGAAGAAATAGTCAGTTGTCAAGAAACAGCGGTAACTATAACTAGCGGCAGAAGCAGCGGCCACAAAGTCGCATTTATGAGTGAGCAACTGAGGTGCACAACGTGCGGAAGGTCGAACCACACTTCGCAGGAATGTAGGCAGAACGCGAAATGTTTATTCTGTGGCAGACAAGCTCATTGGATGGCTAATTGCAGGACGAAGGAAGCAGAAGAAAAAAAAGGGAGAAAAGATGCCAAATTTGTAAAGAATAAGGACACTGGGCGGCAGATTGCCGAGAAAAAGGAAACGGATCAACAAGCACATGCTATTAGTGCGGGAAACAAGGACATTGGGCCAAAGAATGCAGAAACAATATGTTCGACGAAACAAACGAACGGAATAAAACAACCTCGAAGTACGATAGATACAACGACGGAAAAGCAAGTCCAGGGAAAATGGAGAAAACAAGGTATCGTGACGGAAAACACGAAACACAACAGGAAAGCTACGGAGAATATAGCAGATATAGAAACCAGAGAGAAGAAAATTATAATCAAGAGGCACAGAGGAACAGAATAATTTTGGGAACTACAAAGGCGACAGACGCCAAACAAACGAGGATAGAAAAGGGCATTCTACAGAAAAAGGGTACACAAGTAGTAAATAATTGACGAAGCATTTAAACTAGTAAGGACCACAGTTAATTCCCAAACAAGTGGTCAAGTAAATTTAAAAGGGGAAACAGAACATAAAAAAAGCACAAGGGCAGGAAGCAAACCAAGAAGCTACAAATAATTATAATCCGAGAGCGGAAAACAATGGAAAAAATGAAACAATGTATCACAACGAATCAGCGTCGGAAACAAACGAGGACGCCCCGTACATAGTAATGTTAAGGGTAAATGGTATAAACAGGCCAGTACTCATCAGTACATAGGTCAATAGTTGCCGATTGGGAATTAGACACAAGGATCATAGAGGAACTAACTCTAAAAGGTATAACAGGACACACAATACAGTTGTATATGGGTCGACGAACTTAGCGATAGGCACAAATGGAATGAACTATAACATTTACGCAAAAGCCATTACAGCAGAAAACGCATTAATGGGAGAAATACCAGTACTCTTAGGAAGAGATTTTCTAAAAGAACAGGAGGCAATAATATCATACAAAGGAGAACCTTCATTAGAAATATGGGAAAGAAGAATACCGTTGATATCCGCGAGGCAAGTCAAGAATATAATAGATAACATGAGAATCACAGAAGCGAACGGCCAAGTGGCAACAATAAGAAAAAAAAACAGATATTGCGGAAGTAAATAATTGGCATAAATGTCTAAAAATAGTGGAATCAATGTATAAAAGAAGGAACATAGGAGAACATGAAACAATCGAGAAGAAAACGGAAAGACCACGGTAAGCAGAAATAATCAAGGGCAAATCAGACGAGCAGAGACAAAACGGTTACAGAGACGAAAATGGAGAACTACACAGAGAGAAACAGAAAAATCAATACAAAGATGAAAATAATTCAGGAAACAAAAACTAACGAAGTAAGATACAGACACATAGGACAAGAGAAGGATAGTGGATAAATAGAAACAAGTAATAATAATGCAGGCAAAGGAGAAACAATCACTGCCAGAAATTGTACGGACGTATACATAGAAGATATCATAACTATACCAGCACTAACGGAAGTTCATATAATTGGGACACTAAAACATATCATAAAAGGAAATACGATTACATGCGAAACACAGCACGACGGACAACATGCAATAAGACCAGCAAATAGCATAGCAAATAACGGGGAAAAGATTCCAATTAGAATAATAAACACATCAGCATAAGAAATAAATTTAACAAAAGGAACCAAACTAGGGAAATCATACGAATGTACAAAGGCCACAGTACCACAAACAAAAACACAGGACATGATCAGGAAGTTTGACACCAAGACAGATGAATGGATCAGGAACAATTTTGAACTAGAGCACATAGACACAAGGTACAAAGAAGACTAATTTAAGTTAATCCAAAAGTACCATCACTTATTCACAGACGACGACGAAATTCTAACAAGCACTACAAAAGTGAAACACCGCATAACTATAGAAGCAGGAAGTCAACCAATATGCAAAGCTCCATATAGAATACCATATCATCAACGGGCAGTGCTACAAAAAGAAATAGATAGGCTACTAGAAGCAAAAGTAATCAGGACATCATCCAGCCCATGGTCAGCGCCAGTCGTATTGATGGTAAAACAAACTCCCGAAGGAGAAGAGAAAGTAATAATG
Organism: Galeruca laticollis; assembly: GCA_963921935.1. Classification (NCBI taxonomy): domain Eukaryota; kingdom Metazoa; phylum Arthropoda; class Insecta; order Coleoptera; family Chrysomelidae; genus Galeruca; species Galeruca laticollis. Next base: position 162,827,151 of record OY998177.1, on the reverse strand, counting down.
TGCATAGCCTACAGAGGACTAAATGCAGTAACAAAGAAAGAATATTACCCGCTACCAAATATATCGGATTTACTACAAGGTTGCCAAGCAGGAAGAGAAACGTTGTTCTCAGTAATTGATGTAACAGAAGCTTACCACCAAGTAGATATGAATGAAGAAGACATTCCACTAACTGGATTTGGTAATTGGAAAAAGGTATTGGACCAGGGGAGGTCGCAATACTTTTACAAAGGGGGAAGTGATAACCTCAGATAATTTTGGTTTTCAGACGCGGTTATATCATTTACTCATATCTAGTGAAATAAATAAAAAATATAGTTCATTCGAAGGAAGCAAAACTACAACTCTGAAATTTTGTTAATACATACTGAATTGTTTACTGATAAGATTCATCAAAATTAGCAGAATTATAATTCTCTGCTTTTACCTTCCGTTCACATAAAGTACAATGAGATTCGACAAATAGAAAAATTAGCAGCGGTCGATTTGTATGTCGTTTTTTTTTTCGTAGATAAGTATTCTCGCAGTGAGGCATGTCCAATTACGAAATAGGGGCGAAATCATACGGCCCATGCGCACCTTGAAAAAGTTGTAGATAAATGTATAATATTTTTTTATTGGGAAAGATTTAATATTTTTTTTGTTGGTCATATTTTATACAGTAAAAGATATAATATATTTTTTTATACATTGGTGGTTACCGAAACTTTATTCAGATCCCTACCACGACTTTTCCTCTAGAGTGAGCAGTGCATTTGGATACGAGGCTGAACAAAGAGATCAACTCTGGCCGGGCAAAGGTAATTCTACCGCTGTAAGTCGAGGAGGTCCCCGCCTAAATTGGACTGGTTTTATTTTTTTTCCACGCTCAGCTGCTTTATTAAATTTGGTAACAGCAAGTTATTAACTAAATCTCTGTTTTGTCAGTTCTGTACTTTGGTTCTGTGCCAAATTAAATTCCACAAAAAGAAATAATTAAAATTTCATTTAGAAAAGAGTAAGATATTTCATATGAACTAAAAGTAAGTAAATAGGTACCTTCCTTTTTCGACAAATACAATTCATTTGGTACTTTCAAAATAAATTTCGTTATGTAATCGAAAAAATAGATTAGATTTTTGGGTTCGTAAGAAGAATTTCCTCTTTTCAAATAGCGACAAGATTAAAATAATTTTAAATATTTTCTTTAATGTTAAGCAGAGATTTTATCATCGAATATTTGGACCACAAAGTTGAAGCCTTAGCTAGTTCTTGAAAGTGAACTAAGAACATATTTTCTGACGACTTTAATATATTTTTTATAATTCGCGTATAAAATAGACTTCATTATAACATTGTTTACAGTGTCACAATGAAGCTCTTTGAACATAGATAAATACTTTTAACACGGGGAAGAATGGAATCTCCTGTACTAAGTCCGAAGCCACAAAGTTTTGTCGAGTGCTGCGCCATCTATTGTGGTGGAAGGTTACTATTCACCAACAGGGAAAAAATAAAGGAAGAGACCTGCATGCTTAATCACAGTTTACTAGCTACTACTAGATGGCAAGCCAAGCAAATACTGAAGGTTTTTTAAATTATGCCTATATTGTTTTTTCTTAAATAAACAAATAAAAACAGTCACACAAAGTTAAAACACTTTTTGAAACAACCTGTTATTTTATTTTGGCTTAAAAGTAGGATAGGTTGTTTCAAAAAGTTGTTTAAAGCTTTTATCCGTTTTTAATAACCAGGATAGTTTATTAAAAGACGAATGTCGACAAATAGTTCCAAAAATTAAATATAAAATTTTGTTTATAAAATAGTACAGGTGATTTTCTTTATTTTCTTCTCAAACTTAAGATAAGAATAATTTATTGATAATAGCATGTGCTAACAAATATTACACATATGATACAATATTATGGATACACATTTTCCAAAAAGTTCAGATTTTTTAAAGGTTTCAGCAGCATACCTTTTTAACAGCAACTGACGACTTTTTTTAAACTGGGTAGCTCTTTTTTTAAATTGAGTGGCTATTTGATAGAGTCGTCTGGCTTTTGGTGATAGGTCTTTAACCCTAGAGACATTCACCTATCAGCAAGTAAATCAGATCTTTCTAAATTAAAAAATATCATTAGCAATAAAAAATAATATGAATACGCAATATACATTGCATTTAGATAACATTTTTGTTGAAATGTTAAATTTTAAGCCCTATTTTAAATGATATTCTAATAGAAGTATACAGTCAAAACTTGATGTAACTAAATAATATGAAATTATAAATGCATTTCTAAGTACCTAATAATTTTTCATGTTTCTTAATAAATCAAAATATTGACCTGTACCTAATATCTACTATTTCTGTGAAAATTTATTTGTTAAACACCTATATATTAATAAATCAATTAATTATTCACTCATTTCTTTTTGGAATAACTGTGGCATTCAAGTCTGCTGGTGTGACAGAAGGAGAATCTTGAACAGCATGTGTTGATAGTTTCAGCTCGGGTTCAACTGAATGGCTACAACTAGCCCCATTAATAGCACAGAATTCTTGTGCTTTTCTAGCTCTCAGTTTTACAAACTCAGCATTTAAAACTTCCTGTAACTTTAAAGTCCTAGGACTCTCAGTTACAGATACAGTGCCAATTTGTGGTAGAGCTAAAGAGGTTGATGGCTCAGCTTCAATTATTGAGGAAGGAACATCATCAGTTACTGTTTCTAAAGATTGTAGAAAATAAAAACAATTATTGAATAAAAGTATCCTAGGTAGTTGTTAGTTTTTTTTCTTTAATTAATATAGATTTACCTGGTAAATTGACTGATGGGAAAACTCCTCTTTTCAGAACTTTATTTGGACCAAAGTCTTTGGGTAAAAAGTGTAAGGCACACACTCTACAATTGTTCTAAATATTCTCAGATGTCATTTTCTCCTTCAACCTTCTGTTTTCACATAAATTTATTCATTTGTCAAAAATTACTTTATTTTTTAAAATTGACATCCAAACAGCTTGGTTTGGATAAATTCACAGATGACGGTATTACAGCAATCAGTAAAATAAAGTTCGTTAGTAACCTTCCAAGCGAATAGATGGCGTTAAAAATGCAGTTTAGCAGTGGGTATAAAAGATCGCAGGGCATGTTTTTGAACACTGTTTCAGTAATTTTTGGTGTACAGTTGGTTATTGTATTTAGCTATATTTTTATTTGACATTTGACTTTAACCTTGATACAAATTATAAATAAAATGGTCTAGCATTGTTCTAGCTAGCAAAATATTATATTAAAGGTAAATTAGAATGATTTATATATTAAAATATTAATGAATAAAGTACCCTAACGTTTATTTATCAAGGATTTGTCATTTGTTTATTTTTATATTGTATAGGATCAATATATAGGTATTAAAAACGTTCGATTTTTGGGATAAATTACCATATATTTATGTGAAAATGTATAACAGAAATAATTATGTTCATGATATAATATAAATAGATCGCAAGAGCGTATACGCAGAAGCTCTTTTTTAAACAAATAATCATCCTCTTTTTGCTCAAATGAAAGTTTGTTTACTATTCACACAATAATTCGGTTATATTATGTCAAAAGTCAGAAGTGCTGAATAAAACCATCTGTGATCTGACCAATTAGGAATCTACAGAATTGCCAACTTAAATTCAAACCACTCCTCCTAGTTTAAAAACAGGGATTATATGAAATTCTATTTTATTTAAATATTTAAATAAATGAGAATTAAAATATTGTGTAAAACTTGTGCCACAATGACTTTCTGTAGTACTCGTGATTTGCACAACGAACCGCGAAGCGGTTCGTTGTGAAAACTTCACTCGTATTACAAAACGAGTCATTGTGACACTTGTTTCACAAATAACTATTTTCAACGACTATTATAGAATTTCTATACTCCAATGTAGTTTTTGATTATGAAATAGCTTCGTTCTAGCTCTAGAGCAAGAATATTCATTCTCTCCCTTGGCATGAAATAAATACTTGTTGCGCCCTCTAAATGTCACAATTCATTTGACAAAAAGAGAAAATAGGCGTGTTATGTTGTCTACACCAGCTACAGTACGCAGAGTAGAAGTAGTGCAGAAATATCGAAATGCATGAAAAATCCTCTAAAAAGAACGTAAAATGATATGGTCGTTGGGTATTAATTGTTAGAGCCAGAAGTTCAACATAAGTGTATTTTGTGGCACTTTTTAAGATGAAAAGAATAAGGAAGTAGATAACGCTATTTCGCAACAATTGTCAATTGGAAAAAATGTCGATTGTCAAAATTGTTCAATATTTAGTGTCTGATACTGACTGCAGTGATGAGTTCACCACAACTCCTCCAGAAATTAAGGAGTTAGTAATTCATTATATGTTATCTTGTTTTTTATTTGATAGACGTAGAAAAAGTATAATCTATAACAAGGGCGGAATTCAAAATTCTACACTCCTAGAAATTCTTTCTACTCGTATAGAATTTTGCTTATATATACTAAACTAATATACTATTTTCATCGCACCATTCTTTATATGCAATGTAGGTCTTTTCGTATAATAACTGTTATTTTCTTTGCAATAGTTCCATTTCTTCGGCCTGTACTCTTATTTCAGGAGTACAGCTTCCATTTTTTGGAATCTCGACCACCAGCAATAGAATATAAACTGACATTAGTGTTTTACGTTTGACAGTAGCATGGGTGATTTGAATTTCGAAAGAATTTTAAAATCCATATTTTATTCAATCAAAAATGCCATATCTGCGTGTGTGATATAGAAGTGTATTAATGTCTCGAATTCATTAAACACCACCACGTACCTTGGCTCATAATCAATATTTCTCACTTGTTACGTAATATACTAATAGTATCTTACCTTTTTGGAATTACTCACTGACAAACAAAAACTTGTGATTGTAATTAAAATAAAGAAAACGAAATATCAATTACACTTTTTTATTTAGATAATAAAATAAATTATAATACGGGATAAAATGGGAAATTGGTAATAGAACATTTATTATTACCACTGACCAATCTCATGCAACCATCTTCTCCCCAGTTTGCGCCTCAAGAATTTTTCAAAATCCAAGCTTCTGAGTCGTATCCAACAATAAGAACTGCATGATTTGGATATAAACCATCACAACTTGGGTCATCGTAAACTCCACCTCCATATAGACCCCAATCTTCAGTAGCTCGGAGATCTATTGAAATGGACCTACACTTGCTTGATAGACATATATATTAATAATTTGAATAATTCGAATTACAGCTCTATACACAAGATATGAATATCCCAAAACTTCTTCAAAAGAAAATAATTATTCTCGTGCAATTTTCTTTAATTAAAATTTAGCAGAGAGCTTTCGGCATTATGCCATCATGCGTCACTATAAATTTATGAATTGCAATTCGTAAATTTGATAAAATTCATACATACTTGTCAGAATCCCAAGAAAGGGCTTCCAAATTTGTACATCTGTACATTTGTTTACTTTGTGGTTCACATTATGGGTTTAAAACAGTATTAAAAATATTTAAAAAATTAAAATTCACTAAAATTATTAAGCAGATCTAAACTATACATCTTCATATCCGATCATTTTGCCAAGTTATCATCAGAAAATTATTCACAAAAAATGCAAAAACCCTAATTGGCATTCCATTCCATCAAGTGGGTTCCGAATCGTCGGAGCATAGGCAAACATCGTGGTATCATATTGTTAAATGAAGAAATTTCGTGACCTTCAACAGACAGGCAACTACCCTCACCATAAATAATAATTTTGGACACAGACTTATGTCCATCTGGCGAGGATGGCGAAATCTTTGGAAACATTGGGATGTGCCAGACACGCGAGTGCCCGAGAAGAAATATGTGAAATTTGAGAAAATGGAAAATAAAATAAAACTGTAAGGCGGTTAGATGAGGTACTTAACGCATTCGTACTGTAGTTTGTATATGTGATGCAAAATGACTGTAATATTATAATTTTGGCGAAAATCTCGAAACCCTCAGCGGACCAACATCTACCATCTTCCAATAATAATAATTTAGGAGACAGACTCGACGCCCATCCAGTGAGGGTGACAAAATCTATGATGACAACGAGATGCGCTCAACGTGAGGATACCTTAGAAATATTGTATGTTAATACAGAGCAATAAAGCGCTGTTACATTTATATTCCTATGGTGCTGAATGAGACTCGCTTTGACGTGAGATGCTATTTCTTGTAATATGAATTGGAATTTGGAATATAGGGTTGAATGAAAATAAAGTGAAAGCCAAAAATAGAGCTCTAAGAAAATATATAATTGATAAGAATTAGAACAAATGATAAATGGAAGGATGAAGAATGGTGAGAATTAAAACAAACGAAAAAGTAGGAACGTATGAGGAAAATAATTGAAAATTGATGGATGGTTGGATACTGAAGCGCGCTAATTTACAGGGAGATAGAAAGTTCAGATGAAAGTTTAACAAAGAAAAAAGGTTATATTAACTTATTTAGTCGAAATATTTGAAGAAACAAAACGCTAAGGAGTTCACAGATGTTAAAAACTTGCAATACGTTCAATACGTTTCCGGTAAATACTATAAATTTACAACTGGCCTCGCTTCAAATTTTACCTGCCACCTGTCTACGGCGTGGGCGAGTACTGAGTGGCAAAAAAAATTATCTAAATCCTGTTAAATTACATATAAGAATAGTTTATATTTAACCTAGATTCGGTATTTACATTGTTGCAATATTATGTCCTGCCTCATTTTTGTTAAACAAAAAGTGTGTCGAGTTCTAGTTTTTTTATTTGAAACAAAACATATATTTTACCGTGTGTTATGAATGTTACTGATGTAATTTTCTCTTTTTATTATTCGCATTTATTACAATATCAACAAAATAAAGATATGAAAATATTTTAAAAATTATTATTAAAATTTGGAATAGCAACGAAATCTGCCTGATTACCTAAGCAATAGTTCGTAACTTGTTTCACCGACTGTATTTTCCCAAAATAGTGAGTTATTATTATCCTTTACACAGCTGAGTTCTCTGTTTATGATCTGCGCATTCAAGGGTTCTTATTTCGTTTGCCAAGCGGTGGATACTTTCGGACGGTTATGGAGGAAAAACATATTCGATTATCTTATATATTAAAAAAAATTATGAAAACTGAAGTCCCGTCTGGCTTATTTCATCCATTTTTTTCAAATGAAAGGTATTTAGACACAGATATGTCATCAATCATTGCAATTTACTCAACTCCCACCTTACTCAAGTTATACTCAAACGCAATTCCTCCCTGTACATTTCTTATGGGACACATTCACTCAAGCAAATCGAACTCTCATAGCTATTCTCACTTCTAATAAATTGATCTTGATCGTTTCACTCTCAGAACACTCAGTGGATCAAGCACTTCCATTTGAGCTATTAACTGTTTAAATTCGTTGAGTTTGAGGAGAGTTATGCGTGCACAATCAACTTCATATTCAATTTTTTCAAGATTTTCCTTCACTCACACCTTTATAAGTAGAGTTTATGTTATCGGTAAAATCCATAGCTATGATCTTCCAACGCGAGGTTAAAGGAATATCCTCAGAGAAAGGGATTTTAGGTTTTGATAAGAGTGGGACACCGATAAGAAAATGACCTGAACCGAGAGACATGGATGCTTCATTGGGATCTGAGGATAATGAACATAGAAGTCGACTATTGAGAATAGCTTGGATTCGTGCAAAAAAGTTATTTAAGCATGTAACAAATTCTGGACAGATTTAACGGTTGCTTCCCATAGTCCTCCAATGTTAGGGACAGATGCAGGATTAAAAATCCACTTATATTCGCGTTGCAGCAAAGTGCTCAAGATCTCGTCATGCATAGTGTTGAGGAACTGATAAACTTCCTGAATGTGCCTGTTGGCATCAATTAAATTCCGACCTTGATCGGATAAGATGGAATGAGGAAGACCTATACTAGCGATAAATTTATCAAGCTCTTCTAAAGAGATGTCAGTAGAAAATTCGGAAGCAAACTCCAGATGCATGGTTTAGTCGTGCTACAAGAAAAAACGCATAGATAGGCCTTTGGTAATGTTGGCTTTATGGAGACGAGAAGCACGAACTTGAAATGGTCCGGCATAATCAACACCTATGAAGAAAGGGTCTACCTGGAAAAACTCGACAAAGGGGTAAATCGGCCATGATAGGCTGAATAGTGGAAGTTCGAAAGCGATGACTACTGAGGCATCGGTGAATCACTTTATGTATAAGTTGACGTGAGGAAATAATCCAACACCGAACGCGTTTTAAAGCTTGACACGTGGTGGGTACAGCGTGCGAGCCAGATACATGATAGTGCTTGCATATGAATACAGAGAGGTGAGATGATCGGGAGAATAATATTTTGCATCGTGACTTAGATGAAAGTTTTTCAGTTTACTGCCCACCCTGAGAGCCCCATGGTCATCAAAAAAGGGGGTCACTTTGCAAAGAGAATTAACCGTCTTAGGGACTCTTACTTCCTACAGAACATCAGCAAAATGTTATGACTGTGCACGCAAGATGCTTGTACGTAATACATATTGCAATTCAAGAACGATCAATGGACCTGTAAAGGGAGATTTTGAATCATTACGGGATCTACAATTGAAAACTAAACGCTGCATCCAAACAACAGCTCGTTGGATACGTGTAATGTAAGAGAATCGTAGAGAGAATTCATCGAATCAGGTATCGGTTTGAACAGTGATGGGTACTAGAGGATTTGGTTTAAACTCTAACAAAGATTCGGAGTTTAAATTGGTACTGCGAAAGGGAATGGCCCATTGCTGATGGTAATCGGACAATAGGAGAGGACCTTGAGTCAATAAGTGAAATATCCAACGTATAAAAAGATAGATCCACTTATTTACATTAAATTCTGAAGATAACATTACAAAAGCGATAGTGAGATGTACGCTACCCGTCACCGTGCGCAGTTGTCGAAATGTGCTTTATTTCTAAACACTGCTCTAAAAATTTATAACAAATTGATGCAAAGTAACATTGATTTGCAAAAAAGCTAACAGTCATGAGGAATATGATACTATTTAAACATGACAGTGATGGACTTACAGTGAACCAATTATCTTGCGATTGGTGGTTCAGATGTTTTCAACAATAAAATTATTCTGCTCTACATGAAAACGCTGTAGGATATCATCTATCAACAAAAATAACAAATCATCGCATAGTTACCATCGTAGATTTGTTTGCATACATGTGATGATTCGGTTATTTGGGTGCTTATTGTACGTTTACCGACTTCGTAAGTGTTATATTTGCAAAAAAATGGATCAGCTGAACCAAAATCTCTCGTTTCAACGGCAAGTTGACATTTGAATTTGACCTCCATTTCTTAAGAACCAGTGTCGTCGATATAGGTGCATCTACTTATTGAATGACTTTCAAAGTTGAACGTTATGCATTTTAACAATATGGAATACTTAAATCATCAATTTTTTTTCGTTTCACCAGCCAGTGAATCATTTTTAATTCAATACAACTTTAAAAAGTATGTAATTCAACTGCATTCCTATCACACATCTAAGGTGAGAAACTCCGATTTCTTAAATTAGAAATAGCAGTCTGACCGTTCTACTAACAACTATTTTCCTGGCTAATTCAGTATATTGAATTACTCCTCATTCGAAGAACGTAACTTCGATCGACCATTTTGTCGATACAGACATCTGTGATTCGCAACTGTCAGAAGAAGGGCGACGGGTTTCGATTTTCTTGGGACTCTTCTATCCTTAATCCCTTCTCGTTCGGAGTCTCTAAACCAAACTGAAAATCACAACTTTTAACAACTTCTACTTAGTTCGTGGAGTTAAACACTTAGCAGAAGTAAGTAACTGGCGCCATCTTCACTTCCAATTGCGAACACCCACCTCAGATAACTATTCGGCCGTAGAAGAAGTCGTATGAAATAAAATAAAATTTCATATAATACGAGGTATGACTATAATGATATATAGACTGCGTTTTTCTACTATTCACCTACGTTTAATTGGAAATATCAATAATTTCGAAATAGCAGAGAAATATTCTGAGATTGAAGAAATTTGAGTTATACCAGATACAATTCAATTGGTACTTTTAAAATTTATTTCGTTACGTAATCTCTCGAAAAAATAAATTGGGTTATTGAGTTCGTAAGAAGAATTTTCTCTTTTCAAAAGTGACAAGTTTAAATTAATTAGAAATATTACTTTTCCGCCCAACCTTTCTATATGCGAGAAAAGTATTGGTTTACCCCAAACAAAGTTGGAATTTTGAAAATATTTTTTGAGTCATTTTTACGTTTTCCATCAACAACAACACGAAAAAATGGTTTTTAGAAAAAAAATCCTGTGAGTATGTCGTCGTCGTCGTTGTCGTCGGCCACTTTTCCTTACATGTCTTGTTAGCACGATACAGCCTCCGGAGTGCAATAAGTCAGCAATTTTATGATTGAATATGGTTAAGGACATGTCTCAGATGAACCCTATTGATTTTCAATTTACCAGAGCCAGTACAACGGGTGCTATGGTACTTGAAATACGACATTTTGTCAATTTTTGAGAAATTTCAGTTTGTTAGCACGATACAGCCTCCGGAGTTCAACAAGTCATCAATTTTATGATTGAATATTATTCAGAACATCTCATTGATGAACCCTATTGATTTTCAGCTCACCAGAGCTAATACAACAGGTGCTACAGTACTTTAAGTACGAATTTTTTATCATTTTTGGAGAAGTTTCAGTTTGTTAGCACGATACAGCCTCCGGGGTATATACAAGTGACCAATTTTATGATTGGATATTATTCAGAGCATCTCAAAGATTAACCCTATTGATAATTCAGCTCACTAAAGCTAGTACAACGGGTGCTTGGAGTACCAAATGTTTGTCATTTTTGGATAATTTTCAGTTTGTCAGCACAATACAGCCTCCAGAGTGTATACGATTGATCAATTTTATGATTGAATATTGTTCGAGGTGTCTCACAGATGTACCCTATTGATTTTCAGTTGACTAGAACGAGTACAGCGGGTCCTATAAATCCAGATATACTAAATTTTTGGTTATTTTTGGGAAAATTTCGGTTTGTTAGCACGATACATCCCCCGAAGTGTATACAAGTAACAATTTTATGATAGAATATTGTTCAGGGCCACACATGCGGAAAAGTTAGTTTTAACCTTTAAAACCGTTAATTTTTTTTTGTGTTAATCAGGGATTTCATCATCGATTAATTGGACCACAAAGTTGAAGCCTTAGCTTGTTCTTGAAAGTGAATTAATAATACATTTTCTTCGATTAAGAAGCCTACCACGTTGTAATACAGATACTCATTTCCCACGGGCTAGCTGTATCGAAATATTCAATTTCCCACGACTTTCATGAACTACTAGACTGTCCTTATATTAACGAATTTTTTGATCATATATATTATAATATATGATCTAGTCATGTTTGTTAACGTCTGTCTAATAATTTGACATTTCACATCAGTGTTTAGAAAATTCGTTGATAAAAAAATTAATTTGATATTAACATGCTGATCCCGATATGTAATCTAGCCATTGCTTTAGAAGGACATCGCTCACTATCCTGGTAGATGCAGGAGGTGATATTACTTCTTTAAAGAGACACGATCATTGATAACTTTTCCGCAGGTGAACTATAACGATTTTTCTGCATAAATATTTTTATTTCCGAGTTATCAAAATTTGAAAATTTTGAATGTTATTTGTTTCACGACGTACGACATGTATAAAAAGAAAAAAATATATGGTTCGTTCAACGGGTTAAGAACCCGATGTAGTGATCCGTTAAGGACAGTAACGGCAAAAGGACATTAGCTTAGGAATAAGATTTAAATTTAGGTTAATATTAATTATAGTATTTAGCGAGCATTGATCTAGAAAGGCCAATGATAGTTATATGTGTAAGCACGTTCTAATTGCAATGTATACATACACGTACAATTGATAGACGGAGGTCAGGCTCGGCGTACAGCGTGCGTACATTTCCTATAAAACGAAAGTATAATGAACTAGGATGATTAATTGTTATTGATAATTTGAATAAGTCAATTGATATTATATCTGTGTATTTTTAAATGTATTAAACGATCCCAGTGATTTTTATAGAAGTGATGTCGTTTATTCTATTCCCGAATACCGGTTGCTAGGTAAGTGCTTGCCTCAAAGATAATGTGCCTCTATGGCAAACGTAAAGTATACGAGGGACACTTACTAAGTAACCACCACACCGACTTAATAATTTCAAAGAAAAAATTCTCTAAACCATGCAACCGTGATGGCTGGAAAGTTGATAATAAAAATTGTTATGAAAAATATTACAGTTTCGTTTATGATTCAGATAGTCGTAGACAAAGTATAGTGTACAATTTGCATGAAATGACCTATTTCCAACTCGTAGGTATAAGAAATTTCATATACCTACTCGTGGGATGTGTATGTCATTTCATGCTCATTGTACAAGATACTATTCTCATCGCACCATTTTTTTTGCAATGTAGGCCTTTTCATATAAAAACTGTTATTTTTTGGCAAATATTCATTTCTTCGGCCTGTACCTTAATTTCACGAGGAGTGCAACTACTAGAATCGCTCATTTTTAGCAATCTCGATCACCAGCAATACATTATAAACTAACGTTTGTGTTTTACATTTGACAGAAGCATGGGTGATTTGATTTTTAAGAGAATATCAAAATCCATATTTTGATTTTTATTAGGTTTAAAAACGAATACTTTCTGCCATTAGTGAAAAAAATGCTATGTGGGCCATGGTAGAAAAGTGTATTAATGTATCAAATCCATTAAAGACGACAAAAAAACTCACTTTTCTACAATGGCTCATTGTTACGTGATACACTATAGTATATACTATAGTATCTTGCCATTTTAGAATAATTCACTGATAAACAAAAATGTAAATAAAATAAAAAAAACGAACTATCTATTACACTCTTTTATTGAGACAAAAGAATAAATTATAATACAGGATAACATGGGAAATTGGTAATAGAGCATTTATTTTTACCACTGACCAATCTCATGTAACCATCTTCTCCCCAGTTTGCGCCCCAAGAATTTTTCAAAATCCAAGCTTCTGAGTCGTATCCAACAATAAGAACTGCATGATTTGGATATAAACCATCACAACTTGGGTTATCGTAAACTCCACCTCCATATAGGCCCCAATCTTCAGTAGCTCGGAGATCTATTGAAATTGGACCTACACTTGCTGGATAGACATATATATTAATAATTTGAATAATTCGAATTACAGCTGTATACACAAGAGATGAATATCCCAAAATTTCTTCAAAATATAATAAGTATCCTTGTGCAATTTTCTTTAATTAAAATTTAACAGACCGCTTTCGGCATTATGCCATCATGCATCACTATAAATTTGTGAATTGCAATTCGTAAATTTGATAAAATTCATACATACTTGTCAGAATCCCAAGACAGGGGCTACCAAATTTGTACATCTGTACATTTATTTACTCTGTGGTTCACATTATGGGTTTAAAACAGTATTAAAAATATTAAAAAAACTAAAATTCACTAAAATTATTAAGCAGATCTACACAATACATCTTTATAATCGACCATTTTGCCAAGTTATCAGAAAATTATTCACAAAAAATGCAAAAACCCTGATTGGCATTCCATTCCATTCCCAAGTGGGTTCCGAATCGTCGGAGCATATACAAACATCGTGGTTATCATATTGTTAAATGAAGAGATTTCGTGACCTTCAACAGACAGGCAACTACCATCTACCAAAAATAATGATTATGAAGGCAGACTTGATGTCCCTCTGGCGAGGGCGACGAAATCTATGAAAACATTGGGATGTGCCAGACACGTAAGTTCCCGTGAAAAAATATGTGAAAATGGCGAAAAAAGAAAATAAAATAAAACTGTAAGGCGGTTAGATGAGGTACTAAGTGCATTCGTACTGTAGTTTGTATATGTGATGCAACATTAATATAATATTGTAATTTTGCCGAACATCTCGAAACACTCAGCGGACCAACATCTACCATCTTCCAAAAATAATAATTTAGGAGACAGACCCGACGCCCATCCGGTGAGGGTGGCGAAATGTATGATGACAACGTGTTGCGCTCAACGTGAGGACATCTTAGAAAGACTGCATGTTAATACAGAGCAATAAAGTGCTGTTGTGAATATTATGCGCGCCAGTGACATTTATATTTCTATGGTGCTGAATGTGACTCGCTTTGACGTGAGATGCTAATGCTTGTAATATGAATTGGAATTTGGAACATAGGGTTGAACGAAAAATAAAGTGAAACCCAAAAACAGAGCTCTAGGAAAATGATAAAAAATTGACAATTACGATGTGGTTGCTGAAATAGTAGCTTTGGACAAGATGCGACAAATATAAAGATGGAGTAGTTAAGGTGATACTGAAGCGTGCTAATTTATAGGGAGATAGAAAGTTCAGATAAATTAGTGTTTTTAAATGAAACTCAAGGTCTCTAGTTAATTCCACAATATAATACAAGTTATTGAAAATTCTAAAAACTTGACAATTGTTTCGATAAATCAATATCATCGTCAGAATGACAGAAGTTACATTTCATTTTATGCCTACCTGATGTTTAGTAGTTATTTTTGGCTAGACCAAGAAGTAACCTAGCTTGTGATTGGCTTAATATATGTTCATAGAAAAAAGAAGATGTGATATTACAAATATTGAAGCTTAGATATTATTAGCCCTATGGTGATATCCTGGGTATCATTTTTCCAATTAAGGTCAGTATAACTGTGCAATTATATAGAAAACCAGGAAAACTATATCTGCTGATGTTTACAATTATCACTTAAGAAGATAGTTTATTAGTGGAGAATTCCCTAGATTTAACTGTTCATTGACAACTTCATATTGTGGGTTTCTTAAATATCTTCTAATTTCCAGTTCTTCAAGGAAATCCAGTTCTTGTTTCTTTTCACAAATATGCAGTACTTCTAGTTCTGTGTTAGGTGTCAATGAATGATTGGTGTCAAGTAGATGTTTTGCGTAGTGGGATTTATCTGGTTGTTTTAATCTGTATGCTCGTAAGTGCTTACTGTATGGTATTTCAAAATTCCTAAGGGTCTGACCCAAATAGACAACATTACATTCTGGACATTTGAGTTTATATATACCTGACTTCTTTAATAGTGGTATTTTTGTTTTTACATTTAACAATTTTGTACTAACGTTACTTTCTGTTTTAAAAGAAATTGTTGTATTCGTTGCTGCAGATATTATCTTTGAAATATTATTAGAAATATTTCCTGCATATGTGATGGTTTTATAAGTTTTAATTTCATCAGCTTGTTTAGGATATATTAGTTGTAATGCCACTTTTTCCTCTTTTTTACTAATTAGCTTATTTATCATATCTAATGGATAACCGTTAGATGTTGCTATTTGTCTAATTGTATTAATCTCTCTATCAAAATTACATTTGTTCATAGGAACTGAAAAAGCTCTATGTATCATTGAATTATATGCTGCTAGTCTTTGTGACACAGGGTGGTTAGAATTGAATGGAATTGTTACATCAGTTTGTGTTGGTTTTCGGTAAATTGAATAATTCTAATTCTTATCAATTGGCTAGCCTAGAGCAGAAGTGATCCAACTAACGTTTTCTTCAAAATGGAGTTAGCATCATCTCTGTATTCATAATTATGATATTTATCATGTGCAAAAGTGATCCAAGTTGCGGGACTGATTTTTATAGTGCAACTGTTTCAATATCCCTTCTGCTCTTTGGTAATTTAAAAATGTTTGGCAGCAGAAGTAGTCCATCTGTCGAAATGATACATAGATCTCTTTCATATTCTCAGGGAGTGAGTGCAGAAATGATCCTTGTATTCTAATGTAACTTGGAGCAGATTTTATACTTGAAATAGATGTGCATAAATGATCTAACTGAATTTACGGTTAGTTGGATCCATTTCACTCTGGATAATAAAAATAATTCATTTTTATCATTGTATATACAAATTACTGAAAACTATTAATCACATTCAGCATAATATGTACTTATTTCGGAACGCATTTAGTTCAACATTAGAGTAATATTTTTCTGAACGTACTAAAATTTCTCAAACCAGCAGTGATTGTTTGTGCTGCAAGTCCGCCGATCATGATTATTGTGGCGAGAAAATGTCTCGTGGTAGAAAATTTGTACAAGCAGCGTTGTTGATGATTGACGATGAAAATGACGTCGTGGATGATGATGAAAAATGTCAAGAACATGGTAAAAAGCCGGCCAAAAACAGTTTTCATGAGTCAGTTTTTCGCACATACAATTTAAACTTTTATATCCCGAAAAAGGATACTTGTAAGACCTGCGACATCTTTTTAGTGTAAAAATTAAACACGAAACCAGGGTTGATAAAGTGCTGGATATTAAACAACACCAAAAGAATCATCATCTTCTGGCAGCTAAAGCTAGAGATTTATTAAACCGGTACAAACAAAACTATCTCTTAGAAAATAGTACACCTTGCTTAATTACTTTTGATTTATAACGTACACTACCAACTCCAATGATGTAAACTGGTGAAGTTTACTATCTACGACAGCTTCAAAACTCAAATTTTGACACTCATCTTTATTCGTCAGCTGGTGAAATAATTACTATGAATATGTGGTATGAGAGGTAGGGGATCACAAGAAGTTTTATGATGCTTCTATTACAATATAAAAAGTTCCGTTCCTGAAGACGTCAACACTCTTCTGGACATAATCGGAATTGGCTAATTTTTCATTTCATGATGTATACTATAAATTCTGTTCCAAATTTATCAGAAATAATAGTTTGTTATCTTGTCAGTGGACACTCCTTTCTACCCAATGACTCCGATTTTTCCGATATTACTAAATATCAAAATAAAGAAGAGTTTATTTATATTCCAGAACAATGGATGACACTTGTGAAACAATGTAGAAAAAAAAGCCATTCATGTAAACAAAATGGCTGGAAAATGTATTGATTTTAAAGATCTTTCCAAGTTAATGCCTAAAGCTGGACAAAGCGTTAATGGAAATCGTGTGTTAATTTCTAAAATGCGAAAAATTCGTTTTTTAATAGGGGACACTAAAATCTACTTCAATAGTGATTACTCCGATACTTACGATACTTTTGAACTAAACAAATCAGAGAACAGTAAGAAGTTTTCCAATACCTTGCAGTCTTTTAACCCACCGAAAGCAACGAATAATGCAAAACCAATTTATTATGCAAAAATGCAGGACATAAAAAATGTTGCAGTATGTGCCACCTATTTATCACCAATTTTATTTAAACTTGCCACACGTTTCTCGTAGAGGTCAAGCTTTTCAAAAAGAAGATGATTCCTGTCTACCTAACCTTATGGAACATGAAGATGATGAAAATATTTCAGATTAATGCAAAGTTTAACATTACAAAGATTAATGTTTTTTCTATTTTGTATACTTACATTAGGATTTAAAGTTTAGGGATGTTTGAAATCATATTCCTTTGTATAAAAATTTAATATAATCCTTTTTTGTATGGCATTGATTATTATTTGGAGCATAAAAAGTTTATTACCACCATTATTGCAAAAACAGAAGTGAGGATTTTAATTTTTTCTGCAACACAAACATTTTTAATTAATAAAGCACGATAAGCCAAAGTTAATATTCCTTGTTGGCAATATCTTAAAATAAAAAATTATTGAAATTCTACAAAAAGACAGACTTAATTTTAAAAAACACGTTAAGCTTAACATCGCAAGACAATTAAAATGATATATCACTTCTGTTCCAGGCTAGCCAATTAAATATTTTCCTAGAGCTCTGTTTTTGGCTTTCACTTAATTTTCATTCAACCCTATGTTCCAAATTCCAATTCATATTACAAACAATAGCATCTCACGTCATAGCGAGTCACATTCAGCAGTATAGAAATATAAATGTAACTGGCGCGCATAATATTCGCAACAGCGCCTTATTGCACTGTATAAACATACAGTCTTTCTAAGATATCCTCATGTTGAGCGCATCTCGTCCTCATAGATTTCGCCACCCTCACCGGATGGGCGTCGAGTTTGTCACCAAAATTATTATTTTTGGAAGATGGTAGATGCTGATCCGCTGAGGGCTTCGAGTTTTTTGCCTAAATTACAATATCACATTCATTTTGCATCACATATACAAACTACAGCTCTATTTCATTTATTTTCGTAATTTTCTCTTCTCGGGCACTCGCGTGTCTGGAACATACCAATGTTTCCATAGATTTCTCCTCCCTCATCGCCAGATGGATATAAAGTCTGTCTCCAAAATTATTATTTTTGGTAAATGGTAGTTGCCTGTCTGCTGAAGGTCACGAAATCTCTTCATTTAACAATATCATACCACGATGTTTGTCTAAGCTCTGACGATTCGGAACCGACTTGATGGAATGGAATGCCAATTAGGGTTTTTGCATTTTTTGTGAATAATTTTCTGATAACAACTTGGTCGATTATATAGATGTATAGTTTAGATCTGCCTAATATTTTTAGTGAATTTTAATTTTTAAATATTTTTAACACCGGTGTGAAGATAGCAGCCAATTTTAGCTGCAAAAATGTTGAGAACTGCTCAATTCGCGGTTTCAGTGGCGTGCAGAATATAATATTGAATCGAATTCATATTTCGGAGAGCCACCTTTATATTCAACGAGTAGGGGTATATTGGAGTAGAGGACATACTGATTGGAGGGATTTTGCTTACGATGGGGAAGAAGCGTTGCAACGTCACCCTGAAAATTGAAATAAAATGTAACTTTCAAAGGAAACCAGAAGCCAAGTTGATATTTGGAAGGTAGACGCATTATAATGTTGAAAACACACTGTTTAAAGGAAATTTGCTTACAACGTGGAACAAGGGTTGACATGTCACCCCCAAAAGTAAAATAAATTGTAGCTTCCAAAGGAAATGAGAAGCCAAGTTAATATTTGGAGGGTAGACGCATTATAATGTTGAAAACACACTGTTCAAAGGAAATTTGCTTACGAGGGGGAACAAGGGTTGAAATGTCACCCCCAAAACTAAAATAAATTATAACTTCCAAAGGAAACGAGAAGCCAAGTTAATATTTGGAGGGTAGAAGCATTATAATGTTGAAAACACACTGTTTAAAGGAAATTTGCTTACGAGGGGGAACAAGGGTTGAAATGTTACCCCCAAAACTAAAATAAATTATAACTTCCAAAGGAAACCAGAAGCCAAGTTAATATTTGGAGGTTAGACGTATTATAATGTTGAAAACACACTGTTCAAAGGAAATTTGCTTACGAGGGGGAACAAGGGTTGAAAT
Source organism: Galeruca laticollis (assembly GCA_963921935.1). NCBI lineage: Eukaryota > Metazoa > Arthropoda > Insecta > Coleoptera > Chrysomelidae > Galeruca > Galeruca laticollis. The sequence continues at coordinate 162,807,720 of OY998177.1, read as the reverse complement.
GTCACCCCCAAAGCTAAAATAAATTATAACTTCCAAAGGAAACGAGAAGCCAAGTTAATATTTGGAGGGTAGACGCATTATAATGTTCAAAACACACTGTTTAAAGGAAATTTGCTTACGAGGGGGAACAAGGGTTGAAATGTCACCCCCAAAACTTAAATAAATTGTAACTTCCAAAGGAAACGAGAAGCCAAGTTAATATTTGGAGGGTAGACGTATTATAATGTTGAAAACACACTGTTCAAAGGAAATTTGCTTACGAGGGGGAACAAGGGTTGAAATGTTACCCCCAAAACTTAAATAAATTGTAACTTCCAAAGGAAACGAGAAGCCAAGTTAATATTTGGAGGGTAGATGCATTATAATGTTGAAAACACACTGTTTAAAGGAAATTTGCTTACGAGGGGGAACAAGGGTTGAAATGTCACCCCAAAAACTTAAATAAATTGTAACTTCCAAAGGAAACGAGAAGCCAAGTTAATATTTGGAGGGTAGAAGCATTATAATGTTGAAAACACACTGTTCAAAGGAAATTTGCTTACGAGGGGGAACAAGGGTTGAAATGTTACCCCCAAAACTAAAATAAATTATAACTTCCAAAGGAAACGAGAAGCCAAGTTAATATTTGGAGGGTAGAAGCATTATAATGTTGAAATCACACTGTTTAAAGGAAATTTGCTTACGAGGGGGAACAAGGGTTGAAATGTCACCCCCAAAACTAAAAGAAATTATAACTTCCAAAGGAAACGAGAAGCCAAGTTAATATTTGGAGGGTAGACGTATTATAATGTTGAAAACACACTGTTCAAAGGAAATTTGCTTACGAGGGGGAACAAAGGTTGAAATGTCACCCCCAAAACTAAAATAAATTATAACTTCCAAAGGAAACGAGAAGCCAAGTTAATATTTGGAGGGTAGACGTATTATAATGTTGAAAACACACTGTTCAAAGGAAATTTGCTTACGAGGGGGAACAAGGGTTGAAATGTCACCCCCAAAACTAAAATAAATTGTAACTTCCAAAGGAAACGAGAAGCCAAGTTAATATTTGGAGGGTAGAAGCATTATAATGTTGAAAACACACTGTTTAAAGGAAATTAGCTTACGAGGGGGAACAAAGGTTGAAATGTCACCCCCAAAACTAAAATAAATTATAACTTCCAAAGGAAACGAGAAGCCAAGTTAATATTTGGAGGGTAGACGTATTATAATGTTGAAAACACACTGTTCAAAGGAAATTTGCTTACGAGGGGAACAAGGGTTGAAATGTCACCCCCAAAACTAAAATAAATTATAACTTCCAAAGGAAACGAGAAGCCAAGTTAATATTTGGAGGGTAGACGTATTATAATGTTGAAAACACACTGTTCAAAGGAAATTTGCTTACGAGGGGGAACAAGGGTTGAAATGTCACCCCCAAAACTAAAATAAATTGTAACTTCCAAAGGAAACGAGAAGCCAAGTTAATATTTGGAGGGTAGAAGCATTATAATGTTGAAAACACACTGTTTAAAGGAAATTTGCTTACGAGGGGGAACAAGGGTTGAAATGTCACCCCCAAAACTAAAATAAATTATAACTTCCAAAGGAAACGAGAAGCCAAGTTAATATTTGGAGGGTAGACGTATTATAATGTTGAAAACACACTGTTCAAAGGAAATTAGCTTACGAGGGGGAACAAGGGTTGAAATGTCACCCCCAAAACTAAAATAAATTGTAACTTCCAAAGGAAACGAGAAGCCAAGTTAATATTTGGAGGGTAGACGTATTATAATGTTGAAAACACACTGCTTGGAGGAAAATTGCTTACGAGGGGGAACAAGGGTTGAAATGTTACCCCCAAAACTTAAATAAATTGTAACTTCCAAAGGAAACGAGAAGCCAAGTTAATATTTGGAGGGTAGAAGCATTATAATGTTGAAAACACACTGTTTAAAGGAAATTTGCTTACGAGGGGGAACAAGGGTTGAAATGTCACCCCAAAAACTTAAATAAATTGTAACTTCCAAAGGAAACGAGAAGCCAAGTTAATATTTGGAGGGTAGACGTATTATAATGTTGAAAACACACTGCTTGAAGGAAATTTGCTTACGAGGGGGAACAAGGGTTGAAATGTTACCCCCAAAACTTAAATAAATTGTAACTTCCAAAGGAAACGAGAAGCCAAGTTAATATTTGGAGGGTAGACGCATTATAATGTTCAAAACACACTGTTCAAAGGAAATTTGCTTACGAGGGGGAACAAGGGTTGAAATGTCACCCCCAAAACTAAAATAAAGCAAAGCGATAACAAACTTTACAAAAATAAATTTCGATAAAATTTGTCTTACGCAGCAACTTAGGTGGGTATATGAAAATGAAACGTCAAATACTAAGAAATCTTGAATAATAAGAAATCTACTGGAAATATGAAAAAATGTTATAGAGAAAAAGTGGTCTAAAACACTGAAACAAAGCGATAACAAACTTAAGAAAGATAAATTTCGATAAAAGTTGCCTTACGAAATTCTCAAGGTAGGTAGGTATATTAACATGTAAAGTCAAATACCAAGAAATCTTGAATAATAAGAAATCTACTGGAAATATGAAAAAATGTTATAGAAAAAAAGTGGTCTAAAACACTGAAGCAAAGCGATAACAAACTTAAGAAAGATAAATTTCGATAAAATTTGTCTTACGAAATTCTCAAGGTAGGTAGGTATATTAACATGTAAAGTCAAATACCAAGAAATCTTGAATAATAAGAAATCTACTGGAAATATGAAAAAATGGTATAGAGAAAAAGTGGTCTAAATTACCGAAACAAAGCGATAACAAACTTTACAAAAATAAATTTCGATAAAATTTGTCTTACGCAGCACCTTAGGTGGGTATATGAAAATGAAACGTCAAATACTAAGAAATCTTGAATAATAAGAAATCTACTGGAAATATGAAAAAATGTTATAGAGAAAAAGTGGTCTAAATTACCGAAACAAAGCGATAACAAACTTTAGAAAACTAAATTTCGATAAAATTTGTCTAACGCAATTGGTAAGGTAGGTATGAAAAATCAAATACATGAATAATCTTGAATAATAAGAGAACTACAGGAAATATGGAAAAGTAATAAGTTATGTTACGCTGTGTTCTATGTACCTTGGAATGGTTAAGTATATCAACTTGGCTTCTCGTTTCCTTTGGAAGTTATAATTTATTTTAGTTTTGGGGGTGACATTTCAACCCTTTTTCCCCCTCGTAAGCAAATTTCCTTTAAACAGTGTGTTTTGAACATTATAATGCGTCTACCCTCCAAATATTAACTTGGCTTCTCGTTTCCTTTGGAAGTTACAATTTATTTAAGATTTGGGGGTAACATTTCAACCCTTGTTCCCCCTCGTAAGCAAATTTCCTTTAAACAGTGTGTTTTCAACATTATAATGCTTCTACCCTCCAAATATTAACTTGGCTTCTCGTTTCCTTTGGAAGTTACAATTTATTTAAGTTTTGGGGGTAACATTTCAACCCTTGTTCCCCCTCGTAAGCAAATTTCCTTCAAACAGTGTGTTTTCAACATTATAATGCTTCTACCCTCCAAATATTAACTTGGCTTCTCGTTTCCTTTGGAAGTTACAATTTATTTAAGTTTTTGGGGTGACATTTCAACCCTTGTTCCCCCTCGTAAGCAATTTTCCTTCAAGCAGTGTGTTTTCAACATTATAATACGTCTACCCTCCAAATATTAACTTGGCTTCTCATTTCCTTTGGAAGTTATAATTTATTTTAGTTTTGGGGGTGACATTTCAACCCTTGTTCCCCCTCGTAAGCAAATTTCCTTTGAACAGTGTGTTTTCAACATTATAATACGTCTACCCTCCAAATATTAACTTGGCTTCTCGTTTCCTTTGGAAGTTATAATTTATTTTAGTTTTGGGGGTAACATTTCAACCCTTGTTCCCCCTCGTAAGCAAATTTCCTTTAAACAGTGTGTTTTCAACATTATAATGCTTCTACCCTCCAAATATTAACTTGGCTTCTCGTTTCCTTTGGAAGTTACAATTTATTTAAGTTTTGGGGGTAACATTTCAACCCTTGTTCCCCCTCGTAAGCAAATTTCCTTTAAACAGTGTGTTTTCAACATTATAATGCTTCTACCCTCCAAATATTAACTTGGCTTCTCGTTTCCTTTGGAAGTTACAATTTATTTAAGTTTTTGGGGTGACATTTCAACCCTTGTTCCCCCTCGTAAGCAAATTTCCTTTGAACAGTGTGTTTTCAACATTATAATACGTCTACCCTCCAAATATTAACTTGGCTTCTCATTTCCTTTGGAAGTTATAATTTATTTTAGTTTTGGGGGTGACATTTCAACCCTTGTTCCCCCTCGTAAGCAAATTTCCTTTGAACAGTGTGTTTTCAACATTATAATACGTCTACCCTCCAAATATTAACTTGGCTTCTCGTTTCCTTTGGAAGTTATAATTTATTTTAGTTTTGGGGGTAACATTTCAACCCTTGTTCCCCCTCGTAAGCAAATTTCCTTTAAACAGTGTGTTTTCAACATTATAATGCTTCTACCCTCCAAATATTAACTTGGCTTCTCGTTTCCTTTGGAAGTTACAATTTATTTTAGTTTTGGGGGTGACATTTCAACCCTTGTTCCCCCTCGTAAGCAAATTTCCTTTGAACAGTGTGTTTTCAACATTATAATACGTCTACCCTCCAAATATTAACTTGGCTTCTCGTTTCCTTTGGAAGTTATAATTTATTTTAGTTTTGGGGGTGACATTTCAACCCTTGTTCCCCCTCGTAAGCAAATTTCCTTTGAACAGTGTGTTTTCAACATTATAATACGTCTACCCTCCAAATATTAACTTGGCTTCTCGTTTCCTTTGGAAGTTATAATTTATTTTAGTTTTGGGGGTAACATTTCAACCCTTGTTCCCCCTCGTAAGCAAATTTCCTTTAAACAGTGTGTTTTCAACATTATAATGCTTCTACCCTCCAAATATTAACTTGGCTTCTCGTTTCCTTTGGAAGTTACAATTTATTTTAGTTTTGGGGGTGACATTTCAACCCTTGTTCCCCCTCGTAAGCAAATTTCCTTTGAACAGTGTGTTTTCAACATTATAATACGTCTACCCTCCAAATATTAACTTGGCTTCTCGTTTCCTTTGGAAGTTATAATTTATTTAAGTTTTGGGGGTAACATTTCAACCCTTGTTCCCCCTCATAAGCAAATTTCCTTCAAGCAGTGTGTTTTCAACATTATAATACGTCTACCCTCCAAATATTAACTTGGCTTCTCGTTTCCTTTGGAAGTTACAATTTATTTAAGTTTTTGGGGTGACATTTCAACCCTTGTTCCCCCTCGTAAGCAAATTTCCTTTAAACAGTGTGTTTTCAACATTATAATGCTTCTACCCTCCAAATATTAACTTGGCTTCTCGTTTCCTTTGGAAGTTATAATTTATTTTAGTTTTGGGGGTAACATTTCAACCCTTGTTCCCCCTCGTAAGCAAATTTCCTTCCAGCAGTGTGTTTTCAACATTACAATACGTCTACCTTCCAAATATTAACTTGGCTTCTCGTTTCCTTTGGAAGTTATAATTTATTTTAATGTTGGGGGTGACATTTCAACCCTTGTTCCCCCTCGTAAGCAAGTTTCCTTTAAACAGTGTGTTTTCAACATTATAATGCGTCCACCCTCCAAATATTAACTTGGCTCCTCGTTTCCTTTCGAAGTTACAATTTATTTTAGTTTTTGGGGTGACATTTCAACCCTTGTTCTCCCTCGTAAGCAAATTTCCTTTAAACAGTGTGTTTTCAACATTATAATGCGTCTACCCTCCAAATATTAACTTGGCTTCTCATTTCCTTTGGAAGCTACAATTTATTTTACTTTTGGGGGTGACATGTCAACCCTTGTTCCACGTCGTAAGCAAATTTCCTTTAAACAGTGTGTTTTCAACATTATAATGCGTCTACCCTCCAAATATCAACTTGGCTTCTGGTTTACTTTGAAAGTTACATTTTATTTCAATTTTCAGGGTGACGTTGCAACGCTTCTTCCCCATCGTAAGCAAAATCCCTCCAATCAGTATATCCTCTACTCCAATATACCCCTACTCGTTGAATATAAAGGTGGCTCTCCGAAATATGAATTCGATTCAATATTATATTCTGCACGCCACTGAAACCGCGAATTGAGCAGTTCTCAACATTTTTGCAGCTAAAATTGGCTGCTATCTTCACACCGGTATTTTTAACACTGTTTTAAACCCATAATGTGAGCCAGAAAATAAATAAATGTACAAATTTAGAAGCCCCTGTCTTGGGATTCTGACAAGTATGTCTGAATTTTATCAAATTTACAAATGGTAATTCATAAATTTATAGTGGCTACACTGATGATGGCATAATGCCGAAAGCGCTCTGCGAAATTTTAATTAAAGAAAATTGCACAACAATTCTTAGTTTCTTTTGAAGAAATTTTGGGATATATATATATATATATATATATATATATATTATTGTAATATTTTATCAAAAAAAAATATATAATTACAATATGTATTGTGAGGAATATACAGTGTTGGGAATATTACGAGGGAACGAGGGAACATACGTTTTACCGTCAATGTGTTAGAAAGAGACAAAATACATATAAATTCAGTGTATTACTCCTATTCGCTAACAGGGTATCATAAAGTGAGAAACGAAATAACTGTATAATGGGATGTCTGCTGGCAGACAACGCCTTCGAGAGGCGTACAGTAGGTCTTATGTCTGGCTTTTACTTACAGTTTTAAATAAACAAATCAGAAATGCATTCAGGCTATTACTAGTCACTTTACCACCGCAAAATGTTGTATAAACAACTCATTATGTTGAAGATCGCAATGAAAGAAGTTAATGTAGAAATACAGATGTGTAATGTGAACAGTTTAGTTTGTTAATTGAGAAATAATAAGATTGTACTATACTGATAGCTTAATACAATGAACAATAAAAAATCAACATTACGTTCGTTTATCCCTTCATGATTAATTTACAAAGAAATAATTCAGTAGTAATAAACTAATTCACTATATCAGTTCGGTAGTACACGCTAATATGATTTGAACAATAAATTAAAACCTACCTAGTAGGTATTTGAAATAAGTTCCACTAAGAAATCACTGGAAGATAGCTACAAAAAATTACATTCGTCGATATTGAGCGTACAATTTATGAATATAAGTATGATAATTTTCGATAACATCATGAGGAATGATCTAAAGCAACAATACACAGTCCAAAAGCAACAATATGTTGTAATATACCAATTGTATTCAGTATATCACCATTTTCTTTAACAGTATATCATAAAATGAGTAAAAAGTCGTATGCTAATATTTGTTCAACTGTATTCTGGTTTTCAAAATATCTCAATGTAAACCGCCTGTTTCCTACGCTCCTGATAAAACGATTTCATGTGCATCTCTTCATTTCCTATCCACGCGTTAGATTGTAGTGTCCTTAAAAATTTCCTTCTTATTTGTGAGAGAAATCAGTCACATTTAATTTCAACGTAAAACGATAACCTCTCACGGCCAAAGGGAAATTATAATGGTGACATGGCGTTACCAGTGTGTTAGAGAAGGAGAATCGTGAGACAGAGAATTAAAAGCCAGCGTAGAATATTATACCAGACGAATACGAATCGCGCGTGCGCCTCTTAGAGATGTTTAACTGTACAATCTGGGTACTTCACTAAACGTTTGTTTGCGAATGAGTAACAATATTTTGCAAATCTTATTAAAATGAGTATGCAAGTACACCATAAAGTACAAATTGTAAAATGGTACTACCAGGGTCATTCATATCGAGAAATAGCAGAAAATGTGTTTATTGTGGCATTCGAAAATGCCCAACCAATTAGCAAAAAACAAGTGAGAGCGGTTATAAAAGATTTTGAAGAGCATGGATGTGTCAATCCTACTTAACATGGACCGCGTACACAAAATCGTCAAACCCAACCCGAAAAAGAAGAAAGAGATATTTTAATTTGTGCCAGTGTGGAAAATGATCCCCTACAATCGTCCACTCATTTAGCAAAGGATTTTGACGTTGATCCAAAAACGATTCAAACTGTATTAAAAAAAATGGTTATCGTAGTTTCAAACTGAAAATGAGGCCATGAAATTTTTCCAGACGATCAATTTCGTAGAATGGAATTTTGTGAAATAGTTATGGAAAGAATACAATTGGACGCAAACTTTTCAAAAAATATTTTGTTCACAGATCGACTTTTCCCATACACGGTGCACATAATTCATCCGTTATTCGATATTGGTCAAGGACAAACTTACACAAACATTACAATAATAGAACTCAATATCCCCAAAAGTTAAATGTTTGGGCTGGAATATTAGGTGAACTTTTAATTCGACCATATTTGGACGTGCTGGAAAATCAAATTACTCCTGCCCTTATACAATTAGGTGTCAACTTCAATGATATCTGGTACCAACATGACGATTGTGCATCACATAATTATCGACTAGCAATAAATTTTTTAAATACACAATTTCCCAATCGGATAATCTCCACGAATGGTAACATAAGATGGCCTGCGAGATCTCCAGATCTGGCTCCCAAGTATTTCTTTTTCTGGGGTTATATAAAATCGATAATTTATGGGTTCCAAGAGAACAGAGCCACTTCTCTAAATGAACGAAGGGAACAAATTTTACAAATTTGTATGCAAATAACACCTGAAATGCTCATACGTGTTCGTCAAGAATTTTATAACCGTCTCGGTTACTGCTTAGTTCAAAACGGGGGTGTATTCGAACATTTGATTTGAGCTCATTGAAGAATTAAGAAGTTTTATTTTTTAATTTATCACATATCATAATATTACTTTTATTTAAAAATTCTACGCATTTTCATTAGAATACGATTTTATTTTTATTTTCGTTTTTTCTAATTTGTACTGTGTGTGTGTTTACACAGAGAATTCGTTCTCATTCGCATACAAACGTGAATGTTTTAACCGCTTTCAAACTGAAAACTAGAAAAATTTCCAGCATTACCATAAAATATTCAACGAATAGATGGAATTAATTATATCTTGATCTGTTAGAACCTCTTGAATTATCATAATTAAAATCTTCTTATAACTTGTTCTCGTGTTAGAACAATGCATTTTACAATTAATATAAATATACGATGAAAATTGGGAATGCTGTTAGTAGCTACAAAGAATTTGTAAGAGGCCGGCGTTGTGGGTTTTCCACTTATGAGATCCTGTTAGCGAAAAATGAGAATTGAGATATTTGGAAGCACATATTATTATTAATACAAATTTTATTTCGCATGTCATGTTATTTATCCCAATACTAACCGAACTAATATAGTGAATTAGATTATTACTGCTGAGTTATTTCTTTGTAAATTAATCATGAAGGGATAATGAAAGTAAAGTTGATTTTTGTTATTGTTCATTGCATTAAGCTATCAGTTTAGTACAATCTTATTATTTCTCAATTAATAAACTAAACTGTTCACATTACACGTCTGTATTTCCACGTCTCTCGAAAACGGTACCTACCAGATATACCTTTACACGTGGAGGGAGTATACTTCCACCACGCCTTTACAGATATACAGTAATTGCACGTTTTCCACTTTATGATATCCTGTTAGCGAAAAAGAATGATACACTGAATTTATATGTATTTTGTCTCTTTCTAACACCTTGATGATAAAACATATGTGCCCTCATAATTTTCCTAGCACTGTATATAAAATAGCAAACGAGTGAGGTAGTTGAGTGGGCCAAAAGTACGAAAAAGTAATAGAAGAAACTGTTGTGTAGGGAACGTTAAATATATTACCTGGTTCTCAAAAATCATTGAATAGAAATGACTTGAGTGAATTATCAAAAAAATCTCCGAGATTCGTCTCTTAATATGGTATATTTTCATGATCTATATAAATGAAAATGAATCGTTAAATGCACACAACTCTAGAACAGCTAGACCAATTTAGCTAATATTTTTTCCTTCACGTTCTTCGAAAGGAATGTAATTCATTATTCGTCGCGGCATTAGACAGAAAAGTAGTTGTTTCCTCCTTCGAGAAACGGTCAGACTGTTTCTTCGTAATTATTATTTTTCGAAATAAACACAGGTGATAGTAGGGGAGCCATATCTACTATATTAGACGCACCTCGTATTTTCTGATATTTTTTTACGTTTGGAAAAAAGAATAGTCTGAACATGCAATGCACGCAACAGGTTTCAATGGACAATAGAGGTTACAAAGTCTGTAGTCATTTCGAATTAATGAGAAATAATCGTATCTGACCTTTCCGACAGTACTTAAGGAGAGCAAAACACTAAAAATGTTGTCCCTCCTATGAACAACATCAAAAGTATCTTGTGACCCTATTTTTTCAGTACAATATCTCAAATGACCATTCAATTCTCGAATGTAATCGTGTTGACTTGTGTGATTAACATAATATCAGTTCTCTGAATAATAATAACAAATATTGTTTTTACACAAATGATACATACCAACCGCATCAGCCATTTCCTCTTCATTTTGATTAACTCTAATATATCCTTGGATAGTGGTAATTGGTTTATCTGACAAATCGCTTCTGCAATCATTTTTTATTTCGGCATATGGATATTGTTCTTCTGAACTCAAACCATGGTGCCGTACATATCTGAATGAGATCTCAGTCGTACCACCAATGCACCCATTATTATCAGCGCAAGATATTAATTCCTGTTCACTCAAAGATATTAGTTGATTGCGATGGATAGCAAGCTGCCCTTCAAGAGCACCGGTCTGAAAATGTAATAACCTATCAATTTGGTCGTGATGTCAGTAACTTGAAACTACATTATACTTTCAACAATTGGGTTATTAGAGAGATATTGCTCGGTAAAAAATGCTTTGCGGTTATTGCACTTGCGATATTTTGACGTTTATTTAACGCGCGATTCACTTTTTCACGTCTCTAACGCTAATAACGGTAGCGCTTCGTGTAATTTACGGTTACATACCGTGGAGCGTTATTGTAAATACCGCACATAATTGTCCTACGCAGCTCTCATAACAAAACAAAACATATCGGTTTTCTAATGTTAGGTTTTTGTTTATCATCGTGCTTAGATAATGTTTAGTACCTATGTGGTGTGGTTTGCGTTATGCAACTCTTTTTAAAAGTATGCAAAGTCCAGTAACTTCTGAAAGTATCAATAACATATGTAAATGAGATAAAGCAATGTACATACTTACTTTTCTTACTTTTGCTTTTGTATCTTATAATACTAATACTAAACTATAACAGAACTACGAGTGGAAGTATAAATTGTTAAAGCGATTCCTAGATCCTCTGTAATCTTAGAAATACTTTCCTTTTTAAACATAAATTTGTTTTTTACATTATCTCCTTGCATATTATCCAAATCAAATTCAGTCTTAGGACGTTGGGGATATTCTATTTGGTTTTTTGCTCCACTTCTTTTATATTATGCAAAATCACATATTCAATAGCATTTTCATTAACTCCAGCTAAGAATTTCATCCATTCTTAATTACATTTCATTTCATCAAGTATGTAAATAGTCAGTTTATTTGGTTAAAACCGTATGCGGTATTACGATTGGCAATATTTATCTATGGTCAGGACGTAACGTATCGACTTAATAACCTTTTTTTTAAACATTACAGACGAAAAATAGATAAATAATTAATTAATTTATAGTAGGTTCCATACAACACACGACGTCCAATCGACGTTCATTTGAGATCCAAATAAAGTCCAAATGTCCAAGGACCTAATATGGAGTCCAATGGATGTACAATTCTGAATATATTCTGCACGTTTCATAGTCTTTTGGATGTACATTGGACGTGTAATATAGGACGTTCGTCAAACGTCCAAAAATGAGCGTTATCAAACGTGTACAGAATGTACAGAATTGAATATATTTTGTACTTTCAGAAATTGTACGTTCATATATGTCCAATGGATATACAATATAGGAACAGATTGAAATATCCATAATTGTACATTTCTAAACATCAATAACGTGTACAGGAATGGATCCAATTTGTATATTCAGAAATTGTACGTTTATGTATATCAATGTTGAGTCAATTGTTCTATGAGCTCAGTCCTTTGGTTGGCTATTTGTTCAGACAACTCATCACCACGGTTGGATAGTTGCTGACGTAACTCGTTGTTCTGTTTACTAATTTGTTGTTGAATACTGGCTAACTCGTCTCTCTGGGTCGATATTTGCTGGGACAACTCGTCTCTCTGGGTCGATATTTGCTGCAACAACTCGTCTCTCTGGGTCGATATTTGCTGCAACAACTCGTCTCTTTGGGTCGATATTTGATAGCATAACATGTCCAATGGATCGTCGGATTCCACTGACTCGTGGTGGATACCTTCTCCAAAAAAATACTCCCATAATAGTTTTAGCGGAACCGTCTTGTTACCTTCGGTTTCCAATTTGCGCCCTTCTAGCTCTCTGAGCTCAGCAACCAACAGTTCATTCAATTTCTTTCCAGGCATCCTTGTTTCTTTTATATCCCACACCTGACACAAATTGTAACACGGTAGTAGATTCTTTTAATGGTTTATTAACAAACAAGGAATACAATTTACAATTCTCTCAATAACGTTTACAATTTCTCGCCAAATCGTTCAACTAAACTTCCGTCACTCCTGTCAACTTCCCCTCCCAACTGTCGCACCTCCTTAGATATTCATTTTAAATATTCCAGGATGTTCCAGAATGATATTTCGAACCCACCGGAATCATCGATCGAACAATCCAGAACATTCTATTTGTGTTCAACATAACTTAGATAGGACAACTCAAAAGGGAAAGAGGGATACCTAACCTAAAACTCCTTAACAGGGAAGGAATAATATCTAACCTAAAACTAATTAACAGGGGAAAGAAGAATATTTAACTTAACACTGTCACTGTCATTACAATGTCACTGTCATTAACGGGTTCGTTACAATATTTTCTGCTCTTCAAACATTTTTAGAAGCTAATGACCTTCTTTGGGAGAGAGTTACTGGAATATGTTCTGATGGAGCTCAAGCGATGACAGGTTGCCCATCAGGATTCATTGAATTGGCTAAGCAAGAGAACCCTAAAATAATTGGATCCCATTCTATCATCCAAAGACAAGCTTTGGCTTACCAGACTCTCCCTGAATCACTTAACACTGCTATTAACTTAGCAGTTAAAGTAATGAATCACGTCTAATCCAGTGCTTTGAACATCAGACTTTTTCCAAGTGTTGTGTCAAGAACTGAACAGTGATTAAGAAACAGTTCTCTTTCACACCGAAGCTCGTTGGTTGTCCAAATGTAAGATGCTTGCAAGATTGTTCAACTTGAAATCTTCTTGATGAGTTCAAGTGAAGAACTGTACAGAGATTTACAGATGAGCAATTTATCTTTTACCTGGCATATTTGTCAGACTTCTTCTAAATAATAAATCTTCTGAACCTACAGCTGCGAGGTCAGGAAAGTACTTTGAAGAACTATGATTCAATTAAGAGTTTTACTGAGAAGATGGCTCTTTGGTAACGCCGCCTGCAGAATTCGGAGCCGAACATTTCGTCCTTTCCAAAATTAAACAACCTTCTCGATGATACGCAAAGTCTTCCAAAAGACCTAGTAAATGATATTAAGGACCTAATATCTGAGCATTTATTATGTCTGAAGAACAAAATAGAAGCCTATTTACCAGATATAATCTCGGAAAAATGGGAATTCAAGTTAAGAAGAGACTCCTTTAAAACCAACGTTAATATGCTTCCTGAACACATTTAAGAACAAACAATTGACTTGCAATGTGATTCCAAAGCTAATGTGGGTTTCCCAAACATGGATCTCAAAGATTTCTGGTTACTATATCTTCCTGTTTACCTAAATGTACCAATGGAGGCAGCCAAGTTGCTTGTACAATTTTCATCAACTTATTTATGCGAGTCAGGATTTTCAGCCCTGGCTAATATAAAATCTCAATATCGAGCTAGATTAAATGTGGAAAGTGACCTGCGGTGATCTTTGTCAAAATTACAACCAAACATACAAAAAATAGTGCCAGCCCTCACACTAGTTCTACAAAAGTAATGAACATTTTCCTGGTTACATTATTGTTATTTTGTTGTGATTTTTTCGATGATTTGTGTAATTAATGGTAATTTATTAAAATGAGATTTTTATTAAATTTGTAAAGTTTGGTTTTATCATCAGTGGGTTCTGTTAGTAAATCAAACTTCTTAACGTTTTAAAATTATCAAGCAATTGATAATTATTGTAAACAATTTCAATTACGTTTTTTTAATTCTCTTCTTGTGTCGAATAATAGGGGAGAGTTTGGACAAAACCGGGTAGGTTGATAAAACCGTACCCCTTAATTCATCTAACTAACTGCTGCAATCTATCAGACAGTGTTAAAATTAGTGTCCCTAAACCGCCAACAGTTGCGTGTATCCATTTCTACATCATTTGAGTAACCTGTTCCGGAGCAGTAAGACCTCGCCTGTTTTTTGGGGTAGCAAACTCGATTTTTAAGGTAAGTTTATAGTTTTTTTTTCCTCTACTGAATAAGTAATGACCATTTCAAAATTTAATACATGTAACCCAATATATTACCTTTAATTTGGCCAAAAATTTTGAATATCATTTCATAACCTAAAAATTTAAATAATATTTAATGTCTTGTTTAAGAGTTGGACAAAACCGGGTAGTCCAAAAATCGACAAAACCGGGTACCCAATTTTATCAGACCTTTTGTTACTTCCAGTTTCTACAGCTGTTCTTTTGCTTTTAGTTAACTACAACATGTCGCATTATAAAAGAAAAACCACTCGTCAGTCATGGGATCAAGAAAGCATGCAAAATGCAATAGTTGAAGTGCTAGAACATAGGATGGGATACAAAAGAGCCTCTCAAAGTTTTAATGTTCCTCATTCCACTTTAGAAGATCGTGTGAAAAAAGTAAGAAATGGTAACTCTGTTGAAGAAGCTAGTAAGAAAGGTAGGAATTACCTTTAATTTATTTCTGTTTCCTTATTTAAAATAAAAATTATTTTAGGTCTGGGTCGGTACAAGTCTGTGTTTAGCGCTGCTTAAGAGGATGAGCTAGCTTCGCATATCTCACAAATGGAAAGCAGACTATTCGGATTTACTTTATCTGATCTAAGAATTCTTGCTTACGAACTAGCTGTGCAGAATAACATCAACCACAATTTTAATACAGAGAAGAAAATGGCTGGTAAATGTTGGCTTTATTCGTTTTTGTCGCGGCATCCAAATCTTCGATTAAGGACTGCAGAAGCTACTTCAATTGGACGAGCTATAGGATTTAACCGAGCAGCAGTAGGGAAGTTTTTCACTCTGTTAACACAAGTTTATAACCAACACAAGTTTCCTCCTGAACGCATATGGAATGTTGATGAAACGGGAATTACAACTGTCCCCAACAAGCAATCTAAAGTTATTTCTATGAGAGGAAAACGACAAATATGTGCTCTGGTTTCCTCTGAAAGAGGAACCTTGGTTACCCCCGAAATCTGTATGAGCGCAAGTGGTTCCTATATGCCTACAATGCTGATTTTCCCTAGAAAGCTTCCAAATGCGCAGCTTCTAGACCACGCTCCTCCTGGAACATTTGCTGAGTTCCACCCAAGTGGATGGATCCAAACAGATATTTTTATTAAGTGTTTTAAAAAGTTCACGAGTTCACTCACCCGACACCAGAAAATCCTGTTCTATTGCTTCTTGATTGACACGTGACCCATACAAAAAGCCTAGAGTTGATAAATCTGGCCAGAGAAAATCACGTTATTATCATATGCTTTCCACCGCATACTACGCACCGGTTACAACCACTTGACGTGTCATTTATGGTTCCCTTGAACACATATTATGGAGAAGAATTGAGAAAATTGATGCACCAGCATCCTGGAAGACGTGTTACAAATTATGAAGTGGGAGAACTCTTTGGTGAGGCTTTTGTCAAATCGGCAGTTATGCAAACTGCAATAAATGGTTTCAGGAAATCTGGAATTTATTCGCTTAATCCTGAAGTTTTTCCTGAGAGGATGTTTGCTCCCTCAGAAACTACAGGGCGAGAACTAAATATACAAGAAGATGAATCTACGACACCCAATTTGAACAAGGATTTAGGCAAAGAACTCGATAAAGATTCTACTTCAACTACAAAGCTGACAGCTACACAATTATTAGCTCCGTTACCTCCACCTATCGATTCTCCCCAACCAAGCTGTAGCCGTGTCGATTCTCCCCAACCAAGCTGTAGCCGTATCGATTCTCCCCATCCAAGCTGTAGCTCCTCAAACTCTCACACTGCAAATCTCTTCATCTTCTAAACAAGCCACCACTAAATCTGATAGTTTACAAGCAACATTACCAAAACCAATATGCGATTTTTCAGTCTCTCCAAAAGAGGTTTTTCCGATCCCTAAGGCAACCAGGAAGCCATCCAACGATAACAGGAGAAGAGGAAACGCTGCTGTTATTAACATCATCTCCTTATAAGTCTGAGTTAGAGGCACATTTAAAAAAGCCCCCAGTCGTAAAAAAATTAAAGCTAAATGAACCGGACAAAAAAGGAAAAAATTTGGTAAAAAAGGTTGCACCAAAAACAAAATTGGTTCCGAAATTAAAGATTGCAGATTCTGATAGTTCGGAGGAAGAAGATAATAATGACGATGCGTGTCTGTATTGCAATGAATTATATTCAAACTTTAAGGCAAAGGAAGGCTGGATAAAATGTGTGTCTTGCAACAAATGGGCTCATGAAGCCTGTAGTGCCTATGATGATGTAGATGAAGTTTTTATTTGCGACTTCTGTTCGTAGATTTTCGATTATTGTTCACATATTTCCAATAAATATTTTATTTTCTGCCTATCAGTCTTTTTACATGGTAATTAAGTTACTACCCGGTTTTATCATACCGGTTTGACAAAACCGGGTATTTTACAATATTTTCTTAAAAATACAAAAAATGAAAAACTTAAGAATATTCATAAAAATTGACATTGGTATACCAACCTTAAGTCATTTGAGAATACTTCTATCTGTAGCAAACGTTTGCTACTCTAACATAGAAGAAGAAGTAGTCAGTTTTTGTACTTGTACCCGGTTTTGTTCAACTCTCCCCTACCTCTTGATTTTTTTGATTTTTCCATTATATCGTCCCGCATTTGCTTATTTTGATTTCGATATTTAATAATCAATTTACTATTTTTTAATTTGTAGGAAACTACACTTTAATTTGTATCAACAAAATATTTAAATTCCAGTTTTTTCTGAGTGTAAAACTTTATATATCGTCAATAAAAAAAGAATGTTCATTAAAAAAATGTTCATGCCGCTAACCATTATCGACAGTTTTGCAGGATTCAAAAGAAGTGGGACGGCAGCATTATTTCTTAGTTTTCTAAAAGTCAACAAGTTTAACACGATTCACATAAAAAGAGAAATATTTCGTTGGTTTTTTACTTTTTAAAAATTATTTAAAATTGCTGGCTTGAAAAATTTTGTGGATTACACATCCATATAACGTTTTGCGAGTGCTCGTGTTGCTCCGCCTCGCCTAAGAGCCGCGGCTGCGCAATACAACTCACACTCGCACATAAAAAGAGAACATTGAAATTATTATTATTTTTACGATTGTTTTAGTTTTGGTTCTGTAATATACTGATATTTTTTGTCGATTTCACATTACAGTACAATAACTTATTTTAAAAATTATGAAATTATTATTAAAATTTAGAATAGCAACGAAATCTGCCTGACTACCTAAGCAATACTTCGTAACTTGTTTCACCGACTGTATTTTCCCAAAATAGTGAGTTATTGTTATCCTTTACACAGCTGAGTTCTCTGTTTATGTTCTGCGCATTTAAGGGGTCTTCTTTCGTTTGCCAAGCTAGATCTGTCGGCCAGTTATGAAGGAAAAATATATTCGATTATATTGTATAAATAAAAAATTTGATGAAAACTGAAGTCTAGCCGATTTCATTCATTTTTTTATTAAATGAAAGGTATTTAGACTCAGATATGTCATCAATCATTGAAATTTACTTGACTCCCACCTTACTCAAGTTAAACGCAAACGCGATTCTTCCCTGTACATTCCTTATGGGACACATTCACTCAAGCAATTCGAATTCTCATAGCTCCTATTCTAATGAATGGATCTTGATTGTTCCACTCTCAAAACACTCAGTGGATCAAGCTCTTTCTTTTGAACTATTAACTGTTCAAATTGGTCAAGTTTGAGGAAAGTTATTTGTGCACAATCAACTTTACTTTCAATTTTTTCCAAATACTGCGACCGACGCACACCTAATATTGTCTGGGAGTACTGTAAAATGATTTTATGTAATAATTACACACTCTCATACATAGTCTATCCTAATGCTGCGGAGCAGCACGAGTCCTCTAGTCTCATACTAATTTTAACCACACAAAGTGGGCCGTTTCATCATAACAAGAGGAATTTTCTCCATTTAACATCCTCTATTCTACCATTCTATGATACTCTATCGCTGTATTTATTAGTTTGGGGACATAAAACAGCCACAAAATGTATATAGAAAGATATTGTAATAAACAATTAAAATTTTATTCGAAAAGATGTCCAAAATGTTCCCCACCTTCTACTTGACAACTAGCAAGTTTTCAGTAATAATATATATAACAAGAAAGTGAGAATAAATTGAATTAAAATAAATACAAGGAATGCAGTTTAATCTTGATGTGAACTTTTTATTCAGTAAATTAACATAACTGTTCGCTTTTGACTGACAAGTTAGAAAAATTAAAATTTGAAATCAAATCATTTATTTGTAGTCAAGGTAACGACTACCGACTGTCTTTTAGAACAATTAACATATAAAGTACAATTTTACTTTAACACTTTCCCTTGTTAATTGTTGTAATAATAATGAAATAAACAAACAAAACATCTTAGTACCCACTATGTTACTTTAAACCCAATTTATCGCGTAATATTTGTAATCGTATTGCACCCAAAGGCTTCGTCATAATATCTGCCAGTTGATTCTCAGAAGATATTTGTTGAACTGCTAATTCGCCTTCGGTTACCCTCTCTCGAATAAAGAAGTGCTTGATGGCTATATGTTTTGTTCGTCGATGAAACTCTGGATTTTCGCTTAAACGCACTGCTGCTGTATTGTCGACCTCAATTATTGGAACTTGCTTTAAAGTTACAATATTTTTAAACAATCTTGAGAGCCAAATAATTTCTTTAGCTGCTTCACTTGCTGCAATAATTTCAGCTTCGGTAGTGGAAGTGGCTACCGTAGGTTGTCTTTGACTCATCCATGAAATAGCCCCTCCTGCATACTTAACTACGACACCAGAAGTAGAGCGACCAGTTTTCGTGCATCCTCCAAAATCAGCGTCACTGAAAGTCTCAAGAATACCCCTTTTTACCTTACGAGTATAGGTTATTCCTTTCGTCAATGTGCCTGCTACATAGCGGAAAACTCTTTTAACGCGAGCTGCATCTTCCAAAGATGGATTTTCCAGTGATCTTGATAAAAATACAACGCTGTATGCTAAGTCAGGTCGAGTTCCTAGCATCAAATACATGAGAGCTCCGACCGCCTGTCTGTAAGGGAAATTATGTGCTTTGGAATTTTCTTTCCCTGATTGAGAAATCTCAGAAGCTTTCAACATTGGCGTAGAGACTGGTTTGCAATCTGATCAGTACCGTTTTTGTAGCCTTCTGGTTGCTGCATGTAAATAACCTCTTCAAGTTCGCCGTATAAAAATGCTGTAGATACGTCAAACTGTGCTAGATGCATCTGCTCACTTGCAGCTATGCTTAAAATCGACCGAATAGTTGCCATTCTTGCTACTGGGCTGAAGGTCTGGCTATAGTCAATGCCGTAGCGTTGACTGAAACCTTTTATAACTAGTCTTGCCTTGTATCGATTGACCGAACCATCTGGATTGGTTTTAACTCTGTAGGTCCATTTACATGGGATCGCCTTTGCTCCTTGTGGCAAAGTTGACAGCTTCCATGTGTGATTTTCATTGAGCGATTTCATCTCATCATCCATGGCTCGTTTCCACTGTAAACTTTCCCTACCTGAAACAGCTTCTTGGAATGATTGAGGAGTTACATACGTGTCAATAAAATCAGTGTTTTCAGCAATGTGTGCATATTCTTGTAGGTAACTTGGCTTTCTCAACTTCGAGCGATCTCTCAAAGTTCTTGCAGGTACTGGCGAGGGCGTCGCTGGCTCTTCCTCGTCATCGGTTGCCGATTCAGGTTCCGTGCTTTCCGACTCGTACTCAAGTGGTTCATCTTGTTGAACTGGTATCTCGGGGTACTCCAAAGGCTCTTCTAGTTCGACTGGAACCTCAGGATTTTCCTCGGTGTTATCTTTCTGTAAATGAGAATCTTTGAGTGGTAACTGAACCTCATGATCGCAATCTCTCGTTAATTCGCGAAATTGAACGTCTCTTGAGACAATAACTTTGTGCTCTTCCTTGACATAAATTCTGTATCTTTCATCGTTATCGTAACCTATCAAATAACCCTTGATTGCTTTCTCGTCCATTTTTCTTCTCTTTTCTTTAGGTATATGAACGTAGCAAGTTGATGCAATGATGCGTAAGTGCTTAATTCTCGGCTTACTTCCAATCCACAGCTCGTAAGGACTCACACCGTCTACTGATGATTTGCCTGTTCTGTTCAATACGTACGTAGCTGTAGTGACTAATTCTGCCCAAATGGCTTCAGGAAATTTCACGTCGGGATTGGAGTACTTGAATGTTCTAGCCATTTCAACGATTGTGCGATTTTCTCGTTCAACGCAACCATTTTGCTGTGGTGTATACGGAGCTGTCAATCTGTGCGTAATTCCATTTTTCTCTAGAATAGCCTTGACCTCCACATTGTCGAACTCGCCGCCGTTGTCACTCAGCAGCGCCTTAATCGAATGACCTTGCTGTTTTGCGTGAGCAATCATTGACTGTAAAGCTGCTGTGACGTCAGACTTCTCTGCAATTATGTAGCAATATCGAAATTTAGTGAACATATCTTTGAATATGGCCATATACCTCTTCTTGCTAAATGATACATCAAAAGGACCACATAAATCTGTAGCAATCAGTTCTCCAGGTTGGCTTGCTTTTCTTCTAGTACCGAAAGCTAAACGATGGGCCTTACCGTAAACGCACGGTTCACAAATTTCTCTGTCTAACTTGACGTTAATACCCAATTCTTTTTGTAACAAGTTTTTCACGTGCTGCTTGTCCTGATGTCCCCACCTCTCGTGATACAGCTGTAATTGAGAACTATCAGTAACAGCAACATTGAAACTTACATTACCAGCGGGAAAAATCGGTTTGATAGCTGCTTTGAATAGTGTTCCGTGAACATTTCGGACTCCACTTAGCAGTATCTTGTTATTCACTTTGAGCGAGCACCACGTAGCTGTTGATTCAAACATACTGTTTAGGTTTCTGTCTTGAGCTGCTAGAACAGAAAACAAATTCTTCGATATGTCGGGAACGTACCAAACATCGTGCAAGGTTAGGATGTATCGCTCGTCGTTCACTGTTGATACAACTTTTACGATGCCTTTCCCTACTGCTTGCAAAAGCTCTTTTCCTGCAGCCTTTATGCCACACGGATTCTTGAATTTTTCAAAATCTACAAAGAAATCGAAATTATTCGTTGCGTGCCTTGTAGCACCGTTGTCGATCCACCAGTCTGTAGTGTTGATCTCAGTATTGAAAATCTCTAAAAATGACAACACAAGACCTTCCTTAACCTCAACAGCATTGCTCTGAAATTTGTTTTGGTTCTTTTTGTGGTTAGCTTGGTTTTGAGAGTCATTAACGGACTTATTTTTGGATGGTCGTCCATCTGCGATCCACTTTCTGCATTCACTGACCCAATGGTTTTTCTTACCACAATAATCACAGGTTGTACCTGCTCTCGACTTCTTTTTCGCGTCTTGTTTTTGCGTCTCGCCTTTTGCCACTAGAGCTTCTTGAGAAAATTTGTCGTTGTTGGTGCTTTTCTTGAAATTTCTTTCGAACATACACAACTGTGTAGTCAGCTCGTCAAAGGTTTTCTCTGTGTCTTTGGTGAGCAGCATCCAACTGGACCTAAATGTCTCAAATGCAGCAGGTAAAATATTGAGCGTTTTACACACAAGCATTAAGTCTGGTAACTTGTTTTCATTTCGAGCAGTGAGACCGTTGTTGAGATCACTCCAAAGACTTCTCAACTTAGCTAAATGTGTAGACACGTCCTCACCTAACATCCAACTAAAAGCGAAAAATGAATCACAAATTTGAAAAACTTGATCCAAGGATGTCGCTTCAAACTGCTCTTTAAGGGCCTCGAAAGCATCACGCGCGGTTTCTTTATCGATGATTTTCTCATACACCGCATCTGTAACTGAGCTAGCAATCATAGACTTTGCGTAGCTATTTGCCTTTCGAAAGAAATCATACTTCTCTTTGAATTCTTTTTGTTTAGCCGCACTAGCGCCGTCAGCTAGAGGTTCTGGTTTTTTAATCTTGTTATCGATAACGTCTAATGCACCTTCATGATAATCGAGCAGATCACCAATCTTCCGCTTCCAGATCGGCCAGTCTGCCTCACCGGCCAAGGGTTTGATGTGCTTCGCCAAATCCATCTGTGGCTATTCAACGATACTTCACAATCCAACCGTTTCTTATACGAATTTATTCTTTCTTGAATAAAAACGATTCTAGTACACAATTAAGCGTTCTGGGCCCATAACCAATTAAAATAAATACAAGGAATGCAGTTTAATCTTGATGTGAACTTTTTATTCAGTAAATTAACATAACTGTTCGCTTTTGACTGACAAGTTAGAAAAATTAAAATTTGAAATCAAATCATTTATTTGTAGTCAAGGTAACGACTACCGACTGTCTTTTAGAACAATTAACATATAAAGTACAATTTTACTTTAACAAATTGAAAATAATTAGACAGACTTTATTCGAACTTGTTGCCATTTGGCAACAAGTTTTCAAAAAATCTGTCAAATTATTTTCTAATTTATGGAACTCGCGAGTTATATTTGACTAGATTATTTTTTAATTCACAAATTTGCATGGAAAGAATCAAAGGACCTGTTATACTTATTAAAGTAAAGTGCTTGCACTAATTTTGCCGTTTTATTGCACATTATCTTTATCACCACTTCTTTATAATCATTTCTGTCTTCTCTTTTCATGTTTAAAGGTGGATTTATAAACTCTGTTGTTCCCGTTGTTCGTTGCTTGCCGTCTTTTCCAAGTTGCTGGCGATTCGTTATTCACAGTTGTTCCCGAGTCGACTAATTTATATCGTTTTTCGTTGCTGGCGTTGTCGAAATGTGATTGGTCATAACCAAACCAAACCACAAGCTCGTATCGTAAACAGCGCCACGTCAAGTAAGAAATGTCAACTTCACATGTAGAAATCGCGCATCACAAGAGTGAATCTGATTAGTGCTTTTAACTCGACAGCTGGTAGCACCAATAGTTTTCCTCATTTCATGCTGCCGAAGTGCATAAATAAATAGTAGCTTATGTAGCGCCTCTCTTGACTGACCGTAGAAACAGTAGTATCAGTTTTGAGTTTAAAATGATTGGTATAAATCAAGTCACGTGGCACTAACTTCAGTTTTCATTGGTGGAACTGCGAAACACGAAAAACAAGATATAAAATTTGGTTATTTGAGAGCAACGACGAACGACGTGGAAACGACGAACAACACGGTAACAACGGTTTATAAACGCATGTATGTGATATCAATGTTTCATTTTCGAGCAGCGGAATCACGAACAACCAATAACGAACAACAGAGTTTATAAATCCAGCTATAAGCCCAATCTTTCAAAATCAATGCCAGAGTACCTGTTGTAGTAGATTAATCCAGAATATAATTTCTTTCTTTGGTGAAGGTCTTAAATTGTCTCCATGTATTTTTCGAAGTAGTTTCTAAAATCTTTTTTGTTATTTCTGCATCAGAAAAGGTACTAAACCGATCATTTCCACCCATTTTAAATATCGCGTTGACACAATTAAGTAAATATTTTGACAACTATCTGACACTTGCTAGGCAAATAAAAGCCAAAGTGATTATTCCCGGAAAGAATCACAAGAGATTTATTCCCACTATAATAATGACATAATTGGTTGAAACTTACCCTTGTGACAAATAAAGAAGCATTTCATTGGTTTTAAGAAACGTCAAAAAATAATCTGTAAAACGCTATTACTCGTCAGTTATTTATTTCGTCCTATTTTTCATTCCTCCTAAGTAGCTTGTGGGTCACTTGGTAACCGTTCTCGTTTTCGTTGTCACAGCGGCCATTTTTTATCCATGGTTGACACCACTGTGGTGTCAACCATGGATAAAAAGCTACTCTCCTAAGATCATTCAAATTGTGAGGTTTTTCAGGTATATCGATAAAAAGTAACTTAAATGTGAAAGATATAACAAACGGAGTTCGTGATAACCACTCAATTGTACCTCTACTTCCTATCCATCTATCTTGAAAACCTTATTCAGGTTAATCCGATCCAAAACACGAAGAGTGATGCAATGGAACCAAATTCTATTGAAATTTTTGCAATCATATAATATGTCTCATTACATTTCTGGTTCATCGATGAATTGTACATATGTTTTATTTGTCATGTCCCATACCTATTTGCACATTACTGTTTCATAAGCTATCTAAGAAAACCAACTCCATCCTCCTTCTCTCATAAATAGGACGAAGTTACACAGTTAAATAATAATTCATCACTAAATCACATCAGGAAATAGAGTATAATTATGACAAAAATATTGATAGAAAAATTGAATTGGAATTCAGACATCTTTCTTAATGACTTATGATAAAGAAGTGAAGAGAAACTCATATTCTCCTAATAAAAAAGATATCTCTAGAGAATGAAGCATTGATAGACAGAAAATAGACTGTGAAATAAAAAGTCAATACATATTCTCAGAAAACTACTTACACTACTAAAGGCATAACATGATCCACAGTTTAATTGATTTTTAACTGCTGTAACAACGTTTTCTTTTCTCCAGTCGATAGTATTTGGTCTAGTAAAGTTAAGGTCACGTTTGAATGTACCAATTGTCTCAACATTTACATCTGTAATAGATTCAGCACCCAATATCACTTGGAATTCTTCTGCTGTCCAGTCGGCGAATTCAGTTACCTTGAGGAAATATGAAACTTCACCTTTTTCGTATCTGGCATTGTGTTTATCGATTTTGCGTAGATTATTTTGGAAAATTTCGAAACGGAATTCATCTTCAGCTAATGTGTGTGATTTTGAAAATTTGACCTGAAAAATATTTTATAATAACGGACAGAATAGCATTTTTTCATGTTTTGGCAGCTTTGAATTGACTATGAGAAAACGTTTGCAAATAGAGCTGTAAAAGTAGATAGTTTCCATAGATTTTATTGTGCATAAAAGTATTTTCAAAGTTGAATAATGCACTGTAGAACCAAGTGAGAGGAGCAATGATCTATTCGCTGATTGGTATATAGTTTAGTTCCAAAATAGTAGGCACTAAATTCTCGGAAATATTGCATTAAACCGCCAACAATTGTAGTATCATTTCTGATAATTTAGTTCTTACTATTTTGGAATTGTAGTATAGTCGAAAATTTCATTCTAGAATGCATCGACAGCTACTTCTTATGACTGCAACCTCCACTCTTGATTATCAGTAAAGCAATAATTGAGATTTTAACAAAAAATTCGTCAATAAAAAATTCAGTTATCTAGTGATCTATCTGCACTTTCTTGTCTCATGTGCTATGCCATCAATGTTGTACTCATCGCGGAGTCTAAGGATGACACAGGAAAACTCAACATGCAAATTTCCACGAAGAAAACACAATGCATAATGAGTTGAGAAAGCAGGTTAATACAGGAGCTATAGTATCAAGACATGGTCAATATTCAATATGAAAATGAAAATATCAGCACAGCATGCAAATCAAGAATTTACAAAACGATCAGTATTGGAGCAAAAGCAGAGTCATCGGTGAAAATGAGGCGCCTAAAAAC
Organism: Galeruca laticollis; assembly: GCA_963921935.1. Classification (NCBI taxonomy): domain Eukaryota; kingdom Metazoa; phylum Arthropoda; class Insecta; order Coleoptera; family Chrysomelidae; genus Galeruca; species Galeruca laticollis. The sequence continues at coordinate 162,781,554 of OY998177.1, read as the reverse complement.
ATTTTACATGGAGATCTAGTCTAGAGAATGATAATGTATGTATTCACACTGGCGAACAAACGAAGGGGCATTGACATTAGAAATTCCAAACCATTATTGTAATAAATATAATAATTTTGATAAGAATCGAAAAAAAAAGAGTAGAGCAGATTATCGACAGAGACGACGTGATAGAATGTCCAAGACAGTATGAAAGAACATCTTCATTAAGGAAAAGCCATAACCACGAGAATTGTTGCAGAGACTATTCGATTCACTTTCCACTATATGATGATAATGATGGAATAAGTTGAATGCATACGTATATGTAGATAATCAGGAAACGTAATTGTCGTTGCATCAAATCTATTTTAAACTTTGCGAAAAGTGTTGATTAATTAATTGAAAACTGCAGTTATATCAATTCATTCATCTTTATAGTTTAATCATAAAATTAACTTACTTTGAAGTTTTGCCATTGTTCATAGTCTGAAGCACCATTAACCGCAATAAAACAAACCAATAAGATCAAGAGCTTCATTTCGAAGTTTGATCAATTTTTCAACTGAATATAGTAGCATCTCGATAAGGTAAGACTTTTAAATTGGAAAATCAAGTGCCTCATTGAATTATATCTTTTACAAATCTATTAGATATAGATAGAATGAAATTAGTGATTTCTTATGATAATTTATTATCATAAGACTGAGAAATTATCAATATTTGATAACTGGTCTAGTACGTACTTCAAATGTAAAGGTACACATGTTTTACTAAAAATCATAACTGCGTACTTACGAAATGTGAATTACTGAATATTGAAGCATATGATTCTCGTAATTTCACCAATTTTCAACTGTTGGTCCTAAGCCCTAATAAAAGGGGAAGATGAAAGGAAACACTACAAAAGAAGTTGTGTTTGCACTGTAAAATATTTTCGTAACGGCATCCGTTTTCAAAATACCGAGTTGTAAGCGCCACGACTTGGAAGTGAACTATAATAGAAAAAATATCTTACAGTTGGCGAATCGTCAAGAAATACAGCGACTTTAATTTTTAAAGGACTTACCAAAAAATTATGTTTTCGGCAAAATCCATAGCTACAACGAGCGATAGTTTTTGCTTGTAGTTTAAATTCCTACCGGTTGTGAATCGAAATGAAAGTCGATGCAGCGCGAACACACTTTCATAACAAGAATGGTCACAAAGTCGCGGGTTTACCTCATATTTTCAAAAGCGGTTTAATAACGAATATTTAGCGTAAATGAAAATTAACTAAGTTTAGGAAACGAGTTGTGCCTCCAACGAAAATGGTATTAACAATGTGAAACTAGTCTCTTATCAAAGTGATAAGGATGCATAAGAAACTAGTATTAATTTTAACCAAAAATTAATCCATGAGTCATGCGCCGATTTATTATAGCAAAAAAGCGTAGTGGCGCGAAAATACAGCCCACCGAAATTGGAGTGGATGTCCAATTTTAGAACTGGGGAGAAAAGCAAAAATTTTAGAATAACAGAGGAACGATTAAAGCAAGTTGGGATCTGAAGACAATGAACATAGAACTCGACTATTGAGAATAGCTTAGATTCGTGCAAAAAAGTTATTCAAGCATGTAAAAAATTCTTGTCAGATTTAACGGCTGCTTCCCATAGTCCTCCAAAGTTAGGTGCAGATGCAGGATTAAAAATCCACGTAATTTTGCGTTGCAGCAAAGTGCTCAAGATCTCGCTGAGGAACTGATAAACTTCCTGAATGTTTCTGTTAGAACCAATTAAATTCCGGCCTTGATCGGATAAGATGAAATGAAGAAGACCTATACGAGCGATATATCGATCAAGCGCTTCTAAAGAGATGTCAGTAGAAAGTTCGGATGCAAACTCCAGATGCACGGCTTAGTCGCGGTACAAGAAAAAACGCATAGATAGGCCCTTGGTAATGTTGGCTTTATGGAGACGAGAAGAACGAACTTGAAATGGTCTGTAACGAAGTTACATTTTCAAATACTGGGCAAAAGCAAAATCTGCCGCATAATATTTAATAAAGCGTTCGAACACTGCATTTCTCCGTCGTTAAATTCACATCGGTACAATGTAATATAATTTCTCTAACCTGCACCGATAGTCAGCGACTCTTACTTCTTCGCACCGTATCCCCAACAAGCCGTAAAGCAGAACGATTCTCAGAGTCGGCAGTCTATCCGTAGACTCGATACCTTGCCCGCATACGCAGGTGAGAATTAAATCTAAGAGCCTCATTGTGCTCACAAACCCGTTCTCTTCCAGAAAGCCGATACCGATAAATATCGTTAGATCAACCGTACCGTCTACCGAGGTGAGTGATATTTCATTTTATACCTTAGGGTATATGGTTCTCGCCCGTACAATCCGATCAGGGGAAGTAAAGGGAGACCGTGTCCGCTACTAGAAAGTTGAGTACTCACATCCTAGTAGCGGCCGTGCTTAGGCCTTTAGCCATCCGATCGAGAGAAACCGTGTCCGCTACTAGAAAGTTGAGAAGTCACATCCTAGTAGTGGCCGTCGCGACTCCGAGATTTCGATACCGCGGAAACCGAGAGCCGTATCCCCGAAAGTAGAGCTTTGATTAACCTAGAGGGTCGCTTGCAATCCATATTAGTTCTGCAGGCTTCCCCTAACCGTCCATCGCACCCCCTGGCTTCCGCTAACCGTCCCCCGCACCCCCTGGCTTCCGCTAACCGTCCACCGCACCCCCGCCCCATTTTTGCTTACGCTTGCATAGCTTTGTTTTACTTACCGTAGTAGTTTACCGTAGGAGAGACCGTTTGAACCGGTAGTATAGTAGTTAGTACTAGTGCTTTTGCCCCGCCTACCCCAATTAGAGGACATTTAGTTTAGTTGATTAACTTTTCCGCTATTTGTGTAATGAAGACTCTTTGCAAATACGTAACTTTTGGTTTCTCTTCTCTCCAACACCAATTACCACTAAACCTCCGCAAATAGATAAGAACGTTAAGCAGCCAATACCCAGGTTACGAACCAGGGGTGGCAAGTAAAATCTGCCCGACCGGTCGCAACACTAACTGTCTGTTTTGTCAGTTCTGTACTTTGGTTCTGTGCCAAATTAATTTCCACAAAAAGAAATATTTCAAATTTTGCTCACACTGTGAGAAATATCATTTCTCACGGCACTTTGCCCACACTACATACATTTGTATGGAGAATACAGTAGGGGATCCTCGATGCCCAACCAATTTCAGAAACTTATACTCGATGCCCAGCCGTTTTCGGTGGGTGGTCCTCGATGCTTAGACTTTTTCTACAAAAGTATTTACTTGTATTCTTTAAATTTGTGCAGTTGTAGAAAAAGTATGGTGTGTAACATGTGGGAAAAGTACTTTTCTCACTTGTGTGTTTGCGGCACCTGCCCTTGGCTCGTGCCACTTCCCCACTCGTGAGAAAAGTTGAACTTTACCTACTTGTTGCACAATATACTATTCCCACATGTTGCTCATTATACTTTTTCTACAACTGCACAAATTTAAAGAATACAAGTAAGTTGTTTTGCAGAAAAAGTCTAAGCATCGAGGACCACCCACCGAAAACGGCTGGGCATCGAGGATCCCCTACTGGATTCTCCATATGAATGTATGTAGTGTGGGCAAAGTGCTGTGCTCGTGTGTTTGCGGCACTCGCCCTTGGCTCTTGCCACAAACTTCAACACTCGTGAGAAAAGTTGAACTTTTCCCACTTGTTGCACAATATACTATTTCTTCGATTAAGAAACCTACCACCTTGTAAAACAGGTATTCATTTCCCACGGGCTAGCTGTATCGAAATATTCCATTTCCCACGACTTTCATAAACTACTAGACTGCCACCATAAGTACAAGCCGCATTATTTATGACTGCCATAGGTCCAGGTGTTATTCCAATCGGTTCCGGTGCACTTAACGACCCTCGGAATTTTATGTTAATTTTAATTTTATTTGATAGCTTACCTTAAATAAAGCAGATTAGAACAAAAATTTCGCTGGATCATTCAGTAATTACTTTAAAAATCACGAATTTAATTCAAAAAATGGTACTTTTACAACACTAGTTAATGCTATTTTACGATAAATATTTTCACTTTAAATTGTAAAGGTTATTATCTTGAACTAAATATAAGTCTGTTTCACAAAAAAAACCGGAAGAAAATACTTAAATTTTGCCAATTTTTAAAAATATTCTTAGGCATAATTATTTTCACTTGACACTTATAGGTTATAAATTAGACACTGACATCTTATGTCGAGGCATCCAGGGTCACAAATTAGGATACTATTCTGTCATCATATGAGTTTTAGCAGCGTTGTCAAATGGTCTTATTTTTCTTTCAGTTGAATTGATTTTGTGTTGTAATAGATATATGAATATATTATAAAAATATAAAAGTATTTGCATCTATACTTAATAATGAAATTTGAAATAATGAATATCCTTAGAATATACTGTTCATATTAGATTTGATTTATACGTTACATTGAATAAAAGAGATCAAAACAAACTCTTCTGCTGGACCACAGAATCAACAATAAACAACAGAACATAAATCTCTCATGGCTATTTTCAAACATTTTCGATTTGTTCTCAAACGTTTATAAGCAAATTCATCGATAATCTATTCTTGTGCACGACTGCAGCCACGATCGATATAGTAAGTTTGTATCGTGGGTTGCAGCTATAGTAATTTACGCCTGCGCTTAAGTAACGTCGACATTCCGCGAACTTTTTAAATATTCAATAAATTATTCCTTTTATGGTCATGACAAAAGTGTTATTATATTGTTGATTTCATTATTGGGATAGGATTGGTTCTTAATAATCGCTAGTGAAAAAAAATGATAGTATTATGATAATATTTTGACGGTGGTCTGCTCGCCGGTTCGCTCGCGATATCAATCTGCTTTAGTATCTCAATCGGAAATCCAATCTTCAATAATTCAAATGATTATCCACATTATTATGTAACGATACGTGCTCAAATAGGTATACTATCAGGAATACATACACAATTTGCAAATGGAAAAATTGAGTGAACAGCTATCGATAGATTGTGAAAATGCGCGCAAATGGAAAAATTCAACAGATTGTGCAATTCGCGCATAACTGATTTCAGTTAAACGAAAGTTGACCGGTATCGATTCCATGTAGGGTTACTTTAATTGTTTACATTTTTTAAGTGGGGACAATCACATCTTGCAAGTCGGTGTATGATGTCACGGATAAACGTGTCTATGTAGTATTTATTCCCAACCGAACAGCCACTACTCTGGAATCAATAATTTCTCGTCACGTATTGCCGGGTACTGAAATATGGACTGACTGCTGGAGGGGATATAGTGGCCTCAAAAATCTGGGAGGTGCATCCCCTTAGATACATAAGGAAGTTAACCATTCCAAAAACTTTGTGGATCTGGTAACGGGAGTGTGCACGAACCATATTGAAGGCCACTGGTCGTCCATTAAACAATATTTGAGGCGTCCGGGGTGATGTCCTCAAGATATTTATCGGAATATGTGGATCAGTTCATGTGGCGGCAAATGTTTGGTCCCACTCCTAGTGCGCGATTCAATAATATGATCGAACAAACTTCGGCGCGTTATCCTGTGTAGTTTATAGTTGAGATTTAGTTAGGTTAGATTAGGTTAGTTTAAATATTCATAAGTAGATAAGTAGGTTAGATTGGGTTAGGTTAGGTTGACCGAATTCACATTTTTTAAAACATTTCAGATACAGAGTTCGGACAGATTGGTGGTAAGTTTTAGCTGGTGGGCGATCGACCATGGCTCTTTAGAATGACGTTTCCCTGTCCCATTAAGGGTTGAGGATGAAAACATGGTTGGTGGAATACAGCAACTTGGTACTCATTTCCAAGGTCTTTAGAAGATTTCCCCCACAACAACAAAATAGATAGTTAATCAAACTTCGGCGCGATATCCTCTCTAGTTCACTACATTGTTGAGTTCTATTTGGTCTATATACTTAAGTTAGGTGAGTAATTTTTTTTCTATTTCTTGTTTCATATTTATGGATATTCGATTCACATTTTGATCTGTCAGTTGGTCAGGAAGCGATAGTGAATTGAATTAGGAAAAGTATTGTAAATTATGCTAATTCGACAATAAAAAATTCCATTAATGTTTAACTACAAATATTTATGATTGTTGGTCGGATTATAATTGGTTCGAGGAGTGGAACGAAATATAATCTTGGTATATTCCCTATCCCTTCTCGAAAAAATTTCAAATAGTTTGTATTCCACATGAAGTTTGCTACAACCTATAATGGATCTAATTCAAATGATAATGTACGTCTCAAAAACATTTCAAAATAACTATTTGTATGTACTTAAGATTATCTTTAATGCTTCTGGTGGTCCAATAAGTGTATACATACTTTATATGTACATTCTATTCTCTATAGATCATACTAGCACATTAACAATCATCTTTAAACTCGTATTTGGGATGTCATTATGTGCCATACAAGTTTGCTTGGGACGACAAATGTTCCAGAATAGTATATAGGTAATCTCAGATATAATAGTATACTAGAACTTAGCGGAAAAATTGCACAAAGCTAGCGAAGAAGGCTCAAAACTTGCGAAAATTCATCACAATCACATTTGCACTTAATTTAACGCGGAGAAAACAAAAACGACATTAAATTAGAACACTGATCATATTACTTCGTTGTTTTTGAAGATTTAAAATATGAGTTTATGTGTTATGGTGAATCGCTTCTTCTTTTCTCGCCTTGTCTATCGCCCAAGCTAACTAGGTTTTTCGATCGTTTGATGAAAACAATATTTTTCCATTTGTTCAAGTGAATATTAGTCAAATGTAAGACAATAGCAATATAAATATAAAATATGACTAAAATTGAATAAGACAATCCACTAGAACTGCGATCTCGCGATTATTTTAAAAATACTTCTCCTTTAATTATCAACAATACGTTCGTTATAAGAAGAATATTTATACTTATCGGGACATTTAACGTTAACTTTTAACTAGAAATCACAAATATATACATAATTTTTTATATTTACCCTAACTACATAAAATATACGTACTACCAGTGGAAAATACATAATACGTCCAAAGAAGTACATTTTCAATACATACATTTAAATCATGAAGATAGTATAAATCTTGTATAAAGTATTTCCAAGCAGACACAGGTCATGGAAATAAGACCCCTTCTAAAATTTGTGACCATCTGATCTAGACATAATTGTCAAATTTTTTTGGAAAATGGCGGATTTTTCTCTTAAAATGTTTTATAACAATAAGGCTCTCTAATAAAAAAATCGTTGCAAAATTTGGAGGGTCGCAAAGTGCACCGGACCCTTCCAATCTTTAAAGGCGGGTCCAGATCAAGCGCGCCGATCCGCGCCGCGCCGCGCCAAACGTTTGCGAACGTTGCAGGCGCGTTCAATTTGGACGAGTTACCGCGCACAAAACGAGCAAAAACGTGCACGAATAAGCGTTCGCAAACATTATCCACTTGTTGTCGGTACATCAAAGAAATTTGCTTGTTCGCGCGCGTTTGATTTGGACGAATTTTTAGTTTACTTGGTGTGTTTGTCAAGAGCGAATGCAGTTGTAATAAAGTCCATTGCCTTATTTAAACAACTGTCTACCTGTAAAAACTTATTTAAAATGGAAGACGTTAATAATACAGAATGGGACCATGAAAGAATTTTATACTTTATTGATTTATATCACGAGTGTCCAGAGTTGTGGGATCCCCGTGATAAAAATTATCATATGCGCAATAAAAAACAAGATGCTTGGGAAAAAATAGCCGCCAAATTAAAGTGCAATGTGGATGCAGCAAAAGCAAAAATGAATTCCCTGCTATCGTCATTTCGCCGCGAAAGGGGAAAAATAAAAAAAACAACAGGCACGGGCAAAGGTATGTATTGACTAAATTTTATTTTAATATGTATTATAATATTCACTTTATTGTTACATGTAGTACATTATTGTACATATGAAGTAATAATGGTGCCATTTTCAGGTCGGAGGGAGATTTATGTGAGCAGCTGGTTTGCATATGAAAGGTTCTTTTTTTTATTGGACAAGAATAAACCTGTGGGACATATCAACACTGAAAATGTGAGTATAATCATAATAGTTATAAAATAGTGTGTTACGCAGCTTTCGCTCAAATGCATCAATAAGTAATAATGCCCTTACGAATAATCATTTTGCCATGGTACGCGACCATTGTTCATGAAATAGTCTGCTATTTCTTTGCGTATGGCTTGGGCATCTGTTGAACATTTCCTTGGGACTTTCTTTAAAGACATAAAGGAAGGTCCATCGTCTATTTCGTGTTTCCAACTTCCTGGTATTAATTTACCATCTTCTTCATGATCAATTGTTCCCGGAGGTGTGTATGTTTGGCGAGAGGCTTTACTTTTCCGTAGATAATTATGTAAGTAGATGGTTGACAGTGTAATAAGAGTTGTGTTGGGAGGTTCTAACAACATTGGCTTCCGCAATACTCGGAAGACAACAGAAAGAATCCCAAATGCATTTTCTACAACCCTACGAGCTCTTGAAAGTCGGTAATTAAAAATCCGTTCCATTGAAACCTTTGGGTGCACCCCTGCGTAGGGTTTCATGATATTTTGATGTAAGGCAAATGCCTCGTCGCCCAGAATTACGTAAGGACAAAGTTTTTGGCGACCAGGAAGAGCTTCCGGTTCAGGAAAATGTAGTTCGTTCTTAGTAATTTTCTGCCACAATACACTGTTTTTAAATACCCCTCCGTCCGATATCCGTCCCTGACACCCTACATCAGCAAACATAAAATTGTACTCTGCATCCACCAGTGCAAATAATACAATACTAAAGAAGGATTTGTAATTGAAATATTCGCTTCCTGTATTAATAGGAGCTTGAATCATTACATGTTTTCCGTCTATGGCTCCTACACAGTGCGGAAAATTCCAGACGTCTTCAAACATTTTCGCGTGCTTCGCCCAATCTTCTGAACTACTTGGCATCTGTAATTAAAGAAATTATAAAATTAATTTATTTTTATAGACCTCTGTAGAAGAAGAGGACGACAACAGTGATGGGGAAGAAGGGAACGAAGTTAATTCAGAATTAACCACAAATGAAGCGACAGAAGAGCCAAACCCTACACAAAACCAAGAACCTGCAGATTCCCAACTACAATCCCACAATGAAACAAGAGAGAAACGCAAACTGTTTGCTTCACCAAAGAAGGCACCGGCTAAAAAAAGAAGCCTGCAGAGGATCCGCGAATTGCCTACGCCTTTGATGTCCTTCAAAAGGCCTCAACCGCCGAAAAAGATGAATGTTCAACTTTCGGTGAACATATTGCAAGCAGACTCCGAAAATTTGATGACATGACGCGAGCTACAGCTATGCATCACATAAATAATGTACTGTTCCAAATCGAATTTGATTATTATAGAAATACTGCTGCACGCACACCACAACAACAGCAACAACAAATTGTTATTAATCCTCCACTTCCTTCGCCGTCAACTTCATTTGGTAATCCATCGTCGTCTTCAGCAACTTTTGAAAATAGCTCCCCATATTCACAGTCAATGAGTCCATTGCAACAGTATGTTCATACCTTTGCTGATTTGTAAATTATATTGAGAAATTATATATATTTATATAAACTAACTAAAATAAGGTTAAATATATAGTTAACTTACCTGTATGTGGTCTTTAAATGCCTCAACTATAGCGTTGCAAACTTCAGGAACTATTGTAGAAATACTTTGCTTTGAGACTTTAAACAAATATGATAAACTAGTAAATGAGTCTTCGGTTGCCAAAAAAACGTAGGGTTATCGCTAATCTTTCTTTAACAGGTATACACTCTCTGAAATTGGTGTCCTTTTTTTGTATTTTAGGGCCCAATAACTCAATTAATCTTTGAAAGTCTTCAGAGGACATGCGACAAAAATTTTTGAATTGCCCCGTGTTTTCAATTGACAAATCACACAATAAGTCACTGCCACTGTAATGCTCTCTATTTTTAAAAATTCTTGTCATCCACCATCGGCGATTGTTCTTCTTTTTTTTAATATGCCACTTATTACAATAAATGCAGCACTCGCTACTTTAATTTTTTGACAATCGGTCAAGTTTGATATCTACGAATAAAACAAACGCACTAAACTTGGAACCTTTCCGAACATAGCCAAACGTGCGCGCATTTGGTCTATCTAGACAATTCTCCGAACATACACGAATTTTGTTCGCAAACGTTTGGCGCGGCGCGGCGCGGATCGGCGCGCTTGATCTGGACCCGCCTTAACAATGTCAACCTCACGGAAGAACAGCAAAAATATATGAAAATCATCAAAGAGACGTTCGAGAGATACTTTAGACCAAAGGCACATATTCCGTTTGAGCGCTACATTTTTTTAAATAGTGCAAAAGGAAGGTGAAACCTTCGACGAATTTTTTACTTTAATTAGTTCACAAGCTAAAAAATGTGATTTTGGATACCTACTGGATAGCCTGTTAAGTGACAAAATAATTTTAAAAACTCGGTCTGATAAAATGAGAGAAATATTGTTAGCAGAAGATAATGTGGAACTAAATAAAGCCATAGCAATATGTAGATCGAGTGAACAAGCTACCAATCATTTGTAAGAAGTTCAGAGATTACTCATGTGAATTTGCTAAAAAATAAGCAGAAAAAACTGACAAAAGAAACTCAAAAATTTTGACAGAAACTCTCTTTTGAAAACTATGTGGCACAACACATGGACGCAAAAGTTCTCCTGCATTTAAGCATAAATGTGAATCATGTAGTAAAAGGGGACACACACTTCACACAGAACAAACGAAAAGGTAAAAAGATAAATCCGCTGGAGGATGAGGATGATAGTGAAGAAACTAAAGAAGAGGTATTATACATAAAATCGGTGACACATAATAAAGATGAAGATTGGCATGGAATAATAAAGACTAATAGTAATAAGTTTCAAGTAAAGTTAGATACTGAAGCACAATGTAATGTTTTACCGAAATACATAGCAGAAAAGTTACGTTCTGAAATAAAACATTTCAGAACTAAAAGACTGGTAAATCTGCCTGATTACCTAGCAATAGTAGTTTTGTAGTTTATAGACTGTAGTTTCCCAAAATAGTGAGTTATAGTTATCCTTTACACAGCTGAGTTCTCTGGTTATGTTCTGCGCATTTAAGGTATCTTCTTTCGCTTACCATGCTGTAGATACTTACAGCCGGTTATGGAGAAAGAACATATTCGATTATCTCATAATTATTTTAACCACACCAAGTGGGCCGTTTCATAATAACAAGAGCAATATTCTCCATATAACATCCTCTATTTTTCCATTTGATGATACTTTGTCTTTATTAGTTTGGGACATAAAACAGCGACAAAATGTATGTAGAGGAATATTCGCTATTTCAAAAGTCTAGACGCCCCCTGGCGGATAAATCGTAAACCTACTTTGTAAGTAATCGCAATTTATTTTCTGTTGGTTTCTTATGTGGATGTAGATATTTAATTCTTTCATTTGTATTTTTTAAATTGCGTTTTGTTATCAAAGTGTAGAAACACGTTTGTAGATGAAAAATTATTGAATAGCTCAAGTTTTAAAGGCATTTTCTCAATTTTCAAATACTATAATTATTGGTCTTCTTCATTTTTAGGTTAGAATTGTTTTATTGTTAGAACAAAAATAGGATTGCTGTTGTTGAGGTCTTGAGCATCTTGGGTTCGTAAGGTAAGATCTCGGGTAAGATGTTTGAAAATTATTATTGACATATTGAATTTTAGGCTGAAACAAATAAAAAGGGAAAATGAATGAACAAAGTAGAAGAAAAGAGACATTACACAATGCTAACTGCTGTGTCTACAAGTGTTCCTCAAGAAAAAATAAAAATAGGACTTTGCACTTTCATGCCTTTCCTAAGAAAGATGCATCCACAGTCCATGTCACTAATGCTTTAGGCGTACTTGAGAAAATGGATCGAAGGAAAGCATGGACAAAGGTTTTATTAATGGGGAAGCCAGTTACTGATTCAATGCGTGTTTGTTCTCTTCATTTCCAAGAAAGTGATTATATTGCCAAAGGTCAGTTGAAATCAAATTTTCAGCAAAAGGTGATATTTAAATAAATGTTTTCTTGTCTATAGGTGCAGCCCTAATTAGCATGAACCGTCCAAGACTGAAAGCTACAGCAGTTCCATCCCGCAATTTACCCAGAATACAGCACACAAGAAAGTTGCAAGAGGCTAATGATTTTCAACGAAAACAAAGGTTTGAAATGCGAAGTATCCTAAGAGATTTAAATACCAAACCACAAACTATCTCTGAGGCCTCACTTTCTCATGATGTTGAACATGGTGAAGAAATCGAACACAAGCCTCTGGAATTTGCTGACTTGACAAAAAAAGAACAGTGTGTTGTGCAATCTTTGTTGGACTTGAAATTTGCAAAAAATAAAACTTTGGTGGAATCATTCGAACATAAGGAGGTTCAAGTGACAAGTGGTGATTTGATTATTAGTTTCACAAGCACAATTCAATCTAATGCCCAATTGAATTCATTAACTGTAATTCCAAATTTTGAAATGCTGAAAAATTTTACCAAAATAATTTCTGATTTATATCCTGACAAGAAAATTCATAAATTAACTGTGACAGATAGAATAGTTCTTGTATTTATGAAACTAAAAATGGCTGTCAGATTCAATGTATTATCTTTTCTGTTTAAAGTTGCTCAAAGTACAGTAAAAATTGTATTCAGTGAGTACATAGCTTATCTAGCTAATATTTTGAAAGATTGTATACGATGGCCAAGTTCAGATGAAATCTCAATGAACTTGCCCCTTTGCTTCGAAAAATTCAGTAATGTAAGAGTGGTACTTGATTGCACTGAGATACCAGTGCAAAGATCAAAATGTATATCATGCCGAATAAGAACTTATTCTCATTATAAAGGGGGACAAACAATCAAGTTCATGACAGGTGTTAGTCCATCTGGGCTTATATCTTTCGTTTCAGCTTGTTATGGCGGAAGGTGTTCAGATAAATCTATATTCGAGCAGAGCAATTTAATTGAAAAACTAGAACCTTTCAAAGATTCTGTCATGGTTGATAAGGGTTTTCTGATTGAGAATATTTGTCACAAATATTCGGTCAGTTTAATTAGACCTTTTTTCTTACGACATAAAAAACAATTTACAAAACACGAAGCTGATATGAACGTTGCTATATCTAAGGCTCGAGTACATATTGAAAGAGCCAACCAGCGAATGAAGATTTTTGAAATATTGAGAGTTCCTTTGCCATGGACTTTGCTCAAAGATGTGGATGACATAATTACAGTCATAAGTGCCATGGTGAACCTGCAAACCCCTATATTAGATGATGACAAATTCATTAAGAATTAATATTCATTGATGCACAAATACCATGCATTTTTTCATCTCCTTTCAATTGATCAATTATTATTTTAGTATTGAGTTGAGTTCATATTATAGTATTAATTTGTTTCATGACATTTTCGAATATACTTTTTTAGCTTGTATAGATCACGCATTCGTAAAATTTAAAGATAAAAATCTCGAAAACATTTGTGACGTTTGTGTTTTATTAGCCACGAATATCACTGATCATCGTAGTATATCTTATCAACTACACCATATAACGTATGTTAGCTCTAAAAACGTTATTAATTACACACATCTGAAAAATAAACTGAGAAACATATATTGAAATGTATTGTATAGAATAAATGAAACACAAAATGCTTGAGGTTGTTTTCTAAATATATTGTTATTTTGTCTATTGTTTTTATTTGTTGTAATATTGCGTTGCATTTTATTATGGTAATATTGGATTGTTTTTTATTGTTGTAATATTGTGTTTTGTGATTGTAGTTTCAAGATAACCTATTTGAGTGAAAAAATTCAAAATATCGGCATAAATACTACCACACCTAATGACCACGGACAGCCTTTGGCTTTGTGGTATTTAGTGTTTGTATTGGAGAGTGGATAATTGGAATTTCTATGTAATTTTATATATAGTATGTCTGAAAAAGTTGGCAACATATGGAAAACTTTTTTATTAGTAATGTTATGAAAAAAAGTTATTCTATATAAAAAGTTCTGCATGGCCCATAAAGTAAAACGCGAACTTCAGATGTTAATTTTTTAAATCGTATACGAGGTTTGTCAAAAAATATGAATTTGATACAAGTTTAAAGTACCTTTATTTTTTACAATATCGAAAACATTAATTATTAAAACTTATTCGAAATAGAAAATTAAGTTTTAATATGCAATTAGAACATACTACTTAAAAAAATTATGTTATTTTTACAAATTGTTCTCAATATATTCAATGTAATTTTAGGAATAGGAATTACAAATTACGTTTAAGTGCAATTACTGATTACTTCACTCATTACCTCATTGCAAAATTTATAAACTTTGACTCTTTCTTAAGAATTATCTCAAATAGACACACTAACTAAATGGAATGTATTATTTATTTCTGGAAAGCTTTTACTAGACTGACTTTTGGAAAGAGAAATGTCATTGTCAGAGTCGCCTACATTTTAAATTATTTTGCTTATTTTTGTGTATTCTAGTAGAAAATGCATTATTCTGTTTTTGGTATTGCTCATTTGTTACTGATTAAAGTTCATTGCTAAAATATTTCAAATCAACAAATAAACATTTGAGGTGTGTTGAGGTTAAATAAGATAAATGTGGACGTGTTTCACAACTAAACTTTTCGAAATTTAAGTTGAAGTTGTGAAAATATTACTAATAATCTTTTGCAATTTGCGGACACCCACCTAATATCAAATGTAAAGACCTGACATACTGTATATGTATACATCTTGCAAAATAATTTGTTATGTAAATGTAATATTACAAATACATATTATTGTTATTAGCTTTTTGATATTTAATCTAGTTCCTTATAATTATAAGCAAATTATTATTTTTCTCATATGTATGTGGTGGCGAGTGATAAATTTTAACTAAATAAATCCAAATACTTCAGTTTTGTCTTTTTTTTCACAAATCTTCACTTGTATCATCTGCATTGCAAAATTATTATATTAATGAAATTGATATAAAATGGAGTCTTAAGACCACATTTTCATAATAGTAATCAATGTTTTCATGTTTGGGATACTTTTTCCAAAATAAACTCGAAAATACTCTAGCATCTGTTTATTTTCACATATAACATGAATCATGTGGTTAAAATCAGTGCCGTAACTAGTGCGTGGCAAAGGCGGCGCTTGCCGCGGGCGCGAGATTTTTGAGGGCGCCAAATCATTCGATAGAAAAATAGACAATAATTATTTTAATAAAGGAAAAAATTAGGCGTATTATGTAGTTACTGTTTCAAAAAAAAACAGCACTCTTTTTATTAAACTTGATAATGTGAAAAAGTGAACAGTAAATAAAAATACATTCAGCATTCTAAAGCACGAAATAATCACCAGAACAAAATACAGACAATTTATGTTTATATTAGTCTCATAACTCATAAATAAATATATAAATCTCCGAGAAGCGAGCCCTTCTAGGATAGGAACCATTGAATAAGTCACTTGTTCTCTACACTTGACAAAGGTTGATGGATTGTGGATTGTGTACAAAATGATCCATAATTTGGGGGCGCTGTGCCATAAATATATATACAGTTTTAGTTACTCCTCACATGGGAAAGATCTAAGATCTGTTTTTCAAATAGAGTGGATATTCCGGCTTAAAGATAAACTCGGCGTTCGTGGTTGTGTTCTGGTCGATTTTAGTATTTTTAGTGTTTCGAATCATCTTGGAAATAAGGTGAGTTTTCTGACAGAGAAAAGCTATGCTGTAAATGACTATACAGGGTAGGGATAAAGTCTGGCACCAAGTCTTTTTCTTTGAAAATAATGAACATATATTTTTTGTAAAATCCTCTATTTTTTCAGAGCAGAAACAAAGAAAATGCCACCCAAAAATCCATCTGGGGCTGAATATAAAAGCTACTCCTCCGTCCTCTTCTTGTGAGAGCAATGTCAATGTGTTAGACCGGAAATCCGAGGAAAAATATGATCTTATTATTAGCAATAATAATAAGCCATTAAATTCAGTAGAAAGCTTAAGTTGTGTAGAAGTAACTCTTGATTTGAATGATCCCCAGACTTGGACAATAGAAAACTTAAGAGTTTGTATAGAACGCGGACCAGACCCGAGAAATGACATCAATGTATATCCAGTAGTAAATAATAGGCAGTGACAAAAAAATGGTTTAATAAAGTTCTGGTGAATGGAGAGACAATACGAAGATTCTGGCTGATTTATGCAGAATAAATAATTCTTTATGTTGCTTTCCTTGTAAACTTTTTGAATTTATCCAAAATGTTTTTGGTGTTTTTTGCGAAACCGGTTTCTCCGACTGGAAACATTTAAATCCTGTTATTCCTCGGCATGAAAACTCGCTATCTCACAAAGAGAACTGCCTGAAATGGAAGGAATTCGAAAGAGGTATTAAGATGGGCACATTAATAGACGATAAAACTGAAAAATTAGTTTTGACAGAAAAACAAAAATGGCGCCATATTCTTAAGGTCATATTGGACGCGATTTTATATTGCATTAAAAACAATGATGCATTGAGGGGATCGTCAGAAATTATTGGACATCCAAATTGTGGTAAATGTTTAAATACAATTGAGCTTATAGTCATTACGATCCAACAATTGCAAGTCACATAAAATCTCATAACAAAAACCAAATATATTTTTCGCCTACGGTTCAAAACGAACTCATACATTTAATTGGGAATAAAGTAAGAAACACAATTATTTCAAATATAGTTGAATCAAAGTATTATTGTTTAATGTTGGATTGCACACCAGACACATCCCACCAGGGGGAATTGTCGAACATTATTACATATGTCCGATGCAACCAAACCGAATGTTCCATAGAAGAGAGCTTCATTGATCTTATAAAGATTACAGGCAAAACTGGAGATGCAATGGCAAATCAAATTACGTCAAAACTGGTTGATAACGGACTTAATATTGACAACATTAGGGGTCAAGCTTACGACAACGGTGCCAGTATGGCGGGAAAATATATCGGCGTTCAAGCAAAAATATTAAATTTGAATAAGTTTGCCCGGTTTGTCCCATGCTCTGCGCATAGCTTAAATTTAGTAGCTTATCATGTAGCTAAATGGTTCCCAGAAATAATAACTTTTTTTGGGACTGTTAAAAATTTGTTTAATTTTTGTGTCAACAACTCGCTAGGAAATTTTAGTTTCCACCTTAAAGACTAGGCTTAAAGGTCACAGTGATACCCGGTGGTGTACCCGAGGTGAAGCTATAAAAGCTCTTGCATTTAGCTTTAAAGAAGTAATTGATTTACTTGATAAAATACAAGTTGAAGGCAATAATTTGAGCTCAGATTCTGATGCTGCCGATTCTAAATCATTTTAAAAGTTGCTTTTGGACTATAAGTTTGTATGTCTTCTTGTTTTCTGGAACTTCATTAGTAAAATTGATAAAGTTAGTAAACTTCTGCAGGAAACATCTGTATCGGTATTGGATGGGTCTAATTCAATAAAAATGCTTGTTGAGGAAATTCAATCCTTTAGGGAAAATTTGCTTGTAAATGTCCTGCAAAAAGCTAATCACATTTCTGAATCCGTAGATATGGAACCAGAATTTACAATGAAAGAGAAAAGTTAAAAAAATGGTAGGAGAGTCTTGCTGTGACGAGGCAAGCAATTTAAGTGAAGATAACAAATTTAAAATCTTATGCTTGCAAATTGTTGATGTAATTCTAACTCAACTGAATTCACGGTTTTGTGCTCTTCGGAGCGTTGCAGATGATTTTCATTTTCTAACTGGTAAATCACAAGATGTTTTCTGCAGATGACATATAACGACATACTACTGATTTGGCTCTAAAATATGACCAAGATTTAGATGCATTTAAATTTGTTAATGAAATTGAAAGTTTCAATCATCTTCTCATATTGAAGACTTGGAATCTTTAAGCTATCTAGAAATTTTAAATTTCATTAGCAAAAATGAGTGGGAATCTGTATATCCAAATATTGATATCGTTCTTAGATTGTTTCTTACCTTGCCAGTCACAACAGCTTCATGCGAAAGATCATTTAGTAAATTAAAGTTGATAGAAAACTATTTAAGATCATCGATTGGGCAGGACAGGCTCACTAATATGACCGTTTTAAGCATAGAAAGAAAATGATCTTTATCTATTGATTTTAATGAAGTCATTAATAACTGTGCTACTTTAAAAGCGAGAAAAGTGCAATTTTAGTTTTGTTTTAAATACTTACCCAAAGTTTAGCTTTAATTTTTGTTATTTTACCTAGTCATTCGCGTATTTAGTATTTTAGTTGGTTTAATTTATAATATCAATATAAGAGTTGTTTTTTTTGTATTTTATGTTATTATATTTTAATGTCGACTTCAATCCTTTTGTACATGTATAAACCAAAAAAAAAATTATTTAAGAAAGCTGTTTGCTGTTTTCATCTGATAATAAAATGTATACAATAGGGGCGCCGCCCTAACACTGTCCGCGGGCGCTCTATTCCTAGTTACGGCACTGGTTAAAATAATTCTTAGAAATTGTTTCTATTAACTGCCTGGCAAAATCTTCATCAAATGGTACGATTATATTTAGGAAAAACCTTGAATATGTTGAATATAATATGAAATCACATTGGGTCAAGTTCAACAGGGCCATGCCCAATTGTACTTGTCCATAATAGGCGTGCTGCTTCTTCAGCTTAACTCCATTGGTTGAAATTTCCAGGTAGCTGCATTCGTTTACAAAGTGTATTGCATCTTTAGTTTTGCCTACAAATGAAAGACATTTATTCAAGTTCATTATTATTATTATTATGATTGATCATATTAATAACAAAAGGACATTTGATTTCAAGCAGCCTAGATGGTTTTCCTTCTTCCATAACAATACCATCAGGTGAGTACCCTAACCATGGATATAGCTGGCAAATAATGATCCCAAGTTGAATTACATTCGCTCCCAAATTTTCCTTGTATTTGTTAAGAGCTTCTTTCTCATGTTTGATACCATGCTGTACAAATTTATTCGTGAACCCTTTTGGAAAGAAGTAGTTCAAACTCTTTTTATTCCAATCCATTTGTCTATAAGTGAATATCGAATAGCAGCGGGAACCTGAAAAACGCCTTTTATCATCTCTACTTTTGATATTTTTATGAAATATTTATACCCGTTAACCTATACTTCCGATGAATTTTCCAACCTTCACTTCCACTACAGCAACTGACAATTATTTCTGACATGTCTACATCACAGAGAGTTGAATAAAAGCCTTTGCAACACTCTCGCAATGTGTAGTTTGAGACATTCAAATTCAAACTCAACAAAAATGTTGATTCTTTCATGTGTGACACCAGAGGATTAAGCCAATTTGGAGGTAGAACTTCCACACCTAATTCAACTTTTGTTGTCACTGTTCGACGCCCCTGTCTGTAAAGAAAGTTTTATGAACAATGTTTTTTTATAAGTCTTATTGTTCTGGTAAAATACTCACATATGCTTACTCAGTGCAGAATAGGGATGACTGGATATCAATAAAGACAAACATCTTTATTTCTCTTCCTGTGAAAGTGGCCTACAAAGTTTCTTCGTAGCCATCTTCTTCACACAACAAGTTAGGCTAATTGGTTGGGCCTCGTAATCCTCTTCAACTGCCTTCTTGTGAGTCCTCCAATAGCACTCCACATCAGTGCTTGACAATGTTTCAAGTGATAGAACATCTCCCCTGCAATCAATAACACAATCTGAATTAATAAGTGTCCCTTTCAAGTGAAGAAAAAAATTACCTTGTACATTTCAATAATGTGGCTGAAATGTGTTTGCATTTTCCTGAAGCTCCAGCTTTGCAGGTACATGAAAATGAAAGTATTTTCCAGGTTCCTGTTGAAAAGTCAGCCTCTAACCATCCAGAGACTTCATGAGGTTTTCCAGTTAGAAGCGCACTGGTTTGGAGATAAAGTGCCATGAGTCTAATGGCCAAGTAAACACCATCTTCATTGCATTTGCGATCGCAAATGCCACAAAGAATCAAATGCCTACTGTTTAGGACTTGTTCGCCCTCCACGAAGCACCTACTGTCATGGGTTGCATCCAAATATGCAAATACAGTAGTCAAACTCAAATATACCTCCTGGTTTTCCATGACTGTTGCTAACTGAAAAGGATCTGATTTGATACCTATTTTAAACCATTGCAAAACGTTATATTACCTCACAGTTTGTTATTTTCTTTCACACACTATAATCAATTGTCCAAAACACACACAAAAATCCAAAAAAACACTTTTTTATAGTTCGCAAACAACTAAAACATACGAATCAACCATGAAATCCGTATAAAAACTAACGTCATAAACATAGAGATTACTCACAATCCTCCATATTTGTTTACGTCTTGCAGCGCCCTCAACGGTGGTCGAAATCGCCAATTCGATTGAACAACTAAAAGTTTATTCGAAAATATGTCCACAATGGTCTCCACTTTCTAGTTGACAACCTCCAAGTTTTCTGTAAAACGCTATTTTTCACCTGTTATTTATTTCAACCTTTTTTTATTTACTCGTAACTTGACTATGAAAGATATAAGAGAAGAAGTTCGTGATGGCCACTCGATTGTACCTCTTCTTCCTATCCATCTATCTTGAAACCTTATGCAATGGAACTTAATTCGATTGAAATTTTTGCCATCATATAATTTGTATCATTACATTTCTAGTTCATCGAAGAAATCTATTTGCACATTACTGTTTCATATGCAATCTAAGAAGACCAACTCTATCCTCCTAATCTTATAAATAGGACGAAGATACACAGTAATAATTCATCATTATATAACATCAGGAATGAAATAGAGTACAATTATGACAAAAATATTGATAGCAAAATTTATTTGGAATCTAGACAATCTTAATGGCGTATGATAACGAAATGAAGAGGAAATCAAATTCTCCTAATAAAAAAGATATCTCTAAGAAATAATAGCATTGATAGAGACAATATAGACTGCGAAAAAAAAGTCAATATATATTCTTAGAAAACTACTTACACTACTAAAGGCATAACATGCTCCACAGTTTAATTGATTCTTAACTGCTGTAACAACGTTTTATTTTCTCCATTCGATAGTATTTGATCTAGTAAAGTTAGGTTCACTTTTGAGTATACCAATTGTCTCAACATTTACATCTGTAATAGATTGAGCACCTAATATCATTTGGAATTCTTCTGCTGTCCAGTCGGCGAATTCAGTTACCTTGAGGAAATATGAAACTTCACCTTTTTCGTATCTGGCACTGTGTTTTTCGATTTTGCGTAGATTGTTTTGGAAAATTTTGAAACGGAATTCATCTTCAGCTAATGTGTGTGATTTTGAAAATTTGATCTGAAAAATATTTTATAATAACGGACAGAATAGCATTTTTTCATGTTTTGGCGGCTTTGAATTGACTATGAGAAAACGTTTGCAAATAGAGCTGTGAAAGTAGATAGTTTCCATAGATTTTATTGTGCATAATGCATAATGCATAGACAGCTTCTTCTTATGACTGAAACTTCCACTCTTGATTGTCAGTAAAGCAATAATTGAGATTTTTACAAAAAATTCGTCAATAAAAAATTCAGTTATTTTGTGATCTATCTACATTTTCTTGTCTCATGTGCTATGCTATCAATGCTGTACTCATCGCGGAGTCTAAGGATGACACAGAAATACTCAACATGCAAATTTCCATGAAGAAAACCAAATGCATAATGAGTTAAGGAAGCAGGTCAATACAGCAGCTATAGTATCAGGACATATTAAATAGTCGATATGAATATAAAAATATCAGCACAGCATACAAATCAAGAATTTACAAAACGATCAGTATTGGAGCAAAAGCAGAATCATCGGTGAAAATGAGGCGCTTAAAAACATTTTACATGGAGATCTAGAGATTGATAATGTTTGGTTTCACATTGGCGGGCAAGTGAAGGGACATTGATATTAGTCATTCCAGACCATTATTGTGATAAATGTAATAATTTTAATAATAATCGAAAAAAAGAGTAGATGGAGAATATCGATAGAGTCGACGTGATAGAATGTCCAAGACAGTATGGGAGAATATCTTCATTAAGGAAACGCCATAACCACAAGAATTGTTGCAGAGACTATTCGATTCACTTTCCACTATATGATGATAATGATGGAATAAGTTGAATGAATACGTATATGTAGATAATCAGAAAACGTTATCCTCGGTGCATCAAATCTATTTTGAACTTTGCGAAAAGTGTTTTGATTCATTATTTGAAAACTGCAGCAGTTATATCAATTCATTCATCATTATATAGGGTGTCCAGAGACTCTCCTGCCAAACGGAAACTACAGTTACTAGAGGTGATTTTGAGTCGACTTAGCTCAAATTACCTCAATCCGAAAATGTTTCCTAAGAGAGCTACAGGCCTTTGAAGAAGACGTCCTCATATGAGTTTTCTTCAAATTACTCAAAAGTACCGTTCCATAAAATATTCAAACTTGGTATAATCAATAAACAGTTACAAACCAGTCGTTTGCTGTAAATAAATTTTTTCCAGATCCATCACAAGCGTGTCAGTTGGGTTTTTAAGTAGTTTATGATAGTTTTCATAAAAAATGTTCTCTTCTTTCAAATCGATATCATGAACCGCTTTCGAGAAAAATAAATTTAAACTTTTTGTGTTTCCTACATAAAATTATGTTGGATTATAATCTGTAATATTAAGTTGGTTTTGAAAAATCAACAAAATCTGACAATGTGTCAAATTATTTTGATTCTAAACAGTTATTATTGTTATTGTGTGTCAAAGGTAAAAAATAATAGTTAATTGGATCAAAATGGTTTATTTTTCGAATGAAGAATATGCTGATATGCATTCAGTTAAATGGGGAAGTACAATGTAACGCTCGTGCAGCAAAGCGAAGATATGCGGAAAAAAATTCCAAAGAGAAGGCATCCTGCTCGCGCAACATTTGTAGCCGTACACCAACGAATAAGAGTACCTAGTACCTAAAAATACTGAAACTGGTAGACGACCTGATGTGTCAATGGAATATGAAGACGATATTTTGATTGAAATCGAAAATAATCCTGAGGTTAGCACCAGAAGACTCGCTGCTATGTATCCTGGACCGACAGACATGGATGCTTCATTGGGATCTGAGAACAATGAACATAGAAGGCGACTATTGAGAATAGCTTGGATTCGTGCAAAAAGGTTATATCAGCATGTAACAAATTCTCGATAGATTTAACGGCTAGTTCCCATGGTTCTCCAAAGTTAGGGGCAGATTGCAGAATTATAAATCCACTTAATTTCACGTTACAGCAAAGTGCTCATGATCTCGTCATGCATAGTGTTGAGGAACTGATAAACTTCCTGAATGTGCCTGTTAGCACCAATTAAATTCCGGCCTTGATCGGATAAGATGAAATGAGGAAGACCTATACGAGCGATATATCTATCAAGTGCTGTTAAAGAGATGTCAGTAGAAACTTCGGAAGCTAACTCCAGATGCAGTCGCGGCACAAGAAAAAACGTATAGATTGGTCCTTGGTAATGGTGACTTTATAGAGACGAGAAGCACGAACTTGAAATTGTCTGGCATAATGAACACCTATGTTAAGAAAGGGTCTACCTGGCTCAACTCGACAAAGGGGTAAATTGGCCATGATGGGCGAAAGCGATGACAAGTGAGACATCGGTTAATCACTTTACGTATAAGTTGACGTAAGGAAAGAATCCAATACCGAACGCAAATTAAAGTTTGACTCGTGGTGGGTGCAGCGTGCGAGGTAGATACACGATAGTGCTTGTATATGAGTACAGAGAGGTGAGCTAATCGGGGCAATAATATTGTGCATCGTGACTTATATGAGAGTTTTTCAGTTTACGGCCACCCTGAGGAACCCATGGTCATGAAGAAAGGGGGTAAATTTGCAAAGAGAATTAACCGTCTTAGGGACTCTTACTTCCTACAGAACATCAGCAAAATGTTATGACTGTGTACGCAAGATGATTGTACGTAACGCATCTTGCAATTCCAGAACGCTCAAACGAACTGTAAAGGGAGGTTTTGAATCATTACGGGATCTACAATTGAAAACGAAACGCCGCATCCAAGCAACAGCTCGTTGTATACATGTAATGTAAGAGAATCGTAGAGAGTTTTCATCAAATGAGGGATCGGGTTAAACAGTGATGATTGCTAGGGGATTGGGTTTAAACTCTAACAAAGATTCGGAGTTCAAATTGGTACTGCGAAAGGAAATGGGGCACTGCTGATGGTAATCGGTCAATAGGAGAGGACCTTGAGTCCATAAGTGAAATATCCAATGACGTATAAAAAGATAGACCCATTTATTTACATTAAACACTGAAGCTAACATTGCAAAAGCGATAATGAGATGGGCAACTGTACGCTACCTGTCACCGTACGCTGTTGTCAAAATGTGCTTCATTTCTAAAAACTGCTTGAAAAATATATAACAAATTGATTCAAAGTAACATTGATTTGCAAAAAAAGTCATAGTCATAAGGCATATGATACTATTTAAAGATGACAGTGAACAAATTCTCCTGTGGTTGTTGGTTTACATGTTTTCAACAATAAAATTATTCTGCTCTACATGATAACGCTGTAGGATGATATCATCGATTCACAAAAATAACAAATTATCGTATAGTTGCCATCGTAGATTTGTTTGTATACATGTGATCAATAGGTTATTTGGGTGCTTATTGTACGTTTGTCGACTTCGTAAGTATATTTCTATTATAACTCAAAAACATAGTTCATGAGTGTTATATTTGCAAAAAATTGGATCAGCTGAACCAAAATCTCTCGTTTCACCGGTAAGTTGATATTTAAATTTGACCTCCATTTCCTAAGAATCAGTATAGTCGATATTGGTGCATCTACTTATTGAATTACTTTCTAAGTTGAAATTGTAACAATATGAAATACCTAAGTCATCAATTTTTTTTTCGTTTTACTAGCCAGTCAATCATTTTTAATTCAATACAATTTTGAAGCAATATGTAATTCTACTGCGTTTCTATCACACATCTAAGTTGAGAAACTCTTCAAACCTTAAACAAAATAATCAAAGCAGTACGCCACTTATGATTCTATTTACTCAGCGTTGCCAAAGCAGGAAAATAAATGTATTGTTATCCTTTTCTAGCACATTGTTGGAGAATTTAATGATGGTTTCAAAACAATCGCGCTATTATGAATGAGATACTAGGTCTATTCTTTTTCTAGTTCATTAAAAATATCTAATCTTGAAGAAAATGACAAGTTAATATACCACTTGAGGCTATGTCAGCGGGATTGGGAGCAGAAGGACAGTGAGATCATATTAAACTGGGAGGTGAGTAACCTACAATATGAGCAATTCGATGTGAAACAAAAGTTTCAAGAATACGAGGGAGGCTGTGTAACCATGCAAGTACTATTTCAGAATCCGAAGAAAGTCTGTCAAACAGTGGATACCGTATATGCAAAACCGAATTGATTAGATCAATTGAGAGTACTGCTGTGCAAAGTTCAAGTCTAGGGATACAAAGTGTTGTTAATGGGGCAACACTAGTTTTGGCCTTCCACAAAAAGAAATGTCGCAAGTTAGCTGATTCGAAACATATATACACTACTGTAGCATAAGCAAGAGACTAGGCATCGGCGAAGCCTATCAAGTGTATCTGATCGAAGTTCGTGTTAGGAAGCACGCAACGAGGGAGGGAGGTGATTGGTTGATCCCAATCCGCAATGTCGTCAAGCAATCCTTTAAGGAGAGACCGGATGAGTCGGGACTAGATTCATTGAAAACTACTCGGATGTTGATGCCATGATTTGTAAGTTTAATTACTACAGGGTATTGAATAATATACTGAGCGTGTTGCAGATGCGTGGACATGTGCCCTAGTTCTAAATATTTCTGTAGAAATTGTTCGTAATCCACTTTGAGTGATGGATACTTATCAACACGTTTGATAAATCGAATAAGTGAATAACGAGCAGCCTTTTGATTACTCATTAGGGGGTCAACATTTGGTTCTACTGGCAGGGAAACTGAATATCTACCCTCTTCATTCGTTTATGGGTGGTGATGAAATGTTGCTCTGCTAAAATGTTGAAAGGAACTTACGTTGTGCGATGAATTCAATTTCGTTATTCTTAGATAATTCCAATTGTAGTTTTATTATTTCAATCTGAATATTTCCCCAAGGTGCCAGGACCCCTACTTCACGGTCACATTTTTTTAAATTTTCAAAAATCGCTCATGACTTTGGTCACATTCAAATCATCAGTCATTTCAATAGGATAGTTTTTTGAGTTCACTTAACATTCCCTCCGAATATCTGACACGCTCGAATAACTTTTGTTTGCTACCCCTTTTTATGGCGACCCCCCACTAGTTAATAATCGTCAAATTCATATCGCTCGTTTATCAGAAAGACATAGCGCGTATACACTATGAATGTCTGTCGCGCTCGGATATTTCCATGTGACTGATTTGTTTTACATTTTTGAAAATTTGTATACGGTTTCTCCCACCCACACTAAAATGGCAAACTTAACATAAACTTTTTTACGTTTTAGGACCTAATCACAATCCAACAGGTTCCTATGACGCTTTAGTAAGTGCAAATTTAGCATCCTGGGCTCCCCTACTAGTAACTCCCGTGTCTAGAAAATGAATGAAATATTTGTGGTCGCTTTCAAATACTTTTAGACTTATGCAGAATAAAGTGTATAGAAAAAAAAATAAAGGAAGTAATTTATTTCGTAACATACGACATCCTTGTTCACGTGTGGTTAGAAAATGTAGACAAATTATCCTCGTAAATATGCCGACATAAAAAACAACGTTTAGTTCTTTTATTCAACTACCACACATTGAAAGTATTATTACTCTTTTAAAAAAAAGTTTTCCTGAATAAAATATTTTAAACTCTAACTGAATAGATTCCACGCCCATGTGTGACATTTGTATATACTGGAAAATTATGTATTATAGTATATTCAATAATATAATGGTCAACAAATACTAATACCAGTTTAATAATGTCACAACTACAAATTACCAGTAACTAAATAACAGTTATATGTGCCAATCTTGTCTCTTAAAGCGGCACACAACCTGATTAGACGTATAAACTATTTTATAACATTGCATAGTTACCTGTTGCAATAATCTCAATACAATTGTGGTGGGCAATTTGAATAAATAAATTTAAAAAAAGTGTTTTTAAATGAAACTCAAGGTCTCTAGTTAATTCCACAATATAATACAAGTTATTGAAAATTCTAAAAAATTGACAATGAGCATATTCCACGAAGTAAGGGTCGAGACAGTCAATTTCATTTAAAAAAAGTCATTATGACTAAAACCACATTGAATTTTATTTTTTATAGTATATTACAGATGCATCAATACTAAACAAACGTGGCTAAATAATTATACATGCAACTTTTAATGGGAATGATGGAACTGTGTTTTGTCCTGACGAATTTCTTTTAAGTAGGGATTAAAGTCTGAAACACTAACTATAAGCAATTATTGCAAATGATCATCCGATAAATTTGACCTGTATTTATTTTTCAGATACTTCATTCTGGAAAAAGTTTGTTCACACATATAGGTAGTGCCAAACATATAAATAAATGAACAAGCAAATTGCTTTAAATTTGGAAACCCTTTGAATCCAAAAATTTGGAAAAATCGACCAAATTATTGAATGAACTTGATGATAAAAGTTTGAAATTATGTTCAGAAAGGAAATTCTCCACTTTATCAATGTAATCTGACTTGTTTAAAATGACTAAACAATTACCCTTGTCTGCTTTTGAAAATTCACAGTTGAATTAGAATCAAATAATAAATTTAATTTCTTAGACTTTACAATCCATAAAACTAACAATCTTTTAAAGTTTAGCATATTTAGAAAATCCATACAAACCGATTACATTATACCCAGCTTATCCAATCATCCTCATCAAAACAAAATGGCAGCCTTCAATTATTCCATTCATAGACTTTTGAATGTGCCCCATTCTGCAGTTGATTATCAGAATGAATTGAATATTATTGAACAAATAACTTCAAATAATAATTATAACCCGAATATTATTAATAGTTTGATCCAAAAATCAAAAACAAAAAATAACTTAATGAAGCCTACCCTAAAGTAGATTCAATAGCACAATTTGTTTCATATCCTATCTTAAATGACAATATTTCTAATAAAATAGCTAGTTGCATTAAAAGCAACATAGATAACATTAAAATTTCTTTTAAAACCAATCACAGCCTTAACAGATACCTGGTCAACACAGAAGATCAAATTGATAAACGTTCAAAGGGTGGCATATACAGGTTAAATTGTGAAGATTGTGATGCGGCCTACATTGGAAGAACTTGCAGACCTTTGAAAGTCCGTATAACCCAACAAAACTTCAGCTTTTGGTCAACATTTAAGGTTTAACAACCACAACTTTAGTCCAAATAAGAATTCAAAAATTTTACAGGAGGTTAGTTCCAAAAATTACAATAGATTAGATTTTCTTGAAGATTCACATATTAGCAGGAAATTACTGAATAATGACCTTTGTCTCGACACTCAAGTTAATTTAAACAGAGCGTAGATTCCCCTTCATAGACGTTTAAAATAGAAAGATGAATGTGACTAATTTGTCCATTATCAATTTTCAAAACACAGATCATTCTTTTTATATTATAACGTTGTTTTGTGCAAGTTTTTTTTATCTTGTGGATGTTGTTTTGCCCTGCCAACTCAGACTGTAATACAGTTTTTCCGGCGGCTAGTATCGTGGGTAATAGAAGGCGCCAGATCCCAAAATTAGAACCAAGAAAACTAGATAATCGAAATATACAGATATATATATATATATATATATATATATATATATATATATATATATATATATATATATATATATATATATTAATAATTCGAATTAACAATACGAGTCTATAAAAAAAGTATACAATTTTTCATAAATGACCGAATATATATAAAAACTACTTTATCCTCAAACAAGATTAATTACTTATTAAAGATAAGAAGGCAAAACCTGATAGTAAAATAAACCTGACCCCAAAGTGATATTAGCTGATATACAATACTTATTTCCTATAAGGAAGTGATCGAAGCAAAAAAATGGACGCTACCCAACCAAAATTATTCCAAGGAAATAATCAATAAAGCTGCTCTAAACCAATAACAATAGTTATCACTAAGTAAGGAGCCAATCACTTATTTGTGCAAATATTGAATAATAATAATTATTTAAGTATTAATGATCAAAACCAGAGAGGACTGATAAAAATCTTCAATTATACATTCAATGATCGTACGTTCATTAGAAGGTAGTTGAAGTGACAAGTAAAAAGTTTTGATTTACTTTTAAGTAATTAAGTTGGAGTATTTATAATTAATCAGAAATAATCAAAAAATTTGGGTGAAGATAACTTTTATGGCTCGGTGAAACCTACTAAGTAAGTAACATTACTTAAGGTCAAGAATAATTGCATACTTGATGAAATTGAAATTAATTTTGATGGTCTTACATCAGCTTATGCTCAATGATTTCAGTTAACGAACTATAAATTTTCATTTTATTTCGAAATAAAAAAATAAAACCGATAATTTCAACAAATCAAACGAAAAAATTTTCAAGTCAATGATACTTGGGTGAAATAAGTGGTATCTGAATGAAGAAAATTTTAAAATAAAAAAAAATATTTCATTCTGTGAATACGAATACTGATTTACCACTGCTCCAACAATTGGTACTTAAAATTTCAAACAAGAAATAAGTAGACAATCTCAAATTACAATAAAATCCTAGTAATTAATGATTGGTACAAAATAGTTAATTTCAAATTATCATTAGTAAGAACGTCTCAATCATGTATTTTTTTTAATCAAAGTTTAGGTAAAGTGAGTAAATATGTGTAGACAACCTCACCATATGATGCTGAAATTAGAGTAAAAGTATAGAATTAAATAAACAACTGTCTTGTATAAAAACAAGTGGTCATAATACTTAAAGTCTAAAGTGATCAGTACCTCGTATTAAACAAATCAGCAAACAAGAAACCTCACTTAATTTCAGTATTTACAAATTTAAACATCTACAAAATAATTTCTACTTATTAAGTCCTACCAAACAATTTGAGACTATTTTCAATAAAGGTAGTTACGAAGACTATACTATATTACAAAAACCGGCATTACGCCGCAATTACTTAAAATTACTGGTTATAGTCAGATAAGACACTTTATACATCAAAATATGAAAATATTATTTATATCTATGAAGATTCTAGAAGGTTGGTTTGACAACAAAATTTATAATTACGTTGATATTCCTACATAAAAGTTCACTGTAAAGTGTTAACTTTGAAAGACACTTAAAACCATTTACTAGCGTGAAGATAAAAAATTGAATGGACTCTGCTAATGCTGATAAGGCATTTAATGAAAGGTGAAGAGAATTACTTAACTTTGTATTACAGTACTCCTAGCAACAACAGCATTACATCATACGATAATTAAATATCCCAAATCCCGGTAGATACGGCTCCAACGCTAAATCCAAGTTGTACTGTAAGGTGCAAAATAGAACTTACTGGAACATCCAAACGATTCCCGATTCCGTAGAAGGATAGATTGACTTCCTTACCATATTAGTATATTTACAATTTGTTTGTAAAATCAATATCTGTGGCTTAAGAACTCGTAGCATTCCATTTTTTAACCATAAAAGTAAGACTCAAAAGAAACTCACAAAAACTCTGAGCCCAGATCCAAAAAACTTCTTCGTCTTTCATGTGAATTCTGTCCGGAGACCCCTTACTTTATCAAAGTTATATTCACATTCACGGTCGAAAAGCAGTTATAACAATCCTAATCGAATTTATGTATATTGTAAATTGGAGGGGCGGTAGACAACTATGTAAACCGAAATATCAAAAAATTTATAATTAAGTTTTATCTTGGGGTTGATTTGAGAATAAACTTACATCAGCTATATTAAGCATATTAATATAAACGACCATTAATAACAAAAAAAAAATGTAACAAACGTGAAAATGATTGTTACAATATGTCATGTTCTATGCCAAACTTCATTGTCAGCTTTTTACACAATGTCAATTTTCATTTGTTTATTTAGTTATACAGTGGACTAAGTTTCAGCAGACATGTGTTGCACCTTTTGAAACTTTTATCCAGGTTAATCCTGGAATAAGGATATTTTAAAATGTTGTTCATATGATGTCCCTTTTTAGTCTTATTTCAGAATGAAATAGGGCTATTGTAGAGAGTAGCATGACGCGACTTCGGAAAAATTTCAATGCAGTTTTTCGTTTTGGTGTTCCTAGATGCCAAAATCACCCTCCGTTCCAAAGGTTATATATATATATATATATTATAGCAAATAATTTTATTCATAATAAAGAAACATTTTTTTTATAATATAAATTAATAAGGGGAGCACCCTGTGTGTCAAAATTCATAAATATTGAACTGTGATCTAAAGTTTCACTATATTGAATCATAGAAATTCTATCTGTCAGAATCGAGGAATATTTTATGACAATTCAGGAATTTGTTGATATTGTTGCGAATAAATAGGAAATTTTTTATTTATTAGTTATGTATAATGATCTATAAAAGTAGTAACAATGTTTTGAGTTATTATTTATATTGTACATAGTTATTATTTTTATTGTTACATATGTACAAATTTTTACGAAAGTCAACCAATGAAATGTCACATTAATTGGTGACATTGAAATGAATTGTATTAGGAGATCCAGCTTAAGATTTAAACCAATCTGAGGACAAGAAAACTCTGGTATCTAGGAAGAAAATTATGGTTGCTAAGAGGGAGAGAAATAAATAAATCTGGTGTCGAGGTAAAGAAAGATTATTATTAGATTTTGAAGAACAAGTTGAATAATAATTCGAAAATTATACAGCTGAATTAAGAAGCAAAATCAGATATTATAAACGATGGTTGATAAAATATATGTGCAGAATTAACTAATTGGTGAATTCCTTTAAAATTTGATGAACAATTTCTTAAAATAAAGATTAAAAGCCGTCTACATGGTAAGATATAGCAGCTGACGGCACATCAGTAGAAGAAAGAAGTTATTGTGCGGTTTATTTTTTTCTTTCGAAGGTTAGTAGTAATTTTCTATGATTGGTACCAATTATAATCGTTATACTTTCAAATAAATTGAAAATTTGAGATGACATTTAAGAAAGTATGACAGGAAAATATCTGAACTCATTTCTAAAGCAAAACAATAATATTATAAACTTAAAACTCGTGATATTTAATACTTATTGAATTATACCTAGGTTAAGAGTCGTTCCATTTTAATATCATTAAAAATTTCACTTACCATCTGTCAATTCATCCATTTTGTTTTTTTTTGCATTATATTTTATGTCTTCAAAGTTATTAAACTGTTTTCCAATTTGAGTTTCATGTTTGTTCTTAAAATAATCTGCGGAAAACAAAGGCCTTACTCAGAACCCTGTCTGTTTCCAAATTAGTAATTATGATAAAATATTGAGCGCTAGCCGAGGTAAATGAGAGGAAATCCAGAGGAATAATATACGAGGTAAAACAAATTATATAATAAAATAAAACTTATTAAATACAT
This sequence comes from Galeruca laticollis, assembly GCA_963921935.1. Taxonomy (NCBI): domain Eukaryota; kingdom Metazoa; phylum Arthropoda; class Insecta; order Coleoptera; family Chrysomelidae; genus Galeruca; species Galeruca laticollis. The sequence goes on along the minus strand of OY998177.1, from coordinate 162,748,692 downwards.
TTATTAGACACAGATTAAAATTTTAACATATATATATATATATATATATATATATATATATATATATATATATATATATATATATGTGTGTTATAACGGAATTTGCAAGCACGATAGAGGGCGTATTTTTTGACGGATCGAAACCAAACTCACTACAAAAATCGGTTAGGCGAAAATCTTGGACGAGTTCGTTAATGAGCCAAATCGGCCCAGTAAAAACAAAATGGCGGCCTGTCAAAGTTGAAAAACAATCGTATTTCCTTTGTTTTTCATTTGACGCAAAAAAGTTACTAAGCTTTTTCATAGACCTTAACTAACACGTTCTACAACTTTTGTATTCAACTTTTTTCTCAAAATCGTACATTAAAACATTTATTTAAGAAAATTCACAAATTATAACTGAATTTGTAAGCACGATAGAGGGCGTATTTTTTGACGGATCGAAACCAAACTCGCTACAAAATCGGTTAGGCAAAAATCTTCGACGAGTTCGTTAATGAGCCAAATCGGCCCAGTAAAAACAAAATGGCGGCCTGTCAAAGTTGAAAAAAAAATCGTATTTCCTTTGTTTTTCATTTGACGCAAAAAAGTTACTGAGCTTTTTTATAGACCTTAACACGTTCTACAACTTTTGTATTTAACATTTGTCTCTAAATCGTACATTAAAACATTTATTTAAGAAAATTCACAAACTTACCAGAATTTTTTTGTTTTTGATTTGATGCCAGAATGTTACTTTGGTTTTTTGTACATATCTATTACTTTTGTATCTAATTTTTTATTTTCGGTTTTATGCAAACATGTTACTGAAATAAGACTGTCCAATTGGTCCTGTGCCATTGGGATTTTTTTTAAATATTTACATGGTCCTCTGGACACATGGAATTTTTATGGTCTGGCTCTTGTACACCTGACGAGTATTAAAATTTCTTAAATTCAATTCAATGTTACTTACTTACAGGTACGCACTTATGATGACTTTATAGTCGAAAACGCTTTGCTACGATTTTATAAATTAACATTCTGCACGAAATACAAACGTTTTCTTCGTCCAATTACAAGTTATATTTTGCCAACGTGTTTTGTACTTATTTGAAGATATTTTCTCCAGTTGTAGTGTCGTGCATGCTGTTAACAGAGGCTAATACTTGTATGACACTAAGTTCGTCGTCAACACCGCGAACAAAAGTTAAATGTTGCGAAGTGTTACTAACATCAGTTGATTCATCCATCGCGGGAGAATACTGAGGGAAACGTTGTGCATTTCCAGTAATCTGATGAAGAATATTTTTTCCAATATCGTCAATACGACGAGCAACAGTATTACGGGAAAGACTGAATATTTCGAAGAGTTTTATTTTTCTGGACATAACTCACCAACAGCTTCTATCATGCACTCTTTAACGATGTTTCCATCCACACTCACAACAGTAATAGGTAACAGAAAGAAATAAATCTCGATATGAACTAACTTAAAAAAGAAGTAAACAACTCAATGCATTTTACGCAGTCAGCAGTGTCAGAACCTGATCGTTACAAATGGGCAGGGTCGTACTCGATATTTTTGAAAACAATAAATTATATTCTAAAAATGAATTAGAAAAAATATGTTTATGTAGGTACATTTCAAAATCAGACAGTTTAGCGTGAAAAAATCAGTTATTTTCAAAAAAACTGTCGCGGGCCGTATAAAATCACCTGCCGGGCCGGATCTGGCCCGCGGGCCGTAGTTTGGATACCTATGTCCTAGAGAGCTAACCTTGTTTCAAGATGCATCAAAACTAACCATTTGTAAATCTTACGATTCTAACTTTTATGCACAGTATTTTTTAAGTAAAACTTGTTATTGGACACTATAAGAGTTTTTGCATGAGAGTAAACTCGTAAAAGCTAACGAGTATGTTAAACTCTTTTGTCGTTTTCTAATTATGATCTACTTAAGCTGAGTGGGAGAGACGCAATGCTGTTCTACCATCCTGTTACCTCACTCGACTCGATTTCATTTACAAACGAAATAGCTCAGTGGGGGGAGCGTTAAGATGCATCCACACTTACCAATATGTTGTATAACATGTTATATAATATTGTTTCAATAACAATGTTATAAAACAGGAGAGCATACACACTACAATGGATGTTCTAAAACATCAGTCTGACGAACAAGATGTTCTTCTGGCTGATGCCGCATTTGTCATTTTATACGATAAAGAAAAGAAAAAAAAATCACAACAGAAAAAGAAGAGGATTTCACTGAAATATCCCAGCACTCTTTCTTGCCCTCCTTGGATCTGTGAGAGCACTCCTCCAATTTTTACGTTGCTTGTATCAGTGCCAATAATAAAGTCTCTCTCTGGAAATGGTTATCTCATATCGGGGCCGTGGAAAAATGTTTCTTCACAGTTTTAAAAGCCGTTCGACTGGCTACATCCCAATTGGATTTGTGAATCTCCGCGAACGTTGGTATTTTCACCTGTGGCGGTTCGCGGTCTCGTTTGTAGAGCCTTGTTCCGGAAGTTTATTATCTGTGGCCGTTTAATGGTTCTAGTTGCTCTAGAGTCTACCAGCAGAGTATATTCCTTGTCACTCACTTCGCCATCCACACATGTACACTGTCTTTGCGACATCTGAGGTAAGTTATCAGTATGAAAGGGTATTTGTGACGATCCTGGGTCGATGCTGCCCTCTTGCAGCCGACCTGTTCTAGTTTTCTGGTGACTAAGGTTCTTGGTTTACCGGAATCCTTGGGCTCTTACACGGACTGCGTACATGCTCTAGCTCGCTAAAATTCCATCTTTTTCGGCTTTTTGTGCATCATACTTTTTATCAAATTGACGATCTTGTCAAATCTGTCCTCGTCACCTTCCTCTCGGATAGTCCTAACTTTGTTATAACCTTCGTGGCTGCTTCATATTCGAGAGCAGCAGTCAATGCATCGACCAATGTTTTGAGATGGGCTAAATGAATCGCCCTCTGTATATCGGGGTCACGTAAGCCATCAATAAAGGCCTGGATGCCCATACATTCCATCGTGTTCTCTGGTGCTGACGGATAACGAATCGAACTAGTCGGGCAATATCCACTCCATACACTTGAAGGGCTTTGTCACGTGTCTGCCTTCGGTTCTTCAGCTGGGATTGGTACAAATGTTCTAGATGTTGGTGGCCATATCGCATGTCGAGCCTCTTCTTCAGTTGCTCGAAGTCATCCGTTTCTTCAAGCGGTATCGTCTGAAGTGCACCTAAGGCATCTCCCCGAAGCTTGATGGTTAAGTTCACCGCCTTTTCCTTATCGGACTAGTTATTCACTCTTCCCGTCGAACGTTGGGGCCTTGACTCCGACAAACTGCCAATATCTTCTATCTTGGGTTATGTTTCTGACTTGCAGGGTTTTATTAGTTCGATCTGCCATTTTTTCTCTCTAACTCCTTGATTTTCTAGTCCATCGTTGTCATTTTATTCTCAATATCCGATTTAAGAGACGAAATTATGTTCCTGGCATCAGCGGCAATGTAATTTTTCATTGATAGGATATCGGAAGAGACATCGTTCTTCATAGTTGGAATATTCTGGTACATATTAGCAGAAATGTCGTTATTCATAGTTGAAATCGTCTTTATTTATTTATTTATTAATTTATTTTATTTATTTGGGATACAAACAGGACAAACCCATAAAAGTATCCACTAATAGTTACACATAATTTTACAAATTAGGCAAAAAAGAAAATATAAATATAATCATATAACTACATTAAATAAAAGTAAATACAAGTATACAAAAAAAAGAGGAAAAAGAGAGAACAAGAGTAGGTGATAAAACAAAATTAAATTTGCAAAAAATAGTCTATCAGTAGTTTTTTAATCAAATCTGCACTGTGGTAAAAAATATCCATTTCAACAATACTGGACAATTTATTGTAAGTATTTGTTATTCTGTAAGCAGGAGAATTTAGAAAATAATTGGTGAGTGCCTGATGTGTGATAAAGGTATAATTGTTTCTAGTTGAGTGGCTGGGAATACAAAGTGTTATGAAGTTTGTAAGTTCAAGGCAATCTATATTGTTATTGAGGATTTTGTGAATAAACAGTACATCCGCAATTTGCCGACCATGCTCTAGTGAAATTATCTTTAAATTAGAACGAATACGTTGCCTATCCACATCGGGATAAAATGTTCTTTTACAATATGAAATAAACTTGTTCTGGACTGTTTCTAATTTTGAAATATAGACCGAATAACGCGGGATCCAAATAGTAGAACCAAACGTTAATATACTATTTACGTATGCCATATATAATGATCTAACGGTAAAAGGATTTTGAAGTTCGAAACATGTTCTGTATATAAAGCCCAACTGCTGATTAGCTTTTCTAGTTATATTACAAATATGCCGATCGAAAAGTAATTTAGAGTCTAAAACAATACCAAGATCCCTAACCGTATCTACAGCGTGTAATACGCTATTAGAAATTTCATATCTGTTGTAGTTCAAGTCTGATTTACAACGAGAAAATTGTATATAATTACACTTTGAGACATTTAAAAACAAATTATTTCTCACACAGTAGTCGGATAAATTGTCCAAGTCTTCTTGCAATCGAACTCTGTCGTAAGCACATGAAATTGAGTGATATATTTTCAAATCATCTATATATAAATTAAAAAGTAAAGGACCTAAATGGGACCCCTGAGGTACTCCTGAAGTAGTTACCACATCCTTAGATTTAAGAGCACCTAAAATCACTTGTTGTGACCTATTTCTGACATACGTGTCGAACCATCTCAATAAATTACCATGTATACCGACCTCAGAAAGTTTTGAGACAAGGACGGAATGATCTATTTTGTCGAAAGCCTTACTGAAATCAGTATACACAGAATCAACGCTATGCCTATCACTTAGACTTTTAAGTATGTATTCAACGTATAGGAATAAATTTGTATCTACCGAACGTTTTTTCATGAAGCCATGCTGTTCAATGTTAAGTAGGTTTTTTACGTCATGATAAAGAAAATCAAAAATGATACTTTCAAACACCTTACTAAAGATGTTTAATTTAGAAATAGGTCTATAATTTTCAACTCTATTCTTGCTTCCAGATTTATGAATTGGTGTGATAAAGGCTGTTTTCCATGTATCAGGAAATTGACCTGAACTGAGAGATTTATTAAATAGCAAAAATAATGGCTCTATTAGCGATTCCTTACATTTTTTAATAAAATCAGTAGGTAATTCATCTGGCCCAGGACCTTTATTGGGTAAATTTTCAATTTCTTCATCAATAGTTTCACGAGTAATTGTGTAGTTAGAAACATTCAGTGGTGTGTTAATATACATATTACCAAAGTTACTAGCATCACTACTTACAAAAACAGAAGTGAAATAATCTGAAAATATATCACAAATTTTCTGTGAGTCGGTAGTAGGGCCCTGAGCAGTGAGCAAGTTATTAGCGAAATTTTTTGCTTTTTACAAATTGCCAAAAATATTTAGAATTATGAATAATATTCGTTTCTACAGTAGTCAAGTATTTTTTATAATCTTCATTTATTAAAAATTTTGATCTACCTCGTAAAATTTTGAATGTTAAGTAATCTAAATTATTATGGTATTTCTTCAATCGACAGTGAAATTTAATTTTTTCTTTAATCACTTTTATTGTAGTAGAAGAGAACCAATGAGGGTATTTTTTATAATATCTGGGATATTGAGGTACATGTAAGTGAACGATTTTGTCGATAATATTGTAAAACAGACTAATTGCTCTATTTATGCCAATTGAATGAAATTTAGCTGCCCAGTTAACACTACATAAAAATCGGTTAATTTCGTGATAATTTGCCAACTTTAAATTCCAGCGATATTGATTAACAACTCTAATACAAATATTGAAAGGAATATCCATATCGAATTCCAAGGTACAGTGGTACTGATCCTCGGGAACTAATGGATTAGATGAAAGACGTACATTTTTTATTGAAAAACTACTGCTAAATATGAGGTCTAGAGTGTTGCCAGATATCATTTGGGTTATACTGAACCATATCAACCAGAGACATAGTATCGACTTATAAGCTAGATCTAGGATTAATATAATTATTTGACTTACAATAATCTCCCTCGTTCAATAACCATTTAATTTCAGGAATATTGAAATCTCCACATATGATAAAAGTATCGTTAATATTATTTAAGTAAATATCAATAAGCTTAGTACAGAAAAAGTTTAATGCAGCCATGTCTCTGGGAGGTATGTAAACACACCCTATATGCACCTTTCAAAGTCCACTAAGAGGAACGATGGTGACCCATACATCCTCTGCTTCGGACAGCCAAGAATCCGCAGCATAACTAGTTAACTCTTCGGAGACGGCTATGAGGACACCCCCTCCTGTATGTTTTGTGGAAGAACTCGTTTCCCTGTCTCGTCGATACACTTTGTATGATGAAAACATTTCTTCACTTAATATGGATGCATTTAGCCACGTTTCCGTGAGACAGATGACATTTTGCTCACAATTTAGTATATTTTGAAATACAGTGGTAGTTTTTGAATTTAGTCTACGGACATTTTGATATAAGAAAGACAGCGTAGAATCACCCGCCATATCAGTGATTAAAAATATATAAATTAGGTTGTTAGTATAAAGTTAATTGACGTTTAAGCTAATTGATCAATATCGCCATCACAAGATATTTTTATTATTCGAGACCTGTCATCTTTGCGCACATATATCCATTCCTTGTCCAAATATATTTAAATTGTTTGGATTTAGCAACTATTTTGGTTTCTCGAAGTAGTTTTTTTATTTTTTGAGCTCAAGTGTTCATTGATATATAATTTTTCAGAGATATTTGCTACTTTCAATTCTGCAACACTTCCATATTGACGACGCTTAGCTTTTGCTGCAGCCAAAAATGCATCTCTTTTCATTTTCTTAGAGAATTTCAGAATAATTGGTCTGGGAAGATCTGATTAATGATATCGAGAAGCGGTTGGTTGCAATCGACAGAGTGACAGTTATTTTTATATAAATAACATAAACAACATTTTTAAAAATTTTTTTACATAATTTTTCAGAACATTTACCGAAAAAAAAAATTCCATCTAGTTTTTTCTCATTTTGGCGTTGAAAAATTTGTTAAAAATATCTTTTTCTACAACTACTATGCAAAACACGCTTTTACAAATTTTTATTCGCAAATTAGTTTGATATCCGTTAGGAAAGTAATAATGTAGAGTGTGGGAAAAGTACACGTTATGTTACTTTTCCGCACGGAAATGTCACTTTGCCCACGGAAATGTCATTCTCAAATTTTTTTTATAATACTTTATAGCGGATTTCTGGGTGTTCAAATTTTAAATTTAAACGAAAAATTCTGTGAGTAAACTATTTTTTAGATTATGTATTTCAGTTTATTGATTATTGATTATAAACAAATTCATTTTCTATAATCTGTGTTCATTTCTTAAATTCGTTCTGTTTAAGTTGAATAAAATACATATATAAGTTACTTTTTTCTTCAATTAATAAACGTAGTTGTAGAAAAAATATTGTGTACAACTCGTACGCAAAGCACTTTTCCCACTCGCTGGATTTGCGCTCGTGGGAAAAGCTACGCTTTGCGCACTTGTTGTACAAACTACTATTTCACGTTACAAATATGTTTGTTTTTGAAAGACGAGTATTTTGAAACAAAAATTTTTCAGATGTGACTTTTACAAGCTGAGATAAACAAATTCAAAGTCTGCTAGATACTGTCATAATATTAATTGAAATTTTCAAATTTTGATCACTTCGCTAGGTTATTGAATCCCAACTCAACTTAAACACAATTTTTCATTTTTCTACCGTTAATTGGTCCATTCAAAAGAGAACAGTAATCCTAGCTCGCTCGGCCATACGGTGCGGCGGCACTGCTTGGCGTAGTGATGAGCCAAATTTTGATATGAGTCAATTAGTTGATTGCGAACTTGCAATTGATAGTAGCAATAATATCGATGAGTATTTATTTGCTAATGATAATGACTAGGAAAATTGTACAGAGCCAGTTCCTCAGAGACCAAAAAGAGCGAAAATTTGTAGAAAATAGATGTAAATTTGTAAATAAATATTATTCTTAGTATCCATGTTTCGAATTATGTATAATATATTTAATAAATGGATTTATAGATATAAATTATAAATATCAGCTTGAGCTTCGTTGAACTGCGAACGAGCGCTGACCCTCCACCACAACGCCAAGCAGCTGCCGCCGCACCGTTTGGCCGAGCGAGCTAGGATTACTGTTCTCTTTTGAATGGACAAATTGACGGTAGAAAAATGAAAAATTGTGTTTAAGATGAGTTGGCGAAGAAAATTTGAAAATTTTAATTAATATTATGACAGTATCTAGCAGACTTTGAATTTGTTTATCTCAGCTTGTAAAAGTCGCATCTGGGAAATTTTTTTTTCAAAATACTCGTCATTCAAAAACAAACATATTTATAACGTGAAAAGATATTTTTAACAAATTTTTCAACGCCAAAATGAGAAAAAACTACATGGAAAAATTTTTTTTTCGGTAAATGTTCTAAACAATTATGTGAAAAAAATTCCAAAAATTTTGTTTATGTTATTTATATAAATATAACTTTCACTCTGTCGATTGCAATCAACCGCTTCTCGATATCATTAATGGTCATAAATTTAAACGCCATTGAAAAAAAATTGTTTCCAATTTGAGCAGCCGTTATTTTGAATTTTCCAAATCTGAAAAAACGTATATTTTTAGAAGTTCGCCCTCTATGTTTATCTATGTTTTGACCTCGATAATAATATTTTATTTATAATTACCAGCCAAAAATATGATTATCGAAAAAAATTTCCATTTTTGGAAAATTTAACATCGGAAAATTTTTTTTTGGAAAAACTATTCACGTTTCCTTCAAGAGCAAAATACGATTTGCCACTTAGAAACTCACTTTTAAAAAAACACTTTTATTTACTACAACTGTTACAAACTATACAATAAACTGGTAAAAAATAATATAATTAAAATCAGACTGGCTATAATCAAAATTAATCGTTTAATTTATATAAAAAATATTGCTTCGTCGGCATCGGATGTTTCATCGAATGTAGCCTTGGATTTTAGCAAACTCAGCGTCTAGGTGTAATGGCTTCGTATACAGGAAGTTAGCTAATGGGGTTCACTGTACTGTAACTAGCATAAGATTTGCTGCAATTTTCATATCAACGATTTTTTTGTGAGATCACATCCAGAAATGATATGAGCATAAATCACTTGAATTTTAGGTAGTCCGAGCTGTGCTTGCAAGCTGCGTCTCAAGTTCCAGCGGAAATTATTAGACAATCTAAGAGAGTGATGCTGAGTCGATATAATTTCATTTAAAAATGAAAAATCAGCGCTGGGAAACATTTGATGTTCAACTTCCTTACTTTCCCGGACTAAACATAATTTCGTCTAAATGGTCCATAACAAAACTATAAATATACACTTAAATTTAAAACAAAAACAGGAGGATCCATACAAACAAAAAAATAGGTTATGTTTATTACCAGCTGTTGCTAAAACTAACAACACACATATTGCACATGTTTCACCAGTTCCTTTCACACATCGCTTGATGTTCATCAAGTGAAGAGTGATGTGAAATATCCTTGCATCGAAAGTCCGAAACTGTCAAAGTTTTCATGTGATGTGATCGTTCATCAGTTCGTGAATCGAGTCCCAGGTTTGAGCACACGAAGTAGAGGTTCACATATATTATCACAAATTCGTTCAAGAACAATAGCTTCGATGTATGTATTCAGGTTATTTTTTTCATACGGAGATTATTTAAGAAGTTTTCCAATTTTAGCACATAGCTCCTTTCATAACATTCTTATTATTCCACAAGTTTTTATCCTCTTAATATTAGAATCATCTGACCACCTCTATATAGTCTGTTTTTAAAATAGCAGAAGCATTTTAAGAAACCCTAATCACACCACTAGAAATCACTAGATTGGGAGCGATTACAAACCTTGCAAGTTTACAATCAATATAACCTTTGAGATATCCTGTTTAAAGGGTTCTGTCATTGCAAGTTGGAATTTTATCACCCTCTCACATAATGAAACAGAATGTAATTAATGCTCTATTAGTTATTATTATTAGAGGCATCTCTGAGGGAAATGAAAATTCCTAATTTAAACAAATCTGAAAGTTCTATATAATTTCAAAATACCATTGTTTGTATGTCTCTAGCGTTTCAAACAATCAATTAAGGCAAAATATATTTAATGAAGATGAAGAAGCTTCGAACAAATTTGAAGGGTTATGTAATCAATACATTAATCAAGCGCATAAACACAATTAGAGTTCGTTAAGGAAGTTATAATATTTGCTGGAAACTTCTAATTAATACTTCTGCTATCCCTACCCCACGACTTTTTCACGGTGTATTAGCATTCTGTTCTCGAAATGAGTACAACATTTGTCCTTCGAAACTCGAAAAGCATTAAGATAACTTTCAAAGTCCTAAATTTATTAAAAGAAACTCAATAGAAAGTTTCCTTGAGGAACTGTGAAGGATTTATTTATTCTCATAAAGTGTGGCTCCATGTTATGAATTCAATAGAGGGTAGGACCAACTAGTAATACGGCAATTTTTCAGAGTCAAGTTACTGAAAATTTGTTCTATAGAAATTTTATGGATATTGGTTTATCTACCGCCAGAAACATGTCGTCATGACAGGGAGTTGAAAATAAATTACCAAATTGTTAATTGAATGAACTGTGAATAATTGATAAAGTCAAAAAGCGTTGTTGTCCCACGATGCCACGGTTTTCCAGTCCGTCAGCTGGAAATCGGACTTTTCACGGGTTATAAATCGATTATCATATCTAGTTTTCTTCCTCTCAAATTTTCTGTATCATATTAGTCTCAATAATTAAATCTACGGAAATTATTGGAAACTCAATTAACAATACGTGATGAGATTTAACTTTTTGCCTTCAAATTTTCATATTTATAAATGATCATTAAATGGAAAATAATCATGATATTGCTGATTTTATAATCTCCACAAATGAAGTTATTTTTAAGATGAGATACAAAATTAAACATATTCCAACTCCCTCCATAATATTGTATGAATTTCCGCCTCAAGTTACTGTCAAACAACTAACCCAGAAAGGTGTAGGAAAACTAACTCACCTGATAAATGCTGCATTTAAACTGAGTACGTATTGTTACGAAATAGCACACTAGTGTAGACCCTGAATCCGACTCTGTCTGAGCCATGTATGAAAGTTAAAATTATGGCGGATGCGCAGGGATTTCTTAGAACTGTTTATGATCGTGACTATCTATACCAGTCTTATCTATAAAATGCCAGAAAGCCAATTGTTTTCTACTAGTTTTCCCGGCACCTCCGTATGCGCATATAAATTCTTCGAAGGTTGGATTTGACTCTTGTTGTAGATGGTTCACTCCTTCCTCTTTGTCATGGTCTCCTTGGAATGGCGCTAGTCGGTTTTAGTGTATATTTCCACATTTTTTATTCACCTCGATTTTTTTGTTTGTGCGATATGAGGTATTGTTATGTTATACGTGGTAATTTAAAAGATATAAGCACTTTTTTAGTAATTTCCTAGTAACATCAACACCCTGTACCATTGTATAGATTTGATATCAAGAAATCTATTTACGTTCAAACGATTTTTGATATAGTTTACTATTGTCCAAAATTATTAACATAGCGCTATATTCGCTCTTTATATACAGGATTGATTATAAATCGGAATGATCATTTACTGGGTTTTCATAAATGGAACACCCTGTATTTTAGTATCGCAATGAAATAGTATTGTAAGCCACTTTATTATTTCTTATACCTATACCTAATTGCCCTAATTTGTGAGTTATTGATGATACTTTCAACCAAACATTATTTGAAACAAATATTAGGTGAAATTGTATTAGTTTGACGGTGGAAATATGTAACAAAAATAATTTTCCAAAAAAAATCACAAAATAATTAAGCTAATAATGTATTTACCTTTGTAGTTAGGTATTTATCATCAGGCGCATTGTTTATAAAATAGTTAACTTCTTCTACAGTTAATGTTTTTGATTTTTTCGCTCGATTGTCTTTTTAAAAATGGTTGTAACCTGGCATATTTTGACAAAATCCTCTTCATGTTTTATGTTAATAGTGGTTCTTAGCATTGAGTATATTTTCCAGAGAGTAGATGGTTTATTTGACTTTGCTAATTCTAAAAAGTATACAAGAAATACATTCTCTGAAAATGATTGGGCTTTTTTTAATCTACGCCATTGGATAAACAGGTCATATTGTTGAAGATAAATATGCTTAGATTTTTCAGGCAACAGATTGCTTGCTGTCGCCTCTGCTAACTCCCTAATTTCTGGAGGAGTTCAGGCAAAACTACCACTGCTGTCAGTATCAGACACTAAAAAGGAATGAACATGGCTTCATTCCTTTTTAGTGTCTGATACTATTATTTAAATAAAATTATATTAATTCACTCACTTTTTATGAAGTAATATGAATTTGAATTTAAAATTTAAAAAATTAGACGATTTTGACAGTTGACAATTGTTGCTAATAGATAGTGTTTTTTCTTCTTTTTTATTAGAAAGGGTCAAAAAGTACACTTATTCTGCACTTCTGGCTCTAACAATTAATATTCAACGATCATATTAGTCATTTTACGTTGAGTTGGAGGTTTGAACATATGCCAGAAGGGTGGAAAAAAGCAGTAATTCTACCGATATACAAGAAAGGTGACATTTCACATTGCAACAATTACAGAGGAATAGCACTACTTGATAGCATGTACAAAGTATAAGCCACACTAATAAAAAGACGATTAGAATCTTATACAGAAAAGATAACCGGCGAGTACCAGTGTGGATTTCGTAAGGCTAGATGAACAACAGACCAAATTTTCTTACTGAAACAAGTATTACATTGTTACGAATACGAGATTGCTACATATATGCTGTTCATCGACTTTAAGGCAGCCTATGACACGATAAACAGGACTAAGCTATTGAGAGTCTTAAGAAAATACAAAATTCCAGAGAAGCTATGCAAACTGGTGGAAATGACACTCAAGCAGACAAGAAATGTAGTAAGAGTGGAAGGGGTAGAATCAGAAGAATTTGATACAACTCAAGGACTGAGGCAAGGAGACCCCCTATCTACCATGCTATTCAACATAGCATTAGAAGATGTTATAAGAAAGAGCAAAATCAACCGTCAGGGTACTTTACTGAACAAAAGCCACCAATGTTTGGCATATGCTGATGACGTGGTTTTATTATCAAGGGAAAAAAAAGAACTGATGAAAATAGCAAAAGATCTAGTGACAGTAGCACAAGAAGTGGGGTTGGAGATAAATGAAGCAAAAAGCCAGTACATGAATCTAAGAAATAAAACAATAACGGAAGAGTCTGAGACATTACGGCTAGAGCTACAGAACGATAAAATAATACAAATAAAGGAAACCAAGAACTATATGTATCTAGGTGTCCTAATAAATGATAAATGTGAGTAAGAAGCAGAAATCGATCTTAGACTGGCCAAGGGCAATAGATGTGCTGGAGGATTACTCAAAATCTTGAGATCAAAACAAGTCACACGAGCAACAAAGAAAATAATTTATAAAACAATATTAAGACCGACAGTGCTTTACGGATGTGAAACATGGGTTATGAATAAGAAGCAGAAATTCAAACTCGAAATCTGGGAGAGGAAGATATTAAGGAAAATTTATGGCGGAAAAAAAAACAGAAGAAGGATGGGAGGGGCGCACAAATAAGGAGTTGTATGATCTATACAATGACTCATCAATAATTGAAGTAATCCAATCAAAAAGACTGCAGTGGTTAGGTCACTTAGAACGGATGGAACAGTCAAGAGATGTAAAAGAAGTAGCATGGAAAAGACCAGAGGGAAAGAAGAAGAAAGGTAGGCCCAGAAGAAAGTGGAAAGAAGCCGTAATGCAGGACGTCGCGGAAAAGGGAATACGGAACTGGAAACGCGTAGCAAGCGATAGATACATATGGAAAATTCTTACACGGCTATAGGCCCTAGGGCCTGTCTTATGCCTATATATACGTTGAGTTTAGAAGATTTTTTATGAATTCTGGTATTTCTGAACTACTTCTACTCTGCGCAGTGCAGCAGATGTAGAAAACGGAGCACTCCTATTTTCTCTTTCTGTCAAATGAACCTTGATATTTAGAGGGCGCCACAAGTATTCATTCCATAACAAGGTCGAGTTTGAATATTCTTGCACTAGTGCTAGAATGAAGCTATTCCGTAATCAAAAACTACGTCGGAATATAGAAATTCTACAATAGTCGTAGAAAAACGATATTTCTGCTATAAAGAACGATTTTTCTGCCATGGACGAGAGGATTTCTGCTATGAATAACGATATTTCTAAAGATTTCTTATCATTGAAAAATGACATTGCTGCTAAAGTCGAGAATAAAATTTCGTCTCTAAAATCGGATATTGAGAATAAGATGACAACGATGAACGAGAAAATAAAATCAGACATGAAGAATAAGATGACTACGAAGGAAAATCAGATGGACGAGAAAATCAAGGAGTTAGAGACAAAGATTGCCGATTTAAGAACACAAGACACTCCAGCAAAAGAAAAGAAGATCGAGATCTGAAAGCCAGAAACACAACCCAAGACAGTTCATATTGGCAGTTTCACCCGAGTCAAGGCCCCAACGTTCGATGGAAAGATGTTGTGGACCAATTACGTAAAACAGTTTGAAGCAGCCACTAGAGTGAATAATTGGTCCGACAAAGAGAAGGCAGTGAACTTAACTGTCGCGTTTCGGGGAGATGCCTTAGATGTACTACAGACGATACCACTTGAAGAAACGGATGACTTCGAGCAGCTGAAGAAGAGGTTCGACATGCAATATGGCCACGAAAAACTAGAGCACTTGTACCAATCCCAGCTGAAGAACCGAAGGCAGAAATGTGATAAAGCCCTTCAAGAGTATAAAGTGGAGATTGCCCGATTAGTTCGATTCGCTTATCCATCAGCACCAGAGAACATGATGGAATGTCTGGGCATCCAGGCCTTTATCGATGGCTTACGCAACCCCGATATGCAGAGGACGCTTCGTTTAGCCCATTCCAAAACATTAGTTGACGCACTGACAGCTGCTCTTGAATATGAAGCAGCCACGATGGCTTACGGATACAACAGAGGTAGGACCATACAGGAAGAAGATGACAATTACAGACTTGACCAGATCGTCAACTTGTTTAAAAGTATGGTAAACAAGGAGCCGAAGAAAATCAGGTGCTGTAATTGTGGCGAGTTAGAGCATGCACAAAGTTCGTGTAAGCGTTCTACGACTCCTGCAAACCAAGAACCTCTTAAATGCAAAGCAGCCACGAAGAGTAGCGGTACAACAAAGGTAGGACCATGCAGGAAGAAGATGACGATGACAAACTTGACCAGATCGTCAACTTGTTGAGAGGTATGGCAGACAAGAAGCCGAAGAAGATCAAATGCCGGATGTTGTGGCGAGCTAGAGCACGTACGCAGTCCGTCAAAGTGCCCCAAAACTCCTGAAACCCAAGAACTCCAGTCACAGGGGAAATCAGATAGGGGTGAATATCGTGCTGATGTGAATCACCGAAAAGCCGACTCTCTGTTCAGACGGTCGTGCCCAACAGACTGCTCCCACTGCAACTAGGCGAAATCTAGGGAGCTGCAGTTTCAAGAACTACTCTAGTCAACGAGGAATGGTCACCCACTAGGATCAGAGGAGATCAGGAGAATGATCCTCGCACGGAGATGATCCGGCAATGGAAGGAAGAAAATCGGAGACCTACATGGCAAGAAGTGTTAAGATTTTCACCGACACTCAAGGCGTCCTGGAAGAAGGGCTGTTGAAAAGAGTCTTTGAAAACAATGATGGTTCCGAGATGAGGAGACAGCTAGTTATCCCGAGAACAAGAGTAGCTGAAGTACTAAAGAAGTTACACGACAGTCCATCGGGACGTCATCTGGGAGTGAAGAAAGCCCTCCAGCGAATCCGTGAGAGGTTTTATTGGATGAACCGCTCCGATGATATCAAGGACTGGCTTAAGAAATATACGACTTGTGCTACGAGTTATGGACCACATCGCAAGAGAAAGGCACCCATGAAACAGTACAATATTGGAAGCCCTTTCGAAAGGATTGCTCTAGTTATCGCTGGACCATTTCCGACGACAGAAAATAGTAGCTAATACATACTGGTTCTAATGGATTATTTCACAGAGTTGGTGGAAATTTACGCTATCCCGAACCAAGAGGCCACAACTGTCGCGGATGTCTTGGTGAAGGAATTTATCAGCCGATATGGAGTGCCCTTGAAAGTCCACAGTGACCAGGGAAGAAATTTTGATAGCCATCTATTCCAGGAGATTTGCGACAAGCTGGGAATGAAGAAGACCAGGACAACAGCATTACATCCACAGTCAGATGGAATGGTCGAGAGAATGAACAGGACTATTGGAAAATACCTATCCAAAGTAGTTTCCAGCCATCAGAGAGAATGGGACCAGTATCTTTCCCTATTCGCATTGGCTTATCGATCTGCCGTAAATGAGTCCACGGGTTAAACACCTGTTTGGACGTGAAATGAGGCTTCCTTGTGACCTGGAATTTGGCTGTCGGCCTGGAGAAGATCTAGCAGGAGAAGACTACGTGATCCAATTGAGAATAAGGCTGGACGATATTCATGAATTAGTTCGGACAAACAAACAAAGTTGCCAGCGACATAATGAAAAGTCGGTACGACACGCAGGCCACAGAAGTCGGTTGTGAAGAAGGGGACTAAGTATGGTTACACAACCCGACGAGGAGAAAAGGATTTTCTTCAAAACTACAAAAATCCTGGGAAGGTCCATACTTAATCAAGAAAATTATCAATAATATTATATATCGCATAATCAAGATCTCCAATGGAAAACCAAAAGTAGTTCACCAAAACCGACTAGCGCCATTCGAAGGAGACCATGGCCTAGAGAAAGGAGTCAACCATATTCGAGATGTGTCTGACCCTACCTTCGATGAATTTATGGGCGCGTATGGAGGTACCGGGAAAGCTAGATATGGAGTCACTTCAGAACAACGACAAGATTTGTTCACTCTCCCGGAAGATTATTCACTGGCATAGAACATCCCCGCCCGTATCAACAACGCACGAGGGTTGGCATCCGTCGGTCGAAAGAAGTTCGGGAAAAACTTGAAGAGCAGATTCCAGCCCCTGGCAAGACACTGATACTGAACCAAAATTCGCGAAACTGAACCAAAATTCGCGGTACGTCTTCTACGTGGTAACTAAAAATGAATTTCAAGATCGATCTACCTACCGAGATGTATGGGAAGCACTTCGAAACCTCCGAGACCATGTGTTCGAATCCAGCGTGGAGAAACTGGCTGTCTAAGATAGCGATTAACCAGTTGGATTGGCGAGTGATCAGGAACATGGTAGAGGTTATCTTCCAAGATACCGGTGTCCAGATATTAATTTACAGCTACAACCCCCGTTATCAGTATCCGATGAAGACGGTGCCCTGTTATTTCCATAAGATCGGAAAGTGTAGAAATGGGGCCAGTTGCCGATTCAAACTTCCAGTCTCAGCTACACAAAAGTTCCAGGAGGAACTTCCATTTAAGGAGGGGGTAATGTTACGAAATAGCACACTAGTGTAGACCCTGAATCCGACTCTGTCTAAGCCATGTAGGAACGTTAAAATTATGGCGGATGCGCAAGGATTTCTTAGAACTGTTTATGATCGTGACTATCTATACCAGTCTTATCTATAAAATGCCAGAAAGCCAATTGTTTTCTACTAGTTTTCCCGGCACCTCCGTATGCGCATATAAATTCTTCGAAGGTTGGATTTGACTCTTGTTGTAGATGGTTCACTCCTTCCTCTTTGTCATGGTCTCCTTGGAATGGCGCTAGTCGGTTTTAGTGAGATGCTCTCGGTGTTCCAATGGGGATATTGCTTATACGATAGATGATGTCGTTGATCCTCTTCTCAATTAAGTATGGACTTTCCCATGATTTCTGTAATTTTGGAGAAAACCCTTTTCACCTTGTCGGGTTGTGTGACCATACTTTGTCCCCTTCGTTGAACCTGCCTTGTAAGGCCTGCGACTTGAAGATTCGTTAGAACCAATTCGTGCACATCGTCCATCCTTTTTCTCAATTGGATTACGTAATCATCTCCTGCTAGATCTTCGCCAGAACGACAGCCAAACTCCAGGTCACAAGAAACTCTCATTTTACGTCCGAATAAAATTTTCGCAGGTGTTTCACCCGTGGACTCATTAGTGGCAAATCGATAAGTCAACGCAAATAGGGAAAGATACTGGTCCCAATCTCTCTGGTGGTTGGAAACTACTTTGGACAGATATTTTCCAATGATCATGTTCATTTTTTCGACCATTCCATCTGACTGTGGATGCAACGCTATTGTCGTCTACATTCCCAGTTTGTCACAAATTTCCTGGAATACCTGGCTCTCGAAATTAGCCAGCCTTTGCCAGATCTTCTCTGATTCTGTTGGGTGACCATTCTTCGTTGACTACAGTAGTTCTTGAAACTGCAGCTTCCCTTGATTCCTCCTTGTTGCAGTGGGAGCAATCTGTTGAGCACGGCCGTCTGGACAGGGAGTTGGCATTTCGGTGACTCACACCAGCTCGATGTTCGATGTTGAAATCGTACTATAGACGTCGTTCGATCCATCTAGCGATCGGGCACTCGAGATTCTTGAACTGCATTAACTACTTGAGTGTTGCATGATCAATCCGGATTAAGAGCTTCCTACCATAGAGATACTTACTGGTAAAAGTGTTCCACGGACTTCACTACCGCCAAATGTTCTCTTCTTGGGACGCAGTAGTTTCATTCTGGTTTGGAGAGGACTTTACTGAAATATCCCAACATTCTTTCTTGTCCTCCTTGGATTTGTGAGAGCACTCCTCCAATTCCTACGTTGCTTGAGTCAGAATAAAGTATCCCTCTGGTAATCAATATCATAATAGCGGCGCCGTGGTTAAATGACTCTTCAAAGTTTCAAAAGTCGTTTGACAGTCTTTGTTCCATTGGAAAACTATTGTTTCTTCTGTGAGCCGAGTTAGGGGCTTGGTAATGTCTCCAAACTTATAAATCTCCTATAATATCTGCAAAGTCCA
Source organism: Galeruca laticollis (assembly GCA_963921935.1). Classification (NCBI taxonomy): domain Eukaryota; kingdom Metazoa; phylum Arthropoda; class Insecta; order Coleoptera; family Chrysomelidae; genus Galeruca; species Galeruca laticollis. Next base: position 162,729,438 of record OY998177.1, on the reverse strand, counting down.
AAAAAACTCCTAATTTAGTGTTTATCGGTTGGTTGCGGCCATTGCTGAATGGAAGCAATTTTCTCTGGATCCATCGCCACTTCTTCATTGCTCACTATATGACCTATATAGCTGACTCGGTTTTGGAATAGCTGACATTTCTCCGGGCTTAACATGAGCTGGGCAGCTTGGATTCGTTTGAATACATTTTCCAAATTCTTCAGGTGCTCGTCAAATGTCTTCCCCAGTACTACAATGTCGTCCAAATAGATCAGGCATGTTTTCTCAAGATATTTTTCATGAGTCTTTTAAATATCGCAGGCGCATTACAGAGCCCGAATGGCATGACTTTGAATTGCCATCATCCAGATCTGGTGGTAAGAGCAGTCTTCTCTTTATCTTCTGGGTCCATTTCTACTTGCCAAAAACCAGACTACAGGTCGAAAGCGGAAAACAGTTTGTTGCCAGCCAAATTATCTAGCGTATCGTCGATTCAAGGCAGAAAATAGCTGTCTTCCTTCGTCACATTGTTTAGCTGGCGATAATCCACGCAGAATCTCGTAGTTCCATCTTTTTTCTTCACGAGCACTACTGGAGACACCCATGGACTAGTAGATGGTTCTATAATTTTTTCTTCTGCCATCTCTCGAATTGTTCTTTCAGTTTCCTCTCTCTTCGCTCGTGGTAGTCTTCGAGCTGATTGCCTCATTAGCTTTGCATCACCCGTTGCGATTTTGTGTTTGACGGCTGATGTTCTACCAGTATTTCCTCCTTTTGGTACGAATAGTCTCGATACTGCAAGAGAAATTCTCCCATTTTCCTTTTCTCAGCTTGATACAAGGATTTAGCAGCAACTGATAATATCGTTTATCACTCGTACTGGGATCTCTTTCGCCGACGTAACCAATCCTTTTCGAATTAGTACTCCTTTGCCAACCTCTTCGTCGTGGTTCCTTGGCTCCATCCTAACTAGTGTACCTTCCTCCAAGGTTCCCTGTAGCCGTTATACTATCATGGTTTCGCTTCGTGCAGGTAGAATGATATCTTCCTGTACAGCTACCAATACCGCGCTGCCTTCATATAGATGAAGGAATACCTCATCGGAACTCACTTTAGTTGTTCTGTTTCTAAAGTCCAATGTAGATTCATTACGTCAATTCCCAGAATAACGTCTTCTTTAATGTCAGCTACGATTACCTTATGCGTGAACTTTTCTGCGCCAATTCCCAATCGAATTTGGGTCTCCCCGGGAACGTTGGCACTCTCACCTGTGGCGGTTCGCCGTCGCAATCTCTTTGGTAAAAGGGTAAAACCTTCTTCCTGGAGTTTATTATCTCTGGTCGTATAATGGTTCTAGTTGCTCCAGTGTCTACTAGCAGAGTATATTTCCTGCCATTCACTTCGCCATCTACATATACACTGTTGTTGCGACATCTGAGAGAAGCTATCAGTATTAGAGGGTCTTTGGAACGATCATAGGTCAGTGCTGCCCCCTCGTAGCCGACCCGTTCTAGTTTTCCTGTGACTGGGGTTCTTGTTTTGCAGGAGTCCTGGGAAGCTTGCACGAACTGCGTACATGCCCTAGCTCGCCACAATTCCAGCATCTGATCTTTCTCGGCTTCTTATCCATAATACTTTTAATCAAGCTGACGATCTGGTCAAACCTGTCCTCAGAACCTTCCTTTAGGATGGTCCTAACTTTGTTATAGCCGGACACCTTCGTTGCTGCTCCATATTCAGGAGCAGCTGTCAATGCGGCAACTAATGTTTCTGGATATACTAAACGAAGGTGCTGATCGATAAACGAATCAAACTAATCGCCAATATCCACTTCATACTCTTGAAGGGCTTCGTCACGTTTCTGCATTCGGTTCTTTAGCTGGGATTGGTACAAATGTTCTAGATGTTCATGGCCATAACACATGTCCAACCTCTTCTTCAGCTGCTCGAAGCCATCCGTTTCTTCTAGTGGTATCGTCTGTAGTACATCTAAGACATCTCCCCGAATCGCGATAGTTAAATTCACCGCCTTCTCCCTATCGGACCAATTATTCACTCTAGCAGCTGCTTTTAAACTGTTTTACGTAATACGTTCACGACATTTTTCCATCGAACGTTGGGGCATTGACGCGGGTAAAACTGCGCAAATGGATTGCAAGGTTTTATTTCTTCGTTCTTCTTTTCTTCTGCTGGCGTGTCTTGTGTTCTTAAATCTGTCATATTCCTCTCTCCTTGATTTTCTCGCCCATCGTTGTCATTTTATCCTCAATATCCGATTTTAGAGACGAAATTTTATTTACGTCAGCAGCAATGTCATGTTTCATTGATAAGATATCGGCAGAAATGTCGTTCTTCATAGTTGAAATCTTCTCGTCCATGTTAACAGAAATATCGTTCTTCATAGTAGAAATATCGCTCTTTATAGTTGAAATCTTCTCGTCCATATTGGCGGAAATATCGTTCTTTATAGCAGAAATATAGTTCTTCACATTAGTTGAAATAATTTCTTCCATGGCAGAAATTGATGAGATCAAAGTGGAAGTTTTGTATAAAAATGTTTCTGGATCCCAGCCGTCACTTTCCATTGCCATTTTTAGTCTTTCTATTAATTCATTCTCCTTACCGGACGTTTCCAATTCACCATTTTCCAATTCTGCCTTTAGTTCCATCACTTTCAGGTCACTTAGTCTCTTGGCCATTTTTACGTAGCTATTTATTTATATTTATATTTCTTGGAGATCTAAATGCCAAGGTTGGCAAAGGCAGAATGGGCTCAGTGATTGGTGATTGGGGCTTGGGCGAGAGAAATGACAGGGGTGAAAGGCTGATTCTGTACTGTGAGGAGAACAATCTTATAATTGCGAACACGTGGTTCAAACTGCCACCAAGACGACTGTACACCTGAAAAGCGCCAGCGGACAATGACCAACACATTATCCGTAATCAAATAGATTACATTACAATTAACCGCAGGTTTAGAAACTCTATTAGCAAGGTTACAACAATGCCAGGTGCCGACATCGCATCAGACCACATCCCAGTGTGTGCCAACATTGTTCTACGCCTCGCCAGACCCAAAACAAAAAACTTCAGGAGGACGCTGGATCCACAACTACTAAAAGACGAAGAAACAAGAACACTGTACGAAGACCAACTTAATAAAGAACTAGAAAGTATTATCACTTCAAACGATACTAACAAACACTGGCTTGATCTTAAACAAGCGTTTAAAACCACGAACGAAAAATTTCTCTCAAAAACAAAAACAACAACTAAGAATAAGTGGATGACCAAAGATATTTTAGAGTTAATGGAAGAGCGAAGACAATGTAAAGTTCAGAACGATCACAACGGGTATAGAGCCCTCCAAAGAAGAATTCGTAATGAAACTAGAGCGGCAAAAGAGAAGTGGCTATACGAAAGATGCCAAGAGGCTGAAGATCTGAACAGACTTGGGGATAGTTTTCACCTTCATAAAAAAGTCAAGGAAATAGCTGGACTGTACAATAATAGACCGTTGGGTTTTATTAAAAAGGAGAACAACGAACTAGCGACAACCGAAGAACTGCGGCAAATCTGGAGAGAATATACAATCAGTCTCTTCAATGACGACAGGCCAGGGAACCCCGCAACAGAAATACCCACTACATCAGGACCAAATATATTAAAAAGTGAAATCATACATGCCATCAAGCTAATGAAAGATAAAAAAGCTGCGGGTCCGGATGATATGTACTCGGAAACGTTTCACTTAATTAACGAACAAAATCTAGAAACAATCGTAAGACTCTTCAATAACATCTACGACACTGGACACTTTCCTGAAGATTGGCTCCGCTCCACGTTCATCACAATACCAGAATCAAACAACGCAACCTCATGTAAAGACTATCGTCTCATCAGTCTAATGAGCCATTTTCTAAAACTATTCCTTCGAGTTCTACACACAAGACTCTATCAAAAATGCGAGGAAGTAAGCGGTGTCAGCCAGTTCGGATTTAAGAGCGGATTCGGAACTAGAGAAGCCATATTCAGTCTCCAGACATTGGTCCAAAACTGCCAAGATCAAAGAAAAGATGTCTTCATGTGCTTCATTGACTACGAAAAGGCATTTGACAACGTTAAACACAATCTTTTGATAACGTACCTCAGAAATTTGGGACTAGATGGAAAGGACGTAAGACTGATTGGTAATCTGTATTGGCACCAAAAAGCAGAAATTCGAGTAGGCAACACTGAGACAACTGAAGATTTTGAAATTAGGAAAGGGGTTCGCCAGGGATGTGTCCTGTCCCCAATGTTATTCAATTTGTACGTGGAAAGGGCATTCTCCGAGGCAATTTCGGACAGCCCCTTTGGTATTAAAGTAAACGGAATCCCCATTAACAATATCAGATATGCGGACGATACCGTAATAATAGCAGAAAACGCACAAGATCTGCAAAGTCTGTTGGATCGGGTTAACGAAGAAAGCAATAGACTAGGTTTGAAAATTAACATCAGCAAAACCAAGTTTATGATTGTCAGTAGAAACGATACTCCACAGACTCGAATTCATATTAATGAAGAAAATATCGAACAGGTCACACAGTTTAAATACTTGGGATGCATGATCAATAAAGAATGGGATCCGGATCAAGAGATAAGGTGCAGGATCGAGCAGGCTAGAACAACATTCCTAAGACTTCGTAAGTTCCTTACAGACAAGAACTTGGACTTCAACCTCAGGTATAGGATGATAAAGTGTTATATTTGGTCCGTTCTCCTATACGGGGTTGAGGCATGGACGTTAAAAGCAGCAATCATCAACAAAATAGGAGTCCTTCGAGATGTGGACCCTGCGCCGAATGTTGAAGGTGTCGTGGGTCGACCATGTGAGAAATGAGGACATTCTCCGAAGAGCCGGTCTAACGGATCGAGAACTTTTCGAAAATATCAAGAAAAGAAAAATAGGTTATCTCGGACACATACTGCGCGGAGAACGCTACCATTTTCAACGCCTCATTCTTCAAGGTAAAATAGAGGGAGGGGGAAGAGGAATAGGCAGGAAAAAATTATCATGGCTTAGAAATATTCGTCAATGGACAGGGATAAAGGACTTCCAAACATTGCAGTATGCTGCAATTAATAGAAACATATGATAGGAATAGAGAAGATGAACGCCTACGCAGGAATCTGCACGGCACTAGAAGAAGAAGATTTATTTATATTGCCCCTACACCTGACACCAATGTAATGGTTTTCTTATTAATTTAAAAGTTTTTATTACGACGGGTAGGATAAATTCATAAACAAGGTATGTCTACTCACTTAATTTACTTATTCACTAATTTATATTATATACACGGTATATTCACTTACATTAATTCATATACACTTTACTACTGTTTATTTTCTTAGACTATTCACTTGTTCACTGTTTATCTCACGAGATCAAATTATAAACTAACTCCTCCTGCTGGTCGGTAGTCTTTATATATGTTTGAGGTTAAGCTCAAAACAAATAAAAAAGTTAGACTCAAGATCTTTATTTAGCAATTGTATTAGCCAAAGACGCTGGTATTTGATGGCAAAAGTTGAGAATCTGTATGTAGCGCGAATTTCAAAAAAAAAATTTACAGTATAAAACATTAATTAACTAACCTGGGAAACCAAAAATGTATCCGCGGAAACACATATTACCAGTAAAAATTCAATATGAAAAGTGTGAAAATTCTAATATTTACGTCAACTTTTTTAACAACGTTGCCAAAGTTGACAATAGAAAAATTAAAAAAAAAAAGAATATATCAACTACTGCTTCTTATTTTAAAGGTCTCAGCTGACAAAATTATTCAGCTCAAACCTATTAACTACTCTAGGTGTAAACGAGTAAATGATCTAACCTTTATGGCTTAAACAGTAAACATATGTTTTAAAGATCGCTCCCCGACACCTTACACATATCAATGAATAACCTATACACGTATGTGGTATACCTATTTAAGCCCGTATTACTGAATAATGTGCCGGGTCAATGTTTCGCAATTCGTGCGCGCGAGAATTTCGAAACGTCGACCCGGCGCTTTTTTTGCAAACTATTGATAGCTGTTCATAAAAAAAATTTTCTTTGCAAATTGTGCATATATTCCTAATAACATATGTGGTATCCTTATTTAAGCCCGTATTACACAATAATGTGGATTGAAATCGCGAGCGAAGCGAGCGCGCCGGGTCGACGTTTCGCAATTCGTCCATTGCATTAAATGTGTTTGCATATTTCCACCTTCAGGCAATATCATTCGACATAACCGTCTTAAAAGTCTAACCTTGTTTGATAAAGTTGATTTTTGATGATATTCTTTTAATGCTTCCCACGATGCTTTTGTCGATGTTTTATTCTTAATATGAACAATTTGATCGCCTTCAACAAACAAACCAATATATGCACGTGCTTTACCGTCTTTTTATTCCATACCTCTAGTTGAGTTCTATCTGATGGGGCTTTTTCGATGATTGTTGTCCATAAATCTTCTTTTATTAATAAAAGTTCCATTTTGTACTTCCAGACTTGATAGTTTCCATCATTTAGTTTCGTTACATGCACTTTTATCAAATTTTTGTGTTTTTATACTTTATTAAAACTTAAAAATATATGCGCCAATTAAATTATTGATGTTTCCCATAACTCGATTACAATTTTCTGGGCCCATAAACTGTTTAAATAAAGCAGATGATTTGGAATTACTAAAATGTGAATTGCAATGAGAAATGAAATACATGCGCTTTTTTCTTAGTTATATAACACAATGAATATGTCATTCACTTATTAAATGTGACAATTGAAAATAAGGTACTGTTCACATAATTTATTATAAATTCAAATGATATAAAGTTAATTGTAGTAAATTTAACTAGATGTTGCAATAACTAACAGTTTTATACTCGACTGAGAAATTCTTTTGCATTCTCAAATGATTTTTTTGCTCGCTGGCGCTAAACTCATTCTCGAATGTAAAAGTATCATATCCCAGTCTAGAATTAAAAATAACTGAACGATGAAAATAAAACAATTTAATTTATTAAAAACTTCATTTATTTGATTTAATGTTCAATTCAAACTGATTGACACAGTAGCTTTTTCAAAACGAATGAGGGTATAATATTTAAAAACGTTTTAATATATTTTTTTTCTTACAGTGCCATATCCGTGATCGGACGTAGGCGACCTCTCACTTCTACCTGTGTTGTGCTCTCCAGTTAACACAGATAGAAGGGACCTACAGTTTAACGACGGATCCGAACGTTATGTTGAGACGCTGTACTAGGCAGAATACTGTCGGTGGATTGCCATTGCCTTCCGACAGGTGGCTCTCCAAATTTTTAATTATGATGTTAACTAGGCCCGGGTTTGATCCCGGGGCCTAGAACCATTCCACTAGCCTACGGAGACCACTACAGTCAGAGACATCTGCTACAGTGCATAAATACAGAATTCATCGTTCAGTATGGATCTTCATCAAGTAAAAGCCTCATCTATTCAATTTTTTGAAAATAACTATTTAGACGCCTTAGTTGGGTTATTTAAAAGCGCACAAATTGCAATCTAAAGTTGAAAATCAAAATTAAATAATTTTTGTGGCTAAAGACTAAGTTTTCTATGGCCAAAACTTCACACAAACATATACAACAGGTGTGTACAGGGTGTTTTCAAATGACACTTACAACGTTTGCATGTAGCTACCTCTCGTGAAATTGGACAAGATGATATAGGGATTGAGGGGTCCAACGCATTTACTTTTCGAAATACAGGGTGTTAAAATTATGAAAAGTATAATGTTTCAAATTGATAACTTTAAAATGGATGAATATATTGATCTGACATTTGGCAGGTTGTTTTTAAATGTAAAATGGCATATTTTAATGGAAAAACATGATTCAATTCTTGATCCAGTGGTGTACATTTGGAAGAATATGTCACCTTTCCCCTTCCATTTTTTACGCCACTGGCATTTGAAGCTATTTTTATTTGATTTTGTATTCCTCAATAGTTTTCACGTAAAAAACGCACAACCTTTACATATAAAAAAATTTGTAGTTTTCAAGATATTTAATGTTTTTATGAAGTCTGCAAGATCACTTTTATATAAAAAAAAGTTTCTTGAATGTTTTTTAACAACTACCAAACTACGAATGGTTAGAATATGTAACAGGAACTAATTTGTCAAACAGTAATGCATATAAAACATTGAGAGAGGATTGTTGAAAATACTTTTCCAAACTTATGATTTTATTAACAAAAGAATTAATGACAATAAGATAATTACAAAGTTAAATAATATCCCATTCAAACATAATTTTTAACTAAGCAGACAACAAATTACAGAAGATGTTCAAAATGTTGTCCATTTACATTTACACATAATCTGCAACGTTTTCTCATTGAAAATCGCATGGATTCTTGCTATCAATGCCTCCTCCATATAGTAGGCTATGGATGTCAATAATGAAATGGTAAATGTCATTTTGTCTAACGCCAAAACGAATTATTTGTAATTAAATTGGTTTCTGCAGCTTTCACACTTTTGGTTATGATGGATCATACTTTTGAAGAAATGGCTGATGTGCAACTAATATACGGGGAAGCGAGAAATAATGGTAGACGTTCCGAGCTCTTCTATAGAGAGATATCCAAATCGACCTAGATTTCCATGTCACACAACATTTTCTCAAATTGACAGGAAATTGCGAGAATTTGGACAATTCAATTCAAAATTACAAGGTAGCGGTAGAAAACAAACTGTAGTCTGTTCTAGACCGTATTGAAAATAGACCCGATTTAAGCACTCGCACCATTGGCACATCTTTAAATGTAAGTAACTCAACTATGTGGAATATTTTAAATGAAAAGCAGTTGTATCCTTATAAGTATACCCAAGTTCAGGGCCTAAAACTAACAGATTGTCCTCAAAGAGTGGAGTTTGCCAATTGGTACACCCAAAAATGTTTAGAAAATAGGAATTTTACTGAATTTGTTCTATTAACTGATGAAGCCCAATTCACACGTGAAGGAATTTTTAATTCAAGGAATAGCCACGTGTGGGATGATGAAAATCCATATATTATTCGACAACGTGGATTTCAGGAAAAATTCTCGCTTAACGCGTGGGCAGGCATTCTTGGAGATTGTATAGTGGGTCCATATTTATTACCTAATAAACTCAATGGTAATATTTATTTTATTTTTTGAGACAAACCCTGCCTGATTTACGGCATTGTACCATTGAAAATAGGGCGAATATGGATAATGTATGGTTTCAGCACGATCGGGCATCTGTACATCATTCTCCAGCGACCAGACAACTTATGACCCAACAATACGGAAACAACTGGATAGGTAGAGGTGGATCCAATATGTGGCCTGCGAGGTCACCGGATTCAAATCCAATCGATTTCTTTCTGTGGGGTTACATGAAGTCCCTAGTCTACGATACAATAGTAGGAACGGAGGAGGAACTGATGAGGAACTGATAGCAAGAATCCATGCAGCTACAGAAATTATTTCCGGCAATCGCCAGTATTTCCAAGGTATGCGATTTTCAATGAGAAAACGTTGCAGATTATGTGTAAATCTAAATGGACAAAATTTTGAACAGCTTTTCTAATTTGTTGGCTGCTTAGTTAAAAATTATGTTTGAATGGGATATTATTTAACTTTGTAATTATCTTATTTTTTATTGTTATTAATTCTTTTGTTAATAAAATCACAAGTTTGGAAAAGTATTTTCAACAATCCTCTCTCAATGTTTTATATGCATTGCTATTTCTCAAATTAGTTCCTGTTTCATATTCTCACCATTAGTAGTTTGGTAGTTACTAAAAAACATTCAAAAAAATATTTTTTTAATAAAAAGTGATCTTGCAGACTTCAAAAAAAACATTATATATCTTAAAAACTACAAAATTTTTGATATGTAAAGGTTTTGCGTTTTTCACGTGAAAACGATTGAGAAATATAAAATCAAATAAAAATAGCTTCAAATGCCAGTGGCGTAAAAAACGGGAGGGGAAAGGTGACATATTCTTCCAAATGTACACCACTGGATCAGGAATTGAAACATGTTTTTCCATGAAACCACGCCCTTTCACATTTAAAAACAACCTGCCAAATGTCAGATCAATATATTCATCCATTTTTAAGTTATCAAATTAAAACATTATATTTTTCATAACTTTAACACCCTGTATTTCGAAAAGTGAATGAATTGGACCCCTCAACCCCTATATCATCTTGTCCAATTTTACGAGAGGTATCTACATGCAAACGTTGTAAGTGTCATTTGAAAACAACCTGTATTTAAAAATTGATGTGTGTTTTTTATTGCTTTTTTGTCTTCCACGTTTAACTATAGTTAGTCAATCAAAACACAAATTTACTGTTTCGACCCTTACTTTGTGGATTCTACTCATATTTCTTTTTTAAATGAAACTAACTTTTTCTAGATAATTCCACAATATATTGAAAATATGGTAAAAATTCTAAAAAATTGACAATTGTTCCGATATTACTATCATCGTCATTTGAAGTTGTTGGATTTTCAAAAAATTTATATTCGCTAAGCAGGACTATACAAAACCGGTAAACATGATAAGTTACCTATGAGGCAGAAAAGTTTAGGGACGTATGATCTAAATTGAATATCGAGGTTGCAAAACATTTTCAAAAATGAGAATTGATTGAACAGATTTCTGTAGCGTATATAAACAATTACGCATAAACAATTACGCCCATATGATGGAGGAAAATTTAAAAGAAAACCATTCGCTTATTTTCCTTCATTAACATAAATATTTTACTAAAATCTCTCTCAATAATATGACAATATGACGAAGATATCACAGAACATTGAAAGCCGCTTATAAACACCTGACTATTTCTCAAGCTTTCCACTTCGATTTCAGACATTTTGTATGTCTCATGGGTTCTACGAATGGATTTGTTCGTTTATTAATGCTGTTTGTTGTAGGTATGTGATTAGATAGAGAAGAAGGAAGAGGAAAATGTCGCTTTTCATGTTGATATACTGTTAAATCCGGTTATTCATACACTTACAAATAAGGGAATGGTTGAAAGGTGAATGAAAAGAATTTTTTATTTGAAGTTAGATTAATCGCAATGGCAACGGTAGAGAAAACATTCTATAAAATTTTAGCAAGGGAACTAAAGTTATGTTCTGCGTACTAGGAATGGAATTTAAAAAAAATAGATATTCGTGGAATTGTGTGAAAGTTATTTTTACTTCCGAACACCCAATATCAGAAAAGGAAGTATTGTAATGGTGCATAAAAAAGTCGGGATTTTTGCGGAAATATCCGTTTCATGACTATGTAAGTCGACTGACCAAGTTTGAGCATGATATCGGTGCGAATGAATATCATCAATTTTTGGCCGCGGTACATCTACATTAAGGAGTTGAGACATCATTTTCAAATTTTGAATTTAACAGTTTATGGACATAATGCAGACTCCAGTTACTTTTGGTGGAGATACGTCAACGGGAAGTGGTAGTTTACTTGAAGCGTCAAACAGTTTTTCTTAATTTTGGGGATCCAAATTATAAAATAATGGAAACTTCTTCAAATACTACTCGAAAATAATTAAATTTGGAACAACTTTTGTTTAAAACATTTTTTCCAAAAATTGTGTAGTTTGAGAAAAAAAAAGTTCTTGAATATGGTCGATTTTAATAATTAAAACTAATATTTAGTGAACAATTGCAAGCTATCTTCAAAAGCACGATTTACATTTCGTAACACATTTTCTGTTTAAGCGTATAACTGTTTTCTATACACTCTATCTTTTATGTAACCAGAACCAGAGAAAAGTCTACTTTATTTAAATCCGGAGATTGTGACGGCCACCTTATTGGTCCTCCCCTTCTGATTCATTTTTTAGGAAAATTATTGTTTAAATGTTGAGTTACTAGAAAATTGTGGTGTTATTTATTTAAAAACGTCTTTATTTCAATCATTTATAACTATATGTACATGGATGTTGAAAGCCGATGGAAATTTATACTGGAAAGCAACCAGAGGGGCCTTTCTGTGTCAGTAACAAGCCAAGTGACGTAGTTAAGAGACTGATTGAGCCTTTATTTGGGTCTGGTCGCAACATAACTGCCGATAATTGGTTTACTGATAGAAATCTCGTTGATGCTCTAAAAAAAGAAAGTATCCGATAATGGCACCGTCAGAAAAATTAAAAGACACCTACCATCTGAATTTGTGGCTATTAAAAAAAGGACACAATTCACCAGTTTTTTTGGCTTAAGTGATGGAAAGACATTAGTATCGTATGTTCCACATCAAAAAAGAACGTGATTCTTGTGTCAACGCTTCATAATGACAACACCATCGATCCTGATTCCGAAGAAAAAAAGTTACCTGAAATTATTACATTTTATAACTCAACGAAAGGAGGCATTGACACTGCAAACAAAATGTGTGCTACTTTTGATGTGTCCCGAAATATCAAGCGTTGGCCAATGATAATATTCTTCACGATGCTAAATGTGGATGGTATCAACTCTCAAGTAATTTACCTTGGTAACGATCTGGAATCATTGCGCAGAAGAATGTTCCTGAAAAAATTGGCCCATGAACTAACAATTGGAGACCTAAGCCGAAAAAGCTTGAAAACCATTGGAATGTCCATCGAACTTCAAAACAGGCTGAAAAGATTTCATCCCTCATCCTAAGATGAAGAAACACCCCCTAAAAGAAGAAGATGCTCAACTTGCACCAGCGAAACCGGTTTAAGAAGGCTGACAAACCATGTATGCAAGAAATGCATTACTGCTTTTTGCTTATACCATACAAATATGGTGTTGTTTTACTGGAAAAGTTACAGCTCCCCTCCAGGAAGCTGAGTGAATAGATATTACTCTCCTAAAGTAAAATATTTTTATTTTTGACACGATTTGCTAACTGTCTTTTTTTACTTTTCGATTATATATTGTACATTGTTCAAACTATGTATTTGTATAGATTTTATGTAATTAATTTCCCTAAATTTTTTTCTATTGGTTTTATATCAAATAAATATATTTTTGCAAACATTTTAATTTTTTTTATTGTTTACACTCCTAATAAAGATATTACCAACTTATTAGCTGCAAAAATTAAATCAATTTTTTTTATTTTATTATTAATGTGCGCCTGTAAAGCATATTGCGCCCGAGCACTATAGTCACCATATTGCGCCCGACGGAAGGTTAAAACTTAAGCTGTCATTTTGCGTATCTCATTGTATACCCAAAATGTTTGTGTCCATCCTAAAGATAAGATCCCGATTAACTATGCGTTTTTTCGTGGCCCATTTAGTCAAATCAAACCCACCTAAACTAAACAAATCAACCGATTCATGGTAGAGCCGAATGGCACAATCTTCCGTGTCCAGACTTGAACAAAGATCGTCCATATACAAATTTCGGGAAACAGCCTTTGTCGCGAAAGGATATCTGCTACCCTCATCCTGAATTAGTTGTTTCACCGTTCGTAATGCTAAATAAGGTGAAGGCTTTAACCAGTGGCGGCTCCTTCATTAGGTCATTGGGGCAATGACCTCCCATTAAAAAATAATTTGAAAAAATATTTAAATAGATATATAAAAAACTAAAATATACCCACCATACATATAGTATAGTATTAAATACTAAGACTGAGTATTTCTCTTAAATAAAAAATAAAATTTACCTAAAATGTTTCAAGACCCCGTGTAAACGTTTGTCAAGACAACCGTGTAAACGTTATTTGGACCTACATCTCTGCGAAATTCAAAATAGCAAAACGGGCTGGTGTGTCCATCGATGATCTCAACGCGTTAGATGGGGACGGAATCTGCCGAACGTTGACAATCTTCGTAACGTGAAAGAAACACGGCCGAAGTTTACATCTCTTGGATCAATAGCCCGGGTTAATATGGATGATGAATAGACTTACGTCGTTCGATTATTACACGCTTAGAAAAGAGATGAGTAGAGGGGTTGGCAGGCTGCGCTATATTTTGATTTAAAGGAGATCATTTTGAAGTCAAATAAGATTTGTGTTTTGATGTAATAAGTTGTTATTGTTATTATTTTGATTTTTGATTCGTTTTTTTGAGGGCTTGTGTTTTAATCATTTGGTGTTATTTTATTCTACGCCTTATATCATGTCTGTGGTGCAAATGGTTCAAAATTTGAGAACGAAAAGTTAATTAAATTTTGAAAAACTATTAAAACTAAAGGAAGGTGATCGTCCTCTTCCAGATTTAAAAATTAAACAGACTAGCAAGGACCCGGGAATATTTCGTGGACTTATAAATTTTGTTTCAGAGCTGGATCCAATATTCAAAGAATACTTGGATAAGGCTACGGTTTTTAAGGGTACTTCTAAAACTGTACAAAATGAATTACTTGATTCAATGTTGTCGGTGGCTCAAGAACAACAAATTGGTGATTCAGTCAGCCGAATATGTCGCAGTCCAGGTGGATGAAACTACTGATAGCTCGAACAGAACTCAAATTACTTTTATTATACGGTACATTTTATCCGGTGTCGTTCACGAAAGGTTTATAAAATTTGTAAATCCTACCGGCACCACAGCCGAACATATATCGGAGATAATTTTTAAAGAATTAGAGGTACTAGAAATTAATAAAACACCGGAAAAGTTAATTGGACAGAGTTATGATGGAGCTTCTACTATGAGTGGTCGATTAGGCGGACTACAAAAAAAAATTAAAGAACGATATCCTCAAGCAAATTTTATTCATTGTTATGCTCACCAATTAAATTTAATTCTGCAAAAAGCAGCAAGTCATAATAAAAATGTCAAAGTTTTTTTTGCCAATTTACAGGGATTTTCCACATTTTTTAGTCGATCTCCAAAACGTACAGCGATTCTCGATGAATTTGTTAAAGTACGTTGACGATAACTGAGGTTGAAGAAGACTCAAATACAATTAATCAAGCAATAGGATTAAAAACTTTTTTGCAAAGCGTGGATTTCCCTTATTGGCTAATTTTTTTCCATTTAATAATGCCTAATTGTGAAGTTCTTTTTAATCAACTTCAAAAACATGGTATTGACGTGATATTGGTGAAAAAAATATAGACTCATTTAAAATATCAATTCAAAAAGTCAGAGACCATATTTTATTAAATGAAATATTTCCCGAAGCACCTTCATCTTCTTCAACACTTGGTGCAACAAGACCAAGGAAAAATGAAGACTCAAAGCGCCAAATTGCTTTGCAGGTTTGCGACATAATAATTTCTGAGATTAACCACCGCTTTAGTTTCAGTGATCATTTAGTGATTGGTCAGTTATTTCACAGCGACCAGTTCGAACAATATAAAATTAATTTTCCAGATCGTATTCTTAAGTCAATAAGAGAAAACTATTCTAGTATTAATTAATTAAAACGAAAAACTGAACTTCAAGTTATTTATGAACGCGACGATTTTAATAAGAGTTCAGGAGATGTGCCAATGCTGCAATTGTTTATTAATAACAATCTCTCGGAAACTTTTTCGGAAATTGTAAAATTGTTGACTATTTTATGTACATTACCAATGACAACTGTAGAAAGCGAAAGATGTTTTTCTACATTAAAGAGAATCAAGACATTTTTGCGTAATACTATGGGACAGGAGAGATTGTCGGCGTTAGCTATGTTTAGCATAGAAAAGCAATTTGTGAATAGTATTCATAATTTTAATGAAAGGGTTATTGATCACTTTGCAAATACAAAAGATCGAAGGCTTCACTTAAATTTCAAAAAGATTTAGATTAATTATCATTTAATTTAAGTTTGTCATATTTAATATGTATAGAAAAGAATAAAATGTGGTTGTTTTTTAAGAGAGCATTATTTTTATATAAAACAAGCGTGGCCCAAAATTGTTTTGCCTCTCTGGCTTTGGAAAAGAACTCCACAAATTTTGCGTTTTCAGCAATTTGAACGACCTCTGGGCAGAAATTGGGCATGGTTTTTCGAAATATTTCCGCCCACGGCGAATAGGCCTCCGGGGGACTGGTCAGTGTCGTTCTGTATTTTAAGATTTTGGTCACATCACCTATGACCCCCTATAAAATTAATCACGAGCCGCCACTGGATTTAACCCAAATGCTACAACTCTAATCTCATAGGTCTCTATGTCATCTTCCAGATTAAATGGCCACAATAACATTTGGTAACGCCAGTGATCTTCAATCGTATTAATCTGTCTGTACATTTGCCTAATATCGGCCGTAATCGCGATTTTAAATAATATGAAATTTAATAATAGGTTAAAA
Organism: Galeruca laticollis; assembly: GCA_963921935.1. Lineage (NCBI taxonomy): Eukaryota > Metazoa > Arthropoda > Insecta > Coleoptera > Chrysomelidae > Galeruca > Galeruca laticollis. The sequence continues at coordinate 162,713,138 of OY998177.1, read as the reverse complement.
ATATCTGTCTGCAATTTTGGCCCGCTATATAAAATATCGTTCAAGGAAGTATCATTATCGGAAGGAGTACTTGCACCTGAAACAATCCGTACCGGTGTACTGGAACTACTTGGCTTAATCACTGGATGATGTTCAATATAATACACGGGACCATTATCATTTTAACTCTTCACTAAACCCATATGATCTTGACCGATAAAATCTTCCATGGTATAGAATCTTTAAAAAGATAACTATTTCACTTGTACTGATCTATAAGAATCTCCTAAACTATTTGGAGAATTTTTGAAAGGTAGCGCAACTGAATAAGGACCCGAATTGTCTCGTCTATACGTCTTTGAAAATATTTTCTCACAATCGACTTCTTCCGGCTCAATTAAAGGTCGTTTAGGTTCAATTTCCCAAAATTTCATTAAAAATTGTTCCAGTGCCTGTTCTTGTTGTAACGTGAAAAAACTGTCGCTGAAGGCATTAAAATTGGAACTTGACCCATGCCTACATAGCCGAAAACCGTCTGAATGGCTATTGATGAACTCGACGTTCCCATTATTTTATTATTCTCCAATATTGATGCAAAAAAATCAGCTTTAAGAATCCCATGAATTTTCCCGGGTTGAACAAACTTATCATCCGCCAAAGAAACCCCATGTAAGTCCAGAATCGCCCCCACGACAACCTTATATTTTGGCAACCTATTCGTAATTTTATCTATTAAAATTGCATTAACCGAAAAAATGTTATCTAAATTATGCCGTGATTTTAGTCGTACTTAACCCTTAAACTGAGGAAAATTAGTTTGAAATGATTAACCCTAGCCGTTTGCAACACCTGACTGTTAATAAATTAACTTGGCTACCCGAATTTAAAATAAATCGCGCAGTGCTATGTGGAACAGCACTATTGATAATTCTAACAACTATCGTAGAAAGCAAAGTAGTATGAGTTGCAACATTGTCCTCTTCTAGAGTTGAACACAGTACCACTTCAATATCTCCTTTGGAACTGGGAACATTTTCTCCAATCCACTGGTTTCCTGAAAATATGTTGAATAATTGTCGAAAATGTCGTCTTATACCATTCATAATATTCCTATGATCATTTGGTTATTCTTACTGAAGAACTTTTATTTTATATGATTGGTAGATGAAGCTGGCGGCATTTCAAATGTGTATCAAAACACTATAAAAAATTAGTGTTTTTAAATGAAACTCAAGGTCTCTAGTTAATTCCAGAATATAATACAAGTTATTGAAAATTCTAAAAAATTGTATTATATTGTGGAATTAACTAGAGACCTTGAGTTTCATTTAAAAACACTAATATGAGCATATTCCACGAAGTAAGGGTCGAGACAGTCAATTTCACTATAAAAAATGTTCCACAGAATAGTATTTAGAGTTATTCAAAAGTTTTTCTGTTAAGTTTTGTGATTCCAAAAAGTATAAAATATGTTCTAGCAAATGATTTTTTATTTTGTATCAATACAGAAAGAACTTTCCAGCATTTCAAGCGGGTATACTGAAAACAGTCTGTCAGTAACATTACCTGCATCCTCCACCCCTTCATTTCATTTCCCCGGAACAACTGGAAATTTTGTTAGCTATTAAACAATAGGTGGAAATTTAATTCTGTTTTTGTTCCCCGAAGGCATCGATGGCCAATAATTAAAAATTCACGTTTATTTAGTCACGTCACAAAAGCAAAGCATACACGCAAAAATTGAAAAACTTATTCTATTGTTAACTTTCCGATTCTACAGTCAACAAAAATATTAATTTGCTATACAATAAACTATGGTCTGCCCAACAAATTATCAAATATTCAGCAGTTTATACACATATGTACAGGTATCAATAAACTAAACAAAACGGGTGGTCTAAAATGCCAAAAAATTATCTCATCGGAACATTTTTATGATATTATTGGAATCATTAACAATAAGGCTCATTAAGAATATTCACATTTACTTTGGACTTTATAGTAACTGATTCTCGGTACAATTTTATCTCACATAAAATCAATTACAAAAAAAATGTTTGTCATGTTAACAGCTCTCAAAATAGCTATTTATGTAATTAGAGCGCAAAGTGATAGATTGCCGTTGTCGCTCGAAATACACACAATATTTTTTCTACAAACACAGCTTTTGAAAAAAAAAACACTCGATACCTTATTGAACATAATATTATGGACATAATAGCAGTTGTGCAGTTCGTTTTTGCCAATATACACCTTAAAATTTTCGCTCTTCAAAGTGATTTAATATGTTTGTAACATATGTTCTCCCCCGGCTTGAGACTCTTCCTCAGGTTGTGGTATTCGACTCCAGTTAATGTATTTTTATAGCAATCACTGGGATGGGGTGAACAATCGATATTAAATTTGACGCCACCAGCTTTTTAAGCGATACTTAAATTAAACAAAAAAACGAAAAAGGGTAAAAGCTGGAAAACCTTATATTTACTTTAACTTAACAAAACGAAATACTAAAAATATTTTAACGCGATGGTCCAAGTTAATATCAATTGCTGCAAATCAAATATCAAATGTTCAGCAAATTATATTTATTAATAACTCAATCGATAATTCACATTAACTGCATATCCAAAATACAAAACGAATACGAACGCCGTTATACAATAAAAATCTCCAATTCTAGATTTCCATGAATTGAATATAAAACAAAGGACTTATCTTGGCGAGGTTCTGGAATTATTCAGCTCTCAGCTAGGTCCTAGTCGATGGAGATGGGGTCCTGAATCCATCCCGGCCGGTTTTGTGTTGGTTTATCGGTGTTGTTTGTTCATAGGGCCTACCCAGGGGCTGCAGAGCAGCAAATAGGTGAAACCACAACGATGTAGGTATAACTTATAAATTTTACTGATAGGAAGAGACTTCTCCAATGTACTATATCGTTCAAATACACGAAATTTGGAAGAGAAACAAGTTTTTTAATTTCGAAACATTAGTACGACGAAATTAAAATACTATAGTCCGATAGAAATCGTAACAGGCGATCGGCTTGTTACACCCCCTCTCCTCGGAGAAAAAAAGAAATTCGAAGAATTACTTCTTTTAAACATAAACAGTCTACGAAGAAAAGTAGCCAAAACATCAATATTGTGGTGATTAGCAAAAGAAGAAGATGTGCTTACATGTTCAAAAAAATAGTGGAAACAAACGAGAAATGAAAATGTAAGAGCAATGAGAAGATAATAAAACAAGAAAAGAGCAAAATGCAGTAAACTCAAAATGTATATAATAGGAGAGTATTCCTATTAGCGATAATAAACCATTGCAAATGATATGCAATTATAATCAAAACATTGAAACAAAATGCGGCAATCAATTATAAATGGAGTTCGTTCCTATTAGCAAAGCGAAAAAAATTAGAGATTAATCTATTGGTACCGTTCTGAGATCCTAAAATATAAAAAAAATTAATTAGAGGGGTAGCCTCTACCAAAATATGAGATGCTAACATATCAACGATAAGACAAGAAAACAACTACATTTCTCATCTACAAAAAAAAAATAATCACTAAGTGTGATTGATATAGGGTGCTTAAGATCTCAGGTACACTAAACTCAAAAGAAAAAATTTAAATAAACTAAAGTAAGTAAGGAAAAAATATCAGAAGAGTAAGGTTAACTCAGACTCATAGATTGATGAGAGCATCAACCATGTAGGAAAAACCTCGCGAAATATAGAAAAAAATACAAGGTAAGGGATAGAAATCTACTAAGAAAATTTTTTAACGTGACTAAAAATGTGTATGTGTTTTTAAAATAGATTACGTAACTATAAAGAAAAATAAAAAGAGAAAAAAAATATAACAAGCCTTGGCCTTTCCCCCCTTTCTTACCATCGGAAAGTTTGGAGAGAAGAAACTCACCAATACAGAACCAAGTGCTAGGAAATTAGCGATAACACACACATAGTACTCAAAACAGAAATTGTAAGATATATGGAAGAAAACATTATAAATCGGAAACACTTTCGCTATGTAAGTAACGAAAATATAAACTGTAGTATTCCAAACCACATAGAAAGTTACCCAAAAAAAAATAGTTTTGTCAACAACTCGAAAAGAAAACTAATGTATGCCTTAATAAAATACTATCAGTATGTATCAGTACACCAAAATAATCGATAAATTGTCGTGCAACAAAAAGAACGTGTTATTATCGTATCAAAATACAGGGAAGATAAATATAACTAAAGCGTATACTGAGAACAAAAACGCTACCAAGCAAAAAGATAATTTCTCAGTACTCACACAATTAATAAAGGCACTGCTGCAAAATAATCTGAATCCAAAATTTACCTGAAGCAAGGAAGTCCAGAAAATATTTGAGCAATAGAGGGACAATAAAAATAAAGCGTATACTGAGAACAAAAACGCTACCAAGCAAAACAGAATTTCTCAGTACACACACAACAAAAAAGATAAGGGACTACTACAAAATTAACTGAATCCAAAATTTGCCTAAAGCAAGAAATTTCAGAAAATATTTGAGTATAAAGATCGTTCCAAACTAAACTGATTCTAAAGGTGCCTAAAGCAAGAAAATCAATATCAAAACATATCAAACGTTATCAAAGTTGTTAGCTATTACAACTTTTTTCAATACAGAAAACAATTAGTAGACAAATTCCTTAATGTCAACTATTATCGCAAATATACTTAATTACCTTCACGAAACACAAAAAACTGACCATCATAAAACTTGTAATATCTTCCTGACGAAAATAACAGTTACGGAAACTATATGAACTTGAAATTTTGAAGCAAATTTTATCATAACACTGCGTCTATAAAAATGTGAAATATAACTGGAATCAAATTTAAGTTAAAGTAATCAAAAAAATTAAGTTGATAATTGAAACTAAATAAACTTTTAATATAGATTACACACACCATCTCAGTAATCAGCAAAAAATACAATTAACTGGGGCGCCACTTTGTAACATATGTTCTCCCCCGGCTTGAGACTTCCTCAGGTTGTGGTATTCGACTTCAGTTAATGTATTTTTATAGCGATCACTGGGATGGGGTGAACAATCGATATTAAATTTGACGCCACCAGCTTTTTAAGCGATACTTAAATTAAACAAAAAACCGAGAAAGGTTAAAAGCTGGAAAACCTTATATTTACTTTAACTTAACAAAACGAAATACTAAAAATATTTTTTCTACGTCCATGTCTGTAAACGTCAAAAATCGCACTGTCAACATTCCTTGTAAATGACATTTAACAATAACATGCACGTAATGAGATCTCATAACATACACGTGCGTTTTGAGAAGAAAACTTAAACTTCTTGGTTTAATTAAATTACAATCAAATTTTTATTTACGTAAGACTTTATTTGGTCTATTTACATAAATTTAGTCAATTAAAAAACATAAAAACTTTTAGCATTAGCGAGATGTATTTAGGATTGAAAGAGTGATGCCCCTAAATGTAGGCAGCACATCATGCAATTTCTTTAAAAATAGGACACGTTTTCTTAAGTAGTATGCTATGAAAATAAATGTGTAGTCATTTATATTGTCAGTTTCTTGAACAAAATATAATACAATTATAAATAACCGGTCATCGCCATTAAATAATAAAGCAGAATCGATTTACAATAATTGTTCAGTTGTTATTAACAACTATTATAATAAAGTTTAAATGATTGCGATGTTTTTTACTTAATGGAAGAAAATGAATGGGCGTAAAAAAAGTATAGTACGTTACACGAGTTGTAAGCCCATTACGCACTCATGAAATTTATGCACTCGCCGCTGCGCGGCTTCGTGCATAAACTTTTTCATTTCGTGCGTAATGGGTTACTTACAACTCTTGTTACGTAATATACTATTAACGCGATGGTCCAAGTTAATATAAATTGCTAAAAATCAAATATCAAATGTTCAGCAAATTATATTTATTAATAACTCAATAGATAATTCACATTAACTGCATATCCAAAATACAAGACGCATACGAACGCCGTTATACAATAAAAATCTCCAATTCTAGATTTCCATGAATTGAATATAAGACTAAGGACTTATCTTGGCGAGGTTCTGAAATTATTCAGCTCTCAGCTAGGTCCTAGTCGATGGAGATGGGGTCCTGAATCCATCCCTGCCGGTTTTGTGTTGGTTTATCGGTGTTGTTTGTTCATAGGGCCTACCCAAGGGCTGCAGAGCAGCAAATATGTGAAACCACAACGATGTAGGTATAACTTATAAATTTTACTGATAGAAAGAAACTTTTCCAATGTACGATATCGTTTAAAGACACGAAATTTGAAAGAGAAACAAGTTTTTTAATTTCGAAACATTAGTACGACGAAATTAAAATACCTTAGTCCGATAGAAATCGTAACAGGCGATCGGCTTGTTACATGTTTTTACATCATTTTATTTTGTTTAAATTGCACAGTAAGTTTAGTTAACATTTTCTTTCACTGTGAGTTAGAGGTTGATTCAAATTCCTAATTCTGATAAGTAATTTTGCTGCTATATACACTATTTCCAATTACTGTTTACCTTTTTTGCCGTTTTTATGCCAATACGCTTAGACTAAAAGGAACGGCTAACTGCACTCAGTGGACAATTTAATCTTTATTCTGAAAGTTTAGCTTTCCATTTGTGGTCGCTTGATAAATGAGTATAAGGTGTGCTAATTGTAATAGTAGCACACAGATGGGTTCAAATACGACTTGCGACGGTTACAACTGCAAGTTGCTCTTAACCTGTGTTGGACTTTGTTACGTTGTAAATTCTCTCTTACTCATTTTCCCGATGTCCACGATTATTCGTTTAATTTTACAAATTACTAAGCGATCACGATCGGACAAATTAGCTAAGTTTGTGACCTTTCTTAAATAATATTACTCAAGTAAGACACAAGACTATAATTGCTTACCTTTTTACATCTGAGAATCATCTGTAGCTAAGTAATTTCTTGTCGAAATTTAGTAATAACTGATTCGTTGGTTAGAGCACAAAATGTTAAGTTATTCGAATTCACTATGGTACCTTGACTTACCAGTTTAACTTGTACTTTTTCCGGTAGGTGGTGAGAGTCATTCATTTTGTGGCCTGCCCATCCATTCTGTAAAAAGTGAGACAGTGAAACTAGTATCTTCAAGAAAGTAATTTTTTAATCCTGGATTATCAGGGCTCATATACAAGTTTCACGTTATATAAATGTGGGCACCGTTTAGATGTTTTAATTTTGGCTGTTGCTTGGGACATCATTTTGCCGTTGGATACAGAATTTCTCCATTTTGATTATAGTAATTGGTGGAAATGAGGCTCTTCTAAGGTAAGAAAACCTTATTTGCTCTTGAAATTTAACATTGGCCTTCGGGGCAATTCCCGAATTTTCCAAATTTCTGCACCCAGGAGTGGAAAATTTCATAGTTACAGTTTTGTAAAGTTTGTGGTTAAGACATGCCACTTTGCACATGGAAGGCTTCAATTAACAATATTAAAACCCTCAATATATAAATCAATGGTTTTGCAACCTTTTTCTCCTTTTCTCTAATGATTACTCTCATTCAAATCCTCAATTTCTCGAACATAATTTAGAGAGTGTTGTTAACTCCTGTAATCTTTGGACGGTATAGCTCAGGCTGACATTATTAACGCTTCTAAAAAACTTATAAACAAAATGACTTCAGGTTGTGACAATATACCAAATTAGTGTTTTAAATGAAACTCAACGTTGAGTTTCATTTAAAACACTAATATGAGTAGATACCACGAAGTAAGGGTCGAGACAGTCAATTATAATATACCAAGTTTTCTCGTTAAAGATTGCATTCGTGTATTGGCCAAGCCTTTAGAATTTACTTATAATCTAATTTTAAAGGCAAAAACGTATCCAACTATATGGAAAACAACTAAAATATTTGCCTGTTTATAAAAACGACGCCCTTATCAGTAATTATAAACTTTTTGAAATCATACTGTATGACGTTGTCTATTCCTCTGTTGATAATATGATAAGTGAGTATCAATATGGTTTTATGATAAAAAAATCTACAATAACAAATTTAATTTGCGTTACCCAATTTACCGCCAAAGTTTTGGATCAGGTGGGATAAGTGGATGTCATTTGTACTGATTTCAGAAAGCGTTGGATAAAGTTGATAATTTTTTACTACTATTCAACCAAAGAGCTATGGGTATTTCACCCTATTTACTTTGAATGTTACAGAGCTATATTATTGGATGAACACAAGTTGTTGAGTATGGCGGTTTTAGATCTCATCAATTTGTAGCAACTTCAGGAATACCACATGGGTCCAATTTGGGTACATTACTGTTGCTAATCTTTATCAATGACCTCTCATACCAATTATCCTCGCTGATTATTTAAAAATATATGATAAAATTGACCACATTGAAGATTGCTACATTTTACAAGACACTAGAGAGTCTCAACAGCTGGTGCTTATGTAACTTCATTTAAATATATCCAAATGTAAAGTTGTATCGTATTTTCGTCGTAATAATCCGTGTATTTTTGATTACTCTCTCAATTACCAACTTTTAGACAGGTGTAGTTCTATCAAGGATTTTTGTAATAAACCTAATAGTTCTTTTACTTTCAGTTAACACATTTCCGATATTACTAAAGCGGCATCGAATACCTTGGGTTATTGTGTTCGTAATTGATCTAGTTTTGCTAGTGCTGCTACTCTAAAAATTCTGTATGTTACATTTATTAGAAGCAAACTAGAATGCGCCTCAGTGATTTGGTCGCCTGCCTATCAAAATTCCATACAAGGCTTAGAAACTGTTGAGAGGAAATTTTGAAAATATACGTATTTTAAGACCTGTGGTCATTATCCTGAAAGAGGCTTTAACCATAGTTTGCTGACTAAACAATTTGAAATAATGGACCTTTTGATGGACTGGCGCAATTTTATATCTGTCTCATTCCTACACAAAATTATAAATAATAAAATTAACTGTCTCGACCCTTACTTCGTCGAACCTACTCATATTATTGTTTTAAATGAAACTGTCTGTTTCTAGCTAATTCCACAATTTTTATTATATTGTGAAATTAGCTAGAAAGAGTGAGTTTCATTCAAAACACTAATATAAATAATAAAATGTATTGCCCTTATAAGCTTAATATATTATTCCCTAGAACATCATCTCGCAACGAGAATTTTTCTTTTATATTCCGCCATGTCATTCAAATGTTTTAATTTGATCTCCCTTATTACTTCATTGTGTAAGTTATTTAATATCATTTTTGTCAGTATTGTGATTCAAGTAATAACAATTTACAAAGTATGTTGGAATAATACAAAGATTCAGAAGATATATAAACACTGGGATGTGTTGGGCAATTCTATTAAGTACTCTTTTATATGTATAATTTCTTGCATTCTTTCTTTTCTTTTTTTCATATGTTATAAATATATTATGTTCTGTCATTGGGCGTATCTTGTTGAAAATAAACGTATTATTATTATTACTATTTTTTTCATCAAGGGATTTTCCTGGGTTTGGAAATTATTTCTGACCAAAAATCAACAGTTTGAGTAGTAATATTCAATGAAACTTTCCTGATTTCGGGCAAAGGAGAAATTTCTTTGGAATTATTGAAATCATTAAAATTTAAAAACGCATCTGAAAGACATTCAGGTCCCCTAAACCACATTTCTTGAACGTTTACTGAAAGTATTCCTCTAGACAGGGGATCAGCTGGGTTTTGTTTAGATTTAATATATCTCCAATGAAAACTTTCTGAACCATCCTGTATTTATGAGACCCTATGGGCAGCATATGTAATTCATTTCGTAGGTTGATCTTTAATATAGGACAGTGCAACCTGTGAGTCTGACCATTAATTTACTTATTTGAAATTAAATTTGTTGGAAAATATTAATAGACTTATTTGTGTAAATTGTGTCAATCAGAGCATGCCAGACCGCTTTAATCTGGGTATTATTAATTGCTTTTTAATAGGCGCAACCCTAGACTTTGCTGTTATTATAGTCGAGGCGATGAAGCACTAAAAAGGCCAAAGATAGGAAATCTTTTAGTACAGCACGGATCGGAATGCGGTTTTTTGCATTCGCTTCCAAAAATTATTTATACCATTCCTATCTACTTTCTAGCTATTATAAACCGGAAGTTGCATTGCTGCAGCCAAAAATGCATTCAAAAAATGCATATTTTGAGAGGCCTTTTAGAAAATTTCATAACTTTGTAAATAAGAGTCAGAATTGGCCCAAGCTGGGTACTCAGGGGTTTTTGAGGTCGCTGATCACGATTATGATGTTCAAATTGACCCCCCGAACACCTGAAGATCAGGAACTCCGCCGAACTTCATCTCCGTGGGACTATCCCGAACTTCATGCGAGGAAGGAGAGAAACTCGGCACCCGGGGGTTTTTTGGGTCGCTGAATTCAAATATGCCATGGGCGAACACCCCACGGACACCTGGTGCGCGCTAACCTGGACGCGGACGCCATCTTCGAGAATTTTCCTGGAAATATCGACAAAAACGAAGCGAAAATCGTTATGGGACCGTTTTGTGTGCGCTGAAACTGAATTTCATGTGGAAAACGACCCCCCCCCCAACACCTGTTGCGCCCAAACCTGGCCCTGAACGTCATCCCAGAGGGTTTTCCAGACACAATTGAAATGAACAGATGAACGATGTATCACTTGATGGAGAATTTGATATTTAGTTACGTATTTGGAAATCGAAGGTATTGATTAATGAGATTAGGTGAAGTAATGGTTGGATTGTATTTGATTTGAGTTCAATAAAAAGTAGTTTTTAAATGTCAATTACATAAATATTGACTTTCTATTCATTCTCTTCCTTTCCTCCATAGATATTTTAACTAGAATCAAAATTTCCATATAGTTATAGCAGTACATTGACGTCAGTCTCTAAAACATCAGGTTTAGTTGACATTCCTGGGAGTTACATCGATGTCGAGATAAAAGTTTTGGTACACCAGATGTTGGGAGGGTCGTTTTCCACATGAAATTCAGATTCAGCGCACACAAAACTGCCCCATAACGATTTTTGCTTCGTTTTTGTCGATATTTCCAGGAAAATTCTCGAAGATGACGTCCGCGTCCAGGTTAGGGCGTACCAGGTGTCCGTGGGGTGTTCGCCGATGGCATATTTGAATTCAGCGACCCAAAAAACCCCCGGGTGCCGAGTTTCTCTCCTTCCTCGCATGACGTCCGGGATAGTCCCACAGAGATGACGTTAGGCGGCGTTCCTGAGCTCCAGGTGTTCGGGGGGTCAATTTGAACATCATAATCGTGATCAGCGACCTCAAAAACCCCTGTTTACCCAACTCGGGCCAATTTTGACTCTTATTTACAAAGTTATGAAATTTTCCAAAAGGCCTCTCAAAAATGCATTTTTGGCTGCAGCAATGCAACTTTCGGTTTGTAATAGGTTGAAAGTAGGTAAGATTAATTTTTGAAAGCGAATGCAAAAAACCGCATTCCGATCCGTGCTGTACTAAAAGATTTCCTAACATAATGCTTCATCGCCTCGACTATTGAGGAACAGCTGATAGTATTATTTTCATAAATTGCTCTGACGTACAAGCAGCATCAATAACATTTTTTCGAACTGTCTGAAAAACCATGTAATTCTAAATAAGATATTTCTGTGCTTAAAAATAAATATCTAGGTATTTGTGTATTCTTCAATTGATGTAAAATTTCAAGGAATTTGTCCCAGTCAGAAATAATGCTGGAATCAGCTATTTCTTCATCCCATTTAACTTTAATCGGCCTTATTTTTTGCATTAAAATTTTCCGGCAACAATACATGAGTTGACAATGCCCATAGGATCGTAACATTAAGCAATACTAGAAAGAATGTTTCTTTTTGTGATGGGATATTTTTCAACTGATTCTGGTACTGATATCTGTAAATTGTCTAATGTTGGGTCCCACTTAATTCCCAAAACCTTATGGGTTTTTGTATCAAAGTTAAGGTCTACATCTTCTTTTTGAGTAGAAACCTTTTGTGAAAATTCTTTTGAATTGGTGCAAAATTTATGTGAGGTGAATTTGTATTTTTGGAGTAACTCAATTAATTCTTCATAGAGTTTAAATAAATCAGATAACTTATCCGTTCCTGATATTACATCATCAACATATGTTTGTTTTAATGAGGCATTAGAGGCTAATTTGAAATTTTTATTTTCAATAGCTATATCTTTAATGACCCTAGTAGCTAAATATGGTGCACATTTTTGCCCAAATGAGACACACGTTAATTATATGCATTGTAAGGGCTCAGTCGGATTATTTCTCCGTAAAATGTTTTGTAGAAAATTTTGATCTCGATTTGTTACTATTTGTCTGAACATTTATTCCAGATCAGCTGTTATTGCATATTTGTATGTTCTGAGTCGCATCAGAATATCCAACAAGTAATTCTGTACTTGTGGACCTTTAAGTGAAATATCATTTATAGATAAACCAGTATTTGTTTTACATGAAAAAGCAAACACCACTCGTAACTTGGTTGTCTCACTTTGTTCCCTTAAAACACAAAGACAAGGTACAAAATAGTTGAATTCATATTTATCAATATACATTTTCAGCGGTATGTATTTACCATGCCCTAGTTGGACATATTCATCAATGAATTTTTTGTATTCGTTAAAAAGAGAAGGCTCTTTAGCCAAATCTTTTTTGTAATGACTAAAATTTATTTTTGGTTATATATAAAGAATCACCTAGCTTATTATATGAATAATGTTTAACTAATGGTAGATTCACCTGATATCTACCACTTTTTAATATTTTTGTAGTGTTATTGAATATCTCTTCCGCGAGAGAGTCCTCTTCAGTCTCAATCTGTTCTCTACAGTAACAGAACTAGAATCGAAATTTGTGAGTTCAACTACCTTTTGTATAGGTTCTTTTTGCAATTGTTCTGTCTGTTCTTCAGTAAGAATCAGATCAGACTGTGATCGTACAAAAATGATTGGATTAGCTCCTGTTGTTTAGAAGTTTTTATGCAATTTGCTGGTACTGTGCCAAACAGTATCCAGCCTAGATGAGTATCTAAAAGAGTGCGAAAGTTTTTACCTAAAGATATACTTCCGCCCTTTAATATCTGACTAAACACTTCTGCCGATAATAGTAGGTCAATTTGAGCCGGTGAATTAAATGTGTTGTCAGCCATTTCCACTAAACAATGTCCTGGTATATTTAATTTTTGTGCATTTCTTTCCACTTGGGGTAACGGCTGTGTTTGTTATCTGATTAACAACAGCGCATTGAATTTTTAAACTTTTTAATTATTAAGTTTCGAGAAAAATTGAATGTCTGTCATATTATCAATATTTAAACTTTCATTAAGTAAGTATACCAGATATCTTTAATTTATTTATATACAAAGAATACCCTAATTTATTCATCAGTGAATTTGTAACGAAAGACAACTGACTTCCCGGATCCAATAGCACCTTCACAGACACCGGATTAGCGTTTTTCGCACACACTATGATTTGAGAAGTAGCTAACAATGTATGATTATTTTTTGTAGAAAAGGATGACAAAACAGTGTTATTTGAGATTTCATTAAAATTAGAATTTTCTCCAGAATCTGTAACTGTTACATTTTGCTCAGTATTTGAATAATTTTGATTAAAATTTGAATTACTTTGGTTAAAATCACTTCTTCCATGTGGAGAATTTTGTCTATTATTGACATTAGGTGTCCCAGTAAAACGTAAAGAAGTGTGATGTTTCCCACGACAGGTCAAACATCTATTTAAACTTAAACAATGTTCAACTAAATGTTGATCAACTAGACAATTTGAACATAATCTTTTTTGCCTGGCAAATAAAGTTTTTCTTTCATATGGTAAGTTGTTAAATTTTGAACAAGTCTAAATTCTGTGACTTACATCATTACAGAAGGTGCAGGCTCTCCTCAGATTTGGAGATACTGGTTTGTTTTGATTCAAATTGCTTCTATTGGCTCGTTCCTGATTGAAATTACCATGGCCATTGTTGTGATTAAAAGATTTTTTTATAGGTCTTTGTTGCTGTTGTCTGTGATTAGACACAAAATTTACTTAAGAGTTTTTTGTTAAATTGTAATTATTATTATAATAATGAGGTTTACTGACGTTTTTACTTTCAAACTTGTTTTCGTTAGTTGAAAATGTGCTTTCCAACACAATACATTTATTCTCTAGAAATTTAAACAAATCTTTTATCAGCGGCTCTTTTTTCTACTCATTTAGGTATCCACATAAGTTTTTTTAGTAAAATTATGTAGTTTTTATTCTAGAACATACACTACTAGTAAATTATATAATTTTTCAAAAAAAATCTACAGTTTTTTCTACGGTTTCAACAATGGCAGTAGAATCAGTTAGAAATTTCCTTAGATTATAAGAGTTACATTTGGTAATCACATCTAAATTTAAAAGTTTATTTATTAAACCGTTTGTAACAATTTTTTTATTAGAATACCTATTTTTCAAAATTTCTAAAGCTACTACAAAGTTATCATTATTGACTTGTATATGGTCTATGAGTTTAAGGCCATCGTCTCTTAAGTAAGATTTTAAATAAAAGAATTTCTCAACATGTGTTTTCAGTTTCTGATTATCAATAATTAGAGCTGAAAAAGGATCATAAAATGTTTTGAACTCTGAAGATTTACCTGTGAAAGGTGTGATATTTATGAATGGGAGCTTCACTCCGTTACTTAAGTCTTTATTATTATCTACTAAAACCGTCTCAGTTACCTGTGTACCGGTGCTTGAAATTTTTCTATTAATCTTTCAATATCGGCAATTAAGTCAAAATATTTCCATTCCAATAAATCTCTATTTTCATCTACAAAATCTATATTCTCCGATAAGCCGAATATTTCATCCTGACAATTAGGCGAGCGGGACACCCCCAAAAAGTCGCTTAGAAATAGCAGTATGTGACCACGCAGTACTAATTGCTAAGACCCCTTTTACTATATGTTTTCGGGGTCGCTGAATACGAATATGAAATTATTTTCACGATAAAATTGGGGGAACATGGAAATAGGCAATTTCGGGTAAAATTGAGACAATTGAATTTGGCGTTTTTCTGTGTTCATCTCGCTATATCTTCCACATTTATCAATGTATCATTATGACTATTGCGTATCTAAAGATCTAAACAACAAGCCTACTCCGAAAATTCTGCGACAATTAACACTTGAACAGTAACTTTACAATTGTTTACTTTTACGTGTTCCGAGTTTTGTCGTACAAATGCAAAAGTTATGTTACGAAGTTTCGAATTTCTAAAAACTAATTATCCAGTATTAAAATGCAATACCTAAAGAAGTTTTTGGGAAAGTTTCAGATCTAAATATTGAAAAGGAAAAAAGATATGCTATTTCAAAGTCGAGCGTAGCGTGCGGCTGCACGTCGCGCTATAGCACATAGATGCTGATACTCGCTTAATATTTCATGTACAACGTATTCAACGCAGAATCAGTGAAAACCAGTTAACAATTGTAGAATCTCCCGATACAGACGTTTTTTTATTACTACTATTTCATTTTGCAAGTTTCGAAAATAGACCTCAGCTATGGTTTTTCACGGGAAAAATATCCGTACGCACTGATTTCATATTCATAGTTTAGCACAAAAATTAGGAAAAAATATCTGTTCGTCGTTGTTAGCTGCACACGTTCTAACAGGCTGTGATACTAATTCATCGTTATTTTACATAGGCAAGATCAAGGTGAATGCAGCATTACGACTTATGTCAGACGAAGAATTGACTAATTTTGCTACAATAACCGACTTATGTTGCTCAATAAGTCGTGAGTACATTCACATCTTATTTGTACGATCCAAAGAAAAAGTCAAAAGGTACACGTAACGATATAAATTCATTAAGATATCATTTAACTATCGAAAAGAACTCTGAAATCGCAAGACTTCCTTCATCTGAACCCACGATGCATAAACACATTTTAAGAGCTCTTTGGCAAATCAATGAGTGGAAACAAGCAATCGAACCTCTAATCATTTCCAAAGATGTGACAAAGATTGGCTGGGTGGTAGAAACAGGTAGATTGAGTTTCGATTATTACGATGGACCCACTGCTATGGAAATACTACAACAGTACTTTTGTTCGTGCACTGGCAAAAATGCTTGCGAAACTGACGTTTGCCCTTGTAGACAATCTAATTTGAAATGCTGTGATGTTTGTAGTTGTAATGATACGAGTGTAAATAAAGAAGTGATTGTAAATACAGATGAAATAAATGAAGATTTTTAAGATATTTTCATGGTTTTTATTTTAATTGATATATTAAAACCGTATTTCGGACGCATGTAAAGTTCCGACTCGGATAGTCGCTGCTCGTGCTATAGCGCGCCGTGCAGCCGCACGCTACGCTCGACTTTGAAATGGCATATCTTTTTTTCTTTTCAATATTTAGATCTGAAACTTTCCCAAAAACTTCTTTAGGTATTGCATTTTAATACTGGATAATTAGTTTTTAGAAATTCGAAACTTCGTAACACAACTTTTGCATTTGTACGACAAAACTCGGAACACATAAAAGTAAACAATTGTGAATTTACTGTTCGAGTATTAATTGTCACAGAATTTTCGGAGTGGGCTTGTTGTTTAGATCTTTAGGTACGCAATAGTCATACAAAATTTAATAATGATACATTGATAAATGTGGAAGATATAGCGAGATGAACACAGAAAAACGCCAAATTCAATTGTCTCAATTTTACCCGAAATTACCGTTTTTTTGCATGTTCCCCCAATTTTATCGTAAAAATAATTTCATATTCGTAGTCAGCGACCCCGAAAACATAAAGTAAAAGTGGTCTTAGCGATTAGTACTTCCGTGGTCACTGTAAGGTCAGTTTGGGGGTACGTCCCGTTTCCAATCTAGCTTCTAATTGACCCTTCGTTAGGTCCTCTTTCCTATTAATATTATTCAACCAGTCTAATATCCTATCTATCCTTTTTCTAGCTGCCCTAGAGCTCAAAATGAGTTTATCCACTTAAATTTGATGTTTCATTTTGTTGAAATTCTTTTATATACTTTACTATATAAGAGTTTATGGATATGTGAAAATATAATGAAATAGATATATCCAACCTGTAAATTATTTGAAATGTTTACTTGCTTACAGTACTTGAAATTCCTCCCAGATCGCATTATTCACTTTGCAGTTTGCACTTGTTGCTGGCTTTAAAATATGTTCTTTGGCGTAAATCAGTCACGCTTCTTCCTGTGGTGACATTTTCCCGTCCTCCTCGATTAGTTGCCTACGTCACATAGACCAAAATGGCGAACGTCACCGTGGTTTTCTTCAACCAATTATGATGCACTCTTTTAACTTGTGGATCTTCTATTTTCTTACGTTTTCTTTTCGATCGTGGTTTATTTATATTTCAATAGGTTCCGGCGTTGAAACCGGCTCAAAGCACCAATTTATGTACGATATTGATTAATAACTGTTAACCAATATCCACATAATTGTGAAAATTGATTCTACTTCTCCAAATGAAACGCGTGTGAAAATTTATATTAACTATTAACAGGAAGTAATATTTCACATTACTTAATAGAAAACTATATTTATTCAATGACACTTTGTTTGGATATTTAAAAACCGTTAACTTTATTTAAAACTTTATTGATAGAACCGTATTATAAGTAAACCGATGCTTACTAAGAGAATATCGCATTTACTTGAAAGTATTCATCGTTGGTGGAGTAAAGGTGAAATCGAACACCTAGACCTCAAAATTCTTCGTACTTCGTCTCACGAGGTTGGGGCTCTACTGCCGTCTTTTAGAAAAGCGAAGGGCTAGGGGAGAAAAAAATTGCTTTTCCCAGACAACATTAGATATTCTATAAATATCCGTGGAATATTCATTTTGGCATATTGGAATATTCTCTAAAAATGCGAAGAATATCTTTATGCTTTTTGGAATATTCCTAGAAAGTGAAAATGGGAATATCCTAAATATTCAGAGAATATTCCCAAATGAATATTCTTTTTCGTATTATATATAAGCTAGGATTATTCTGAGAATATTCAGAAAAGCATTATCTAAGAATGTTCTTCAATGAATGTTTCCAGAATATTCAATATATACTATGAATATTCGTGGTAGATTCATTTCGAATTTTGTAGAATTATTTCAAATTGTATATTCAGGGGATATTCTTTGTATATTCAGAATATAGCAGGAATATCCTCAGAATGTTCAGAACCATACATTTAATGGGGGGAGAGGGGAGGGTTAGTACATAGGATGCATGTAAATATACTTTTTTCAAATTGCTGTAAATCAATAAATTTTCATAGCCTGATGGAATTCTCTACTCGACCATACACTGGATGGTGGCTTCTAAAGTGAATAAAGCGGCACAGGCACCAATTGGATTCTGAACATGAGTCCAATAACATTAGTACTTAATTCTGGTTACACCTAAGAAAAAAATATATTTTAACTACCTAAGCATAATAAAATAAAATTCAATATTAAATTGTCCAAATTTTTATTAGACAAACATAAACTTTATAACTCTCTATAAACTTTTAAAATTTATAAATATTCAACGGTAACTTGCATTTTATCGTTTTCAAGCCAAAACGACAGCGCCTCACAAAATATATAAAGCAGTAATCTACTTGTTGAACATCAGTTTCATAAAATAAAATATTTATACATACTTACATTCTTTCGTGAGGAATGAAAAATAAAGAAAAATCAAAATTGACCAAATACTTGTTTCTATCAAAAAATATAGGGCTAATCTTTTAAAATTTATAAATAGGGCCTACACACTGCGAGCTTTTAGCATTCGCTATACCCAAATGGATAAAACTGTCCGGTTAAGACTACATACCTGAGGTATAACTGAAAAACATCCTTATTGTTGACGTTTTTCAATCAGATATATCAATTTTACCCGTTCGAGTAAGGCGGTGTTAAAAGCTGGCAGCGTGTGGATTCATAAACTTGCGTTATATCGTCACAGTCACTAGAATGTATTGCGACGGCCTGAGATGAACGTGCCGGCAGCCATAATGGTGTGGTATCTGCAATTATAAAAGTAATTGTAGTAATCATTTGTAGAAATTTTACAAATATAAGTATAAAAATATCGATATTTTCTTAAATTTTTCACTATGCAGAATACATTACATTGACACTGGTATTCTGTACTGGCGCTTAAATACCAAAGCATATGGTGATTAATTATTGTATGTTCTTCTCATGTAAGTTTTTACCGGCCTCAAGTTCTTAAGAATTTACTTGTTTAAATGAATGTTGACTTAGTTTTATCAACAGATATAAATGTTTTAATTTTTTTGTTTCCATTATATTAACAACAGGATATTCCTTTATACAAATTCCAAGAAGGTATTAATCCCGTCAAAAAGTATTAATTAATTATGCGGCCAGATGACAAAAAATAAATATCAATAACAGCTGATTATAATGTCTACTTAAATTTAATATTTACCAGACTGAGTAACTATTTTTGTTGGTGGATCATTCAATAAAATGTGACCTTTGCATTTTATCCATGGAAATAGGGTAGACATAGCTAGCTGAAATAAATGCTTGTGATATCCTCCTCTGGAAACAAATTTTTCCTGAAAGTGAAGTTTACACAACCTATAATTCTTTTGTAAAGCATCTGTAGTCTTTCCAAACAAATCTGCACAGTTACAATCTTCCAACCATAATTGTGCCCTGAAACGTAAATAAATGTAGGTATTCACATGTGTATAAAATAAATCAACTACTAATTTAAATTGAATATGTCTTATTATTCAACATATTTTTTGCTGAACAGGGCTCGTTAGCAGAAAGCTTATTGTAGTACATATTATTTCATGTTATTAAAGGCAGAGGGACAGATCAATACCAAAAACATAGAATTACACATCTTACAATACAAAGGTACATGTAAAGTAAAATGTAAAATACTAAAAAAATAATATATACCAATAATATATTGCATATAGAAATGATTACTATTACCTCACAGGGTCTTTGGGAAATCCAAACGTAATTATTCATTCTCCTGTTCTTGAGTGACATCCACGAACTGCACAAGTTATTCATCCCATAACAAATACAATAATTTCTCACTAAGAGTTCCACTAGTCACGATATTGTTGAAAACAAAATCAAAATAAACTTTAATAAAAGCACAAACATTTTTTTTGGTTAACATGAAATATGACTGACATATAACTTATTTGAAAGTTGAAACATGGCGTCTATCACACGTCACACCTGGCTTAAGCCCATCACAGACACATAGACATACAGACCAATAAACGTGTGTACAGAGAACGCCAGTTGCATTTTAATTGGCTGGCGGCTTTTTGTTGACGCGATTGGGTACCTGTCTTGATTTGGCTTTACGCTGAATGTTATAATTATGATTTATATCTTTGTTCTCTTTTTATCACACGACGAATTACATTATATCCACACCGTATCAACCGTTTATGTAGTGTTCATATCGAGCATATTTTTATATCTTTTTCTTATCTTATAATCTCTATCTGAACTTCAATGAGTTTAATACATGGTTAATTTGATATATTATATTTATTAGTTGTATGGAGGTTATTTTAACTATTTACACCTATGCGTAGGGTTAAATATCCGGATAAATGTTTGAACTATAACTAATTCCCATGTGAAAAATGATATTAATTTTCTTTAATCATAAGTAAATATGCTTAAAAGAATATGCAAGGAATATTCAGCTTGGTAATATTCATAAATGAATATTTTAAGAATATTCAATTTGATAATATTCTAAAATGAATATCTTAAGAATATTCATTAGGTTTGTTCTGTGAATATCCACTAAGAAATATTAATAGAATATTCAAAAATAATATTAATATTATAAGAATATTCTTAGTTGATTCGGAATATTCTCATACTTTTTGGTGTATTTAAAGATTATTCTATGAATATCCCATGTTGTCTGGGTTCGTTCCCTATCGACTGATGACAAGTACCAGACATTCTTATCTTTTTGAAGTTCTGTATGTAACTGATTGGTTAAGGGAGTTAAATATCCTCTCAAAGCGACTCTTCAAAAACCTAACATATGCTGGTGCAGCCATAAGCGGCGTAGGTATTTTTTAAAAGGGGATTCAATCTGTAAAATAAACATTGTTTATTGAACAGGCTATTTTTACGTTATTATATTGAAAGTTTTTAATTACTGTGTGACTGTTAAACTAATAGCTGCCTCTTTCCAAAGAGGCAGGTATCCAAAATATTAAAACCAAAAATGTCAACCACAATAAACCAACCACAATCAGCTGAACCTAGCTTCGCAGCAGTTACAAAAAATTCAGTAAAGAAACCACAAGCACCTCCATCATTCCCAAGCAGAAATCAAGCTATTGTCATGAACGCTCTCCCAGACGTCGTCCTTTTTGACTACATTAAGGCAATCGGCGAAATTGTAACACCGAAAGGGATTACCTTCGCATCACGCATTTCCAATCACCGTATATGTATATATCTATCTTCTGTATCCGTTTTAGATAATCTTATAAAAAATCATCCTTCTGTTACCATCAAACAACAAATCATACCAATTCGTAGACTTATCACACCGGCTAAAAGATTACTACTCTCCAATGTTTGTCCCTCTATCCCTAACTCTCTTATCGAACAGGCACTTAAAAATGAACTTGGGCTGCAGCTCGCCTCTCCAATTTCCTTCATCAGATGTGGCTCCCCAGAAGATGAATATGCACACATTTTCAGTTTCCGACGATCTATTTATGTTATACCTGAAAATGAACCGTTTGAAATACAAACTTCAATTGTAATCCTACATGAAAATACGAACTATAGAATCTTCATTACTTCAGACAAACTTGAATGCTTCCTCTGTAAACAGTCTGGACACACCGCAGATTCCTGCCCAAATCCGCAAGATATATCCTGCAACCCCCCTACACCTTCGCCCTTCAGACACGAAAGTCAAGACATATCTTCTGGCTTATCACCTCCTCAACATTCCTCATCCGAAGAGCATCCTGCCGATAATACCTCTTCCATTTCAAAAAAAACTCCAGAACTACCACAAATTACAGATGGCTTAACACCCAACTTTGGCATTAAAAGGACACACTCCACTGACACCAGCATCGAATCACCTCCTATACAAATTACTACCATTCCTCCAATTCTCGACCTTGAAAATACTCCATCCCCCTCAACCGCTGCTTTTGTAGCACCAATTTCAGCTCTTAAGAAAAAATCCAAAACTGAAAACAAAGACGTTTGGAAGATAACTCCCTCTAATCAAGCCAAAATAGAAAAATTAATTGATATAGATCCTAAAAAATTCTCTCTATCGTCCATACAGCTAATAGCTTTCCTAGAAAATTCTTTTGGCGGTAGTGATCCTTTAAAAGAAGCCTATAGCTTTACCACTAATATTAAATCACTCATTGAAGACCTTTCACAAATATACCAAATTCTATCTGATAGATCTCTTAAAAATCGAATTACTAGATTGCAAAAAAAATTGAAACGCGCAATAAACCCCAATGATGCTGTCGAACTTGCAAGCTTATCGTCCATCAATTCAAACGACTCCAATCAGGAAGATTCCGATTTATTTTAATATCTCTTTTATCCAACACATTTTCAACATTTTTTTTTTAACATTCTAAATTTTAAAATTCAGTATTTTACAATGGAACTGCGACGGATATTATCCGCGCCTAGAACAAATTCAGCATCTAACCTCAATTTACCGCCCAGATTTCCTCTGTCTACAGGAGACCAATTTTAAAACAACTAATATCCCACGAAGTAAATCTTTTGAAGGGTACCATTCTATTAGAAATAATTGCAAAAGAGCTAGTGGGGGTTCATCAATATTCGCCTCAAACGAAATGTATTCAGAACTACTTCCTCTGACAACAAACCTGGAGGCAGTTGCCATAACGACATACTGTCCCAACAAGCTAACCATATGCTCCATCTATATTCCTCCAGATCATCCTCTAAAAGAAGATGAGCTTCTTGAACTAATATATCAACTCCCCCAGCCGTTTATCCTCACAGGAGACTTTAACGCTCACAACAGCATGTGGGGTTCACAAAAGACATTTGGACGCGGAAAGGTAGTCGAAAATATATTGAACTGTACAAATTCTTGCCTACTCAATACAGGGTGTAATACACACTTTAATATTTCCTCCGGTACCTTTTCTGCCATAGACCTAAGCATAAGTGATCCCAAATCAGCCCCTTTTATGTCTTGGAAAACAGCTGATGGACTTTATGATAGTAATCACTACCCAATAATTATATCAGACAATCACAATGCAGCAGTTTCCGAAAAAAGTTATTGGTGCCTTAAAAAAGCTAACTGGTCTGAGTATTCCACGACAGTTGACACCCTTTTACTTACTCATGATGCTTACGCTTTCAACAATGTTGATGACTTGATAAAATCAATATCAGATTCAGGTCTCTCGGCTGCAAAGACCCACATTGGAAAAATGTCTTTTTTGCCCAATCATAGGGCAGTTCCTTGGTGGAACTCCTCTTGTGATGACGCAATATGCCAATCCAAAAGAGCTCTAAACCAATATTCGAAAAACAAAAGTTCAGACAATCTTACTATCTACAAAAGACTCAAGGCTAAAGCTAAATACGTAGTAAAACAGAGTAAGAAATCATCTTGGAAAAATTATGTATCAACCACAAACGAAAATTCCAACCCCAGTCAACTATGGAAGAAAATCCGACAAATCCAAGGTCATAAAACAAACAACAAAATTACCCGTCTCATTTCAAACGGCTCGGGTTTTGGATCACATGAACATATTTCAAATATTCTTGCAAGTCATTTCGAAGCGAAATCCAGGAATCACACAAATGTCAATATTCCACCTTCTCATGAAACTCCTTCTAGTAACATTCTACTATCCGAAGATGTCAAGCACATTAATTCTCCTTTCACCATAAGCGAACTAACAGCTGCCTTAGCCAAATGCAAAAACTCTGCAGCTGGTCCTGATGATATTCCCTATATTTTCCTAAAATACTTATCCATGTATAGCCTCACTAAGCTTCTGAATGTATACAATTTCATATGGATGTCACAAAAGTTCCCTTCGCAATGGCGCAAGTCGATAGTTATTCCGGTACTTAAACCAAATCAGTCACCTATCTTTCCGCAATCTTACAGACCGATTTCACTTACATGCACTATGTGCAAATTAATGGAAAAGATGATCAATAGGCGTCTTTTATGGTTTTTTGAAAAACATAGTATCATCCCAAAGGAACAATCTGGCTTCCAACGTCAGCGCTCAACCAGAGATAATCTTGTACTACTACAAGCCCACATTTCTAGCGCAATTAATAACAGACAAGATGTAACAGCCACTATCTTCGACATTGATGGAGCTTTTGATAACATCTCTAGAAATGCAATTCTGGAAAAG
Source organism: Galeruca laticollis (assembly GCA_963921935.1). Taxonomy (NCBI): domain Eukaryota; kingdom Metazoa; phylum Arthropoda; class Insecta; order Coleoptera; family Chrysomelidae; genus Galeruca; species Galeruca laticollis. The sequence continues at coordinate 162,688,605 of OY998177.1, read as the reverse complement.
CTCACACAATACAATCTCACTGGTAATATATATGCATTCATAAAAAGTATTTTAACATCTAGAACATTTAGGGTTTCTGTTAATAACTCCATTTCCTCTTCATATACCCATCATGATGGAGTTCCCCAAGGCTCAGTTTTAAGTACATCCTTGTTCATCCTCGCCATTAACAAGTTATGCGACAATCTTCCTTCCCCTGTTAAATGCTCTCTATACGCAGATGACCTAATAATGTACTGTCATGGCAAATCCAATGCCTCTACTTCCAAAATACTTCAGCTAGCAGTAAATGCCCTACAAACCAATATTGCCACTCTAGGACTCACCCTCTCTCATACCAAATCGAAAGTCATTAAATTCAGTAGGAGAGCTCAAACTTATATCCCTAGTATCACAGTCAACAACTTTCAATTACCTGTTGTAGATGAGTGTAAAATTCTGGGAATGTTATTCGACTCTAAATTATCCTGGAAACAACATATTCAGGAAATTAAAGGAGTATGTCTTAACCGACTAAATATTATTAAAACACTCTCACATTTTCATTGGGGCGCAGATGAATCTACCTTGCTTAAAGTATATAGAACCCTCATTCGTTCCAAAATAGATTATGGTAGTTTCATTTACATGTCTGCAACAAAAACTATTTTACGTTCCCTTAACACAGTACATAATACCGCCATCCGCTTATGCCTGGGAGCGTTTCGGTCAAGCCCAGCTGAAAGTCTCTATTGTGAAGCAAATGAACCCCCTCTCTGGCTCAGACGACAACACCTCCTTCTCAACTATATTGCCGCAATTTCCTCCAATCCCTCCAATCCAGTATATCCTATATTAACATCACACCAACTTCATGACAACCCTCCATATACCTTTATTATACGTACTCTTCCTCAATTTATACAACCTCTAATTCAAGACGTAAACCTTACACATACTCGATCCCGCCCACTCTCCAACACTCCTCCATGGACCAAATTTCTCCCACAATACGATCTCTCCCTCTGCAAATTGAACAAAGATGAAACCAATAGAGATGTTATTCGATCTGCTTTTCTCGATTTGCTAAATCTTAAAAAATATAACATGGTCATATATACGGACGCATCCAAGACAGAAGTAGGAGTTGGGTGTTCCATAACCACAGTACATGGATCGATTGAAACCTACAAAATACCCTCTATTTGTAGCGTCCACACGGGTGAGCTATATGCTATCCTACAAGCCTTCAAACATGTCCAACTACTTGCAAATACACACATAGCCATATGCACAGACTCATTATCCTCCATCCATTCCATTAAGAATACATTTACTAACCACCCCCTTGTCCAAGATATACACGACATATATCAACAACTAAGAAGACAAAATACAACAGTTACAATAACATGGGTCCCATCTCATGTTGGGATTATTGGGAAAGAAAAAGCCGATTGCCTTGCCAAAGAAGCTGCCTCAACTGCTACTACCACGGTGAATCTTCAGCTCTGTAATGACTTAAAAGCTAGCCTGAAAAAAACCATTCGTTACAACTGGCAAATTCACTGGAGTCAAATTATGTGTTCACTGCGTGAAATTCAACCAATATTGAATCAGTTTACCTGTCCCGATCTATCTAGGAAAAATGTGGCTGTCATACGAAGATTACGTATAGGTCACACTAGACTTACACATGGTTACCTAATGTCATCGTCACCCCAGCCGAACTGTCAGTATTGCCCCGTAAAACTCAGCATCAAACATATCCTCGTTGAATGTCCATACTTCGCCCCAAGACGTCTACAACTAGGAATACATACAAACTACTCGGAGATCCTAAATAGTGATAATCAAGTGCGCAAAGTGATCAAGTTCCTAGAGGAAGAACAACTTATTAACAGAATTTAATCAAAAAAAAAACTCCATTTAAATATCATATCATGTAATCCCATATTCATGTTAGTTTTAAGCTATCAGTTTTGACTTACATTATGTTATGTAATTTTTGTCTGTATTGTACCTCGTGCTAATGGCCATAGCTGTCTTATGCACGTTAATTTAAATGAAAAAAAAAATAGCTGCCTATTACATGTTTTATACTTTTTTTGGGAATAAAAACACATACGTTCATTCAATGGTTTGCTATCGTTCAGTAATTGGAAAATTACATATTACTATTCACTGAATTAATTTTAATTGAGTTCTTAATATTTAATATAGTTTAATCTACCTATGTATGCAATTTTTAGCCAGATACGTCAAAATCATCAAACTTATTTCATAGTCCAGGATCCCCTTATTTGTTCATTCACTGGTGCACTGACCCTACTTGTTTTCAGAATACTTTTTTCAAAAGTAAGATTTTTAAATTAAACCTTTAAATTATATTCCAGCAAATGTTAACTTCCTCTACATTTTAGTCTCCAAAAATCTGGATCTATTCCTGTCATTGCAGCTAAGATAGCTTCAACAGCATTTATCACATACTTTAAAGGCTTTGCTTGGTTTTCTCATGATACCCGGTATTTAAACCGAACAATTATGAAAATAGATACAATACACGTAATGTACATATTTGCAGGTTAATAAAATATAGGAAGGGTAACTATGGTTGAATGTACAAATAAAGTGCTTGAAAATTAACTTCAACATAATCATTCAAATTATCTTAAACAGAGATTACATACAGAACTTCCTTTTGAAATTTGTGAAGTTAATCTTGGACTTTTATTTTCCACTAAACCTTATTTAAGCTTTCCTCATTGTTACTCATCGTTTAGTGGTTTTAGGTTGCTCGTATGTGAATCCGCTACCAGTACCAACAAAATTTAAAATAAATAATCCCACATTACAATAGCTAACTGGTGAAAACTCGACGAACAATAATATAAGAGATTTGGAGTGAGTTTTATTCCAACAATACCATGACTCTTGTCACATAGACGTATCAACGGGATAACGCGAAATATATAATAAAGTTCAGATGTTTTGGATTTCACACATTTTCTCGCATGTTTTTGTATGCATGGATATTATTTTTGTTCATTTGCTTTCTTTTAATTAGGATTGTACAGCTCAGCTTGATTTTGTTTTAGGCAAGTGAAACATCGTTTTCGAAGAATGGGAATCAGGGATAAAAGTCAACAATCAGGTCAGAATTTTGAAACATTCAATGTTATTCGCGAAATATTTCCCATTCATGTGATGGCGATTTTTAAATAAATCTTCGAAAGCAGACATTTTTTGGGTATTTCCTCTTGAAAATTTGTAATTATAAGTTTTTGGAGTCGCTTAGTGTACAAAGTTTAAATTGAATTATACTTTTTGTATACTATTATTTAACGACAATTCCAATTCGTAACATGATATATTTTGACATTATCTTTCGACATTATCTTCATACCAAGTATATTTTGATTGGAACATAAAAAAATATATCAAAGGTTCTAACGTTTCGTAATCTTGCAGACGTTAGTAGATTTTCTTAAATGTGATTCTTCAATCGCATCAGGTACTTCAGAAGAACCCTCAATTTGTATTCACATCTTCAGCAGTACTTGGTCAAATATCATCATTGAGCGAATGGGGCAATGAATCCGGATTTTGATTAGCACATGTTGTGTGTGTGTGTGTGTGTGTGTGTGTGTGTGTGTGTGAAATTATGGCCGTAGAAAACTAAGTTCTTAGCCACAAAAATTATTTAATTTTAATGTTCAACTTTATATTGAAATTTGTGCACTTTTAAATAGCTCAACTAAGGCGTCTAAAATAGGTTTTTCGTTTAAACTTAATAGGTGAGTTAAATTTGTCGGTAAAGAAATATTGTGATTATTGAGAAAATTTAGAAATATATTCATTTGATATTGGTGATTTCTACAGGAAAAAATTAAATGGTTAAGATCAGCTATTGAACTATTGTCACATGAACATTTAGAAGAGCCTATAATTCCTATTTTAGTAAGGTGCGCAGGAAAGATACCATGATTTAGTTTCATTCTAGTTACTATCGTAGTGTAGTATTTATTTGTATTGTATTCTTAAATATGTGGTATTGTTTTGGGTATTTCTGGATGCATAAGTGTGTATGGGTTTTTAGACTCTTTTACGTATTCCTGCCATACACTATTCCAACTGTGAGTGATTTGTCTTTTATGTGACGGCAATAGGTCAAGTGTGTTATAAAAATCAAAAAACTTGTTTTCCAAAACTGCTTTTTTGGCAAGGCTATCTACAATTTCATTCCCTTTAATGCCAGCATGTGCTTTTACCCAGATGAACGTTATTTTGGTATCAAAATTACTTAATAGGTATAGATAGTTTTTAATATTCCATAAAAGGGAATTTTTAACCTGATTATATCATTTTTTAGTTCCTATAGTTTCCAATGCTACTGTTGAATCGGTTATTATAAGACTATTGCCAATTTGGTTCTCAAATATATAAGTGAGGGATTGCCATATTGCATACATCTCCGCTGTGTAAATTGAACATGTATCATGTAAACGCATTTTAACGGAAAAACATTTATTCGAATGATAAAAGGCACATCCAGTTCCATTATTGGTTTTTGAGCCATCCGTGTAAATAATTGAATAATTTGTATAGTTTGAAAGAATAGATATCATAAAGTTTTTGTTAACTATGTCTGAAAGTGAATATAAGGGGAATATGATGTTAGGTTCAAACATACATGAGTCATAGCTGAATCTAAACATTGGATATTTGTCGACAGTATGAACTAACTCGTGAAATTTATTAGTAAAAATTAAAGCATCGACCAAAGGTGGATTATTTTTAATCTTCCAATATTTGTTTGTTAAACATTGTGTTGTGAGATAAGCAAGATTTTTGAGGTTATTGCAGCAATATTTTTCTATAATTTTGATTAAATATTTATTTGCCAGATATTCGCGTCTAATTGCTAATGGAGGTTCAAGAGATTCAACTAAGATTGCATCAGTTGGGGATGATCTCATTGCTCCTATACATATACGTAGAGCTTTAAATTGAATGCGATCTACAATTTGTAGATTTGTTTTGCTAGCAGAACCGTATAAAGTCGATCCATAATCCAGAATTGAGCGGATGTATGCTCTATAAAACATTAATGAAATGGCCACACCAACACCAAACTTTAACCTAGAAACACATCTTAACATGTTTATCCCTTTTTCACATCTACATTTGATATACTCAATATGTTTCGTCCACAACAAATTACTATCCAGAAATATGCCTAGGTATTTATAATTATTCACCACTGGAATTGTAAGTTCAGAGAGAAGCACTGTTGCGGGTGGCTGATATCGATGTCTCGTGAAAAAAGGACAGAGCATTTTTCAGGCGATATGTTAAAACCTAAGTCATATAAGGATCGTCTAATAGTATTCATCATGTTCTCGAGAACACACAAGCACTCTTGGTGTGAATTTTGGATCGTGTAATAGGCAAAATCATCAGCATACTGAACTTTATAACAAGAATCATCTCCTATCCGATGCAATTCTGTTGTATATAAATTAAAAAGAAAAGGGCTCAAAACAGATCCTTGCGGTAGACCTTTAGACAATACCCTCGGACCATGAAGTTCATTCTTATGATCTCTGAGGTAGATTTTTCGATTTGTGTACAGATTAAAAATATCGGTCGCCACTTTATTACCAAAACCGAATTCTATAAGTTTTTTTGTTAGTATGTTCAAATCTACAGCATCATAGGCGCCTTTTATGTCGATAAATAAACAAGCAAGATATTTGTTTTCAGAAAAACTTACTTGTACGTGATTAACTAATTGTGTTATAGCATATATCGTGCCGTAACACTTACGATACCCATATTGTGTTGCCGGAAGAAGTTGATTGTTTTCTGTAAACCATTCTAATCGCGCTTTAATCATTCGCTCATACGTTTTTATAATGGTGGAAAATAAAGAAATTTGCCGATAAGTTGTCGCAATAGAGCTATCCTCAAAAGGTTTGGCTAATAAGGTAATAATTACGTCTTTTATGGTTTCTATGTAATCATTTTGTGAGCACCAGCCATTAAAAATATCTAAATGATTTGTTTTTGCTATTTTGGGAAGGTTTTCTAACATTTTATATGTTAAATTGTCTTTACCAGGCGCAGTATTTCTGGAAGTTTTGACAGCGTGAAGTAATTCTTGCATATTTCTAAATAAGGATTTGTTTTTAAGATGTGTGATGGATCAAGTTCGAGTTTATTTTGGACAGTTGCAGGACAAATTAAATCAAATATTTCTTCAAGCAATTGTGGTGGTAGAGGAGTACGATTATTCTGAAAATGTTTATTTGAAATTATTTTTATGATATTCCAAATTTTAGTTTGGGGAGTATTCCTATTGATAGAATTTTTAAAGGAAACCCAGCTGTCTTGATTAGCCTTCTGAAAAGTTAATTTGGCAATTGCTACACTTCTTTTATAATTAATAAAATTTTGGTAATTAGATATTCTTTTATATTCAAGAAGAGCTTGTTTCCTTTTTTTTTACTGCTTCTGTACATTCTATGTTCCACCAAATAGGTTTTTTAGTAATGGGAATAAAAGGTTTTTTGATAGGCATAGACAAATCTGCGGCTTTTGACATGGCTGTAATTAACAAGTCAGCTTTTCTGAGAGATTAGTTTCAGTATCATTTTCAGTTAATATTTGATCAATTTAGTCCTGATATGTTATCCAATTTGCTCTCGAGTCATTCCATCTATTAGAAGTTAAAATGTTTGCGCGATTACCTGACAAATGGAGAGAAATGCTTATTATAAAATGATCAGAACCTAGAGTTTCTTCCATAATTTGCCAATCTAGATAGGAAACTAAGTTAGGAGTAGCAAAAGTAAGATCAACCCTATAAGGATTTTCATTAGGCCTGTGTATTCGAGTTGGTTTACCATTATTGACACATATTAAATTGCAGTGATCTAAAGCATCTATAAGTCTTTTACCTTGTACATCATCCTTGTAGGATCCCCATAAATCATGGTGACAATTAAAATCACCACAGATAATAACCTTACCTGAAAATTGTGAGAAAATATTTATCCAGTCATTGACATTAACAGTATTTGCGTTAGGTGGTTTATATATGTTTACTAAGGTTATTTTCAAGTCACTGATTTCTATTGCACAAATTTCTAAGCTAGCATTAAATTTTTTTATTATTTCAATTTCACTAAAGTTAATATCTTTTTTGACATAAATGCCTACACCTCCGTAACCATCATCCCTTTTTTTTGTATGGGATAATAACCTCGAAGAGAAAAATTATCTTCCTTTTTAGTTTGTAACTCTTGTAATATTAAAATATCGAATGAACAGCTTTCTAAAAACTGTTTTTTTTATTAATAATTGAACGACAATTCCATTGAAACAAATGTAATTCACCAAAAGTCCTCATCATATATACTCTCTAAATCACTGACTGGATTGTTTATAATTGAGCTAAATTGATTTTTAATACTATTATGGATTTCTTCTAAATTTTTGTATTTACTTTGAAAATATGTAGGATCAGTAAGTGCTTTAGTTATTAACGAATTAACTTCAAATATTATTTTTTCTTGATGAGCCATGAAATCATCACGGTGAGGGTTTGGAATGACAGATTGTGATTGTGGTGGAACTTTTTTTGTAGTTTGAGATACTCTAATAGGAGATACACTTTTACGTTTAGTCGGTTGTGTTCGAGGTCTGTGGTTGAGTGATTGAGTAGCAACATGTGAGTCTTTTGGGCTATGTGTTCATTCTGGAAAATTATTAAGATTATTAGGTACCGAAAATCTATTATTGGTGGAAATTTTAGCATAAGATGGATTATTAACTATTTTTTCCGCTTCCTTAAATGATATATTCTGATATGCCATTGTTTTTTTTATATTAGATTGAAACTTATATGTGGGACAATTTTTATTTAATGCATTATGATCAAATTTTTCACAGTAAATACAATATTCATGAGTAACGTTATAATTATGATTTTCTTCCATTTTATCACCACATTTTCTACACTTCTCAACTCCTTTGCATAATTTTGTCGTGTGTCCGTATCTCATGCATTTGAAACATTGGACAACCGGATATATATACGGTTCAACCTCAAAATTACATAAATTAATTTGCACTCTAGGAGGGAGCTTACTACCTAGAAATGATAGGATTATCATTTGTCTTGGTATTAATTTTGTTGTACCATCTGAATTTTTAAATTTCCTCATCATTCTTTTTACACTCATAACTTTTTATCCGAGTTAATATTGTTAACTAAATAAGTCTCATCTCATTTTTGGGTGAAAAATGTAGGTACATAAGCTATAAGATCATTTTTGATAATTATTTCATGATTAATTAAACTATTTGCAATAGAATATGTTTTAAAAATTACTTTAACTCGATTTCTTCCTACTGATATAATATCTGATCCGTTTTCCTTAAATTCATTAATTTGAAAAAGATAATGTCCAATACGAATGGGAAATAATCTACCTAGCTGTTTATTTATATGTTCAACATATACAAAATAAGGACCGGTATCAGTCGATGGGTATTTATTATTTATATTATAAACTGGTAAATTATCACTAGTCGTACCTGTTTTTTCGTTGTTGTCACTGATTTTTCCGGAGACCCTCCGGGGTCTCTTGAATCGTAATCTATTTTGTTACTTACTGTTTTTTTTGTGTTTTACCTAAACTAAACTTAATATTATTCAAACTTCTCAAATAGTGTCTACTTAAATAAATAACTGCTAGCACTCAATTCGTGGGCGATGTGTACACTACCACTGCATGAATTGAACTGATTAGCACATGATTGTGGATTTATCAGACACGGTGATGGGGTGCGGCTCCTTGGATTGAGTTCTGTAGTTAAGGGATCAAATGAAGACGGCACTACAATATTTTCCATAAAATTTTTTGATCTCAATCGATCTACGTCGTTTCGTACTTTTTCCCGTCCTTAGTTTCGATAAGTAATGCAGTTTCCCTATTATTTCTCGAATCCTTCCAAATTTCCACTTTTCAGATTTATTGGTATAATTTCTGGATTGCACACCATCATCTACATTGAACTCCCTGGTTTTCAACGTTTGTTCGGATGGGATATTACTTCTCAAAGACGTATGTCCTTTGATTAGATCTAATCGTGAACGATATGTGAAGATCAGGAGATATTCTGTTGGTCTTCTATTTGTGGTGGAGTTTGGTGTTTTGCGTTACTGTATGAGCAGTCTGTTCAATTTTTAATTCAGATATCCATGCTCTGTCAATGCAGATCTCAAACCATTTTTAACTGTCTGTACGTATCGTTCGGCAGGACCATTGGTTGCAGGATGACCCGTTGCTGTAAGTAAATGTTGGACGCCACTGGATTTTGAGAAATTCTTGAACTCATAAGATGTCAAGGACGGTTCGTTGTCCGTTACTATCTCAGAGGGTGTACCATATCTACAAAAAATATATCTGAGGATATTAAATGCAGATTGGCTCAAGATTGATTCCATTAGAACAACCTACAACCACCTAGACTTGGCATCAACTAATATCAAGAAAAAATTATCCATAAATGGCCTTGCAAAGTCCAGATATATTATCTGCCATATAATTTCAGGTTCTGGCCATGAATGTACAGGAGCCTTGTTACATTCTTTTTGAACTTTGCTGCATGCTACACATCTCTTTACTAAGTTTTTTTTATCCTGATCCATGTATTTCCAATAGCAATAATTTCTTGCCAAACTTTTCATTTTGACGATTCCAATACGCGTTAAGTGCAATTCTTTGAATATATATGAACGTAGAACTTTTGGAAAAATTACTCGAAATCCGTTGTAAATTCACCTTCTTGGCATTCGTATCCTGTACCAGCTAAATTTCCAGTTGTAATTGCTAGATATAATTTATTTAATTATGTATCCTTTTGTGTTTCTTCTGCTATGCCCTCTGCCGTGACTGGTAAGTTCTAATGCAAAACGTAATAAGAAAATTAAAAACGTTACAAGGTAAAATGATAAAAATAAATTTCCATATTTACATTAAACTCCAAAATGAGTTGTTTCTAAATGTCAGTAAGTGCAGTGTCATGTCTTCTTTTTGTAGAAGGGACTTTAGCATTATGTTTCAATATCATTTAACTTGCTGTTTATTACGATCCTAAACTATCTTTCACTGCGCATATTGATAAAATCACTGCAAGCGTATATCGCATTCTTGGATTCGTAATTAGACACATGAGAATATTTAAATATTTTATTACAATCATTTTATTGTTTTCGGCATTTATACGGACCAAACTGGAATATCCCAGAGTTATATGGAACCCTATTTATAATATATATATTTCTACAATTGAACGTATCCAGAGACGCTTCTTCAAGTCAGCATGCTTTATTCTGGATGGTTTGTATCCAACGCGGAATATCCCACAACAGTACTTTTATGATCGATTTGGTGCACGCAGTCTACTGAGAAGACGGTCAATGTACTCTGTATTATTTTTACTTTACATTGTACAGCTAAAATTAGATAGTAGTTATCTACATCCCATGTTGGGTTATCATGTTCCTAGGTTCAATTCCCGCCATAATCAACTTTTTCATCAACGAACATACAAAACTAATACATACAAATCTTCACCTCTACATTTTCTAATTAAAAATTATTCTAATATCGAAAATTGTGTTGTTATTTTAAACTGCAGCCAATCGTCAATTAGACATTATTTTTGAGATACCTAAATCAATGTATTTTATATACATAACAGTTTTTATAATTTTGTTTAATCTACATTTTAATTTGTATTGGTTTTTGACTGGCGTAGATTGGACGAAACATTCTTTGTATGCTGACCTATTAACCCGTATAAATTCAATTTGTGCTATCTTATGATATATGACTAATTTTTGTATACACGATTGTAATGTTTTCTTATATATTATTGAATGTTATTTATGTGAATACTACTAACCTTATCCTGTAAATTGGGTATATCCCGTAGGATATTGTAAATAAATAAGGTAGTTTGCAGATATACTTTAAATTACATGAAAGTTAATTGTTGTGATCAATCTAGATCCTCCCGAGTGTATTTTAGCGTTAAGATCTCTGCTAATCTATTATCGAATCTTGTGAATAACTCCAGATATTTTTCTTATTTGTTGAGTTCCTAGCTGGGCAGTGTATTCTTGATACAGTTGCTGATTATCATCTTGTTCTTATAGTTACTGAATATTTTGTTCAATTATCACGACACTACCATCATTCACATCATTGTCTAAGTGAGTGGTAAAGTAGTTATATCCGCGAAACTTGATGAAGATTTTTTTCCTATCTTGGTATGCTACTTTTCCGTTTCTCAATGCAGCTCTGGTTATTACACAATTTGTGTTTATTATTGATATACCTATTATTTTGTGTTTTTGCACCCTCTTTGGCCTTCACAGTGTCGTGTCCATTTTTTTAAAATCTTGGCTATATTAATTATTGACATATTTACTTTTTTCAGCCAATTTCAATCAAATATCTTCCATTTTAGAATTTCCACTAAATTGTCAGGAGTAAAAGTGGTATGATAATTTAATATTCGGGTTATTCCGGTTGATATTTTCCCATCACAAAACTTGTTGTAACGACTATGGTTATATGGTGATTAAACTGAAGTGAGTTTTATTCAAACAGTACGCCCCCAGATTATTTCTACAATTCTAACAATATCCGCTTTTCTATACTATTCGAAATCAGAGCTTAAACTCTTGAAAACATGGTCGATTTTTTTGTGTAACTAAATTATTCAACTGCAATATATTTTCAGGACTTATGGATAAGAAAGGACTGAAAATAAACCCACAAATCATGGCTACTGGTGAGTTTATATCGCAATTGCAAGATACTCACATCTCGAATCAGACTATAAGCAGAACTGTTATGTTATGGTCGCTATTCTAGCATTAGTGGCGCTCATGTGGATTAAGCAATATTCGAAACGGTTTTTGATAGAATTTTCTGTGAATTTTCATTTGATTTGAGTTTGATTGAAACGTTGCATTTTCGTCGTACGTCTCAAAACTTTATTTTTCTCACCAACATTTTTCGGAGAGTCTTCTAAATTTGGTTTCAACTTATTATTACTAATGGATATGTGTTTTGATGATTTTAAAATATTTTCTTAACATCATTGATACTTGCAAGGTATTTTCATCAAAATCATTAATCTCGAAGGTATAGAGAAGAGAACAAAAACGGACACAACTAGAAATTATGTCATACGGAAAGGCAGCAACAGGAACACATTTCTGGTATGGACCTTAGAGTAATAATATACAATAGACAGGCCAATTCATTCATAACCACGTTTATTTTTGCGGCCAACAATCCTAAACGCCAGTAGTGAAATAATGAATGAATTACAAAAAGTGGAGACGGTATTGTAGACACATGGCCTTTGTAATTTCGATTAATTTTCTGACAAACTTGGTACATACGAACCATGATAATCCAAAAACATTTAATTAATTAACTTAAAAGTTTATTTTATCACTAAAAGTCTTGAAAAACTCATAAAAATGAAAGAGCTAAATGTTTACTTTCTAAACGTAATGGCGCTCGTATGAACAAACCACGTTTGACATTATTTACTACAATACTATGGAGTATTCGAAATTATCGTCGAGCACACTCTGATGATATTTGCATCTCTCTTTATATGGTAATTAAACAAGGACAAACCTACTAAATATGTTACCCTTGACACATAAAACAAGTACTGAAATTTTGAGCAATGTTGCCACTTTTAGTTACAACAAATACTTGTTAAAAATGTATATAAGTATATGCCTTTATTAAATAAAATTAAAGTATTATCAATTAATTTTAAAAGCAGCGACTCAAATGCATAAATTATTAGTATGACTTTTTTTTATTTGCATAACTTTTCAACAAATTTTCAATCAAACTTGTAATTTCATTTTTCCTGCAGCTTAGGAGAATTTGTAAATATGGCAAAGCAGTGGAAGTGTCCGTAAGTGAGCTTAGAATGTGACTCGTCGTTGGGGCAGGAAAAAATCAAAACAAACATATCAATTTTATTTGTTAATGTGAGGTATGGACGTATGAGAAATACAAATAAGAATCGTTTAGTAAAATGGGTAAGCAAATAAAGTAAGAGTTAGACGACAAAGGAAAATATGGAATGATAGCACAATATATGATATGGATTACAATAAATCAGGTAGATGAAAGACTTGACAGGATAAAGCAATGGATAAAAAAATGAGAAAAAAAGAAAGTACTCCAATTATCCACAATGGTTTACGGCAGTAACTTGTATAAGAAGAATAGTTTCACATAATCACAAATATGTTTGGAGAAGTGGAGAACTCCCTAGATTTATTTGTTCATTGACTACTTGATATTGTAAGTGTCTTTTAATTTCTAAACAAGAACTGGATTTCCTTGAAGAATTAGAAGACACTTAAGATATCCACAATATCAATTAGTCAATGAACAGATAAATCTATGGAGTTCTCCACTTTTAAATTGTGATGATTGTAAAGATCAGCAGACATAGTTTTCCTGATTTTCTTTATCATTACACAGATATACTTATCTTAATTGGAAAACGATTTCCAGGATATCTTCATAGGGCTAATAATATCTAAGCTTTAATATTTGTAATATCATTCTTCTTCTTTTTTCTATTAAAATATATTCAGTCAATCACTAGGTAGGTCACTTCTTGGTCTATCGTCAAGAGAGGCGTCTAGCGTCTAGAGAGGCGTCAAATGAAATGTAACTTCTGCCATTCTGACTATGACATTTATATCAAAACAATTGTCAGTTTTCTTAGAGTTTTTTGAAAAATTTCAATATATTGTGGAATTACGTAGAATCAGTAAGTTTCATTTAAAACAGTAAAATTAGTAGATTCCACGAAGTAAGGGTCGAGACAGTTAATTGAATAAATTTATCTTCAAGAAATTTCTGAATTTGTTTGTCTACTTCTTTTTTGGACACAAAAGTATATTCGATAGGTTTTAGCGTAACAGGAGTCTCGTCAGTGGTTCGTATTTCATTTTTAATTTTATTCGTAAAAGTAAGTGGTGTGTTTTCGTTATAAAATATGTTGGAATATTCGGTACAAAGTTTTAGTATTTTGGATTTCTCCTCATTATTTAAGTGATATGTTCTAATATTACTTAAATCTAAAGTTTGTGTAGAAGTCTCTTCTAGGTTATTCAATTCGAAATTTTTTTTATATCAATTTTTTCTACAGGAAGTGGTTCTGAAAATCTCAATAAATTGGTAATGATTGCTTCTCCATTTCTTGCAATTGTTAGGGATTCTGGTATTTCGCAACCGTGAAATTTATGGTGTGGAATGATAATTTCACCATTTTTTATACACGTTTTTATTTCGATAACCTTTTCAGTTCTAAGTTCGATAGTAATAGAGTTTATGTCTTTCTGAGTTTTATGCAAATTTAATTCAATTTTATTATGTGAAGTTATCCAGGCCAAATAATTTCTTGGAATACACTAAAGAATTTGTATACATAAAATTTGAGATTTGAATTGTCAGACAAATTGAAAAATTTTGAAGTATGGATGAGAGTGTTATATTTATGGGAAGATTCTTGAAAAACTGATTTCACTGTAAATGGGTCATGAGTTAGGTTATCTGAAACTACGGTTGGTATTGATGTCGGTAATAAAACTGTTACAAAAATTGTGTAACGTAAACTTTCGAATTTCCGACAAATATAACCAAGAAAAAAATAATCACGATTTGTGGGAAGGTATTGGAAAACTATCAATATTTATGCCATTCTTTTAATCACAATTTTCGCAGATACGCTGGAATTGTGCGAAACAATAAACGGATAGGGCCACAATCAATATTAACAAACGTAACATAAATTCATTAAGACTGATATTATTGTAAACAACACTCATATAACCTTACATAAGGTATGTTTTAACTGTAAAACGGGCAGAAAGACTACAAAGTCGACAGCCAATTCTGTCAAGAATAAACCAGGCTAGGGACACTGCTGACCGTGCCATCTATAGAGCCTGTCGAGTAACTAAAATCGGTAGATTTCAAAAAATTCCAAAACATTAATGAAAACTGTAACTTCGTTAGTAATAAAATTTTATTGATTTTAATAACTGCGTATGCGCGATGTCATATTGTTCGTCCTCACTGTTGAGGTTATTATGAGGTTTCGTTATTTTGGTGTATTTTTTAATTGTTATAGTGTAATATTTATCTGCTGTTTCGTTGCTTTATTGTTATTAATTGAAAAGACAATGTCGAATTGTATTCTGAAGGAGTCTAATAAGTGGTGTACTCGGTAAGTTTTATTAAAAAAGATTTCAGCATTTTTTCTTTTTCAATTAACAACAATTTTCTTTATTTTTATAAAATACAGAATTTTTACTAATTTAATCGACAACTTCAAAGATCATGGTTGTTTTTTACATTAGCTAAACTGAAAATTGTTGCATTACTAACCCAAAAAGATAAAATGAATATGGCTGCTACCCAGTGGTAATAAATCATTAAATTTGTCGACGAGGAAACGATGGAGAATATGTCCCCTTCATTCATTCAAAAACGGTGTTTCTTTAGATTTGAGAAAGACGAAGGGGGGCTATTAAGACAATTTGATTTGCCTTCCCATATGAGAGGAAATTAACAAAAATTGATGGTAAGTTTTTTTGTATTCAATATAGCATATTATAATTTTGGACATTTTAAAATGTAAATTGAGTGAATGGAAGGACGAGTACTGTGTGTTCGTGATTAACTCCAGATATGCCTTATATATTTTAAATTCAACCGCGCAATGTTGACATTTTCACCTCGTCAAAGTTTTGTACCGAGTGTGTGTAAATTATCGTAGTAGTAAGACAATCACCGCGCGCTACAGTACAAAAGGTGTGTGGGTGAAGCTACATCGATACGAGTACAACGCCGGCCGGTTAATCTCCGAGAGAAATAAGTAAAAAGGTAAAATGTCATCCTTTAATTAATTATTATTAATGAATATTACAGTTCACTTCAATTGAAATTTAAAACAAAAGGGAAATTGCTATCGTCCTGAACATTGGTCCTTCTTAGCCTGAATAGATATTTTTTAGCCTAGAAAAAAGGCACTTCATTACTCTCATTCAAAAAGAAAATTTCCATTATAAATGTACGTTTGTTTATTTTTACTCTTTCCAATAATTTTTAAATCGATCTACTTTATTTTAAAAGTGAGTATAACCTTGAAAATATTGTACCTGAATTTCTTGATATTGTCGAACAAAAACTGGTCGTTTGATTATTGAATATTTTTATAATTTCCAAACGGAGATTTAAACAGACGTGTTTTTCTTTGATTAATTACTCAATAGTTTCCATTTTTTTCTCATTATGTCAATATTTTGTGCAATTTTATACAGGCTGAGCCCATACATTCTCTGGTCAACTAGTTTGAGTGATAATTCAAAAAAATTTCGCTGTACCTCTATTTTATTATCCTTTTGCCATATGCGCGTTTTTTATAGTAAATAAAGAACTCACATTATTTCTTTTCTAATCAACTTTTCAATTTCATGGTTATTACTTATTTTTTTTACTTTACTCTTTCTATCCTTTTCGCTATACAGGGTGATTCAACAATTCTATTAAATCATTTGTTTATTTATTTCAAATTTTACAGTTAGTAACCGGTAGTTTGTACAATATGATTTGAAATTTGATTCAATTCATTCGCAACATTTTATTGAAAATTTGCTTCCTTACCTAGATATTTCTGTTTATTTTATTTACAATGGATAGAGTCCAACAGTATCGTTTTCATTGTAAAGCCGCCTTAAACGATCTTCAAATATTGAGCGGTTTAGCCGATGAAAGTAAGACTGACAAGTCCGTTCGTGCTCTTTTACAAATTCGTGCAACTGAATTAGAGTCAATTTGTGATACTTTTGTAAAACATCATGATGCAGTTATTGCCAAATTGATGGCGCTTCCAGATCCACCAGACCTCGAAGCTGAAGACCAAGTTCGTGCAGCTTTTTTATCGCAGTATTTTCAAACCAAACTAATATCTTCTGAGCTTTTTGACATTTCCAGTTCCCAATCTACTGCTAATACTAGTGCTCTTTCACAAACTAATTCGAATATCCGATTACCAAAAATTGAGCTTCCCAAATTCTCAGGTGGTGTAAAGGAATTCGCATCGTTCTTAGACTTATCTGATTCTCTTATCCACAACAACCAATCTATGTCAGATGTAGAAAAACTAAAGTATTTAAAAGCGTCGTTAGAAGGTCCCCCTCTAGGTTTAATTCGTAATTTAAAAATTACTGCCGATAATTATGATATTGCTCACGACCTTATTACCAAGCGATATACCAATCAAAGACGTTGTGCCAAAGCCTATTGGGATGCCCTTGAACAGGCCCCAAAATTTAATATGGTTACTGCTGAAACATTGTCTAAACTTATTGATACATTTTTAGAAAATATTTCTGCTCTCAAAGTGATCGGTTTACCTACAGATGAGTGGGACTTTATTATCTTTAATATGTCATATTCTAGATTAACTCCAGAAATCGCACGTCTCTTTGAAATGGAACATAAATCAACAGAGATCCCCACCTTCACAAGCTTGATTGTATTTTTAGAAACCCAGTTGAACGCCTACAGTAATTTAAATGTTTCTTCATCGAAATATTTCCGATCGAAAGATTCACCCTTACTTTCAAAAGTTTCTTGTAAAACTCGTTCTTCAACTTTGTTAATTACTAATTTGTCTAATCAACATTGTATTTTATGCAAACAAAACCATACTATTTACAAATGTGATCAATTTTTAAGTAAAAGTCCTTCAGAAAGGCATTGTTTTTGCAAACAATCGCATCTATGCTTTAATTGTTTGAGTTCCTCTCACGATCTTCGTTCCTGTCGCTCCAAGTATACTTGTCGGACTTGCAAATCCAAGACTCATCATACTATATTGCATTTCGATACACCAATCACAAATTCTACCGACACTCCCCCTAATTTGAACACGAACCTTTCGTCTTCAAGTCAATCAAGTACCACTAGTTTATTTGGACTCCAATCCGCTGTTGAAAAGTGAGTTTTGTTATCCACAGCTGTGGTTGACGCCCTTGATAATAAAGGTAGTAGGCGACCATTAAAAGCTATTTTAGATTGCGGCAGCCAAACTTCTTTTATCGCCCGTAAAGCATTAAACACTTTAGGTATCCCTCAGTCTCAATGTGCCCTTGAAGTTAATGGTCTCGCCTCTATGAACTCTAAGTTGCAGACTGGAAAAGTTGTCCTTTTAATTTGTCCGCATACTAGGGACTTTCCTATTTTTAATTTTGATGCTCTAGTCTTAGACAAAATTTGTGATCCTATGCCTGATTTTAAAATCGATCCCAATAAGTGGACCCACTTAACTAATATTTCGCTAGCAGATTATAAGTTTTATCGACCAGGAACGATCGACTTATTAATCGGAGCTGATTTATTTCCTAAATTGTTGCTCTCAGGTAAGATCTCTGGAAATGCAAGTGAACCCGACGCCATAAACACTGTATTTGGTTACGTTGTCAGGGGTCCCATTCATGTCAAGAATCCTATTGTCACCTCTTTATTATGCCACACCGTTTCCAAGGTCTCATTAGATACTACTTTGAAAACTTTCTGGGAAATAGAAACGGTTCCTGAAGTCATTCCTCTTAATTCCGATGATATTTTGTGTGACGATCTTTTCAAAGATAATTTTTCTCGTAAACCGTCAGGACAATATGTTGTATCGTTACCTTTTCGGGAAATTAATCCTACGTTTCTTGGTATACGAGATCTGGCTTTATATCGTTTTCACTCCCTTGAACGCCGACTTCTCAAGCAACCCGAATTGTATGAACAATATTCTGCCTTTATGCGAGAGTATCTCGACCTAGGTCACATGGAGTTGATTTCAGCTGACAACGAAGAGAATGGTAAATATTATATTCCTCACCATTGTGTGGTCAAACCAAATTACGTGTAGTTTTTAATGCATCTGCCAAAGTTCCTAACGAGAAATCCCTCTATGATTGTTTGTTTGTTGGACCTAAGCTTCAACAAGACATTGTTGCTATTTCATTAAATTTTCGTTTACTCAAGTTTGTTTTGTGCGCAGACATCAAACAAATGTATCGTATGATTTTTCTTTGTCAAGAGCATAGAGAGTTTCAACGTATTTTTTGGAGATTTTCTACAGAAGATTGTGATCGGGAGTATCGTCTGAATACTCTATCGTCCCGAACACTGTGTGTGTAATTTTATTAAAATTCCAGCTAAGCGCGTTCAGCCATTAGGCGATTCACAAAGCTGTCGTCAAGAAAAAAACATACAACAGGTGTCAAAAAACATCAAACCCTGTAACTGCTACATACAATGAAATAAAATGTTTGATGTTACATCATTATTTGAGTAAAATTTGTCAAAATTACCCTATAAAGAGGGTTTTACTCTTTTAAGACTATTGATTTTATATCTACAATATCTTTTTTGAATTGTGGTGAGTCCTGCAAAAAACTTCATATCTTGATCGGAAAGAGCCTGCCTAAATTCTTATGAAGATGTTCTAAATCAAAAAATACGGTCCTTTTTCGGATGGTCTATAGCGATTTGCTATGTCATATGTTGGGGCCTAACCCTCCTGTTGGCCTATCTTGGACGATCCCGCTGGGTCGTTCTTTCCTTCTAACATTTATAAAGAGTTTAATAAGGTTGATAACAAAATATAACTATTAACTAGAAAAGTAATTAACAATATTACTTATCATTCAGGTAAAAAACTGCACACGTATTCAATCGCACCAACACTTAATCGAACCTACTCGTACCAGTGTCAGAGAAATGCGTCTATTTACTATTACAATCGCGCTGTTAATATAGGTATTTATCTTCTTCTTTTGCCAACAACACAATAAAAATATAATGATTGTCCTTATTTCTTCAATATTTCAACAAAAACTTAAACTGTTTATCTAAAAAAACACAAAGAAATATCAAAATACCAGTAAATCGTAAACAAAGCGGTATCTATCTCTTGTAGTTTATAACGCACACTAATAGTTTCGATACCTCTGCCGCTGGTGCTTGAATTTGAATATTTTTACATACCTATCATATAGCTAACTAATTTCATTTTTAGTTTGTTAGACAGGTTTAGACGGTAGAAAATAAAAATCGAGCGAAAAAATAACACATTTAATATAAAATTCAAACTAGTTTACAAAAAGTAGTCAATACTGTTGTAACCGGTATCATATTATTTATAATCTTAAGTCTGGTATTGACTGAGGTAAAGATACATTCAATGGTGTTCTGCTGTTATTTCCTTCCTAAAACAAATAAACGCAAAATTTAACATTTCATTCATCAGAATTGTGTTTTGGTTCAAAATGTATATTCTAACTAATAGTGTGCGAAACAATCAGCAACAATAAATTATCAATCCGCTAAATTTTGAACAAAATATGCTATTTTCATTCTACATTAACTGCAGTCAGATCTAGTCCTACAAGCTATATTGCTAGCTGTGAATACATATCATCGAGTGCTACCACCTGTGGCATAGTAAGTGAGAAATGCTCCACTATTTTATCTAAAGTACAAAGGCCACAACTTTTTTAGTCTACTGTTGTTTTTCTCTTGGAGTAGCGGAACTAGTTAGCTTAGTTTTCCTGTCTTTGGTGAAGCAGATATTGTCTGAACGTCCATTGAATTATTGCGATAATGGATTTGCTTGCACACCGTCATATACTAATATCTTGTTCTTCAATTAATGACCTCCTACTCAGAAAAAAATATAGTTTTCTAATTTTTGAAAATATTTGTTTCCTTTTTTGTGATGTGCAGCGAAGTTTTTATGTTAACATTTTGTATCGTGTTTAATACAACGGTTATGTTCTGCATTTTTGTTTTATTGATGTCCATTCTCAATATGGACAAGTGTAGATTCAAAGATACTATCATGGGATCCTAGAATTACTGAATCATCATAAGACTTTATGTTAACAAAAACGCAGGGTTACTAGCTTAAAAGATTATAGTGTCCTCCTATCTTGTGTGTTATTACTTATATTAATATTCGTTAGATAATATAGTTATGAAACAATAAACGTCCTGTCAGCCAAATACATTCCCTTCCAAATATCAAACGATCGACTACGTCATATTGCTTTATTGCACTATAGAATACGCAAAGTTTCATTATATGCATTTTTCAAGGTCAGTTAAGTTGCCCCCCTTCTTCCTGCCCAATAAATATTTTCAACAAAAACATATATTATCGTTATGCACTCCTAATGCACCAATATGCTCCATTAATGATTTTCTTTGCACCACATTACCCGAGGGACTACAGCTGTTTGTTAATGAGGGAGACAAACAAACGCGTATAAAAGAGACTTCATTATAACATTATTTACAGTGTCACAATGAAACCTCTTTGAACATTTTTTTAATAATTTTTAGTGTCACACAGGTGGTTATTGTATGTAGTATGTACTTTCATTTGACATTTGACTTTAACCTTGAAACACATTCTAAAATGGTCTAGCGTTGTTCTAGCTAGCAAATTATTATATTAAATGGTCTTAAAGGTAAATTCAGTGTCTTGTTTCTCTACTATGTTGATGCAATGAATTATTATACAGGGTGATTCATTAAGAATGTCCAATCTCTGATCTGTATATTCTAGGACCCAAAATATTATGATTTAGCCCAGCATGCCTAATACGAATATTGCTAGTTTCCAGTTTGTTGCGCAAACTTCACTCGTACTACAAAACGAGTCATTGTGACAATTGTTTTACAATAGTTATTTTTATAATTCGCGTATAAAAGAGACTTCATTATAACAAAGTTTACAGTGTCACAATAAAGTCTGTTTGAACACTTTTTTAGTATTTTCTAGTGTCATACAGTTGGTTATTGTATGTAGTACCGGCAGTAGGTAACGGCACCTATTATCGGCACTGACCCCTTTATCGGCATAGTAGCCACATTTTCAACATTAACAATTACATTATAGACCCATTGTAAACACGTCTTAAGGTTCTTTGTTCCTTGCCTTAAAATTATAAAAACACGCATGATCAAGAAAGTGTAAACAAAAATCGGAGGGAAAAAATGTTTAGGCAGTACAGACGTGTCATCTAACTAGTGCAGATCGTTTCCTCGCAAGAACAAGAAACATGTAAGTTGCTGAACTTATTTTCTTTCTAATAAATACGAACTAGATATTGCTTACACTTTCATATGATAGTTCTAACTAATAATTATTGATTTTAATACTAAGAAACTAATTTTACTTTTTTTGCCCAACCTATCTGATATGCGAGAAAAGTATTGGTTTACCCCAAAAAAAGTTGGAATTTTGAAAAAAAAAATTTACTTATTTTTACGTTTTTCATCAAGAACAACACGAAAAAACGGTTTTTACAAAAAAAATTCTGTGTGTATGTCGTCGTCGTCGTCGGCCACTTGATATTCAGCTCACAAGAGCCAGTACAACGGGTGCTATGGTACATGAAGTACGACATTTTTATATTTTTTTTGAGAAATTTCAGTTTGTTAGCACGATACAGCCTCCGGAGTGCAGCAAGTCACGAATTTTGTGATTGAATATTATTCAGGATATCTCACAGATGAACCCTATTGATTTTCAGCTTCCCCGAGCTGGTATAACAGGTGCTATAGTACTTTAAATACGACATTTTTGTCATTTTTGGAGAAATTTCAGTTCCTCCGGAGTACATACAAGTGACCAATTTTCTGATTGGATATTATTCAGGGCGTCTCAAAGATAAACTCCATTTATATTCAGCTCACTAAAGCCAGTACAACGAGTGCTATAGTACTTGAAGTACCAAATTTTTGTAATCTTTGGAGAATTTTTATATTTTTAGCACGATACAGCCTCCAGAGTGTATACAAGTGACCAATTTTATGATTGAATATTTTTCAGGGCATCTTATAGATAAACCTTATTGATATTTATTTCACCAGAGCTAGTACAACGGGTGCTATGGTACCTGAAATACCACATGTTTGGTCTTTTTTGGAGAAATTGCGGGTTGTTAGCACGATACAGCCTCCGGAGTCTATACAAGTGACCAATTTTATAATTGAATATTTTTCCAGGCATCGCATAGATGTACTCTATTGATTTTCAGTTGACTAGAGGGAGTTCAGCGGTTCCTATAAATCCAGATATACTACATTTTTGGTTATTTTTGGAGAAATTTCGGTTTGTTAGCACGATACTTCCCCCGAAGTGTATACAAGTTACAATTTTATGACAGAATATTACTCAGGGCATCTCGCAGATGCGGAAAAGTTAGTTTTAATCTTTAAAACCGTTTATTTTAAAAAGATTTATTAAAAAACAAGTGTGTCGCTAATAGGTACAGGTGCCAGGGATATTGACTATATTACCGACAGGAGTGCCGATGACATGTTAAGTGCTGCATTGAATATTTTAGTGAGGTTTATACAATTTCTTAGTCTTTAATATAATTTTTATCATATAACTAGTGAAACATTTTAATAATGTTTAGACCTATTTTCGGCATCTTATTATGTTAGTATTAAGAATTTTATTTAAACTAGATTATGAGTGCCGATGATAGGATCAATTATGTACCGGTAAAGGGCTCTGTCATGCCGATGATAGGTTACATGTAACATCGAATGTTTTATCGATTTTAGATCATTTTAAAAATGCAATTATAAATTTGTAGTCATCAAATAGTAGAAAAATACCTCAATATTACGTAAACCTATTTCCGGCACCACTTTTTGTTAATAAGAAGAACTTTATTTTATTGTAATAATAAGTGCCTATAATACAGCACATGCATGCCGATGATGGGTTACTTTTATTACAGACACTGAAATGGAAGTGAAGAAACTTAGGCTTCAGTACACTCCAGAAAATCTCAAAGTCGCTGTTGAGGCAATCGAGGGAGGAATACAGGAATAGAAGTTAAACTGTTCAATTCTTGCTCGTCTTCTGTCAAATCCGGGACTTCTTTGGGTAAATCATAAGGCTCAATTTCAAGAGCATCCATATGTGCATCTGTGAAATTTGGAACCTTTTCAGGCGATTTTGAGCGTTCAGTAGGTATTGTTTCATGACAATCAATATCTCTCAAATCCATCAATTCTTCAGCCACAGCTGAGTTTTCAGTGGCAATAAAATCCGGGACTTCTAGCATATCTATGAAATCAATTGGTATGTTTTCATAATCATCTATGATTACGGGAAATGAGAGACCGTTTCTATTATCTACCTGTCCACCATCGTTGATCGCAATAGTTTTATTTTCAATTTGAGATTGAAGTTTTCTCCATAGGAAAAAGAGAGTTGTGTCTTCAATTGGACCATTCCAGACAAGTTCGGAAGATTTAAATAGCTCTAAAGTGTCTGCATTAATTTCAGATTCTATTAACTTAAAGGATTCTTTCAGGTATTGGTCTTCTTCTTGGGGATGACTTTGACTAGGTTCATTTTCGGTAGTTGCCATACTCGGCTTACTCTTAAAGTACTGAAAATTTTATGTTTTCCACATTAAAAGGCACCAGTCCACATGATCGAAAGCCGTTTGAAACCACATCGGAAAAATGTTCCATTAAGTGTTGTTTCCAATATTGGGACAAACCTCTCTACTTCAGAAAAACATTGTCTTATACGTGTTTCAGTTAGGTTTGCCCGAGAACTACTCAAATTTTGGGAAACTCTTGTCGATAGCTCAGGATGTCGAGCCATGAAGCCTTCATACTACCTTCTACCAGGTCTTCTTTCAGTAAAATTATTGGGTCTCTGAAGGTTTTTAACTAAAATTTGTATACTATCTAACAACTGATCCTTGGTTCCTGGAAACTCGCGGCAAGCTATGTGGAGCAACCAGTTTACGAGATGGGATTCTTCTTCTTTGGTCAGAACTGTCTCTGGGCCACTCTTTTTATCCGTTGAAGTTTTGCCTTTTACTTTGTCTTGTAAAGTGGATCGGGGAATACCATATAGCAGGGAGGGATGCCTTTTTAAACTTCTCTCGTAGTACAAAACGAGTCATTGTGACACTTGTTTTACAAATAACTATTATATCATTGAGACGCACTAACAAATCATTAACGCCTAAGAAAACTGTTCTACGATAAAGGGTCGCTGTTGACTATGAAAGAAGACAAAATTGAAGATCTCTAAAACTAAATAAGTATAAACGAAATTATTAGAAACAGTAAAAAGTATTAACAAGACAATAACCCCGGTGAAATTTTGTTTAAGAAATTTTACACGTTATCTGATGGACCCTGAATTTTCTACGCATAATAAAGAGCACGACTTGGTTCTTATAAGCTTAAGCCCAGAATATAGCAAACTTTTTAGACTTTACATCTTATTTAAAAAGTTTCTGCAAAACTTTGATTTTTGCCGAATGAACTACAAACATTTGAAAAATAGGATTTTTAAATTTTATATTTGCAATCTTGTGAAAAATATGTAACAGGTAGTGACATAATGTTTACTGCATATTGTGGCGGGCCTATGTGCGAAGGCAACGAAGTGACCAAGAGCTAAATTAGGTCCTCTGGTATGCATCACAACACCTCAAAATATATTGTACGTCACCCACGTGATTCTTTTTTTGGTATTTCCTTCAATTTGCATTTAACTTCACACATTTTAGTGCTTGTTCATATCAGTTTCACAAAAAAGAAAACTAGATTTAAATAGACACTTTTTCGTAAGTACCCTCCACACCCCTCATTATTGCGACATTGGAAAAAGTAGTTTGGCTTAAAATATTATTTGATCTGCGCCTTTAAATTATAAATGTTTAGCAATTCCACGTCCAAAAATGGAGTCGGTTCAATCTTTTCGTATGCACATTCGTAAGAGTAGTTACGTTTTAGTCCTGAATAAAAGTTCACTATTTTAACTGAGATAATATCTTTTGGGTTTTTATCATATACAAAAACTTTATCACATAACTCGAAGCTGTAAATTTTTGTATTTACACCCTCATTCACAATAGTACCTACATACAATTGCTGCCAGTTCTCTTTTATTTATAGCAAACGAGAGTAAAGGAGCAACACCGGTTCGGGACCATTCCTTATGTAAATTAACATGGGAAATCGCCAAGGTCCATCGTGGTAATTTTTGACGCAATTCGATCTGCGCATGCGTCAATCATGAAGCGGACGTCATCAATAGAATCTCGAATGGCGGTAACCTAACATAGCAAACCCCACGAAATCTTGTGTATCGGAAACCCCACAAAAACGTACCGGAAGTCGGCGGCCATCTTGGATTTCACGCACCGTATGTGCCGTCGGGGGAGGGGGGCGTGACGTTTGACGTGACAACGTGACGTTTGACGTGACAACGTGACGTTTGACGTGATAACGTGACGTTGTCACATCAAACGTCACGTGTCACGTCAAACGTCACGTTGTCACGTCAAACGTCACGTTGTCACGTCAAACGTCACGTTGTCACGTCAAACGTCACGTTGTCACATCAAACGTCACGTGTCACGTCAAACGTCACGTTAAACGTCACGTCAAACGTCACGTTGTCACGTCAAACGTCGCGTTGTCACGTCAAACGTCACGTTGTCACGTCAAACAGTCCGAGATCATAATCATCTTATTCCTGAAAACAATTATAGAGGTGCAGCACATGAGGGGTGCAATATTAACTATCAGCATTCGCCTACTGTTAATGTAGTGTTCCACAACTTATCTGGTTATGATGCAAATTTCATCATCGAAGACATTGCTACCCGCACGACTGGATCTATTGATTTGCTTCCTATTACAAAAGAAAAATATATTTCCTTCACAAAACATGATGAAGATGCACGAATCCGTTTCAGATTTATCGATAGCTTCAGATTCATGGCATACGACATCTTTGTACATTCTCTAAAAATGTTCCACTTATCACGTTTATTCAACTTCAATACGGCCAATCAGAGATGCTAGTGCTTTAATGACAACGTCGGTACGACAGAAGGCCCATACGATACATTTGACGGTTGACACATTTGATGGACGGCCGCCCCCCACCCCCGACGACACATAAGGCACATACGGCGATGGTCAACGGCACCCTCTGGTCATTGTCGTTCACTTCTTCAGATGACTCTTTTGATACTCCTTGTATATTTGCGAAACTTATCGCTTATCTCTTCTTCTTTCTCAATTCTTTTACACCCTCTGGTCATTGTCTTCAGGTATGATTTTTGTACACCCTCTAGTCATTATCTTCATCACAATTGCGTTTATTCGATTTCAATGCAACCAATAATAGCAGAGATATGTGTTATAGTGCCCTAATGGCAACGTTGCTTACGTCACACCATATACATGCTACCATAGAAAAATCATGGAGTACATGATACCACAGAACAGATGGGGTATAGAAAAATCATGAAGCACAGAACAGATGGGGCATATGACGGAAGGCCCGTACGACACATAGAACAGATGGGGCATACGACGGTTGGCCCATTTGACGGGCGGCCGCCCCCCTCCCCCGACGGCACATACGGTGCGTGAAATCCAAGATGGCCGCCGACTTCCGGTACGTTTTTGTGGGGTTTCCGATACACAAGATTTCGTGGGGTTTGCTATGTTAGGTTACCGCCATTCGAGATTCTATTGATGACGTCCGCTTCATGATTGACGCATGCGCAGATCGAATTGCGTCAAAAATTACCACGATGGACCTTGGCGATTTCCCATGTTAATTTACATAAGGAATGGTCCCGAACCGGTGTTGCTCCTTTACTAACGAGGTTAACAAATATTTAAAAGAATAACTATAGCGGAAACAACTGGCGAGTATTTGAACTACCGAATCAAATTCACAAGTGGTGAATAGTGTAACATAGCTTGTACTCGTTTTTATAGGTTTGGGACCTTCTAGGTTGCCATTTAGCATTAATTCAACACGCGCTAGCACTTTTTTGTTCAAAAAGCCCGACGATAAAAACTCTGGTTCCAAGTAGCTCGTCCCTTTTTTCTTTTTAGATGCAATTATCCACATGATTTTTTTTCTGAAATTGTCATGGGTGGGGCAACTTTATTTTAAATAATGAGCTTTAACTTACTAGTGGAAGGAAGAGATTATGTTACTTATTTTTGGAGAATTTATTTCAATAAAAAGGAAGTTAATATTTCTGTTATATACCAAGAATATTTTGTGAATGCATTAGGAGTAGACTCCACAAACCTATACTTTTTTCGGAAATTGTCATTAAGGGAGCCAACTTTATATAATTAGGTTTAGATAAATAGATGGAGGGGTGATTCTGTTTTTGTTGGTGGTGCATAATAGTGCATAAGAAGTGGATGCTGCTGCAATATATTTTTTGTCATTGGGGAGGGGCACCTTTACTTTAAATTATGAGGTTTAACTAAGTAAGGGAAGGGGAGATTTTGTTTTTGTTGAACGTGCATATGAGTGCATTGGGGATGGACCCTACTTCCCTATACTTTTTTCGGAAATTGACGTTGGGGGGGGGGGGGGCAACTTCACTATGTGTAATGAGGTTTAACTAATTAGGGGAAGAAGGGATTTTGTTTTTGTTGGTAGTGCATAGGAGTGCATTTGAAGTTGCTTCCGATGCCATTTATTTTTTCTGAAAGTTATCATTGGGGGGGGTTTATAAATTGAGGTTTAACTAAGTAGGAGGAGGGGGTATTTTGTTTTTCTTGGTGGTGCATATGAATGCTCGAA
This sequence comes from Galeruca laticollis, assembly GCA_963921935.1. NCBI lineage: Eukaryota > Metazoa > Arthropoda > Insecta > Coleoptera > Chrysomelidae > Galeruca > Galeruca laticollis. The sequence goes on along the minus strand of OY998177.1, from coordinate 162,659,802 downwards.
GTGAATTCGACTGCAGTATATCTTCTTTGCAAATTGTCATGGGGGGGGGGGGTAACTTTACTCTGAATAATGTGATACCACTAACTGAGGGGAGAGGTGCAAAGGATTTTTTATGGAGCATTATGGTGCATTACAAGCGATTGATGATGCAAAATAGTGAATTTGAACATTCCTATTGGAGGGGGGCTAGCGTTTATTTGCACCACCCACCTCCATAAACAAATAGCTGTAGTCTCTCGGGGAATTTTGTGCAAAGAAAATCATTCATGGAGCATATTGTTGCATTACGAGTGCATTACGACCATATATGCTATTGTTGAAAATGTCTATTGGGGGGGGGGAGGGGTAACTTAACTGACCTCTTTTTTCAGTCAGAATGATTTTAGACTTTGTAATGTTAACTTCAAAAAATATTATTTACGTGTATTAATTATAATTGAATGATTTTATAAAAAAGGAAACATAAAGATAATAAACTTAATTAGAAATATTTTAATTGTTGAATCTTGAGCTCAAAATATTAAGATTCTACCTAAATCAGTTGAAATGGGGCTCCTCACTGAGTTACACGGTTTTATTTAAAAATGTAAATACTATTTGTGCGCTTGTAACATTCAGACTTACTTTAAGCATTAAGAAATGAATGTGTCTACTTTGAAATATATTTTATTTTAAATCAGTAATCAGCTTAAACAGTCACTAAATTATCTACACAAAGTATTGTTATTAATTAACACAGGTGATGGCATCTTGAACAGTAATTTAGTTAACAGCTACACAAGTTCCTAAAAGAAATTAAAACGTTGATTAACTATATAATTAAAAGTTAATGTATTGTTTACTTACCAGTACTGGATAATGATAAAACTCATCAAACTGCTTCTTTCAATACAATGTTTATATTTGAATGAGGTTACATTTCGTAAACAGTTCATACAACGACTACACAAAGTTTAGAATGGCTTCAGACATAAAATAAATAATCTTTCTCGTTGATTTTACTTGTCGTTTGGTAAAACCTTTATTGCGAACGCCTTATTGAAATTTGTTTGGTTTTCAATGTCATTCACAATGACATTCATAATAGGTACTACTTTTGATTAGTTTGACGTTGACACTTCTCATTTCACCAAACAGGTTGAGCACTAGGGTACTACTTAAATCTGAAATTCACTAAGCCAACTCGGTTGAGTTCGGAGTCCGTTATATGTATTGAAGATATTCCATTGGTCAGCCGAAAATAAGAAGGTATTATAGGGATTATTAGAACTTGATTGGCCGTTGAAGTTTACAAAAAGTTGCAGTTCGTTTAGTTTCGGGTTACCTTCTCCAGTTTTAGAAATATCGAAAGGAAGTAGCAGATTTTTGTTTTTTCGTTTGCTGGCATCCTTAAGTAACTGTTTTCTGCCGTTGTAATTTGGTTAAAAGGTTTTCCTGTAACAAGGAGGTAAGCGTAATATTTTCTTGAAATAGTACAGTCGTTAAGTGGTACATTAATTCCAGATTCGCCGACCTTTCAATGTCCTTTCATCGGTAACTTTTTCTTCCAACACAAATCTAATATTGAGGTAGCCATTTTGGACCTGAACACGTAGTATATTTGTATGACTAGAAATAGTTACATCGACACCCTGACAATCCGCCTGAGACCTTTGAGGGAGGAAATCCTAGAGGAAGCGGCGTTTTGAGCCATTCACCACCCTGGACTCGAGTTGCCGATATAATTAATCTCGTTGATGCACGTGTTCGCCGCATGTTCTAGATATTTTTCCTTCAAGATGGATGGGGCTCGGAAGAATGAATCTAATTTCAAAAATAGGGTCTGAAGGTCTCAAGTCGTCTTCAAACTTTGGTGAGTCTATTCCAATATCACAAAAATCTACTAAGGAAGTGCACCGGCATACCCTTACTGCTATTTGATTACGTAATACTATATTCTTAGTGTAGTACAGTGATTTATTGGACTTTTTATAACCTAAATTCTTAACTTAATCACTAAATATCTCAACGGAGAAAAAGTTTGTTTTTTTAATCTTTAATAAACTGATATATTTTTTGGTACAAGGCATATGCTCTATATACATATATTTCTCAATTTGAATAAATTGTTCACACAATGTGAACTTAAATACAGCTGTATTTAGGGGTTCTTATGGTTCTTGTTTATATCAAATGCACTTACCAAATATTTTTTTATTTTTCTATCATAAGTAGCTGATTAAATGTGATTACGGAGTAACTTGATTAAAAAACCATATAGTGAGGTTCTGTTTTTTATTTTTTATTTATTTTTAATATTATTTTCTTCTACGAAATTAGGTTAAATTGAGCCAAGAAAGTAGTTAAGGTTAGTAATTTCTTGTTTTTGAAATGATACCAAAAAATAAGTGGCGCCCTATTCCTGCCAATTCTGATAATACGTAAGATCCTACGACCATTGCACACCAGACGAAGAGCTACCGGAGCTTTGCAACTCCAAGAAAGGGTTACACGCTGTACTTTATCTTTTTGACGTATCCTTGTTATACTGGGCGAGAAATGTAGTTACTGTACACCCTACTTAATTGTACATAGAAAGTGATGGAGAAAAATTTGTATAAAATGGCTATTCCAACAAAGGCGTAGCATTTGGGAAGGGTCAACTAGTCACTTGCCCATACCATACACCTCTGGTTGTAACTAGAAACGCCTATTTCACATAATTTAGTAGGGTCTGCAGTACCTACACTTCCCGTCAAGAATGACAAGCATACATCAAATAGTAGAGTACTGGGCACAAATAGTTTTTAACTTCTTCAATAAACCAACCGTTAATTCAGTAAGAAGCCACATTTTTTCTAAGTGATTTAAGTTGAAACATAATATTTTAAGCTCAAGCTTCAACAGGTAAAATAGTTCCTATTATCAATGAAACAACTTTTATATCAAAATCTCTATGATTTATATAGTGGTATTTATAAAAATCAGTATCTATTTATAAGTACTTACTTATAAGTATTAGTATCAGCATTAAGTAAATACCGATATGTATATTAAAAAATAAACGCTGATACCTAGAGGTGCCTACTGCTTATTCTTTAGTATTTTCTCATTTAGACGAAATTTTATTACAAGAAAAAGCAATATGAAACTGCAAAGATTGGTGCTTTCGAAGCAACTGCATGTTCTAAATCTAAAAAAGGCAAAACTGGAGAATTAAATAAGAATCATGTTCTAAGAAAAGCAGAGAAAAAGTATACTATTAAATGTATTTTGTAATAAAGGGAATCGTTGATTTAACTCTCCGAAGCATCTTCCGATAATTACACGTTCATTTTTGAAAAGATAGTTATATGCAACTTCTTCTGCAGTTCTTGGTTTTCTGAATGGAACCAATAACCATTTTTCTATGCCATATTCCTCATCTCTTGATAATCGGGCATTGTCAAATTTTCTGAATACACCACAAATGTGACTGTTCCCACAAATCCTGATATCAAGTACAGAACCTGGCCATGCACTGACACTTGTAAATAACTCATCAGCGTTACATGTTGCTTGTACTTATATTGCAGGAAATTTGTTGCGACAAATATATTTGCATTTACAGCAGTTGCAAAGTAAAAGATTGCTCGCTATTTTTTGTTTTTCCCATTGTATCGCTTCATCGTCCTACGCTTTCAAAGGTAATTAATTAAATAGATAAGTAATAAAGTACAACCATACACGAGGAAACTTTCCAAATATGAGATTTTTGGCTCACTAGATGTACCGCATTTACACCACCAATATCTTCTGCTACACAAATTTACATGTTTATTTTAATATTTCCCAGTGTACTAAGGAAAGCAACAGACCCACATGGATCAGCTATACATCTCAAAAAGAGCACCGACTCTGGTTTGCCCGCAATCAGTGCCAAAAAAATGTGTGACCGCGCCACACTTTCGGGGTTAAAACGAAACAATTTCATATAATCTTCATCACGAGGATCTTCTAGACTGTTTTTATAAACTTTTGTTGCTCGTGGCACAACAAACATTTTCTAAACTAGTGCTATCAGCATACTAAGAAGCTGACTTTAAAATGTATAAGAACATACTCAATTTAATAAGTATAACCTACCGTTTATTAACATAGATTTAAGTAATAACCGATCAGCATAAGTACAAACTTATACTCTATCAGTGCAAACTTGAAGTATAAATTTGTATTTAAACTTTATTAATATACTTTTCAGCATTAACATATGAAACCGTAAGTATTAAGTATCTACTTATTTTTATTAATACCACTCATAATATCAGTAACTAAGTACTGGAAAGGCACCAAATTTGAGACAGTTGCAAAATGGGTGGTGTCATCTACGTACAAAAATTCAATGTTTTAGGCCAAACAAAGTCTGTAAGCATGTTGTTTTTGTCGGTTACCACATGATTCTCAAGCAGTGTACATATGTCAACTTTGTGTGCCAGAAAAATTTGTGAGTGACAGTTGTATCTGAAAATATTTTTATAAGGTCATCATTCCACTGTAGTATGTTTTTATTAACAAATTGTCTTAATGCCACTATTCTGTCATGCATAAATTCATTTTGTAGTAGTTATAATCGAAATGTGGCTGTTTAATTTTTTTTCTAGGATTCCTAATTTGAGACAGTTAAGGTTTAAGTTTATAAAGGTTATAGGTGAGTGGGTAAGTAATTACGTCTTCCACTGCGACCCTGATCTGTTTATTATGGCTCACACCTTGCTCTACAGTTCACACCCTTTGATAAAGGAGATAATCGTACAATGCGAGACTTTTTTGAAGTCCGTAGGTTCCAGTCGGGTAAAGGCCGAAGGTCTGGAATCTGAGTCGTTCCAATGCAGAGCAGGTACACAGAATGTGCTCTGCAGTTTCGTCTTCCAGGTAGCAGAAGCGACAGTCCTGTCAGAATGGGTAGATTCCATCTATGCCATTCTAGGACCTATTGGGAGGCTTTCTTCGAGGGGTTTGCGATAAACGTCTTCGAGTGTGTAAGCCCCGGTGTGTGTAAGCCTAAGCGTTTTACACTTGGCCCAATTGGAGACGCAGGTTTTGGCGATGCTTATGTCGATGCCAACGACGGTTTCTGGTCCGATGAAGACCTCCACGCCACTGTGCCCTCGGACCCAGATCGAAGTAACTTTGTTCCGCTTGCCCAGGTAGTCAAGGATCTGAATGCAGTTCCAAACTCAGTGCTATTAGAGCCGCCTGAATATCTGAGATAATTTCAATAGACCTATTCACCGGCTTCCTGTTTCTCAGCACTCTGACGCCCTGCTCTGCTTGAAAGATAGAAATGAGCTTGCCAAGGTTTGATGATTGAGATTTTAACTCTTGGGTTAGTTCCATAAACTCCCGTTCTCTGTTCTCTGTTTTGGAGCCGTCCGTGAACAGCACATAGTCTTAGGGAGAAAAGGAACTATAACTCCTATGCCAATCATCTTTTTCAGAAAAGAGGACATTGTGGGCTTTTACTATGTGCAGCTGGGGAGCTACCGAGTCTGGGATCATTCCGAGTACGTAGAGTATGTACTCTATATGCAGAAGGGTTAGATTTAGGATGATATCCATGGCAAGCGTCGGTGTGGTCAACATAGCTCCAGTAATCACCTGTAAACCAGAGAGCCTCATTATGGACGTCCGTTGCAATTATTTTTGACACCAGACGACCGAGCCATATAGAACCATTGATTTAATAACCGTTTGATATATCCAGTATAACATCTTGCGGCTTATGCCCCAGTATTAGCCGCATATCCTTCTGAAATTCCAGAGGGGCGGTCTGGCTTTATTGATTTTGTTATCCAGATGGGAGTTAAAGGTCAATTTTTTATCTAAGATAATATATAATACCCAGATATTTGACCTCTTCCTCAAAATGGATTGACACTACAGATACTAAGGCTATCAGTAGTTTATCTAGTTTCCTTCTTAGTGTGAATGGAACGATTACAGTTTTGCTAGGGTTCATAGACATCTCTTCCCTATCGCACCATCCGCTTATCGTGTTTAGGGCGTGTTGAAGTATGTCGGTAATAACTTCCTCACGCTTCCTCCTAACTGGGATTGCTAGGTCATCCGCATAGTATTGGATCTCCACCCCCTGTTTAGAGAGTATATTTAGCAGGTCATCTACCAAAATCGTCCAGAGAAGGGGTGAAAGTACATCTCCTTGTGGACATCCTCTGGCGGGCTTTATTTCGACCGTCTATTCCTGTAGTTGTGCTGAGATGTTAAGGTATGTCAACACGTTGTTGATCTCCTATGAAGAGCAGTGAATAGAGACTGTAGGAAGGTGTTATTGAACGCACCTTCAATGTCTAAGAAGGCGCCCAGCGCAAACCCTTTATTTTTAAGAGAATGGTAGATTTTGCCTACAAGGTTGAATAGAGCGAGGTCTGTTTGATAAGCGTATTGGTACATATTTAACGGAAAATTCCGTAGGGGCACCTCCCTAATGTGCCTATCTAGGATCCGCTCTAAATTTTTTAGGAGGAATGATGTTAAGCAGATGGGACGGTAAGAGTTGGGTAGAGAGGTATACACTCTACCTGCCTTCTGGATGAAGATAACCTTCCTCATCTTCCACCCTAGTAGAATATAGTTACAAGCTAAGCTTGCTCTGTATATTCTTACCAAAGCCGGCACCAGGATGTCTAGGCATATTTGGAGAAGAGCGGGGAAGATTCCACCATCTCTCGGTGATTTAAAGGAGGAAAAAGAGTTTACCACTCATGTAATTATGTCGGGAGAAACAATTTTTGCTGCGAGTCTCCGCCAGGCCGATTAGCCTGCCGAGTGGGGGCGAGCAGGCAGTGCGGCTTGTTCTCCACAATCTGATTGCCTGGGAAGTGTTTCTGTAGTAGAATCTTTAACGTTTTCTTCATAAAGTCAGTATGAGTATCATCGGGTTTTCTCAGAGACCCCACGTCACGTCACGGATCTCTTGAGAGAATCTTGTGGATTCTTATAATGGAAAGTATGTCTGATATACTCTGACAGTACCTCCACCAGGATTATCTTTTGAGATAGTACTGCTGCAATGGAAGTATTATCAAGAGCTTTAAAAAAACTTGTTTGGTACTCTTCAATCGCTATATCTTTAGAGATCACGATTTTGGAATTCATGTATCCACAGCATCAACACAACTGTCAACAGAAAATTTAACTTCAGCAAAAAATGAAAGAATTCTTGGACAGCAAAATAAAGACCACTGAGTTTAAGTACTGCAACGCGAATGAGATATTTCCTTGCCATCTACAAGTCAAGACGTTCGAACATTTTTGGTATCTCCTAAGGAAATGTGTCCCATTCCAGTACATAATAAAACTCAACAAAGAAAAAATTCTGGAAAAACTGCAGTAATTACAACTACTCCATATAAAGAAGTATAAATAAAAAGGAAGCCAGACGGAATAAAGCTAATGGAGCGAAAAAAGATATTGGTAAAATAGATGAGAAAATGAAAAGAACGATTAATCAAGGAAGAGGTAGTGACACAAAACAAAGAAACTTTGCAGGTCCAAAACAAAAGATTAAATCCAAACGTACATTATCATCATCTAGTTCTGATTATTGCAACTAAGAGCCAGTTTTGCAAGACTCCTCATCTGATGAAAGTGGCGGCAGTAACGCTGAATGTATATTTTCTACAGGGTTATTTTCAGATGTCCAACATAGGCTAAATCTGTCAAATGTTTTAGATAGGCCAATGAGGATTGTGGAGAATTAACATGTCCTATGTTTACCTGTGTGGAAAAAGGATTTTTTGTGTGATTAGGACTAAACTAAGAACTCATCCCAAATTTGGGAACGAGACTGTCTCAAATTAGGCACCTTAATTTTTAAAAACCCTTTTTTTCTTATATGAGTTTTAATTTGTTTTTACCTGTAAACTTTATTCCTAAGTTTAAATTTAGTTATCATTACTATTAAACCGTTTTAGTGATATTCTAAGTTCATAATAGTTGTTTTAAAATAAATCATACTTTATTTTCATTTTACAAAAAAAGTATCTCAAATTTGGTTCCATTTCTCTAACATAAGAAAATAATGATCAAGGAAACATCGTATTCTACGATTTCTTAAATGCTGTAAAGCCATACATACTTCTATACAAAAATACAATAAACTCATTAACTGAATTTAGATCAATTCATTTTTTTAATATTGTCTCTTCTTCAGTTAGGCTAATGAGATATTCTCTCTATTTAATTTCTATTTCTTAGTTTCTTCCCAAACTTGTGCTTCTTATACTTTTGTTAAGGAGATCTCACTATTTTCTTGTTTTTTTTAGTCTTGATGGGCATTCAATTTTAGAAGGCCAATTACCTTGAGTTACTGCTACCTATAATTAGTTTAAAAACAACTTACCGTCAAACTACCATCCGCTTGCATATGAACTATAATATCATCTTCCGTAATCTCGAAATTTCTAGCTTTTTTAAGGGTACTTCCTGCGTATTTTTTCGCTTCCGGTGGTAGTAACCAGTGCATTACAGGTGAAATGAGATCGGAATCTATGGTTTTGAGATCATTAGCTCCTGTAATAAAGCTAACAATCATTCCAACTAACAAGACACTGATAACTCCCACTGGAGTAATCCATAGAAAACTTAATCGGAAGAGAGGAAAAACATCTGATTCATCTGGATAATGAATCTGCAAATAATTTCTTTTCAATAAATACGATATTTTTTTACGTTTAAATCGGAATAAATAATCAGTTATAGTATCACAAGATCATAGAAAATAATAAATTATACTTACGAGTCACGAGACGTATTCTGTGAAACACCACGAGAGCGTCGCTCAAGTGGTGTTTTAAGGATATATATATATATATATATATATATATATATATATATATATTTATATATATATATATATATATATATATATTATATATATATATATATATATATATATATATATATATATATATATATATATATATACTTCGAGTGAGGAGGGTTAGTATAATCGATTATTTTCGTTTGCTCGAGTGGTATTCGTTACGATTATATCAAGAGTTAACTAACGAAATTTTTTATTGGGTGAAATTAAAAGTACAATTATTGTAATAAATATTTGTTGTATTATCATTAGAACAATTATCGAAAAGAAACCAAATTTTGTATTTTGGTACAAGAATTTATGATTAGCAGAGCGCTTTCGGTTCAATGATAAATCATCATCAGTGCCCCCTGTAAAAGTAAGAAAATTGTTCTTACATTCTCGATATAAAATAAAAGGTTTAGAAGGGCCTAAAGCCAAATAGATATAATTCATTCACATGCTCAGGGTGTACTCCAAATCCTCACAAATTAGAAGATACATAAAATTAATTGAAATATAGTGCTTGAAACACAGTCACTATTTAATTAAAATAATAATAAAAAGCACACACAACCCATTGTACAATGAATGAATCCCTAAAATAGGGTATAAAATATAACTCAATACATTATTTGTGAGTCAGCTGTTTGACATTTGACAACAATTGTAGAAGATAAGTTGAAAATGAACAATTTTTGAAGGTGTTAATTAGTAAGGTAGGCTAACAACAGCCGGTGCTCTGATGACGTCATGAGAATCATAGAAGCAAAAGTTGACAAAACCTTGAAAGATTAGTAAATTTATTTCGCAATTACGTTCTTATGACCTCCTCAGAGAAATAAATGTGTGATGGTGAGAATAACTGAAAATAGTTCAGGTTTCAAAGTAAAGTAAGAGCCACGGAAGAAAAGGAAAAATGAAAAACAACTTTAATGAAAAAGTGACTCACAATCAGACAAGAATAAACCCGCTTGCACACCCCGCCACCCCGGAATCCCAATCAGGGAAGCGACCCGAAAGTCTCCAAAGGATGAACAACAACTCCTCGAGCTATTTGCTCCGACAGGCATTGTATTACATCCCTCCAGCAACAAACCGGCCGATCCCCTGGAAGAGGCCCCAAAGAGGAGAGGTGCAGAAGCACGAAACCTCCCGCCATGGAAGTTGGAAATGTAGCTCGAATTATGGTGTTGTATTGGTCCCAACTGATCTGAACTATTGTCATCATTAAGTAGGATCTCACCATCAAAAAGTTTTCTATGTATAGGGGTAAAATTTCTGTCAAACTCTGTCTGTACATTAAGGCACTTATTGTTTTTATCGACCTCCTTCATGATTTCCATATTATCGTACAAATCAAGTTTTAAAAAATGTTTGGTTGTTATGTTATGTAAGAGTGTTACCCCGCTCTCGTGATCGATATTGTGGTTGTTAAATTTCAAGTGATGTCCAAATACGGATTTCTCCGGAGTGTTCAATAACTCTAGCTTTTAGGGATCTACAAGTCTGGGGCCTATTTCCAGCATTTAATAAACTAATCTCAACAGTAAGTACTCTTTCACTATTTTAGCTGTTATTTCATTATCGATAGAAATTTTGAAGCGAAATTTTAGGGTCAGATAGTACTCGATAAGATCTTAAAAATGAGGTATCGCAACACCTCTCATCCCTATTCAAAATCAAGAAGTTGAGCTCCCCTCCCTTAGGGGGTTGAAGTTACGGGGATGAAAAAGCGGAAAAGTTGTTCCCCTTCGAATTAGACATCTACGGTTCCGAGCTATTTTCCTTATTGATTGAAATTGATAAAGATAAAATGGATCTTTCCAGTAACTATATTTAGTTTCAAACCGATTTTTTCCTTGAAACTCTCTGTATATTGATAAATAAAGAAGAGCAAGTCTTGTTTGATATAATTCGGTTCACATTGTCGAATTACTCCATAAACAATACCAATTCAATTCAAATTTGTGGACGATGGTATAAAGAGTGTAAAATGGTCGACGATTCACCAATATATAGCGTCACATGTTCTGTTGCCAATTTAGGTTACTATTTTGTATGATAGCAACAAAATTGTGAAAAATTCCATAAATGTGCGTCGTAAAGCTGTAATCGCACATCGATTTTTTTAAATTTGAGTTAGTTTTCTCATGATTACTTACCTCAGGTACAATAGTATCATTACTGATATTATATTTTTCATAACACTGTTCATTTACAGTAACTGAAAGTCTACGTGCAACCACTAATTGGGAAGCAGCAACAATCTGTCCTCCATACGAGACTGTTCCTGACATAATTGCACCAGCAATAGCTCCAGCTAAAGCTCCTTTTGAATTCGCCCAAGGAATTAGCATTCCTAGAGTGAATACGCCAAACGATGTACCTGCAGCTATCGCTGTCAGAGACGAAGCCATCTGAAATATTGATTAACTCATAAATAACATAAAAAAATTTAAATATGCCTTTGTACGAGCACTATTATTTTAGTGATGATTTTTTATTGCGTACGTTACCAATCAAAGTTGTCAAAGAGTAACGCCTTATTATGTTATTCATAATTCATATCTGTTATGTATTGGAAGACTGTCTGTAAAATGAGATTAAGGGCTAAGTGCAATGAAGAGTCGTAGTCGATTTTGAAAGAGCTGGAATAGCCAAAATTTAGTGTTAAAGTAAAAAAGCATGAATAAAACATCAACAGCAATTCAAGAAATTTGAAATATTTAAGAGAGGTTGTATTATAGAAGGCATTCTATACGTACATACTTGTTATACCCTATATAATAGTTGACAGTTAAGTCCGCTGAGCCCGTTTTTGTCTACTGTCGGTTTCAGTAACCGAGCCTTTATTTGTAAATCATATAGATAGATCGTAGTCGAATGTCAATTAGTGGAATAATACATTAGTGCTATTCAACACTTCGATCTTGATTCCGATTTAGTTTATAATCGACATCGAAAACGGATTGATGTTTGTTGAACGACCAAAAAAAATTGTCATTTTTAGTGACATAACCTCATCATTATTTTAGTTCATTTCACGTGTATTTCACACTTTTCACAAGTTCATTTAGTTTAATCACGTTCAATTTTATAGAAGCTGTTCTTTTAAACCAAAAATGTAATATACAATTGCAAAATATCACTCAAATCACATAACCCATACACAAACGGTAGTTTATTTAAAATTCTCGACCAATCACATGCTTCCGATTTACGATTACTTTCAATAGCATCATAATTTTAGACCGATTATAATCAGAGCGATCAATTGATATCGAAAATGTATTGTTGAACATGTTGTTTTTTAAATGACAGGAAATGATTGTAATCGATTGGGGCGTTGAATAACACTATTATTTTTAGTGCTGTCATTACATTTTCATATAATCTGATATACAGTAATAAAGTATATAATGTTGACATTAAAATAGTCAGTATCTCCCCTTTTAGTTGCAATAAAGTGGCGACGAGGATAAAAAACTATTAAACCAAAAAGAAAAAGCTCCGAATCCTATCCATACCGTAAATATACTCAGAGATATGTCGAATCATACAGTCCGAAGATCTAAAGGCAATATTGTCTCTCTATTTCTATATAACACTTTTTCCTCACTTCCTCTTCCTTCCTTTCTAAAGTATTGTTATTATTTGAAGTTTCATTGTTACAATTTAGAGTACAAGGTTTAATTAATTTTCTATTTCTATACAATATTGTGCCGTTATTCATTTTCAACCTGTATGTTCTATCCCTAACTCTATTTAATACTATACCAGAATACCATATACCCTTGGGTTTTAATTGAACAACAACCTTAGTATTTGGATTAAGGTTTTAGATTTTTAACACCCTTACTATTATAATAATTTGCACTTTGTTTCTGTCTATTATCTAGAAAATTATTGAACTTTTTGTAATTGATTAATTTTGGTTTGAACATATCTTTTAAAAGTGGTAAAATTGTTCTGAGTCTTCTTGACATTAGTACTTCTGCCGGAGAGTAAGTACCATCGATTTCCATGTTGCGATACATGAGAAGAGCTAAGTATAGATCTTTTTGGTCTTCTAGAACCTTTTTAAAAATTCTTTTTGCCATTTGTATATTTCGTTCTGAGATACCGTTAGATTGTGCATATGTCGGTGAACTCTTTATGTGATTAAACTCCCAACTTTTCGAAAATTCAATGAATTCCCTGGAGTCAAACTGAGGACCTCCATCTGATATCAATGTAAGTGGAATACCATGGCGAGCAAAAATGGACTTCAATACTTGAATTATTTTGTAACTACTTGTACTTTGTTCCAGTTTTTCAACTTCTAAGTATTTGGTATAATAGTCTATTACTAAGAGATATTTTTTACCCTGTATTTCAAAAATATCACACCCCACCTTATTCCAAGGCATTTTTGGAATTTCATGACATTTTAACGGTTCATTTGATTGTGAATTTGAGTACTTATAACAAATTTGACATTCTAGAATTTTTTGTTTAATTTCATTTTGCATGGTTGGCCAAAAAAGAGATTCTTTTGCCAATTGCAAACATTTTGTTATTCCCATATGATTATAATGTATCCTATCAAGCATTTCTTTGTGTAAAACTTTTGGAACTACAATAGCATTATTTTTAAAAATCAAACCATCCATTACTGTTAATTCACTTTTATATTTACAATACTTCCTAACTTGATTGTCTAAATTTTTATTAGTACTAGGCCATCCGTCTAATATAACCTTTTTTAAAGCTTGCAATTCACTATCTCTTTCGGTTTTTTCTTTAAATTCATTTAACTTGTTAGTGGTAATATTTATTTCTGAAACTATAAGACGAACTTGTGATGAAATTTCTTCATCTGGAAATTCAAACTCACTTTCATTTACTGTAGCCCTAGAAAGAGCATCTGCTATGATTAGTTCTTTTCCTGGCTTATACCTAACTTCAAAATCAAATTTCTGGATTTGTAATAGCATTCGTTGCAAACGCGCAGGACACTTATTCAATGGTTTTTTAAATATAGAAATTAAAGGTAAGTGATCCGTTTCAACGATAACTCTTTTACCAAATATGAAGTCATGAAATTTATTTAATCCGAATGTAATTGCTAGAAGTTTCTTCTCTATTTGGGCATATCTACACTGTGTTTCAGTCATTGCTTTAGAAGCATACGCACATGGTAATTTATTTTGTAATAAAACCGCCCCCAAACCATTTTTAGATGCATCAACTGACACAACTGTCTCAGCATTAACGTTGTAAAACTGCAAGACTGGTTTATCAATTAACATGCTCTTCAAGTTTTGAAAAGCTTCTTCATGTTCGGGTTGCCATATAAATTCTGTATCTTTTCTAAGCAATGTTCTCAATGAATAAGTTTCATCTGAGAGATTTTTTATGAATTTACCTACATAAGTTAACATTCCTAATGCTCTCTGCACATCTTGTTTATTTTGAGGACGTGGCATATTTGCAATTGCCTGAATTTTTGAATTATCTGGACTCAAACCATTTTCCGAAATTATATGTCCCATGTACTTAATTTCATTTCTCCCGAATTTGCATTTACTTAAATTCAATTCTACATTATTTTTTTTTGCTAAATTAAGAATTTGTTTAAGCCTGGCATCATGTTCAGCTTTATTAGAACCCCACACAAGTATATCGTCAATATATGTATCGGCTCCATGTTCTGTTGTTATCCATTTTTAATTCAGTAATTTGTTCTCGTAATTTGAAATTAGTAATTTTTAGGTAATTTTACTTTGCGTCTACTGACTGCGCCATGTTCTGTTGTTATACTTTCTAAGTAAATTATTTAATAATATTGGAGTTCAGTTCAATCATTTATTATCAATCATTACATGCAGTCAATGCCTGTCGTCAAGTCACATACTAGATTGTCACTGTTGTCATGTCTACCCCAACACTTACGAGCTCAGTTCATCCGGGGGCTAAAGGGCAATGGAATCCGGGAAAAGCTTTTACAACTAGCGGACGTAACATACGAAAAAGTGGTCGAATCAGCACTAGCGTATGAATCATCAAAAATCGATTGTCAAGAACTGTCAAATCAATGTTTGTCAAATACATCTGCCAATACAGATGTTAATAGGATTTCACGTGCGCGTTCACGTTGTGAAAATAGAGAATCGACGAACCGTTTTCAACATTTCTGTCCAAGTGATAGTTCTCCATCACAGACTCGTCAAAAATCGCGAATAAACTTTAAAGTACTTGGAATCGAGCGGAACTGTCTTTGATGTGCTAGAACAAATCATAGGTCAAATAAATGTCAAGTGCCTCGTGAAAAATTACGTTGTAGTACCTGTTCAAAAACAGGTCACGTCAAAAAGGTTTGTTTGTCGTATTTAATGAAGAGACAAGTAGATTCTCAAGTCAAAAATGTCGAATTGGCTCCTGAAGAGATAGCCGAATCAAACTTTTTAGATAATCTTGTAGGTGTGAATAAAATATATGACATTTTCTCGTCTAATCTGGAACTTTCGACAAACGATGCGGCAAAATTTTTCACATCGGTATGTTTGAATTTTGAACATGATCAAAAGTTTGAAGTTGATTCAGGATCGGCATTCACCTTACTTCCGTTCCGTGATTTTACTAAATTGAATTTCAAAGGTGACGTTAAACAGACTGATGTACGATTTCGTTCATACACCCATGGTATTTTCAAAACACTTGGTTGTGCTGTTATTCCTATCAAATATGAGGGCCGCACGTCAGATGAATTATTATTTGTAGTACCTGACCATCTCAGTTCCATCTTAGGTAGAGTATGGATACGTCAATTGAATAATGATTTCAAACGTCTAGATATGTCAAAAGATAATACTGCATCTGTCAAATCTGTCAATTCCTTGGAAAGGACCCCTGAGTCAATAATGGAAGAATTTGCCGACATTTTCGGACAAAAAGTGGGGTGTATTAAAAATTTTACGTGCTCATTAAAAATGAAGAAAAATGCCAGGCCAGTATTCTTGAAATCCGGAGACATTCCTTTCGCACTTCACGATGCAGTCGATAAAGAATTGGACGAATTAATTGCAAACGATATAATATATCAAATGAATCATTCGGATTGGGGTTCACCGTTGGTTCCAATTCCAAAAGCAAATGGCAAGATCCGCTTAGCAGTTGATTATAAAGTCGCTGTCAACAAACAGCTACACGACGCACATTTTCCTATTCCACGAATCGCTGATGTTGTGAATAACCTTCGAGATGCCAGTGTGTTTTGTACACTCGACCTATATAAAGCCTTTCTTCACTTTCAAGTCGATAAACAAAGTCAAATGATTCAGACAATGTCAACACATCGAGGAGTCTTCGCCATGAAACGTCTGAGTTTCGGATTAAAGTCTGCACCATCTGAATTCCATCGCATTCTACATCAAATACTATCCAGATTGGAAGGTGCTACAGCATATTTCGACGATATCATC
Source organism: Galeruca laticollis (assembly GCA_963921935.1). Taxonomy (NCBI): domain Eukaryota; kingdom Metazoa; phylum Arthropoda; class Insecta; order Coleoptera; family Chrysomelidae; genus Galeruca; species Galeruca laticollis. The sequence continues at coordinate 162,643,494 of OY998177.1, read as the reverse complement.
ATATACGGGTCAAATAAAGAAGATTGTTTGTCAAATCTAATCAATTGTCTAAATCACCTACGCCAATATAATCTGCACCTCAACCGTGAAAAATGAAAAATTTTCAAGACGTCAATTACATACCTTGGATATGTTATCGAGCACAACAGCATCAAGAAATGTCCTGAGAAAAATCGCGAAATTATAGATGCTCCACCACCAAGTGATACTGCAGGAGTACGAAGATTTTTGGGAATTACCACTTACTACGCCAAATTTATTCCAAATTTTTCATCCCTGACATTTCCTCTAAGGTGTCTGCTCCGCAAAAATACAAAGTTCGAATGGTCAAAATCGTGTCAAAAATCGTTCCTTCGATTGAAGAAAGAAATTGCCAGCGATCGTGTTTTAATGCCGTTGAACCCAGATTTGCTAGTTATACTCAGTTGTGATGCTAGCCCTGTAGGTATAGGTGCTGTCTGATCACATGTCGTAAATTGTCAGGAACCAGTAGCTTTCGCCCCGAGATCACTAACAGTAGCCGAAGGAAATTATAGTCAATTGGACCGCGAATCTTTAGCGATTATATACGGAGTCAATAAATTTTACATGTTTCTATTTGCGAGAAAATTCACTCTAGTCACAGACAATAGACCTTTAAGTCGAATTTTTCACCAGGATGCTAAACTGCCAATAATTTCTACTTCAAGACTCCTACGTTACGCCACAATTCTTAGTGGATTTGATTTTGTCATCACACACAAAAAAGCAGAAGAAACCGCCCATGTAGATTATTTTTCGCGAGATCCATTAAAGTCAAACTTACTTGTTTTAAATGAAGATGACATCATTCAACAGCAATGTATCAATCAGATATCAACCGACGTATTAACAGCCAAAACCATCGCTGCTGCTACGTTGCAAGATAGTGAGCTATCAAAATTGATTAAACAACTGAAGAACGTAGAAAATCAAGAGGAAAAATACTCACTACAGGAAGGCGTAATATTCAAAGGAAATCGAGTCATGATTCCTGACACCCTTCAAGCCTCAGTAGTGTCAGAACTACATGCTACCCACGTCAAGACCTCCAAAATGAAAAGCTTGTCTCGAAGATATTGCTATTGGAAAAACATTGACCGTGACATCGAATCTTTTGTGAAAAGTTGTGATGCTTGCGCTTTAACTGCTTGTGTCCTACCTGCTGCACCTTTACATCCGTGGGAAGGGCCAAAATCTAATTTCCAACGTGTCCATATCGATCACGCGGGTCCAAAAATGGTTATTACAGTTTCATTCTGATTGACGCTAAATCAAAGTGACCGGAGATAAGATAGAATTCCTCAAAGACATCTTCAGTGTCCATGGCTTGCCAGAAATAATTGTGTCCGACAATGCCACAATTTTTTCTAAATCCGAATTCGGAAAATTCTGTGAGACAAATGGAATTTTTCGCCGTCTAATTACACCGGGACACCCTCAAACAAACGGTCAAGCTGAACGTTACGTCCAATTTGTGAAACGAAAATTGGATGCCATGAAGTCTGAAAATGGATCAATGCAATCTAAAATTCAAGAAATATTATTTCGATATCGCGCTACCCCTTTACGTTATGATAAGACACCTGCAGAACTATATTTAGGTCGACAGATCCGCACAAGATTGGATCTACTCAGGCCGATCAAGCCGCCAGACACGAAGAAATCTTCATGTCTTTCGTTACGCTCATGCTTGAGGTCATTTAGTGTGGGAGACAGAGTTCTCGTAAAAATGTTCACCAGTGGGAAAGAGACATGGAAGTTAGGAGTTATTTTAGAGACATTCGAGAGACTACACTACTGAGTAAATTTGGATGATGGCTATATACTAAAACGCCATGTCGACCAACTTCGACAGACAAAGATCAAACGTCGAGTTACCTTCGCAAGTCCACCAGATGAGTACCCTCTAGTTAGAGAGCAACCAGTGGCTAATCCCTTCACTCAAGGATGTTCGCCGACTCGCAATCCAACCGTGACTGTCATTCCTTCGCAAACCAGCGTTGTAGAACAACGTAGTAACACCGTATATATAAACACATAGTAGCGACACTCTGCGCGGAAGCCGATATGCGAACCCGCTTTACCCCGCCTATGAAGTAGCAGGTTTCTAGCAGGTGACGTCGGCTTGCTTAGTATACAGGAGTTCGCGCTAGAGCATACGACACGAAGCTCTGCAGTATACAGTATATATTTCCATAGAAGTAGCACGTGAGCAGTCCCTCGTAACTGGTGGCAGTGAACGACTGCCCGACTTCTTAGAACATTGTCGGCGAAATTATCCACAAAGACTTCAAAGGGACGAGTTGAGAGTGTCGCTACTATGCTTTTATATGTACGGTGGTAGTAACGTCCCTCCAGTTGGAGAAGTCAGACCGCCACCGCCAGAGAATGTTACAGTTCCAGAACCACTCCCTGTAGCACGAACAGAACTGCGACTCATCACCAGTGCGTGATCGTCCACAGCGTACACGTCATCCACCTAAATACTTAGATGATTTTGTTCAATGACTTCTTTTTTTTATTTCAATTAGTGTGGGAGATTGTTATAGCCTATATAATAGTTGATAGTTAAGACCACTGAGCCCATTTTTGTCTACTGTTGGTTTCTGTAACCGAGCCTTTATTTGTTTTGTAAGTCATATGGATAGAGAGTAGTCGAATGTCGAGTAGTGGAATAAAACATTATTTTTAGCGCTGTCATTACTTTTTCATATAATCTGATATACAGTAATAAAGTATATAATGTTGACATCAAAATAGTCAGTCTCACCCCTATTAGTTACAACAATACTCTTCTGTAATTTTAATATAAATGCGTTTCTTCTGGAACTGACTCGAATTGTAATAGTTTTGAGTGTCCCAATAGATGTGTGTCATAGATAAAAGCAAGCAACAGTTTATTGGTTTATTACAATCGCATATTTATTTGGTTAGTAAATATTTTTTGTTCTATACATTTGATGTCTACATTTAAATTAATATACGTACCGCTAATACTCCCCCCATATGCTCCACCACATACATAAAAGCTACAGCTACAACTCCTAGTATCAATATAACTCCTTTAACAAAGATGGTAGCAGTTCTTTCGCTCAATTTTTTTCTCATGCAACCTTTTACTAAGTCTTCAAGGACGACTTGAGCTGTGGAATTTAATACAACTGAAAGAGAGCTAAAAAATGTGCAATTGTTAAAAGTGGTACCATGCAGGAAGGTGACAAAAAGGATTAATTCTTGGTTTGTAAAGATTCAACTAGAGAATATAGCTACAAGCACAGCTCAAATTTCGTATCATTATGTTGTAATTTGATGAAGATTCTTAGGTGACCGAAGAGTATCTATTATAAGGGTAGTAGTTGATTTGAAATAGGAACGTCCAATTTGTTTACATTTTTACATGGTCAAAAGAATTAAAACATGGTATTTTTTCATATTTATACAAGACTGGACATTAGAGTAAATGTACCTAAGGAATTTGTAGATATGGGTAAAGTAGATAGTTTTTTAATGAAATACTAAATATTGATTTACCTTAATCCAGCGCCGAAGACTCCTGCTATAAAAAGTCCGGGTACACCTTTCAAATGTCCTACTGTTTCCATCACAAATAGAGGGAAAATTTGATCGTCGGCTTTTATTCTTCCTAAAGATAATGGATCACAGTCGTAATACTTTACGTAAACTAAAATTCCTGCGTAACAACACATCCATACAAATCCACTTACACCAATTGTAAAAAGTAACACTGATCTGAAACCAAAGAAAAGAGATTAAACGGCTTACCCTTAACATTACTAATTTTGGTTTATAGTTGGTGAAAATACATTTGAAAAATATGATTGGTCAATGTAGAATTTACTTATTTTCTTTCCTACGTACCTAATGGTATATTGGTTTCAATTTTTTGGAACTTTTTTTCTCTGAAATATCAAAAATGGAGAGAAAGCTCTGAAATGATTAGCATCAAATTTCAATAACTTATTACGTTGCAAACGTTACTAGGGTAAGGTGGGCAAATACCGGTCAGATGGACAATATAGGTCAGACCTTAAAAATAATTATTACTAGGTTTGGCAACAATGCAATGTGGCCTCAAATATGCCAGCTGACCTACGATTTTCGACAGCTGATTGATATTCAGTTTGTGTTAAAACTTTGGTTAGTGCAGATCACCACGTGTTTTCGGCAATTCTGATGTAAGATTTACGGTAAGTGAAATAAGGTTTGGAGATAAAATCCTTCTCTCTTTTCATAAAAACTTAGTTGATACATAAAGGTTGACTTTTTTTCTTCAGTGTCCTATAAAAAGATAAAATAAAAAAAAAATTTCTCATAAAAAAATGACCCATAACAAAAATTGTTACAGGCGGATAATACCGGTCAACACAGGTGGGTAATACCGGTCAAGTGACCGACATTACCCACTGTTTATGTTAATGGTTATTTCATTTTTAATTGTCTTTACAGATGTCTTGAAATCGAAAAAGATTAACTGGTAAAGCAAAATGGACCAGAGATAATTTGAAGCAAGCGATAGAAGACATTCAAAATGGAACGAGTAAGACAAGCTTCAAAAAAATACGCAATTCCATTTTCAACGCTACAAGAAAGGGTAATAAATAAAAAAGACTCAGCACCTATAATGGGAAGAAACTAAACAGGAACTGGAAATTGCTAATCAAATTAAACACTTGGCGTCCATTTTTTACGGTGTTACCACAAAAGAACTAAGAAGGTTTGTTTTTGAGTTTGCTGAGAGAAACCATATTATACATAATTTTAACGCAACGCAAAGGCTAGCTGGAAAAGACTGGCTGAGAAGTTTCATCAGACGCAATCCCACCATATCAGTGCGAAAAGCTGAGGCTACCAGTCTAAATCGTCTGACTGGTTTGAACAAGGATGAAATAGCTAGGTTTTATAAACTGATGGAAGAAGTGATGTCAAAATATAACTTTTCCCCTAGCAAAATATATAACGCACATGAAACGGGAATCACAACTGTCCAGGATCCAGGAAAGATACTCGCAACCAAAGGACAAAAAAAAGTTGGTGTGGTAACTAGCGGCGAAAGAGGCCGAAATATTACCGTCATGTGTGCTATGAATGCTGCAGGGGGATTTATTCCGCCCATGTTTATCTTCCCCAGAAAGAGACTAAGCCCTCTCCTGGAAAAAGATGGACCTGCAGAAGCTCTTTATAAATGTTCACTGAATGGCTGGATCGATGAAAATATTTTTTGTGACTGGTTAACGCATTTTAGAAATCACGCTAAACCCACGAAAGACGAACCGGTTTTATTAATTGTAGACAACCACCCCAGCCATATTTCTTTGAAGTCGTACGAGTTTTGCAAAGAAAATCATATTGTTATGGTATCAATTCCACCACACAGTTCACATAAAATACAGCCATTAGATGTGGTCTTCTACGGGCCCCTGAAAGCCGAATACAGAAATCAGTGCAATTTATTTATGAAGACGCAGTTGATGAAAAGTATCACTCCTTATGATGTAGCGTCTTTATTCAATAAAGCTTATTCAACTGTGGCTACAATTAGCAAAGGAGAAGCTGGTTTCAGAAGCGTTGGTATATATCCTCTTAACTGCAACGTTTTTAATGAATAAGACTTTTTGCCTTCCGAGTTAATGAATCAGGACGTCATTGCCATACAAGATAACGAAGCTGATATCTCTTTCAGCAATGATCACCAAGCTGTAGCAAGCGATGATGCTCTACCAAAGACTTCTACAAATAAAGAGCAACACGAAATTCCTTCAACTCCTTCAGGATTTCTCTCTTTTCAACAAATTCTTTCCGTTCCTAAACTAGCAGAGAAAAAGAAGAGGGCAGGCAGGCAAAAACAGCACGCGAAAATACTTACAGCTACACCATTGAAGCAAGAGTTGGAAGAAAAGGAAGCCAAGAAACAGCTAAAGGAAAAGAAGAAATTAAAGGTACAACCTTCTAAAATGAATCTTCATGAAAAAAGGAATAATTTAAGAAATAAGAGAGAATCCCATAAAAGAAAATTATTTGATGTAACTCATCAGATTCTGATGTTCAATATGATGATAATGAAGATGAAGATGTCGATGAAGATATATGTTTGATATGTAATGAATATGGAAAGAATAATGAGCAGTGGTACAGATGTACCCTATGCGGAAGATGGGCACATTCTGAATGCAGTGGATGGGACACACCTGTAGAATACACATGTGATGAATGTCAGCCTTTTACTTAGATAGATTGTTTTTATGTTCAATTTATTTCAATAAACAATATTTTGGTAAAAAATGCTTATTTGAAGTATACTTAATTATATTTAAAGCATTTTTCTGCTTGACCGGTATTGCCCGCATAAGTGACCGGAATTCCCCTATCTGTATGAAAATGCCAGTCAAATGCACATTTTTGTTTTTTTTTGTTATCATAAAAGTATAGAAAACATTTTGAAAGATTTTCAGATCAAAAAAGTTTTCAAGTGCACTAGTGATTGCTATCTTAAAATTATTTGAAATTACGACTTATATTTTTACGTAGAAAAAAATTTTTCTTAAGTGACCGCCATTTGCCCACTTTACTTCTAAGTTTAAAACTGTAGAGCAATAAAATTTTCTAAAGTGGCAGCTCGTGATGTTTGAATGTGTTAAGGCGACATCCTATGTGACGTGACATTTCAATTTAAATATCAGAATATATTTTTATCATTTATTTATCTAGTAGTATATCCTCAGAAAGCTTATTATACTATTATAATACTTATTCAGTAGTTGAATAATATTTTATTTAGGATGCATCATCATTGGATATAATTATTTTTTCAATTTTTTTTGCAACGTAAAGTTAGGTCAATCTTTAAATAAAACAAATTTATAGATTATTGAATCAACCTTCTGCAAAGTATGAAATAATTCGTTACAAAATTTTAAAGTTTAAAATGTACTGAAATCATGAAAATGTCTTTCAAAGATCGTCATGACTTTATCAAGAGTCTATTTTTTTCATATAGCGCTGGACGGCAGACACTCTTATACCAACACATAACACCTAACTGACAAAAACTCCATTTTTAATTCATTTGCATTCATAAAGAATATAATTTCTGAATCGGTCAAAAAGCGTGAAATAAAGTACCGTAGCGGTTCATTTTTTCACGATTTTGCGTTAAAAAAAGTGCCGTAACGTGTCGTTTTCTAACGCAATTATAAAATTATTTTATCAAAGTAGTGGGCTGTGAACGCTTTCTTTCTCATGTCAGTTCGTTTCTCCGATAAACTGTCACACTTTTATTTCTTGATATTCGTTCAAGATAATCCGTTTTGTGTCTAATTAAAAGGAGTGTAGTATTATTATTACTGATGGAGAGTGATCGTGAAGAAAGTTTAAAGTGCACACCAGAAGATGTTGTTGAATCGGCAACTGCAGCGACTATGAATCTTCTCCCTGAGAAATCCAGGGAACAGTATTTAAAGGAATATAATTCTTTTATGGAGTGGCGTACTAAACAAGGCATAAACAGCTTCACATAAAGAGTGTTACTAGCTTACTTTGAAACTAAATCCAAAATGTGGAAGTCTTCAACACTTTGGTCGACTTATTCAAAACTGAAAGGCACCCCAATAGTAAATAACGACGCAGACATCAGTAAATACTAGAAACTAATTGCATATTTGAAAAATAAATCAGTTGACTATACACCCAAAAAAAGCTAGAACATTTGCCCGTGAAGAAATTAATAAGTTTCTGTTGCAAGCTCCAGACGATCATTAAGTCATGCCTAAGGTATGACAGCAAAAAATTTTAATGTAAGCTTAGATATTATTTGTAATATCTTTCAGGTTGCTTCAATATTCGCAATCGCAGGAGCACTGCGGAGGGAGGAATTATATAAAATGAAGTGTAACAATATTAATGATACCGGAAATGTTTTAATTATCACAGTACCTGATACAAAAACTCATGTTCAACGTTGATTTACTGTTATTGGTGAAATATATGACAATGGATTAAACTTAATAAACATTTATAAAAAATATAAAAACCAACGACCTACAAATGTCAAAACAGATCATTTGTTTTTGCAGTATAGAAATGGAAAATTCGAAACCCAAGTTGTAGGTATCAATACCTTTTCAAAAATTCCCTCGCTTATCGCAACATATTTGAATTTACCTAATCCAAAAAACTACACTGGGCATACATTTCGACGCTCTTCGGCGTCTCTATTAGTGGATTCCGGTGGTGATATAATTCAACTAAAGAAGCACGGTGGGTGGAAATCCAACACAGTTGCGGAGGGTTACGTAGACGACTCAATAAAAAACAAAATAGATTCCGCAGTGAAAATTTTAACGGGAACAACTAGTTCGACATTGTAAATGTTGCTTGTTTAAACTTCTTCTTTACTTCAAATTAATAATGATCACAGTTTTACTTTTAATATTACTATACCAAAATTAAAATTGATAAAGGTTTTGTCAAATTTTTTAAAGTCTACGGACATAGAAAATTTTTTGTATGAAACTCGTGAGTAAAGTATTTTTTTTTCACTCGTAGGAATTGCCGCACTCGCTTTCGGCTCGTGCGGTCAAACCGTCCTACTCGTGAAAAAAAGTATTACTTTACTCACTTGTTACATAAATAACTATTATTCTTTTGGTTGCCCCGATAATATATAATATAATAATATCACAACGTGATAGTAACAAAATGGAACGAAACTGTCAAGCTGTCAGATTAACAGACATGTTGTGATGATCCCAAAAGATATTATTAGATTTAATTAGATATTAATTTCCATATTGCTAGCGGTCAGTGAACTTGAAGGTCACTGACAAGATGTAGTAAGGTTAGTAGCATACTAAGGAATCACGACTGTTTTATAAATAATGCGTCAACAAGGTCGGCGGAATAGATCGTTGACTGTGTTGGTTTAACAATACATTATAGAATTTACTATACAGTGTGACAATTTAAAAACTTACAATGGGCTATATCTCACGAACGAAAGATGATATCAAAAAATGCTCAAAACCGTTTCTAGGATAGGAAGGGGGAACTTAAATGACATACAAAAGAACTCGCCCCCATCAACCCCCTAGGCCCCACCTACCCAACTGAAAAAGTTTAAATGGCAGACCCCTACTTGTGATACATCATTGAAAAGTCTACAAAAAATGCTTACCAACGGTATGAATAATAATGGTACAGGGTGTATCAATAATTACCAAATTATTATCTCACAATTTTAAAAACAAACGTAGGAACCCTACTTGTGATACAATGTTAAAAATCTTTAAAGGCCAATAAAACCTTATTTTCAATGATAAGTGTCCGAGGGGACTTTTTGTTGTTGAATAAAAACTTTAATTTGCCGTCTTTGCAAAAACAAGTTGTAAGCATCTGTTTTTTGGTTTCTGTCGCAGTCAATAATTTTTTGTTTATTTGAGACATTTAAATGTCATTAGTGTCATCATTGTGTACGATCAGTACTGTCTCGCTGTAGTTGTCACAATGGTTTACAGTATACCTGAACGTGTGGAGATCATTTTCATATTTGGCTCCCAGAACCAGTGTTATTTACGAACAGGTCAAATATTTAATGAGAGGCATCCGGACAAACATATAAGTCACGTGTACATCCGCGATTTAGTTGAAAAATTTAGAGAAACGGGATCAGTGCAAAATAAAAAAAGGGATGTCCCAAGATTATTGAATGAAGCAAGCCAAGTTGAGGTCATTGGGCAATTTGCAATAGAGCCTACTGCACCAACACGTCAGGTATCTACAATGACAGGACTATCACGTGAGTCGGTCAGGAAGGTGTTGAAATTACATAAGTTTCACCCGTACAAAACGCAAATTCTTCAAGAACTATGCGATGATGACCCAGACCGACGAATTGAGTTTTGTGAACTAATGACTGAAAGAATTCGCGTTGAACCTAGACTATTGAAAAATATTTGTTTCAGTGATGAATGTACTTTTATGATGAATGGCAATGTGAATAAACAAAACTGTCGGTACTGGAGTGATACGAACCCGCATCGATTTAGAGAAGGTCACAATCAATACCCTGAAAAACTTAATGTCTGGGTAGGGATATTAGGTGATGCTTTAATTGGCCCCTTGTTTATACCAGGCAATTTAAGTGGCGACATTTATCTGGATATACTGGAAAACACCATCCAACCTTTAATTGTGCATGAATTAGAGAATCAATGGGATGACCAAGGCAATCTTGCTCTAGAAGAAGATTTGCTGCACTACCAACAAGATGGAGCACCTCCTCACTATGCAGCTGCAGTTAGGCACTGGTTGGTTACTAATTATCCGAACAAATGGATTGGAAGGAGAGGTTCTATTGAGTGGCCACCGAAGTCAACAGACTTAGCGCCACCTAATTTTTCATGGGGTTACCTGAGGTCAGTTGTGTATAAAACTCAGCCTGCGTCACTTGTCAAAGTTCGTGCAGAATTTGAAAATAGGCTGTACTATTGTTTACAAAACAACGGAACCCACTTTGAACATTTACTTCATTGACATTTTTAACAAATTTGTAGTTCAACAAAAACTTCATTAAATTTTCCTTTTAAGGCAAGGTTTTGTAATATTTATTCACCCTGTACCATTATTATTCATACCGTTGGATAGCATTTTTTGTAGGCTTTTCAATGATGTATCACAAGTAGGGGTCTGCCATTTAAACTTTTTCAGTTGGGGTAGGTGGGGCCTAGGGGGTTGATGGGGGCGAGTTCTTTTTTATGTCATTTTAGTTCCCCCTTTCTATCCTAGAAACGGTTTTGAGCATTTTTTGATATCATCTTTTGTTCGTGAGAATTTGTAAGTTTTTAAATTGTCACTATATATATATATATATATATATATATATATATATATATATATATATATATATATAGAGAGAGAGAGAGAGAGAGATAGTTCATTGCTCTTAGAGATTATTATTAATAGTAAAAATGTTTATAGTGTATATTATACTTGGTCAGTAAATTGTATACGTAGTTTTAAATCCCAGTGAGTTTTGATAAACGATGGTATTTATTTAACCCTAATGAATAAATGGTGTTACCCGAAGATGAATGGTTCTTTGGTTTAAGAAGTACATACGAGGGCACTTTCTAAATAACCACCACAATGTATTCCTCAATACCAGATGTATGGTTCCAACTCTATGAGAATATCATGTATCATTTTTTTGTACGTATTAATATCTTTTGTTTGCTTTATATTCTCTGGTAATTTATTGTACACTTTAATTATTGAATAGAAATATTTTTTCCTACTGTTGTCTACCTGTGTAGTGAATTAATAAATATCCATGTTGGTTTTTGTTAATTGATTTAGAAGTAAGAAAAAAGTTCATTATTCTGATTTGATTCAGATTCCTTTCCCTTTTTAAATATGGGTTTTATAATAACTACTACTCTTTTCGATGAAGTAATATATTAATGTCACATGTAGAAAAAGCTAATAACTAACTAAATGGACAATAGAGTGAAATAAAAGATCACAATACAAAAATAATTGAAATACTACCAAAACTGTCATCTACGGCTGTCAGGAAAACTGTATGCGCGGTACACATCTCAAGCACTAGAAATCACTAAAAAAGTTTCTAGATTGGAAGCAATTACATAAAATACTAGTCATACTAAAATTATACAGTCTGGAAATAGTGAACCACAAACTAAATAATAATTAACCCAATAGAAGCACGGTAAAAGAGCGAATGCATATTATGAAAACGAAAAAAAATACAACGAATTGACAAATTAAATCTATAAAGAACTTCAAGGTCAGAGACTACGTTTGTAAAAAGGTTAATAGGGACCGAGAAAGATGACATTCATGCCATCTGCCGTGAAAAAACACAAACAATGTGATGTAAACACTATTAGCAGTATTAGTAGTTTTGGATAATCAGCTTTTTTAATTGTTCATTTTTTAAAACTGACATTAAATGTTTGTGATGTCGTCATCAAAAGTATCTTTCTGTATTCATGGCTGTTCAAAAATGCTGTATACAAATACTACGCAGTTAAAATTTTATAGTTTCCCCGAAAGTCCATTGAACACTGCGTGGATAACCTTAAAACGTCAAAAATGGATAAATGCAGTAAAAACCCATATGTAAATAAAATGTTCTAATTAAAACATTTTATTAACTATTATTTTGTGTATAATCAGTATGATACTACAATTGGCAGCTATTAGAAAAGTTCTAAATGTTTTTTTACATAAATAAAAGATTATTATCGAGAAAATAAAATGCTGTTTTCTGTACGATTTCATTGATTATATGAAATAAAAAACTAATTATGTGCTTGCTGACTTTAATATTATATAATAAGTTCAAATAATTAAATACTATTAAGGGGAAGAAAGTAAACATTTGTACAAAACGAATCACTTCAAGTTTTTTAATTAAATTCCAGAAAACATCGGAGGGATTGGGAACCAAATAAAAATACTAGAATTTGCAGTGCTCATTTTATCATCAATAAAAAATCAGATAGTCTCACACACCCATCTTACATACTAACAATTTTTCCTGGCAAAGAAAATGAAAAGATCTATTCATTTTTTGCATTTTGTAGGTTGTTTATTACACTGTTTACATCACAATGTTTTTATTATTTAACACCAGGGCGCTCTACTTTCGGCAGAAGTGCTGCCTCTATAGCTCCGTCTCGATCCCTATAACAATTGTCAAATTTGGTAGCACAAGAAATTTTAAGTTTTGTATTCATTGATGAAGCAAATTTCAAAACAATGAAAAGATCTGAGTCGTTTCTGATCAAATGTAAATAATTCAGAATGAAGAAACCACAATAGACGAAAATTACATTATTCAGAGAGCAGAGGATGTTTGTTTTTCGAAAATTGAGCTATATGAGAAATAAAGATAAGTTGAATGAAAAATTTGTTAAATATAAGAAAATGTTCCAAGAACTTATTGGATTTAAAAATACAACAATTATTTTTTTTGTTCTAGAAATAAATCATCCAAAATATCTATTTGTGATACACTTTAACAGAATAATGTATGTGTCATCACTTCTTCCATAGATTTCATATTTGGAACATTTCATAGCAAGATTAGGTACCTATATAGAACAGAAAATTTCCAAATGCTATGAAAAAGGGAATATTTTTCAATAGACAACCTGTTATAGTTAATTCTCATTCTGAAAAGAGTAATTTCAGTACTTATAAATCAGACGTGGTATAAAAATAGTTTAATCAATTAACTATTTGCATAATCTTTAATTAAACATTGTCTATTATTTGTTAACTCAAGAAACACTAAATTAATTGATATAAAGTTATAATTATTCACTCAGAATCTGCCTCACTGTCATCGCTAGAGAAAGAAACGATATCGGTTCTATAAGGTCATCCACAATCCTATCTAACTTGAACATTTTTTCATCTTCTTCTTTTATGGCATGTGCAACACAATTTTGCCAGTAAATGTTTGTCACATTTTCAAAGGCTTCCATTAGAAGATCCTGTACATCTTTTAGTTTTAAAGTAGTATTTTTGGCTGCCACTTCATTTTTTACTTGAGCCCAAATCAATTCTATGGGGTTCAATTCACAATGATATGGTGGCAGCCTAAGTACCATTTTATTATTTTGTTGTGCCCTTTTATAGGTAACATAATTATGAATTAAACTTATCTTTACGCTGTTTTATAATATACAGGGTGAATCACGACCAACAGGTTGGAGGTTTATAGCGAAGCGGTAAAAGTTTTGAAATGTTTCACTTTAGTCATTTGTACATTCATATAGGCTACATTTTTAAATTATTTTGAAATATACAGGATGCTCCAATAAAGTGTGGCGTATAAAAGTTATATTTTTTCTTATGGGACACCCTATATTTTATTTCATTTTCTGATTGCCCCTAAAAATAATATACTCCTCTATAATAGTTCCCTATACCTTAATACAGAGGGTTCCGAGTTATGCTGACTTTTTTTAAAATGCGAACATTTCGAAAAAAATTAATAACTCATTGATATAACAAATTCTAGCAAATTTCTTCTTACCTCTAAATAGTTGGACATTCATTGAATGTATTCCACGATTGAGTACTAAACATCTCTTTACAGGGTGTTCAGAATTTTCAGTTTCATTATTAGATCATTCAATGTGTAATATTGGGCTTATTTTAAATGAAACACCCTGTATTTTAAAAATTCACCATGTTCAAAAAATGTCCTCTTTCGAATGGTATAAGGTTGTCCTATACCTAGGTATTATACTTTTCGTGCAATTTACAATTTTCTTAAATTGTATAGTAAATTACAGAAAATCCTAATACCAGTTTTAGAAAAATTTCAATTGAATTAAGAATAAGCCAAATGAGTGTGTGTAGAATATTAAAGAATCGCTACCATCCGTATCATATTCAAATATACCAGCAGTTGACACAACAGGATTATGATAAACGTTTAAACTTTTGTTTATGGACTTTGGATAAAGTTGTAGAAGATTCTGATTTTTACTTTTCCGCCCAACCTATCTAATATGTGAGAAAAGTATTGGTTTACTCCAAAAAAAGTTGGAATTTTGTAATTTTTTTTTGAGTTATTTTCACGTTTTTCATCAACAACAACACGAAATAACGGTTTTTAGAAAAAAAATCGTGTGTGTATGTCGTCGTCGTCGTCGGCCACTTTTCATTACATGTCTTGTTAGCACGATACAGCCTCCGGAGTACAATAAGTCACCAATTTTATGATGGAATATTGTTAAGGACATGTCACAGATGAACCCTATTGATTTTCATCTCATCAGAGCTAGTACAACGGGTGCTATGGTACTTGAAGTACCACATTTTGTCATTTTTTGAGAAATTTTAGTTTGTTAGCACGATACAGACTCCGGAGTTCAACAGGTCACCAATTTTATGATTGAATGTTATTCAGGACATCTCACTGATGAACCCTATTGATATTCAGCTCACCAGAGCCAATACAACAGGTGCTACAGTACTTTAAGTGCGATATTCTTGTCATTTTTGGAAAAGTTTCAGTTTGTTAGCACGATACAGCCTCCGGAGTATATACAAGTGACCAATTTTATGATTGGATATTATTCAGAGCGTCTCAAAGATGAACTCTATTGATATCAGCTCACTAAAGCCAGTACAGCGGGTGCTATGGTACTTGAAGTACCAAATTTTTGTCATTTTTAGAGAATTTTCAGTTTGGTAACACGATACAGCCTCCAGATAGTATACGATTGATCAATTTTATTATTGAATATTGTTCAAGGTGTCTCACAGATGGACCCTATTGATTTTCAGTTGACTAGAGCGAGTACAGCGGTTCCTATAAATCCAGATATACTACATTTTTGGTTATTTTTGGAGAAATTTCGGTTTGTTAGCACGATACATTCCCCGAAGTGTAGACAAGTATCAATTTTATGATATATTGTTCGGGCCCACAGATGCGGAAATAGTAGTTTGTACAACAAGTGCGCAAAGCGTTACTTTTCCCACGAGCGCAGAAGTTACATTTCATTTTATAAAATGAAATGTAACTTCTGTCATTCTGACGATGATATTGATTTATCGAAACAATTGTCAATTTTTTAGAATTTTCAATAACTTGTATTATATTGTGGAATTAACTAGAGACCTTGAGTTTCATTTAAAAACACTAGCATATTCCACGAAGTAAGGGTCGAGACAGTCAATTTTACAAGTAAATTTGTGATTGAAATTAAAATTTTAATTTAGTTCCAAAATTAAAGTAAAAAGATTAAATAAATTGCAAATATATAAAAAAGTCGACAGGGTTTGAACCCGGGCCTCTTCGTTCCAATGCTGATGTGTTTTCCACTAAGCTATCGCGGCAACAATTATGAAATACTGTATTTAGGTCTTTCCGCTGCTTTATTTTATTTTATGTTTTTTATTTCGATTTTTCTATATTATGAAGTACATTGGTTACTAAATAATAATAGATTGAATAACTAAATATAATCTTTAAAATTATGACTTACTTTGACGAGTAGATATATATTGTCTGGCGCTTCTTCTAAAAATTTATGGATTTCAGCAGATGTCAATGTAAGGGATTTTTTTTCACGGCTTTTTTCGTTTTGCTTTTTTAAATATGCTCTAAGTTTTGTATACTTTGAAATATCTATGTTATGTTTGATACTTACGAGGCTCCTTATCTTTGAATATATAGACCACAGTGTAGACGGTTTAAAGTTTGCAGAAATTTCTTGAAAATAAGCCAACAAAACATTTTCTGAGAATGATTTAATATTGTTTATTTCCCTCCAGTTCATAAATTTGCTATATTGTTTTTGATATTTGTTTTTTGAAACTCCAGGTAACAAATTTTCGACTGCATTTTGAGCCTTTTCGATAATATCTGGAGGAGTATTCTCAATATCGGAATTCGACAACTCGAAAGATAAATTATGATCTCGGTTTATAGTTCCTAAAATAATGGGTAATAAATGAATTTGTTTATAATCTATAATCGATAAACTGAAATACATAATCTAAAAAATAGTTTACTTACAGAATTTTTAGTTTACATTTAAAATTTGAACACCCAGAAATCCACTATAAAGTATTGTCAAAAAGTGACATTTCCGTGCGGAAAAGTACCATAACGTGTACTTTTCCCACACTCTACATTATTACTTTTCTAACGGATAACAAACTAATTAAGAAAAGGCTTGCTTTGCGCATAAACATTTGTGTAGAAAAGCGTGTTTTGCATAGTAGTTGTAGAAAAAGTTAGTTTTAATCTTTAAAACCGTTAATCTTTTATTTTAATTATGTATTGTTCACTGAGTAATCTACTTTCCACAATAATGGGTTAGTAACTAGACATAATTTTCAGTATTACGGTACAGCAAACAAACATTTATTCCGTACTGTTGATCGCCAACACCGATGGAGTGTAAACATTTGGGCAGGGATTGTGGGCGAGTATGTTATCGGCCCGTATTTTTTTAACGGACAACTGGATGGAAGAAAATTTTTGAATTTTTTGAAAAAAGACTTCTGAATCCTTCTCGAAAGCCTAGCACTTGTCATCCGAAGGAAAATGTGGCTACAATCAGACGGAGCTCCTGCTCACTTTTTACGTGCTGTTAGGAACTACCTCAATAGAAAATTTAGAAATAAATGGATAGGTAGAGGCGGTCCTTATAATTGGCCAGCTAAGTCACCAGAAATGACCAAGATGGATTTCTTCGAATGGGGTTATATTAAAAATATTGTGTATGCTACACCCCCTACTACTCCAGACGATATGAAATTAAAAATTCCAAACGCTTTTACGTCTATAACACTCGATATGTTGAATAATGTAAGTAAATCGTGGGAAGCTAGAATCACGTGTTGCATTGCATTTTGTTTTTAATAATTTGATGTTCGTTTTGTATTATTTATGTATTTGCTTTATTAAAAATGTGTTTTTGTTTTATTATGTACTCAAATACTTATCGGTAAAAAAAGAGCTAGTGTACCTCAGCAACTACAAGTTTGCATATTTATTAGTAACTTCATGGTTTTTTTACAACAACTATACCAATATAATTCGTTTAAAATTTATAGAGAATTGCAAATGTTTTAAAATCGATTTACTATACAATTTAAGAAAACTGTAAATTGCACGAAAAGTATAAAACCTAGGTATAGGGCACCATTATACCATTCGAAAAAGGACATTTTTTTGAACATGGTGAAATATTAAAATACAGGATGTTCTATTCAAAATAAGCCCGATTTTACACATTGAATGATCTAATAATGAAACTGAAAATTCTGAACACCCTGTAACGAGATGTTTAGTACTTAATCGTGGAATACATTCAACTAATGTCCAACTATTTAGATGTAAGAGAAAATTGGTTAGAATTTCTTATATCAATAAGTTATTAATTTTCTTCGAAATGTTCACATTTGAAAAAAGTCAGCATAACCCTCTGTATTTAGGTATAGGGAACCATTATGAAGAAGTATTTTATTTTTTATGAGCAACCAGAAAATGCAATAAAATATAGGGTGTTCCATAAGAAAAAATATAACTTTGATACGCCACATTTTATTGGAACATCCTGTTTATTTCAAAATAATTTTAAAATCTAGCCTCTATGAGTGTACAAACTACTAAAGTGACAAACATTTTAAAACTTTTACCGTATATGAATATGGTTCAAATAGAACCATATTCATATCAAATTGTATATTCTTCGATTGTAACCATTTTTGCGTATATTACGCTTATTTTAGAATGAAATAGGGCTATTGTAGAGAGTAGCATGACGCGACTTCGGAAAAATTTCTTTTTCGTTTTGGTGTTCCTACATGCCAAAATCACCCTCCGTTCCAAAGGTTATATATATATATATATATATATATATATATATATATATATATATATATATATATATATATATATATTATATATATATATATATACAGGGTGTCCCGGGACTAATGGGAAAAAAGTCATGAGCGTATAATCTGAGCCAAAATAATGTTAGTACTTCATATAAACTTTTTTCTATGCAGGCCCTCGTTTTCGAGGGCCTGCAAAGTTTTAATTTTGAATTTGGTTTTTATTTTTATTCTTTGTACTAGTTATTTGATCTTTATAAAATTTACGACAAAGCTATAATGTACGTGTATGTTTATTTTGGAAAAGTAAACAGATTTATAGTAGTGCCTTGAAGCCAGGGACGGACTACTCGCAATGGTTAGTGGTCCAAAATTTTTGCAGGGATCGCACACCCTGTATGAAATTATCGAAATTCACTTCCCCACACATTAAGCTAACGAAAAGGTACTCTTGCTGGAATTCGATAAAATAAGCCGTTTGGCTAATATTTACTGTTTTATTAATGCACTACGTACAAATTTACTTAACTAACCTATTAATACGATGTCGAATATTTACCTACAGTACTACAAAAAAATAATTTGATGATAGCAGATGATAAAAACATTAAGAACTTATTCAATGGGAATTAAATAGGTACCCAAACAACGTAATTAGTTGATTTTAATCAAAATTACGAACTCGGCATCATTAAATCATTAAGAAAACCTAAAAAACACAAGTTATAAAACATTGGACTAAATCTAATTCCTAAACAACAACAAAAACTAACGTTATTCTAATAAATGTTCAATATGAGCTCCTCCTACTTCCACGCACATTCTAAGTCTACGAAGGTTGTTTCTTTGCACTTGAAAGAGCAATCCCACATTATTTCTAATAACATTGCAGTGTAACACAATTCTGTCTATTAAATCTTGCCTTGTTTGCACAGGTGTTGCTTATACCTTATTTTTGAGATAACCCTAGAGAAAGAAATCCATAGAATTAACGTCTGATCGCGGTAGCCATTGAAAAGGGCCTCCACGACCAATCCATCTATTAGGAAACCTTGTGTGTAAATGCTGTCGTACATCTACACTGAAATGAGGAGGGGCCCCAACATGCATGAACCATAAATTCCTACGAGTTTGCAGTAGCACATCATCAAACAGGTTCCATAACTCATTTTGGAAAAACTCCAAATATCTCTGGCCGGTGAAAGTACCGTCAATAAAGTATGGCCCTATCAAATGATTGCCAATTATTCCTGCCCAAACTTTAACCATGAATCTATGCTGGCTCCTAGTTTGAATTTATGACTCCATCTCTGGTGAAACCGGATTCGTTCGTAAAGAGAACGTTACTAATAAATGTATTATCTGCTTGTTGTTGTCGCAGAAACCACTGGCTATACTCAAGTCGTGAAGGATAATCAGCCACTGTCATACTGTGTACTTTTTTCATGTGAAAAGGATATAACAGCTGTTCTTTTAGGATGCGATGAACAACTGATTTCGAGACGTTATGTTCTCTTGATAATTTTCGTAAACTCGTTGATGGTTCATTATCAACTGCATTTAACAAAAGTTTTTACCAACTTTCCAATTGATAAGTCGTTAATGTTTTTTATTTTCTGCTATCGTTAAATTATTTTTATGTATTACTGTAAGTACATCTTGGACATCGTATTAATAAGTTAGTTTTACCTCGTGTACTTATAAAAATGGTGAATGCGTAAATTGGTACGTAGGGCATTAATAAAACTGTAAATATTAGCCAAACGGATTATTTTATCGAATTCTAACAGGAGTACCTTTTCGTTAGCTTAATGTGTGGGGAAGTGAATTTCGATAATTTCATACAGGGTGTGCCATCCCTGCAAAATTTTTGGATCATAACCATTGCGAGTAGTCCGTCCCTGGCTTCAAGGCACTACTGTAAATCTGTTTACCTTACCAAAATAAACATACACGTATATTATAGCTTTGCCGTAAATTTTATAAAGATCAAATAACTAGTACAAAAAATAAAAATAGAAACCAAATTCAAAATTAAAACTTTGGAGGCCTATAACTCGAAAACGAGGGCCTGAATAGAAAAAGTTTATATGAAGTACTAACATTATTTTGGCTCAGATTATACGCTCCTGACTTTTTTCCCATTAGTCCCGGGACACCCTGTATATATATATATATACACATATGTCCAAAAGTTTGGAATATTGGAATATTTCATCTTTTTGTTGATTTTTATATAAAAAAATTTCTGAATAATTGAACATCATTTTGTTACAACTCCCATCAATACTAAATAGATCTCTAAGCCAGACAAACAATATGCAAAAAAATGATTTATTCTTTTGGAGTGAAAAATTTATAATGTACCACTTACATTTAAAATTAAATAAGTATAGAAAAAATATTTTTTTATAAAATTCATAAACAGTATTTACTCCACTGGCCTGTATGCATGACTGTAGGCGATTTGGCATGCTGTCGATTAAATGGTCGAGCTGGGCTTGCGGAATTCTCTCCCACTCTTCACGAGCAGCATATTTTAGTTCTCGTAGTGTAATAGGGGGATTGTTTCGCTTCTTGTTGCGTGTTTTGAGAATGTCCCAGGCATGTTCAATGACGTTCATATCAGGGGAATTCGAGGGCCACCATATTGTGGATATTCCTTCTTCTTCCAGAAAATTTTGTACTCCTGCTGTTCGATGCGGAGGTGCGTTGTCATGCAAAAACACAAATCTATCACCTACTGCCCCTCGGAATAGACGCATGGCAGAATTTAAAACCTCCTCGATGTATACAGCACCAGTGACTCTTCTCTCCAGAACCAGTAGAGGCGTCTGTGTTCCACTCATAATACCACCCCAAACCATAATACTCCCACCTTCAAATGGGACACGCGGTTGGGCTGTTTCTAGTCGGGCTTGTTGGCCTGAGGTCCTCCAAACTAGTGTTCTTCGCGAATCAGAAACCAAGCCAATTTTTGATTCATCAGAGAACATCACGTTATTCCAGTTAGGACCATGATGTACTATTTCTCGAGCCCATTGCAACCTTACAATTTTGTGTTGATAGGTTAGTTTGGGAACACGAAAGGGTCTTCTACGATACAAATGTACTGCATTTAGTCGGCATGTTATTGTTTGCCGTGAAATATTCAGTCCTTCAAGCCTAACAATTTCTCTGGATATACCACTTGTAGATTCCAGACGATTTCTTCGAGCTATCAATGTTATCTGCCGGTCTTATGCTGCTGTTGTACATCGATTTTTGCCACTTCTGGGGCGATCCTTCACGTCATTTGTGTCTTGGATTTTTTTTTTAATTTTCGATACGGCACTCTGAGTGACGCCAATAATTTTGGCGATATCACTTTGAATAAAGCCCTGTTCTAACAATGCAATTACTCTAGATCTGTCGAAATGAGATATCATGTTTCTAGGCATTTTTAAACGGCTCGAATGAAATTTAAACAAGAACTGAAATAATGTGTGAATACCAAAATCAGTTTATTGTGACCAAATTGCTACAAAAACAAATCAAATTTTTGATAATTTTCATTTATAAACGCTCTAGAATAAATATCAACAACAGTTTTCAAACCACCATAGGCGTAGATATATTATTTGTACGTATTCCAAACTTTTGGACATATGTGTATATATATATATATATATATATATATGTGTGTGTGTGTATGTGTTATAACGGAATTTGTAGGCACGATAGAGGGCGTATTTTTTGACGGATCGAAGCCAAACTCGCTACAAAAATCGGTTAGGCCAAAATCTTGTACGAGTTTCTTTAATGAGCCAAATCGGCCCAGTTGAAACAAAATGGCGGCCTGTCAAAGTTGAAAAAAATCGTATTGCCTTTGTTTTTCATTTGACGCAAAAAAGTTACTGATCTTTTTCATAGACCTTAACACCTTCTACAACTTTTGTATTTAACATTTTTCTCTAAATCGTATATTAAAACATTTATTTAAGAAAATTCACAAATTTACCAGAAATTTTTTTTTATTTTTTTGTTTTTGATTTGATGCCAGAATGTTACTTTGGTTTTTTGTACATCTCAAAACATTCTATTACTTTTGTGTCTAATTTTTTATTTTGGATTTTATGCAAACATGTTACTGAAATAAGCCTGTCCAATTGGTCCTGTGCCTTTGGGATTTTTTTTATGAAGATGTTTTGGAATTTGTATGACCTTCATTTAGCCAGGTTTCATCAAGGTAATAAATGGGTCTCTGTTCTCGCCTATACTGTTTGATGGATCTTAGGTAATTTCTTCGCCATCTTACAATATCATTGCGTTCTATTAAAATAATATTTCTATTTCTTTTCAAATATCTAAAAAAATGAAATTTTCTTAGTACATACCATAAAATAAATAAAGGAGCTTTCAAGTCAGATAAAAATTAGTATATTATTTGGTTTACTTAAAATTTATTTTTTTCATAACTTTATGTAATGATGACCGAGAAATGTGTGGTGAATCTCATTTTCTTATTTCAATTAAAATTTTATTCAAAGTTGGTATTTCATTTTTTAAAAAGAAACTTTGAACAATGCGTCGAATTATATTTTTTGTTGTATCGTCGAAGGTTTCAAAAATTCCTGGACGACCTGCACGGTGGTTAGAAGAAACAATTAATCCAGTATTTCTATATTCTTTAATCATTCGAAACGCAGTCGATTTAGCAACTCCTAAAAAATAAAATTTGTATACGTTAATATCACACAAAAGTGGTATTTTTGATAACTTACCGAACTATTTTACAATTTTAAACAAAATGGCATTCACCTGGGTCTCTGTTTCATCTTCTGAGATTTGTTTATACAAATTCACAATTTTTTGCTTCTCTTTTGAAGATAAGTGGCGTAAAATTACAAAGCTCCTTTTTTGGGGGGCGAATCATGTCTGCTTGTACTTGGAATATTATATTAGTCCATTTTCAAATTAGTCCTGACAAGAACTGTTTTTATATTTTATAAAACAATAACAAGAACGCAAGAAAGAACAAAATTGACACTATTTGTTTACAATTTATACAATTGTCAATCATAATATACGTCAGAAGTGCTGTGTAAAATCGGCTGCGATTTGACCAATCAGGAATCTACAGAATTGTCAACTTAAATTCAAATCAGTCCTCCTAGTTTAAAAACAGGGTATAGAAAGAATAAAGTTTCCATTTAATAAACAATTAAAATAATGAAACCTAAATCACAAAAAATTTTGAAATCACCTAAAATATATCATGTCGTTTATTGAATTTATCCAATTTTTTCTATTTTTCATTGATACTCACAATGAAACATTCATCCAAATAATTCTCAATTTATTGACTGAAATTTATTGATATAAATTTCTTACATATACATAATTATTTCCCCAATTTTTGCACCCTTACACCACAAATTGGGTCAAGGCTTATAATTTCTTTTGTCAAATTATTTTTTAGATCAGCTTAATATTAGTTGGAAAATAACTATGTATATATAAAAACTTTATCTGAATAAATTTCAGTCAATCAATTGAGAATTATTTGGATTAACGTTTATTTGTAAGTATCAATTCAAAATAAAAAAAAGGTGAATACATTTAATAAACGACTGATATTTTACGTGATTTCAAAAAATGTTGTGATTTACATTTCATTACTTTAATTGTTCATTAAATGGAAACTTCATTATTTCTAGAGTTACTTGAGATGTGTACATGGCGCAAAGTTTTACTGACATCCATAGATGGCGGTTTTAGTAGTATTATATTATACTTACAATTTCGATTGTTTCTCAGTTGGTAGAGAAAGATATCTTTGTACCATAGTCTGATTGACGGCGTTGAAGCAAGTCCAATATGTAAAGCCTCCAATAATCACACTGAATAATGTATAACGGTCGTATAAACTTGGACTAAAGCTGAAATAACAAAAATATTACGTGTATTTATACAAGAAATGAACCATTGAAATCCTAATTAAGTGAACTTCAATTTATATATACAAAATTGATTTATTCGAAGCGAACTGACCCTTCCAAGAAAATCTTAATGAAATAAAAACCTAACCACAGAAAATTTCGTTAGGGGTTAAATAAATTGAACAAAAAATAGTCAAAAAAGAATAGTGAAAGATACGAGTAGCGTCAGCTTACTATTCATTGATTGCGGCAATAGGTATTTGGCCATGCATGCATTGATATAGTTACTGGAAGGAAAATTGCATAAGAAGGAATAATATATAAAAATTTTACTAACGGGAAAAAACATAAAGATCTTTATGATTTTCTTGTAGTAAGAAAGTTGGTATAAGCAATGAGAAATAACTACTTGGAATAAGATGAAGATGAAATTGTTTTTTTTATTCAGATAGATTATAAAAAATATCAATTGAATTAATTTTCCACACCGCCACTTGTAAACTTCAAAATTGGATAACGTCGAATACAAACTATAGAATGAGCAAGTACAACACAATTCAATATATTCAACATCCCCTCTCAAATGACCAAGCTATTCAAATGTCTTTCATGTGCCACTTTGGTATTACTTTCGTGAAAACGTCTGCGGTCATATGTTGGGTTGGAATATATCGGACATCTATCCCTCCACTTTTGAAAACTTCTCTCGCAAAATAATAACGAATATCAATACGCTTCGTTCTCGAGTGATAAATAGCATTTTCATCAATTTTTGCGCACCTTGGTTATCGCAATATATCAATGTCGGTTGTGCTTCTCTAGAGGGAATTCAATTTCGTTCAAGAAGTTCCTCAGATATATAGCTTCCTTTGCTGTCTCGGATAAAGCTATATACTCCGCCTCTGTACTTGAAAAAGCTACATATTTTTGTTTTCGGGCTTCCCAGGTTACTGCACCACCAGCTATTAGAAAAACAAATCCTGTGTATGACTTTCTGTCACTGATATTGCTTCCCCAGTCAGTATCACCATATCCATGCAGTCCTTTTGGAAGTCAAAACATATGCTTTAGATATATCATACTACGTTTAACTGCCATCCAATGTATTTTGCCTGGGTTGTTGTTGGATTGGCTTAAAGCACTGACGGCATGAGTGATATCAGGACGAGTGGACACTCATAAGTATAGTAGCGAACCAACAGCCTGTCTGTAAGGAATATCTGCCATTTCTTTTTCTCCTCTTGCGAAGATTGAGTTGAAATTGGTCTGCAATTCTGTATTCCGAATTTACGCAGAATATCTTCTGTGTATTTTTTCTGGGATATTAAAATTGTATGAGAGGATACATCTTGTTTCAATTAAATTCCTAAGCAATAGTGCAGTGTTCCCAAATCTTTTATCTGAAATTTTGCAATCAGATCTTGCTTCAAGTTCAGATACGTCTCATCTGAATTTGTGGCGGTAATTAAATGATCCATGACAAGAATCAGACTATCATCGTGCAAAAAATAAACACATTTGCCACAATTTAATGGGTTTGTCCAACGGTTCTCAGATACTGGGATAAGTTTCTTATACCATTGTCGTCCTGATTGATTCAGTCCATAGAGTAACCTTTAAAAGAAGTATACTTTGTCTTCATCACCTGGTGATACGAATCTTTCTGCCTAACTCATGAAAATTTCTCCTTCAAGAGCACCGTTGCAAGTACGAAGCGAATCGAACTTTGTCTTGTTACAGGAGAAGTCATTTCGTGGTAGTCGATGCCAAATTGCTGGGCGTAGCCTTTAGCAACAAGATGTGATTTCGTCGTTCTATTTCACCATTTGCTTTATATTTTGTTCTAAAAACTCATTTGCAACCAAAGATCTTTTTTTCTGTGGTCTATCTGTTAAGACCCATGCATTACTGCAAATAAGTGATTTAAATTCGTCTTTCATAGCGTTTCACCATTCTTCAGTATGTTTGCCTATAAGAGCCACGTCTATGCTGGGACTGTCTGTTTCCTCGACTGACATTTAAGCTTCGTGTGGTCACTATGTCAAATTATGTTTTTTCTTTGGTCTTTCTTTTGAACCATCCCGTATGATTGATGGTCCTCTCTTGAGGATCACAGGTAACAGTTGATTGTCTAAATAAGTTTGTTCATTTTCTGGATCACACCCTCCACTCTTTTAATATCTTCCTCGTATTCATTCGAGCACTTCTCTTATAAATGTTTGGGAATTTCGATTGATTAAAAAAAATATAAGATTTTGAATCTCCCTCGTTTTCTGTCTCGGTAAAATAAGGTTCATCAATAAATTTCAAGTCTGTACTTGTTATTATTTTCTTTGTTGTTGGATTCCATAAATGGTACGCTTTTGATACAATTGAATAGCCTGCAAGAATGCATTCTCTAGACTTCGCATCAAATATTTCTCTACTTGGCGTTTTGATGAGTGCAAATGCCTTAGATCCAAAAATTCTTAGATGATATATTATCGGTTTCTTGTGGTTCCAGCATTCAAAGGGAGTAGAACTGCACAAGCTACGTGGAACGCATATGTTTCTTATGTATGCTGCAGTGGATATAGCTTCAGCACTAAAAATTTGTGGATGTCTGGATTGCTATAAGATGCATCTTGCCATTTCAACTAGCGTACTCTTTCAGGCGTTCCGCTACACCGTTTTTTTGTGGTGTGTATGGGGTGAATATTGTCGTGCTATACTACTTTTCTCCAAAATATCAGTGATTGCTTTTCCGGTGTATTCTAAGCCGTTATCAGTTCTCAACACCTTTATCCCCCTTCCAGGCTTATTCTCAATTTGTGCTTTGAATTTCAGAAATGCTTCTTTCACTTCGACTTCGAGAATTAATTCAATCCATCTCGATTTATCATCGACGAACATAGCAAAATAAAGTGCACCATCAACAAATATTTCTCTCATCGGTGTACACATGTCTGAATGAATGGGGTCCAAAACATCTTCAGCTCTTGAGTTCGAATTTTTAGGGAATGTGCCAACTGTTTATTTGCTTTGGATGCATATTTCACAAGCAGAAATATTTTCAGAAGGACTGAACATCCTCCCTTCAACCAAATTCTTGGACATCATAATTTTCCTTTTCATTGAGGTGACCATATCGTTGATTATATTTCAATAATTTGCTTGGTTCCGTCGCAACCAAAGCTATGGATTGCCGTACTGGTTTGATACCCTTTCGGGTTGATAATTTCGCCGTAATTTTCTGAGAAATCGTCTAGCTGCTACTATTCGCAGCTTTGGAATTTGATATGAGATTTGTCTTCAAGTCAGGTACATATAAAGTATTTTCTAAACTAATGAGCTTTATTTGGGTTGTACCATTTTTCACCTTTATTTTTACTTTAACTTTTCCCATAATATCGGTTGTCTTATCAATTGCTACACGAAACTTTTGATTGTTTATTGGAACAAAGTCTGAAAACATATTTATATCATGACACATATGAGAAGTAGCACCACTGTCCAAACACCATTCTTCTTCAGAAATTGACTCTGCGCGGTATGCAGCCATGACGTCATTATCAATAACTGAATCTGCTTCAATCATGAACGCTTCCTCTTCAGATGTAGAAACTTTTTGTTATTTGCTGCCTATTATCTTCTCACTTTTCGGAAGCTTTATGGACGATGTTATGGCAAAAATTGCATTTTTAAGGAAATTTCTCAACTTTTGTATATTTGTTTTGAACCTTAAAAATTCGAAAGATTTCTCGCTTCTTTAAAATGTTGTTGTTTCCTTCAGTTGAAGTTGTATTTAGTGTACTTTGGTCATCATGATTTACTGAACTGTTTCTGGCGTTGAATTCATCAAGGAGTTTTATTTTCAAGGCTTCTGGTTTCGGTAGGGCATCCTTTTCTCCTATTAGTCCGGGAAAGTAAGGAAATAAAAGTCAAAAGTTTCCCATAATTGATTTTTCATTTTTAAATGAGAATATATTGACCCAGCATCACTCTCCTAGATTGTCTAATAATTTCCGCTGGAGCTTGCGACGCAGCTTGCAAGCACAGCTCAGACCACCTAAAATTCAAGTGATTTATGCTCGTATCATTTCTGGATGTGTTCTTACAAAAAAATCGTAGAGATGAAAATTGGAGCAAATCTTATGCTCTTGAAGGTGACGTAAATAGTTTTTTCAAAAAAAAATTTTCCGATCTTAAATTTTCCAAAAATTGAAAAAATTTACGAAAATTATATTTTTGGTTGGTAATTATAAATAAAATATTAATATCGAGGTCAAAACATAGATAAACATAGAGGGCAAACTTCTAAAAATTTACAACTTTTCAGATTTGGAAAATTCAAAATGGTGGCTGCGCAAATTGGAAACAAATTTTTTTTTCAATCACGTCTAAATTTATGAACATTAACGATATTGAGAAACGGTTTGTTGCAATCGACAGAGTGGAAGTTATATTTTTATAAATAACATAAACAAAATTTTCAAAAAATTTTTTACATAATTTTTTAGAACATTTACCGAAAATAAAAATTTTTCCATCTAGTTTTTTCTCATTTTGGCGTTGAAAAATTTGTTTAAAATATGTTTTCACGTCTTTGAAAGACGAGTATTTAGAAAAAAAAATTTTTAGATGCGACTTTTACAAGTTGAGATAAACAAATTCAAAGTCTGTTAGATTTTGTGATAATATTGATTGAAATTTTCAAATTTTCATCACTTCGCTAGGTTGTCAAATCCCAACTCAACTTAAACACAAATTTTCATTTTTCTACCGTCAATTGGTCCAATCAAAAGAGAATAGTAATCCTAGCTCGCTCGGCCAAACGGTGCGGCGGCAGCTGCTTGGCGTTGTTGTGGGGGGGTCAGCGCTCGTTCGCAGTTGAACGAAGCTCAAGCTTTTAGTTTGGTTTTCCTTGTAAAAATTTGGCTTCTGTGGTTTGCTTATAGTATGGTTATTATCAACCATTACATATTGCTAGAAATAGGGTACAATTATATTTATTATTTATATCTATAAATCCATTTATTATATATATATATATATATATATATATATATATATATATATATATATATATATTATACATAATTCGAAACGTAGATACTAAGAATAATATTTATTTACAAATATACATCTATTTTCTACAAATTCTTGCCCTTTTTGGTCTCTGAGAAAATGGCTCTGTACAATTTTCCTCGTCATTATCATTAGCAAACAAATCCTCATCGATATTATTGCTACTATCAATTGCAAGTTCACAATCAACTAATTGAGTCATATCAAAATTTAGCTCATCACTCAGAGATTCATTATCATCCTCGTCATTGTCAAATACCGTACTTACAATTCCGATGTTACAACAGTTTTTGCCTTCGCAATTTTTACATAATATCGTACAATGTATGCCAACTTTTTTACAACCACACCTGGTAGTAGAGCACCCTGTGGTACAAGAACACGAAACAATGTTCAATAATTCGTCGGGTACAAGTACGTCGTCAGTCATGTTAGTAAGGGTCTTTTGGGCGTTCGAAGAGAATGAGCGCTGACCCCCCACCAGAACGCCAAGCAGCTGCCGCCGCACCGTTTGGCCGAGCGAGCTAGGATTACTGTTCTCTCTTGAACGGGCCAATTAACGGTAGAAAAATGAAAAATTGTGTTTAAGTTGAGTTGGGATTCAACAACCTAGCGAAGTGATCAAAATTTCAATTAATATTATGACAGTATCTAGCAGATTTTAAATTTGTTTATCTCAGCTTGTAAAAGTCGCATCTGAAAAATTTTTTTAAAAATATTCGTCTTTTTAAAACAAACATATTTATAACGTAAAAAGATATTTTTAAGAAATTTTTCAACGCCAAAATGAGAAAAAACTAGATGTAAAAATTTTTGTTTTCGGTAAATGTTCTAAAAAATTATGTAAAAATTTTTTTCAAATTTTTGTTTATGTTATTTATAAAAATATAACTTTCACTCTGTCGATTGCAATAAACCGTTTCTCAATATCGTTAATGTTCATAAATTTAGACGCGATTGAAAAAAAAAAATTGTTTCCAATTTGCGCAGCCGCCATTTTGAATTTTCCAAATCTGAAAAAATGTTAATTTTTAGAAGTTTGCCCTCTATGTTTAACTATGTTTTGACCTCGATAATTATATTTTATTTATAATTACCAACCAAAAATAATTTTCGTAAATTTTTTCAATTTTTGGAAAATTTAAGATCAGAATTTTTTTTTTTGAAAAAACTTTGTACGTCACCTTCAAGAGCATAATATTTGCTTCAATTTTCATCTCTACGATTTTTTTGTAAGAACACATCCAGGAATGACACGAGCATAAATCACTTGAATTTTAGGTGGTCTGAGCTGTGCTTGCAAGCTGCGTCGCAAGTTCCAGTGGAAATTATCAGACAATCTTGGAGAGTGATGCTGGGTCAATATATTTTCATTTAAAAATGAATAAACAGTTATGGGAAAGTTTTGATAGTTAACAGATTTTTCGACCTTACTTTCCCGGACTATATAGCGTATCGAAAAGTTTATTAACTATTGGGAATACTGTATAAAAGTAAGATAGTGAGGAGATCATCAGCTACGTCAATTCCCATGTCGTTCAGTTTAACCGCCGTAATGAAAAATTCGTTGAGGTGTTCTGCTATAGACTCATTGTGAATAAGTTTCTTCAACAAAGTAGCTTTCCTTGCTGGACCACTGGATTAATAAGTCCCTTTTCCATACTTCATTGGATGTTGTGCAATATTTTACAATACACAATTCGGACAGTTAAATAGACAAAATTATGTCCGCTTTAGCATCTGCTGCATTATGTGGCTTACAACAGTCAACATTTACATATGCCCAGTAATCATTCTTTATTAGAATATCATACAGGTAGCGTAATTCTTTCCACTTGTATATAAGTGATGCAGCTATTATCAACATAAACTATATTCCTTTTACGGTATTACTGGTGACGACCTGGATGCATAACCTGTTGGTTTATACAATGAGAAATAACTACTTGCAATAATATCCCTCTGTAATTATTACATATTTTTTGGTCTCATTTTTTGTATATAGGAGTTATTACTGCTACACCCCATTATTCTGGAGTTTTTTCATTGTTCCAAGCCTTGTATAATAGCTTTAAAATCTAATTCAAATAATTTTCTTTATGAGAAACTGAAAATTGCCAACTTAATCAAAAATATTGAACCTTCAAAAGTTAAACGTCAAACAAAAAAAAGGCATTACAGTTTCAAATGCAATCAAAAAGAAAGTAGATGATAATAATCTAACAGTTACAAACTCTGATAAGGGGAACAGAACTATCATATTGACTACTGAAAATTATAATTCAAAAATATATAACTTTATAGAATCGATCGATGTAAAAGTTCTTAGAAAAGACCCAACAAAAAAGTTTTCTAATAATGTAAGGGATATTGTTAATAATTCAAACTATCTTTTAAGTGATTACGAAAATAGATCCATGATAAATAAGAATCCTCATTGTCCACAATTATATGGAACCGTTAAATTACATAAAATAACGAAACCAATTAGACCTGTAGTTTCTTATGTTAATTCTCCTAATAATATATTGGCAAATAAACTTAACAATATACTTTATGGTTACCGATATGCATCTAAATATTCAATTAGAAATTCAATAGAACTACTCAAAAAATTGCAAGCATTCAACTTACAAGATAACTCTAAGCTTATTTCATTTGACGTTACTAATATGTTCACTAAAATTCCTCCTAAATAATGTCTAATACTTGTAAGAAAATTACTAGAAGATAAAAATATTATTCCAGGAATAATATCAGATATACTTAATTTTTTTGATGTATGTATTAATTAGAATTATTTCACTTTTGATAATAACATATATATTCAAAATGAAGGTTTACCAATGGGAAGCCCTATATCACCTATTTTGGCAAACATTTTTATGGACAGTTTAGAAAGAAAAATCTTTGAAAGTAATATTTCAAAAAATATTTTATTTTGGTATAGATATGTAGATGACATATTAGCTTGTTTTATAGGTAGTGAAAAACAATTAGATATATTTTTCAACCTCATTAATAATTTACACCCAAAAATTAAATTTACATTAGAAGTTGAAGAAAATAAATCAATCAATTTTCTTGATTTGAAAATTCAAAGAGTTAATAATGTACTTGATTATTCAATTGAACAAAAACCAACACACACTGATGTGACAATTCCATATAGTTCCAATAACCGTATGTCACATAAACTAGCAGCATATAATTCAATCATACATAGAGCATTTTCAGTTCCTATGAACAAATGTAATTTTGATAGAGAGATTAATACAATTAGACAAATAGCAACATCCAACGGTTATCCATTACATATGATAATAAAGCTAATTAATAAAAAAGAGGAAAAAGTGGCATTACAACTAATATTTCCTAAACAAACTGAAGAAATAAAAACTTTTAAAACCATCACATATGCAGGAATTATTTCTAATAATCTTTCAAAGATAATATCTTTAGCAACGAATACAACAATTTCTTTTAAAACAGACAGTAACGTAAGTACAAAATTGTTAAATGTAAAAACAAAAATACCACCATTAAAGAAAGCAGGTATATATAAACTTAAATGTTCAGAATGTAACGCTGTCTATATGGGTCATACCCTTTTGAAATCCGATACAGTGAACACTTACGAGCATACAGATTAAATCAACCAGATAAATCCCATTACGCAAAACATCTACTTGACACCAATAATTCATTGACACCTAACACAGAACTAGAAGTACTACATATTTGTGATAAGAAACAAGAACAAGAGTTGGAAATTAGAAGACACTTAAGGAACCCACAATATGAAGTCGTCAATGAACAGAAAAATCTAGGGAGTTCTCCACTATTAAACTGTCTTCTTAAGTGATAATTGTAAAGATCAGCAGATATAGTTTTCCTGGTTTTCTATATCATTGCACAGTTATACTGATCTTAATTGGAAAAATGATATCCAGGATATCACCATAGAGCTAATAATATATAAGTTTCAATATTTGTTATATCTCATCTTCTTCTTTTTTCTATTAACATATATTAAGTCAATTACAAGGTAGGTCACCTCTTGGTCTAGCCAAAAATAACTACTAAACATCAGGTAGTCATCAAATGAAATGTAACTTCTGTCATTCTGACGATGATATTCAGTTATCGAAACAATTGTCAATTTTGTAGAATTTTCAACATTTTTCATTATATTGTGGAATTAGCTAGAAACATTTAAAACACTAATACCTCCTTTCCTATTTCTGAAGTGATTTTGTCTTCTCCCGGTGCTTATCCACTTTTAAGTGAATTAATTGCGTTTTTTAACTCATCTATTTCAATTTTATCGTTCTCCTGTTTATCATTTTCTGTTTCAGGCTCATTTATGTTTTCTTCATTATTATGTATTTCTTGTCCTAGTAAATCTTGGAAATGTTCTTTCCATATTTTCATGATGTCTATTTCATTTGTTAATAATTCTTGATTTTTGTCTTTCATGTAGTATTCATTGGTCTGTTTTTCCGATCTTATTGATTTTAAAACTTAAAACTCTTTAACAATTTTTCTTTGATTTTTATACCTAGATATCGTACTTTTCTGGGGTATTGACTTTTAAGTATGTTTTCCATTCTTTTATATTTTTCTTTACTTCTTTTATTATTTCGTTGTTCCACCATGCAGTCTGTTTTTTTTCTATCTGTCTTCCAGATTCCACACACTTCAGTGACTGCCCTTATAATAGTATGTATTTTGAAAACTATCTCATCCATCTTTTGTACTAGACTGTGTTATGACCTCAACTCGTTCATATAAATTGATGTCTGTTTTTTGTTGGTATGCGTTAGATATATCTTTATTTCTAAGTTTGTATATTCTTAATTTTATATGATTTGCTTTCTTTGTTTGTATTATTTTTACATTTTCTGTGCTTTTATGTTTTACTTTCGCCTCGAATAGATAGTGATCACTGTAGATTTCAGCACCTCTCTTAATGCTGACGTCGATAACATTTTTTCTTCTATTATTTTGTATTAATATATAATCGATAATTGCTCCTTCTCCTCTGTTTGGTTGTACTCTAGTATATTTATGTATATCTTTATGGCAGCTGGCAGAATTCTATTAATATTTTTCCATTATAATGTCGTGGCTCTTCTCCATAATTTCATATTACAGTCCTATATTCAGTATCCCGTTTCCCTATTTTGCTGCTAATGCCCCCTTCTTCTACAGTTGCTGTTAGCTCATTCCAGAATTTTTCTTTTTTTCTACTTTCTTATTTTCATCCGGTCCGTATATTGATATGATGTTTCTAATATTTTCTTTTTCTTTTCTCAGCTCGACTATTAGGATTCTTTCAGAAACTGCCATCCAGTTTGTAAACAGTTCTGTCACATTCTTATGAATTATACAACCTACTCCGGCTGCAGCTCTTTGATTTATCGGTACACCACTATATATTAGGATGTGGCAATTTTTTAGACATATTTTTTTTGTTTTACTTATTGTTAGTAAAGTCCGACCACAATAACTTTGGGACAGCACATGGTCACATATGTGAGCGGGTGAGGTGTATCAGCCAGTGGCGTTACTGACTTGCATATGAAAATGTAATTTTTATACTAAATTTATTATTAGGAATAATCCCACAATCAAAGGTCGACATCGCATTCAAGGTGGCTGTCCCAAAGTTATTGTGGTCGAACTCTATCTCTAAATCCATATTCTCAAATTCGTTGGGTTGTATACAAATATATTGGAGAAAACATTCATGCTGTACAAGAAGTTTGGAAATTCATAAAATGTGACTATTATATTCTATGGTCGGTTTTTCTGACCTAATATCCCCCTTTCTATTGAAAAACGTAACACTCCGTATATATCATAGTTTTTGGATTCATTGTAAAATAAATTATTAGCACTTACTTGAAAAATTCAAATCTATCTCCTTTGCTTGTTATATCTATAATATTACTCGGTCCACCAGCGGAAATTGTTCCTAAGATTATCACTACTACCACAGATATGAACATGGCTATAACCTGCCACGAATCAGTCCATACGACAGCTTTCAAACCACCCTAAAATGTAAAGTAAGCTGCTTTATAAAATATATACAGTAGAAATGCTGAGTCTTTTTCATTACGTGACTGATACGACATCAACCATATGCATCCTAATCAAAACAATACGACAAACGCGTGTATTGTGTTTCGTTCTTTTTCTGTTATTAGAAGAAGACAGTGCCAACATAGTATGTGTTGAATAATATCGTCAACTAACTCACATGATAGAAAAGCTTCACCGTTTCTACTGTAGGTAATTAAAATGAGGAAATAAATGAAAATCATCACTGATTATACTGGAAAAAGGAAAAAGAGATATTCATTTGTCATCAATAAGGACAGCGGATATAGGATATAATATACAGGAGATAAAAGTAACGGAGGTAGGTATATGAAAACTTATAGATGTGGGCAGTGAGAATGGAACCAGGGTTCTCCTAAGTGCAAGCATATTTCTCAATAACAGACGAAATTAATATTTTTACGTTGGTCCTGTGCTGAGTATATGTTAAGGTACATAAAGGAAAAGAAGGAGAAAAACATCGAGAATCATTGGGGAACTGTCATTAAAGAAGGGACCATGGAGGTTAGAGAGAAGGACGATCGCTACATGCTAAAACATTAGCCCACCTGTTCCTGAAATTTTGTAGAATTTATAATTCATTTTTCATCCACCAGTCGCGCTGCCGCCAGTATTGTAGAATAGCAACTAGCCTATATTTTACTATACTGAAGAAATAATACCGATATCGCTGAATTTTTATTTTGGAAAAAAAGTGGACAAAAAATTATATAACGAGAAAAACTCAACCTCTCAGTGCTCGCTATAGATGTGGGGGTTGTCTCACGTTGTACAACCCGTGCTCGCCAGTCGACTAGCTTCGAGTCGAAGAAGGGGTGAATTCTTCAATACTTAAATGTTTACTAAAAGAGCGCCAGAGAAATTTTGGCAAGCACCCAAGACTTCTTAAGTTAGCCCACAACTCCTCAGTGGGTTAACAGCACTAATCAAACACTTCGAACAGGTTTTAGGAAAGTTAATATTAAAAATGAAAGTCAGCAAATATCACCTGATTGAAGTTTTTCAAATATTCACCTTGGACCATATGTCTCTGTTCAAAGTATTTATTACAAAGTTTACAGCAAAATGTCACAAATAATACCTGAACTCAGCTGGAGGCTGTAGGCTCAGTATGTAGTTAGGCTGAAGGCCGGGATCTACATAAGAAAACTTAAATCGCAAACTAAATTATCAGTTACAAACAAAGTCACAGTTTAAATAAATAACTGACAAGCAGGTTCTATCACATCTGAGCAGAGCAGAAGGCTTCAAACTCAGGGTGCAGAAGAGCTGAGGGCCCCAAACTACACCGATGTCTCAAATTTACAATTACAGGAAAACGACCAAATGGTTCATGTACAATTTCCCAAAATACAATGAAAAATCTAATGCCATATGCATAAAATTTAAATAGCAAACGAGCTTAGCGATTAAAAAAAAATCGAAATTATGTACGGTGCAAAATTATTTACATAAAATCGTCAAAGTTCGAAAACTTTGCACGCAGCACCCAGGTACGTACCGTGGCATCCTAGCGTTCAGAGCCAACAGCCCAATATTTTAAATTATGAAGTAAATTATTACAATTTTAAATACAAGTGAAAAGCGAATTTATACTAATTGCCGCAAAAGAGAGAAGAATAAAAACCTTACATAAAAAAAATTGTGAAACTTGAGGAATGAGGTAAATGTATAAGTGTATGAAAAATAAGAAGGAAAACTGTTCACTTATCCTTCTTCCGGACCCCAGAACAGCAACTGAAGTCGCTCCAGAATATTCCAGCTCTCCTGGGAACTGGTCTCACTGACTCCGCAGGCTTCAATCAGCGAATGAAATCCAATTAAAAAAAAACCTTGATAACGAGTCCTACTAACAAAGCCGTCTACAGTAATTTTCCACGTGGTTTCCTTAATTCTACCAATTCTACCGGTATCCTTTGGTCATCGACACCCGCCGGTTCAGTAGATTCTCGGGTCAGAACTTCCTGCTATTATATCGAGCGTTATTTTCTTCCCCTGCATGGAATTTATTAGGATTTTCGTGGTCCAACGTTATGGCCTTCAGAGCATATGCAAAAATTTATTACTAGAAGTGTGTTCACGGGGACGGCACAAGGAGAACTGAATCCTATCTTCGCGCAGTGAGCGGTCTGAATTCCCACCCGTCGACATGCTTGCCAATATTAAACCTCCGACGGCCCGGCGATTTTTCGAGTTACAATTATAATTCGAAAAAAACATTTGGTATAATTTGTTTTATTTCTCATTATAAAGGGTAATATCATAATTATTTGATTATATCTGTTTTTTAGACGAATTACAACTATTAGAATTATGCGATATTTTTGCTGCTAAGTGTACTTATAATTCAAAATAAGGAAGATTACTTACCAAAAATGTATAAAATACGCAAACTACAGCTACTATGGTACCAATTAAGTGAATGTTAATTGCGGTAACTAAAATTTAAAAAGTTATATATTGATACAATATTATCAGTATAAGTAATTTATCAAATTTCAGAAAATACGACAAATAGTAAAATGTAATTTGAATAGGAAACGTGCTATATGTCAATGTTGCAATTGAATCTCTTTCCTTTCCACTTTGGCTGAATATCACAATCGTTGCCCCTCTTCGCCTCTATTCAGCAATATTCTAGGTTTTGGTAATAGAAGGATCGACTGGTAGGGGAAAGGTGTACAAAATGATCCCTCGAGGTAATATGATCCCCCCATGTTTAGGTGGCGTACTCTATGTTTTTTACATTGGATAATAGTCATAACAGATTCTCCAGTTAAACATTAGTAGTGTGTTGTAATGTCAACGTCAGCGGACTTATCAAATTTACTTTATAAAAAGAAGAAGATATTTGTATCATCTGATCTATGGTAAGACATTATGGATTGCAAGTTTTTTTTACTCTTCCATTACTTTTTCTTGGTTAAGCAAATATCCCATCTGGTTGGATGAGAACAGAGGTCTTTAGCTCTTAGTTTGACAATTTCCAGTGCAATACAAAACCAACCAAGGAAGATCCGGCACTTCTTATGTTAGACGGCCACTTATCGCCCACAAAAAACTTGAATGTCATTTTGAAAGCAAGAGAAAATAATGTGATCATACTATGCCTGCCACCACACTGTACCCTCAAGTTACAACCTTTAGATGTGGGTGTGATATATCCATTGAGTGTTTATCACAACCAATCCTTAGAAAAATGGATGAACAATCATCCAGGAAGGGTGGTGACTGTGTTACAAATTTGCTAAATTTTCTCAGAATCCTACATTAAAGCTGCTGTTCCCTCAAATGCCATTAATAGATTCAAAAAATGTGGCATAGTTCCCTTAGACCCGGATGTCTTTAATGAAACAGATTTTGTAGCTGCAGAAATGACTGATCAACCAGAAATGGATAGTCAGCTAGTAGGTGGTCAACTCAAAAAAAATTCACAAACCTCAACAGCGGATCGTGTGCCTCTAGTATCCCAAGAAACTTCACAGATAAAAGTTCCAAAAGATGAGAACTTACAGATTAGGGTTCCGCCTATTCCTTCCACATCAAAGCAATTAGTTTTGGACAGCTCATTTGGTAGTGTCGGCCCGTCTAGCACCATACCAGTTCCACACATGACTGAGCGAAGGTCCACCAAGAAAAGATCATCTGGAGGCACTCACAAGCACTCCTCATAAAAATCAGTTGGAGGAAGATAAAAAAAAGAAAGCTGATGATGAAACGAAAAAAGCAAATCGGGCAGCGAAAAGTAAAGCGGGATTTGGGAATAAACTTGATAAAAAAAAAATAGAAAGTTAAACGTGAAGAGTAAAGTAAAAGGAAAAAGGAAGGAAACCATAGTGTGGCAAACCACAAAGATACTAATAGTATTAGGAATTATTATCGGCGGCCAGTGAACCAGAAGGTCAGTAATAGTTATAGGAAGGTTACTCATAAGTATGTACTCTATGTAAATATAATATAAATAATACCACCTTTTTAAATGTACAAACATTTTAGTACCGTAAGGTCATAGTCAGACCAAAGAACGCTATGTGTGTTTATTTTCAATATATATAGGAGGTCCTTAAGAGTAGAATTAATTATAGTTAATCATATTTCATGTTAGTATGTAGTGTATCGTGTAAGTTGTCTATGGTCAAGAACATTGTTATTTATTGTCTAAAATATATGTCCCAGTGATTTTGTTATAACCCAGGGTATTATTTATTTCCCACCGATTAGAGGTAAGAATTCTCCATCAGTAATGGTATGATTGACAAAGGGCCTGGTAAGCGGAACACTTACTTTTAATCACCACAAGATGCATCTGGCACTTCATCTGATGACAGCAGTGATACTGAATGTTTGTATTGCCAGAATAAGTTTTCTAACGATCAGTATGGAGAAGGTTGGGTCCGATGCATCATGTGTATGAAATAAGGTCATGAAGAGTGTGCTGGGATGGAAAGTGATGACGCTGATGATTATACCTGTGAGTTTTGCCGTGATATTCGTATCAAAAATGTACGCAAAAATTTAAGACTTCACTAAAAGATAAGTTACCAATATCTATAGTGTTCATATAAACGTTATTTTCTATTAAAAGAAGAATATATTTTATTTTTATAATTTGTTAGAATAATAGTTAATTTAAATCCAGATTAAGTAAATCTGTTTTGTAAGTGGTGGGAAAAATGATCCCGGAGGGATCATACTGTACATCCCAATGTACAGAATTATCCTTTTGTAATATTTTGTATTATTTTTCTTCACCTACTCCCATGCTCCAATAAAAAATTCACTACATTAGGAAGTGAATGTGAATGAGGGATACTAGTTAAACACCAAAGGAATTTTATTTTGAACGGATATTTATGAATTCTTTGCTGAATTTTCGTTAGGGGGATCGTTTTGTACACTTTTCCCCTATATCAGTATAACCTTCTTTCAATAGACAGTACAGATAAGATCAGACTTGTAAATGACCTCGCTTTCTTACCAGTTCGCCGGTTTTAACGCCGCGTGACTTCGTTATTTGCTGAAACATTAAGGACATCGTCTATATACCCTCACTACCAAAAACGATGGGAGAGCTGAAGGAACAGATCAGTGATGCATTGGTGAACATTGACGAGCAGTGAATTGAACTATCCCATTGAACATTTGTAGAGAGAGTATAAAACTTGAATATTTTGTGGTTATTTTGAATTACCTACCAATCATATTTGTAAGTATAATACTGTAATGTTTTTCTAATTTATTTAAAACGTAAACGGGTGGGATAAATTTTAAACACAAGGTAGGTTCACTTACTTAATTTATTTAAACACTAAACTAATCACTAACACTTAATGTATATACACTCAGTATATTTACTTGAACTAATTTATATAAACACTTAACTGATTTATATTTACTTATTCACTTGTTTATCTCACGATGTCAAATTATCAATTAAACTCTTCCGCTGATCGGTCCTTTATTTATATTAGTTCCTTTTTTTACTATAAAATTCCGGACTGCGGCTTACTCAAAAACAAATGGCTTTCTGGCATTTTCTACATAAGACTGGTCACAAAAACAATGTTTAGATAAGATTGTCGTAAACAGTTATAAAAAAACCTGCGTATCCGCCATAATTTTAACTTTTCTACCTGGCTTAGACAGAGTCGGATTTAGGGACTATACCAGTGTGCTGTTTCGTAACATTACCCCTCCTTGAATAGAAGTTCCTCCTGGAACTTTTGTGTAGCCGAGACTGCACGTTTGAATCGGCAACTGGCCCCATTTCTACACTTTCCGATCTTGTGGAAATAGCAGGGCACCGTCTTCATCGGATACTGATAACGGGGGTTGTAGATGCAAATTAATATCTGGACACCGGTATCTCTGAAAATAACCTCAACCCTGTTCCTGATAACTCGCCAATCCAACTGGTTACTCGCTATCTTAGGCATATCCGTCGACGTACTTTACACACATCGCGGTAGGTAGATCGATCTTGAAATTCATTTTTAGTTACCACGTAGAACACGTACCGCGAATTGTGTTTCAGTTTCAGTGTCTTGCCAGGTGCTGGAAACTGGTCTTCAAGTTTTTCTAATTTCCCGAACTTCTTTCGAAAGACGGATGCCAACCCTCGTGCGTTCTTGAGGCGGGCGGGGATGTTGTATGCCAGTGAATAATCTTCCGGGAGAGTGAACAAATCTTGTCGTTGTTCTGAAGTGACTCCATATCTAGCTTTCCCGGTATCTCCATACGCGCCCATAAATTCATCGAAGGGGGGGTCAGACACATCTCGAATAAGGTTTACTCCTTCCTCTAGGTCATGGTCTCCTTCGAATGGCGCTAGTCGGTTTTGGTGAACTACTTTTGGTTTTCCGTAGGGAATATTGCTTATGCGATATATAACATCATTGATCCTTTTCTTGATTAAGTATGGACCTTCCCAGGATTTTTGTAATTTTGGAGAAAACCCTTTTCTCCTCGTCGGGTTGTGTAACCATACTTTGTCCCCTTCTTTAAAACCGCCTTCTGTGGCCTGCGTATCGTACCGACTTTTCATTCTGTCGCTGGCAACTTGAAGATTTGTTCGAACTAATTCATGAATATCGTCCAGCCTTCTTCTCAATTGGATTACGTAGTCTTCGCCTGCTAGATCTTCTCCAGGCCGACAGCCAAATTCCAGGTCACAAGGAAGCCTCATTTCACGTCCAAACAGAATTTTCGCCGGTGTTTCACCCGTGGACTTATTGACGGCAGATCGATAAGCCAATGCGAATAGGGAAAGATACTGATCCCAATCTCTCTGATGGCCGGATACTACTTTGGACAGGTATTTTCCAATAGCCCTGTTCATTCTCTCGACCATTCCATCTGACTGTTGATATAAT
This sequence comes from Galeruca laticollis, assembly GCA_963921935.1. Classification (NCBI taxonomy): domain Eukaryota; kingdom Metazoa; phylum Arthropoda; class Insecta; order Coleoptera; family Chrysomelidae; genus Galeruca; species Galeruca laticollis. Next base: position 162,601,070 of record OY998177.1, on the reverse strand, counting down.
GCTGTTGTTCTGGTCTTCTTCATTCCCAGCTTCTCGCAAATCTCCTGGAATAGATGACTTTAGAAATTTCTTCCCTGGTCGCTGTGGACTTCCAGGGGTAGTCCATATCGGCTGATAAATTCATTCATTCTTCATGTACAGCTGTCAACACCGTGCTGCCTTCATGTGGATGAAGGAATACCTCCTCGGAGCCCACTTTAATGGTTCTGTTTCTAAAGTCTTCATTACGTCCATTCCCAGAATCATGTCTTCTTCAATGTCAGCTACGATTACCGTATGCGTGAACTTTTCTGCGCCAATTCCCAATTGGATTTGTATCTCACCGTGAACATTCGCACTCTCACCTGTGGCGGTCCGCAGTCTCGTTGGTAAAAGCTTCTTCTTGGAGTTTATTAGTTCTGGTCGTATAATAGTTCTAGTTGCTCCAGTGTCAATCAGCAAAGCATATTTCTTGCCATTTACTTCGCCATCCACATATACACTGTCGTTGCGATATCTGAGAGAAGCTATCAGTATGAGAGGGTCTTTCGAACGATCATGGGTCGGTGCTGCCCCCTCGTAGCCGACCCGTTCTAGTTTTCCTGTGACTGGGGTTCTTGGTTTGCAGGAGTCTTGGGGCGCCTACATGAACTACGTACATGCCCTAGCTCGCCACATTTCCTGCATCTGATCTTTCAAGGCTTCTTGTCCATCATACTTTTTATTAAACTGACGAACTGGTCAAGTTTGTCATCGTCATCTCCATCCTGCATGGTCCTACCTTTGTTATATCCCGAAGCCATCGTGGCTGCTTCATATTCAAGAGCAGCTGTCACTGCGTCGACTAATGTTTTTGGATGGGATAACGAAGCGTCCTCTGCATATCGGGATCACGTAAGCCATCAATAAAGGCCTGGATGCCCAGACATTCCATCATGTTCTCTGGTGCTGACGGATAAGCAAATCGAACGAGTCGGGCAATATCCACTTCATACTCTTCAAGGGCTTCGTCACGTTTCTGCCTTCGGTTCTTCAGCTGGAATCTGTACAAATGTTCTAGCTGTTCGTGACCGTATCGCATCTCCAACCTCTTCTTCAGCAGCTCGAAGTCATCCGTTCCTTCAAGCGGTATCGTCTGAAGTACATCTAAGGCATCTCCCCGAAGCGCTATAGTTAGGTTCACTGCTTTCTCCTTATCGGACCAATTATTCACTCTAGCGGCTGCTTCAAACTGTTTCACATAATTGGTCCACGACATTTTTCCATCGAACGTTGGGGCCTTGACTCGGGCAAAACTGCCAATATCATCTGTCTTGTGTTTCTGGCTTGCAGATATCGATCTTCTTTTCTTCTGCTGAAGTTTCTTGTGTTCTTAAATCGGAAATCTTTGTCTCTAGTTCCTTGATTTTCTCGTCCATCTGATTTTCCATCGTTGTCATCTTATTCTCAATATCCGATTTTAGAGACGAGATTTTATTGTCGACTTCAGCAGCAACGTCATTTTTCAATGATAAGATATCTGCAGAAATATCGTTCTTCATAGCAGAAATCTTCTCGTCCATATTAGTAGAAACCTTATCCATGTTAGCAGAAATATGGTTTTTCACATTAGTCGAAATCTTTTCTTCCATAGCAGAAATCTTCTCGTCCATGTTAGCAGAGATGTCGTTCTTCATATTAGAAATATCGTTCTTCATATCAGAAATAGACGAGATTAAGGTGGAAGCCTCGTCTTTAAACAAAAATGTTTCTGGATCCAAGCCGTCACTCACCAGTGCCACTTTGAGTCTTTCTATTAACTCACTCTTCTTACCGGACGTTTCCAACTCACGATCTTCCAATTCTGCCTTTAGCTCTGCCACTTTTAGGTCAATTAGTCTCTTGGTCATTTCTACGCAGCAATTTATTTATATTATCCCACTTCTGACACCAATGTAATATTTTTCTAATTTATTTAAAACGTAAACGGGTAGGATAAATTTTAAACACACGGTAGGTTCACTTACTTAATTTATTTAAACACTAAACTAATCACTAACACTAAATTTATATATACTCAGTATATTCACTTAAACTAATTTATATAAACACTTAACTGATTTATATTCACTTATTCACTTGTTTATCTCACGATGTCAAATTATCAACTAAACTCCTCCGCTGATCGGTCCTTTATTTATATTAGTTCCTTTTTTACTAGAAAATTCCGGACTGCGGCTTCCTCAAAAACGAATGGCTCTCTGGCATTTTCTAGATAAGACTGGTCACAAAAACAATGTTTAGATAAGATAGTCGTAAACAGTTATAAAAAAACCTGCGTATCCGCTATAATTTTAACTTTTATACCTGGCTTAGACAGAGTCGGATTTAGGGACTATACGAGTGTCCTGTTTCGTAACAATACTTTTGAATTAATCGGGTTTTGAAGTAATGATTCTTTTATAATCCTGTATTATTTGACATTGACAATATCAGCATTACTTACTAGACCTAAATCAATATCGAAAGAGAACTTGCAACTAATTCTACTAAAACTTTTTTTTATTGTTAAAATTCTTGATTCAATTTTTATATATGAAGAAACGGGCAGCAAATTAACCATTTAAAATGTTCAAATTCATACATGGAATTTAATGTATTCTGATAAATTGCTTACGCCTTTTTTATCAATAATAGATTTCACATTTTTATGTATATAAACCATTCCTACAAATTCTCTGTACTTTGTATCTGATTCCGTTTTCCGAATTTTTGTATTTTTATAATTAAAAGTAGGTATGTGCATATATTATTTTATGGTTAGTTAATGCTGTTTCATTTTTTCCATTGTAGTTATGCCTTCTTCATATATTTTCCATTGCGATGTTTTTCATATTATGTAAACTACAATTATTAAAAGGTACGACACTTATAATGTTACTTTCTTTGATTTTTGTCGCTTGGCGTTTAGATTGCTACAATATTTTGATAGTGTGCTCAATATTTACGGCTTATTTTAACTTTATGTTACTAAAATAATTTGATAACTAGTGGAATAGTCCCTGTATATAGGGTGTCCAGAAAATCTCCTGCCAAATGGAAACTACAGTTACTGGATTTTAAGTCGATTTAGCTCAAATTACCTCAATCCGAAAATTCTTACTAAGGGAGCTACAGCCCTTTGAAGAAGACGTCCTCATATGAGTTTTCTTCAAATTACTCAAAAATACCGTTACTTAAAATATTCAAACTTGGTATAATGAATAAACAGTTACAAACCAGTCGTTTGCTGTAAATTAATTTTTTCCAGATCCATCACAAGCGTGTCAGTTGGGGGGACCAACAGGTATTTTTATTAAAAAAAAATTATTTTTATGTATCGGACACCGAATTTGGAAAATTCAAGATAATTCTCATAAAAAATGTTTTCTTTTTTCAAATCGATATCATAAACCGTTTTCGAGAAAAATAAATTTATACTTTTTGCGTTTCTTACATAAAATCATGTTGGATTATAATCTGTAATATCAAGTTGGCTTTCAAAAATCAACAAAATCTGGCAATGTGTCAAATTATTTTGATTCTAAACAGTTATTATTGTTATTGTGTGTGAAAGGTAAAAAATAATAGTTAATTTGATCAAAATGGTTTATTTTTCGAATGAAGAATATGCTGATATGCATTTAGTTTATGGGGAAGTACAATGTAACGCTCGTGCAGCAGAGCGAAGATATGCGGAAAAATTTCCAAACAGAAGGCATCCTGCTCGCACAACATTTGTAGCCGTACACCAACGATTAAGAGAAAGTGGCTCAGTAGTACCTAAAAATACTGAAACTGGTGGACGACCTGATGTGAGAATGGAATACGAAGACGATATTTTGATTGAAATCGAAAATAATCCTGAGGTTAGCATCAGAAGACTCGCTGCTATGTATCCTGGCATTTCCAACTCTTCCGTATGGAATATTATTCCTAAAGAGAACGTTAATCCTTTCCATTTTCAAAAAGTTCATGCCACGGTAGATGGTGATTTCCCTACCCGCATAGATTTTTCAAGCTGGTTGCGGAACAAAAAAGTCAGTATCCTAATTTTTTTACAATATTTTATTTTGCGAGGAATCTACGTTTACCAGAGACGGAATTTTCAATTTACATAATGCACAGCATTATGCCTACATTGGTGATAATCCTCATGCAACAGTAGAGGAAAAGCACCAGCAAATATGTAATATAAATGTTTGGATAGGTGTAATCGGTAATCAGCTTCTGGGACCCGTAGAGCTTCCTAGCCGTTTAATAGGACAAGAATATCTTAATTTCCTACAAAATGTTTTACCTGATTTAATAGATGAGGTTCCCCTGATGATTCGAAATAATTTATGGTTCATGCACGACGGCTGCTCAGCTCATTTTAGTAGTGAGGTTCGTCAATATCTCGACAATAACTATTACGGTAAATGGATTGGACGAGGTGGTTAATTGGCGCCCAAGATATCCAGATTTAAACCCCTGTGATTTTTGTAATCGGGGTTATTTAAAATTATTAGTCTATGCTGTTCCAATAGAAACCCGTAATCAGCTGTGGCAAAAAATTCAAAACGCTTGTAATGAAATTAGAAATAATGCAGGAATTTTTGCAAGACGATCTTTAGAGAAAAGAATAAATTTGTGTATTGAGACAAATGGTCGTCATGTAGAGCATCTGTTGTAAAATTAATTCTTTTATTTCTGTTGGTAATTATCTTTCACTTTGTTTTTTTTTAATGTTGATTGTTGTTTTATACCCTCACGAAATAAAATTAATTTAAAATTTCCAAAACAATGTAAGCAACTTAATACTTACGACTTTTGTTACCAGTATCTGTACAATTTGTTGATTTTTCAAAGCCAACTTGATATTACAGATTATAATCCAACATGATTTTATGTAAGAAACGCAAAAAGTATAAATTTATTGATATCGATTTAAAAAAAGAGAGCATTTCTTATGAAAATTATCTTGAATTTTCCAAATTCAGTGTCGGATACATAAAAAACTTGAAAATAAACTTTTTAATAAAAATACCTGTTGGTCCCCCCAACTGACACGCTTGTGATGGATCTGGAAAAAATGTATTTACAACAAACAACTGGTTTGTAACTGTTTATTGATTATACCAAATTTGAATATTTTAAGTAACGGTATTTCTGAGTAATTTGAATAAAACTCATATGAGGACGTCTTCTTCAAAGGGCTGTAGCTCCCTTAGGAAGCATTTTCGGATTAAGGTAATTTGAGCTAAATCGACATCTGTAGTTTCTGTTTGGCAGGAGATTTTCTGGACACTTTGTATATGGTACAGATTGGTACTTCTTTTTTTGATATTCAAAATTTTTCTTTGATCATAAATTATGAAACTTGTTTTTTTTTGTTACTTGGAGCAATTTTTGCTTTCTCAATATGTGTGTATCTAGATTTAGGTCCTTATAGCTGGATAGTTGTATCAGCTAAACTAATAATTCCTATTTTTTTGGGAGTCACATGAATTAAAATTTAAATATCTTGAGGACCATGTTTTTTTATACCGTTCTGTTTTTATGTAATTGTTGATTTTATGCAGTGTGATATCAAGTTTCATTTGTTAATTGATTTTCTTATTATAAGAATTGAATATTTGGCTTATGTTTGTAATTTCGATTTTTAGTACATTAGTAATGCAGTACTGAAGGCATATATTAGAGAATAATTTTTTTATCTTTTAAGCAAATTTAATGAAAACCGTGTTTTTTGAAGAAATGTATTTCGGCACAACTTTGGCCTTTTTCAAAATTTTGTGGATTAATTTTAAAATTTTTGAATCAATTTATTTACTCACCTTGATTAAAGGCTAAGGATGGAACGTAAATAATAATTGGTAAAAACATCACCTGTAACAGATTAATCACAATCAATAATTGCGCTTAAAATATAATTTCTGTAGTACCTACTTACTTCATCTAAAATGAATAATACTGATGCCATTGTTCTAACTACTCTATTAAATCTCAGTTCAAGGTACTGAAACAAAAAATTACGATCATATAATCAAAACGCATTTGTTAATTTATATAAATAATAAATGTTCTATCCATCAACTAAAAAAACACTCAAATGATTGAATTTATTTGCAAGCAATTTGGCTTTGGTACATTCAATACATTTTGGTCGAATTTTCAGTTTTTAATTAACAGACATCGATGACCACTATAAGTCGCTGCTAAGAATAAGGTAAATTTATTTCAACAATCTTCTTTGCCTGCTCTATCCGTTCGGGACGTTGACCATCATAGCTAAGCTTTGACTGGAGCTCTGATTAACTCAATGAATATGACACCGAAACGTTTACGTAAATTAGTCAGCCAAGTTTATTGCGTTCTTATATGCATTGTTAGTTAGCAGTTCATCCTTCTGAGGACGTTCTCGTTCGTGTTATGACCGACTCAAGAAATTACGAGGATTCACCAGTAAGTCCACATCTCCAACGTTTTGATCTTCTCATTGCTTCTGCTTCAGCTATGTCTCGGCAGTATATAAGTGGTGACATTTTTGTGAAAACTGCTCTAGCCTATATTTGATTTCTCGTGAATTGTCTCATTCCTCAAGTAATTGAAGTTAATAATAATAAATAAATTTTATTGTTCCTTTGTATACATATAATACATGAACAAGAGAGCCAGCTGGTACTACATAAGATATTCTACAATAAGCAACCCTGAGTTTGAGCATATAGGTACTGAACGATTGCTCTGTAATTTTGTATAAACATACCCACGTAGTCATATATATGTACAACACATACGTATACAAATCATTTTTGGCTCATTATTCATTGATTATGAATGATCTGATTTTCATTGCCTCGTTCATAAATCGATATAATTCCTTCAGTTGCTTTCTGTCTGTTGAGGTAAGTAGTGAGTCTAAGTCATCTGAATGGCCCCGGGGTTTAATAAAGTGAGCTCTTATGCTCTGATACATTGGACACACTAAAATTATATGCTCAAGCGTTTCTGGTAATAGTTTATTACAGATTGAACAGATTAGGGTTGTATTTATTTTGTGAGACATATTATTTAAATATATATACAGTACTTCGGAGTTAGCGGTTCGGAGTTGTGCGACGAGCCTTTTAATATGTAATGGAGAATCCCCCTGTAGATAATTGCTTGATTCATTTCGATCTTGTAAAAGGTATTTATACGATGTATGATGTGTACTGAGAAGTATTTTATTTGAATCCTCATAAAAATTTTTCTGTAGGTATTGTGATAAAAGTTTATTGATATGGTTTGTGTTAAAACTATTTATATCTAGATCATAATCACAGTACGCCGCTATACCGCGGTATAATTGGTCGATCCAGTTATATTTTTGACATAGGTTAGAGTGATCTTTTAAGTGGATCAAACGGAGAAGTGCTCTATGAGTGTATCTTCTAGGGTTGTGATCCTTTAACCTGAGCAGTAGCTCTAACGCCTGCTTTATTATAAAGTAGCTTATTTTACAGATACCTACCTCACTTCTGATTATATAGGCTGCTGTTCGCGTTTGCAGAAATAGAAGATTTTTCCAAAAACTACTCTGAATTTTTTCAGTTTGTTCCAAGTATCTTAACGCCCAAATACTGCTTGCATATGTAAAGGTGGGTAGTACAACATTGTTATACAGGGTCTTTATTGAATTAAGAGATGATATACCAGCTGAATTTATTTTTCTCAGTGTTGCTCCTTGGGAGAGTCTCGCTTTTTGTTCTCGTTACTTTAGGTTGTTTAGAAATATTCCGTTAAATGTGAAAATTGTTCCTAAATATTCATAGGTATTCGAGAGCTCAATAGTGACATAATCAAATTGTGGCTGTTGTCCCATATTAGCACTTCTGCGGAAAACCACTATTTTAGTTTTACTTGTGTTTACTTCCAGTTTAAATGTTTCACAATAGGCTTCTAAAATCTTAAGGTTTCTTTGCAGCTCTATTTGGGATTCTGCAAGTAGAACCATATCATCTGCGTACAGCAGCATATTGATATTTTCATTGTTATCAAGAGTTACTCCTTTAGCACCATGATTTTGGAAATAAATTTCCAAATCCGAGATAAAGAGAGAGAATAGCAAGGGGCTTAAGATATCTCCTTGTAGGACACCTTTAGTTATTTTAATTTTATCGGAGATTTGACCACCTTGTTCGATGAACAGTGAGGTTGAACTGTAGATATTTCTTAGTATCCTAATAATTTTAGTGCTCACTCCAATATCGAATAGCTTTTCCCACAGTAATCCATGGTCCACAGAGTCGAATGCTTTCCTAAAATCTACAAATAGTGCAAATAGTTTCCTAGACGGGAGGCGTAAATAATTATTTATAATTGTGTAAAGGACAAAGATGTTATCATCACAGGATCGCGTTTTCCGAAACCCTGTTTGACACTCAGGTAGTAGCTGATATTTTTCAGCATAATCTCTGAGTCTAGTGCTAATGAGCTGCGTAAACAGTTTGGTTATGTGATTGATTAATGCAATACTACGGTAATTGTCAGGATCATCTACTGGGCCTTTTTTATGAATATGAATCATTTTAATATTTGGCCAGGTGGATGGGATTTCTTCATCTTGTAGGATAGTATTGAAAAGCAATTTTAAGTGCATTATCCAGTTTAAAGGCATGTTTTTGTAAAACTCGTTACTTATATTGTCTTCCCCTGGCGCTTTATTATTCTTAGCTAAGCTTAGAGCATTGTAAATTTCACAAGTAGAGAAAGCTATATCAAGATACGGGTGTAAAGCATCTAGGCCACAAAAAGTTGAATTTGGTGTGGATTTGTAAAAATCTTTATAATAAGTAATCATTTGATTCATGTTAACACCGCCAATTTTTGTTTTAGTTTTGTGTGAATTAATATATTTCCAGAATTCATTGGGGTTGCTTATATTTGTTAATTTATATCTCATATTTTTTTCATATGCATGTTTCTTACTTTTAATAATTTGGGTATATTCTTTTTTAGTTTGCTTGTACGTTATTACAATGTTTTTACTAAAATTTGATGCTACTAAGTTTCTTTTTGCTACGTTTAATAATTTTTTAGAATTCCTACACTGTTCATCAAACCAAGGTTTAGCTTTAGAGCTATTATTGGGGTTGAATGTTTGAATTTTTTCCATGTCTAGAAATCTTGTTGTCAGTCTGATTGCCTCATGTATTTGTCTGTCCAAACTTTCTACAGTATTTAAGATTAGATCAAAGTCATAGTTGTCTATAATATTTCTGTAGGACTGAAGTTTTGTAGGGTCCCATCTAATCAGTTGTTGACTATGTCTGTAGGTTCGATATTATAATACAAGACAGTTCCTTGAACCGATGTCTTATTTACAACCATGTATTTGATTTTCTTAATATTTAGTTCTAATCGCTGTATATTTTGTTTACCAGTTCTTTAAGTCCCTCTAAACTGCCTGCAATTAGTAGAGTATAATCTGCAAATCTGAGATTATTGCTGATTTCTCCATTTACTCCTCCTTGAATATATTTTCCGAATATAGATTAAATATCAGGAGCGACAGAATACACCCCTACCGTATTCTTCGTTTAATTTCTACAGCATTTATTTCATTCTGGTCTGTGTTTTAAATAAAACTCAATGTTTCTAGCTAATTCCACAATAGAATGACAATTGTTTCGATAACTGAATATCATCGTCAGTATGACAGAAGTTACATTTCATTTGATGCCTACCTGATATTTAGTAGTTATTTTTGGATAGACCAAGAAGTGACCTAACTTGTGATTGACTTAATATATGTTAATAGAAAAATGAAGATGTGATATTACAAATATTGAAGCTTAGATATTATTAGCCCGATGGTGATATCCTGGATATCATTTTTCCAATTAAGATCAGTATAACTGTGCAATGATATAGAAAACCAGGAAAACTATATCTGCTGATCTTTACAATGATCACTTAAGAAGACAGTTTGATAGTGGAGAACTCCCTAGATTTATCTATTCATTGACTACTTCATATTGTGGGTTTCTTAAGTGTCTTCTAATTTCCAACTCTTCAAGGAAATCCAGTTCTTGTTTCTTATCACAAATATGTAGTACTTCTAGTTCTGTGTTATGTGTCAATGAATGATTGGTGTCAAGTAGATGTTTTGCGTAATGGGCTTTATCTGGTTGTTTTAATCTGTATGCTCGTAAGTGTTCACTGTATCGGATTTCAAAAGGGTCTGACCCAAATAGACAGCATTACATTCTGGACATTTGAGTTTATATATACCTGATTTCATAATAGTGGTATTTTTGTTTTTACATTTAACAATTTTGTACTTACGTTACTTTCTGTTTTAAAAGAAATGGTTGTATTCGTTGCTAAAGCTATTATTATTGAAATATTATTAGAAGTTGTCAATGAACGGATAAATCTAGGGAGTTCTCCACTATTAAACTGTCTTCTTAAGTGATAATTGTAAAGATCAGCAGATATAGTTTTCCTGGTTTTCTATATCATTGCACAGTTATACTGATCTCAATTGGAAAAATGATATCCAGGATATCACCATAGGGCTAATAATATATAAGCTTCATTATTTGTAATATCACATATTCTTTTTTCTATTACCATATATTAAGTCAATCACACTTCTTGGTCTAGCCAAAAATAACTACTAAACATCAGGTAGGCATCAAATGAAATGTAACTACTGTCATTCTGACGATGATATTCAGTTATCGAAACAATTGTCAATTTTTAGAATTTTCAACATTTTTCATTATATTGTGGAATTAGCTAGAAATATTGAGTTGAATTTAAAACACAAATATGAGTAGATTCCACGAAGTAAGGGTCGAGACAGTTAATTTCATTCTGGTCTATCTTCATGACTGCTTTTTGGTTTCAGTCTAGATACTTATGACTCTTGCATCTTTCCCGTCTATATTCGTTTTGTGTATTAATTTTATTATTTCGTCGTGCAGACATTGGTCGAAGGCATTAGAATAATATATAAAGCATATATGAAGATCCGGTGATACGATTACGAAAATATACTTAAACTGAGAACCCAACATTGTGAAACAATTTTCTCAATAGAAATTCCTAATCGGTTCTAAATTATTTTCTGAACTACAAAAAATGCGATTCGCTATCATCTGAATTTTCAAATCAACAAAACACCCGATTCTCAGATCAACAGCATTATAGCCACAGGAATTTTCTTATCAAAATAAAAACTGATCAAAGTTATTTATGTTACGTTATGGACCAAGTAATAAATTGGGGCATTTTTCTTAATACATTATGAATAATGACAAGCTATTTAGGGCGAAATAATTAATTATAATTTGAAGTTCCTTATTTATCACATTGCCTAGACATTGTGAATATTGTCATGTAGTTTTCGGGCAATCTAATAATACTCTGTGTATTTGACACTGCATGGGATGCGGGCGGGTGAACAAACACGTGGCACGCGCTGACCAATCAGAGCCCGCGACGGCAGACGGTTACGAGCGAACGTCAGGTTTAGTTTAGTTTTGCACATAGAAAACGGACGTCCGTATTTTGTGATTTTGCATTCAAAGTGAAAACAGACAAACGTGGAAGGTTATATTTTAGTGATTCTGCGTTGAATTATTGTGAAAGGCACTTGTTACTTCGCAATTATTTTGTTAGTTTGCAATGGATAAATCGAAATTAGTCGACATGAATCGTCGATTTGACGAAAGATTAAAAGAATTGATTTCACTCAAAGCAAAAATATTCAGGTTTTCAGTTACGAAACTTCCACAGAATTAATTAAAAACGTGATATCTTCAAAGAAGAAGATTATCAGCGTTTGCGGTGATTCGATGTTATGACTATTGGAGAGGCAGAAAAATTAATTGTCCCGGTCAAAGAAGACAACATAATCAGGTATTACGGGAATGAAACGAAATATTTCAGATTCTACACGAGACCCACCTAAAAATCGGACATGGTGGAAGGAACCAGATGGAGAAAGAGTTGAATTTGCGCTATAAGAATATTATGAGAGAAATGATTGTCATTCACTTAAACGTATGTGACAATTGTGAAAAAAACGCAACGTTCCGAAGAAAGGATTAGTAGTCAAACCTATTCTTAGCAGCGAAATGAATGCAAGATGTCAAGTCGACGTAATTGACATGCAGACCCAAGAAGATGGTCCGTATAAATGTATATTGGTATAGGAAGACCATCTTACGAAAGTCGTTCTGCTGCGTCCGCTCAAGACCAAAAAGGCCGAAAAGTAGCATATGTACTCCTTGGCATTTTTACAATATTCGGTGCACCTAGCATTCTTCAAAGCGATAATGGCAGAGAGTTTGCGAATAAAATTGTCCAGAAAACTTATAGCATGTGGCCGGAATTAAAAACTGTACATAAAAACGAGACACTCTCAAAGCCAAGGGTCGGTAGAGGGAGCCAACCAAGATATAGAGAATATCCTCATTACGTGGTTGGAAGATAACAACACCAATAAATGGGCCGAAGGATTAAGGTTCGTTCAATTAATGAAAAACAGGCATTAACTGTACTCGATATGAAGCCATATTTGGGACGAAGTTAAAAGTAGGACTCAAAAGTTCTTCTATACCAAATGAGGCCTTGGTTGATATTAATTCAGAAGAAGAATTAGAAAAACTCTTATCCACCGAGGATACTGCCATCGAAAATAAGCAAGTTGCGTCCAAATAAAATAATCAAGTAGAGACTACTGAAGATGATCAAATTGAGTCCATCAAAAATGAAACAGTCCAAAGAGAATTCATTAAAAATGATAAAGTAGAGTCCATTGAAAATGAAACAGACCAAAGAGAATCCATTGCCGTGTCAATCATTGGTTCTCTCGCACATCCAATTAATTTTCTGATGAATCCAATGGAAGATTTCAAGATAGATAATAATGTGTGGAATTATGCATCGAAGTCCTTTATATTAAGGAAACATGAGTTTTTATTCAATAGATAAACTCGACACGTGACATTAAGAGCCTTAAGGTGTCAATAACCGGTACAAAATTGTTAAATGTAAAAACAAAAATACCACTATTAAAGAAGTCAGGTATATATAAACTCAAATGTCCAGAATGTAATGCTGTCTATTTGGGTCAGACCCTTAGGAATTTTGAATTACGATACAGTGAGCACTTACGAGCATACAGATTAAAACAACCAGATAAATCCCACTACGCAAAACATCTACTTGACACCAATCATTCATTGACACCTAACACAGAACTAGAAGTACTGCATATTTGTGAAAAGAAACAAGAACTGGATTTCCTTGAAGAACTGGAAATTAGAAGACATTTAAGAAACCCACAATATGAAGTTGGCAATGAACAGTTAAATCTAGGGAATTCTCCACTAATAAACTGTCTTCTTAAGTGATAATTGTAAAGATCAGCAGATATAGTTTTCCTGGTTTTCTATATCATTGCACAGTTATACTGATCTTAATTGGAAAAATGATATCCAGGATATCACCATAGGGCTAATAATATCTAAGCTTCAATATTTGTAATATCACATCTTCTTCTTTTTTCTATAAACATATATTAAGCCAATCACAAGTTAGGTTACTTCTTGGTCTAGCCAAAAATAACTACTAAACATCAGGTAGGCATAAAATGAAATGTAACTTCTGTCATTCTGACGATGATATTGATTTATCGAAACTATTGTCAATTTTTTAGAATTTTCAATAACTTGTATTATATTGTGGAATTAACTAGAGACCTTGAGTTTCATTTAAAAACACTACTGTATAAAGTAGACTATAAGCAATTGGTATTTCCCTCTGTTTAAACTGTTTTTACTGCTGGAACTATTTCCCGTAAGAAGAATTGCATTGGTGCCTAAAAGTTCGTATATATAGAACAAAACTAGATTTGTTTTGGTTCACCTTCGGTCTCTAAAGACGTTCACTTGTTTATCAAACCGCGCGTTAGACAGTGTAATTGTGATCTTGGTGGCCGTGGTGGTAAATAGTGTATTCAGTATGAATATCACCAAATATTTCAAAAATTCCAAATTAAAAATCTCATAAAAGAGAGTTCATATTTCGGTTTTGCTAACTGTATTTTCAAACAATAAGAATTGAACGATCGTTCTTAATTGATTCAAAGTGGCTTAACACTCCAGTTATAAATTTATTGGAATATAAATCATGTAATTCAGTGAGGTTATTGCCAAAAACCACTTGTAGCAGTCACACTATAATCAGAGAAAGTGTCAGCAGTTGGAGTATATCGGAGGAGTACTTTATGTGCGTATCTGATGAGAATATAATTTGTCTAGAACAACTGTATGAATATTTATTAATAATAATAATTACAACAGCAAATGAGGAACAGATCGAACGTTAATGGTTGCAAATTTTTGGATGAAAACACTTACCTCATATGATGAGCTGACCTGCAACTTTAAAAATACTGGAAGGTAGACAGTTGCCACAACTAAGCCACTTAGCCATATCGCTATAACTATTAACCAATACTGTGTTCCAAATAGGTAAATTTCTGATGGTGTCCCCAAAATCGTAACACCCGACACATAACTAAAAATGGAAACACTTACATTACGTTTCTAAAGTAGCTGACAATAATATTTGTTGTGGGGACAATTCTACATGTGAACGTAGCTTAACAAATATATTACATTATTTGTGTTGGTACCATTGTATGACATGAAAATATTAACTTCTATATTTTTGACAGCGTTACTTTTGTACACGTGCTATTATTTGTTACACATTTTCTATAAAATATAATTAATAGTCTCCTTGTGTCTGTGTCTTTATTGAAAACGACAACAATATTTACTGTATATTTAAAAATATTTTATATTTTAGTTGATGTTGACTGATTAAGGCGAATTTAGATTATACACTTTGAGTGTACGCTGCGGATAATTCATCATTAGTGATAGTGTACGGTGAAAGACTTTTAATTTACATTTGTATCACTTTCAATTCATCACAAGATGGCAACAACTGCGGTGCTGCTGAATGGATTGAGTAGCCTAGTAGTACTGTTGCCGGTCCTAAGTCCGGAAAAAACAGGACGGTTAAGCGAGGGACTAACTATCCCTTAACATAGTTACGACAACGAAACACGCGGCTCGGACCCGAACGGATCTCTTAAGACGAAACACGCGACGGAAAAGGACAATGAATTTCGAAACATGGAACATATTTAGCCTCTATAGACCTGGAGCCTCTTCACATACCGTTAAAGAACTGGAAAAATAAAATATGGACATAACTGCCATTCAAGAAATGAGGTGGCCAAGGAATGGAACTCAAAGAGTGTGAAACTCGATATTACTATATAGCGGAAATGAACAAGGACGATACCAATTTGGGACAGGTTTTATAGTCAGGGAACCCATAGCAAAAATAATAATGGGATTTAAACCAATAAACGAACGTCTCTCCTACATGAGACTAAAAGGAAAATGGTATAACTACACGGTGGTCTCAGCCCATGCCCCTACAGAAGATAAAGACGAGGAAATAAAGGATAACATCTATGACTAACTATAAAATCTTATACTGACCATGCCCAAATATGATATGCTAAGCAGTTGGCGCGACTTTCATGCTAAAGTCGGGAAAGAAGAAGCATATCAAACAAATATAGGCAAGCATAGCCTCCATGATACTAGCAACGACAATGGAACCAGACTTGTCGACCTGGCTACGTCCCATAAACTACTAATAAAATCAACCATGTTTGAACATAAAAACATTCACAAAGAGACATGGATTTCAAATGACGGATTCACAAGAAATCAAATCGACCACGTCATAATAGATAGAAGAAATGGTAGTAACTGCTTGGACGTCAGAAGCCTAAGAGGAGCAGACGCAAATACGTACCACTACCTAGTAAGGAAAAAGATTAGAATAAGAATCTCCACTTGCTCAACGCCTAAGAAGGAGAGCAGAACAATTTGGGATACAGGAAAACTAAAACCAGAAGAGACACAAGAAAGGTGCCAAGAACAAATAAAGGAGCCTCAAGACGAAAACAACATAGAGGAAATATGGGCTAACATTGGAGAAGCAATAGCCACCGTATCAACACAGGTACTTGGCAAAAAGAAAACCCGGCGAAAAAATTGGTTCGATGATGACAGCAATAGGGCACTTAAAGCACGGAACCTGGCTAGAAAAAAAATGTTACAGCATCCAACAGTACCTAATATAGAAGAATATAGACATCAAAGAACAACAACACGCAGAATGGTGAAAAGGAAAAAGAGGAAATACCAGCTATCAATAATAAAGGAAATAAAAGAAAATAGACAGAATAACAGAGTACTTTAGCGAAATCTCGAAACAGAAAGCAGGATACCAACCCAAAGAAAAAAAATTTGTCACAAACATAATGGAGAACTAACCTAACCTAACCTAACCAACGAAAAAGAGATTCTAAATGCCTGGAAGAAATACTTCTTTGCACTGCTAAATGAGGAGGAAAATACAAATACGCCACCAAGAAATATACCAACGGCCGATATAGAAATACAGCTACCGTAGTACGAAGAAATAGTGAAGGCAATTAAGAAATTGAAAAATAATAAAGCTTCAGGCAGCGACCGCATACTTGCCGAATGCATAAAATCTGCCAGAGAAATACTCCATAAGGCCATACACAAGCTTATACAAACCATCTGGACGACAGAGGCCCTACCGGATGAATGGAAGGAAGGGGTAATCGTCCGTATTCACAAAAAAGGAGACAAAAAGAAATGCACAAATTTCTGAATACATACTATAAGATACTCTCCAATATCCTACTGAAGAAAAGGAAACCATACACGGAAGAGATTATTGGAAGCTACCAATGTGGCTTTAGATCAAATAGGTCCACCGCAGACCAGATTTTCACCATTAGACAAATTATGGAGAAATGCTGGGAATTCGACAGAGAACTCCATGAAATGTTTATTGACTTCAAACAGGCATTCGTATGTAAGAGTTTGGATTCTCAAAAAAAACGTTTATCGCTGATAAAAGTATGCATGGGGTGTACGCGATGTAAAGTAAGAGTGGGACAGAGTCTCTCCAACTCCTTCAATATCAATAATGGCCTCAAGCAAGGTGATGTCCTCTCACCTCAACTCTTTAACATAGCATTGGAATATGTAATTAGGATCCCCAAAATCGAGAAGCCAACTGCTATCTTAAGAGGGACCCAACCTACTCCTGGCTTTTGTAGACGATGTCGTTGTGATTGGCAATAGCAGGATCAACATCAAAGACTCCTTCATAAAGTTCAAAAAGGAAGCACAAAAGATGGGCCTCAAAATAAACGAACAAAAGACCAAGTACATGTACCTCAGCAGAAATGAACGGAACCGAGATAGAGTAGGACAAAACTTCTCTACCGGAGACTATAACTTTGAGCGAACAAGACAATTTAAATATCTGGGTACAAGTATAAATGAAAACAACGACATCACAGAAGAGATAACAAGATACAGGCTGCAAACAGATGCCTTTTTGCCCTTCAAAACCTAATAAAATCGAGAATACCAGGAAAACTAAGATGAACATATACAAAACAATTATAAGGCCTGTCGTAATGCATGGATGTGAGACCTGAAGACTAACGGTTGCAAGCGAAGAACGACTTAAGGTCTTTGAAAGGAAAGTGCTAAAAAAAATATTTGGCCCAGCTAAAGATTAAAATACAGGGCAATATAGAATAAAAATCAACTAAGGACTCCACACTGATACCAACATAATAAACGAAATAAGGGTCAGGAGACTACAGTTGGTAGGACCCGTTAAAAGATTGACAGATAGATAGTGGAAAAGAGAAAAATTGCCGTCCACGTCGTTGATGGGTAAAGCCATGGATTCAACGAAGAAATGTATTTGGAGCATCTAGTCAATTGTTATTTGAATCAGCACACGAAGATTCTGATACCTATAGAAAACATTTACGAATAAAGAATAAGACATTGTGAAATACCAATACCAGAAATAAAACGAATGTTTCACACTGCTATACGTTAGGTTTAACTATTCACAATGCACCAAATCTAATTTACCTTTCAACACGGTTGACTGCATTCAACTATTTCATCGAAAATAGGAATCGGTTCTACCTCGATCACTGTTCACATTCATGTTCATCCACAATGAAACTCCAGTGAATGTAGCATATAGACTATTCGTCTTTTATTAATCATCCACAGTGTACACTCATAGCGTATTATCTAAATTCGCCTTTATAAATCCAACTACAATACCCATATATAGCTGAACAAAAGGAAAAGTTAATAAAGGACACCTGTTTCACATACACTTTTCACTATCTTATGCGTGTTCCTTCTGTGTCTAAAAATGATAACTTTGTTATCAAAACACGGCAGTACATCATCAGTGAAAAGTGTAAGTCTTAGTGTACTGTCGGATATCGTCAACGGTACACTTTCGAAATGATTTTTATTTGATTTATAAATGACACAAGAGGCTTTATTTATTATTCGAGTTCTTCTCCAATCATTACGAAACTTTAATTGGACAAGTGTCCGAATGATTATGAGAAAGCATTGCTCACAAATGGATAACCTGATAAATCTTACCTTGCTATTAAAGAGAGAGCTACAGGGAATGGTTTCAGATTTTTGTTCCCCGTTAAATACTCGTTAAGCGTTTGACTAGCTTCACTTTTGCAATACTTGCCCCTGCAACCGAAGTAAAGACCTGTCAAAGCCGAGAGTAACAGCATGGAAGAAAATACTGCATAATCAGCTATGTCGAAATGGTAAATATCTTTTAGTAACAGTTGCGATTGACTCATCTTTTCCCTGTTAACAAAAAAAATGGAAATTATTATTGTAGATTTTTTATTTTGAGAAACGAAGACTCGTTTAATCAATTGTAGTGATTATATATATACGTTAGAAAAACCAGCTAGACTTATAATGTGTAATTTATTATGAATTATAGAATATATTTACAATGTCACCCCAACGTTAGTTAGTGCCATTGTAGTGATCCCTAAAGGACAGTAACGGCAAAAGGACATTAGCTTAGAAATACGATTTAAAAATTAGGTTATCATTAATTACAATATTTAGCGATCATTGATCTGGGACGGTCAATGTTAGTTATTAGTGGAAGCACGTTCTAGTTAAAATGTAAACAGACACGTTCAATTTATAGATGAAGGTCAGGCATGTAGTGAATCATACGTACACTTCCTATAAAATGAAAGTTAACGAACCAGGATTATTAATTGTTATTGATAGTTTGAATAAGTCAATTGATATTATATTTTGTGTGTTTTTAAATGTATTAAAAACGAGCCCAGTGATTTTGTATAAGTGATGTCGTTTATTCAACTCCCGAATACCGGTTACTAGGTAAGTGGTTACCTCAAAGATAATATGCCTTTATGGTAAACGTAAAGTATACGAGGGACACTTACTAAGTAACCACCACATGGCGATCCTGCAAACTAAATGGAAATGGTAATAGTATAATGGTAATGGTAAAATTAATAGTAAAATATACATCGCCACTACATGGCGATCCTGCAAACTAATGGGGCATGGTAATTATAAAATGGTAAAATGGAACTGGTAATGTAAAAATTAATGGTATACTGGTAACAAATGATTATGGTAAATTATCCTGCAAGTAAATGGTAAAATTTCATCCTGCGAACGAAAAATTATGGTTCAATTAATGGTATAAGGATAGATGATCCTGCAAAATAAATGGTAAGGTCAAGTGGAACTATATGGTTTTCTATCTAAATTTGGGACTTTGGAGAAAAGAACCAATGGGAGGTTCATCAACCAAACAAGAGGCAAAGGAAACGGGAATTGTCAACAACACTTTCATGGTACAGCAAGACAGTTTTGCGATGCACATAATGAGCGTTGAAAAGGGATATCAACCGAAGCATTGCAGCAAAGCAGACAACAGGAACTCTCACCGTGTAAAAATAATTGTAAGTACTTATGCATTCTATTCTTATGAACGAATTTTTAAATGTCAACAACGTGGAAAGATTTTGAAGATAAGTTACGATTAATTGTGGAAGAAGTTAATAGACAGGGAAAAAGGGTTTTGAAAAAAGAAACTCCTAAAAATCCTGATATACATATCGAAGTAATTAATAGCATAGTAGGTCTTTATAATAATTTTGCTAAGTTAATAGCCAAAAATTGGAAAAATTTAAGTTTAGTACAACAGGAGACTTGTAAAAATTATTCAAGTAGGATTAGGGATAAAGCTAATAGGGCATTTCAAGCGTTAAATTCTATTATCAACATACCTACCTCTATATTTGTGGAAATTGACACTACTGTATTACAAGCAATAAGCAAACAGTTGAAAATGGCGACAAGTATGAATGATTTTTTTAATTCTGCGGGTAAAGTTATACCGAACGAATTTAACGGCGAAGCAAGCAAATTATCATTCTTAGACTCATTAGATTTACTACAAATAAACGTGACTGGTAACGAGGAAAATGCTATTCTACTAATCAAAATGAGACTAACGGGAAAAGCAAGAAGTTTAATCACGACGGAAAACTCCATTGCAGACATCAAGAATAAACTTAAAACGGGGATAATAGGAGACAATCCAAGCCTTCTCTTAGCGAAACTTGGTAAAGTAAGACAAAATGGAAAAGATGTAACACAGTATGCAACAGAAATAGAAAAATTGGCGAAAAGATTACAGGCAGCATACATATGGGAAGGGATGCCTGAA
The DNA here is from genome assembly GCA_963921935.1 of Galeruca laticollis. Lineage (NCBI taxonomy): Eukaryota > Metazoa > Arthropoda > Insecta > Coleoptera > Chrysomelidae > Galeruca > Galeruca laticollis. The sequence continues at coordinate 162,580,322 of OY998177.1, read as the reverse complement.
CGACTAGCCGAAAAATATACTAAGGAAGCAACGATTAAGGCAGTAACTACGAATGCCACAGCGGATGCAACCAAAACAATAATTGCAGCGGGAAGTTTTGAAACTACACAAGAGGTACTATCAAAATTGGTTTCAGTGGAAGGTATAGTAGGACAACAACAAGTCTTACACATGAAGGATAACAGGAATTTCTTCAGGAAGTCAAACTTTGACTTTAGGAATAATCACCGGCGAGGAAACAACAGAGGATTTTATAACGGTAATCATTCAGGAAGAACATTTCGACAGTATAATCAAGGGAACAACTATGGCAGATACGAAAATTTTAATAGGAAATACAATAATAAGGAAAATTACAATAATCGAGTCAACAATAACGTGAGAATATGCAAGATAGAAGAGAAAATTGAAGAAATTAGTAGACAAATAACGCAGTTAAAGAAAGAAAACTACGATTTAAGGATGGAAAATACGGAACTAAAGGAAAAAACAGAATTTTTGCATAGGAACATGACAGATACTCAAAAAAGTTTTAGAGAGAAGAATTTAATAATACATGGTATAGAAGAAGACAACGAAGAAGATGAGGAACAACTAAAAAACAAATTAGAAGATGTAATGAACAAGGTTAATAACACAGTAGATGTTGAAACAGATATTTTGAAATGTAAAAGATTAGTAAACAAAACCAGTAACAGAAATAGGCCAGTACTAATAATGATGAAAGATGTGAATAAGAAAGTGGAGACTTTGAACCGAACGAATAAACTAAAAGGAACGAAGATATATATTGATGAAGATTACTCAAAAGATATATTGGAACAGAGAAAACAACTAATTAGATACAGTTCGAATTCGACAGTCATAGTGAGTGGACGTGTTCGAGTGTTTGTGATTCTACTGGAGTCAGATTTAATCTAGCTAAGTATTTTCCAATTAATAATATTTTTAATATCATATCATTATAAATTTTAAAATAACATATCTGAAAAACGTCTAATTAGTTGAATATGGGAGAAAAAACGGGCGGCGATGAGCCGCCCGATTTAAAAGAATCCGGTTTTATCAAGGAACAGGAAAAAAAGATGAAACTTATAATATTATAGATTTAGAAAACCGTTATAGTCCAGGCGATAAAGGCCCTTTTTTTGTTTTTGTGGAACATAAAGAAAAAAACATTGGCAGGTTATTCCCTATTAAAATAGGTCATTATCTCCTTACGGATGACACATTAAAAAAAGAGGTTGAGGATATTAAATCAGTAGGAATAAACCGAGTAAAAGTTATATTTAAAACCCTGGAAACGGCAAACTCCCTTGTTAATCATTTGATAATACAAAAAAACAATCTTATAGCATATATCCCTAGATTCTATACTCACAAAAAAGGCCTTATAAGAATGGTGGATACTTGCTTCGATGAAGAGTATCTACTAAATGCGATTATTTCCAATAAAAAAGTAGTAGGTGTACAACGTATGAAAAGAAAAATAATAGATTCAGATGGAAATTCTTGTCTAGTTAAAAGACAAATGATTATCGTACAATTTTTGGGCAATGAAATCCCACAGAATGTACAGATCAACTTGTGTAATTTTCAGGTAGAGCCCTACATACAACCAGTGGTACAATGTAACAATTGCTTGCGATACGGCCATTCGGCCAAACAGTGCAAATCCAAAGAGAGCAGATGTAAAAAATGCACCGATATAAAGCATCGTGAGGAGGACTGTAAAGCTGACAATATCTGTATATATTGTAAAATAAATGATCACCCTTCAGTTTCTAGGAAATGCCCCGTGTTCATAAAACAAAAACAAATAAAACAGATTATGGCACAAGAAAACGTATCGTTTAGGGAAGCTGAAAATATTTACATCAACCCATCGTACGCTAAAATTGTTACAAATAACCGATTCGCGGTATTAAATAACTCTATCAATTTTTCTCCCTTACCTAATTCTAATCAGACATCCTTCCAAAGTACACCAATAACCTTAAGAAAACCCGTTAACAAGTCCAATATTCCTTCTCCCAAAAAACGTAAAACTTCCCCTATATCCCCCACCATAGAATCACCTCCTGTAAAGAAAAGCCCACAATTCAAAGTAAAGATTAATTCAGTTCGCACTAACCCTTACAGGGACGAATATATGAGTTATAAAGAAAAATCAGTATTTATATTATCTACATTTGTCAAAGAATTGCAAAAAAACTTCCCTGCTACTGCAGTCTCTTTTGCAGACTCGGAAATACGAGAATTTGTAAATAATATGTACGACGCCGATAATTCTACAGATAAGATGGATTTGAGTTATAATGTATCCGGATCTGCGTCCAGATCCGAATCTGAATATTAACCTTCCCGTCTAGCAATCATAAAATTATAAAGAATAAACTAAGTTTATTACAATGGAACAGCAGGTCACTAAAAGCAAATAAAGCTAGTTTGAGTAACTTTATTAATAAAACACATATTGACATTATAGTAGTATCAGAATTATGGCTCAAGCCAGACGAAAATTTTGTTTTAAAAGGATTTAACTTAATAAAAAGGTGCAGAATCGATGGTTATGGTGGAGTAGGGATCTTTATAAGGCAGGGTATAGATTATACAGAGGTAGATATTTTACAATCGTTTAATAAAGATCTAGAAGTATGCGCAATTACATTGTCCTCTTTAAACATTTCGATAGTATCTTTATACCGTCCATCTGATATAGCCGTCAATTACAACGATTGGCTAAATTTATTCCAGCAATTTGATACCAATAGTATTTTCTGCGGCGACTTTAATGCACACCATGGTATGTGGGGTCCTATACCGGATGATCGGCATGGAAAAATTTTAGCAGATGCAATCGATTATTTAGAGCTTGTTGTGTTAAACGACGGCACTCCTACTAGAGTTAACCCTAGGGGAAACCATTCAGCAGTTAACATCTCATTAACTTCGCACGTTTTAGTAGACAGGTTAACTTGGGAAGTGTTAGACGACACAATGGGATCAGACCACTACCCAATAGCTATCGGAATTCAGATTAATCCTTCACTGTAAATCCGTCGACAAAATGGAATGACTCTCGAGCAGACTGGGATACATTTCATAAAGTGTTGGAAGCAGACATAAATCAATTACTTACTGAAAATAATACAAATCTTACAGACAAAGTCGCAGCATTTTTTGAGATCATTTCTTCTGCAGCAGATCGTTCGATGCCTGTTAAAAAGGCATTTACTCCCGTTTCTCCTAGACCTATTTGGTAGGATGAGGAATGCGTAAGGATGGTAGAAAAACGTAAAACGGCATTAAAAAATTATAGAATTCATTCCAATTACAATAATTATATAATATATCAAAACATAGCTGCGCAAGCGAAACGCTTATTCAAAAACAAACAACGCGGCAGTTGGATTAACTTTTTAAATAAACTTAATAAAAATACTCCTTTAACAGAGATTTGGAAATTTGTTAGAAGGCTTAACAATAAAAGTTTTCAATGCCCCAAAAAACCAATTTCAAAAGATTTAATTGATGATATTCTAAATAAAATAGCCCCTCCATCTGCTTCTAATTTTGGGGTTAAAACAGATGTCAAGTTTATATTCAATCATGAAGACGAATTGCTAGCTTCTTTTACGATTCATGAACTGGATTTAGTAATTAAAAAAGGTCTCAACACTTCTCCCGGTCTAGACGGTTTTACCTACAAAATAATTAATAATTTACCTATTTCAGCAAAAAAAAATTTATTGCAATTATTCAATGATTGGTGGAGGAAGCAAAAGTATTCTGATTGCTTTAAAAATATTATAGTCTGTCTCATTCTTAAACCTAATAAAGACCCTGGTTTGTCTTCATCATTTCGCCCCATCTCGTTGATATCTTGTATTACAAAAACTTTTGAAAGATTAATAAAAATTCGATTGGAACATTTTGTTGAAAGTAGGGCTCTATTGCCAAACATTCAATATGGTTTTCGCAGAGGACGTGGCACTATAGACGCTGTAAGTCATTTAGTGTCAGATATACAAATAAGTTTCTCTAAAAATTACTACACATTATGTTTGTTTGTTGAAATATTGGAATTAATAAAACTGTCTCTACCAATATTATTAATCTTTTTCATTGTAGAAAAATATTTATACGTGATCATAATAACGTATTACATGGTCCACATATAGTATATAATGGCTTACCGCAGGGATCTATACTGAGCCCTATCTTATTTAACATTTACACTGCAGATCTGCACAGGTTAGTAGATGATAAATTTAACATGATTCAATATGCGGATGATCTATGTTTTTACTTTACCCGTAGTTCTTATGAGCGTTGTTTAGAAGATCTGGGAGAATGTATGCAGTTACTAATAAGTTGGTTTAATGATATGGGATTCAGTGTCTCTCAGGATAAGACTGCTTTGGTATGTTTTACTCGACACCGAGTTAGGACTGCTGGAGCTACTTACCTGGCTGGTTTTAAGATTCCATTTGTCGACGAATTCAAATATCTAGGCATTATCTTAGATAAAAAACTGCTGTGGACAAATCATATCAAGTATGTTAAAAAAAAATGTGAAAAAGGTATGAATTTGCTAAAAGTGGTTTCCAAAAGAAAATGGGGAGCAGGCGTCAATTTGATGTATACATTCTACAAGACCTATATTCGTTCCATATTGGACTACGGGTGTACATTATATGGAGCAACATCTAAAACAAATCTACTAATTATCGACCGTATTCAATATAAAGCCTTAAAAATTTGTATGGGGTTAATGATGTCATCTCCTAACCAAGCAGTTTTGGCAGAAATGCAAGAACCGCCACTTAACATACGGAGACAATTTTTAGCTGAAAAACAAATGATTAAATATAGAGCATTTAATACGGAAATGGTCCAAAAAATCGCTTATATAAATACGTGTAACCTTACAGTTCCGTACTGGAGAATAAAATCTACTCCTCCCTTGGCAGAGGCCTTTATTAATACCAATCAAGATGAAGATTTCATCTTAAATTCTCCTAAATTCCCTATATATAAGTACAGTTACAAAAGTATCATATTTCGACCAACCGTCATATACCCCTTATACACCGAAATTCCTAATCTAAATAACTTAATACTTACAACTATAATGAATGATTTCGGAGACAATATAACTAAAATATTTACAGATGGGTCCAAATATGATGATGGAACAGGAGCAGCATTCTTTGTTTCAAACACTAATCATGTCGAAAAATTCAGAATAGCAGACATATTTTCGGTATACTCTGCCGAGGCTCTTGCAATAAAACAATGCTTAATATGGTGCACACTAAATCCTGTGCAATCAGCTGCTATAATGACAGACTCGAAATCGGTTTTACAAGCTATCGAAGGATCTCCTATAAACATTTATAATCAGGAACTGATCTTAGAAATAAAAAACTTATTGTATCAATTAAAAATTAATAATAAACAAATTGCTATCATATGGGTAAAAGGCCATAGCGGCGTTATAGGCAATGAGAAGGTAGACCACCAGGCAAAAGAAGCTAGCAAATTAAAAGAGTTATTAAACTTTTCCTGTCAGGCTGACGTAATTAACAGGCATAAAAAATCCATTAGAAATAGATGGAGAGAAGCTTACAATAACAACAGCAAAATATCTAAAAGCTTCTATTTCCAGCTTCATCCAAATCTTCCAAATAACATTCCTCATATAACAATGTTTGATTATAGAAAAAAATACGCATCAATTATAACGCGACTAAAACTAAACCATGGCCGTTTCCCTGCTCACCTACATAAATTGGGTATTCTACAGTCTCCATCGTGCAACTGCGACAACGTGTCGATAGGTGATACCAATCATATATTTCTGGAGTGTAAGAAAAACAAAGTGGCTATATCAAATTTATATACCTCTTTAAGGAACAATAACTTTCCTTTTCCATTGAATATGAGTTCTCTCCTGGCATGTATAAATAAAGATACTTTCGATGCAATAATAAACTTCTTAAGGAAGCAAGAATAGATCTGTAAGTATATTCATATGACAAAAAAAATGAATAAAAAAAAAATTCTGTGGCCAATAGTCTTCGACTGAGGCCATCCCTGTCCCCCCAACACACACACACACACACAACTAATTAGATATATGAAACAGGCGAGAGAAAGTGGAGCTAAAGCTAAGATAATTGAAAATACATTAATGATTAATGACAACGTGTACAGTTTAAAAGAACTAGAACAAAGGAAGAATCAGTTTGAAATACATACAGGATGGAACAAATCAACATATAAGGAAAATAACGAAACTGATCCGAAAATTTTGGATAAAATTTTCAGCAATGAAAGTTTTAATCAATTAAGAGGTAAATACATTGTCTAGGAAAAATTTGAAATTTTATCGATTTGGAAGAATATGATTTTGAAATACAGTATGGTAAAGGTATAGCGAACTACGCGGATAGCATATCGAGAATATCCATAGAAAAACTTAAGGATTTATACATAAATAATTCACATGTCTTGGCAATCACAAGAGCACAAACGCAAAAAGAAAACGTTCAAACAGAAAAGGATCAAAGGAATAACGTAGTAACAAAGGAAGTAAAAATACAAAAACCTGCAGTAGTAAATGTTTCAAATAATCTTGAGGCACATAAATTACCAATTTTACACTTTGAAAATAACCGTATCTCACTAAGGATGAGCATTCGGATCAAAAATAAATTGAAATTTAGTGAAGCCTCACATACCGGATTACACAACTTCGACCTAGGACGAACGTTGGAAAAGCTTGAAGAGCTATCGGTAAGAAATGGAGTAAAAAGAATGAAAATATATACAAATGATGAATATTCAAAAAGTGCACAGTAGAAGAATTTATAGAAGTAGGAAATCAAAGGTTAAAAAATATTCAAGTATGTATATGCGAAGTACCAAAAACTGTACAGCAAAAAGAACAGATCTAAGAGATATTAGAAAGATACCACAACGATCCAATGTTTGGAGGACATGCAGGAAATAATAGATTATTAAAGAAACTAAGAGCAAACTTCAAGTAGAAAAACATGGAGAAAGACGTAAGGAAGTATGTAAATAATTGTCATAAATGTCAAGTGAATAAAGCGAAGCCTAATCATAAAGAGAAATTTGTCATCACAGATACATCTATAAAACCGTTTGATATTATTTACGTAGACACAATAGGTCCGTTAGTAGAAAGTAACAACGGGAATCGTTATTGTATTACAATATTATGCGAATTAACTAAATACGCAGTTATGATACCGGTTCAGAATAAGGAAGCACACATTATAGCAAAAGCAATATTCGACAATTTTATACCGAATTACGGACTGATGAAGGAGATAAGAACAGATCAAGGGACTGAATATAAGAACGAAATAATGAAGAACTTAGCGGAACTTTTAAATATAAAACATAATTTTTCAACAGCATACCATCACGAAGCAATAGGCAGTTGTGAAAGATTACATAGGACAATTAATGAATATATAAGAAACTTTAACAAAGATTCTAGGAATAACTGGTGCGAGTTTGTAAGAATGTTTGCATATTGTTATAATACAACACCAAACACGTATCACGGATACACTCCTTTTGAGTTATTATACGGGAGAGTACAAGTTACAATACGCTAATAAAAGAGCCAGACAGTTTTTAATAAATAATAAATTAACTAGAGTCAGTAATAATGAAAAGGATTCTTCACCTGTAAATTTTAGAATAGGGGAATTAGTTATTTTTAAAAATGAAGGGAGAAATAAATTTGATCCACATTATTTAGGTCCGTTTAAAATAACGAGAATAAAGGGCGTAAATTGTGAGATTACATCTCCAGACAATAAACAACAGATAGTTCATAAGAATCGTATGTATAGATACAACGACCGGAAGCGATTGTAAACAAGTGAAGTGTGTTTATAAACGAACAAGTAGTGTTTAATAAACAAAAACAAAACAAAAAACATTCAATAAAGACTGTTATAGGTATAAGTAATATCGAAAAATTAAAATGATAATTTTTCTCTTCCAAGAGGGGATGATGTAGTGATCCCTAAAGGACAGTAACGGCAAAAGAACATTAGCTTAGAAATAAGATTTAAAAATTGGGTTATTATTAATTACAATATTTAGCGATCATTGATCTGGGACGGTCAATGTTAGTTATTAGTGGAATCACGTTCTAGTTAAAATGTAAACAGACACGTTCAATTTATAGACGAAGGTCAGCATGTAGTAAATCATACGTACACTTCCTATAAAATGAAAGTTAACGAACCAGGATTATTAATTGTTATCGATAGTTTGAATAAGTCAATTGATATTATTTTTTGTGTATTTTTAAATGTATTAAAAACGAGCCCAGTGATTTTGTATAAGTGATGTCGTTTATTCAACTCCCGAATACCGGTTACTGGGTAAGTGGTTTCCTCAAAGATAATATGCCTTTATGGTAAACGTAAAGTATACGAGGGACACTTACTAAGTAACCACCACACCAGTTTAACCACCATCTGAAGTGCTGGATAGATTATTCACAAGTTTTGTCTTTGTCATTTGATCCAAAGTAAAAAAGGATAAAACTTACTTTTAATAATCTATCCATTTATCAAAAGGTGGTGAAACTAGCCCTTAGTATAGTGAAGTGAGTTTGCGATGTTCACGTCCACGGAGCTTTCAGGATTTGCGGCTTCTCGCCAATCACTTAAAATACCAAAATGTCGGTAGCTTTAGTCCAGCAAATCTATTTAGATAGGTATAGTTGGCGTAACAGATATAGCGTAGCAATATAATCGTATATGCCTTTTAAGTTATGTTACGAAGCTAAACTCTGAAAGGTATTAATATTTTGCTTACTTACCAATACCTATATTGTATTTGTTGTTACGTAATTGTTGAAAGGGCGTTCAGTTTAAAGGGGATACCAGACGTTAACTGAGCCCTTTTTGTATCCCATTCAATTTCTTTATGGACAAAACTAAATTCTATGAAAAAATAACAAAAAAAAGAAATGACCCCGCACTTTTCTTATGTAAAATGGCGACCGGTCAAATATTCTGAAACTTCGGTATGTTATTGTACTCGACCAAGTAACCAAAAGTATCTATAGGCTCAACCAAATCATATGTCTAGTTTTCGAGATACAGAGTGTTAGAGTTGAAAATGGACCAGTTTTTTTCCGACTAAATATATCAGATTAATTCTATGCACGTTACAAAGAATATGCCAATTTTATACAGGTATAATTAAAATTATGGGTACTTACCTATTTCCTACAGATATATACTTCACAGAATGCTTGTAAAGCGAATAATTATGAATATTAAAATAAACGTATAATAGTTCTTACCTAGTACCATATAAAGGAATTATTTTTAGCCCAAAGATAGGTTAATTCAGGATGATCCATACAGGAAAGAATTAAACCAAAGATACAAATGTACCTACATCGCAGCAACTACCAGAAAAAACGAATTGCTAAAATAATTTCTACATCATCATAGAGGAACAGTTTTTGGTGTGTTTTTAATGGTTCCCACAATAGGTCTATTATCTGTAATTGGGACTAAACTTTTTTCTAGAATAGAGAGAAAACCCTGTCTCCAAAAATAATATTAAACTTTTCTGTTAGCATATTCTAAAAAATAATAAAAAACTTGCAACATGAGCATATGTACCTAATGGTCTAGCTACTGAATTAAAGGTAGGTACAGTAATATACACATATTTGGATTATCGTGATTCTCGCATGAATCATTATACACAGCCCAAAGCGCCTGTTTATTATCATTTAAAAACCTTGAGTAAATTCAGCGTATGTAAAGCGATACAACTTTGATAAATAGATAATTTTTCTGAAGATTTTGCTGAAAAAAAATGTATGCGTCAGTCCAAAACTAACAGCGTCAAAAGTGAAACTTTTCATGTAATTCAAAAACTGTCAATGAGTGTACAAAAAAATACATTGCAGCAAAGAAAAATTGACTGGAAATTATAATAAAAATGATTTATAATAAAAATCAAGAAAAATCTACGGACTATCCCGAATTAATTACTACGGAAGTTTTACTTGTACGTATATGTATATAGTTTTATGTATATGTAAATAATAGTACGTACAAGTGAAACTTCCGTAGTCATTAATTCGGGATAGTCCGTAAATTTTCCTTGATTTTTATTATAAATCATTTTTATTATAATTTCCAGTCAATTTTTCTTATCATTTTTATTATAATTTCCAGTCAATTTTTCTTTGCTGCAATGTATTTTTTTGTCCACTCATTGACAGTTTTTGAATTACATGAAAAGTTTCACTTTTGACGCTGTTAGTTTTGGACTGACGCATACATTTTTTGTATCTTCATTGACAATAACTGAGAATAAAAACAATATTAAAAAATTTTTAATATGAAATAATTTAATAGACATATACATATATATATATATATATATATATATATATATATATATATATATATATATATATATATATATATATATTACATATACATAAACATTCTACATTAAGAAAAGAATTATATAAGTAATTAATATGACTTATGTTAATGAATCACAGATTCAAATATCTTTATCTGCACTGTCATTTTTATTTGGCAAAATAGAAATAATTGGCTGATGATAGCTAATTACATATTTTTTTCAAAATAATACAAATAAATACACAATGCAAAGAAATTTCCTAGTTTTTATCGCCTTAATTTTAGAGGTAAACAATTTCTATATTAATTTCGCACTGGATTATACCAATATCGGCAGAAATTATTAAGCGCTTTTGGTATCCTTTTCCCCCCGAATGCGTTCTCACTTTATCGTTCGCGCAGCGAAGTGGGGATTGATAAACGGAATAAAATGATCGCCATCAATAAACAATGCCCTGCGACTATTCTCGGCGTCTCCTCTTTGTGCGAATCTTCGTTAATTTTTTCCGCCTCTCTCACAAGGAGTTTAACAGTTTTGTTAGCTCGACGAGTTAACTCTCATGACAAAACGCTAGTGTCCCATAAAAAGTTTCACTTCAAAAATCCCAAAAATGATTTTAATGTCAAACAAGATCTCATGTACCCCATCAGTTTGTTGTTACCCACAAAGATTTTTAATATTGTTCTAAAAAAATATATAAACCAATCACCCTATATGTATAACATACGGTTTATGGTTTTGGTAGTTATATGTTGAAGAATATTAATTTACTTTCGTAAAATTGATATCTATCTTATTTTTTTTACATCGTTTAGTTTAAGTTAAGATGTTTTAGTTCATAACATAGTAGGCTTATGTCTTTCAAACTGTCGCATGACGCAAAGTTGTCTTGTATATTTTCAACAATACTTCATGTTAGTCTTGTGGTTTTCAGAGTTCTTTTCGCTAAGTTTTTTAATAGTAGTATGTTGAGCTTAGTAATAGTAGTAGTTTGTTGAGATTTTTTCATTTGTTGTGTTCTTTGTTACAAAATGGCGTTCATAAATAGGCTAAGTTGTTACGTGTGTGAAAGACAGTTCAAGCTAGACAGTTAAGTCGATTACACCAAGAAGAAAATATTGACATTTTGCAAGTTGCTTCTTTTAAAATGCAAGCCGCTCTATTACTTCCACTAAATGTAGGTTATAATACAAGAATTTGTTTTAATTGTTCTAATGCTGTTAGAGATGAACTCAATAAAATATTCATTAATCGAAACTGTCTACGTTATAATGTACTTTCTCCAGTTCGAAGACATTCTTGCATGTGTAATGCCAATAAAAACTTACGTCGAATGTCTGTAGAATGTAGAGTTAATGTGTTTGTTGTTTCTGACATCTATATACCTGTGTTTCTGAGAATATGTGAACATCCTCTTGACAATAACGATTTTGTGTTACCAGATTTATTGCGTGGTTTACGTTATGTTAATAAACCCCATTTTGTACCAGACCTTCAACGATTTATATGTTGCTTAAGAAACCAAGCGAATGCTAATTATGTTATTAAAAATTAGGAAAGCCCAGAAAGTTTTCCTGAAGAAGAATTTAAAACTTTAACGTCCTTATCCAAAAATAACTTTGAGGAGTTATATACATATTGTGATGAAGTAGAGCAATACGGCAATCCTCGAAAAATCAATAAAAAGAATTGCTTACATTTTTAATAAAGCTGACATGGAATAACTGACGATTTTTTGAAAATTATTTTTAACTATTCCTCCAGACAAGCTGTAAGCTTAATAATTTATAATGTTCGCTTATCACTTCTCCGTCGTTTTGTACCGAATAATATTGGTTTTAACTCAATTACAAGAGAGGATTTTATAGCTAGGCATGTATCTCCATACATAAATCATTTGTACAATCCTACTATTCTACGTCAATCCTATTGTTTCCACAAAAAAGAACATCTAGTGAAATCAGAAATAATGGTACCTCCAGATGGTTACATATTACAAGTACGTAGACCACATTTCTCGGATGCATCAAATAATGACGCAGCAATTTTGAACCACGCTGTCGAACATGATTTAAATGGAATCAGAAACTGGTTTCAAAAAGGTGACATCGTAATAGTCGATAGAGGATATAGAGATGCTATAGGAACATTTGAAAATCTTGGAATTCATTATTATATGCCAGCTTTTTTTCCACCGCGGTAAAAGCAATTTTCCACTCTCGATGCCAACAATAGAAGATTAATAACGACTACTAGGTGGGTAGTGGAATCTAGAAAATGCGACTTCAAGACGATTTTTAAATTTTTTCCTGGAAAAATATCTTCTTCACATGCGACTCATCTAAAGGAATTCTATCTAATTGCTGGTGCCATAATAAATATCATCCCTTGATTGAAATGAGAGGATCCCCTGAAATAGGACAAGAAATGTTGAACAAACTACACGAGAACAATGTAGTGCAGATTCGTGATCAGAATGAGAATCTTTTGTGGCGAATTGGTCAATGGAATCGTTTAAACAATGGACATTTTCCTGAATTTCCCCGGTTAAAACGAGTTTTTAACAAAGTTAACATGTCCAATCACATTTATTTAGCGGCGTCTTATATACAAGACACTGTTCAAAGACAAGAGCGTCATTTGATTCAAATTGACGAGTTAGATGAGGAACCTAATTGGTTAAGATTTAGAAGTTACTCAAGGTTTTCGAATTCTGCTAAACATACGCTATGGGTTGTATAAAGTAACGCAAATGATAGTCCAATCTTGGGATACTACTGTGCCTGTAAATCAGGAGCTAGGACATTGGGTACTTGCGCTCACGTTGCAAGTGTCGTATGGTTTTTAGGATATACTAGACATCAGCAAAATATAAAATTCCCATCAACAAAACTTTTAAATTATATTACCGGAAGGGGGGGCACGTTGGTCCTGAAGTAATTTAAGAAAGCAATTAATAAGAATGCCTGATTGATCTCATTATCCTTTAATTTTTATTATTATTAGTTGTATTCAGTTCAAAAATAAAAGTTAAGGCTTTTCCGACTGATATGAAATGAAACATCTCTATGTTCTCAGTTTCCGGTAAACGCCGTAAAGTTTCGTCAACAATTTCCAAAAGCTATCTGATAGGTGTGAACTGCTCCAAGTATCGGCACTAATTCTTGATCGGCAATTGTCGGACTTAGCTCTTGGTTATTGAATCTTTATGGATTCCATCATCATTATGTTTTTGAATCTCAAATAGCTACTTTAAATATACGAAGATCATTATTTTAAATTGATCAAAGACCTTCTGTTTGATTACATTGAATAATGTGACCTTGTCTTAAGCCGGGCTCGGCGACTGCTGATTTTTCAGAATGGCGAGTTTTGAAAGCTATTTCATGTTTTTCCTATCGACTTCGTATATTTATTTTTGTTGGTTCCTTATGGACATAACGCAGCTACAGGATGTTCGAAAATTCCTGGTGTTGAATTGATCCTTACTCTTCTAAAGCACAGTTGTATTATCTGTGTTAGTTTATGATTACATTGTGATACTTCTGGAGTAATCCAATTCTGTTATGATTTTTCTTTACACAGAGGAGTGGAGTTTTTGAGATCATTTCTAAATGATTTTAATTTTCTGTTATCCATGTCCCACTGAGTTTAAGTGCTTGTCTGATTTCTTTTTGTACGTAGTCTTTTTTTTGAAAGAACATTTAAGTCGCATATTCTCTCAGTTTTTTCACATCCATCAGATTTGCTATGCATTTTCCTGTCAGTAGTTACTGTTTTTTCCAACTTTCATATTCTATCCTATATATCCTTATCTTATCGGTTGTATGCTACCTACACCTCCAAGTGGTACCAGTTTTATTTCTATGCTCGTAGAATGTTCCGTGTTCTATAGAACTTACTTCTCAATGTGCAAAAATAGACCAGTCTCAATTACGTGGGATAGGATTATTGTGGAAACCACTCTAAAAAACGCACCATAAACTCTACGTCTTAGGTGGTGTGGAAACGAGTGAATTTTTCTGATAGTTATTGCAGTATACGTTTAAACCTAAACATTGATTAAATTCTTGGTGTATAGATCTTCCCAAAACCCCAACATATTTTCCTTCCCAAAATATAGCATTAACTTGTCCTTTCAATTTCACAGCATAATTATATTTCGAAGTTATCCGTACGACTAACCCTGAATGAGAATCATGAATATCTCTAATTAAGAAATATTCAATTTCTCTGTTGAATTATTGAATATGTGCAAAACCTATGGTGACTTGTTCGCGATTTACCCTGTAGCAGTAAATATTTTGATATATTTCTTCATATAACCAAACGTTATATTAAACTAATAAAGGTAACATAAAGTCAAACCAATTTTTTATATTGAAGAAAAAAACTGATAAAATCACCAATTCTCAAATTCAACGCCCCGTATTTCGAAAACTGGTCATAGGACCGACTTCAGATTTCATACCTCCCAATTCACTGATGTATCAAGAGTAACTGCACGTCACTCGCGCCATGTCACGTCTCGACTCCGCCCTCTTTTATATATTTTTGCGCTAGACGACAGACACTGTTATACCGAAAATTTCGTCTTTTTCCTCTCCCCGCAATTCTATATTTTTTAATTAATTGAAATGTATATTATCTACGGGAAAAATATGCATACATTTGCCATATAATTCATATATGATCTTCCAGTTGCAGCATCAATGATAATTTTCCATGTATTTATTAAAAAGTTATTCAGTTCTAAAAAATAAAAGTTGTAACTTTTGTAAAAATATTTCTAAAGTTGAACGTTGGTCATGTGTGGTTTCGATATTTCGGAAAGAGAATCAATGTCGCTACCAGTGATTCATTTCTTGCAGGTGTGGTGGTCGATGATTGAGTTTCATCCGCACTGATGCCATGAATCTCGAATCGGGGCGTTATTCTTGACGTCGTTCCCAACGTCATGCATACGCAAGCCTGTGAATGCTCTAATTGCGAATAGTTTTTAAAATGATGTTCTCGAGCACCGTTACTAAAATCATCGAATTGTATCGTCCTCACAACAACGTAAGTTGACGTTACAATACAAATTTCATTTGGTTATGTCAAATGTAAGGGCGCATTCAGATGCTACGTCGGGCGCGTTTTATGCGATCAGATGCTTAGATCTGGAAAAAAGTCGGGTCGTTCAGATGCTAGCGGTAAATTTTACCAACCGTCCAACCATTTAACCTAGTCGACACATCGGTAGAAATTTACCCGCATGCGCTTTGCATTTTATAATGCATGATTGAGAAGTTTGGGTTATGTTTACAAAATTACAAATAATAAATTAATAATTGAACAGATGAGGCTTTTACTTGATGTAGATCCATACTGAACGATGAAATAAAACAATATAGTTTGTTTAAATCTTCATTTATTTGAACTAATGTTCAATTTAAACTTGTTGACGCGTTTTGACAAAGCTACTGTGTTAGTGAAACGCGTCAACAAGTTTAAATTGAACATTAGTTCAAATAAATGAAGACTTGAACAAACTATATTGTTTTATTTCATCGTTTAATAAATTAATATTCAACGAGGCTGTTTAAATTTTTTTCTACAATCACATGTATATTTTCTGCACAATTTAGAGAATGGAAATGTATGCCATTTCGGTTAACTGAACGCATATGATTTCATTTACATCCTAGAATGTATATGAAATCCACCAATCAGCATTTGCATTTAGTACCCATCAACTTTTCTTTTTTTCAATTTCAATGTAACGTCAAGATAAATTGTCAAAATATTTCTTTAGTTTTGAAAATCAACCTAACCTAACATATCCTTTATCTATGGTTTTGAAGAAAAATATTTTAGTAAAATGAGTGATTCCAGTGATGAATCAAAAATAAATAAATATTACTCCATCAGATATTCGTTTAGCCGCAAAGGAGACGTATAACACACATCATTACCCCAAAAATCAAAAAGTAAATATGAATTTTGTTAAAAAAGTTCATGGATTGAACTTTGGTAAACGGAGTTAAAAATATTATCAGAACATGTTATCACTGCTTATATGAATGAAATATCGAGTAAAAACAAGCTCTCAACCCCTTGGACAACATATTCCATATATAAAGAACAATGATAAATATTAAATGTAACATTGACATTTCAAGTTACCCTAAATTGCGTTGCTTTCATATAAGTTTGTAATGGATCAGTCTATTAACGTACGTCTCTAACTGAATACAGAAGAGAACATAGTTGGTTCAATCCCCGCTTCATGCGTTTAATTTTATTGCGGATATTTATATTATAAATAGTAATTTTCATAAAATTTTAGTTAGTGTTAATTTTTGGAATTTATGGAAGATGTCCTCGTCAAAAATTGAAAATTTCAAAGGTAAATTATGTTAAAGATTTAGAAAATGAATTTCAAATTAATTTAATTGATAAACAAAAACCCAGATCCATTGTAATTTCTTGAATGTTTGAGGTCTCCAAAAATATATTCTGTTTAGACCACCAGATATAGAACAATTTTTTGTTAATTATCAAAAAGGAAAATATTCGAAGAAAGTAGTCGGAATTAACAAAATTGGTCATCAGACAAAAATAGTTGCTGAATATTTA
Source organism: Galeruca laticollis (assembly GCA_963921935.1). Lineage (NCBI taxonomy): Eukaryota > Metazoa > Arthropoda > Insecta > Coleoptera > Chrysomelidae > Galeruca > Galeruca laticollis. The sequence goes on along the minus strand of OY998177.1, from coordinate 162,563,240 downwards.
AAATTACCAGATGCGAATTTATATACGGGACATTGTTTACGCCTTAAATACCTAGTAAAAAATTTCATGAAAAATATTTATCATACATTTGAATAAATCTTCTTGTTCGGGATTTAAACCAAAATTGTTCACCAAAAACGTTATAGTCTAAGCATGAAATGACACATTTCCCACAAGTAAGTATATGAAATTTTATAGTATGAGCGTAGCGAGTAATAGAAAATTTCATATACCTACGAGTTGGAAATGGGTCATTTCATGCAAATTGTACACTATACTCTTTCTACGACCATCATAAATCATAAACAAAACTGTAATATTTTACATAACAATTTTTATTATAAACTTTCCTGCCGTCATTGTTGCATGGTTTAGAGAATTTTTTCTCTGATATTATTAAGTCGGGCTCTTAGCCCTTTGAATGACCCATATATTTTTTTTTATTTTGTATATGCCCTGAAACAAATAACGTTCAAAATTTTAAAATTTTGACAACTCGGAAATAAAAATACTTTATGCAGATAAAATCCTTATAATTTATCTGCGGAAAAAGTTATCAATTATCGTGTCTCTTTAAAGGAGTTATAGGATAGTGACCGATGTCCTTCTAAAGCAATGGCTAGTTTACATATCTGGATCAGCATGTCAATGTCAAATCATCCTCACTATCGCGCCCCATTTTCGATTATAAATTTTTTTTAGAAACGAATTTTGTAAACACCGATGTAAAATGTCAAATTATTAGATAGACATTAACAAACATGACTCGATCATATATTATAATATATATGACCAAAACATTCGTTAATATAACGACAGTCTAGTAGCGCATGATAGTCGTGGGAAATGAAATAGGTATTTCGATACAGTTAGCCTATGGGAAATGAAAATCTGTATTACAATGTGGTAGGTTCCTTAATCGAAGACGCACTTGAAATGTACATTTTTCTTTATGGTCGTAGAAAAAATATTTTTATGATAAATTTGAATATGCTCAGAAGAAACAAAAATTGTACGATTCATTTTATGATGTTTTCTTTGTGACTCTAGTTCTAATATCTATATTAAGAAGTAATACATTTATTTAAGACTGATTCCTACTTTTTTTACTAGGGCAAAGGGAAAGTAAAAAAAATGGAACTATTTCAAATAGAATGTAGCTATAAAATTTTCTAACCGAATCTCCCGCGAGCTCGAATGATTTTCCATACATATGTTCTCATTTGCAAATTTTTTCAAGAAAATTCGCACTTAGAAAATTTTTTCGAAATAATTAAAGCTCTAAAGAGATTATAAGTGAAAATATTTCAGGTATTTATTTGCCATCTAGATGTACCTATTTTATTATAGAATACTTATGCATTCAATAGAAACACAACCATACACTTAGATCAGGAAATAAAATGCAGAAAAAAAAGAAACAAATGTTTTAACTAGCTTCAAAATAACAAAATAAATAAAACAAATAGGTATAACTAACATCAAAAACTACAAAACTGGATTAATTAAAATTATTTGCTATTTCTTCCTTCATTCTCCATTTCTTCAATATTTTGGATGTTATTTACTATTGCATTGACTTCATGCAGAAATAATTGTCCTCTTCTTCATAATTTGCCTCATCATCTTTAAACGTTAAACATATGTTGCGTAGAACACAGGCAGTTTGAACAACGTGGGGAATTAAATTTGTACGATTTATGTCTAAATATTTTAATCTTCAGAATCTTCCAAATAATAGACAAAATGCCCTTTCAATAACCTGTCTGGCTTTAGCAAGCTGGGTATTGAATCTAACTTGATAAAGATGGTGATATCCCCTATCTTTATAAGGTGCTATACACACCGATCATATACTGTATATGATTTATCTCCAATTATGAAAGAGCATAGAAACGAAAAAGCATGATTTTGAATGAAAATTATTGTTAAATATATAACCTTAAAGAGTTAATCGAATAAAATGAAAGAATAAATTAAATGGAAACAAAATTTAACAAATAAACAAAAACACCTTTGGACATATCCAAAACTTAGTGCAATATTTGATCATATCGGGCAAGAAGTTGAAGAACAGACAGGAACTTTTCAAGGTGCCTTTTCTCACTTAAGTACTCTCGATGTGTTCTAAAAGCCAAAGAATTCTTTGCTATGGTAAGTATGACATTGAATAATCTTCGAAGAACCATTTTCCAAAAATATTGTTCTTTATTAATTTCATCTTCAGGTTCCTTATCAATAGTATCATTTTTTTACCAAAGTTCATACACAACACATGCATTCACATGACCATTCACAAAACTGTGCTATTTAATTCTTTCTGATAAATGTCCCCTATCACGAATGCCTGTACACCATATATTTTTTCTTTAAAAAGAAAATAACCAGCAGTGTTGATAGTAGGCAGCATCTAGTATTTTAGAATAATAGAGTCAAAACCGATGAACTGATCTATATTTAGAAGTTGAAAAGTAGGATGATTTGGTGGACGATCTTCAGAAAAGGGCCTGAAGGCTCTTGGTGCTCTATATTAAGAATTTGGCGTTTTTCATTCGTACTTAACATTTTAAACACATGTGCGTTTTTATTTAAATGGCACCCTATATAGGAGCATGTAGTTTTTGCTGTTTTAGCGTTCTCAAACAAGTATTGAATGTATAATTTCTCTAAAATGTTAAATTAAGTTATATTGTTATGTTTAAATGAATAAGAAATCAAAATATTAACCCTTCCTCTTTATAAAAAAATTTGCATTTGATTATTCTACATTTAATAAACAAGTATTTTGTTTTGTGTCCGATAATTTTGAGAACGCCAAAATTATATTAACAATAAAATTTTCATGTTGGATTTTAAATTTTGGTGGTTCTGTTAGTTTTGACTACAACCACGCAGATGTACTAAAATTTTAATATTGAGATGACTATCTACCGGTATATAACGGTTATCTATGTTCAGTTTATTTTTATGGGCAATCGTATAAACTAAGTTAAGTGTATGTCTACATTATCTTTAGTTAGTTTAATACATTTTTCCTTTTCTGTACAATTATTTTTACTGTTAAAGTATAATTTGGTTAAAAAGCTTATTTATAAAAATATTGTCTTTAAGTTATGTGTTGTTATTGACAGCATAGAAAAAGTATATAATATATATATATATATATATATATATATATATATATATATATATATATATAATTACCAAAAAAAGACTGGCCACACTTTACCTAGTTGGCTTAAACAATAGTCGAAAAATTGAAGAAAATATTTTGAAGATAGTGTAGAAAAAACGAATCACTAAATGAACAACAGAACGAATTAAAAAATTAAACTACAAAAATAATTGAAATACTACCAAATCTGCCATCTACGGATGTCAGTAAAACTTTGCGCCATGCACACGTCTCAAGTTACTCTAGAAAGAATAAAATTTCCATTTAATAAACAATTAAATTACCTAATCAAATTTAAATCACAAACATTTTTGAAATCACGTAAAATACCATGTCGTATATTAAATTTATCCACCGTTTTCTATTTTCAATTGATACTTACAATGAAACATTCTCCCAAATAATTCTCAATTTATTGACTGAAATTTATTCAAATAAAATTTTTATATATACATAGTTATTTTCCAACTAATTTTAAGCTGATCTAAAAAAGCATTTGGCAATAAAAAAATTTATAAGACTTGGCCCAATTTTTGCTGCCTTATACCAAAAATTGGGCCTTATAAGTCTTATAAATTTTTTTATTGCCAAATGATTTTTTAGATCAGCTTAAAATTAGTTGGAAAATAACTATGTATATATAAAAATTTTATCTGAATAAATTTCAGTCAATAAATTGAAAATTATTTGGAACAAGCTTTCTTTGTAAGTATCAATTGAAAATAGAAAAAGGTGGATACATTTAATATACTACATGGTATTTTACGTGATTTCAAAAATTTTTGTGATTTAAATTTGATTAGGTAATTTAATTGTTTATTAAATGGACATTTTATTCTTTCTAGAGTAACTTGAGACGTGTACAGGGCTCAAAGTTTTACTAACATCCGTAGATGGCAGTTTTGGTAGTATTCATCATATACTGACAAAATGGTGAGATTTCACCGGGAAAATTTTGGAGTACAGCGTGTTCATAGTTTTTCCACTTTTCTACAATCATAATAATTTCTAATAAATGAACCACCCTGTATACTTTGAAGCTTAGAGACACACATACGTTAGTGGTATTATCCCTTCCTAGAAGCAATCTATTAGTACAGGGCATTTAATTTAAACTTAAAAAAATAATTTCATATCGTGGAACTTCCTAGGTATCACCCTGTATAAAAAATGTGTCCTATACAATATTTTTCCACCAAAATACTGTATTGGAAATTATCTTTCGAAAATGTCCTTTCCTGGCGTCACAGTGGAAAAAGTGATTTTTTGCAAAAAATTACCATCATATATTTGTGAATCACCTTGTAAATATAAATATTTTTCGTAATACGAATTTGCTTATGCATTATATAAATATGTACTAAGCGTATGTATGCTACCGAAATGCAGTCCAGCTACTGAGTGAAACAAAAAAAATTCTCAAAACCTAGTCCATTTTCAACTTTAACACTCTGTATCTCGAAAACTAGTCATAGGATTTGGTTGAGCCCATAGACACTTTTGGTTACTTGGTCGAGTACAATAACATATCGAAGATTCAAAAAAATTGACCGGTCGCCATTTTACATAAGAAAAGTGCCGGGTCCTTTTATAACAATGAATAAAACAATTCTTTAAAAATAAATATTATGTCCAACTCCTGTTCGTCGCTAATATATAAGTAAAATGGAATATATATTAAACTTAATTAATTTTCTTCATCCAAAAATTCTATGAATCCTTTCATCTTCAATTTTGATTAATTGTAATCCTTTTCTGGCAGTCTTCTTTGGTAATAATTAGCTACTTCCCTTTTAATCAGGTCGACGACTTCCGTATCAAATTTAGGAAATGTATTGTTACGCTGAATACTCTGTTTTAATTGTGCCCAAGGATTGAAAATACAAAAATAAGGAGGATGTCTCAATATAGAAGTGTCTATGATTTTCAGCAATATTCTCTAGGGTGTATAATTTCTCAAATTTCGTTTGTAAAACTTAAATCAGTTTTTGTTTTGTACAAGAATCTTCAAAGTACAAAGTATTACCCATCAAAAAATTTTGTAATTCGGTCTTCTTGTTGCTTTTATTCGGTATTTTATTGAACTGTCGTGAATGATAGGAAGCGTTGCCAAGAACTACAACACTATTTGGCTCTAAGTTTGGGATCAATGTGAATTCAAACCATTCTCAAAAAATATTAGTGTCCATGTTCTTATGATAGTCAACGTTGCAATCTTCCATTTTTTTCCACATATTTTGAAAGCATTTGGAATCTATCCTTCATTTCCACAACAATGCACAATAATAAGTCGATCCTTTGTTTGCAGGCATTGTTGGCATATAAATTTTTGAAACATCAGTCCATCCTTTCTTAACCGTGTCGTGTGTATCGTCCAAATAGACAACTGGCCGATTATCTTATCTATACTTAGTTACTTGTTCCAAGTATGTATACCGCATATCCACTATTCTTCTGCTTTCCATGACTGTTTGGCGTTTATTAATCCCAATTATTTAATCAAGTTGTCAATATATTTCTTATAGCCATTTACATTACGGCCGGCATTTGTCAATTTATTATCATTTCAATCGTAGTTAACTCATTACTTTTGTAACGGTCATATATGGTGGTTTTCAATCATTTTATTACAAACACATCTAAAGGTTTGACCAATCCCTTATCACATCGCTTCTTGCGTTCGTAAGGCCCATTAATAGCTATTTTACGTATAGTTGACAGAGGAACTTCTGTTAAATCAGATACTGCTTACATTCATTCTGTTTATTCATCGAAACCAAACTTTTCTCGTTCTTATACACATTGAAACATATTTTTTGTGCTTCCAATTTTAAATGTCGTCGAATCCTGTTTTCACTTCCATCACCATTATTTAAATTTTCGTCGTTGTTACACACAATATTTTGGACCGAACTCAATATTTCCCAAGAACGTCACATAGTAAATATTCAATTTTTAACTAAAAATATAATTGCTATACTTATCTAAATTCCTCAGAAAAATACTGCACTCTTTCTTGATGTCAGACGACCAACTAAAAAGTGAACCCATGTGCTCAAAAAGATAATAGTTATAGTTCAGCCAAAGATGTGAAAAATAATAATTTATTTGAAACTTATATTCCTAATTCTTCCTAAGAAAATGTGATATAAGGTAGTGTTAATTGCCTGGTGTTATGTTTAAAATGTTTTTAAATATAAATAGGTTAATGTTGTTTAAAGCAATATATTTTGTTCTATATATTAACGCTAAATATCTTAATAAGTAGGATGGCACTCCATAATTGCGGGTTAAAAATAATCGTTAGACAGTCGATAAATGTATTTAATAATTATAAAATTATTAAATACATTTTAAGGATTATTAGTTGAAATTATAATATTAAATGAATTTGTCGTCAAGTATTTTAAATTTATAATATTTACTGGACTATGACGATATCCTCGTTTTCGAGTCAAACGAAACGCAGACAGCTTCAAGTTCGCACTATATCTGTTACGCCAACTATACTCACTTTACGTTGCAATGTAGTATTGGAAAGCTGTACACTTAAGAATTTTGATAGACTTTTTGTTATTAATAATTAATTCTAATGAGCATATATTATCGTTTTTATCAAAATTACAATTAAAATATGGAATATATCTAACAAAATATATGCTTAAAGCTAATGTTACATTTAAAATAATGTTTTATATGGTCATGAATAATTTACTTTTACTTTTGTGTATAAATTATTTCAAAATAAATTGGATTATAATAATAATGTGTTGATAAAATTAATATTCAAATACCTTGCGAGAGAGATATATGCAACAATCAAGGTCAATATTACGTTTATCTTTGCAAAAAATACACAATATGTCAACGATAACATTAATAATAATGATTTAAACAACATTGAATATTCAAGTTCCGTGTTTATCATTGTTTTCATGCTTAATTGGTTAATACAAAAAATATAATCATTTAACCTGATTAGGGTGTAGTTTTCAGAATATTAAGAAAATTAACAAAATATTTCTGAGCTAAATTGCCAACTAAGTGGAAAATGATTTATCCTAATGGAAAGTGACATCAATTCCATAAAAAGTTCAATCAAAAGAAAGTTCATGAATACACAAGGTTTAAGTATATAGAAAATCCCAAAATTTATTAAAAATATATCAAAATTTTCTTTGATTGTATGTGTCACTCTACATATGTAATCAGCGACAGGCTCAAACTTCGTCCAGATTCTTGTCAGACGAGAGCTTGGGATTCAATAATGAGAGGTGAATGGAAGAACTGAGCTCATTTTCTCAAAGCGGTTTCCTAATATGTAGGTATGTATATACCTACTCTTGTCTGTTTCATAATGTGAGAGAAATTAATAGACGTAAAAGCTTAAAACCATCGTTGATGTTATTAGATAGCTTATGTGTCCATATTATGTATAACGATACGTTGATAATACCATCATAATAGCTGAAAATGAAAATGCCCCACAAGAAATGATAATAAGATCTCTGGAAGGAGTAACGAATAAGGCCTGAGTATAAGCACGAAAAATCAAAATAATAACGGTATTCAGGTTAAGGATTTTTGTTGCGAATATACCTCTAAATGGAACGATGTTACAAGTCGAGAAATCTAAATAGCAAAGCGACTGGATTCCAGCTCGTTAGATTCAGAAGAAAGCAGAATAGAATAGGAAAGACGACATTCTATAAAATGAAACAGATTCTTAGGTCAGTTAAAGTGAGCCTCTACAATAGAAATTTTTAACAAAAACATATTTGGTTGTTATGTATTCCCTATGCACCAATATGCTCCATGAATTATTCTCTTTGCACCACATTCCCCGAGAGGCTACAGCTGTTCGTATATGGGGAGGCCCTCTCATTCGGTATTTTCAAATTTTGTACTTTGCGACCATCAAGCGCTTGCAATGCACCATAATGCTGCATCAAAAAATCATTTGCACCCTTCCACTCATTTAGTTTCATTGCATTATTCAGAGTAAAGATGCTCACCCCAATGACAATTTGCAAAAAAGATATACTGCAGCAGAATCCACCTCTAATGCACTCATATGCACCACCAACAAAAACAAAATCCCACCTTCCCCTACTTAGTTAAACCTCAATATATAAAGTAAAGTTGCCCCCCTCCCAACGAAAATTTCCGAAAAAGTATAGAGCAGTGGAGCCCACTCCTAATGCACTCATATGCCCCCTTTCCCTAGTTAGTTAAAGTTGATTATTCAAACTAAAGTTTCCCTCCCCAACATGACAATTTACGAAAAAATATATGGTAGCAGCATCCCCTTCTTATTCACTATTATGAACCACCAACAAAAACACCTAGTTAGTTTAACCTCATTATACAAATACAGTTGGCCCCCGTAATGACAATTTCCTCCGAAAAAAGTGTAGGGTAGTGGAGTACACTCCTAATGCACCACCACACAATAACAAAATCTTCCCTTCCCACAAATATTAAAAGTATATTCCTTCCCCTAAGCCAAACAAATTAGAAAATTTCTAAAATTATGGAAAACCTTAGTGAAAAAGGGTCCGGAAAGTTATCGTGAGGTCAGAAAGTGTCTGTTCATCGGTCGTATGAAAAAACAAGACTTTTTTTGTTGAATAGTTTTCGTATGTTAGCAGGAAAAATGTTGTAATCTCAATATACGCGTAAGGTGGCCTTCGGTGAAGTACTCAAATGTAGAACTCTGAATCTCGACTAATAAACAACGCCTAAGTATATTTTGCAAACCATACTGGTTATGATCTCTCTTAAAGTTAATCAACTGAACTCTCTATAACATATCCAAAAAAAATTTCAATCCTATACTGGGGAAGATCTCATGTTGTATGTGCTTGTATAAGTGTATATTGTTCTCACATTTCTCAATGAAGCCATACCTGAAGTTGCCAATGAGAGTAATAAAAGAAATAGTTATATCCTTTCTATTGAAATAAATTCTCCAAAAATAAGTAACATTTTGAAAAAATATCATGTATTTACACTCAAAGTATTTACTTTAGGTTACCTACATCAGTCACCGTAAATCGCTGATACGATACTCCAAAAATAATTTAGCGAACAGATTAAATTTTGCGGAGAAGTTAGCAGTAGATATGTAAAATTTCTTAATTTTAGAGAGCTTTCACACTCAGTTAACGACCTTGAAAAAATGGCGATAATTTAAAAAGTGCAATAAAGTCGACACAATGAGAAGCAGTAAAAAACACTACCAAAATACTAAAGATCTTGACCTTGACGATCAAGTTTATACAAATCATGTGATAGATTATGAAAACATTGAAATTCTATGTAAATAAAAACAGTACTCTCAAAGGATTTTCCTGAATTTACAGTTATTTATTATCATTTCACAAAAAATAAATAAATCAAAGCATTACGGAAGAGATTTCTTTTTATTAACTTTCTAATATTTCATTCAAAAAAAGTCTAGTAAAGATCTTATAATAGAATAACTATGATCTCACTTACTAATACACTAAATATACAGAAACTGACCACTATAAATTGTCATAAATTTCAAATATGGCAATTTGAAAGTTTTTTATTATTTAAAACAATAATTTTTCTCCATGTAAATCGTTTTTATAGATATTGTGAATAACCTCAGTTAGTTGTAAGTAAGATTTTTACGTGATAATGGTTATAATAAAGTACCGAAAGCTTAGAATAAACTGCAATAATAGGGCAATGTGAAGAAAGAAATGAGGATCAACAACACGTACTTCCCACATAAAAACCAACACAAATACACTTTCAATAACAATCGAGGCCAGCGATCGATGATAGACTTCATACTCACAAATCGAGTAATAACACCCGCACAAGTACTCGACGTCAGAGCCCTAACATCCGCTAACCTGGGGACCGATCACAACCTTGTTCTTGGCAAGATACTACTAAGACGTCCACAACAAAAGAGAAAACCCCCACAGTTCATCGAAAAGTACAATTTGGAGTCCCTAACAACGGAGGGCACAAAACTCCTCTACAAGAGCAGGATTACTAACAAATTAAATGAGATAGATTTGAAACCAGAATGGGGAGTAGAAGAGAGCTGGCAAAGTATTGCAAAATGCATCAAAGAAGCAGCGGAGGAAGCGATTGGAAAGCGTAAAATTAATGTAAATGCGACAAACCACACCAAACCGTGGTTTTGTCAAGAGGTAAAAGAACTCTCTGAATCAAAAAGGAAATGTTACTTAACATACAAAAGCGCACCGTCGGAAGAAACTCACGCAGAATAAGTAAGAAACGGAGTAAACGCAAGAATAAGATCAATCAAAAGAGAACATTGGGCCAATTTTACTAGCGACATGAACCACGACCTGTATGGCGCCCAAAGGAAAGTGTGGAAAATGCTTCGGAACAGAAAAAACAAGTTAACGAGTTTGTGCAGACCAAAGGAGTACCAATAGAGACATGGCAACAGCATTATAAAGAGCTTTACGATGCTGAGGAAATGTCGAATATAAACAAATACGAAACAGATATAAGTGGTACGGTCACTGATGAAGAGGTGGAAGCAAAACTCAAGAAATTAAAAAACAGAAAATCACCCGGACCGGACGGCATCTCCAACGAGCTTCTAAAATATGGAGGCCCCGAACTTGCAAGGAAACTATCGCAACTATTTAACAAAATACGTTGCCAAAGCGGAAACGCCAGACGAATGGCATAACAGCATCACCATACCTGTACTCAAGAAAGGACTAAAAACCTGCCCAGAAAACTATAGAGGAATAACTCTCTTGACTACAGTAATGAAACTTTCCAAGAGTATTCTCAAGGACAAACTGGAGACACAAATTAAGACCGCTGAAGAACAACAGGGCTTCACAAAAGGACGGTCAATAACAGACGCAGTGTTCATAATAAAGCAAATAAAAGAAAAGGCTACAGAGTATAATATGCCAGCGTATATCTGCTTCACTGACCTAACAAAGGCGTTTGATAGGGTCCGATTGGTGGACATTTTACAGATATTAATGGAAAATAAGGCACCAGCAAACATAACGAAGATAATCCATAACCTACATAACAATAACGTAACAAAGGTCAAGGTAGGAGATCAATTCACTGAAAATATCCCAACACCGGGAGGAATTAGACAGGGTGACAGTCTAAGTCCCTTTTTGATTAAGCTCCTCATGGATAAAATTATAAATAAAGTAACATGTCTCAACCTCGGATACAGACTGGGCAACAAAAGAGTTGGTATGGTGTGCTACGCTGATGATGCAGCAATCATCGCCGAATCAGAAAACGACCTACAGAGACAGCTCTTCCAGTTCTTTCTGGTAAGCCGCCAACTCAATATGAACATTTCTATCAGCAAAACCAAATGTATGACAATCGCGAAGGATCCGCTCAGATGTAAGCTGGTGGTGGAGTGGAGGACAATCCCATAGAACAGGTGATGCAATTCAGATATCTGGGCATAGATATATCAAGTACCCACGATCCAGTTAAAGACCTAAGAAGCCAGATTAACAAAGCATCCGCACTATCAGGATGCCTACGAGATATAGTCTGGTCCAACCCGTACATGCGCAAGGATAGCAAAATTAGAATCTACAAGACTTGTATCAGACCCATCATGACGTACGGCACGGAAGTCCGCGAGGACACCAACAAGACGAAACAAATGCTATGGGTGGCCGAGATGAAAACACTGAGAACAATAGTGGGGAAAACAAGAAGAGACAGAGTAAGAAACACAGATGTCAGAGAGCAGTGCGGGATACAGGATATTGTGAGATGGGAAGACAACGTAAGAGGTAGTGGTACAACCATGTAAGACGGATGGACGAGAACAGACTTCCGAGAATAGTCCTAGAAAACAACCCGCCCGGCTCAAGACCTCCCGGGAGACTACCTAGAAGGTGGAAAGATGGCTGGCAATCCACCTCCCAGGAAAAGATGCAGCTTCAGAAGTAACAGATCGACAGATCTCCAAGAAGTAGAAGAAGAAGAAGAAGAAGAAAGTGAATTATTTTCAGTTTATTATATATACAGTATTGGAAAGAATATATCTTGGGTATTGCGTTTTAATGAGTGGGTGAAGCGTAAATGGTGGCCCTCGGATAGCTCGAAGAGGCGATACGCTCGACGTCACTACACCGAAACTAGTCACCAAGACAGGTTAACAAATCTTACATTGATTGGTGTGAATCGGGCTTGGGAAAATAAAAGTAAAAGCGTCAAAAATAAAAATTGCTATAAATATGGGTATGGTCTGACTAAGATTATTTTAATTTATTTAGGATTTTTGTTCTAATAAATTAAATAAAAGTAAGTGAACCTTTAAAATATCATCTCCAGGTGTAATGCATCATATCTGTATTGCAAAAAATTGTAATAGTTAATATTTTTTGCAGCTTAGCAATTTTGAGTATGAGAACAAAACATTTTTCAAATTTCCATATGACATGAATCAAAGGGAACAGTGGTACAAAATTTTAGAACCTCCATATACATTCAATGATCATAGGTTGTGTGAAGATCATTTTGATGATGATGTATTTTCAAGTACACTACGCAAAAGACTTAAATTTGGTTTATCTTTTCAACCATTACATCATATACCACCAAAAGTAGTTGAACATAGTAATAATACCCAAGCTTTTTAAAGTACAGTAATGTCTCTAAACAATGATAGTCTAGAACTACAACACACATTGTGAAGCAGATGACGCCAGTTTATTAGATAACTTAAATTCTTTTTCAAATTTCGGGGTATTACGGTCTTCTTCCTCTCATATACGTTTACCTTTTCAAGGGTCGGATTGGGGTCCCAGTCCCTCTTGTACCCACCCTTCTTCTGTTTTGTCTATTTTGCCATTTCCTCCCAAGTTTTTCCTATTGCTGCCCCTAGTTCCTTTATTTGGTCTATCCATTTCCTCCTTGGTATTCCCCTTCATTTTTTAATAGTGTTTCCTGCCTTCATTATTTTACTTGTTAATATATCTGCCTTCATTCTTACGATGTATCCATACCAATTCACTTGTTTATTTTTTCTATTGGTTCTTGCTTTATTACTTTTCTTTTGTCTTCGTTCTTCATCCTACCCCACTTATTTTTTTCAGCGATTCTTCTCAGGTGTTTCATTTCAATAGCGTTCATTTTTTACTCATACTTCCCCTTAATTGTCTAATTTTCTGATGCAAATGTTATAGTTGGTACTGTTACTGCGTTATGTATTTTAATTTTGTTTTATTTAGTGTCTATAGTAAATTTTTGGTGATTTATTTACCCTGTTAGTTATATCTGCATCTATTTTCTCTGTTGTGTTACGGTCTTATATAAATGAAATGCGGGCTTTTTGAAAACTATTATTGAGCTCACCTTAATATCTATAAAAAATTCACGAAAGTATTAGTTAACAGTATACAGTGCTATTCAAAAGTCCCCTCCCCCCCTCGTATCTTTTGAACGGCTACACTTACATTAATAAAATTTGGAGGGTGAAAATAAAGTGTTCTCTACGAATGGTAACAGGTGACGTAATAGTAATAGATGACGTCACAGTGCCACTCTGACCAATAATTTTAAATAGGACCTTATGGTAAGTGATATCTCGTTTGAAAGGCATTGACATTGGCTACATAGTCATATTAATTTTGTTTGGGTTTAAGTTAATTTTGACGGATAAATTAAATAAATACCAAAATTATTATTTCCCATTTAAATATTGAAGATGTTTCAGTCCGCCTCTGGTTCATTGTCAAAAAAATTTACGTTTTTAATTTAATAGTATTTGTTGCTTTGCAAAGCTTTTCTAAATAGCTTAAATATTTAATTTTATTATTGTTTAACGAGACGTTTAAGAGTTTACATAGGCAAAATGGTACGTACTCAAGCCGACAAAGTAGCAGCTATCTTAATAATTGGTGAATCTAGAAAGAATCTCCATGAAGCGGAACGTTTATTTAATGAGAGATACCCAGATCGCCATATCTCGAGAACTTAGGGAGCTTCTTCACAAGTTTGAAGCAACAGGTAGTGTTCAAGATGCCAAACGATCTGGTCGACCAACATTTAGTGATGATAAAAAAATTGATATAGTTGCTGAAATGGTAGTAAACCCTACTTCCTCTTCAACTAAAGTTGCGTCTATCTGTGAAGTAAGTAAAAGTACAGTACAGAGAGTGTTGGCTAAAAATAAATTTCATCCATACAAGTTTAAAATGGTGCACCACCTTTCGGATGACGACCCCGACAGAAGACTCGAATTCTGTGAATGTATGACAAATAAAATTATTCAAAACCCATATTATACAAAAACAATTTGTTTTAGTGACGAAAGTACTTTTTGCCTCAATGGAAATGTGAATACACAAAATATAAGGTATAGGAGTGACACAAATCCTCACACCTTTCGTGAACAACATACCCAATTTCCAGAAAAAGTCAATGTTTTGGCAGGTATTTTGGGAAACCACATAGTTGGTCCTGTCTTCCTAAATTCAAATTTAAGGGGTGAAGTGTATCTGGAGATGTTACAAAATGCAATTGAGCCGTTAATTCTTGAAATTCTGGAAGATAATCAAGATGAATTGTCGAATTCATCTTGATTATCTTCCATCTGGAAATAACATTTCAACAAGATGGTGCTCCTGCACATTATTATGGTGCAGTAAGACGTTACCTGGATGAAGAATATCGAGGTAGATAGATCGACCGGCGAGGTCCTATAGAATGGCCACCTCGGTCACCAGATCTGACACCATTAGATTTTTTTCTATGGGGGTACTTGAAATCCTAGGTTTATACTATGGCACCAGATAGCATTGGCGTTTTAAAAGAAAGAATTACTGAAGAATGCAATGCTATTTCAGCTGACACATTCGAACGAGTACGACAAGAGTTTACTAATAGGATGTATTACTATCAGGAAGTGAACGGAGCACATTTCGAACACTTGCTATAAGAATCCATTGTTGATATTTGATTAATTAAATTTAAAAAAATAATTTCAATAATTTTGGTATCTAATTAATTTATCCGTCAAAATTAATTTAAACCCAAACAAAATTAATATGACTATGTAGCCAATGTCAATGCCTTTCAAACTAGATATCACTTGCCATAAGATCCTATTTAAAATTATTGACCAGAGCGGCACTGTGACGTCATCTATTACTATTACGTCACCTGTTACCATTCGTAGAGAAGTTTACAACACTTTATTTTCACCCTCCAAATTTTATTAATGTACGTGTAGCCGTTCAAAAGATAAGAGGGGGAGGGGACTTTTGAATAGCACTGTATAGTCAATGATTGGCAAAAGAATATAATAGTATAAATTTGTAGAAAAGAAATAAAAAAGCAAAGAATTGAAACGCGAGATCAATAAATTAGATACCAACAGAAGTAAATAGATACTATAATTAACTAGGGTATATAGGGGAAAGTGTCCTAAAATGACATAGCTCCTAAAATGACATACTTGCTCTATATAGGAAACTAGAAGCGGCATATCTTATTTAGTAACTGTATTAAGTAACAAACACTGTATTAAAATATACTATAAGTTTATAGATCTCTCCAGACTTATTTCACGGTTGTATTGTGTAGGTTATGTTTCAGTGGCAAGAAAGTTTTGTATGCGTAGATTTTACATTGCTGTTTTTATATCATTCTTCGTGGTATTAAATAATGTGTTGGCATTGTTATATGTGAACAGTGAACAATTGATTGGTAAGTATGTTTTTTAATAGCAACTTTAACATTATCAATAATAATTTATATATATACAGTGTTGGGAACATTACGAGGGAACATAGGGTTTACCTTCAATGTGTTAGAAAGAGACAAAATACATATAAATTCAGTGCATCATTCTTTTTCGCTAACAGGATATCATAAAGTGGAAAACGTCCAATACAAGAAGTTGAAAATACAGATGTGTAATGTTAACAGTTTAGTTTATTATTTGAGAAATAATAAGATTGTATGTACTATACTGATAGCTTAATGCAATGAACAATAAAAAAATCAATACTATTTTCGTTTATCCCTTCATGATTAATTTACAAAGAACTAATTCAGTAGTAATAAAATTCACTATATTAGTTCGGTTAGTATTGGAATAAATAACCTAAATAACCGTAACATGCGAAATAAAATTTGTATTAATAATAATATGTGTTTCCAAATATCTCAATTCTCATTTTTCGCTAACAGGATCTCATAAGTGGAAAACCCACAACGCCGGCCTCTTACTATTTGTAGCTTCTGACAGTATTGCCAATTTTGCATTGTTCTAATACGAGAACAAGTTATAAGAAGATTTTAATTATGATAATTCAAGAGGTTGTAACAGATCAAGATATAATTAATTCCATCTATTCGTTAAATATTTTATTGTAATGCTGGAAATTCTTCTAGTTTTCAGTTTGAAAGCGGTTAAAACCTTTACTTTTTTTCAGATTTGGCAACGTGAAATTGGTCTCCAAACATCTGCTGTGTTTCGAAAAAAATTGGTATCTTTATCGTTTGTTATCGTTTGTATGCAAATGAGAACGAATTCTCTGTGTAAACACACACACACACACACACAGTGCAAATTAAAAAAAAACGAAAATAAAACTAAAATCGAATTCTAATGCCTACAATTTTTAAATAAAAGTAATAAATTAAAAAATAAAACTTAATTCTTCAATAAGCTTAAATCAAATGTTCGAATAAATCCCCGTTTTGCGCTAAGCAGTAGCCGAGACGGTTATAAAATTCTTGACGAACACGTATGAGCATTTCAGGTGTTATTTGCATACAAACTTGTAAAATTTGTTCCCTTAGTTCATTTAGAGAAGAGGCACTGTTTTCTTGAAACCCATAAATTGTCGATTTTATATAACCCCAGAAGAAAAAAATCGTTGGGAGCCAGATCTGGAGATCTCGCAGGCCATCTTATGTTACCATTCGTGGAGATTATCCGATTGGGAAATTGTGTATTTAGAAAGTTTATTGCTAGTCGATCATTATGTGATGCACAACCGTCATGTTGGTACCAGATATCATTGGAGTTGACACCTAATTGTATAAGGGCAGGAGTAATTTGATTTTCCAGCATGTCCAAATATTTCTGTCCGGTTAAATTGCCATCAATAAAAAATGGCCCAATTAAATGGTCACCTAATATTCCAGCCCAAACATTTAGCTTTTGGGGATATTGAGTCCTATTATTATAATGTTTGTGTAAATTTGTCCTTGACCAATATCGAATAACGGATGAATTATGTGCACCGTGTATGAGAAAAGTCGATTCATCTGTGAACAAAATATTTTTCGAAAAGTTTGCGTCCAATTATATTTTTTCCATAATTATTTCACAAAATTCCATTCTACGAAATTGATCGTCTGGAAAAATTTCATTGCTCTTTTTCAGTTTGAAACTACGATAACCATTTTTTTTAATACAGTCCGAATCGTTTTCGGATCAACATCAAAATCCTTTGCTAAATGAGTGGACGATTGTAGGGGATTATTTTCCACACTGGCACAAATTAAAATATCTCTCTCTTCTTTTTCGGGTTTTGTTTGACGTTTTTGTGTACGGGGTCCATGTTTAGTAGGATTGACACATCCATGCTCTTCAAAATTTTTTATAACCATTCTCAGTTGTTTTTTGCTAATTGGTTGGGCATTTTCGAATGCCACAATAAACAAATTTTCTGCTATTTCTCGATATGAATGACCCTGGTAGTACCATTTTACAATTTGCACTTTATGATGTACTTGCATACTCATTTTAATAAGATTTGCAAAAGATCGTTACGCAAACAAACGCTTAGTGAAGTACCCAGATTGTACAGTTGAACATCTTCAAGAGGCGCACGCGCGATTCGTATTCGTCTGGTGTAATAATCTATGCTGGCTTTTAATTCTCTGTCTCATGATTGTCCTTCTCCAACACACTGGTAACTCCATGTGACCATGATAATTTCTTTTTGGACGTGAGATGATATCGTTTTACGTTGAAATTAAATGTGACTGATTTCTCTCACAAATAAAAAGGAATTTTTGAAAGGCAATCTATAATCTAACGCGTGGATTGAAAATGAAGAGAGGGGACAAATAAAAGTAGAATTTGAGCTGTAAGCGAAATCGTTTTATCACGAGCGTAGGAAACAGAGGCGGTTTACATTGATATCTTTAAAACTATTCCTTATGATTTTAATGAAAATTATTATGCTTACATTCATCAATTGTACCCTCAATATTGACGAATGTAATTTTTTTAGCTATTTTCCACTGATTTTTTAGTGGTACTTATTTCAAATACCTATTAGGTAAATTTTAATTTATTGTTCAAATCATATTAGCGTGTACTACCCGAACTGATATAGTGAATTAGTTTCTTACTACTGAATTATTTCTTTGTAAATTCATCATGAAGGTTTTTAAATGAAACTCACGGTCTCTAGTTAATTCCACAATATAATAAAAGTTATTGAAAATTCTAAAAAAATTGAAAATTGTTTCGTTAAATCAATTGTATGCCAGGCACCGCCTTCGGAAAGACTACCGTCTAGTGAGTTGTAAGGTCACGGATAATCCTAACCAATGGAAATTAACAAGAATAACATTGTCGACGATTGAAGCAGCATTGCCAAATCGAAATCATTATCTGATGGAAGATTATTTTAAGGTGACAGAAAATAATTTTTACAATAATAAAAAAGTTATTGGCAATTTTAAAACTTTTCTAACTATACTCAATTCTCTAATTTATTCATTTTATACTTTTTCGAAAACTAGAACAATTTCCAGCATTACAATAAAATATTTAACGAATAGATGGAATTAATTATATCTTGATATGTTACAACCTCTTGAATTATGATAATTAAAATCTTCTTATAACTTGTTCTCGTGTTAGAACAATGCATTTTACACTTAATATAAATATACAATGAAAATTGGCAATACTGTCAGAAGCTACAAATAGTAAGAGGCCGGCGTTGTGGGTTTTCCACTTATGAGATCCTGTTAGCGAAAAATGAGAATTGAGATATTTGGAAACACATATTATTATTAATACAAATTTTATTTCGCATGTTACGGTTATTTAGGTTATTTATTCCAATACTAACCGAACTAATATAGTGAATTTTATTACTACTGAATTATTTCTTTGTAAATTAATCATGAAGGGATAAACGAAAGTAGTGTTGATTTTTTTATTGTTCATTGCATTAAGCTATCAGTATAGTACTTACAATCTTATTATTTCTCAAATAATAAACTGAACTGTTAACATTACACATCTGTATTTTCAACTTCTTGTATTGGACGTTTTCCACTTTATGATATCCTGTTAGCGAAAAAGAATGATGCACTGAATTTATATGTATTTTGTCTCTTTCTAACACATTGAAGGTAAACCCTATGTTCCCTCGTAATGTTCCCAGCACTGTATATATTGAAAATGTAACATTGCGTTTAAAATGACATATTGTGGTTGTTGTTAAAATGACATAGTATGCCATTTTATACGACGCACAGTACAATTTCTAGTCTTTTTGGTACAATGATTTATATTAATTGTAATTCGATTTTTAATTTTTTTACAGATGACCATGGTTGGAAGGTACGTCAGAAAGACTAATAGACGTTCCTGGGATGAAGCATCTATGCAGCAAGCTATAAAAGATGTACAAGAAAAGAGAATTGGATGACTAAAAGCATCTAAAGTGTATAACGTTCCCCAAGCAACTCTTAGACGTAGGCTAATAAGAATAAATGAGTTAAAGGTATAGAGAAAAGTCTGGGCCAAAACAGAGAAGGAGTTGGTAAAACACCTAAAATATCTTGAATCTAGACTGTTTGGTTTAACCACAACCGAAGTGAGACAATTAGCTTATCAGTTTGCGGAAAAAAATAAACTAGATCATAGATTTAACCGTGAAAAAGGAATCGCAGGAAAATAGTGGCTCAGAGGAATTCGCAAAAGAAATACCGACATATTTCTACGACGGCCAGAACTCACTTCAGCAGCCAGGGCACGAGCTTTTAACAAGCCTCAAGTCTCCAAATTTTTTGAGGTTTTAGATTATGCTCTACAAGAGAAATCTATCACTGTTAAGAAAATTTACAGTATGAATGAAAGTGCACTGCCTACCGTCCAGAAACCTCCGAAAATATTGCCATCAACTGGGCGCAAACAAGTAGGATCCCTAACAAACGCAGAAAGAGGTCAACATGGAACTGTTGTTTGTTGTATTAGTGCAACAGGTAACTATGTTCCTCCAGCCCTGATCTTTTCAAGAAAAAATAAAAAAGAATATTTTTTTATAAAGAACCTCCTGGAAATTGAGGTATGTGCCAAGAGTCTGGTTGGATAAACTCAGAACTCTTCGTTCAATGGCTGAAACATTTTTGGAAACATGCTAATCCCTCTCCGGAGAATAAAGTACTCCTTCTACTTGATGGTCATGTATGCCATACCTCCTTAGCAGCTGTGTCGTTTTTTAGAGAGAATAAGATCAGTCTCATGTGCTTCCTAGCTCACTACACCCACCGTATGAAGCCGCTTGGTGTGAGTTTTTTGGATCCCCAAAGGCGTATTACAATTAGGCTTGTACCACATGGATAAAAAATCATCCAGGTCGTGATATTACGGCTTACCAAGTTAGTGAACTCTTTTCTGAAGCGTATGGTAAAGCAGCCACAATCCAAAATGCATTGAGCGGATTAGCTAAAACAGGAATCAGTCCATTTAATTCCAACATTTAAACCGATTACCTTTTTGTACCAGCGGACACAACTGATATTGCACTAGAAGATACTCAGGCTGAAACATCAAATCCGTTGGGGGAGCAGCTTCACGATGACAAACAAACGTAAAAAGAAAATCAACCAGATGTCGTTTCTGAATTTCCAATCAATAGTAGTGAAGAAGGCTAAACAGTAGTCCGAATCTTGAGGAATTGAAATATAAAAACGAGGAGCAAGCAAAGAAAAAATCAAAAAATGATGCACGCAAAATTAAAAAGAAGATTTCCTGTGACAACTCTAAAGAACAAACATGTCAGAAGCACATTGTTATAAATTACATATGAATTTGCGTGATCAAACTACAAAAAAGAGCCCCAAGGCAATAATTGAAGATGAGGAAGATGAAGAAAGTGAACCCTTTCAAAAGACTGATGATGCGTCTTGCATTTATTGCAATAGGTTATTTAGGGCATCAAAATCTAGGGAAACTTGGATCCAATGTATGATGTGTCAGTTGTAGGCTCATTTGGAGTGTTGATACAGATTTAACTCCAAAATCAGACATTTATTTGTGACTTGTGCAATTAATTTTTACTAATATCTTGATACTATGTCATTTTGGGCTGTCTAAAATGATATAGTTCAACTAATAACATTTTAGGTCTCTGTTCCATTTATTTTTCATTATATTAAGTTCTTCTTTAGGACATTTATGGATTATTCATTTTTATTTGCCCTTCTTTGGAAATATTTTCAAAATAAAGCAATACAAAAAAAAAATTTTTATAAAAAGTATGTCATTATAGGACACCTTCCCCGAACATATTGTAGTGAGATATGGGACATAAACATTGGAATAAAGGTAGCAGGTTAAAACGGAAAATAGAAGGTAGGAAAAGAAGCTATAAACCGTAGTGATTACAGTTTATACCAAGAACCTCAACTTAATGTAGACATGCATATGAAAAGAGCCAACCTGAATTGTATCGTATAAGCACGTTCCCATAATGTATAATTAAAATTGAAGTATGAAAATGTACAATGCCTACTAATTTTTTTGAGTAAACTAACCAGGCTACATAACACAATCTATCACAGGTATCTAAAAGAAAAAAGCGAACTAACCTCCAAATAACAAATAAAATCCGAACAAATTGAAAGCACTTTTGACTTGGAGAAATTTAGACACGCGTTACATTTTTTAAAAATTAAGAACTGCAACGCACGTTATCTGTAACGTGTTGCATTTAGAACTAACATTAATTCACATTGACTGAGATCTAATGATTGATAAAGACACTTATAAAGTTTAATTGGCAAAGTAGTCTCCATTGTGTATTCACTTGTATGAATGACGTTAAATATTCGAGATGTGTGACCTCCATTAAAAAACGTTCACAAGTTGTAAATATAGACGGAGATTCATAATTTGTTTCAAGAAACATATGATACCAAAGTTCAAGTTGTACTAAAATAAATAGAACAGGACCGTACTAGGATATATATATACCATTGTAACACCTCTTTGATTCCATGTACAAATGTTGGACAGCAGGAGTTCCTTTCAAGATAATTCGACATTTGGGCTAAACGAACAATCTAATAATAATACATTGCGCCGCAAAATTAACGCTTATTTTGTAAAATGAAAAAATCTACAAAAGAAAAAAATTAGAAGGCTCGTTAATGGTCTAAAATGATAGCTGTACAATAGCTTTTAGCTGTATCAAACAACGTTTTTGTATTACATAAAATAGACCATAGAAATAAAAATACTGGATGGACGGAAAAGGAAGCAAAAATGTTATTGCATAATATATAAAATTAATAACGCGTATTACTTGATTCATATGACCCCACATTTCGGTTAGTCTGAAAGCCAGTTCATCTAGACCTCTAGGTGAATCCTGTAAAGCTCTAACCTGCTAACTCAAATTGTCCCATAAGTATTCAATCGTGTTAAGATCAGGACTTGGCGCTGGCCAATCCAAAGTATGGATATCCACTTCTTGGAGGTAATTTTGCACCGTCCAAGCTACGCGTGGGCATACAGTATCATGCATTATCAGCATCAAGTTCCCTATAAATGGGGTATATGTCATTACATGAGGTTATAAAATGTCTGTTGTGTAGCGGTCGGCTGTCACACGACCGCCCCGAATCACAACTAAACAGTACTTTGCTCCATTCACGGTTGCCCCCATTTTGATGTTCTCAGGTAATCTGAAGACGTTGCCTGCGATCAGTGTTGCCATCGTGCTCTAATAAATTGTCTCAAGCGCAGGCTTAAATTATCCCTCAACGTACCGCCAAGTTTAAATTAGGTCTTAAACCAACTAGGTGCATAAGTTTAGCGTTTCTTATAATATTTCAAAGATAATATCTTTAGTTACAAATACAACAATTTCTATTAAAATAGAAAGTAATGTAAGGACAAAATTGTTAAATGTAAAAACAAAAATATCATCATTAGTCTGGTATATATAAACTTAAATGTCCAGAATGTAATGCTGTCCTATTTGGGTCAAACCCTCTTGAAATCAGATACAGTGAACACTTACGAGCATATAGACAGTGCCGGATTTAAGGAAGGGCAGGCTGGGCAGTTGCGGCCCCCACAAAAAAGAGGGCCCCCACACATATAAGAATAATCCGCACATTATACAAAGCAAATACATTTGTATATTACAATTATAATTAAAACTTATTACGAAGGCACTACGCGCTACGCCACTGATTACTACTTCAGTGATAACGATCATGCGTGTCGGGTCGTGTAGGCGTAGGGTAGGGACACTGCAGACCGTGCCATCTATAGAGCCTGTCGAGTAACTAAAATCGGTAGATAATTCCAAAAAATTAAGGAAAACTGTGACGTCGTTAGTAATCAAATATTATTGATTTTTATTACTGCGTATTCGCGATGTCATATTGCTCGTCCCCCTGTTATTGTTTCTTAGTTCAAGTGTTGAGGTTATTATGAGGTTTCGGTATTTTGGTGTATTTTTCAATTGCTATAGTGTAATATTTATTGGTTGTTTCATTGGTTTATTGTTATTAATTGAAAAGACAATGTGAAAGTGTATTCTGAAGGAGTCTAATAAGTGGTGTACTCGGTAAGTTTTATTAAAAAAAGTTGAGCATTTTTTCTTTCTCAATTAACAACTATTTTCTTTATTTTTATAAAACACAGAATGGCCGGAGGCCATTTGTCTTTGGGATTACACCCCATTTAGCCACGATAGTTTTATTATATTTTAATTATTATACTGTCACTCTATCTTTCATGCAAATATTCCTAAACTTCCAAAATTATGGAGAAAATGAAAGAAGAAAAACAACTGGGATAAACAGGGACACCCTCTTCACGCTAAGGTGCCCGTCATAGCGACTTAGATTAGACATACAAGAAAGGCAACGGTTAAAGGGGATTTGCTACAAAAGAACAAACAGAGGGACCCAAATCTAAATCGTTCATACTATGTTCATATATGCATTCACGCGAAATAAAATAAAAATTGCAATATTATATTTTTCGTTTGGTGCGGAATTCCCATAAAATATCCCTCATGATAGGTTTCTGAGAGCTTTTGTACAAGAGAGAGACTATGTTTTGAGGAAAAGATATCTTCTTAGCTGATAGGGACTTAAGTAAATATTCCGTTGCTTCTCTATTATACCTACAGTTAAACATCCAATGGTTGAGATCGTCGAAACTTCCGTCACAGTCACATGTATCTGCGGTAGACAATTTAATTTTGTAGCGGTATGAATTTACTGTAGCATGTCCAAAAAGGCATCTGATATACATAGTATATATTTTCCTGGAAGGAAGGCTCCGTTCAGCTAGAGGAGTATAGGGAAGAGCAGGATATATCTTGCAGTAGGTATTGTTACTATGGTTTGTGAAACCTGCCCATTCAATTTCCCAATTTTGTTTGAGTGATATTATATCTCCCTTTGATAATTCGTTGATTACAAGACCACAGGAAGCAGCAGCTTTAGCAAGCTTATCTACTTTTTCATTGCCTGGAATTTGAGAATGTCCTTTAACCCATATAAATCCAACGTTTTTGTTTAAATTCCTCAGACGTGTTACTTTTTCTAGGATGCTGATTGTACTGCTATTAATGTATAAAGATTGAACAGTTTGGATTCAATTTGTACTGTAGGGATACTTGTAGGTTTTGGACATAAAAAGCACTACCAACTCCCGCACTAGATTTGGAACCATCGGTGTATATTTTGCATATTGAACCTCGGGTACGAAGTTCTTTATTTAGTACAAAATAGGGGGGGGGATTAGAGAGGCGTAAGAGGGAAATACTAGATGGGATTCGGAGAACAAAATGTTGCAGTTAGAATTGAAGAATGGGATTCCTTCACCTTGAAATTGATATTGAGATAAATTAGGGAAGGTAATAGCTAAGATAATAGGGAATTTTGCTTATAAGCTTGACACTCAAGTACAAATTTTTCAGCCAAAAATAGGCGTCTCAGGTGGAGGGGGGGTTCATTACATTCTGCCATGAGAGCCGGGGTAGGAGTAGATTTCAAGGCTCCTAGGACGAATCTTAAGGATTCGTATTGTATTCTGTCAATTTTTTTAAACGTGATTTGGTAGCAGATCCATACAGAAAACAACCATAATCCAAGATTGATCTAGTATAGGCCCTATAACACAATAGATTTATTTTCGGATCGGCTCCCCATTCATATCGATTGATCACTTTTAATATATTGAGACTCTTCTCACATTTACCTACGCATTTGTTAATTTGTGCCTCCCAAGTTAGCTCTGAATCTAGCGTAATGCCTAAATAGGTATAGCTTTTAAGTACCGGAACCTCAAGTTGACAGGATTGTACACTACTTATTTCAGGTACTCGATGTCTGGTAAAGAAAACTACTGCTGACTTGTTAGGTGATAATTCGAGTCCATGGTCATCAAAATATTTTTTACAGCTGTTCATATTTTCCTTAAGAGAAGTTATACACTCATCAATTGTTTTCTTAACCAAGTATAGGCAGAAATCATCGGCATATTGTAAGATGGATGAACTAATGCCCATAGTGTGAAAGTTTAGGGTATACAAATTAAACAATAAGGGACTTAGCACTGATCCTTGAGGTAAACCTTTGCTCACTATCCTTGGTCCAACCATTCTGTTGTTACACCTAATGAAAACTTGCCTGTTAACAAACAATTTTACTAAGGCGTATGCGCATCTTCTAGGCACTCCGAGAATAGAAAATTTACTATAAAGTAAATTTAAAATAACCTTATCATATGCACCAGATATATCCATGAACAGGGCTGCAAGGTAGTTATTTTGGGAGTAAGTTATCTGTATATCCGTGGTTAAGTGTGAAATGCAGTCAATGGTGCCTTTGCCTCTACGAAATACACATTGCAGCTCTGGGAGAATGCTCGAATTTTCCAACCACCATTCAAGACGATTCTTCATAATCCTTTCGAAGGTTTTTAAAAGACATGACGTTAGGCAGTGGTTCCCAACCTTTTCTGGACCACCGCTCCCTATAGAAGAGAACAAAAATTTCACTGTTGATAATGTGGGAAAATAGTTGTACTCACCTCAACCAAGATTTCTTTTGAATATAAGAAGTTTTCCTGCAAAAGCAGCTATGACGTTTTTAGTAGGTAATCGCATAATGATATTTCAACGTCATTTGCCATTTCATCTATTCTTCTTTGCACTGAATTATTACTGAGAGGAATTTTTTTAATGATATCAAATGGTGTCTTATGATGGAGAACAGTTTTTAATATCTCTTCGACTGCCGGCAAAATTAATTCCTCGCCAATGGTGTGTGGTTTTCCTGACTTTGCGATTAACAATGAAACGTTATATGAGGCTCGTAGCCCATCATCGTCTCGTTTAGAAGACGATGCAAAAAGGTTTGATATAGTTGGCTGTTTTAAATAATGCTTTTCGAGTTCTTGAAAATAGAATATATCTTTGTTCTTCTTATCAGGATGCATTTTATGTAAATGCTCTTGTAGCCTAGGTTTCATAGCTTCATTTGTAAAAACTTTTCGGCAAATTAAACACATAGGTAATGATTTGTTTGTAGAAGATTCCGAAATCCATATTTTAAATATTCAATACTGTATTGCCGGCAATTCTTTTTTAATTTAGAAGTAGATTCAGCCATTTTCATACAAAAATTAAATTCTCAATAGATTTATAGATAGTAGTGTTTATAAAATGACACAATACTCACGATTATTTACTACGGCAGAGCTTATGATTCACGACTATATATCGCGGCCAAGCACATACAACTAACTAACAAAAAATTCGTAGATCTGTTGCTTTTATACGTTTCATTTCGTGCATGATTCAACTTGTCTGTGTGCGAACATGTCAAAACATGTTATTTTGTATGAACATCGCGCGTTCGCTTATCAACGTGCAAGGAAAAGTCATATACTTCTATTCTGAACTAAAAGAAATTATTATAATTATTAGTATTATTATTAATGCTAATTTAAAACTGCTTATTAACCCACAGGGGGGCGGTATCGCCCCCGTTGGGAACCAATGCGTTAGGGATATGAGTCTCAAGGCACTCGGATCAATAATTTTAGGGATAGGGAGTATCAAACATTGTTTTAGGGAGTCACATTTTACTAACTTAATCGACAACTTTAGAGATCATGGTTGTTTTTTACATTAGCTAAACTGAAAATTGTTGCATTACTAAAGTAAATATTTCTTTTTACAGTTTTGTTCCTCCAACCCAGGAAGATAGAATTAATATGGCTGAATCGGTGGTAATAAATCATTGAATTGATCGACGAGGAAACCATGGAGGATATGTCCCCTTCATTTTCTAAAACAGTGTTTCTTTATATTTGAGAAAGACGGCAGTTTGATTTGCCTTCCCATATGAGTGGTAATTAACAATTATTGATGGTAAGTTTTATTGTATTCAATATAGCATGCTGTAATTTTGAACATTTTAATATGTAAATTGAGTGAATGAAAAGACGAGTACTGAGTGTGTAATTTTATTAAAATTCCAGCTCAGTGCTTTCAGCCATTAGGCCATTCTCTAAACTGTCGTCGAGAGAAAAACATACAACAGGTGTCAAAAAACATCAAACCCTGTAACTGCTACATACAATTAAATAAAATGTTTGATGTTACATCATTATTTGAGTGAAATTTGTTGAAATGACCCTATAAAGAGGGTGTACAATTGTAATTCACATAACGAAACGTCTAATTTGAAATTATCATCTAAATGATATGTGTGTACACCTACTTTATAGGGTAATTTTAACAAATTTTACTTAAATAATGATGTAACATCAAATATTTTATTTCATTGTATGTAGCAGTTACAGTATGTGATGCTTTTTGACACCTGTTGTATGTTTTTCTGTTGTCGACAGCTTTGAGAATGGCCTAATGGCTGAAAGCGCTTAGCTGGAATTTTAATAAAATGACACACTCAGTACTCGCCTTTTCATTAAATCAATTTATATCTAGTGTGTACACCATACACAGACAATTCCACCAAAAAATTATAATCTGGGCTTTATTTTATGTTATAGTTATTCCCTCCACCAGCTATGGGATGGAAGGTATTGACTGCCGATTTTCATATAACATGGTATGACGATTTATGGGAAATGAAAGTGAGTATTAATTTTTGTTGAGGCATTACGTCTAAGTATTTGGTCTAGCAGTAACCAAAAATCGAATAAAAACAAAAAATAAAAAAACAATAAATCAAAAAATAGTTAAAAACCAAAAAATATCTAGAATTCCTAAAAAAATCGAAAACTCCAAAAAAGGAATTCAAAAAAACCAAAAAAAAATTAAACATTCAAACATTTTTTGATAATTTTTTGGCTTAGTACAAAAACATGTGTAAACTTATTATTTCAATAGTAAGCGCATTTTGTTTTCTTTTGTTGATATAAAT
Organism: Galeruca laticollis; assembly: GCA_963921935.1. Taxonomy (NCBI): domain Eukaryota; kingdom Metazoa; phylum Arthropoda; class Insecta; order Coleoptera; family Chrysomelidae; genus Galeruca; species Galeruca laticollis. The sequence continues at coordinate 162,534,352 of OY998177.1, read as the reverse complement.
TTTCAAACATATTTGTGTATTTACTTATTTATTGTTGTTATTTTGCGTGTTTACTTGTAGAAGCTCAACCAGAAACGAGAAAGGACTTCCACGAGACGGTGGGAGCCCTTAAGAAACATTTTAACAATCATAGACTGCCAGGAGCTGCAGAGTTACTTAAACTGCCTTATGCAATGGTTTCATAAGAACGGAATGCTTTTAAATGTAGAAATATACTAATATGCAAGGTTTAAGCTTGTGATATGAACCTATTTATACTTCCGGTAAAGAAATAAAGATGTATTTCAAGTGGTAATGAAATGTTAGATATATCATTTTAAATTTTGTACACAAGTGCTGTTAGCACTCTTGTATGTAATTACTTGACACCTTGTATTTATACAGTTGCGCAGTATTTAACAACTTTTCCTTCAAAAGTATTTTAGTTACTTTTGTTCTAGCATTCATAGTAATTATACTCAAATGTTTTCTTTCACAGAAAGTTGCCAAAAATAGTAGTTAACTACTCATTGCTAAAAATTTTTTTGGTTAAGTAAGTAGCAGTTATACTCCAGTAGTTTGCCCAGCTCTGTGTGTTTATAGGAGTATAATAATAAATAAATTAATTAATATAAACTTAACATAAATAATTTTCTACTTTTATCTTGATTTACCATCATTCCAAAATATAATGATACTCCAATCTAGAATGTATGTTACTCAAATTATTTTTTAATTATTGCATTGTTTTTACATTATATTTTATTCACTGTCATTCTGTTTGTTAAGAAAAGTACTTTGTAAATGTAATTATTTGTTGTGTATTTTTATACCAATTAAAATAAACTTTTTATATGATTACTGTTTTATTTTTTCCAATTTAATTAACCATTTATGGTCCATCATTTGATATTTCATTTAATTTAACTCAACATCTAATCATTATTGAGTTAAATTGAATGAAATGTTAAATTATGGACTATAAATGGTTATTTTGTAATAAAATAATTAAAATACAGTAAATTTTGAATATGCCGCCAAAACCGAAAATTGCAGAAATCTTTTCAACATCACTCAATTGTTTAGTCGACAGGCTCTTTAGATGGCGCCACAATCAGTGTCTTATCTGTGGTAGGAACGAACTTAAGCCAGTCGGCGGTGAATGTTTCAAATCGCGAGAACCGACACGATAGTTTAAAAGTATTCAGCAATAAACTGTGCCGAGGTCGAGTAAAAATTATTCGTCCATCGGAACTTTTTAAGTGATTTCTAATGGTGTGATTCAGGTTTCTTAAAATGGGGTCCTGCTAGTTAAAAAACAGTATAGTAAGGAATAGTCAATGCATGTCCGTTTATCCTGGTGCAAGTAGTTACGAATAACGCACATTGCACTCAATCTTTCTTCTCCTATTCGATTTCTTTTCTTGATTTTAATGTCTGAGATAATCGAAAAGATTCGTTCTGCCTCTGCATTTGCACGCGGTAGCGTTAAAGCTGTGATGGTCAGTTTTCCTAAATTGGGTGTTTTGTTGTGGTTTTCTTCCTTAACTGGTTGAAATAACACCACTCGTTTTTATTATTTATTTAACGTGAAACAGTAATACATTCATTTTTACACATTTTTGTTTCTGCCGGCGCTACTCGTGGTCGCCGATCGAATCTTCTCTCCCGAAGTCAGAGAGTACAGTTGAAAGGTTTTACAATGTTGCCACTGTGACAAAATATAACATAAATTCAAATAAACATAAACTCGAACATTGGGAAAACGACTTTCCTCATTAAAATTCTTTGCTTCGCCAGTTGCCAACCACATTTGGTCTATAGCTATTTTCTGGAAATTTTCGATTTTAATTTCGTTGAAAGAATTTATGCCATTCAAGTTAAGTTTGTAACGTCAATTAACTGAGAGAAATTCGCAGCTAAGTTAGCTATTTCGGTTTCAGAATTTTTAATTGGTGTAGATTTCACCAGTGGATATAAAAATTTCCATAGATTTTAAAATTGGATTTTTAATAGGAAGTCGACTCGAAATTTCAATAGCAACTTTTATATAATAAAAATACAGACAATTTTTCCGAAATTCTTCTTGCCCGTCCACTGGCAATGCTTTTAAAAATAGTTCATACTCATGGAAATCCAGGAAATAGTTCAACTTACACTTTTCCTTCAAGTGCCTCGTACCTCATCAAATGTCGCACCTCTCCACTAGATGTAGATCTGCACACTCAATTATTAAAATTCAATTATATTGGTTTAATTCAGTGATTATAAACTCTTAAAATGTGTTTATATTTGATGTGATTAAAACAAAAAATCAAGCAAATCCCTTGAATGGGTCAAAAATCCCTCGAATAGGGATATATCCCTCAAAGAAGCAACACTGCCTGCGATAGTTTACGGTTAGAAGAGGACCAGTTGCGGCTCTATATGGAGTCCAATCATTACGTCGGAAAAATCGGGTTAGAAATGCAAATGAACCGAGAAAGCCAAATTTTGGATATCACGTAGGGGGGGGGGTCTAAAAAAGCTTAAGTTCAAATTGTCGACCAAAATAACCTTGTGGGTTTTCCGTAATCTTGAAAAAAGGGTAAAATTCAGTTTTTTGATCATAACTCGGTTCCCCGTTGAGATACGAAAAATTTTATGCAATACTTTTTTGTTGCTCTTTGTACGATCTACAATTAAGGTCCTATACATTTTTCACGTATTGATCATCGTTATTGAGATATCGATCAAAAAAACCATAAATTTGTGGAGAAAAATTTGTTTTTCGCTATTTCCTTTTTTCTCGTGAAAGATATCGAAAAATGTCCAGTACGAAACTTGTAGAGCGTATTCAAAACTACAAATTCGTTTTTCGATAAGAATTACGACCTCTATGGTGCCAGCCCGCCCGACGCTGCAATGTGCGTCTCGCCATACGGCGACCGTTAGAGTTTGGGCATGGGTCAGGTATAAAAGACCCTTTTCTCGTGTTCGTGCCGGAACATCTGCTCCTTTTCGTAGCATTCAGTTGTCTCTAGTCCTTTGAAGCGAGCGTTTTGGAAATTTGTGTGAAAATGGGTGATTGTTTCATTTGCAAAAAACCTCTGATTGACGATGTTTATGTGGCTAAAAAGAGAGCTGTGCTGGCTCTCTTAGCGGCGAGCGTGAAAAGAGGACGTGTTGGGCATCAACAGATGCTACAAAATATTAATTCAGTGAGTATTCATAATTCGTACTACAAAAAATATGGAAACCAACGGCTAGCGCCAATTGCTTCTCGACGAAGCGAGTCTCCATCGCAGGAACCAGAACCCGAAGAACAACTGCAGGTCATTCCCACTTTTGATTTTAAAAATCGATGTTTATTTTGTGGAGAAATATTTTGCGACGAATCAAGATTGCCAGTGCATAGACGGAAAAAATTTCATTCCGTGGTAGAAATATCAATGAATGAAAAAGTTATGGGATACCTGCCTGGACGTGACGATGAATTTGCCACTTCAGTCATCGAGCGTATTCATGGTATACCTGATCTCGTCGCAGTAGGAGCTCGATGCCATCGAACATGTACTTCTCATGTATATCATGCGCTACCTGGGGAGGGGAATAAGAAAGGACGACCCACGGGGGACAAACTAGACGAGGCAATGGAGGCAATTTACTCCTTTCTGAAAGAAAATTCCGACGAATGTCAATTTTCTATTAGCGAGTTGATGAACCAAATAAATGGAGATTTCGTTCCTGACATCAGAACGGTTAAAAAATATTTGCAAGAGTAGTATGGAGACGACATTCTCATAATCGAAAAACAAGGACGTGATTGCGTGGTGTGCTTTCGAAATACCGGTTTCAAAATACTCTCGAAGAAATGGTACGGAGAAAAAAGGATTATCATGAAGAAAGAATAAGAGTTATTCACGAAGCTGCTGCGATAATTCGTGAGGACATTACAGGTGTCGTTTACGATAAAAACAATTACCTTCCATCGGATAAATTCGTGAATGATGTCGAAGCCGCTGTACCTGAATATTTGCAAGTTTTTCTTGCTACAATAATAACAAAAGATAAACGTGGTGCATTGGAACAATGAAAAAAAATGTACAGCGATAGCTCACTCCATAATAGAGAAATATCGGTGAAATGAATTGCGCATGTGAACGTTATTAACGTACGGCCGTATTGGTTTTACGTCAAGCGGTATTCCAATTGTATTTAACAGTTATCGGAAGCGACGCTTTACCCGCGCTATGCGCTATTCAATAATGTGACTTAACCTAGCTTTATTGCATAGTATGTAGATAACCTTGCTTCATTATTATTGTTGTTATTTTAAAATAAATAAATAAAACGTATTCCATAAAGTAATAAACATATTTTGATATAACTGTTAAGTATCTTGAATAATCATTATTTGATCATAAACTAACTTGTAATTTTATTTTAAAATTCAAAATTTTATTTTGGTGTCTCAAATAGTTTTAAATCTGCAGTCTACTGTGGCACTTACAGTAAAAATCATGATCACAAGATGAAGAAGGGCGTCAGTAAAGATAGCACCCCCACTTTTTCAAATTTAAAAAAACAACTTATGTGTAATTTAGAACTAATTTAGGACTAATTTGTACCCAAAAAATTAGAATTTGTACCCACTTAGTTTTTCTGAAAAATCACTATTTAAAATGGGGGTGCTAGCTTGAGCTCAAGCTAACACCCCCACTTTTACAAAATCAAATTTTAACAGCATACCTTTAAACTTTGAATTTAGGACTAATATGTACCCAAAAGCGTTTTTTGATTATTATATCATTTTGTTTATAAAAGATGATAGTAAATTATACCAAGTGTTTTATTAATGTCCAAGTGAATCGTTAAAAGATTTGAAATTATCAAAGATAACTAAATATTACTAATTTTCAAATATAGGACTAATTTGTACACAAAAAATTAAAATTTGTACCCACACAGTTTTCCCTGTAAAAGGAGTTTTAATGTGGAAGTGCTGGCTTGAACACGTCCACCTTTAAAAGTCCAATTTCAACAGCATACCTTCAAACTTTGCATTTAGGACTAATTTGTAACCAAAAGCGTTTTTTCATTATCATATCATTTTGTTTATTAAAGATGATAGTAAATTAGACCACGTGTTTTATTAATTTCCAAGTATATCGTTAAAGAATGTGAAATTATCAAAAGTAACTAAATATTATCGAATATAGGACCAATTTGTATTTGTATCCACACTGTTTTCCCTAAAAAAGGCTTTTAGTGTGCTTCACCTCACAGCAGTCATCCTGATTAGAGTTCAAAATGGACGGAAAACTAGACAAACTCTTAGATGAAGTGTTTTATGAAACATGGCACTTACCTAACCAGGTACTTCCCAGAAATGTTTGTTTTCATATATTATATATTGTTTTGTCTCTAATAAAATACTATATTAATATAATTCCATATTTGTTATAGATACCATAACTCTTATTTTTATTTTCAGGGAGATCTTTTGTGATAACTGCGGCGATTCTTTGACGAGAAAAAAAAATTCCCTAGTGCAGATGCGTAAATAATGCGTAAATAGGTCAAAGTGGTCAAAAGAATGATTATACTATGGTGTTGTCACTTTTTTTGACTGCTTGGCGGTTTAGTAAAGATGTGCAATATCACGTCAGACTTTCCTTTCTAATGGACTAAACAATTTTAAAACATTTTTTTGTTACCCTCGCAAATACCGAAAGGTGATATTTTTTGTTTTTTAGATGATATGCGTCTTTGATCTACCGCTCCTATTTCTAATTCATAATAATTCTCTATTGGTTCAAACAATTTTAGAATGCATTTTTAGGTGTGTTTAAGCACAGTTAGTAAAATATGGTAAAATATGAGTATACAAATTAGTACTATATTTGAAAATTAATATTTAGTTACTTTTGATAATTTCAAATCTTTTAACGATTCACTTGGAAATTAATAAAACAGGTGGTCTAATTTACTATCATCTTTTATAAACAAAATGATATACTTAATAATGAAAAAACGATTTTGGGTACAAATTAGTCCTTAATTCAAAGTGTAAAGGTAAGCTGTTGAAATTGGCTTTTAAAGGCGGACGTGTTCAAGCCACATTAAAACTCTTTTTACAGGGAAAACTGTGTGGGTACAAATTTTAATGTTTCGGGTACAAATTTGTCCTATATTCGAAAATTAATAATATTTAGTTATCTTTGATAATTTCTTAGAAATTAATGAAACACGTGGTCTAATTTACTATCATCTTTTATAAACAAAATGATATTATAATGAAAAAACGCGTTTGGTTACAAATTAGTCCTAAATGCAAAGTTTAAAGGTATGCTGTTGAAATTGGATTTTTAAAGGTGGACGTGTTCAAGCCAGCACTCCCACATTAAAACTCCTTTTACAAGGAAAACTCTGTGGGTACAAATTACGTAAAGTAGGTACGATATACCCCCTTAAAAACCCGTTTAAATTACCTTCGATAAAATAGGGTCCGATGATTCGATTTCTTACAATTCCAGCCCATACATTTACCTTTTGCGGGTATTGTGTATGATGCTCACGCATCCAGTGGGGGTTTTCTGTTGCCCAGTATTTACAATTCTGACGGTTAAACTCGCCATTTAACGTGAAAGTGGCCTCATCAGAAATAATAATGTTTTGTATCAAGAGAGGGTCTCGGTGACATTTATCCATCATTATTCCGCAAAATTGGATTCTTCTATCGGGATCATCTTCGTTTAATTCATGCACAAGTTTGATTTTGTAAGGAGGCCATTTTTCAAGCTTTAATAATTTGTGTACCGTTGTTTTGCTAACACCGATATCGCGACTAACTTTACGCACAGAAGTGTGCGCGTCTTCTTCAAAGCTTAGTAAAACTTCTAATCCTGTATCAGCATTTGCAGAGGGACGACCTGATTTGCGTACATTTTCAACCGTACCAGTTTCTCGAAATTTCTTTTCAATCTTACTGACTGTTGAACGCGTTATAGGTCTTTCTGGATATTTATCATTAAACAAATTGCACACTTCTATCTGAGTTCGCGATCTGTCTCCATACCCAATCATCCTAAGTATTTCAATTTTTTGTTTTACACTTAACTCCATTTCTAATTCAATTTAAATCTAAGCACGAACACCAAAAATATTGTAGTACTAAACTGTCACTGAACATCAATAAATTACTGAACAAATAATGATATTTCACAAAAAACTAGACGACTATGTTTTTTTAAAATTGATAGGAAATAATTTCTTTCATATTCTGTCTGCTAGAGCACAAGTACCAAATAACATGTTTGGAAACAGCTCATTTTTATTAATCTAAAAATGTGACAAACTACAGGGTGTTACATTTAAACCAATTGCCGCTAGACAATAAGTATTTTTGATAATATTGTTAATTTAACTAATAGAGAATGCTACGCGTTACTTTATGAGCACACACAAAACTGTTGTATTTTTACACACAGTGTAAAGTACCGTCAACTGAGGTGAAGGTGGACAGTCGGGGTGAAGTTTGACAAGACGTAGTTTCTGATCAAATAAATTGGTGACGCAACTGACATTCGACCTTCGGCCAATTTGGCGGTGAGTATTTCATCAGTGTGAATGTAGTAAGAAAGTGTGTTACATTTGGCGCGGTTTTTTAACGGTAAGTTGATGTTTTAATTATGTAAACAATTGATTTAAAAAGTGCTATTTTGGCAATTTGGTTTTTATAACTATTGTATGTATTATACTGATGTTCCTAGAATGTCCATTTTTGGCCACAATGTAGACTACAGTATAAGTAACTAACCTTTAAAATTTTAAACTAATCTGCCACAAGTTATTGAGTCCAGTGGCGTCACAATAAAAAAGTTTCTTATTCCAGGGTACAGTTGGACACCAAGATGCCGCGTGTATATAATAGAAAAGTGGGCAAGAAACCCAACTGTAACTATTTGCTTTCTACAATAAAGAAGGCGGAGGAAGAAGTTAAATTAAAGAAACTTAGTTTTAGGGAAGCTGCGGAAAAGTATTCAATTCCGAAATCGACTTTATTTAATCACGTTAAAGGAATAAAAAATAAAAAGAAATATGGAGGTCAAACCGTACTAACTTCCGATGAAGAGACATATCTAGCAGAAGGGATAATGAGTGCCGCTAAGTGGAATTTTCCATTAACCATAAAAGACGTGAAAACTCTAGTGAAATCATATCTGGATCGGCTGGGAAAAACCATTACAATTTTCCATGATAATGTTCCTGGAGGTGAATGGGTAAAAAATTTCCTCAACAGGCGCAGAGAATTATCTGTACGGCTATGCCAGAATATGAAAAGGGCTAGAGCCCAAGTCAGCTCTGCTGTTATGATCGCATATTTTACGGAATTGCAAAAATCTATAGAAAATGTTCCTGCGGAAAATATCGTCAACTACGACGAAACCAATTTTTCCGACGACCCAGGAAAACTTAAAGTTCTCGCCAAAAGAGGAGCAAAGCACTGTGATCGCGTTATGGATAGCTCAAAAACAAGCATTTCGGTTATGATTGCTGCAGCAGCTTCCGGCTTTCTTCTTCCACCTTACGTAGTGTACAAGGCCCAACATATTTATCCGACATGGATAGAGAACGGTCCTCCTGGCACGGCTTATAACCGGAGTAAAAGTAGTTGGTTCGATCAGTTTTGTTTCGAAGACTGGTTCTATAAAATTGCTCTTCCATACTTATCAAAGCTTGAAGGCAAAAAAGTGATCATCGGTGACAATTTGTCCAGTTACATATCCGTAACGGTTATCAACAAGTGTCTTGAACATGACATCAGATTCATACTTGTAGCCACCAACTCCACTCGATGTAGCTTATTTCAAACCAATGAGGGAAGCTTGGCGATTTGTCTTAAGACAATGGAACATCAAAAATCGGGGAGTCTTTCAGAAGAGTGATTTTTCAAACTTGCTATCCCAGACTTTTCAGAGAATTGACATGCGATCTGCGAATAATGTCAAATCAGTATTTGCAGCATGTGGAATAGTTCCTTATGATCCTCAGCGAGTGTTCAAAAAACTGGCGGATTATCAAGAAGTTAATGTTGAGAAACATTGGACTGACAGTTTCGTTAGCTTTTTTAAAGAGAACCTTGCTCCTCCAACTCAAACAAGAAATCCAATAGGTAAAAAAATGGCCATTCAACCTGGCCGAAGTGTGACATTTACTGAAGACAATAGTGACATCGAACATGAAAGCGACAATGAAGAGACCCTTTCTCCTGTGATTCAAACAAGAAAGCCAAGACGTAAGAAAATGGCCATTATTGAAGATGACAGTGAAGTCGAAGAAGAAAACTACAATGAAGCTATGTCGGACCAATCTGAAATAGAAACAATAGAAGATGAATTACACGAACTATACTATGACGAGGCTGAGCCAAGTACAAGCAACCCTGCTCCAACCAATGATAAGACTGAATTAGTTCCTAGTAGCATCGGAGATTTTGAAAAAAACTAATACGGCCTGGTGAAATTTGAATCAACTGAAAGAAATCTAAATTTTGTAGGTCACGTTGAAGACCAATCGATGGTGTCAAAGGAAGATATTATTTATGTTTTACACCAACCTGTAGAATTAAGACGAAACCGTTTTCAGTTTCGAGATAATTTAACTTATGACACCATAGGTTAATGATTTTATATATTTTTTAGGTATTGTGTTCCTTTTTTTTGTTCCAGAAAATATTATATTCATTTTTTTACTGGTATTTTGTTAAATATTTTTTGTTTTTTACGTTATATTTTTTTTCTAGAAACTAGTTTAAGTTGATGTTTTGTGATTTAGGGAATAAACTGTTATTTTTTACCTACAAACGTTTTTCATTGGCCCAGCAAGGGTAAAAAATTTTTAAAAAAAAATGAGAGTTGTCCAACTACACCCAGTTCTCCCTAAAAGTTGATTTTACTTGGTTTTGAAGCCATGTCCAACTTCACCCCTTTTTCTGGGTAGAGTTGGACACTACTTAAAAAAAATATTAGCGATTCTATAATTTTTGCAAAACTCATATAAAGGGGTAAACCTAAGGCAATTTTCATAATTTGTTTCAAATCTTTTGAGGCGCTTCTAACGATGTTATCTCAAAAAAACGTTGAAATTTGTCCACCTTCACCTCAGTAACATGAAAAATATATTAAACTTTATTAATTTTCTTCTTCCAAAAATTCTATTAATCCTTCTCCCATATCATCTGCTTCACTATCGTCTTGTAAATCAATAATAAATTTATTTCCTACATTAATATGTACTTGCCCAATATTATACTCATCTTCAATTTTTATTACTTTTTTAATCTCTATTTTAATTGTGCCCCAATTAACTCGATTGTATTGAAAATACAAAAATAAGGAGGAAATGTCGCTATAGAGTGCCCATGTTGTTCAACAATACTTTCTAGGGCGTATAATTTCTTAAATTTCTTTGTCTGTCAAACGTCAATCAGTTGTTGTTTTGTATAAGAATCTTCAAAGTACAAATTATTATCCATTAAAAATTTTTGTTATTCGGTCTTCTTGTAGCTTTTATTTGGTATTTTATTGAGCTGTCGTAAATGATAAGAAGCGTTGACAAGAACTACAACACTATTTGGCTCTAAGTTTGGGATCAATGTGATTCCAAACCATGTTCTTATGATAGTCAACGTTGCAATCCTCCATTTTTTTCCACATGTTTTTAAGACATTTGTCAATTTATTTCTTATTATTTCAATCGTAGGTAACTCATTACTTTCGTAACAGGCATATATGATGGTTTTTAATAATTTTATTACAGACACATCTAAAGGTTTCACCAATCCATTATCACATCGCTTCTTGCGTTCATAAGGCCCATTATTGACTATTTTACGTATAGTTGACAGGGGAACCTCCGTTAAATCAGATATTGTTTGCATTAATTCTGTTTCTCCATCGAAACCAAAATTTTCCCGTATACACATTGAAACATTTTTACCTGTGCTTCCAATTTTAAATCCTGTTTTCAATTTGATCACAATTATTGAAATTTTCGTTGTTATTACACACAATATTTTGGACAGAACTCGATATTTCCCAAGGACGCCACATTGTCAATATTTAATTTTGAACTAAATATATATATATATATATATATATATATATATATATATATAATATATATATATATTGTATAGGATTCAATAATTATTTATTATTTGAAAAATCATTAAACATGTATACCAACTCTTTCAAAGGGTAGGGTTCAAGTGCGCCATTCAAATTTACTCTAATTATTGGTTTGTGAAATTAAAATGAACAAAATTATGATTTCAGGAATTTTTTTAAAAAAAATAGAAATTTATAAACAGAAAATGTGTACAGATATACTACAAAAAAAATTAAACTACTATTACTATTGAACAATTAAAATGTTTTTTAAATAAAGGCCTTTTTTTAATTTAGAGATCTCTAATATAATATTTTAAAATGGTACCTTTTATTTACTAGGTTTGTATCCACTTCAAACTAATCTTCATTTGGACATTTGATAAGCTGAGGACAAAGTTCTGAACAGTTTATTTCGTCTTCGCCTTTTGGACAATTAATGATTCCGTCACATTTGTCTTTATACGGGTCGAAACATCTATCTATAGAAATATTACTGCAAGGGGTAGTTGATGAATTACAAATAGCACACCCCGTGAAATCAGAATGGTCTGTACAAACGAAATCTGCTGTTCTACAAATATTTGTGGAATTGTAACAACCAGATCAATCCAAACACATAAAAACACTGGGTTATTATATTTTAAAGTTACGGAGAGTTTGTTTCTTGAAGATAGTACAACAGGTTTGGGTAGTATGTCGTTACTGCACACGTTCAATTGAATATTGTCGAAGTTTCTAATTGACAAGCACGTGGAATTTCTTGAGAAGTTCAATTTTAATATTCTTAATGTAGTTATTGTATTTTCTGGTGAAGGTATTACCCAATTACATAAACTATTACTGTTTCTGTCAGATGATATATACTGTATGCTTCCTTGTAATTCGAACGAGGTCGTTTCTCCACAATAATCCGAAAAGTTTGCGTAAATTAGCACGTTCTTCTTGACGAGATCAATTATAATACGACTTTTCACTTTGACATTTTAAAAACCAACTGACTGTTTTGATTTTTTTTTAATCTATCACGTTGCGGATTGCTATCGTATGAATTGTATAGATATTGTGTGATTAACGACGATTCACTGTTTATATTACCATGAATTTTTAAGCCGTATATGAAACATGAAAATGACATTTTTGTATTAGAAATTAGCATATAGAGATAAAGATTTTTATACATATAAATATTAACATAACTTATTTACTATTTATTAAAATTCCTGAAATCCCTTGCATAAAATAACCTAATTACTAACTATATGAAAATTTGACGCGTTTCTTTTAAATTATTTTGAATTTCATTCTAATTTCAACGGATGCTTTTGAAATTACATCATGTACTGCATTATTAATTTTAATCTCTATTGTATCTGAATCAGATTTCAATATTTTCGATTCTGATGGTTCAAAGAGTATATCGTCTGTTTCAATATCTTTGGTCAGATTTTCTTCAGTATTATAGTGAGGATTTTGTTCACTGTTTTTACTATCAGCATCTATAATTAATTTAGACATGTTTTTTTTTCTACAATTTATGAATATTCGTTAAAATGATGGCTAATAAAGTACAAGATTGAAAAAATCAATATGACTTATTTCAGTAATACTATTAATCCTTATTAAATTGAATACAACCAAATGAAAGTGCTTCAACTCCCCCCATTTATATTTTAATATATTCAAACTTATTTGATTATATTAAAATTTAAATCCTTTAATTTTTTAATAATCTCAATTCAATAAATATGTTTCTTTCTCATTTGAATGAAATATCTTACTCTAAATATTTACATAAATTTTGATTCATAATATCATCAATTTCTCCCCCCTATCCAATTTAAACTCCAAAACGTATATACATCTAACCTATTTAATTTGACTGCTGATGATACTGGAATACACTCTCAATATTAAATATCCCCCTCATTAACCCAGTATCTGGATGTGCCAGCTTATAGCTATTTTGAGCATTTTCATTTACCACTACGTATGGCCCTTCCAATGGTAATAATAACTTAGCACACATATTGTCTTTCCTTTTTGCAACTTGTAATGATTTAATTAAAACTAAATCTCCTTTCTGGAAAACCATTTTTCTTTTTCCCTTCTTGTTTGCTCTTTTAATGTATCGTTCTGCTTGTTTTTGTAATTTGTTATTCACTTTGTCAAGAATTTCCAACATATGCATGTCTCGGCTCACTATCCATTTTCTCTCTGGTAGCTGACCTGTCATTAAAAAGATAGGACATTCTCCTATAATACCATGAGGTGTGTGATTAAGGAATTTATCCACTTGTTTTAAATTATTTTCCCACTGATCATGTTGCTGATGACAAAATATTCTTAGATATTTTATTATTTCCTTAATATATCGTTCCGCAGGATTTGTTGATGGCTTTCGTACACTAATAAAATTTAATTTTATTTGAAGCTCTCGGCATATCCTTCCAAATTTGTCACTTTCAAAGTACGTCGCATGATCTAGTATGATAGTCACAGGTTTCCCGAATTCTTCTATAATCTGCCATATTTCCAACTCTTTTTTATTCTACTCCGCCTAAACAACTTACATGGAACTGGATATGATTTTACTTTAACCTTTCTCAGTATTCTTCTCCTTTATTATATCCATATTTTACTCAAGCAACCCTTAGTTACTTCGAAATTCTTTTTGTATACATCTTCAACAATTCATTTATAAATTCATAATGTTCTTCTTCACAATCTGACCAATTACCATTACTTTTCACATCTTCTATTTATTCTATCTCACGCACATAATTATTCACCATTCTAATTTCTTTTTCATACAATCCTTCATATTTCATCATCAAACTCTTCACTTTCTCTTCATATTCCTTATTTCCACTCATCAACTCCAATTCTACCATAATGCCATTCCTCTTTATATTCCATAACTTCCTATTATCCTCTTCAATTGCCAATACTTCCATATTTACCTCCTTAAATTCAATTATTTTACCATTCAATTCTATCTATCTATTCAAAATCAATTATTTCCTTATATTTCATCAATACATCAATAACTATGTCTGTTTCTAACTTCTTCATCGACTATGCTTACATATCAACTTCTGTTTCATCCTTTAATTCAATCTTTTGTATCATATATTTGCTTAGTTCATATAACTTCCGTCCGTTTGTTCCTATAAATGTAACTATTTCATCCTGTACATCTATTTTGTTGCTTAATTTCATTTCTATTTTCTTTATCATTTCTTCTATCAAAGTTTCTAAAATCTCTTCTATTCTCACAATACTTGTTGTCATAAATTTTATCTCCATTTCCATATATTCGTTTTTCACTTCTGTAACTTCTATTTTCATTTCCATAATTCATATCAACATGTCTATCATTTCTTCTATTATCAATCCATGTTTATATAATTTCTATTTAAATATATTTTTAAATATTACTTGTTAATCATAAACCTTTTATTTACACATCGTTTTTATATCCCTTCCTTACCATGTACAATTCATTTTCGTTTCTAGATTTCGTTCCTATAATCCTGTCATATAATTCAATTTTATTTTCTTTTCCTAAACTTCGTCTTATTCTCTTCTCTTATTGTTCGACTCTCTATCGGATTCCTAAATTCGATTAAATTTTCCACTATATCATTTTTAAAATCATTGTGCCATATTCGTTTCCTAGATTTCTTTAAATTTTCCACTATGTTCTTTTTAAATTCATTGCCCCATATCTCATTATCTTCATCATATATTCCTGTTTCTGTACTTTTTTCCCAGAAATGCATTACAATTTGCATCTCAAATTCTTCCGTATCATTGAACTGATTTTTTATTATTTTCTTCTCCTCCCTAATCTCAATTCCTATTATTTCATTTCCAATTATATTAATAAAAACTCTAGGATCAATTATTTTCATATTTCTATCAAATTTCACTCTTATTTCGATACTTTCTGTATAAATTAACCGTCCGGCATTTTGTTTTGTGGTTTGTTCTATTTCTTCCATAGTATCCTTCAGTTTCCTATTCATCTCCTCCAGTTCCTTATTAAACTGTTTACCCATTGTTTCATTTCGTTTAACGCATGTACCTGTTCTTTCTTCTACTAGATCTTCTAAGTCATTGATTTTTTTTTTAACTTTTTCTTGGTAGCTTTGCATTTTTTCCTCTATTGTTTGTCCTTGAAATTTAATGTATTCCAATTCTTTTGTTATATTCTCATTTTGTTTTGCAACTTCAGCCTGAATAGTTCCCGGTAAATTTTCATTTATACATTTCCCTAATCCATGAATTTCTTCCACCATATGTTTTTTATCCCTTCTCTAATTCGGATCTCATTTTCTTGTATTTCTATACGCAAATGTTTATTTTGTTCAAACGTATCTTCCTTCACCTTATCTATCTGCTTCCTAAATTCTTCATTTTCCTCCCTAAGTTTCTTAATTTCCTTCAATCCTTCCATCTTCACCTCTTCTATTTTCTTTTCCATCCTGTTCATGTTTCCATTTAAATCATTCATGTTCCCATTCATCTTGTCATGAGCATTTAATCACATACCTATCTATTTTTAAAGTTTTTAACATAAACGCCAGATTCTGGAGCTTGCTTAAATAAGTAGATACATCCGTACCTCTTGCACACTGACAACCAAAAAACTCTTGTAGTAGATTACATTTTGAATCCGCAGTATCTTGTTAAAATATAGTTTTAAGTTTTGTGTACATCTCAGCTGATGTTTTACAATGCATGATATGAACCAGGACTTTTTTATCCACAGTCGAAACCATGATTTTTTGTGCTTTAACATCTCTTTGAATCCATGGTTTTTTTATCTTTTTCTTGGGCATATTTTCCTCATCTGCTGCAATGTTAGAGTACACTCGCTTTGAAAAATATTGCCGTTTGGAAATACCACAAATCAAAGTATCTTCCTTTTCATCCATCTTCTTATTTTTTGAAAAATTTATTTACTAGGGCACACCCTTTCGTTCACTTTTACTTCACCTTTTTTTATCCCACTTTTAGGGCAATATCTGGGCCCATAACCTGATGAACAGACTTGAGGCTTTTGAAATGTGGATCTTCCGTAGACTACTAAAAATATCATGGACTCTACATATACCTAACGATGAAGTGCTTAGACGTATAGGAAGGGAAAGAGAGTTACTTACAACAATAAAACGAAGAAAGACCGCTTACCTGGGCCACATATACCGTAACAACAAGTATGATATAAAAAATGAGTGAATGAGTGAAGTCAGCTGAGTGTACCAGAGAAAAAACAATTATCAAGAAAAGACTTTTTTTATATTTTGGTACAATGATTTATTTAGCAGAGCGCTTTCAGTTTAATAACAAACCATCCTCAGTGCCCCATGGTCAGGGTGTACAACAAGTATGATATACCGAAACTAATAATAGAAGTAAAAAACGAAGGAAAACGTGGTCCTGGTCGCAGACAACATTCGTGGTTAAAAAACATACGCGACTGGACTGGTATGAACACATCATCTTTAATTCGTACCACTCAGAACCGAAATAAGTATGGCGAAATTGTCGCCAACCTTCATTAAATGGAGATGGCACCTGAAGAAGAAGAATAACCTGATAGATTCTATATTTTATTTTATGGCAGTGAACATGTTTATTTTATTTATTACACTACAACCATTTTTCTAAACCATGAGTTTTGTTTTTTTTTCTCCTTCTTCTTTTCTAAAAACTACCTAAGCACAAAGCCACTAATCCATCTTAACAAAATCTACATATCCCAAAATAGTTTTATTCCTCTGCTTTCGAGAAAAAGTGTATTGGTGAATAAAGTATGATCAATTTAAACCAAAAACCTATAAGCTCAATATCTGATAAAAAGTGTTTTTATAGGTTGATATTGTCAATTATATTTGATCTGATTAAACGGCTGCCATCTTATCAATCGCAAATGTAGGGGAGATTCACCATATGAATGGGACGTTTTTGTAAATTCGCGTAGTTTTTGCCATTTTCAAGTTTTATAAAAAACAAGCTACCCATAATTTATAGGATGGTATTGTTGATGCAGAACCCAAATGTAGAACGTTAAACAATATTTTAGCATAACAAACATATTTTCAAAACATGCTAAGTGTCCCATTCAAGGAACAGGTTCTTTGAATTGGACAAGTATAGCCCTTGATTGGGACACGTTCATCTGAATGGCACAAGTCCAACATAATCCAAATTTTCGCATGCCAAAATGCATTTTATGTTTCTAAATCTAAGTCAAACGCTAAACATACTATTCGGAAAGGATATATTGTTATATAATAATAATAATGATAAATGTCTTTATTTCTGAATACACATCATTTTATAAAGATGACAAAAAACTATCAAGAAGGGCTATTCAAAAAAGGGCGAAGTTCAGATGAGGCATACTTAACCTACATACAAACTAAATAGCCCTACCTACATTTTTTGATAGGCTTATAAACTAATGGAAAACTCTCAAAACTAAAAGAAGACTTTCAAAACAAAAGAAAATATGCAGATATAAAAATGTGTGAACAGTTAAACCTAAATATAAATAAACGGTTTTAAAGACTAAAACTAACTTTACCGCATCTGTAGAATGCCCTGAATAATAATCAATCATTAAATTTTCACTTGTACACTTCGGGGAACGTATCATGCTAACAAACCGAAATTATTCCAAAAGTAACCAAAAATTCGGTATATCTGGATTTATAGGACCCGCTGGTCAATAGGGTACATCTGTGAAACACCTTGAATGAGAGACCTTGAAAAATAACCAATTATAAAATTGGCCACTTGTATACAGTCCGGAGGCTGTATCGTAATAACAACCCGAAATTTCTCCAAAAAGGACAAAAAATGTCAGGTACCATAGCACCCGTTGTACTAGCTCTGGTTAGCTAAAAATCAATAAGGTTCGTCTATAAGACGCCCTGAATAATATTCCATCATAAAACTTGTATATACGTTGGAGGCGTATCGTGCTAACAAACTGAAAATTCTCCAAAAATGACAAAAGTTTGGTACCTCAAGTACGATAGCACTCGTTGTACTGGCTTTAATGAGCTGAATATCAATAGGGTTCATCTTTAAGACGCCCTGTATAGTATCCAATCATAAAATTGGTCACTTGTATATACTCCGGAGGCTGTATCGTGCTAAAAAAGTGAAATTTCTCCAAAAATGACAAAAATGTGGTACCTCAAGTACGATAGCACTCGCTATACCGGCTTTAATGAGCTGAATATCAATAGCGTTCATATTTAAGACGCCCTGTATAGTATCCAATCATAAAATTGGTCACTTTTGTATACTCCGGAGGCTGTATCGTGCTAACAAAGTGAAATTTCTCCAAAAATGACAAAAATGTCGTACTTCAAGTACCATAGCACTCGTTGTACTGGCTATTGTGGGCTGAAAATCAATAGGGTTCATCTGTGAGATGTCCTGAACAATATTCAATCATAAAATTGGTGACTTGTTGCACTCCGGAGGCTGTATCGTGCTAACAAGTCATGTAACAAAAAGTGGCCGACGACGACGACGACGACGACATACACACACAGGATTTTTTTTCTAAAAACCGTTTTTTCGTGTTGTTCATGATGAAAAACGTAAAAATAACCCAACTTTTTTTTCAAAATTCCAACTTATTTGTGGGTAAACCAATACTTTTCTCGCATATAGATAGGTTGGGCGGAAAAGTAATAAAACACCACAATGGATCACGTGATGTTTCCATATTCAGCTTCTAGTGTAAAGACATCGTTCCCAAAATACAAGTACGATTTCATTCGAGATGTTCTGGGAAGTTCCACAGGAGCTACTTTTTCAAGATTGTATATTTCTTTATGTCACAAATATCTTCAGTATCAGGAAAATTTTGGTTCGAATAGATGAAAATCCTACAGTAAGTTCACGTCATTTGTCATCAGCAACAGGAGTAAGTCAGTCGTCTATTATTAGAATTCTAAAAAAAAGTTCCACCCATATCACGTCACTCCTGTTCAAAATTTTCTTCCAAGAGATCTCCCACGACGGTTACAGTTCTGCCAACGTATTCTCAACAAGCATAATGATGACCGAAATTTTATTAAGAATATTATGTTCACCTATGAAGCGACTTTTACCAGACAAGAGGTATTTAATTGGCGAAACAGCCATTATTGGGAAGAAAAAAATTCGCATGCTCTGAAAGAAAGACATTCTTATTTATTTATTTTTTCAAAATACTTTTAGTGATATTTGGATAATCTGTTACTAGCTGTAAGAAATAAAATGTGGTTTATGCGGGATGGAGCTCCACCTCATTTCCCTTTAGTTGTTAGAAATCATCTAAATGATATATTTCCTCAACGATGGATTGGTAGAGGAAGTGATTTTGAATGGGCACCAAGAAGTCCTGAGTATAACCCGCTTGATTTTTATGTTTGGGGACATATTTATGAAGTCCTTAGTTTATGCCAATGAAATTAACTCGAGAGACGAACTCTGGAGGAAAATACAAAATGCGGCTAACTTTATAAGGGGATAGAATAATATGTTCTTTGAAGTTCGAAAGTCTTTTATTAAAAGAACTAGAAAATGCATATAAGTCGGAGGAGGCCACGTAGAACATTTAATTTGAGTTTGCTCTTTTTATGTTACATTGTTTTCAATTATGCTTTATCGTCGAAATAGAATCCTTAAGATACAAGTTTTTTTATTGTCCGTTATTTGAAATCCCCTTCCGATACTCTGAACTGTTCAATTGCGTTTTTCTCGAAAACGAATGAGAATATCGTGTTTGAACAAGAGTACTAATATTACGTAAAAATGATGTTTATGTTATATTGTTTATTAAAAATCACCAAAAAGTTTCGTCAAAAAAAGTTACCAGTCAATTTCATCATCAGAAATCCTTCACGAGGCTCCCCTTGTAACAAAATGTCAAATAATACATAAAATAATATTGCCTGTATAAAATTATGCCTCTGTGCCGATTTTGATTACAATCGATAAATTTACAGTGAAATTATTAGCAAAAAACGAAAAACAATTAAACTTTAACGCCCTTTATCTTTTTCCACAGCAATATTTTATTGAGGTATATTTGGTCCTATCGCCATATTTTGGTCCAAACAATCTACTCTTAGCCTATGTCCCAATAGTTATGAATCACCCTGTATACTGCTAGGCGCAAATTTGTACCTGGACAACACTTTCTTTAAATTATTTAAAAAACTGTCCGACAAATTAAATTCCTTAGCAAACTGATAAGCCAAGCTGCGAGCTTGACCTGATGTTAATCCATAACACATGCGAGACGCAGTCTTGAAATAAGTCACTAAAGAGAGTTCTTGTTCTTCTGAAAATATTTTTCTGTTTGCTATCTTAGGCGAGTGCTTATACGCTTCAATAGTTGTGTTTCTAGCAATTTTTACTGCTCTGTGCAGTAACTTTTGGGAATGCCCAATGAGCTACTTCTCTTATCGAAGTTTTGTTTAAAATCACTTCCCGCACGACAGTCTCTATTTGACATCCAGATATCCTCTTCCTTGGTCCCATTCTATATCTTCTACAAGAAAACAGTATTTTTATTTTTTTTTTCGTAATAACACCGAAAAACACAATAGGTAACCGTTGTACCTTGAATGGGACATGTCCCAATCAAGGAACCTATAACTGTCCCATTCAAGGAAACAGTTGCCAATTTGAAATTCGGTTATTTATTTCTTAACCTCAAAACACAAAACACCGATTTCTGCTTAAAATACTGTCTAAAGGTATAAAGTTTTTATCAAAAAATGTAACATTGCATCTTACTAAAGTTATTCACGAAACAAACTACGACAAAGTGGTTGTAAATAGTATATTATACACCAAGGTGGTGAAGACTATTATTATCAACCGAGCACCAAAATTATTTCGCGAGGGGCTTTGCCCCGAGCGGAATAAGGTGCGAGGTTTATAAATGTCTTCACCACCGTGGTGTATATACATTTTTTTCCACTACTAGCCAAATTTAAGACAAAAATAAAAAATAAAAAAATTTCTTATAAAAATCATGTAGGTATAATTTAATCACACAGCAATAAAATACCATTATTCCTATAGTTCATAATCACCAATATTAAGTGCAACGAATTAACGAAACCAATTATAGGATCACATCCAAAAATTTCACAAAACGTGGTTTATGTTTACTTTGAACAATTACAGCGGTAGTGCGTTCACAACACTTGTGCACAAAGTGAGCGTTTATAAAACAGTTAACATATGCTTCACCATAGAGAAAGTAATATATTATTTGTCTATGTGGGTCAAGGTTAGCTACCAGTTTCTATCAACAGAAGATTTTCAAAGTCCTTTGGTGATAATGTTGAAGGTAAAAACATTCCTCGATCCTCGTTTTTCTAAAATTAACGGAAAATAAACACATTTCAATGTCAAATTTTGATAATGTCGATCTACAAATCGTTCAAACTGATTTCTCCCTAGGCGTTTACTCCGTCGTCTGACTGACACTGACACTGTTGTCGCTCCTCACCTCACCCATGTATTATATATCTATGAGAAAAACCTTTTAGAACGTTATTATACTTGCAGGTATGTGGGCAGATCGACTCGTGACAATTTTAAGGTTATAATATTGAAGAGCTTTCTTCTTTTTCTTTAGAAATACACTAGACGAGGTTCGTAAGAAATACATATGAAATATATAAAATATTTTATGTAACAAATTTTACGTAATAAATATATATACAAAAATTTCATATTTATGTAGCAGAATGTACATCTTGAATACATATAAAATTAGATATATCCAATATATTAAATATTTTATAATATAAATATTGAGAATATATAACAAAATTTATAAGGATTTTGTTACATAAATACTACATAAAAAATATATGAACGTTTTATATAAAAATAATTCCTCCCCTGTTATGTATTTTTATGTAACATATACATTTGTGTTTGCTGGGTAGTCAAAAAAATTAGAATAAAAATACTAATCATAATAAAAATACTAATAATAATAATACAAATTTAACTTCTGAACCCTTTATAACGATTCGATATATAGAATAAATACACCGAAATGACAAGTGAAAAGTGATTAACCAAAACTTACCAGAATACAACTACGGTTGCTCTGGTGACAGATAACTCACCGAAGTTTCAGGAAATGGTCACCGCGTTTTCAGTATATTGATATATACGGACCGCTAATTTACTAACCACAGTAACCAAGAGTATATACGGACCGCATGCCAGAATACAACTATATCGAATCGTTATAAAAGGTCCAGAAGTTAAATTTTTATTATGATTAATATTTTTATTATAATTTTTTTGACTAGTGACAAGTATATATGAAGCAGGTTACTTGAAATGAAAGTAACCCAAAGTAACCGCTCTGAAATTATCGGCGATATACGGACCGTATGCATGGTGTGGTTGCTCTGGTAACAGAAAGCTCACCAAAGTTTCAGGAAGTAGTAACCGCGTTTTCAGGATATTGATATATACGGACCGCCCATTTACTAACCACAGTAACCAAGAGTATATACGGACCGCATGCCTGGTTTGTATATCAAAAATAATTTTCAGTTTACACGATTATTTAATTTTTTGTAGTAAGTACCTTTACTAAAAACTGCAGTATATATGTGTTGAAAATAATTGTCTAAATAGGTACTGTAATGGCAAATAATGTTCCAACCATCTAAAATTTGACGTTTTCCTACATCTGAGGCCGCACCTGTTCATTTATAAAGTAACTACCATTTTTACCGATCGATTTGACTGTCTGCATTGACAAATGACATTCGTAACGTCCAAATTTCACGTTTCTGTCAAATCTAGTTTTTAACTTTATGAGTGTATGTATAATAAATTAAGACATGTACATATCTAAGCTATAAAAAACATTTTTAATACTTATTTGATTGTGATGTTTTCAAGTGCTTACGTGCAAGTTAATTAGCAGAAGATGGCGGAATCAGTCACATTTCAAGAACAACAAGAGGGTACATCTTCCACTACTGTCACTGTACTCGAGAATGACGAAAGAGAACAGGTACGTAAATAGTAAAGTTACTAAAGTTTAATACGCATCGCGCTGCTAGAGAGTTGAAATGTTTCTCCCTACTTTTCGTATTCTGAAACCATATAACAAACAAATAAACTCACTCAGAAAAATATCCATAAGTAGTTCAAATTTAAGTGAATCGCCTTTAGATGGTATTAGGGTAATAGATTTAACCAGAATTATAGCCGGTCCGTTTTGTACTATGGTACTTAGTGATTTGGGTGCCGAAGTGATAAAAGTTGAACAACCAAATCATGGTGATGAATCCAGAAAATGGGGACCTTTTATCAACAACACTCGTGAATCTTGTTATTTCGTTTCGATTAATCGTAATAAAAAAAGTATGTGTGTGGACTTGAAGCACCCAGAAGGTAAAAATATTTTGTTGGAATTGGCCAGAAAAAGCGATGTTCTAATAGAAAATTACGTTCCTGGTAAACTGGATAAGCTGCAGTTGGGTTATGAAGATTTTAAAAAAGTGGCTCCACACCTTATTTATTGTTCAATTACGGGCTTTGGACCAAAAGGACCATATCGAGATAGACCAGGATATGATGTCATTGCATCTTCTATTGGTGGTCTAATTCATTCAACTGGAGCTCTCAATGGAGAACCAGTTAAAGTTGCTGTTCCTATTACAGATATTACTACTGGTGGGTATTATAGTTTAGTGATGTTATACAATCTATTTTATTATTTAATTTTAAATTGCCTAATTACTTATGTGGAATTTTTTTTTCTATTTTTCAATGGCAAACAACTAATAGTAACCTACACACCTCATCATTTTTCCTGTGAAATATAATTTGTTTTCAATAAAATATATACATAAACAAAACCGGGGCGATTGACACCCCATATCTTGACAAGGATATTTTTAAATAAATGTTTTCCCATTACAGTTATTATTTTTCTTAATAAACTTGGTAGCAATCGAAAGCAAAAAGCATGTATAGAGAATGCCACTGTGTGACTGACTACAATTTTTGTGGCAATAATACCGGCCAATCAGATGTAAACGGGTTAATTTGTATTAGTAATTTTCCCTCATTCTTTCTGCAAAAAAATCATATATGTAAATATAGATAATGTTATTGTGAATCATGCAGTAGAGAAAGCTGGACGATAACAGCTAGAGAGTTACATATAATTTTTTATTGCTTTTCAACACCTTCAATTAAAGATTCAGAATGACAAAATCGACAAGAGTTTGATGTTTTGGCTGTTATCGTTCATCCTTCTCTACTGCACAAAATGACTTTAAGTAACATTAGACTTCCCACGATTTGTTAGGACCATAAGATTTTGACATAGGAAATCAGAAAATCCTAAATATTTGCTTCCCAACAAAAAGAGAACATAATGAAATTTTGTATGGACGTGAAGTAGGTAAATTATTTCTGAAAATAGTGCCATAAAATAATCACTGTTTAATAGCAAATAGGTTTTAAAATTAAGAAAATGAATTTTAAAAAACAGCCTGTGATTGATGAGAATTGCAATCGGAGTTGGTTATAGCGCAGTGGTAAAATAATTTTATTAGTTATTAACACTAAAAAACAATAAAATAAATTAAGCATGTGATCACAGTAACCAGATTTAATTAAATTCACTTAAAAAATAAAGAGTAATGTTTAAACAAATCACCATATTCTGCTAATCAAAAACCAAGAATATCATAAAAATTTCGCATATTCTTCAATTATTTTCGGCTTGAAAGAATCAATATTGGGGTGTCTTGTTTTTTAAATTTTGGATTTTAATGTCACCATAAAAAAGTCATTTGGTGTCACATCCAGTGATCTAGCTGGCCAATGCATTTGTCTAGTATGTCCTATACCTACAACAATTACCAAAAGAATTATTCAAGTGTAACTTTATTGCATTGGAAGAATGAGCTGGACATCATTCCTGCTGAAAACAAATAATATTCTCGCCAGCAACATTTTCAACTGCAGGCTCAGTATTATTTTCTAATAATTCCAAATATTTTTCTCCATTAAGATTTCCCCTGATGAAGAATGGAATTAGGTACCATTATCTCATTCCAGACAATAACAATTTCACTACCTTAGAAACTATTATTAGTTCTTAAATGGCGCTTTTCTTGGTGCTAATTTCAAAAATTTTGCGCATTTGGTTCCACATTTATGCTGAATATCGGAAAAACATATATTCTTAATAAAATTTCAGTCTCTGTGAACATGGTTCAAAATAGCTTCACAAAAAGCCATTTGGTTGAATTTATCTTTCTCAAAAGTTTCTTGATGTACTCAAAATTAATTTGTGTTTTTTTCATAGGTATTTTAAGGACACTTGTATGGTGAATACCCAAATCGGAACTAAGTTGCATTAAACTAATAGTGGGGTCATAATACACCAACTTATCCTTTGGTTCCTAAGATGTTTCTTTATACAAGATTTGCTTGGAACAAACACCCAGCATTATTTGTTTTTATTTTGAATAACTCTTTTTATATTTGTTGCTGTTGCTGGTTGATCAGGATATAAACCGGCGAATGTATCTCGAACTTCATTGATTCTATTGCTTGTATAGTACAACTTTAAAAATAAGTTTTTGTCACTAATCCAATACACTGAAGCCATTGCGCAAATTTTTTTTATTATAACGGCTAATGATTTCAATGGTTGCAATGCTATAACATAAAAAAAATCAAAATGGCCATGAAATATAAAAAATCACATTGATAATCTAACTGTCATTATAAATATGTCATATTAAACTTATTTAATCTTTTTCTAATTTTAATAACTCATAAAAAATTATTTTATCAATAGGAACTGAAGAAATAAAAAATATTTCACTGGTTTTGAACCAGAACCTTCTGTATCAAAACCCAGTGCTCCTATCATGTGCTATAACCAACTCCGATTGCAATTTTTAAATCCAAGTACATCAATTGCAGGCTCTTTTTACTTTTTCGCTCCACCTATCTAATATGCGAGAAAAGTATTGGATTACCCCAAAAAATGTTGGAATTCCGAAAGTTTTTTTAGTTATTTTTACGTTTTTCATCAGGAGCAACACGAAAAAACAGTTTTTAGAAAAAAAATCCTGTGATTATGTCTTTGTCGTCGGCCAATTTTCGTTACATCTCTTGTTAGCATGATACAGCCATCGGAGTGCAACAAGTCACCCTATAGATTTTCAGCTCACCAGAGCCAGAACAACAGGTGCTATAGTACTTTAAGTACGTCATTTTTAAAGAAAATTCAGTTTGTTACCACAATACAGCCTTTGGAGTCCAATAAGTCACCAATTTTATGATTGAATATTATTCAGGACATGTCATGGGTGAACCCTATTGATTTTCAGCTCACCAAAGCCAGAACAAAGCAGGTACTATAGTATTTTAAGTACGACATTTTTGGAGAAATTTCAGTGTGTTAGCATGATACAGCCTCCGGAGTATATACAAGTGACAAATTTTTTGATTGAATATTATTCAGGGCGTCTCAAAGATGAACCCTATTGATTTCCAGCACACTTAAGCCAGTACAACAGGTGCTATGGTACTTGTAGTACCAAGTTTTTGTCATTTTTGGAGAATTTTCAATTTGTTAGCACGATACAGCCGCCAGAGTGTATACAAGTGACCAATTTTACTATTGAATATTGTTCAGGGCGCCTAATGGATGAACCTTACTGATTTTTAGCTCACCAGACTTAGTACAACGGGTGCTAATGTGCCTGAAGTGTCACATTTTTGGTCCTTTTTGGAGAAATTTCGGGTTGTTAGCATGATACAGCCTCCAGAGTGTATACATGTGACCAATTTTATAAATAGATATTTTTCAATGTCTCATAGATATACTAAGCTAATGAAAAGATACTCTTGTTGGAATTTGATAGAATAAAACATGTGGCATTTTATTTATGAACTTCGCACCGATATGCGCATTCACCATTTTTATGAGGATATCCGAAATAACGAGTTATAAGTAATTATTGATACCATGTCCTTTATTCACCTACTGTAGTAGAAATGAACAACTTAGCAATGATTGATAATAAAAATATCGGCAACTCATTCCATTGGAATTACATCCGAATGCAAAGATCAGTTGCTTGGAATCAAAATTACAAGTTATTAAACCATTAAAAAAACGTCAAAAATACATGTTATAAAACATTAGACTAAAACTAATCCCTAACCAATAATCATCCCACTTCCACACACTTTCTAAGTCTGTGAAGCTTATTTCTTAGCACTTGAAAGAGCAAGCCCATATCATGTCTAATAGAATTTCAGTGTAACACAATTATGTCTTATTGTCTTGTTTGTACAGATGTTGCGTACACTTTATTTTTGAGATGACCCCAAATAAGGAAAAAGCATAGATTTATAGTAAATGTTTGGCAGGAATAGTTGGCAATCATTTGATAGGGCCATACTTTATTGACAGTACTTTCACTTCACAGAAATATTTGGATTTTTTGCCAAACAAGTTTTGGAACCTGTTTGATGAAGTACCACTACAAACTCGTAGGAATTCATGCATTATGGGCCCCTCCTCATTTAATTTTAGATATAAATTTGAACATAAGGTTTCCTAATAGATGGATTGGTCAGGGAGGTTCTTTTCAGTAGCCACGTCAATGCTATGGATTTCTTTTTCTGGGGTCATCTTAAAAATAAAGTGTACACAACACCTGTGCAAACAAGGTAAGATTTAATAGACAGAATTGTGTTACACTGCAATTCTATTAGACATGATATGGGCTTGCTCTTTCAAGTGCAAATAAACAACCTCCGTATACTTAGAAAGTGGGAAGAGCTCATATTGAACATTTATTAGATTCACGTTAGTAGTTTTTTGTTGATTACGGATTAGTTTTAGTCTAATGTTTTATAACTTGTATTTTTGACGTTTTCTTAACGGTTTAATAACTTTTTTGTTTCTAATTTTGATTCAAAGCAAGTAATTAATTCTTTGCATACCTATTTAATGTCCATGGAATGAATTGTCAATATTTTTATTATTGACTATTGCTAAGTTATTCATTTCTACTACAGTAGGCGAATCTTGGACATTCTATCAAAAAATGTCTAGGAAAAAATTACTTTTAACTCGTTACGTAGGATATCCCCATGAAATAGTGAATTCTCAAATAGGTATGAAGTGCATAACTAAAATGGTAAAAATATCAGCCCAACCGCTTATTTTATCAAATTCCAACGAGAGCTTAATATACATTTTCGATGTATTTTCATTTAGGGTGTCAACCCCACAAAATATTTGGATCGCTAACCATTATGAATAGTCTGTCTCTGGCTTTAAGGCACTACTGTAAATCTGTTTACCTTACCAAAATAAATGTACACATACTTTATAAAT
Source organism: Galeruca laticollis (assembly GCA_963921935.1). Taxonomy (NCBI): domain Eukaryota; kingdom Metazoa; phylum Arthropoda; class Insecta; order Coleoptera; family Chrysomelidae; genus Galeruca; species Galeruca laticollis. Next base: position 162,505,765 of record OY998177.1, on the reverse strand, counting down.
ATGTTGAAAATTTTATAAAGATCAAATGAGCAGTATGAAAATGAGGGCATGTATTGAAAAAGTTTATATAAAGTACTAACATTATTTTCGCTCACACTAACCCTCCCAACAGTAGTCCCGGGACTCCCTGTATAGGATTTCTTTAGAAAAAGAATGAGTGAAAATTACTAATACCAATTAACCCATTTACACCTGATTGTAGGTAATTATTGCCAAAAAGAAGGTAGTCAAACACTCTGACATTTTCTATATGCTTCCAGCTTTCAATTGCTATCAAATTTATTGAGAAAAAGATTGACCAACAGTGGGAAAAACATGTTATCAAAAATATCCAGGAGTGCCAAATCACATTTATCTATATATATATATATATATATATATATATATATATATTTTATTGAAAAAAAAATATTTCACTAGGACAAGGGATGGGGGGTGTAGGTTTAGGTCTGGATGTTAGACTATTATAGTCACAATCTTACTACAATTAGTTAGATACATTTTTTGTTTTGCAAACTGGAAAATAAAATATAAATACCAGTCAGAGCATATTCAACTTACATTTAAAAAGTTTTCATCGTAAACCTATTATTTAAATGTTAATATAAATTAATTAAAATAAAACAGGTGAAAATTAACTTTTCAACTGATAGTATATTATCTTATACTGGTTACTCTTATTCAATAATAAGTGAAACAAAGATATATTATATTTAAAACTTTTTAAACATAACATATATTATACCTGTTTGCTGACACTAATTTTAAACTGTTTAGAACTGATAAGGTACATATATACAAATAATTTTGCATTCTACATCATATATGGTAATCATTAACTATATTCTATAGCACTCATTTTAAATATCTGCAGTACTTTTCATATATCAGTCAATTATCATGAAATGAATATCCAACTAGACAATAACAGTAAAATTGCTTACACTGAGTAGGAAGCAATTGAAACTAATGATCGGAATGATGCACAATCAGAGCTTCTTTTTTATGAATTGAAATTGTATAATGCAGAATATGCAATAAAGTACCAGACACATGTGAGGTATTGTAATCCAAAAGGCACCCGCTTTTAAAGCTTGGGTTACTCATTGGTCTATCTGTATTATTTTGGTAGGGACCTACTATTTCATTGACCCAACCCGGTACTTTTTCTATACTGCAGTATCTTCTACTGAAATTAGAATCTAATGCATGCGATACTTCTAGTGTAAGGACACAGTTAGTGAACCAGATATGTATAATACTCATCTTACATAAAAAATTGTGCAAGATATCAATCTACTCAACTGGGCGGTATGTCCTATACTTGCAGATATAGCCATGTTATTCATTCCAGTATAGTTGTGAACTAATCATTTTTGAAATACTCAACAAACACATGTGAAGTAGGGACACTCCATCTGCACTTTGATAAACATTATAATTTATGGTTTTCAAGATCACTGATTAAAGATGTGATATTTTAAAAGACTTCAAAATTATCAGCATATACCAAAAACACACTTACATATATACATTTCCTGCATTATGACCAGTTGCACTTCTACCTGGTCCATAGATTGGAATCATCACGTTTTTTAAACCGGACTCTCGATAAACAAAATGTATACTGGAGAAGCCTTGATTTAAATCTTTGGTTTATCAGTGTTAATCCATTTACTACATAATTGTTCATTTCGTTCTAATTAAAATCTGACATTTCTAAGGTGGAACTAACTGAAAACAAATATGACTTATACTTTTTTATTCATTATTAATATTACTAGAAAGATAACAGTAAGTGAGAGAAGTTAGAAAAATATATTTTTATTAATGTTAATATATTATTTTAGAGTACACTTCATTGCTCTTGGTGTGTACTTGTAATAATAGACCTGTATCTAGGAGAATCGGCTGTACATTGAGAACTAAGCAAATGTGGTTATTCAAACAGCAAAAATGTTCCTTATATTATGTATTCAATAAAATCATTCAGAACGTCAATCCGTTTTGTTAAATATAATACATATAGTAAGATCAGAGTGATTAATTGAATTGTAAAATTTAGGGAATAATTATAACATGTCATATTCGAAATTATCAATTGATGCAGTCGCCCAATATTCCTTAGGATCCTTCTTTTCAAGCTACTATCAAGGATGGAAAACTATTGTACTTGGTTACTTGTGCGTTTTATAAAGTTGATTCACTGTAAGCCTAATGTATCATTTATAGTGCAAACCTAAAATTCCATTTGCATTGTAAAATCCAAGACAGATTCTTCATTTCATCCCTTGTAATTGTAAAATATCAAAACACACTTGAGATGAACTTACAAAATGCAGAACTCCAAGCAAACAAAATGATACATGACCCTCAAACATCAATTCCTTTAAGGGGGCTTTTTAAATGATTAATTGTGTGTACCTTATTGACTGCATCGATTTTCAATCCTTAATTTAGTGATTCATAAAGTACAAAGATTATTTCACTGTTTTAGAATCAAATCTCATCAGCCATCTAAAAACTAAATCAACAAAATTGCATTGAAGTATTAGAACTCTTTCTTGCATAATTCTCTTCTCCTTCCCATTTCCTTTTACATTTCCAGGTGTCGGATTCTTGCGTAACTCAGAATCTGTTAATTTTGTTGTTATACATTTTCAAATTATATACAGTGTTGGGAACATTACGAGGGAATATACGTTTTACCTTCAATGTGTTAGAAAGAGACAAAATACATATAAATTCAGTGTATCATTCTTTTTCTCTAACAGGATATCATAAAGATGTTAATGTTAGAAATACAGATGTGTAATGTGAACAGTTTAGTTTATTATTTGAGAAATAATAAGATTGTATGTACTATACTGATAGCTTAATGCAATGAACAATAAAAAATCAACATTACTTTCGTTTATCCCTTCATGATTAATTTACAAAGAAATAATTCAGTAGTAGTAAAATTCACCATATTAGTTCGGTTATTATTGGAATAAATAACTGTAACATGTGAAATAAAATTTGTATTAATAATAATATGTGTTTCCAAATATCTCAATTCTCATTTTTCGCTAACAGGATCTCATAAAGTGAAAAATACATGCCCAGAACGCCAGCGTTTTACATATTCTTTTAGCTACTAACAGTATTGCCAATTTTCATTGTATATTTATATTAATTGTAAAATGCATTGTTCTAACACGAGAACAAATAATAAGAAGATTTTAATTATGACAATTCAAGAGGTTGTAACAGATCAAGATATAATTAATTCTATCTATTCGTTAAATATTTTATTGTAATGCTGGAAATTGTTCTAGTTTTCAGTTTGAAAGCGGTTAAAACCTTTACTTTTTTTCAGATCTGGCAACGTGAAATTGGTCTCGAAACATCTGCTGTGTTTCGAATGTTAGTAAAAAAAAATTGGTATCTTTATCGTTTGTATACAAATCAAAACGAATTCTCTGTGTAAACACACACACACACACAGTACAAATTAAAAAAAACTAAAATCGAATTCTAATGCCTACGATTTTTAAATAAAAGTAATATTATGATATGTAATTAATTAAAAAATAAAACTTAATTCTTCAATGAGCTTAAATCAAATGTTCGAATATACCCGCATTTTGAGCTAAGCTGTAACCGAGATGGTTATAAAATTCTTGACTAACACGTATGAGCCTTTCAGGTGTTATTTGCATACAAATTTGCAAAATTTGTTCCCTTAGTTCATTTAGAGAAGAGGCTCTGTTTTCTTGAAACCCATAAATTCTCGATTTTATATAACCCCAGAAAAAGAAATCGTTGGGAGCCAGATCTGGAGATCTCACAGGCCATCTTATGTTACCATTCGTGGAGATCAATTATCTGATTGGGAATTTGTGTATTTAGAAAATTTATTGCTAGTCGATAATTATGTGATGCACAACCGTCATGTTGGTACCAGGTATCATTGAAGTTGACACCTAATTGTATAAGGGCAGGAGTAATTTCATTTTCCAGCATGTCCAAATATTTTTATCCGGTTAAATTGCCGTCAATAAAAAATGGTCCAATTAAATGTTCACCTAATATTCCAGCCCAAACATTTAACTTTTGGAGATATTGAGTCCTATTATTGTAATGTTTGTGTAAATTTGTCCTTGACCAATATCGAATAGCGGATGAATTATGTGCACCGTGTATGGGAAAAGTCGATTCATATGTGAACAAAATATTATTCGAAAAGTTTGCGTCCAATTTTATTCTTTCCATAACTATTTCACAAAATTCCATGCTACGAAATTGATCGTCTGGAAAAATTTCATGGCTCTTTTTCAGTTTGAAACTACGATAACCATGTTTTTTAATACAGTCCGAATGGTTTTCGGATCAACATCAAAATCCTTTGCTAAATGAGTGAACGATTGTAGGGGATTATTTTCCACACTGGCACAAATTAAAATATCTCTTTCTTCTTTTTCGGGTTTTGTTTGACGATTTTGTGTACGCGGTCCATGTTTAGTAGGATTGACACATCCATGCTCTTCAAAATTTTTTATAACCGTTCTCACTTGTTTTTTGATAATTGGTTGGGCATTTTCGAATGCCACAATAAACAAATTTTCTGCCATTTCTCGATATGAATGACCCTGGTAGTACCATTTTACAATTTGCACTCTATGGTGTACTCTTGCATACTCATTTTAATAAGATTTGCAAAAGATCGTTACTCATTCGCAAACAAACGTTTAGTGAAGTACCCAGATTGTACAGTTGAACATCTTCAAGAGGCGCACGCGCGATTCGTATTCGTCTGGTGTAATAATCTACGCTGGCTTTTAATTCTCTGTCTCATGATTGTCCTTGTCCAACACACTAGTAACGCCATGTGACCATGATAATTTCTCTTTGGTCGTTAGAGGATATCGTTTTACGTTGAAATTAAATGTGACTGATTTCTGTCATAAATAAGAAGGAATTTTTGAAAGGCACTCTACAATCTAACACGTGGATTGAAAATGAAGAGAGGGGACAGATAAAAGTAGAAGAATTTGAGCTGTAAGCGAAATCGTTTTATCAGGAGTGTAGGAAACAGAGGCGGTTTACATTGAGATATTTTTAAATTTTTAAAACCAGAAGCAGTTGAACAAATGTTAGCATACGACTTATTTCTCATTTTATGATATCCTGTTAAAGAAAATGGTGATACACTGAATACGCTTGTTTTATTACAACATGTTGTCGCTTTTGGACTCTGTATTGTTGCCATAGATTATTCCTTATGATGTTAATGAAAGTTACTATGCTTACATTCATTAATTGTACCCTCAATATCGACGAATGTAATTTTTTTAGCTATCTTTAGTGGTACTTATTTCAAATACCTATTAGGTAGGTTTTAATTTATTGTTCAAATCATATTAGCGTGTACTACCCGAACTGATATAGTGAATTAGTTTCTTACTACTGAATTATTTCTTTGTAAATTAATCATGAAGGGATAAACGAAAGTGTGTGATTTTTTTATTGTTCATTGCATTAAGCTATCAGTATAGTACAATCCAGTTATTTCAACTTAAGAAAATCCGTTGAATTTGAATAAAAAAAACTGTTTAACGGTTAAACGAACTTTTTTGGAATGTTAATTTACGCATTTATGTTTAAGTTATCAAAAAACTTAAACTAATATAGGTATTTCATTTTTCAAATTAAAATATGAATCGTTTAGTAATATAGCCAAAATAATTTAACTTTTCTATTTTCTCATTGTATCGATCAATTTGCTATTATAGCAATATTAGCAATAATTGTTGATATAGTAACAACAAAAAATCGTTTAACAGCATATGTCGTTATGACTTAATTATCGAATTGTGCAGATTAACTGAGATTTAAAAATAATGGAATGGTTAAGAAAATTCTTACTTCGATTAAAGTTGAAACGAGAAAAATACTGTTTTATTTTGACTTATATCTGTTGTCATAAGGAAATATGAATATTTCACAGGACAAAAAAATTACCAAGATTATTGGGATTGTATTATAAATTATGATTTATTTATACATTCTTGGATGCCAAATTTAAAGCTATTTTTTCGACTTTTTCATGACTGGCAAACAAACACCACATTTTGAAATTTTTTTCTTCTTTGTCGTACTGAACAACCTATTTTTTTATTGTGTGGAATATTAATATTTTGCGAAGAAGCAGAATTAACAAGGTGGTGTTTAGACACTAGTGCTGCAATTGGTGGTATTGGGGCAATAGCTTTATCTACAATCTCAAGTTCCTCCAATGAAGTTGTAGCCTCAAGAATTTACAAAAACTTTATTTTAATTCCATTTTTTTTCTCTTCAAATTCAAATAATTTGAACTATTCTTTTTACATAATTCTTTGAGAATGCAGTCCTCTTTAATGAAATTTTCTTGGACTACGTGCATATGAAGACTATTTTCGTCATCTAAAAAAATAACATGAGAAGTCATAAAAACTATGAAAAAAGGAAAATACGTAGATTAAATTGCACTCTGCACAAAAGTCCCAATAAGCGGCGTAGATATTTTTTTCTGGAGTGTAATCGAACCTTTACATCTTTTTAGATTTCCTAATAAATTTTTAGTCAATTTATCACTATTTATAATTTTTTAAGTTAAACTCCCATCTCTGTATGGGAAAATGTCACAATTTTGAATTGTCTTAAGATTTATAATTGGAGAGGTAGCGATTTGTTGCACTCCTTGCATTCAGAATTCATAATCAATAGAGAAAATAGTTTGGCAACAAAAACTGAATAAAATAGTACACAATAATCAAGGAACGTAAATAAAATTTACATATAATCTTGCACAATGATAAACATTTCTATTCTACATTCCGCCAAACCTTACAAAATTATTTAAAAGTCCGGTACCATTGTTGCCAATGCCAGTATAGTAAAACTTAAAATACCTCAGAATAGCAAAATTTTTACAAATCAAAAATATTCGGAGATATTTGAAAAAGTATAAAATGAATAAATTAGAGAATCGAGTATAGTTAGAAAAGTTTTAAAATTGCCAATAACTACTTTTTTATTATTGTAAAAATTATTTTCTGTCACCTTAAAATAATCTTCCATCAGATAATGATTTCGATTTGGAAATGCTGCTTCAATCGTCGACAATGTTATTCTTGTTAATTTCCATTAGTTAGGATCATCCGTGACCCTACAACTCACTAGGTGGTAGTCTTCTCGAAGGCGGTGCCTGGCAGACACCCTATTAGAAATACAGTAAAAGCACGTTTTCCACTTTATGATATCCTGTTATTTTGTCTCTTTCTAACACATTGAAGGCAAAACGTATGTTCCCTCGTAATGTTCCCAACACTGTATAGCTTTTAAATGAAAATAGAACATAGAAAGCAACATTTAAAAAAAATAAACAAGTAAATACATACTTTCAGACTGAGTTGTCAGTCCAATAAAAACACTAATAATTATACATAAGTTTTCTCCTATTTCTATGTATATGCTCCTAATATCCTAGATTACCAAGGTAGAAGTGCTGAACACTCGCTCTACCGATGTGAAGAAGCAAATGAGCACAAAAACTATTTTGTGATATTCGGCTCACCCCCTTTGGGAAAACGACCAATGTAATCCATTCCGTTTTTCAATATTCCATTCATGAACGTGCTATGTTCAAATGGCTACACTCCTGCAGACATTAAATTTGATTCATTAATTATTTTTAAAGCCCAATTCATTTCTTCTGGTGTTAACTTACTTTTGTAAAGATAATTCTACTGCAACCTCACTTTACAGCATCTAATGTAGTCAAAAATACTCAACTAAAGATAGACGAACCAAGTCATTCATAAATCCATAGTAAACACTATCAATCATTAAGTTTGGGAAGAAAGTCATTTATACTTACTTGGCAATGCTGTACTAGACTCCACCTCAATCTTTTCTCGCTTGCTTGGCCTTGAATATTTGGTTGCAATGAGTGGCTCGTTATTAATATACAGGGTGCCTCGTAAGGTTTTGGCTAGTATATATCTCTAAAACTATTTGAACTACAATATTGATATTTGGCAGTTATAAACTGTAGGTAACATATGGTAAAGGCACAAGTAACTGCCATTATTAGCAAGCATTTACATTAAGTAAATTGTAAAAAATATAAAACATGACTTTTCTTTTGTTTACATAAAATCATAGTATGTAGTAATGATTATCTGAGATATATTAGTTGTAATGCCTTACAAAACATGTGAATTATTCTTTAATATGAAATATTATTTCATGTTAGTCAGAAGTACTAGTAATTGCCACAATCATATTTTAGAAAATCCAGTGGTTGCCACTGTAATTGGCCAGTAATTGCCAATGCCAAGTTTGGCATGTGCAGGCCAAAAGAACGGGAAAAAGGACATTGTAAATTGTATCTAATACACTTGTATTTTTTAAAGTGTAACAAAAAAGTTATTACCTAAGTATAATAAAAAAAATTAAACCTATAAATCAACTTAGATATGAATTGTAGTTAACCATCAACAAAAACATCTTTTTTAAATTTGTATTTGAGACTATCGCCTGAATTAATTATTGTTGGAAATGTACTTTCTCTATAATTTGATTCAGACTGATAACACTCGTATCAACTTCATTTAATTTAAACATTCCCATCATCACATTTCTTTAAACCAACCACTTCTGCTCCACTGTTGGGTAGAAGGGGTTGAATTACGCACACATACCTATGTTCCCTTTTTTTCCTGGAAAGATCACTGATATATAATCATTTTCCTTGTACATAATAGGTTTTCCAACTGATTCTTCTGAAATGTCTGAGAGTACATCATTATCACTCCCAGAAGCTTCCCATTCTTTACGTGTACTAGAATCGGATGTGCTGTCGTTTCTTGACTTTGCTCTTTGCTGTTTACTTATTTTTTTAATTTTATTTAAAGTCTGCTGTTTATTTTCTATTTCTTGGAGTTTCATTTGCGTTTTCTCCTCTCTTATTCTTTTTCGCTCTTCTTACGCTTTCTCTCCATTTTCCTTTTTTTCTTCCTTTTGTACCATAAACTTTTTCCACTTTTTGGACATCACTACAGATAGAATTTTCTCCAAGCTTCTCCGTCTCTTTGTCTTTTTTTTGACTTCTGGCCATATTAGTGCTCTTTTAAATGGAGTTCGGTTATTACAAGATTGCACTTGTAATAACCGAAAATATCAATCAAATTATTTGTAATATTCTTTGGGGGGGGGGAGGGTTAATTTCTTTGGAAAGTTCTGAAGTACTTGTCGGCGCGGTTAACTTGCTTTCATCCGTTTCTAAAGATCCATTCTGATAGTCAAGCAGCTATCAAAGCATTGAGCTCCCATGTCATTGATTCAAAGTTGGCATGGGAGTGCCGAAAAAAACTTGATGAATTCGGCAAGAATAACAAGGTCTCTTTAGTCTGGGTTCCTGGTCACTCGGGAATCACGGGAAATGAAGAGGCCAATACACTTGCCAGGAAAGGAGCACAAATGCCCTTTATTGGCCCGGGGCCTTTCTGTGGTGTATCAAAATGCTCCTACAAGAAAGAGTTTCGGAAGAAAGAGGAAACCGAAAGAGAAGCACTCTGGCGGTGCCTTCCCGAGTTGGAACATTCCAAAAAGTTCCTGGGGAACTTTGACACTGCTAGGTCCAAAAAATATTTGGACCTTAGTAAAGATAAGCTACATCACGGGCTTTCTTACAGGACACTGCCGCCTTAGGAAGCACTTAATGAGAATAGGTCTAGCAGAGATTGACGAGTGTAGATTCTGTGGGGAGGAGGATGAAACTCCTGATCACCTAGTTCTGGAATGCCTCGCCATTGCAAGCCAACACAAGAAATGCTTTGGACAAGAAACTTGTAAGAGTGAGGACCTAACCTTGCTGAAGCTGTCCCAAATACTAGAGTTCATTAGAACCTTGGAACTGGAAGGCGAGTTGTAGTAGTAGCGACAACAGCTCTGATAGGGGGGGCACAATAAACCTTTGGTTTCAGTGCACAGTAACCCCGTTAAAATCTAATCTAATCTAAAGTACTAGACAAATTCTGACGACTTGTTGAAGCAACAGGAATATTTTCAGTGACTTCTATACTTTCTATTGTGACTCTTGGGAGGATCTTATATATTAAAAAAAAATTATGAAAACTGAAGTCTGGCCGTTCTATCCGGCCAATTTCCTTCATTTTTGTTAAATGAAAGGTATTTAGACACAGATATGTCATCAATCATTGAAATTTACTCAACTCCCACCTTACTCGAGTTATACTCAAACGCGATTCTTCTCTGTACATTTCTTATGGGACACATTCACTCAAGCAATTCGAATTCTCATAGCTCCTCTTCTAATGAATGGATCTTGATCGTTTCACTCTCAGAACACTCAGTGGATCAAGCTCTTTCTTTTGAGCTATTAACTGCTTAAATTCGTTGAGTTTGAGGGAAGTTATGTGTGTACAATCAACTTTACATTCAATTTTTTCAAGATTTTCCTTCACTCAAACCTCTATAACTAGAGTTCTAATTAACGTAGGCTGTTGACACAAGTCTAAGAACATTCAGTGGATCAAGCCCTTTCTTTTGAGCTATTAATTGTTTAAATTCATTGAGTTTGAGGAAAGTTATGTGTTCACAATCAACTATACTTCCAATTTTTTCCAAATACTGCCGCCGACGCACAGCTCATATTGTCTGGAAGGAAGTACTGTAAAATGATTTTATGTAATAATTACACCCTCTCATACATAGTCTATCCTAATGCTGTGGAACAGCACAGGTTGTCTAGTGTTGTATTTAAAATCATGTTCTTTTTTTGCCTTGAGCCAAACATTAAAAAGTTCCAACCACTTATCTTCTCCATTCCAAGTTTCATCTTTGATACACTCCATAAACAGCTTAAGAATATCAGGATGAATTAGCGTTTCTAAATATCCAAAATGTGTGAGCTTTTTTCATTTCGCAGACATTGCTTGAGATGTGACTTCTGATTTAGTGGCTCTATCCTTCATGCATTTGGAATAATCTACAGCATCAGGTGACCAAGGAAACAGCCCACATCTTCTAAATCCATTAACAATGTGTTCCTTTGTAACCCCATTTATGACTTTCAAATTACTAACTCGAAATACTGTTTTTAAAAACGTTTATTTTACAAAATGATAATTCTACAAACTACGAGAAACAATGTGAAATCTAGTAACTGGCTAACTTTATCTACAACAAGTAATTTTATATATATAATATTTATGCTGATTACGGGGTCTGCATCTTACACCGTGGAACAGCAACTCATCAGTTTCCATGGGAATCGTCGATATAATTCCTCCCCTCGTAAATTCCAATTACGCAGCTAGCGAGGAAGTTGAACGGTTGAGTGGTCCACCTGGGATGGTTTCTTTGCAGCTTCGCAGTACTTCGATGCCCATTTTTTATATATACAGAATACAACAATAAAAATTAACAATAAATAAATTAATAAGGTCCATATGCTGGGGGTTTTTGAGACTTGTCCGAATGTTAATTGAGGTTGATTTTCAATAAATTTACTTTTTAGCAGTTGAAGATCGTCTAGTTCTGCTTCCTCCAAATGAAAGTCCAGGTTTGATGTGGTTGGGCGAAAGGTACTGTTGTCTAGATTTAATAGTAGTATCGGCTGGCTGAAGCTACTTAGAGTTGTTGGTTATTTATGACTGTGTGATGAGCTACACTTGACATCTCAAAGGAATTTCTAAGAGATAAGTACCCGCTGTAAGATACTTGGTTTCCTCCTGATTTGGACATTTGAAATTTGCTGTATCCTGGAATGGAATGATGTACAACCAGTGGAAATTGTTTAGTTGTTTCAGAAATGGCTTTGACAATTGAAATTTGGTTTTCGCTCAAGTGGAAGTGCGTTTCATTTCAAGTAAGTTTATTTCACAAGGCCTTTCTTCTTGAATTTCCTGCTTTCTCGGGCATACATACTGCTGAGGGAGAATCTCTTTGCATGGTTTGCTTGAATAAGCGAAGTTGACACCATTCGTAATTAAAAATTTATTCTGATGTATTATCACCTTAAACTGTATTGGAGCCGAAAATAAATGATAGTAAGCAAAAACTTTGGGATATGTTATAGGAATATTTAAAATATATGTAATTTTATTATTATATGAGTAGCATACAATTTTAATTAATTTTTCATAGAGTAAAATTTTATCGAATTCAATTTCTAAGAGCAATTCGTCTTTTGTAAATATTTTCTCCAAATTCTTTAATTGTTTAAATAAATCAGAAGTTTTAATTATGCTTGGATGCATCACTTGAAGTTTAGCAAATGTAATTGAAATTCAATATCGGTTAAAACCGAATTAATCAATTCATACAGATCTATGATTAAGCTAATTTATCAATGAGCGAGACTGATAATGAATTTTGATTTCTTATACTACTAGCTAAATTATTTTGGTTATTTTGTAATTCTTTGATGAGAGTTTCAAATCTTTCTCCATCATTAGAATCTAAATTTCCAGTGATAGATTCAAAGATTGATCCTATGCCGTTTATAAGGCCTCTTAGTTCTTGAAGGATGGGGTAATATTTCTGTTAGCTTATCGTTAATCTTGGTTTCTGTGAAGTCAAGCAATTTAAAATAATTTGAGAGATCATTAGCGTATTGGATGTTTTGAACAGCAAAGGCCCTAATTTTTGCGGCTTGAATTTGTAATTTATTTCTAAAATAATTGGGTTCAAATCATAATAGTGTATAAGTCCATAACTGTACATTTCAATTTTTACGGTTCCTAATTTAAAGGGTAGCAACCCGGGATTGTTAACTAGATTTCCAATTGTTATTTTATCCTGGAGTTCCATAGTTCCAGAAAATCTGAAATAAAGCAAAATTCTACATTCTAAATTATTGTCTTAATATTACGTGTGAAAGTTGTGTAAAAGTATCGTACATAATTTTCTATTTTTCACGTTTTTTCCGGGGACGTTTCAAGTTGTCCATATGTACCTTATTTCTATTTTCAGTTGAAGCTGTTTTATTTGTAAGGTTGACGGTTTTTAATTTGATTGGTAAAGTTTACTTATTAGCGTGTTTTTGTCGTATGTGTTTTCTTACATATACTTTTTGATTAGGTTTAAATATTTCCAGTTTGTCTCGGTTTGTATTTAGTTTAGAAGTAAGTCCGTTAACTATATCTATCGGTTTAATTTTTGTACTGGAATGAATTGAATGATTGTAAGCAAGTATAGCATATAACATTTTCATTTTAACTGGGGTTTTTGAGAAACCTTTAGTATTTAGGAGTCGTATCTGTTCTATTAGAGTTGAATGGAGTCTTTCTATTTGTCCGTTGGATTGAGGATGATTAGGAGAGGTAAAATGAACTTGAATTTTATGAAGGCTCAGTAGTTCTGTTAATACGAAATTTTTGAATTCTGTGCCGTTGTCAAGTATGATTTGTTTCGGTATGCCGTGATGAGGGAAGAATTTGATAAGATTGTCTACCACTTCTGTACCAGAGGCAGAATTTATGTGATATGCTTGAGCGTATTTAGAAAAACTATCAATAATAGTTAAAAATTTTGTTTGTTCGATCGTGAAAGAATCTAAATGAATAATTTCGAAAGGATTCGAGGCGGTTGGGTTGATATTTAATTGCATATGTACTGGATTTCGTTCATATTTACTTTGATGACAAATTTGACATTCGTTTATAAATGTTTGTACGGATTCTTTTAGGTTAGGCCAATAATATTTTTCTTTTAATCTTCAATAAGTTTCATCTATTCCTCGGTGATTTGTTTTTCCTTCGTGATAGTTTTGATCTCTTCTTGATCTGTTACATCTATTAATTTTGTGGTACAACGTTTTAATTGGATTGAATTTGATCTGAAATATTTTTGTAATATTGTCGAAAATGGTTCGTACAATTCGGGGCTTTCGAAATAAACATGATATTGAATATTTGGTGAAATAAATTCTTTAATAAAATTGATAATGTCTTGTTCTAGGTTATTTTTTGATATTTGTACAGTTATTTGTTTCTTTTTCTCAAATAATATTCTAACTTTAGGTTTCGCTGGAGAATGTAAAACGGAACTAATTATAATTTGATTTTGTCCGACGTTAACTGCGCATTTTGCGATAGGGATACCTATTACCGGATTTTCTTCAGCATTAGAATGAATCGTAAGAGACTCGTTTTCGTCTATGTTGATTCTATCGTCGTTGGGTTCATTTTGACGGTCAGGTGTTATCTGCTGTAATGCAGAGTCAGGATTGTTGTCACTTGAGTTTGTTGTCGACAAATTTTCATTGTCTAGGTCAGCGTCGGGATTTACTATCAAGGATATTTTATCTAGGTCAGGGTTATCGTCTTGAGTTACTTCTGTTGTTGGAATTTTTAGTTGATTTTCAACTGTAAATGGCGAAGGTGTATTAATACTTCGTTGTGATTGAGGCGGAATTGGTTCATTGCTAAAATTTATATCGCGTTCGTTTCTTTAGTATTTATTTCTATTCTAGATAATGCATCTGCATTAGTATTAAGGCTTCCACGTTTATATACAATTTTATAATCAAATTCATCTAATTTAAATAGCCATCTAATGAGTTTAGAATTTGGGTCTTTTAGAGAAAAAAGCCATTGAAGTGGTTTGTGGTCACAAACAATGGTAAATTTTTTGCCATATAAATAAGGTCGGAAATATTTGGTGGCCCATACAATGGCCAAAAGTTCTTTTTCTGTGGTATCGTAATTGCGTTCAGAATCGTTAAGGGTTCGAGATGCGTAAGCTATTGGAAGATCTTTTCCGATAGGACCTTGGGAAAGCACTGCACCGAGTGCTACATTACTGGCGTCTGTGGTCAAGTTGAAAGGTTTCGTGAAGTCGGGATACTGGAGAATTGGGTCATTGGTCAGAATATTTTTGCATGTTTCGAAGCATGATAAGAATTCGTCATTGTGTTCGATTGTCGCGCCCTTTTTTAGGCATTTTGTCAGTGGTTTCGTCAAGTGGGCGAAGTTTTTTATAAAACGTCTATAATATCCCATCAGTCCCAAAAATCCTTTGATTTGTTTAGTAGTTTTGGGTATAAGGTAATCTTTGATGCTTTAATTTTACCTGGGTTGCATTTCACTCCAGAAGGGGTGACTACATGTCCGAGATAAGCTACTTCTTTTCTCAGGAATTCTGATTTATCTAATTTAATCTTGAAATTAGATTGTCTGAGTGGAAAAAACGATTATATCGTCAAGGTATACAAGGCATTTTTCATCTTGTATGCCTCGTAGTATATTGTCCATTGCCTGCTGGAAGGTAGCTGGGGCATTTTTAAAACCGAATGGCATCCGGAGGAACTCCCAGTGTCCGGATCCGGTGCTGAAAGCTGTTTTCTCTATATCTTTTTCAGCCATCTGTAGCTGATGAAAACCTGAAGCTAGATCCAAAGTTGTGAAGTATTGGCATCTACCTAACTTGTCTAATAAGTCCGTTATATTAGAAAGTGGGTACTTGTCATCAATAGTTTTTTCGTTAAGACGTCTATAGTCTATGACTACACGAAATTTGGATCTTTGATTTCTTCACAGAACCAGGGCGTTCTGTTGGGACCTGTCTTTCCTTGTTTTATATTTCTTGTTGCTTCAGTTGCCTCTCTAATATTTCGTCTCAATTTCTCCCAGCTGTTGTTAATTTCATCTGTCTCATCTATTGGTTCCCTCTCTAATTTTTCCGTGAGACGTCTTCGATATAATTTCCGAGTTGATTCATCATATAACGATTCCACGCATATCTTCTCCACAACTGTGCCAGATGTTGTGCTTTTACAAAGTTTTAATTTCATTTTGATCCTTCCAAGTACCAATTTGTGGTCGCTACTGATGTTAGCTGAATTAAGATTTCTTATGTCTAGTTTCGGGGTGGTTGCAAATTTCTATTAGGTATTATATAATCAATCATTGATTGCTGTCCTCGCGTGTTACCGAAAGTATATTTGTATTGTGGCTTGTTCTCCATTGTGGTTCAATACTTCTTCGTTGAACCGCTGTTTAATTATCGGCAGTGTATCATTGCCAACATGAGCATTAAAATCTCCTAGCATTACCATTGGTTTATTCCATCTGTATCTGTAAAGATTTGAAGGGTGGGTGGCCCCACAGCACTTAGGCCACAATTGGCCCATTGTGCATCCTTCTGAGGTTCAAAACTTCCTTCTAGCTCGTCATCCAGCCTACTTCCTTGAAGTAGGCGATAACGTCGCCTGAATTAAGTTCCCTCATATTGGCGTATGTTAGCCTGTACTCGCCGAATACTTGAAACCTAAATTGAGAGAGTGTCTGACATTCGCAAAGAATGTGTTCGACAGTCTCATCTTCATGTTCACATCCTCTACAAAGTGGGGTGTTAGATAAACCCAGTCTGTGAAGGTGTTTTCGTAGGTGGCAGTGACCAGTCAGAATTCCCGTGATTGTTCGTAGGTTCCGCCTGTTCATAGTCACGTATTTTTTGGCTACTTTGCTGTCCGGGTACTGTAGCAGTTCCTTGGCAAGCCTGCAGCCTTCTGCGTCGTCCCATCTACCCTTAAACTTATTAAGGGAGTGTTCCTTTAATAGGTCGGCCGTTGCTGACGCCGATAGACCAATGAAAGTGCCAGGTCCCAAGAGTTTTTGGGAGGCTGCCTTCTTGGCTAGCGAGTCTGCAATACGGTTTCCTTTCGATTTCTCATGGCCCTTGATCCAGCCTAAAGTGACCGTGTTGTTGTTACAGGCTTCGATTAAGGCCATGTGACATTCTAGTACTAGGCCTGATGTAATACGTGGTCTGTTCAGGGCTAGTAGTGTTTGTCTACTGTCCGTAAGGATGTATATATTATTACCTGTGGTTTTCCTTTTGGTAATCTCTTTAGCAGCGATTTAGATTGCAGTGAGCTCTGTTTGAGCAACACCTGCATTGCAGCCCATTGCCCATTTTATGTTTAGATTCAGGGATCTGGAAAAAATACCACATCCTGAGCCTACATTTGATTTAGACCCATCTGTGAAGATGCGGATTGCGCCTTCTTCCAATAGGTCTTGTGAGTTGTTTTTAAAGATTACCTTGTAGGGCCTGTTGAAGGCATATCGCGGTGGAATCGAGTCCGTATTGGCCTGCAGCAGTGGGATCTCCCTGAGGGCCTCATGCCACAAGTTACGTCTCAGTTTACCGGATCCTACATCAGGTTGTATACCAGTAGAGCGCAGACGTGCCATGGTCATCAAAACAACCTCCTTGATGTATATGTCAAGGGGAGTGAGACCGAGGATTACCTTCATAGCTCTTGTTGGTGTGGTTCTCATGCCTCCTGTTGTGTTGAGGCATGCTGTTCTTTGGATTTGGTCCAGTTTACGGACGACTGTCAGCTGGTTTGCCTTAGCTCCCCAGGCAATCGCACCGTACGTTAGCATAGGTCTGATGATGGCAGTGTAGATCCAGGCAGCAACCTTAGGTGACATTCCCCAGGTGCGGCCGATGGTTCTACGACACTGCTCATAAGAAATATATGCTTTTTTAACTCTGTTTTCTAAGTGGGAGTTCCATGTTAACTTATTGTCAAAGGTGACCCCTAAATATTTCACCTCTGAAGAGAAATTAAGTTTGGTATCTAGGAGCTTTGAGGCCTGATGTTTTGCAAGCTTCCTTTTTTTCGAGAAGAGGACCATCTCAGTCTTTTTTGGATTTATTGACAGCGAATGGTCTCTGCACCATTGTTCTATGATATTGAGGGCCTCCTGCATTAAAGCGCAGAGTGTCTCCTCGAATCTTCCTGTTAGCAGAATCACTAAGTCATCTGCGTATGCTATTGTGTAGTAGTTGTTATCATTGAGGTGGCTGACCAAGGAGTCTAAGACCATGTTCCATAGTAGTGGTGAGAGCACCCCTCCCTGTGGACAACCTTTTACAACCAAGCCTCTGATGGTTACATCATCTACACTGCTTTTGATTGCTCTTTTTGAGAGCATGTTATATATCCAGCCATTTACGGTTTGGGGGATATTCTTATTGGAAAGTGCATTTGTTATTTTAGGAAAAGTGGTTCTATCAAATGCGCCTTCTATGTCTATGAATACACCCAGGGTGGACTCCTTATTTTCCAACGATTTCTCGATGCGGCCCGCCACGAGATGAAGAGCCGAATCCGTGGATCTCCCTGGAGTGTATGCATGTTGATTTGGATGCAGTGGATTTCGTGTTATCACCACATCTCTTATGTATCGTTCGCACAGCCTCTCTAAAGTCTTCATTGTAAACGATGTGAGGCTAATGGGTCGATATGCTTTTGGGATGGAATAGTCCATTCTTCCTGGTTTTGGTATGAACACAACTTTGACTTCTCTCCAACCTTTTGGAATATACCTCAGTGCCAGTGAGGATTTGAGGATTCCTACCAGATGCGGCATTAGTTCATCCAGGCACCACTGAAGTAGGGCTGGATAAATGCCGTCCGTTCCCGGGGATTTAAAGGGGGAGAAGCCTAAGATGGCCCACCTCAGACTGTCCGCGTCGACGATCTGTCGTGATAAACGCTAGTCATCGTCCGTCGGGTAGTGATTCTCCTCATCCTCCCAGGCCGCCGTATTTGTGGTTCTGGAGTCAGGGAAGTGAGTTGACATCAATAATTGTAGACTTTCCTTTAGGTTGGCAGTTTTAGTGCCATCCTCTCTGGTTAGTATACCGATATGACGGTGGGGATCTTTTGAGAGGGCTTTTTGGAGTCTAGCTGCTTGGGGGAAATCCTCGATTTCCTCGCAGTAGATTCTCCATGCCTCTCTTTGCTTTTGTCTGATGACTTTTTTATACTCTTTGAGGTGAGACTTGTATGAGTTCCAATCCTCTTTGAGTTTTGTTCTTTTTGCCTTATTGAAAGATTTCCTCGCCGTCCCCCTGAGCTGGCCAATCTCATGGCACCACCACGAAGTGGAGGCTCCATCGAGATCGATCCGCCTGAGTGGGCAAGACATCTTGTAGGCATTAATAATGGAGTTTCGAATTGTTTCATGATAACTTTCCTTTATTGTTGGGCAACACATCCTCGACTCCTCGCAGATCCCCTTTCAAGCAGTGGACATATTTTGTCCTATCCGTTTTCCTGGGGTCGCGAGTCATTGTGGAGGTTGTGAGCGCAAGTTTTATTTCGAATTTTATCCAGCGGTGGTCCGACATTGAAATATCGTCGGATACATGCCAGCCGGAGATTTTATTCGAAGTATTAATAGTAGATAGGGTTTTCTCTATATCTTTTTCAGCCATCTGTAGCTGATGAAAACCTGAAGCTAGATCCAAAGTTGTGAAGTATTGGCATCTACCTAACTTGTCTAATAAGTCCGTTATATTAGAAAGTGGGTACTTGTCATCAATAGTTTTTTCGTTAAGACGTCTATAGTCTATGACTACACGAAATTTGGATCTTTGATTTCTTCACAGAACCAGGGCGTTCTGTTGGGACCTGTCTTTCCTTGTTTTATATTTCTTGTTCCCAGTGCTTCAGTTGCCTCTCTAATATTTCGTCTCAATTTCTCCCAGCTGTTGTTAATTTCATCTGTCTCATCTATTGGTTCCCTCTCTAATTTTTCCGTGAGACGTCTTCGATATAATTTCCGAGTTGATTCATCATATAACGATTCCACGCATATCTTCTCCACAACTGTGCCAGATGTTGTGCTTTTACAAAGTTTTAATTTCATTTTGATCCTTCCAAGTACCAATTTGTGGTCGCTACTGATGTTAGCTGAATTAAGATTTCTTATGTCTAGTTTCGGGGTGGTTGCAAATTTCTATTAGGTATTATATAATCAATCATTGATTGCTGTCCTCGCGTGTTACCGAAAGTATATTTGTATTGTGGCTTGTTCTCCATTGTGGTTCAATACTTCTTCGTTGAACCGCTGTTTAATTATCGGCAGTGTATCATTGCCAACACGAGTATTAAAATCTCCTAGCATTACCATTGGTTTATTCCATCTGTATCTGTAAAGATTTGAAGGGTGGGTGGCCCCACAGCACTTAGGCCACAATTGGCCCATTGTGCATCCTTCTGAGGTTCAAAACTTCCTTCTAGCTCGTCATCCAGCCTACTTCCTTGAAGTAGGCGATAACGTCGCCTGAATTAAGTTCCCTCATATTGGCGTATGTTAGCCTGTACTCGCCGAATACTTGAAACCTAAATTGAGAGAGTGTCTGACATTCGCAAAGAATGTCTATGAATACACCCAGGGTGGACTCCTTATTTTCCAACGATTTCTCGATGCGGCCCGCCACGAGATGAAGAGCCGAATCCGTGGATCTCCCTGGAGTGTATGCATGTTGATTTGGATGCAGTGGATTTCGTGTTATCACCACATCTCTTATGTATCGTTCGCACAGCCTCTCTAAAGTCTTCATTGTAAACGATGTGAGGCTAATGGGTCGATATGCTTTTGGGATGGAATAGTCCATTCTTCCTGGTTTTGGTATGAACACAACTTTGACTTCTCTCCAACCTTTTGGAATATACCTCAGTGCCAGTGAGGATCTGAGGATTCCTACCAGATGCGGCATTAGTTCATCCAGGCCCCACTGAAGTAGGGCTGGATAAATGCCGTCCGTTCCCGGGGATTTAAAGGGGGAGAAGCCTAAGATGGCCCACCTCAGTCTGTCCGCGTCGACGATCTGTCGTGATAAACCCCAGTCATCGTCCGTCGGGTAGTGATTCTCCTCATCCTCCCAGGCCGCCGTATTTGTGGTTCTGGAGTCAGGGAAGTGAGTTGACATCAATAATTGTAGACTTTCCTTTAGGTTGGCAGTTTTAGTGCCATCCTCTCTGGTTAGTATACCGATATGACGGTGGGGATCTTTTGAGAGGGCTTTTTGGAGTCTAGCTGCTTGGGGGAAATCCTCGATTTCCTCGCAGTAGATTCTCCATGCCTCTCTTTGCTTTTGTCTGATGACTTTTTTATACTCTTTGAGGTGAGACTTGTATGAGTTCCAATCCTCTTTGAGTTTTGTTCTTTTTGCCTTATTGAAAGATTTCCTCGCCGTCCCCCTGAGCTGGCCAATCTCATGGCACCACCACGAAGTGGAGGCTCCATCGAGATCGATCCGCCTGAGTGGGCAAGACATCTTGTAGGCATTAATAATGGAGTTTCGAATTGTTTCATGATAACTTTCCAAATCTCCTTTATTGTTGGGCAACACATCCTCGACTCCTCGCAGATCCCCTTTCAAGCAGTGGACATATTTTGTCCTATCCGTTTTCCTGGGGTCGCGAGTCATTGTGGAGGTTGTGAGCGCAAGTTTTATTTCGAATTTTATCCAGCGGTGGTCCGACATTGAAATATCGTCGGATACATGCCAGCCGGAGATTTTATTCGAAGTATTAATAGTAGATAGGGTAATATCTATTCGCGTTTGACTACGAGAGTTAATAAAAGTTGGTTCAGTACCTCTATTTAGAATGCAAAGATTCTTGTTAGTTATATAATCATAAAAAGACTTACCTCTAGTGTTAATATCTTTGCTGCCCCAGCTTACGTGGTGAGAGTTTGAATCGCAGCCTATTACCAGGTCAAGCTTCTGGGTGAGACAGTGTTCCACAAGGTCCTCCAGCTCCTTAGTTGGTGGTGGTTTAGCTGCGTCTGAGGGGAGGTATGCGGATACCAGTATTAACACTTTCTTTTGACCTTTCTGTGCATATTCAACCTTCACTACCGTTAGGTCGGAGGACGAAAAATGCGTCAGTGGGTAGGTCTTAAAATTTCTAGGGACGTATATGGCCGTCCTAGGTTGCAGATTGCTTGGAAAGCTGAAAATTAAACCTTTTGGATTATTTAGACCCATGATTTTGGTTTTCTTATCCAGGGTTCTTGGATAAGTGCTATTGTGTCCTGCATCACATCCAGGTGGCGGCAAAGTGTTGCCGAAGCCACCTTTTTGTGTTGAAGGTTGCACTGTATGAATCTTACCTTTTCATTGTCCATCTCGGCTTGATGGTGGTGAGATGGATATTTCTTTTAGGCCATCTCCACTTCCTCACTTGGAGGTGTGTTGACGTCGCCTGTGTCCTGGCTTAGAGCTGTTAGTTCTGCCAGGAGAGTGTCAGTCGCCATCTTAGAGGATGGTTCGACAGTCTCCGCAGAAGCAACAGCTTCTTGGAGTTCCTCGGGTGGGAGAGGGGGGTCCGTGCTCGATCCCTTCCGTTCCGGGTCCAGTTTCTTGGTTTTGACAATCAATGAGGTGAACGCGTAGCTCATCCTCATTGATCGTTTTTTTAGGGCACCCATTTCCTCGTCTCTTACGCCAAAGACGAATAGGTGTCCTTTGGGGTTGACCTTTGCTTCATGGTGGAAGGAAAACCATGCATCCACCCGAAGGTCTGGGTTTTGTTTGTCCAGCCGGCGCAGCACATCCTCTTTGTCACCCAGGTCAGCGTGAGCTTCGCTGGGGACCCAGAGGGTGGCTTTTGTCAGCTGGGGGAGGTTGTCGACGTGCACCACGTCGAGCTTAGCCTCCTTCCACGGTTTCAGTTTTGAAACTGTATTTCTTAGCCACTCTAGCGTTTCGTCATTATCGCAAGTGACTCTGATTATTTCACCAGAGTGCGACCATGACCTGAAAGTAGGTGGCTTTTTCAGACTGCTGGAGGCGGACATAAGGGTTATGTCCAAAGCCTCCATTAGTTGTTTTTTGAATAGGTC
This sequence comes from Galeruca laticollis, assembly GCA_963921935.1. NCBI lineage: Eukaryota > Metazoa > Arthropoda > Insecta > Coleoptera > Chrysomelidae > Galeruca > Galeruca laticollis. The sequence continues at coordinate 162,483,053 of OY998177.1, read as the reverse complement.
TCCATTATCGGTAATTATTTTACCGTATGGATCGGCCTTATCTATAATGGCTACGCGTAAGTGGCTGGTAGCTGCTTCGCTGTAGCTTTTATCTATGGTTTTAGCGTCCATCCGCGTCCTCTTTCCTCTTGAGGAGTTTTCCTCTGAGGTGTTGGAGCGGATGCGCTTCTTTACTTGGGGGGCGACGCGTTCCGGGCCTCTTTTGGAGGAGGAACTGCCTTCGCCACCCTTAAGTTTTTGGCCGCTGGTGCCTGGTTTATTCCATGGTATTGACTCGATGACATTCTGGAGTTGATCATAAAACTGTTCCCTTTCTAGTTTTGTTTTGCTCTCCTCTGGTGCATACTCCGAAATTACGAACAGTTCCTGGTTTCCTGTGTTTAAATGTATAACCAATATTCTTGAAGATATGTACTGGCATCCCTTTATGTTGTCCTTGTATTTTTTGTGTAGAGCAATTGCTACTCCTTCTTTTGCACGTTCGTTTTTACCCACTCCACTATATATCAATAAGTAATCCCCGTATTCTCTCTGACCTTTCCCTTCTTTTTTGTTTCCTGTAGTTGTAGGTTGCAAATCGTATAACGTCCCTTTTTTCCAATTCCTAATCCTTTTTCCAGCATGAGTCGTCACCTTCAATCCAATTCTGTTCTGAGGCAAAGTTTCGGTTCTATGAGCTTTGTTTTTTTCCCCTAGGTAGGTTGCTAGCCTGACCTAGGAACCCTCCTCTTTTGTCTGGGCTTGGGACCGGCAGTGGCGTTACCGAGCTACTCAATCCACCCTGCAACTAACCACTGGCAGAGTTGCGTATAATAATATATGCATTAAATAGAAAGTGACTTCAGAATTAATATGTCAATTTGCATTGTAAACAATTTAACAATTAAATTTGGACTGATTAGGTACTTTTGTGATTTTTTTGTCTGGGTAAAAATACACATGGATTATTTAATATATGAAACTATTGTTATTTATGGTAATGTGGCAACCTTGATGAACTGTTTGCTTTATGTTTGATTGCAGCTATTTGGATCTTAGGTAATCTATCTTTAGTTGAATCTTTTGGATGTAGGAATATTTTCAGTATTCAAAGTATCAAGAATAACTAATATAGGTTTAAAAAATCAGATTTGGCAACTTTCTGGTAGTTAGTCGCATATCGATCTCCTTTTTGTTTTCGCAATAAAATTTTAATTATTGTGTCCCTCTGAATAATGTACATCTCTAGGCAATCAACTACGCTATTGCATCACTTGAAAGTATTAATAAAGCGTTGCTCTTTCAGGATTACTAAGAAAATACTCAAACAGTTTTCTAATTCTGATTTTAAGTTGACTCATATCTCTTAGTAACAACAAAGCCTACACAAAAACTGCTTCGTTCCAAGCATTATCTAATTATGTCTCCACTTAATGTCCAAGATATAATTTCTATTATAAAACTATATACTTCCACTCTCTTAAACAACTATTAACATACTAACAAGAGATTTATTGAGTAATAGCAAACAAATCTGTTCAGGCCAAGCAGGATGTAATTGTATTAGTTTGAAAATGCAAAATAATAAATTTTTCTTTTTGACTTTTAAAAGTGTTTTGGGATAAAAAAGATTTAGCTGCAGAGTTTGTATAGTTTATAATCTAAGTATTTTTACCACACTGGTAATTTACATAATGCTTTACCTACCCTGACCTCTAATAAATTTTAAGTGGGTGGATCTCTTTATCAGTGCATTGAAAGATAATGGGTACAATGGAAAAACTTACAAATAAATCCAGAAAATTAGATTTAGATTAGATTTAACTATACCAAAATTACCATCTGGTTAATTTGCCATCCTGAAAATAAAAACCTCAAGCAGCTCTTAATCTATAGGAGTTTTTAATTGTTTTGATTAAATATATTAGTTCAGCTATGAATCCTCTATTTAAATAAAAAAAATTGTGCTTTAGGCAAATTGAAACAAGTTATTATATTTTTTATAGCAATATTTAGCTGTTAATAAGATATTTGTAGTGTTTCCATTCCATTAAATTATATTATTTGTTTCACTTATTTTTGATTTAAAAATTATTCATTAATGAAAATTACATATCAATAAAATTCAGGTCTCTACGCTCATGGGGCCATCATGGCAGCGCTACTCAAAAGAGCAAGAACTGGAAGAGGGCAAAAAATCGACTGCGATCTTCTTTCTACTCAATTATCGACGTTGATTAATTTGGGTTCAAATTATTTAAATGCAGGCAAGGAATCTAAGAGATGGGGTACAGCTCATGAAAGTATAGTGCCCTACGAATCATTTCCAACTAAAGATGGATATTTCACAGTAGGTGCTGGCTCTGACGCTCAATTTAAAGATTTTTGTAAAAGAATAAATCGTCCGGAATTATGTCAAAATACAAAGTATTTAACTAATGAACTAAGAGTAAAACATAGGCAAGAATTAGAACCGCTTTTGAGGTCCATTATGAAGACGAAATCTAACGAGGAATGGAATAAAATATTTTTAGGGGCATCTTTTCCATGTGGGCCAGTAAACACATTAAAATCTGTTTTTGAAGATGAACATATCAAAGCCATAAACTTGGTGGAAACCCTCGATCATCCTGTAGCAGGTAAAATTAAAGTTATTGGTCCACCAGTTACGTACAACGAAGGGGGAAATTATGTTAAAAGTCCACCTCCAGTATTAGGACAGCACACTAACGAAATTCTAACTGACCTACTAGATTTAAGTGATGACCACATTGAGGATTTAAGGAAAAGAAATATTGTTCAATAACTGTTTTAATATATTGATAAATTATATATTTTATATATTAATAATTATTCTAATTTTTGTTATAATAAATTGATTATTGTTGCATTTGTATTTTCCTTTATCCCTGCCATTCTATCAATTTGAGGCGTTTTCGATTGTATATGAAAACATTGTCACAAACTATATTATAGTGTGTTCATTTGAAAACGAACCATCTAAATTAAATCAAAATAAACAAATAAGCCAAGGCAGATCTATTTCCAAATAGGATAAATATATAAATGAAAAAATACCAGGAATTTGCCAATGAAACACAAACAAGGGCCTTCTGAAAATAATACATTTGTGCTTATGAATAAGCTATTCATCAAAGCATTTTCAGGAATCGATGTCAGTACTCGCCGCGAATTCTCCCTTATGTCATCTACCATTGATTGAAAACTGATTTGATCATAATCATCATAATAAATGATACACAAGTTATCTTTCATTTTTGACGAATTGGCTCTTAATCAATGCATGCTATCTTTTTTGCGTTTAATATTCAACTAATACTAGGTACTAATTTGGCCATATTACAAACTCCCTCACGATTGGTTTTCGAGATATTTGGCTTGTGCTTTTTGTTCTAGTAAACATAAAATTTTGTTTATGTACCAAAGAAATTGAAGTACACAGAACATGAAACTATGAAATTGGTGTTATTATACAAGGATTATGAGTAGTTATGTAAAATTCCCGGGAATTTATTTTACGGAAATATTCCCACAACGAGAATTTATTTTAAAAATTGTATAAAACAATCAAAATTTTCAATGATAAAGTGATGTAATACTTATCACGAATTTACTGTAAATAATGCTGATAACTATATAAATATACATTCAAATATACATACCGGGTGCTCCAATAAGCCGATATATCAGAAACTATTCATGTTATAACTTTAGGAGTAAATAATTCCTTAGTAAAAGTGGTCAAGGGAAATCGCTGGAAATAACTTTTAAGTTTCTAGGTTAACCGCTAAGGGGCGTAACCTGTGAAGAAAAATTTAAAAACCAGTTTTTTGTGAAATATGCCCAATTATACCAAGTGTTAAATAAGTAAACTAAAAAGAAGCCTAAATTCCTCACAATATTTTAAGTACTTTTTTTATTTTTTTAAATAATAGGTGGGGAGAGTGGGGATGTGTTTGTGGATAAATACCTATAACTTTGGTTTGTTTCAACCGATTTTAACAAAATTAGTGTCATTGGAAGGAGTGTAAATGAGTTAATTACATCTACTATAAAACAATTGCATTTAGTTTTAATTGTCAGGTAGAGGGTACTTTCGAATAAAATAAATTAAAATTTGTTTTTCTTAAAAATGTTTAATGGAAACACCTAATTATTGTAAATTATAATGGAACTGGATTAAATTCGTAACAAAATGGCGCAAACAGCATGTTGCTAGCTTTTATAAACCACCACACAAAAAGATTCAGCAAAAAATACATTCCAACCAAAGTCCTGCAGGGGAAAAAATTCCTACATCAGGATCTAACACAAGAAAAACACATAAAAGTAAATATAAATAAAATCACCGACACATCAGACAAAATTCTATCGAATATCTATCTCTACTATATTTTGTTGACTTTTGTTCTATTTCAATGAATAAAGTGTTTTTTTATAGAAATATTTTTAACGTATCGTCTCAATAGGACTTTTCATTAAAAACGTTTCTTGGTGTGCATGCATCAGTTCAGTCATCTATTTCATACAGTTTTTTTGTAAACAAGCGCGTTAACATACCTGTGTACAAATAGTTAAAATCAACAATTATTAAAGAAGTAATATTCATTAAAATAATTTTCAGAAAATTAAAATAATAAGTGTCTTAATTAAAAATAATTTTTTTAAATCAACTGTAAGTATCTGTACAAAAAGGAATAAAACGGTGTTGTTATGTAGTATATATAGACGGTGTAAATGATTTAAAGCCAAAAAATATTATTTTATAAATTTTCATAAACTTTGCTTGCAATATCGTACAAAAATGTACATCAGTAATATATATGCTTAATTATTAAAAACGTAATGTTAACTTCAAAATTTTTAATATCAATATTATCGCTTATCAACCTCAATGTTAATTTTAAAGTGTGTACATGTGCTAAAAATAATTATCACAGTTAATTTGGATAAAATTATTTACTTTTTTTCTTTTCTGGCCCGGAGTCCATTTGGCTTTGGGACTACACACCATTTAGCAACGAGCGTTTATTGTTTTATTATATTTTAATTATTATACTGTCACTCTATCTTTCATGTAAATATTCCTAAACTTCCAAAATTCTGGAGAAAATGAAAGAAGAAAAACAAATGGGATTAACAGGGACACCCTCTTCACGCTAAGGTGCCCGTCATAGCGACTTTAATTAGACATACAAGAAAGGCAACGGCTAAAGGGGATTTGCTACAAAAGGACAAACAGAGGGAACTAAATCTAAATCGTTCATACTATGTTCATATATTCGATCACACAAAACAAAATAAAAATTGCAATATTATATTTTTCGTTTGGTGCGTTTAAGGAATTCCCATAAAATATCTCTTATGATAGGTTTCTTAGCTGATAGGGAGTTAAGTAAATATTCCGTTGCTTATCTATTATACCTACAGTTAAACATCCAATGGTTGAGATCGTCGAAACTTCCGTCACAGTCACATGTATCTGCGGTAGACAATTTAATTTTGTAACGGTATGAATTAACTGTAGCATGTCCAAAAAGGCATCTGATATACATAGTATATATTTTCCTGGAAGGAAGGCTTAATTCAGTTAGAGGAGTATAGGGGAGAGCAGGATATATCTTGCAGTAGGTATTGTTACTATGGTTTGTTAAACCTGCCCATTCAATTTCCCAATTTTGTTTGAGGGCTTCTTTTCTAAGTGATATTATATCTCCCTTTGATAATTCGTTGATTACAAGGCCACAGGAAGCAGCTGCTTTAGCAAGCTTTTCTACTTTTTCATTACCTGGAATTTGAGAATGTCCTTTAACCCATATAAATCCAACATTATTGTTTAAATTCTTCAGACGTGTTATTTTTTCTTTTTCATTACCTGAAATTTGAGAATGTCCTTTAACCCATATAAATCCAACGTTTTTGTTTAAATTCTTCAGACGTGTTAATTTTTCTAGGATGCTGATTGTACTGCTGTTAATGTATATATGTTTCCGGTAGTTTCTCAGTGTCATTAAAGCTGATTGAGAATCAGATAAAATCATATACTGTTCAAATTCTAAGTTACTGTTTATGATCCATTCCATGGCTTTGTTGATGGCTACTAATTGAGCTGTGAAATTCTTGCACTAGATTTGGAACCATCGTTGTATATTTTGCATATTGGACCTCGGGTACAAAGTTCTTCATTTAGTACAAAATAGGGGGGGGGGGGGATTAGAGAGTCGTAAGAGGGAAATACTACATTGGGTTCGGAGAACAAAATGTTGAAGTTAAAATTGAAAAATGGGATTCCTTCACCTTGAAATTGATATTGAGATAAATTAGGGAAAGCAATAGCTAAGATAGGGGAATGTTTATTTTGCCACCATTTAGAGGTTAAATTTTGGATAGAGAGAGCAGCTATTTTATCTAATAGGGAATTTCCTTATAAGCTTGACACTTAAGTACAAATTTTTCAGCCAAAAATAGGCGTCTCAGGTGGGGGGGGGGGGGTTCATTACATTCTGCCAAGAGAGCCGGCGTAGGAGTAGACTTCAAGGCTCTGTATTGTATTCTGTCAATATTATTTAAATGTGATTTGGTAGTAGATCCAAACAGAAAACAACCATAATCCAAGATTGATCTAGTATAGGCCCTGTAAAACATTAGATTTATTTTCGGATCGGCTCCCCATTCATATCGATTGATCACTTTTAATATATTGAGACTTTTCTCACATTTACCTACGCATTTGCTAATTTGTGCCTCCCAAGTTAGCTTGGAATCTAGCGTAATGCCTAAATAATTATAGCTTTTAAGTACCCGAACCTCAAGTTGACACGATTGTACTCTACTTATTTCCGGTACTCTATGTCTGGTAAAGAAAACCACTGCTGACTTGTTAGGTGATAATTCGAGTCCATGATAATCAAAATATTTTTTGCAGCTGTTCATATTTTCCTTAAGAGAATTTATACACTCATCAATTGTTTTCTTAACCAAGTATAGGCAGAAATCATCGGCATATTGTAAGATGGATGATCTAATGCCCATCGTGTGAAAGTTTAGGGTATACAAATTAAACAATAAGGGACTTAGCACTGATCCTTGAGGTAAACCTTTGCTCACTATCCTTGGTCCAACCATTCTGTTGTTACACCTAATGAAAACTTGCCTGTTAACGAACAAATTTACTAAGGCGTATGCGCATCTTCTAGGCACGCCTAGATTAGAAAGTTTACTATAAAGTAAATTTAAAATAATGTTGTCATATGCACCTGATATATCCATGAACAGGGCTGCAAGGTAGTTATTTGGTGAGTAAGTTATCTGTATATCCGTGGTTAAGTGTGAAATGTAGTCAATGGTGCCTTTGCCTCTACGAAATACACATTGCAGCTCTGGGAGAATGCTCGAATTTTCCAACCACCATTCTAGACGATTCTTCATAATCCTTTCGAAGGTTTTCAAAACACATGGCGTTAGGGATATGGGTCTCAAGGCACTCGGTTCATTAGTTTTAGGGATAGGGATTATCAAACATTGTTTTAGGGAGTCACAGTTATCTCCTTTTATTGAAATATTGTTAAAGATCCTGCAAAGAAAATTCGGAGCAACTCCAGGCAAGTGGGCCAACAAGATAATTGATTCCACTTATGCCAGGAGTAGATTTTTTAGAAGTGTTAATATTGGCTACAATTTCCATGACAGTGATGGGGGACAGCAAGTAGTGAGGTTCATTGTCTATAGCAGTTTGACTAATTTCAGGAGTTACATAATTAGGAGCTATTTTATCGAACAAATCTAACACCGTTTCATCATAGACATACGTATTTATTTGTAGGATTTGTCTGTCTGTTTAAGTTTGAACAAAATTCTGCCCTGTTTTTCTTTGCTTTTTTTTAAATGTTTGTTTACAGATGGCATTTGTTCTTTGAAATTATTTACTTGATTTTATTTAGATAATGAGATAAAGATAAAAAGTATTGACAGCTGACATCTCAACCAGCTCACTTTTTTGCCTATTTGCCCGTGATACTTTAACCACCATGATTGATCACAAATAGTGCTTCAACTAAATTATGAACAAGTACAGCATCATAAATAATTTGTTTGTGGAGATGATATTGCTTTCCGAGCCATTATTGCACAAAACAGTACGAAACTTTTAAACTACCGGTATTTTAACATTGTAGATATGCTTGTCATGTAATGATAAGAATTATTTTGCCTTCTTTAAAATGGAGTGTTGTAACAAGTTCAACAAAGGGTGCCTTTTATGTAGAAAAAATATGGTACAATAATAGTTTACAAATTAATACTGTTGATGCGTTTTGAAGAAACTATAATCTAAAAAAATTAAATTAGTATTCCTATCCCCCAAAAAGATATGCAGTAAAATCTGCATTTCTTCTTCACCCATTACTAGCCTTCAAATATTTCTTCTATCATCTATAATTACTCTAATTCAACAGTCAAGTTTTTTTTTATTAATTTCGATTGGCTTTCAAGTTCTGTGTAATTTAAACCTGTAGCAATTGATTTACATTTACATTTATATTTTTTCTAGTAAATAAGGATTTGCTTTATGCACTACTGTTTCTTTCTTCTAATCAGTTTAATGTTTATATTTGAAAATAATAAAACAATAAATTAACTGTCTCAACCCTTACTTCGTGGAATCTGCTCATATTAGTGTTTTAAATGAAACTCACGGTTTCTAGTTAATTCCACAATATAATAAAAATTATTGAAGATTCTAAAAAATTGACGATGATATTGATTTATAGAAACAATTGTCAATTATTTAGAATGTTCAATAATTTTTATTATATTGTGGAATTAACTAGAAACCGTGAGTTTCATTTAAAACACTAATATTCACAAATTACTTGATTAAATTTCAGTTGAATATTGTCTGTTTTGTTAAATAGAAAAATGTTTATAGCCAATTAAGATTTGAATCTTTCAAATTGCAAATATTTCAGTTTTCCTGTAGTTATCGATGTTATATAATCTACATCCTCTCTTTAACCCCATGTCGCTTTTATTATTGACTTAAATCACAATATGGTATCAGATAAAATTTTATGTATACACCAGATAATAATAAAATATGTACCTAAGGTAATTAAATATCTCATTATAAATATAATAATAATATTACAATTACAAAGGAAATTATAAAAAATTTTGTTGTAATATGGTATCAATGTGTAAATAAATATATCTTAATCGTGATTGTATAATAATTTGTAATAAGGCATAATAAAGCCTGTGAGTTTTAAATTGTTTTTATTATATTTTTCATTATACAGTGTGTGTACATACATTGGAGATAAAGGAAAACTTTTTTATTAATTTTAGGAAAAAATATTCTTCATACAATGTTCAGTTATATAAAAGAAATATAAAATCTGTTTTAAAGAAAAGTACCTTTATTTTTGACATTATCTAAAAATGTAACGAAGATTTGATCAGGATTGAAACATACATTCAGTTATGTCCAACATTGGTTATTTGTCCATTTCCAGGGTCGGAAGGTTCAGACAGGAGAGCTATACACGCCTCCGTGTCTCTGTTGGTTATTGCCCTGAAAACTGGGGATCTTCCATTTAAAGGCACAAATGTGCGTTTGGTTATCTTGTTGAAATCTGTTGTTTGTGTTTTCTCATGTTTCAATTAACATCCTTGCTCCCAAGTTGTACACCCTTTCTTGGTTATACCGTGCTGATGACGGCTAATGAGCCAGAAACATGCATGTCTACAGTTACCACTCAGTCTCTGTAACCTCTTTTGCGTGATATGCTCGTTTAATTATGTTTTTGTTTTACACTCCACACGTTATTCTTTCATCTTTTCATTATATCAGTTCCTTAACACTCCTGTGGGAGTAACGCCGCTCTTTCGAGCTTTCTAGATCGTTTGTAAGGGTGGATCAGTCCCCATTTACTTTTTCATATTTTTTCTACTATTTGTAGCCATTGCTTCCTGTCCTGAGTTTTCTATTCCCGGTGTCTAATTCCCATAGTCTGGAGATCACCTACAACAAAATTATCCTTGGTCTTCCCATTATTTTCTTACTATAGACCTTCCATCTACCGTTGAGTTTATTATTGCTCTCCATATGTGTCCCAACCATTTTAATCTTTGCTCTTTAATCTTTCTTAGTATCTCTTGATATAGTTCCATATTTGTTCTTCTTCTATATCCGTCACCTATTTTTTTTTTGGTCCTAAATATTGTTCTTAGTATGTTTGGTTCCTGTATTCCCAAATCCTCTCGTTTTTTAGTAATAATTAATGTTTCTGCCCCATACATCATCACCGGTGTAATTACTGTGTTATTTATATTATTATTTTCGTGTGCTTCCTAATTATCATTTTACTTTTTAAGAATTTTTTGTTAGCCTGGAATACTTCGTTTCTTGCTACGATTATTTCCCTTATTCCAGTTTCTTTGTCTCCATCACTACTTATTCTAGTTATTCCCAGATTTTTAACTGTATGCACTTCTTCAAATTCATATTTTACAATTTTCTTTCCTTCCCTTATTATGTCTTCCAGCATTTCTTCTATTACCATTCTGTTTTTAGACACCAGTGCTACGTCATCAGCATACGCTATTATTTGTCCTCTTCTAGTTGTTAAATTTCCTTTACATATTTTTTTCAATGTATATTCTAGTGCCAAATTGAATAGTGTTGCTGACAGATAATCTCCCTGTTTGACCCCTTTATTATATGTAAATTTCTCTGTTTTCCTCTTAGTGTTTTCACTGATGTTACGCTCTGGTGTAGTGTCATTTCTATTAATCTTATTAATTTATTATTCACTCCCAATTCATTCAGCGCTTTCAGTAATTAATTCCTTTTTATTAAGTCAAATACTCTTTGGAAGTCAGTGAATAATATTTTTATATTATATTCGTTAGACTTTTCCATAATTTCAGTATGTGTATGGTATCTGTAGTTGACCTTCCCTTTGTAAATCCATACTTATATTCTCCTCTATAACCTGTGTCATGTAGTCTTCTTTTTATAACTGTTGATGTTATCTTATATGCTGCATTCAGTAGCGTAATTCTTCTGTAGTTCTCACAAGCTTGTTGGTGTCCTTTCTTATATATTGTTACTATCTGTCCCACATTACATTCTTCTGGCATCTCTTCTTCTTCCTCCCATATTTTATATATCAACTGGTATACTTTTTCTAACAGTTTAGTCCCTCTGTATTTGATAAGTTCCATGTTGAGTTCGTCACTTTCTGGTGCCTTACCATTCTTACTTCTTTTATTTCCTCCTTAGTTGGGCTCTCAATTACCTCTTGATTATTGTTTTCTCCTATAGCAACCTCTTCTCTTACTTCTGTTAGCAGTTCCCTAAAGTATTCTAACCATGTCTCGTGATATTCTTCATTTACTATTCTTCCTGCTCTGTTTTTATTCCTATTGTTTTGGTTTTATATGTTCGTGTCTGTGCATTTATTTTTTGATAAAGAAGCTTTTGTGTTCCTCTCATAACTTGCCCTTTCTATTTCACTAATTATTTTTTCTATTTTTGTTCTCTTAGCTTGTTTTATTACTTTCTTTGTTTCTTTTCTTAGTTTTTCATAAGCTTCTCTTTCTTCATTTCTGTTCATCCTTATCCGTTTTAACCATGCATCTTTTTTCTTTTCTATCATCTCTTTGCACTTTTTCATCGAGCCATTTTGTCAGTTTTCTGTTTACCGCCGTTCCTATTTATTGTTTGCAGCTGTATTTATACATTTTTGTATACTTTTCCATCCTGCTTCAATTTCACTAATTTCTTCTGCGTCATTAATTAATTGTTCTATACTATATCTGTACTCGTTTTGTGTTTCCACCTGTCCTAGTTTTCGTATGTCCCATTTTTTGTTGTATATTTTAGTTTTGTTTTCTATCTTTATCTTTTGTAACATAGTGGCTGCAACCATGTAAAGATGCGTATCAGTACACGCCCCTCTATATGTTCTGACATCATTTATTGTCGTCCGTTTTCTTTTTGTTATCAATATGTGATCAATTTGTGTATATGATTTGAAGTCAGGTGATCTACACTTAACTTTATGCCATTTGGTGTGTTGGAACATCGTACTGCAGAAGATAATCATGTCCATTTTTACTGCTAGATTACAAATTCTGTGTCCTTTGTTGCTTCATGTAATGTGTGTGTGCCGCTTATCGGTCTGTAATATTCTTCCTTTCTAATTTGCGCGTTCAAGTCACCCAATAATAATATTGTGTCTTGAGTAAACTATATTACAACACCAACAAAATCGGAAAATAACTTGAAAGTATGAGGTATATGGTATATCAATGATGAAATATATTTTCCTGCCTAAATCACCTGGAAAGCATAGTGAGCTGTACATAGAAAAAATTTCATTTAGCTGGAAATAATATGCATTAAGATAGTTCAATATAAAATTTGAATAGTTCAGATCAAAGGTGCTGGCTAGGCTTCAAATGTATAGAATCGGGCTGCTAAGTTTATGTACTTAGGAAATAAACAGTAATTCGTTAGAATGTGAAAATAAAAAGAATGAGGATTTAATTTATTAACAAATATTTTTGTTCCAGCAAGTACCTAGGGTAAGACTTAAATTAAGAAAGCCGACAACTGATAGAAAAGTTCAGTGGAGCACAGAAACTGTTGATAACGAAAATATGAATAAAAAGAAATCAAAATGTAAGTAAATCATTTTTAAAGCATTTATTATGGAGTAATTAAAACAATTTATCAGATGTGAACAATGTTCTAAAACTTTTTGCACACCAACCAGTATAAATGTTATAATTTAAACCCACTTGCTACTTGACAAATAGAGAAATGGTATTTTGAGATAGTTTTGTAAGAATTTAGCCGAAATCACTAATATCTCAAAATAAAAAGAAATGTTACAAATTTTTTGTGTTACTTTTGTCATTTCGTTTAAATAGATGTCATAGATCTAGACTTTACTATTTTTCATATATGATACATGTTACACATATAGTGTCATTGGCTAATAGGTAAACACCCTTACCTAAGTACTTGGAAGACGGCAAAGACAGTAGAATTCGTCAAAAGGAGACTATGGACTACAGCCACTAGAACTAGAATTGAGGTACTCTGTGTCTTTGAAAACAGAAATCCATACTGCATTAATATTCATCCACAACTCATGATTTCTGACAAAATCAGTATTATCCTTTGGAACTATATCTTCTAATTCTTGGAGAGCTTCAGGTCTATTATCTGCTCTTTAAGTCCATCAACCAAGTAGTATCAGATCCGGATATCTTGCTGATCATTCGATAACTCCTATTCTTAAAACCTGCACATTGGGAAATGTATTAAGAAACTTGAAACCTTCAAAGTTATTGGAGTTTCAAACTAACGTTTAGTTGGCAAAATTTTCTCACAATATCATTTAAGATATGTTTGTGATTTGTAAAACTGAAATTTATGGACTTATTGTTGAATATAGTTTTAGATTCAAAATATTTGACTAGAAATGTCGAAATGTATTTTAGATGAGGATAAAAAAAATAAAAAAGGGATAGTTAACAGTGGAATTTAATCATGTTTTTAAGACATCAAAAATATAGTCTGATTTACTTGTTGTTCCCGAAGCTATTTTTACAAAGAATGGCCAGGTGCATTGTTCATAATAATTGCTAAATTGAGTGGAATTTTCAGTAACTACTGACTGACAACATGGAAGCAAATTTAGCTAACGAATCATAATACAAATATATTTTGACTAGGTCAAGAAATATTTTTGCTATATAATTAAATTTGCTCTCCAAATTGAGTTGAACAGCCAGCCATCTTGCCTATTTACTTTTTTGACATATTTGACTTCATTATTCATCTTGTTCTGCATATTCTTATAGGTTGTTGCATATATGACAAACCAAAAAAATTTGGAGAAAGCAGTTCTGAAGAAAATTCGGATGATGAAGATGAATGTGACCATTGCCATGGACACGTAGAAAGGAAAAAAAATAAGCAAGTGCCAACGACTGGCGACAGTATTGACAGCGGAGGCGGAACAAGTCCTGGAGACACTGGACTTAGTCAATAACTCCATGGTAAATATCGGATCTTAATATGGAGAAGAAAATCAGTATATGTACCTGTATTTACTCGTAGTATGTACATTTTTTAATAAAAATATTTTTTGATCAAAAGATACGACATTAACTTTGTGAGAAATTACTTTTTCTGTGATTGTTGTGAACAGGTGCAGACTGTGTCTTAAGTATGGAACATCTTGATTATTTAGGAAACAAATATATATTTTGGTTTGTAAAAGTTTTATCATATAGTTGTATTTACATTTACTGAAAATATAATAAACTATGTTATTTCATATAGATCACCATATATATTTTTTTGAATTTAAAATAATCCTTATGTTGTGTTTTATAACATCTCTTGACATTATATTTTTGAAATACAGCTACGACCTCAATAAATTAAACACAACTTTGTGTTTTGAACTATGAAGAGGTACTTCACATTCTTGGGTATAATTTCTATTTCTCTCCTTTGCAGTACTGATAAATTAAAACGAACATTCCGAAGTGACGACACACAAAACTAATCAAAAAAGTAAATTTTACTTGAAACAGAGTGCTATCCACAATCAACTCAATTATAGTTAAATTTTTTAATAATTCTGATAATTTTTAATATGTGGATGCATATATGTTTAATACATTAGTTTTCAGTACTGTTGTAGCCATTATAAAAAGATATAATTTGTAAAAGTATGATGAATCTCGCGGTTTATATTTTAGATGGTTTGTTTTATATATTTATATATACTGGATTCAAATCTATGATTACCTCTCCTAATGAAACATATGTGTCAACAAACCTGGAAACAATTGCCATAATGCAGAAACGCCTTACTTGTCATAGTTGAATTTATTTTATTCTGCATTAGAACATATGGTTGTTTTATGAATATGTTGGTATATTATTAGATTTTATATGAATTAGTTTTATCTCTAATCAACACTGGCGTAATTTTGTGGGATTGAAGTGTTATGGTAATTTTATTTTGTAGTGCATGTCACAAAATAAATTATTAATAACATCCCTAATATATTTTCTATTTTATTAAAAGTTGTCTTTTTAGTTTCAGAATTAGCGACTATAATGACACATCCCATGTCTGGCACACCTGACGAATGTGATATGACCCGAGAAACATTTGTCAAAGCGTATTTGATATATTCAGGAGATATAATAACCTAACAACTACATTTTTCCAAATACTTTTGAATATTCAAATTTCATCCTAAAATCATATTTTTTTCTTAATATGTTGAATGTTTAAACACAAGATTTAAAAAACAAAATGGTTAAAAGCAAATGTGATCATATATTTATTGTAATGTAATATATTAGTATGTAAAAAATTATAGTACATTAAGCAATAATAATTTGAAGAAAACCATTTGTTTTGATTTTCTTACTGACAAGAGGGTATCAAAGGAGTCGGCCCTGATCGAAAACTACACAACGTGTTTTTAAAATCAGCTCCGAGAAATTCGTACATCACAGTGAAATATCGTAAATAATTTTCAAAAAAACCATATACAAGTGATCATTACTACAATGACACGGACTGACAAAGTAAGCCAAAATTTTGCTTTTTTATTAAGAAATTGTCTAGATTTCAACTTAAACTTATTCATTCAATAAAAATTTAAACCAGTATTGTACCATTTACCAGTATTATCAATTGGGTCCGATGCCGCACAGAGCCATATTCAGGCTAAGGAAATCCTAACGGAACATGGAAATTGACAATTATAACCAGCGACAACATCAATAATCAGTCACCTTCATCTCAACATGCACCTTCAACTCGACATTCAACTATACCAAAACAACAAGTCTTATCTCAACCTCCACCTTCATCTCAACCTTCGTACTCTAAAGTAGCTAGCAAACCTCAACAACCTACCATGCCCACTTTACCGTCTAAACTACAAGCCATCGTTTTTAGTTCTCTAAACAATATAAAATTAGAAGAATATCTCCTGGCTATTGGCTCCACAATAAGTCCGAAAAACATATTATACACATCTAGAATCTCAAACAATCGGATATGTATTTACCTCTCAAGTAATGAAATCGTAGATGATTTTATCATTAAACATGATGGGCGCATAGAGATTAATAACGAAGTGATACACACACGCAGACTTATCACCCCAAACGCAGACTTATCACCCTAAAGGAAAGACTACTTTTATCCAATGTATGTCCCACCATTCCACACGGCGTACTACAGAGGGAACTTGAACATATCGGCATTAAGCTGTCTTCTACAATTTCCTTTATAAGAATAGGCACCACCAACTCCGATTATAAACACATATTCGGTGCCAGGAGGCAAGTATATATTGTACCTCCCACAATTCCGATACCAGACTCAGTTTTGATAAGTTATGATGACCATCAATGTGCAAATACCCAGTATATTGAAATTTGGGTACATACCCAAAATTTATACCGGGTATATACCCAATGGGTAAATATTGCAATTTGGGTAAATACCACGAACACGATATATACCCACTTATATTCGTTTTCTTTTGGTAAATGCAGTCTAACAAATTGTTGATAAATTAGGACACAAATAAGCTATCAAATATATTTAAAAAAAACAAAATAATAAACAAATATTAAGTTTATTTAATATTAAACAAAACAAAATATTACATTCTATTTATTGATAAAACCCTATAGAGTGATAAAAACGAACGCATAATGCACTATTCAATCCATGCACCGAAAACAAGTTTAAAATTTAAAAAATTAATCGTCCAATTCTTCAAATTCAGAATTGAGTGCAGATGGTGTGTCCATCTGGGTGTCTAAGTCTATATCTGAATCTAATTCCCTAAGACTCGTAGCAACAACACCAACTATATTGCTTAAACTTTCTTGTTGTTCACCATCATTACTTGCACTTGCAATCAAAGTAGAAGCGAAGTTTTGAATGTTTTGGTCAACAATATCAACATCATCATGAAAAAGTTGTGCAGCATGCGAACTACTTGGTTTCAGTTGATATTCTGATTTATTGGACTCAAAATTGATTTTCCAATTAAATAATATGTACGTGATTTTTCCAGCTCTCTCAGTTGTCAATCTGTTTCGCCTTTTATGGTGAATTAACGAAAATGTTTTAAATGATCTTTCAGTTTCTGCGGATGAAACCAGAGCAGTTAAAATTCTTACAGCAACTTTAGATAATGACGTTGTACCACACAGTCCTCTCCGCCAAGAAACTGGAGATTTAGAGTGAATACAACTCCAGAGGAAATCTTTTGACCATAATTTGTGTTTTGAGCGGTAATTTGCTAAGTCCGTCATAACATTTTCCAGGGAATCAACTTTCATATCCGTGGCTACTTTATATATGAACTCCATTGCATCAATTTGCTGTTCTTCCATGAGGTTTAAACCCTGATTTTTTGGATCCAATAATGCAGCAGCAAAATTGATTGGCTTTAGAGCACTCTCTTTTCTTATATCAAATTGTTTTAAAATATTAGCGACTTCGTTTCTATCATAATCGTTTTCGATTAGATTTTCTCTTAGAATTCTCTCCACATGTAATATATATTCACAAAATTTGTGAATAATGCAGTCTTGCATTTGAAGTTTGTCCAAATATGTTACTATTGGCTTCAGTATTTTAATAATCGAATCGATTTTAGGTCAAAATATGAGATCATCTAATAAGTTTCTTTTCATATGTGCAGGAAGCACTTCAGAAGATTCTTCTTTTACAGCCAGATGCTGAAGGGACATTTTTGATTTTTAAAAGACTCGGCAACTACCCCAGCGTGTTGTACCGGGCAATTTTAACGAAATATTAAGTTTTCTATTTTTATTAACTTGTATGAACAAAGCATTTAAAACATGCACATTATTGATCTTTTTTGCAATTGCCGTTAAATTATCCATAAATTGAATGATGAACTAAACCAATATAATTTGTTTTAATCTTCATTTATTTGAACTAATGTTCAATTTAAACTTGTTGGCGCGTTTCACTAACATAGTAGCTTTGTCAAAACGAACGAAGGTATAATATAAAAATGTCTTAATATATACAGTGCCTAAATACAGAATTCTATTTACTAATCTTAACAATGGTATTGAAAGCAATTACCTGGAAATTCATTCACTACAAACATTCCTAAGATATCAATCAGTCTCCTTTATTAAACCTCTTTACCTAGAAGATAGCTTAGGGGAATGTTTGTAGTGAATGAATTTCCAGGTAATTGCTTTCAATACCATTGTTAAGATTAGTAAATAGAATTCTGTGTAAAGGCAAATATTTATTAAGACATTTTTATATTTTACCTTAATTTGTTTTGACAAAGCTACTGTGTTAGTGAAACGCGGCAACAAGTTTAAATTGAACATTAGTTCAAATAAATGAAGATTTAAACAAATTCAATATCCATAAATTCCTGAATACAGTTACATTTTAATATATCTCGGCAGAGTAAATGAAAGGTATGAGCTAGGCATCCTAAAGAAATGATATGAGTATATTTCTCTTTGATACGTTTAAAAGATTTTTGCATATTCGCAGCGTTGTCCCCTATCGCAAAGAAAAACTTTTCAGGTCCATATTTTTCAATAACCTCGTTCAATGTTTTAGCTAAATATTCTGCTGTGTGTCGGTTTGCCTTAGTATTTATAAAATCCACGAAAATGGCTTCTGGTTTTGTTATAATGAAGTTGATGATAGATTCATCCCCAATATTACTCCAACCATCACATTGCAAATTGAGATTATCCGAATTTTGTAGTTCTAATTCTAATTCACTCTTCAATAAAGCATACTGATTATCTAGATAGGTTGTTGAAATAGACTTCCGTGAAGGTAATATACACTGTGTTATTTATAAAACGCGACATAGGGTTTCCTGTACAAAACTGTCAAACGCGAGCTAACTTTTTTACTAAATAGCGTTCGTGAAAAATAATAACAGATTTGAAAAGGTCTTTAAAAAATAAATTCAGGTGCACTTTTAATTTTCTTAAATTCGGTCTGGTTTAATAAGAAAATGCGTAATTATGATTTTAAAAGTCGTACGCCATTGTTATATCACTTTCGAATACAAACAACCGGGACCGAGATGGTCGAGTTGGTATTTGGTACGCGAAAGGTGAATGTGGAGGTTGACGGTTCGATCCCACGCTGTGACGAAGTTTTTTGTTTTTAGTTCTTTTTTTACAATTTTTATCTGAAAAACATTAATTTTAAAATAAAGCAGTTATTTGTTTCAAAAATGTATTTATTTAAAGGAAAGTTAAGACAATTTAATATCAATTTTAAAAAGCAAAATCTAGTAGGTAGCCTTCCAAATAATGTCATTTTCATTATTGACAATTTGTAATCCTTGGAGCGAATAAGTATTTTTGAAGCGATTAGATTTGTTATTTTAGTGTACTTGTGCGTAATTTCTTGTCTCGTTTGTCGATATTTTTGTAAGTTCATTTGTTGCTTTAAGTTTAGATTCAGACTGATGTACCGCACCACAGGATACATCAAATTATTAAACAATTTGAAACAACGTTGTGCCTAAAACCGGAACACCGACGAAGAAATCGAACAACATTAATGGAGATTGACCTGTCCATTTTGTTGGCTTTTGTCGAATACCCTAGGACCACCATTAGACGCGTGGCACGAGATTTAAATGTTAGTATTTTTAAAGTACAATGTTCTAAGAAAAAACTGCTTCAAAGCTTACAAACTTCGTGATGTGCAAGAACTTTTTGAACAAGACTATTTTAATAGACAATTTTTCTGCGAAATTATGATAGACAAAGCCAACCGAAATAGGAACTTTTTAAGATACATCTGTTTTACCGACGAGTCTAGATTTGTTTTAAAGAGAAAAACTAACAAACAAAATCAAAGGTATTGGGATACAGTAAATCCATATAAAATAAATGTGTCTCATACCCAATACAAGAAAAAAGTAAACGTATGGGCCATATTTTTTGATAAAATAATTGGTCCTTTCTTCCTAAGTAATAACTTCAATGGCCAAGAATATTTTAATCTTCTCCAAAATGAAATAGGACCCCAAATTGCAAATGCCGCACCTAGAAATGTTTCAGTATAGTATCAACATGATGGTTGCCCGGCTCATTCCAGTAGGGAAGTATGGGAATACCTTAATACTGTTTCCCCAAATACGTGGATAGGTCGAGGGGGTACAATAAATTGGCCGGCAAGATCTCCAGATTTAGCACCCCCAATTTATTTTTATGGGGTTTCCTAAAAAATAAGGTAGCAGAATATGAACCGGAGACAGAAGATGAATTGAAAAATATTATTAAAGAATGTCAGAAAATTAGTAGAACTGTTATTAATAATGTGCGGCGGAACTTTTATGATCGTTTGGGACACTGTTTAGCAGCAAACTACATATCCTACTGTTCCAAAATAGAAGTTAAAACATGCTGATTGGCCGAATTACATTGAAGAAAACGTCGCTGCTACCCGTTAATCTAGAAAACGATAACATTAACAACATTGTAAACTCTTTCACAAAAATTATCACCGATGCAGCAGAAAAATTTACAGGAAAAACAAGAACACTAAAAAAACATATATCATTGCCGTAGCGGAACACTGAATGCGATAAAGCTATTAAACAATACAAAGCGTCATTTAATAAACTAAAACGAAATAAATCAATCGGGATCCTAGTAGACAGTTATGAAACAATACCTGTCCATTCAGCCGAATACATTACCTTATATGATATCGTTACATCCAACGATCATCGGACGATCGACTACGTCATAATGCCGAATTGCATTATAGGACACCGCATAGTTTCAGTATATACATTTTAGAATCAGAATGATTATAGGCTTCATATTGTTAACTTCAATAAATATAACGTGTAATCATTGTAATTTAATAAATTTTTAAAAGTATTCATTTGGGTCTCGTAGTGTACAGACGTCTTATAGTCCTGTCATCAATAGCACTACAGAAAAAAGAGTAAATCAAAACAAAATAACTAATCAGTATAATGATAAAAAACTGGTCAACTCATTAATAATAGGCAAAAAATGAACTCGATACCCGCTTAAAATGGGCCAGGAATTAATTACAAATAATGGATCTACTATACAGGGTGTCCCACCTTACAACAACCACAAGCTCCCACTCAACAAATATTTGACAATAGTAAGCAGATAACACAACCTCAGTATATTGTAAACCAACCAAATATCACACAGTATGCATTAAATAAAAGCCAATACTATCATAGAATGTCATCAACTAGTGACGAGGAATTTCTAGGATTTTATGAGAATGAGCAAAATAATTGTTCCAATGAAAATTCTTGGTAAGTAGTTAAGAAAAGCTCAAAAATAAGAAAAATTACAGCAATTAATAGACCATCAGGGACAGTAACAAATTTGGTTCTTAACACACCAAGATGAACTAATGAAAGTGTAAAGAAATGATTCAACAACTCAATACAATAGCAGAAAACACTCAATGCATCACAAAATCTAGCAGATAACACGGTAAAGATAAGTTGCAATATACCAGACACATACAGGAAAATAATGAAATACATGAGGAACAAAAACGTAATACATCACACCTACCAACCTAGAGAGGAGCGTGCCTACAGAATTATCATCAAACACCTACTCCATACAACAGACATGAATGAAATAAAAACAGAATTATTGAAAAACGGACATAAGGTCAGAAAAATGTGATTAATTGTATAAGTAGAATGACGAAAGAACTGTTAAATATCTTTTTCGTCGATTTAAAACCAGCAGATAAGAAAGACATTTACAAACCGACAAAATAGAGCTATACAAGTAGAACCGCCCAAAACAACAAAAGGAATTAAACAATGCATGAGATGTCAGCCATATGGTCACTCGAGATCATACTGCAACAGACCATTTGTGTGCGTCAAATGTGGGGGATCTCTCAATACAACATCCTGCAAAAAAAGTAAAGATACCCTTGCTAGGTGTGCTTTATGTGATGGTGTCCACTTATCCAAACAATGCCAACAATCGTATGAATATACAACAAAGCAGAAACAATATAATGCCTCCAACCCACTTTCCAGGGGTCGAGGGGTCTGTTCCCTCTCTCTCGCAATCGACGTAAAGTTGAAGGGGAGAGGGAGGCAGAGCCCAGGGGATAGGTTTTGCACGGAGTCTTAGAACATTGCACCTCCTTAAACTGTCCCAGGACCGCTGGGTACTCCCAAGATGATTGGGAGTGTGTGATCATAGATTACACCCTTCACGTGGTGGCCCTGTTGCAACTGAACTCAGCGGATCTAGACCGGTAGGTCGATAAACATCCCCCAACCCAAGGTGTCAAGCGACCCGTGCCAATGGGTGCATGGCGGTGGAGGAGCACCGTCGCAAACGGAGCCTCTGGGAAACCGGGCGACCTCCCAGAGTATTAGCCTTATTCTCCCAAACGGGTCACTGGGGGAATGGACCGCACTAACCCGGTACTCGTGGGAACATATGGATGACCCGACAATGAAACAAAAAACTCCTGAATTGGAATGTGGCCAAGAGACCGCAGGCATTCCCATTCAGACAATAACAAGCAACAATTCTCCTACAGCGATGGAGGAGGACAAGTTGCTAAGTTCTGGGGAGGAGGGCAACACCTCAAAGAACCCAGGTAGGCAGTCGCCAAAGGAAGAGCCAAAAAAGAGGCGAACTGAGACGTCTAAGGAAAGAAGAAGCCCTCGCTAAAGGCGAGAGAGTTCTCTCCAGAAAAGAAAGACAGTTGGCGTGGAAAGAGAAGCATGGTGCTCCGGCTGAACCACCCTTTAGCAAATCCGGTTCCTCTGGAACCCTGGGCGCGGGGGTGAAGCCGAGGCAAGGTGCGAATCCAGAAGCCCAACCGTCATCATCCAAACACGTAACCCCAGGAGGGAAAAGGTTGCATTCGCAGCGAACTCCTGAGGAATCTGTAAGGATGACAAAAAGATCTAAGGCGGAGGGGAAACTCAGCGAGAACCTTAAAGGCACCTGAGTCCTTCGCCGAGAAACTGATGGTTGAAAAGATGGCAATTGTCCATGCGAACCATCCAGAAACAAGGCTGGACAAAGAAACAGCCTTAAAAATCAAAATGGAGCTGGGGAGACGTGCCCTAAGGGGTGAAGACGTCAGAATTTCCAGCTGCCACCCTGAGAATGGTGCAGTAGTTGTAGGCTGCGCAAATTCTATCACAAAGGTATGGTTAGAAGCCCAGTTTAATCCGTTTGGCGAGATTCAGCTGAGACTGGGCCCGGCCAAAAACCTCGTGAAGATGTGCAAAGTCACAACTTTTGTACCAAGAACCACGGGAGCGGAGACCAAGGAAGACGTGATGCTTGGTCTAAAGAGCCAGAGTGGATAAAACACCGAACACTGGGCTGTTGTGGGTGGTAACACCACGCCAGAAGGACAGTTCCTAGTCATCCACATTGACGACGAATCCCTGCAGAAGCTGAGGAAACTTGGTATGCGCCCATTCGTGGGAGCAGAAAGAGTTCTCTTCAAGTTGCAGGGGGGACCACAAAAAGGTAGCAATGATGACCGCAGTGCTGCAAATCAACCTGCATCACAGTAGAGCGGCAACGGCGACGCTCTACCAGAAGATCCTGGCTGATGACATAGGAGTGGTTCTTATTCAAGAAAAATGGACCGTCAAAGGCAGAGTAATGGGGGTGAGCACCGCGAAGGGTAAGTTAATCTACGACACTGATAATGCTAACCCAAGGGCATGTATTTTTATCAGGAATAACATCAAAATGTTGAAAATAGCGGATTTATGTTCTAGGGACACTGCCGTGACTGAGGTACACTTGCAGGCAGGCGATGGAAACATCAGAATCCTGCTTGCATCAGTGTATCTGCCATATGATTCCACAGAAGCACCTCCGTCCAGGGAAATGAGGAGGATAGTGGAACATGGAGCAGAGACGGGGAAGCACCTCATCCTGGGAATGGACGCCAATGCCCACCATCTGGCCTGGGGGAGCTCCAACACCAATAAACGGGGTGAGTACCTTATTGATTATCTAATAGAGTCGAATCTAACTTTATTGAATCAGGGCCGTAAGCCAACTTTCCAACAAAGAAGGGGGAATATGCTTAGGGAAGAGGTTCTGGACATAACTTTGGCCAGTCACTTTGTGGCTAGCAAAATTAAGGGCTGGGAGGTATTAGACGAAGCCTCAGCGTCGGATCATAATTATATATCCTTCACCATTAAGTCGACCTATAAAAAAGAGACTTACAGAAACCCAAGGAACACAGATTGGGAAGCGTTTCGGAAGAAATTGGAAACCAATCTAGCCTCACTTGACCCAGTCTCAGGGCAAGGGGTTGAGAGAATGACTTGTGACATTAACAATGCCATAATGAACTCATATACCGAGACCTGCCCTGAGACGGTCAGAACGACCAACCGAAATGCACGTTGGCGGAACAGGAAGCTCGAATCGATGAGAAGGAACGTTCGAAGGCTGTACAATCAGTGCAAACGCACAGGAAATTGGGACAGTCACACGAAGGCGCTCACTGAATACAATAAAGCAGTGAGGAAAGCCAAGAGAAGCTCATGGAGAAAATTCTGCCAGGACATCGAAAGTGTCTCTGACTGTGCAAAACTCCATAGAGTCATGGCTCAAAATCCAGTTAACACTCCAGAGACCGTACTCAAAGAAGACGGCACACACACGGATGGACCGGAGGAGACACTGGCAGTAATGCTAAGTACGCATTTCCCGGGATCCACCGAAATACAAGTCGAAGCAACGAGCGAAGTCAGAGAAGAACGGCAAGTTGTCCGCGGTCTGGCAACTCGTGACGGCTGGACTTGTGCGAAGACCATAGTCACATACGGGTCTGTGACATGGGCTATTCAAACTTTTAATCCCTTCAAGGCGCCTGGAATGGACGGAATCTACCCTGTACTGCTCCAAAAAAGCGCCGACATAATAACTCCAAGACTTGTGAATCTGTTCAGATTAAGCCTAGCCACAGGAGTTATACCAACGGTGTGGGAAATCTCCAAGGTGGTATTCATACCAAAACCTGGAAGACCCTCTATACTGCAAAGGCTCATCGTCCGATAAGTCTCTTGTCATTTCTTCTTAAGGCACTAGAGAAGATGATAGATAGGCATTTGAGGGTCACGGTGCTGGGCGACATGCCGCTGCACCCTAATCAACATGCCTACCAAAGCGGCAAATCTTGCGAAACAGCCTTACATAGCTTGGTGAGCAAGATAGAGCAAGCCATTACCCACAAAGAAGTTGCACTGGCTGTGTTCCTGGATATCGAAGGAGCATTTCACAACACGAGCACTCGCTCAATATTGTCAAAGCTGGAATCCAGAGGCACAGACAGGACAATCACCCGATGGATAGGGAACATGCTAAGCAGCAGGAGAGCACAAGCATCCCTGTGTGGAGTCACAAGAGAGGTGAAGACAGAAAGAGGATGTCCACAGGGAGGCGTTTTGTCACCAAAGCTGTGGAATCTAGTAGTCGACGATCTTTTTTGTCTCACTAAACGAGCACGGGTGGTATGCTCAAGGATATGCTGACGACATCATCATTCTAATACGGGGAAAACACGTGGGCATCTGCCTAGAACTAATGCAGAGGGCAATGTCCGCAGTGGAGAGATGGTGTGATGCGGAGGGACTGTCTGTAAATCCCTCGAAAACCATCATGGTACCATTCACAAAACAGCGAATAGCAGACATTACTTGTGCGCCAAAACTCTTCGGCAAACAGATAAAGGTTGCCAGGGAGGCAAAATATCTAGGAATCTGGTTAGATGACAAGCTAACCTGGAACAGCCATCTAGCGAGCACCACAAGCCGTTCTCAGATCACGCTAATGACGATGAGACGAGCAATTGGGTGCACCTGGGGACTAACTCCGACAATGGTAAACTGGTTGTACACCAGAGTAATCAGGCCAATGATGGTGTATGGTGCGATCGCATGGTGGCCTAAAGTTCAGCAAAGCACAGCCGCCAAAACTCTTTCTAAAGTGCAGCGAGCTGCGTGTCTGAGCATTACAGGCGCCATGAAGGGCACCCCAACCGCAGCATTGGAAATATTGCTAAACATCCCACCATTAGATCTCTATATACAGGGGGATGCTAAAATGGCTGCTTACAGAATGCAGTGCAATGGCAACTGGTGCAAGCACCATGCTATGAAACATACTAAAATACACGACAACATGAGGTGCGACATCATCGAAATGCCACCTGACAGAATGTCCAAGGTAGTGGAAACTGAGATACCATATCGTGTCAACTTGAGTGGCAGATCCGAATGGGCCCAGGGAGAACCTCAACGCATGTTGAATAGTATCACCTGGTACACCGACGGGTCAAAGACTCTAACGGGTACAGGAGCAGGCGTTTACGGCGTCAGACCCAGGCAAAGCATAAGTGTTTGCCTTGGCAAAACGACGACCGTATTTCAGGCAGAAATAGCTGCATTAATCGAATGCGGCAGAACATGCATAGACAGGAAATACAACAAAAAGACCATCTATGTGAACACGGACAGTCGGGCGGCCCTTTTGGCCTTAGCAAGCCACAGCTATACATCGAAGATAGTGTGGGACTGTCACAATACCTGGAAAACCTTGGCGAAAGACAACAGATTAATTCTCACTTGGGTGTCAAGCCACATAGGGGTAGCTGGAAATGAGGGAGCTGATGGGTGTGCCAAGAAAGGAGCTCATCTCACCCTCATGGGACCAGAACCAGCATATGGCGTATCATACAGCGCCGTACGAAAAACCGTTTCCAACTGGGTGTCGCTTGAACACCAAAAGCACTGGAACAGAATCACGGGGCATGCTCAATCCAACAGAATGCTAAAAGGACCATCGAGTTCCTACGCAGCAAATGATTTTAGAATGGGTAGGAAAGAACTGCGAAAAGTGGTAGGATTCATAACTGGCCACTGGATATTCAACGCACACCTACAGAAAATGGGGATTGAAATAACAAATCCCCATTGTAGGATCTATGGAGAAGCAGAGGAAACCGCAAAGCACGTGGTCTTCGATTGCCCTGCCCTGTGCAGAAGGCGAGCCTCCTGTCTAGATATTTCTCCAGGCACAAATCAGGAGGGAATGCAGGAAAACATAGTCCGACGTATCTCAATGTTCGCTAAGAATTTAGGATGGGACTCTGCTTAATACCTGTGAGTGGGGGTGCACAATAAGCCAATCAATGGCTGAGCGGCAACAATTAGGGCACCTGAACCCTAACCCCCCCGGGACTAAAAAAAAACCCACTTTCCAAATCAACCACAAAACAGTTACGCTAGTGCAGTAAGAAATGGTAGTGAACAACAAACAAACACTAATGACATAATCAACAAATTCCTAGAAGGATTCAAAAACATCTTTTACCAACTAATACAACAAAATAGCATGGTCCTAAACATGCTGACAACGCTTATTGCAAAAATTCAATAGCAGAGTAAACGGGCGTCCACAACGCAAAAACGAGGTTGAGTTATTTCTACTTCACACTGAAATTCACATTCTATTAATAAGTGAATGCCATTTCATAAGTCAAACTTACTTCAGAATACCCCATTACACAACTTATTCCTCAAACCATCCAGATAATACAGCCCATGCTGGATCAGCTATCCTGATAAAAAATACTATATTATACTATAAAACAAGTAGAACTACCAAAGTATGCACATAATTGCTTGCAAGCCACAGTTATCAAAGTTAGTATGAGGTCCTATGAACTAACAGTTGCAGCAGTTTACTGCCCACCACGTTACAATTTAAAGAAAGTAGATTTCAGAAATTTCTTTGAGGCACTGGGTCATAAATTCATTGCAGGGGGAGACTTCAACAGTAAACATGTATTATTTGGATCTCGTCTTACAACCACTAAAGGGAGAGAAGTAGTAAGCCTAATACGAAAATAATTACCACCCTTTGTCAACAGGCACCCCTACATACTGGCCAACAGATCCAAATAAAACACCTGACCTGCTTGATCTATTCATCACTGAGGGTATCTCTCCTGTTTACATGGACGTCACGCCAAGCTACGACCACTCTCCAATTATAGCAACCATCAGCAGCTTCATAGTCTACAAAACTACAGCACCTAGGCTGCATAATAAGAGAACTAACTAGGAAAAATACCGTACCAAATTAGAAGAGGACATCGATCTCCAAGTAAGCCTTAAAACAACAAGGGAGATAGATGAAACACTAATAGTCTTAAATACCCTCACAGAGGCCGCACAAAATACCACGCCTGCAAACAGCACAGGTAACAAAGCTCAATACATCCCAACTGAAATTAAAAAGTTAGTAGCTCAAAAAAGAAAAGCTAGGGCCAAATGGCACCGAACCCACCTCCCACAAGACAAGACCACACTAAACAGGCTAAGCAATCAATTAAAATATAAACTTAAACAGGAACAAGAAAGATCATTTACTTACTACATAACGAATCTAAATCGATACGACAACTGAATATGGAAGTCAATCACAAACTCCAAAAAACCTAAAACTCAGGTACCTCCAATTAGAAATGAGCGGGGATCAACACTACAGTGAGCCAGAAGTGATGAGGAAAAAGCAGTGTTATTTGCCGAGCACCTAGCTCAAGTATTCACCTACAACAACGACGCTCCAGATATTGAAATTGAAAGAAACGTAAATAACATTCCAGCGAACATACCGGTAATCAGACCACTAACTAAAAACGAAGTTCAACAGAAAATTCAATATTTAAAACTAGAAAAGCACCTGGGCTGCACAAAATAACACCTACGATGATAAAGAAACTACCAGAGAAAGGAATCATATTCATTACTCTCATCTTCAATGCCATTCTACGCTTAAACTACTGGCCAAAGCTGAAATAATACTAATCCCAAAAGAAGGCAAAAATCCAAATGAAGTTTCATCATATAGGCCAATAAGCCTACTACCAATCATATCCAAAATACTCGAAAGACTACTGTTACAAAGAATCAACTCAGACC
Organism: Galeruca laticollis; assembly: GCA_963921935.1. NCBI lineage: Eukaryota > Metazoa > Arthropoda > Insecta > Coleoptera > Chrysomelidae > Galeruca > Galeruca laticollis. Next base: position 162,453,944 of record OY998177.1, on the reverse strand, counting down.
ATGAAACATAGGAATGGATACCTAACCACCAATTTGGATTTCGAAAGGAACACTCTACAGTACAGCAGGCTCAAAGAATAGTACACCACATAAATACGGCAATGGAAAACAAACAGTACTGCATGGCTGCCTTCTTAGATGTTAGTCAAGCCTTTGACAAGGTTTGCCACACAGACCCGGTTTTCAAAATCAAGATCTTATCTTCCCATCACTTATCTGAAACTATTAAAGTCTTATCTAAATGAGAGAGAATTTCGAACAAGATTGAATCCAATAAAATCAGGTGTCTCACAGGGCAGCGTTCTTGGACCACTATTGTATGTGGTATATACAGCAGATCTACCAATCTATAGTGAAACCATCACCGGTACGTTTGCAGACGATGTCGCCTTCCTTGCAATCGACGAAAATCCAATTACAGCCTCTACCACTCGTCAGGTACAACTAAATGAAATCGAGACATGGTCACATAAGTGGACAATTGAAATGAACGAATCAAAATCCGTCCAAGTGACCTTTACCTTGAGAAAAGACCAGTATCCGCCAGTTTCTCTTAACAATATACACCTTGACTCAAAACTCAACTGGAAAGAACATATAATTACGAAGCGAAAACAAATTGACCTAAGAATAAAAGATCTAAACTGGCTAATCGGTAGAAAATCGAAATTGACCCTAGAAAATAAAATTCTCATCTACAAAGTTGTCATAAAACCTATTTGGACGTATGGTGTCCAACTCTGGGGATCTGCGAGCAATTCAAATAAAATCGTAATCCAAAAAAGCTAATCTAAAATACTATACCATGATAGCTGATGCACCTTCGTACGTGTCAAACCAAATACTCCATGAAGACCTAATAATCCCGTTCGTACAGGATGTGATCACTGAACAGTGTGAAACACCACGAAGGACGGGAATTAGACAGTAACCCCTTACTCCAACCTTTATTAGAATTTCTGACAGGAACTCAAAAAGAGAAGACCTCACCACGCCAATAGGAGGCCACCTGCTCCTGAGACAACAAAAGCTTATAGAACCTTATGTTGTTTTGATTGCTAATAAATATGATATGACAAAAAAAAAGTTCTAAGTTGATAACATAAAGACTATTAGAGGAAAAGAGCCCAAGCAAGATACATCACAAAAAATGCAAGAAAAAACTCCTGAAAAGCGTTCACATCCAACATAAACAGCTCCACACCTTCAAGTACCGTGTGGCAAAATATTAGGAAAAACAAATTAGAAAAATTCCGTTTATAGCTCATAACAATAGCCCAGTCTCAAATAACGAAGGCATAACCGAATTATTTGCAACATATTTTGAGCACAATTCGAGCAACTCAAACTACTCACAAGAATTTCTGGACAACAAATATTTTCCCATCCACGTGGTTACAGGCAATCGTCATACCGATACCAAAGGCAAACTGCCCAAGAACTAGGTTAACTTCATACCGACCAATATCTCTTACCAACGTACTAAGCAAAATAATGGAAAAAATCATAAATAAAAGACTATTGCGGACATTAGAAGACAGAAACCTTTTAATAAAAGAACAAAGCGGTTTCCGTCAAAACAGGTCAACATTAGACAAGCTCATTGATTTGGAATCCGAAATCCACGAATCTTTCGCAAATAAACAAGATTGCCTCACTGGTTTTATCGACATGACAAAAGGCTTCGATACAGTGTAGTGTCACGGCTTTATCAAAACTCTTCATTCATGGGACATCAAAGGAAACAACCTAAAATTCATACAAATTTTTTTAAATCGTTTTTTTCGTCTCCGTGTCAACACCACTTCAACCCTAAAACAATAAACTAACGGAACTCCCCAATGATCAGTCATTAGGTCAACACTTTTCCTGATTTCTGGCAATGATATATTAAACCATCACTCCAAACTAGTCAAAGGCAGGTTATATGCTGACGATTTGGTAAGGTTAGTAGCATCCACTCAATTCAGAAACACGTCCAAGAAACTTTAAACCAACTTCAAATCTGGTTTAAACTCACGGGACTGCAATTTTCAACAGAGAAGACCAAATGCATATTATTTTCTAGTAAACATAATATCCAGTGTCTCCTGAACTTAAACTTAATAACATTTCCCTAAACTATGTCGATAACATCAGATTTCTTGGAATGATTGTTGACAAAAAACTCAGCTGGAAGAAGCACATACTACATGTTAAAAAATCATGCCAAACGGTATAAACCTTATGAAAACACTCTCAAGCAAATCCTGGGAATCTCAATATACCTGTCTAATGTACATATATAAAGCACATATTCACTCAAAGATAGACTACGGCTCTATAGTATACGCGATAGCTAAAAAAACTACACTAATTCAGCTCGAAACCATTCAAAACAGCACTAAGAATAGAAACGGGAGTATTCTATTTAAGTCCAATAAACAGCCTACAGTGCGAAATCGGGGAACCCTTTCTACAACTCTGAGAAAATACCTTGCCGCTTCATACGCACTATCCATCAGCACAAACCAGCAGAATCTAGTCTACATTAACATACTGACCAATCGCTACAAAACTCTACATTCGGCAAATATCAAAACAGACCCACCATTATATGTAAGAGCTAGTCAAATTTTCACAGAACTCCAAATCAAACATTCCCTCTTCCTTTCCAACTAAATTAAAACCCCCCTCCATGGTCGATCAATATCCCTCCCGCCGACACTTCACTGTGCAAATTTAACAAATTAGAAACTCCCCATACCCTAATTAGGGAAACAGTTGGCTCCATACTTTATAAATATCCACAATTTCACCTCGCAAAACCTCTGATGGCGTAGGCGCAGCAGTGAACATTCAAAACAGTACACTACAATCCAAGTTACCTGAAATAAGCAGCATCTGCACTGGGGAACTATACGCCATTCTACAAGCACTTACATAAAAACAAAAAATACTTCATAACAAACTCTCTTAACTCAATGCATATTATCAATTAACTTTATCCCACACATCCAATAGCACTCCAAATTAAAGTCGAATTATCACAGTTGCAACATTCCAATAACTTTGTGGAAATACTTTGGGTTCCTTTTCATACTAGCATTCAAGGAAAGGAAGAAGCCGACCACAAAGCAGAACAAGCAGTAATTAGTGAAACCGTGAGTGAAGTGCAGACGTTAGTGTACAACGACATAAAACCGCTACTTAAATCAAAAGTTCAAAAAGTGTGGCAAACGTCCTAATTGAAACTACGTGACGTGAAACCTCGGTCGTAGTCAATAAACAAAAGATTACTTCAAGTTAAACTGACTAGGTTACAAATAGGCCACACAAAGCTTACTTACTTAATTACTAAAAGGGAATCCCCTAAATGTGAATTATGCAAGACTCTGCTTACTGTCAAACATTTAATAACCAATTTCAAGAATCAAGACAAGACAACAATCTAGAACCAGTTCTTGGTGAAAACGTAATACACAGAATTTTTTAAATATCTAAGTGAGATTATCATATTAGCAAAGCTATGAACCTCCCATATTTGTGTCGCTAATTACCCCAGTGGTAGATGCGACTTGCTTGTAAATAAAAAAAATAAGGTATGAAAGAACATAGCAAACGTTTGTGCTGTGAAAGATATTTTCACAGCACAGATGTATGCGTCTGAAAAAAAATTCTTCCTCGCAGAAGTCAAAAAGGAACAAGAATAATATGTGGAAGATATAGAAAAATAATTACGATGTAATTACGGTGTAATTACTGCTTGAGTTTAATTTTGTATTACAATTTCAAAAATATTACCTACCTACCTATATACGCCATCTTTACTTAAAAGATTTATGGAAATCTTTATAATGATTTTGTTTGACTTCTTTTATCACAATATGTTGAAATGTAGTTTCAGGTACAAATTAAACTGCATTTGAATCAACAAAGTATATAATAAATATCCAACACATACAAAATATATTTTGTCATAAAAGCTTAAAGACAATTACACGCAAATAATTAAATAGTTCACCATAAAAATCAAATTAACAATTTCTAATAATATATTAGCGGTCTGTAAAAGGAATAGTATTTTTCCTTTCTGTCTCTTTCAGATATAAATAATCTATAACATACATATATAAAGGTCCTCTTACCATAAAAAAGTTGTTTTTATTTGTATTTTGAACTGTTAATTGGTAAAACTACTAAAATTGAATATCATTTTTTTCCTAAAACATTTGTATCGTCTCTCAAAAAAGAAACATTTCAATATGAATTGCCAGTCGCAGCTATCTTGTCTTCCAACTGCAAATTGCATTTTCGCAACACCACAATCATTTAATATATATATAATATATATATATATATATACAAATTGAAAAATATCTTATTGGGGATTGCAGCATAAGAGGAAAAATACACTCTATTCAATTCTCCAAGCTTTCGTAAATCTTTATTTACATCATCAGGGAACTACAATAAGGAAAGAAAAACATAAATTATAAAAAGTGTTCATAAAAACATTTCTACAACTTACATTGATCGAGATTGCATCATTGATCTTGAACACAGGAAAAGTGCACAACAGAAAGTCATTAAAGAAATAGGTCCAGTCTTTAATGACTTTCTGTTGTGCACTTTTCCTGTGTTCAAGATCAATGATGCAATCTCGATCAATGTAAGTTGTAGAAATGTTTTTATGAACACTTTTTATAATTTATGTTTTTCTTTCCTTATTGTAGTTCCCTGATGATGTAAATAAAGATTTACGAAAGCTTGGAGAATTGAATAGAGTGTATTTTTCCTCTTATGCTGCAATCCCCAATAAGATATTTTTCAATTTGTGTTCTAATTGATCAGCAACGATCACGGCGTTTTTCGCTTTTCAGCTATATATATATATATATATATATATATATATATATATATATATATATATATATATATATATATATATATATATATATATATATATATATGAGCAACTATTAAAGAATATTTTTGAGTATGCTTTTAGAACAAACCTAATACTGAATTATAATTTGATATTATGTCTAGTTGGGATCGCTGATTGACATTTGGAACAGATAACTGTTAGTGGAATAACACTGGGGAAAACTTTCTAACTCAATTTCTCTTGATTTCGATCTTTTAGCTGTTTTAGATTAAAATCTGCATGCTGAATTCAAAACTCAATTAGTTTTCTTCTACCATGTCAAGTTTTTTTCTCTATACCTTATGTGAATGTGACTTCTCTATGTCAAATAGAACGTGGGAAGAAATATTCCCCTCTTTATTTGAAGCAGTTCCAATAGTCCATTCAGTTTATTTGAAGAATATGAAGACATAAAGAAAGTACTCCATTTGTTGCAATAGCAAATGCATCAATGGACCATTTGTGTTGATCTTAAAATGGAATATTTCCTCCTTGACCTCCTTTTTTATGTCTGTGGGACAGAAGAGCTCCTGAGAAGCATTGGAAGCGGCAAATTGGCTGTCAAGATTTGACTTGAAACCCGGTGATCCAAACATTCTAAATCAGCAGCAGAAAAATATTATATGTCTACATCTGCACGTAAAACTGGGTATTATTAACCCTTTCGGTCACGGCGTTGTCAATTGACGACACCAATTTTGACATCCTGTATAGCAAATAAATATTTGTCACGCTGTCGTCGATTAAATACACTCTTGAATAACAAATGGAGTATGGTGGTACCATCTAGTGCTGTGATCGTAAAGTTTTAAAACATAATTTACAGGTTTCTGGTGATATTGTGAAGGTCAATGTTTAGTGTTCCTTTGAAGTTGGTTCTACTTTCGCACGGTTTTGTGTTTGATAACAATCTGTGTCGGATCGTGTTGACATAAGTGTCTAGTTTTGTGGGAAATACACCAATTTTTTGTTTGTAAGTCTATATGTGAAGTATATTTTTCCAAATTTGGGTGTTGTCAATTGACGACAGTGTGACTAAAAGGATATAGACAAACATGGTAACATAACCAAAAATAATTCAAAATGTTAAATAAATTTACAATGAACTTTGTAGTTAATTATAAAAAATTAGCTCCAAGATGTGTCTGACATATGAAGAGCTATTGCAGCTTGCTGAAAAGCTTTCGGACATTGAGGACCTAAGTGGTGACGAAGAAGTTGCTGACATAGATGAAGTTTTGGAACCCGAGCCAGTACCTGATGATGATGGTACTAGTGATGAATGTATGTATTTTTGAATTTGTAATTAGTAAAGTATAAATAATTATTTCATAACATCTTAGATTCTGACGAAGAGGTGGAAATTACCGAAATATCTAGGGAACCTCAGCCTGGACCAAGCACCAGCGCAGCTTCCACTAACAAAAAAGGACTTTATCACAAGACATGAGGTGACCCATATAGAAGATATTGCATGGAGAACAGGAGTCACATTTATAACTCCAGCTTTCAAGTGGTTTGACAGAAAAGTGGAAGATATTGTTGAGCTACAAAGTCCCTTTTTTTTCACTAAATATTTTAGTGATCAGTTATTTGAGGAAATGGCTGAATATAGTAATCAATATGCTGCACAGCATCTTCAGAGATTTGCTCCTACAGACATCCATGAGATGAAAACTATGGTTGGTATTCACATTCTTATGGGAAATTTACATTACCCAAGGATTCGATGTTACTGGAGCACAAAGCATTCCATAAGAATTCCAATTATTGCTGACAATATGTCACTAAATAGGTTTTTCAACTTGAGGCAAAACCTTCATTTTGCTGACACCAATGCCAGAGAAGAAGGCTCAACTGATCGATTTTGGAAAATAAGGCCATTGTATAATCGAATAAGAGCTACATGCCTCACTTCCCTTTGAGAAGGAGCTTTGTGTAGATGAACAAATGGTTCCCTTCAAGGGACGTTTAAATGTTAAACAATATGTAAAAAATAAACACAGCCCTTGAGGCATTAAAATGTTTGCCCTTAGTGGATGTAGTGGCATTTTACTAGATTTCATTCTGTATCAAGGAGCTACAACAGAGCTTGATGAAATGTAGAAGGAATTTGTTACAACACCTCAGAAATAAAGGAATTTATGCTACCTGTACAGCAAGAATAGATAGATTCAAGAAACCGCCATTACAGGATGATAAAGTTATGAAAAAAATCCCAATGGCACAAGACCAATTGGACGGCTTATTTCAGTTAAGTTTTTGCGTCAGATTCAAAACAAAAAAAAACAAAATTTAAATTTTCTCAAATAAATATTTTCATGTACGTTTTAGAAAAAAGTGTTTCATACAAAAGTTGTAGAACGTGTTAAGTTCTAAAAAAAATCGCAGTAACCTTTTAGCGTCAGATCAAAAACAAAAGAAATACGATTTTTTTTCAATTTTGACAGGCCGCCATTAAGGGCAGGGGCGAAATGGAGGAACCTATTTCGCAAGATGGTGAGGTGATAATGACAAAGTGGTTTGACAATAAACCACTTCACATGGCATCAACATTTATGGGAATTGGCGAAGCCGATAAATGTAAGAGGTGGGTCAAAAATAAGAAAGAATATGTTTACGTTTCGCGACCAGAAGTTGTAAAATTATATAATGCTTGCATGAGAGGTGTAGACAAAATGGATTTTCTGATCCAAATATACAGGACTTTCATAAGGTCGAATAAATGGACATTACGCTTATTCACTCATGAGCTGGACACAGCATGTACAAATGCCTGGCTACAGTACAAAGATAAAGAAATTCAGTTGAGGAAACCAAAAAGAGATATATTAGATCTTGTCCACCTCAGGGCTTATATAGCTGAAGCACTTATATTAGCGGTGAAGACCGCTTCTCGCAAACGAGGTCGGCCATCTCGTGATCCAACACTCACAGCAACTACACCTTCTTCAAGGAAGAATCAGGAAGTGCGGTATGATTGAAGGAATCACTGGCCAATACATGAAAATAAAAAGTCTGCAACGAGGTGTAAAAATCCAGGGTGCAAAAAACAATCGCGAATTTTATGCAACAAATGTAAAGTTCATTTATGTTTGAACAAGAATACTATCTGTTTTATGATGTTCCATAGTTCCTAAGTTTATTAAATTTTTTTAAATAATCACAGTTTTATTACCGTTGAGTCATGATGTCGTCAATTGACGACGTATTGCCAACCCCTTAGGGGGGGGGGTAAATAACCCTTTATATATGATATGAAAAAATTAGAAAAAAATTAGCACACCGTCAGTAAAATTTCAGATTTTTTATTCCACCCAATTAAAATAGTCACCGAAAGGGTTAAGCAATTTGTTAAAACCTTGCCAACAGACTGTTTCAAATATGTCATTTTAGCATTTCCTAGCTTTTAATTTGAAAAAATAAAGGCAGGTGTGTTTGACGGTCCACAGCTCATTAAAGATGACAGGTCAAAAAAATGCTTGGTTAGCATTTTAAAATATCGTCGGAGTTTGTAGCAAATAAAAAAGCCAAAAATAGATCTAAATTGTTCTAGAGCTCCTGGATCGCTTCAAAATGATTGGATATCATAAGCATCAAATTGCTTATGTTATGTTATGACGAAAAGTCTTGGTGCAATTAGTGATGAATAAGGTGACCAATTTCACCAAGAATTGAAAGTTATCAGGCATGGTATCAAGGTAGATGGGATGAGCACATGATGACCGACAATTGTGGGAGCATCAAGGGAGAATATCCATAAATTAAACATTCCAGAAAAAGCTATAGGTGAACAAATTTAGCTTGATACTACTCCTGCTTCACCTCGATACACTCATCCATCTTCTCGTCAAACTCCAAAAATCTCTTCAAAATTCAATTCCAATCACCTTCTCATCAAATTCGACTTTTCTTCTATTCACTTACTCAACCCTCCACCGAGCGTCGCACTGAACGATAAAAATCCTATCTTAAAACAGCCAACCCCCGCTCTGCAGAGGAACTTATCCTATATCAGGGCCTCTCTCTAAATTTGCAACCCTCACAAAAACAAACAACCCCAATTAAACAAAAAATTTCGAACATCTCTCGCTCCTTGATATATATGTATGTTTACCATTTGGTAATTTTATTTTATATGAAAAGAATTTACCTAGTAGAAACTGTATATAGCCTTTAAATGAAAACATATTCTTTCTGAACAGTATATTTGGTAAGTTTTCTCTTATGACTATATTTTTCATGACTTCAGGAAAAAGCTAGGGTATACTGTAGCTTAAAAAATTGACGTGATAGCCAAAAGCTGCTGTTATTTTTGGAGTCAGGGACCAAAAATTAGTCAGAAACAAGTCTCAGATTAAAGACACCATAATTCCTATTCCCCAGTGTAATTGAAGAAATTATTTATATTATTCCAATTCACATAAATTTCAATAAGTGTTCAAAATAAGGTAAAACAATCCTTTATTTTTTAGGGTGATATGAATATTAATCGCATAAAAAAGGGTTACCAAAATATTGTAACTATAAATACCCATTTCTCTAAAAATGTATCATTAACAATCAAATTATGTTTTAAAACTATTCTGTTCAAAAACTCATGGGTACAGCGTACAAGTGAGAACAAAGAATGGTACATTTTGATTTCACAATAAGTGAATGGTGTTTTTACTTTTATAATTAAGTGGATAAAATGTTCACCTTACAATACTAAAAAAAATCATCCATAAATGGTATCAAAATTCAAACTTGCGAAAATAAATATTTTGTATTAACAAAAAATATTAATAATCAAATAGTTCTGTAAGTTGGAACTACTAAAATGTAATATAAATGTTTATTTACATAAATATGCAATATGTAAATAAGATAACAATAATTATGATAAAATTAAAAAAACATTTATGTTATTTACAACAGGATGTTTCTTGCCTGAACAGAATCGATAAAATATTTCAAACCCATAAAAAAGTTAAATTTATGTTTGAAAATTATTCATGGCATTAGTAGCAATACAAAAAGGAATATATAAGTTTATCAAAATATCATTGTTTTATAAACCAAGTAATCTAATTTACTACTAAAAAATATGAATACGAATCTTATATAACGTTAAAGACAAAGAGTTTAGTTCAGAAAAACAGAATCAAGAAAACAATGACATTTCAACTTTTACAGAAAGGGCTCAAACCACTCTAGCTTGTAGTATTAAGTATGTTAATTATAATAATTGAGGAATAACTGAAAAATAAAATGTAAAGATTCCCTTATCAAATTATAAATCAATAAATAAAATATTGTATAAATAACTATTATATTCCTTTAATAAACTATTTAAAATAGTCAATTCCTGATATAAAATTCGTAATTGAATTTGATCCTAAATTCGTTCAACAATTTTCTCAAAACGAGCTCTACTACTATCCTACATAATATTTTATTTAAAATTTATGGAGTTGAGAAACAATGACATATATAATTTTAGTAAAATATGACTATAAAAATAAATATTTCTAAAATTGCTCAATTAAAAAATTTCTATTAAAATATCCAGTGAAATGTCTATTTATGCCACTTCTTTCTTATACTGATTACAATGTCGTTTATTATTTTTAAATCATATATTTAAGCAAAAGCAAAATTATGATTTGAAAATATAATTTCAAAAAATATTTAAGCTAGAAACATCAAATATAAAGAAAATTAAAAATTAAATTTCCACATGTTATCTTCGACAAATATGTTCCTGAAAAGTTGAATAATATTTGCAAATTTCAGCAAATCTAAATGAAATGAAATAAAGTAATAAACTGGTTGTCAATTTTTTTTATGTTTAAATGTAAATTTGACAATCCTTAACTATCTCCCAAATGTTTAAAATCATTATAAAGAGTTTTAAGTATTGAATTGTATTGTAAGAGGCCACATAACTAGTAGTTTACACAGTACAAAAGACTTATTCTTAATGTGGCAGTTATTTGAAGTGCAAGAAGTGTATTCTAAATGTTTCAAATGTGATTTATGAATGTAGTAAAAAATATGATAATATAGAAGAAAGATAACAAAGAAATGATGGAACTAAGCAAAAGTCACATATCAAAACCTTCATCAAATAAATCTGCTCACAAAGCAATGATTCAAAATTTCCTTGAAACTAATTATTTCTGTGAGGACATAATACAGCTAAAAATACTCTTATTCGGTTTGTGAAAGAATATTTGAACATCGTTCAATTTTCTGATCACATTCACATATACCAACAAACAGTAAAAGTAACCGTGCAATAAGTCATATTTTTTTAACAAAATATGACGAAAACTGGTGCAAACAGGCATTAAAATACATATACAGTGTGTCCCAGGAGTTCATACCAAAAACTTGGGAGATGATAGAGAAACTGAAAATAATAATGATATTCGATATAAAAATTTTTCTTTATGTCCGTCGTTAACGAAGTGTAGGGCTCTAATGTTGGGAATTAAAAATGGTTTTTTATATATAATTATTAAATGGTTGATTGGAAATTAGTAAAATTTTAACCCCTTATGAACACCACAATTGCACACTTTTTGGCGTGACAAACAAGTGTACACTATACTTGTGAACTCAGGTACGGACTAAGTTCAATGGTGGTGCGGCAATTTTATGGTAAATATAACTTTTTTCAGTTGTAAATGCAACAATTGACTTTTTTTAACATTTTTAGAGATACCAAGTCCTCTTGTAACATCTGGATAACATTAATTGTTTAAGAGATACGGGCAATTTTATGTCGCACTGCACACTTATTGGCACAGTAACATTTTTTTGAATGTACGAGTACAGGAAGCATCCTGTATTATTAGAAAATTATTAATAAATAGGTGAAGTCTACATTTATAAAAATAAACTTTTACAGTGTTAATACTGCTTTTATTATTTATTAATGACGATTTACTGTTTTTGCAGGATATTCTGCCAATTTTGTTAGAGGATGTACCTTCACAAAAGCGCCAATGTTTGTGGTTTGTCCACGATGGAGCACTCCCTCGCTTCAGTCTTGAGGTATGTGCCCATCTAAACAATATTTTTCCATATAAGTGGATTAGAACGGGTGGACCATTTCTATGGCCAGCACGTCCGCCAGATATCAACCCATGCTATTTTCATCTTTGGGGTTATCTTAAAAATTTAGTCTACAGTACACCTGTAAATACAAGAAATGAATTAATTGTTAGGATATGTTTTCACTGCAAAAACATCCGAAATAATCTTGGAATGTTATTCCAAGTACAAAGATCTAATCTTAGTAAGCTGAGGAAATGTGTGGATGTAAGAGGAGCCCATATTGAACATTTGTAATTTTTTTAAATCGTTTTGGTTACTTGTGTTTTCAATATTTTAATGGAATGTAGCTATTCAGTTTTCAGAGTTTTGTTGTTATTTTTACTTTTGTTAAATTAATGTTTGTTTTCATTAATTTTTTTATACATAAACAATGTACAAGTTTATTTTTATAAATGTACACTGCACCAATTTATTAATAATTTACTAATAATACAGGACGCCTCCTGTAATCGTACATTCAAAAAAATGTAACCGTGCCAATAAGTGTGCAGTGTGACATAAAATTGCCCGTATCTCTAAAAATGTTCCAAACTTCGTGGAATCTGCTCATAATAGTGTTTTAAATGAAACTCACGGTTTCTAGTTAATTCCACAATATAATAAAAGTTATTGAAAATTCTAAAAAATTGACAATTGTGTGTAATTACAAATATTGAAGCTTAGATTTTATTAGCCCTAGGGTGATATCCTGGATATCATTTTTCCATTTAAGATCAGTATAACTGTGCAATGATATAGAAAACCAGGAAAACTATATCTGCTGATCTTTACAATTATCACTTAAGAAGACAGTTTATTAGTGGAGAACTCCCTAGATTTAACTGTTCATTGACAACTTCATATTGTGGGTTTCTTAAATGTCTTCTAATTTCCAATTCTTCAAGGAAATCCAGTTCTTGTTTCTTTTCACAAATATGCAGCACTTCTAGTTTTGTGTTGGGTGTCAATGAATGATTGGTATCAAGTAGATGTTTTGCGTAGTGGGATTTATCTGGTTGTTTTAATCTGTATGCTCGTGTAAGTGTTCACTGTATCGTTTTTCAAAATTCCTAAGGGTCTGACCCAAATAGACAGCATTACATTCTGGACATTTGAGTTTATATATACCTGACTTCTTTAATAGTGGTATTTTTGTTTTTACATTTAACAATTTTGTACTAACGTTACTTTCTGTTTTAAAAGAAACTGTTGTATTCGTTGCTGAAGATATTATCTTTGAAATATTATTAGAAATATTTCCTGCATATGTGATGGTTTTATAAGTTTTTATTTCATCAGCTTGTTTAGGAAATATTAGTTGTAATGCCACTTTTTCATCTTTTTTACTAATTAGCTTATTTATCATATCTAATGGATAACCGTTGGATGTTGCTATTTGTCTAATTGTATAAATCTCTCTATCAAAATTACTTTTGTTCATAGGAACTGAAAAAGCTCTATGTATCATTGAATTATATGCCGCTAGTCTGTGTGACATAGGGTGATTGGAATTGAATGGAATTGTCACATCAGTCTGTTTTGATTTTCGGTAAATTGAATAATCAAGTACATTATTAACTCTTTGAATTTTTAAATCATCAAGAAAATTGATTCAGCTATTTTCTTTAATTTCTAATGTAAATTTAATTTTTGGGTGTAAATTATTGATGTGGTTGGAAAATACATCTAATTGTCGTTCACTACCCATAAAACAAGCTAATATGTCATCTACATATCTATACCAAAATAAAATATTTTTCGAAATATTACTTTCAAAGATCTTTCTTTCTAAATTGTCCATAAAAATGTTTGCTAAAATAGGTGATATAGGGCTTCCCATTGGTAAACCTTCATTTTGAATATATATCTTATTGTCAAAAGTGAAATAATTCTGATTAATGCATACATCAAATAAATTAAGTATATCTGATATTATTCCTGGATTAATATTTTTATCTTCTAGTAATTTTCTTACAAGTATTAGACATTCTTTAGGAGGAATTTTAGTGAACATATTAGTTACATCGAACGAAATGAGTTTATAGTTATCTTGCAAGTAGAATTAATCAAAAAGTTGAAAGCAATCTTTTTTATATTTATATTGTTCACGAAGACATGAATTCACCACTTTTTAAGACTTGGTTTCAAGAACAACTGTTGCCTAATTTGCCCGATAATTCTGTCATTGTGATGGACAACGCCAGTTATCATTCAAAACAAATTAACAAGAAACCCACCACAAGCACGAAAAACGCAGAAATCCTACAAATTATGGCTGAAAATGATATAGAAATACCTAAATCAAAATGCACCAAAAAAGATCTTCTAACCATTATAAAAGACCTGAACATTCCTACAAAATATCGGATTGACACAATGGCACAAGCAAAAGGACATACGGTACTGCGTCTTCCGCCCTACTGCTGTGTATTAAATCCCATTGAACTTATCTGGAGTACCTAAAACTGGGAATTCGGCGTAAAAAAACAGCCTCAAGGCTAAGTTCTGCTGTAGTGAGGTGGAAAATATAGACAGTATTTTATGGAAAAATTGCATCGCAGACGTAGTTGAAGTAGAGGATTCATATGTGTCTCTGAATGTACAACAATTTATAATTAATTTGGACGAATACAGCGATAATAGTGACATGTTTGTTGATAGTGATGATGATTTATAACGCAAATATTTGTTATTATTGTAACATATTATATATAAGATATACGAATAGTGCGTGACATATGAACAATAAACAACGAATAGATTAGTGGGTATTGCACGCAAATAGAAGAAGGGGCTACTGAAAAGAGTGGTAACCGCAGACATGCATGTTTCTGGCTCATTAGCTGTCATCGGTACGGTACAACCAAGAAAAGATGTGAAACATGGGAGCAAAGGTGTTGACTGAAACATGAGAAAATATAACAGAATTCAGCAGGATAGTCAAACACAACATTTGTGTCAGTAATATTAGAAGATCTCGAATATTCGAGACAACAACCAACATAGACACGGAGGTGCATATAACACTCCCGTCTGAAACTTCCGACCCAGATTAATGAAATAACAACAAGATATACGAATAGTGCGTGACATATGAACAACAAACAACGAATAGATTAGTGGGTATTGCACGCAAATAGAAGAAGGGGCTACTGAAAAGAGTGGTAACCGCAGACATGCATGTTTCTGGCTCATTGGCTGTCATCGATACGGTACAACCAAGAAAATATGTGAAACATGGGAGCAAAGGTGTTGAATGAAACATGAGAAAATATAACAGAATTCAGCAGGATAGTCAAACACAACATTTGTGTCAGTAATATTAGAAGATCTCCGTGTCTATGTTGGTTGTTGTCTCGTATATTCGAGATCTTCTAATATTACTGACACAAATGTTGTGTTTGACTATCCTGCTGAATTCTGTTATATTTTCTCATGTTTCATTCAACACCTTTGCTCCCATGTTTCACATCTTTTCTTGGTTGTACCGTACCGATGACAGCTAATGAGTCAGAAACATGCATGTCTGCGGTTACCACTCTTTTCAGTAGCCCCTTCTTCTATTTGCGTGCAATACCCACTAATCTATTCGTTGTTTATTGTTCATATGTCACGCACTATTCGTATATCTTGTTGTTATTTCATTAATCTGGGTCGGAAGTTTCAGGCGGGAGTGTTATATGCACCTCCGTGTCTATGTTGGTTGTTGTCTCGAATATTCGAGATCTTCTAATATTACTGACACAAATGTTGTGTTTGACTATCCTGCTGAATTCTGTTATATTTTCTCATGTTTCATTCAACACCTTTGCTCCCATGTTTCACATCTTTTCTTGGTTGTACTGTACCGATGACAGCTAATGAGCCAGAAACATGCATGTCTGCGGTTACCACTCTTTTCAGTAGCCCCTTCTTCTATTTGCGTGCAATACCCACTAATCTATTCGTTGTTTATTATTTATATATATACAGGGTGTCCCGGGACTAATGGGAAAAAAGTCAGGAGCGCATGATCTGAGCCAAAATAATGTTAGTACTTTATATAAACTTTTTCAATGCAGGCCCTCGTTTTCGAGTTATAGGCCTCCAAAGTTTAAATTTTGAATTTGGTTTTTATTTTTATTTTTTGTACTAGTTATTTGATCTTTATAAAATTTACGGAAAAGCTATAATGTACATGTATGTTTATTTTGGAAATGTAAACAGATTTACAATAGTGCCTTGAAGCCAGGGACGGACTACTCGCAATGGTTAGTGATCCAAAAAATTTGCAGGGATGGCACACCCTATATGAAATTATCGAAATTGACTTCCCCACATATTAAGCTAACGAAAAGGTACTCCTGTTGGAATTCGATAAAATAAGCCGTTTGGCTAATATTTATAGTTTTATTAATGCACTACGTACCAATTTACCTAACTTACTTATTAATACGATGTCCAAGATTTACCTACAGTACTATAAAAAAATAATTTGATGATAGCTGATGATGAAAACATTAAGAACTCATTTAATGGGAATTAAATAGGTAGGCAAACAACGTAATTAGTTGCTTTTAATCAAAATTACGAACACAACATTATTAAACCATTAAGAAAACCTCAAAAAACACAAGTTATAAAACATTAGACTAAAACTAATTCCTAAACAACAACAAAAACTAACGCTATTCTAATAAATGTTCAATATGAGCTCCTCCCACTTCCACGTACATTATAAGTCTACGAAGGTTGTTTCTTTGCACTTGAAAGAGCAATCCCATATTATTTCTAATAACATTGCAGTGTAACAATTATGTCTATTAAATCTTGTCTTGTTTGCAAGTTGCTAGTTTGGATAATGCCATGTGGATTCACATCATCCCATAAATGCATATTATGAGAATTGATGACTCCATCTCTGGTGAAACCGGATTCGTCCATAAAGGGAACGTTACTAATAAATATACTGTCTGTTTGTTGTTGTCGCAGAAACCACTGGCTGTACTCAAGTCGTTCAGGATAATCATCCACTGTCATACTGTGTACTTTTTTCATGTGAAAAGGATTATAACAGCTGTTCTTTCAGGACGCGATGAACAACTGATTTCAAGACGTTATGATCTCTTGATAATTTTCGTAAACTCGTTGATGGTTCACTATCAACTGCATTTAACAAGTCTTGTTCAAATGCCACAGTACGTAAGCTTCGTACTGGACCTTCTCCACCTTTTTTGGCAAAAAATTTCCTAAAACTGTTTTGTATACATGGAAAATTACATTTACTTATTCATACCTGTTTCTCGTAACCTGAGATCAATACGCTCAAACATTCGTCTGTCTGACAATGCTTTGTTTGCAGAATGTTCTGCATAAAGCCTTCTGGTCCCTCTAAACAGTTTAAACAGTTTCGATAAACCAGTCCATACATTAAATGCATATCTGCGTACTCAATAAAAGTGAATTCTGCCATTGTAACTGTTAAATTAAGGACTTATGAATTATTGACAAGTACTGACTACGAACTATTCTACACAACGTTTGACAACTAATCCTATGGTTACTTGATAAACGGTAAAAACACTTTTTAAAAGTTTTCACCAACTTTCGAATTAATAAGTCGTTAATGTTTTTCATCTTCTGCTATCGTTAAAATGTTTTTTTGTAGTACTATTGGTGAATCTTGGACATCGTATTAATAAGTTAGTTTTACCTCGTTGTGTACTTGTGTACTAAAAATGGTGAATGCGTGATTTGGTACGTAGTGCAATAATAAAACTATAAATATTAGCCAAACGGTTTATTTTATCGAATTCCAACAAGAGTACCTTTTCGTTAGCAAAATGTGTGGGGAAGTCAATTTCGATAATTTCATATAGGGTGTGCCATCCCTGCAAAATTTTTGGATCACTAACCATTGCGAGTAGTCCGTCCCTGGCTTCAAGGCACTACTGTAAATCTGTCTACCTTTCCAAAATAAACATACACTTACATTATAGCTTTGACGTAAATTTTATAAAAATCAAATAATTAGTACAAAAAATAAAAACCAAATTCCAAATTAAAACTTTGGAGGCCTATAACTCGGAAACGAGGGCCTGCATAGAAAAAGTTTATATAAAGTACTAACATTATTTTGGCTCAGATTATACGCTCCTGACTTTTTTCCCATTAGTCCCGGGACACCCTGTATATATATATATATATATATATATATATATATATATATATATATATATATATATATATATGTGTGTGTGTGTGTGTGTATATTGTGTGGTATTTAATACTATATGTTGAAGGCCATTTTAGTTGTAGCAATAAGAAGAGCCATCCATATATTTGAGTGATTTTCAAAATTGCAAAATAAAAGATACACAGCTGAGATTAAAAACTTATGATGGTAACATCATAACACCAGTAGGTGAAATTTTTGTTAAGGCTCAGGATGGAGATATTTCGGCCCGCTGCAGGCTTATTATAATTAAGAACGGTTCTACACCATTGTTAGGTAGAGACTTGATGAATATTTTTAAATTTCAAATAAAAGCTGACTTGAGAAATATAAATAATATTCAGGCTGTCAGCAGTTTAGATAAATTGTTGGGAGAATATAAAAACTTATTTGATGATAGTTTAGGACATTATAAATTGGAAAAAATTGAGTTAAAGGTCGACCCTAATTGTAAACCTATTTATTGCAAACCACGAACAGTGCCTTTTTCTTTTAAAGAGCTTTTAAATAAGGAACTTGACGATTTAGAGAAAAGAGGGGTAATCGAGCTTGTTAAGAATGCTGATTGGGCTACGCCTTTGGTACTGGTGGTTAAGAACAATGGTAAAATACGGGTCTGTGCAGACTATAAGGTAACGGTAAATAAAGTAATGCAGAATTTTAAGCATCCTTTTCCTCGTATTGAGGAACTTTTTGCAGCACTACAAGGGGGCGAACATTTTACAAAGTTAGATTTGTCCAACGCTTATAACCAGTTAGAGTTGACAGAGGACACAAAGAAATTGTTATGTTGGAGTACTCACCGAGGAATTTATAAACCAAATAAGTTACCTTATGGCACTAAACCGGCATGTAATATATTTCAGAAAACGATGGAAAAGGTTTTGTTAGGTATTCCTGGTGTTATTAACTTTTTAGATGATATTGTCGTTACTGGTCGGAACAGGGAGGAACATTTAACTAATCTAGAACTAGTGTTTGATAAGCTTTCTAAAGCAGGATTTAAGTTGAATCTAAAAAAATGTCAGTTTTTTGAAACCGATATTAAATATTTGGGCCATATCATTAACAAGGACGGGTTACACAAAAATCCCGACAAAATTAAAGCGGTAATGGAGTGTCAACGACTGACAAATATTTCAGAGGTCAGAGCCTATACGGGATTAATAAATTATTATGGCCGTTTTTCTCCAAATTTATCTTCAGTGATGGATTCGTTATATAAGTTACTACGTGATGGAACAAGTTTTAAATGGTCTTCAGAATGGGAGGAGGCTTTCTTAAAATCAAAACAGCTTATTTGCTCAGACATTTTGATCCTGAAGTCTGTGACGCATCTCAGGTAGGCTTAGGAGCGGTTCTTCTACAGTGATGGTACGGAAAAACCTATAAGTTTTGCTTCTCGAGTATTAAACTAACATGAGATGAAATATACGGTAATACATAAAGAGGCGTTAGCCATCCACTGGGGGGTAAAAAAATTTTACCAATACCTCATGGGTAAACATTTTATTCTATGTTCTGACCATAAGTCTCTTATTGCGGTGTTTGGAGAAAGCAAAGGGATGCCACAGATGGCCGCAGGCAGACTACAAAGGTGGGCTTTATTTTTAAGTGGATTCAAGTACACTTTTAGACATACTAAAGGCTCGGAAAATGGAGCTGATGGTTTTCGCGCATTCCATTACAGACAACTGAAAATTCAGAAACTGAATTAGATTACTTAAATTTTTAAGTTGAGGATAATATTCCTGTTAGCTCTTCGGATATTAAAAAAGAAATTCGTGCAAATGTACTTCTTAGTACGGTTTATCGATATGTCAGAGATGGATGGCCCATAGATATACCAAGTGAATTGAAACCATTTTCTCGAAGATCTTTAGAACTTAGTATTGACAATGATATTTTAATGTGGGGATATAGAGTTATTATACCTCTTAAATTTCGGGAGCAATTGTTACGAGAATTACATGGTGCTCATAATGGGGTGGTACGTATGAAGTCATTAGCAAGACAATATCTTTGGTGGCCGGGGCTAGATTCTGAAATAGAAAATTTTGTAAAAAACTGCAACGCTTGCCAGGAAAATTCAGTAAACCCTCCAAAAGCTTCTTCAATTAAATTCCAAGATTGTTTGATAGTATACACATTGACTTCCTAGGGCCTTTTCATGGTAAAACTTATTTAATTATTACTGACGCTTACTCTAAGTGGCCTGAAATTTATGAAATGGCCAAAATGGACTCTAGACACACAATAGACAAACTAAGAGATTGTTTTGCTAGGTATGGGTTACCAAACACTATTGGTATTTCAGACGTTACAGCCGCCCCTTACCATCCGTCTACCAACGGTGCAGCCGAAAATTCGGAGAAATCTTTCAAATATGCACTAAATAAAATGTTAATTGGGGAACATTCAAATAAAAACATGAGCACCCTAATAAGCAAGTATCTTTTCTCATACCGGAATACACCGCATTGTACTACCAACCAAGCACCGTCAAAACTAATGTTTGGTAGAAAAATTAAAACTCGTTTTGATTTCCTAACAAACTCTGAAGCCTTTAAGGCCAGGGAAAGACAAATTAAATTTCATAAAGGCAACCGTGTTCTGCAGTTAGAGGTGGGAGAGGTAGTTTATACCAAAGATTACCATAATACCAAACCTAAGTGGACTAAAGCAGTAATTATTGACAAAATTGGTTCACAACATTATTTCTGATCACCTGTAAACAATAAAGATCTTGTGTGGAAGAGGCATTTGGATCAGATCCTCAAAGTGGGACAATTTTATGAACAAGAAGGTAACGTGCTAGCTTCCCCACAAAATCTTGAAAAACCTTTTGAAATATGTCAAGGTGTAAGTGCGCAATCAATACCGGACCCTTCTGGTAGTGAAGTGTCAAACGAAATAATACCGTCATGAGGTTCTGAAAACCCATCTAAGACAAGTGAGGGGGACGATGTTCCAAATTCAAGGAATGAGCCTGTTTCAACGGAGTTAAAAACTTCTATTAACACAAATGTTACTCCCAATATTCTAGATAGGCCTCGTAGGCAAATTAAACCGCCAGACCGTTTAAATTTATAGAGGTTAGCTAGGTGTGGAGGATTGTGGTATTTAATACTATATGTTGAAGGCCATTTTAGTAGTAGCAATAAGAAGAAGAGCCATATATAACCTTACTTTTTATGTATATTAATATAGTTTTTTCCCTCCATATGTTCACATGTACTTTCCATTAATCTATTAATATAAGTTACATTCTCACCTGAGTTTTATTAATAGTGCAAAAGGCACTGTCATGTAATATCAATATATTACAATTGTATATATCATTTTCAAGAAGTCAGTTAAACAGTTTCTGATTGAGAAGGTTGTTTATGATGTAGATGACTTTTTACTTTACTGACTGCTCTCGTATGCTGTGTCTTTTTTTGTGTATACGTAGATATATATTTATGTATAATATGTACTTTTGTTTTGTTGACATGTCCATCGTAAATCTAATATGTTTCTATGTATGTTTCACTAAATGAATAAATGTATTATTATAAAAAAATATTACATCATATAATAATGAAATAATTTTTCTTTTACCCTAATATAGTTGTGTATAATTATAATGTAATAATTATATGAGTCGTTTTTGTTTGTAAATCCATAAAATCCTTGTCAAGAAGCAATTGTTTTGTACTTTGCTCAAATTTTTAAAGACGTCCCTGCGTAGGGTCGGACTGTGTACTTGGTCTTGATTTACAACTATGCTATTTACGGTCCATAAATTGTTCCCCACTGGGTAAAGTTAACAACGGTCGAAGATAATAAACACGGTATTTCAAATTCGCAACTATAACTCATTTTTTTCTATTATGTAAAGAAACCATATGCATGAAGGTATTAACTCATTTTCTAGACGTTAATACAGACTGGATCATAGATGTCGATAGGAACCGTAAAAACTGAAGTTCAAAACGAGTCAACTCAAGTTTTGTTACGTCTATTTGGAGCAAGGAGGTGTTAACTGACATGATATTGTGGAAGAAGGGGTTAACTGTTGAGTTGGCGCCTTCTTGCAGTATAAAATAGTGTGAAATCCATTGTTTACATAGGCACGTGTTATTTTCATGTTGCTCTATTGTTTTAAAAATGATTATAAATACGAAAGAGTGATAGATTTTGCATTGTACGTGTTCGGCAAGAAAGGTAAGTCCTTTATTTGCATTGTCTTGAAGTAAACTGACTAAAAATAATAAACATAACCTGAAATTTCGAAACGCTTAAAATGAGCAAGGACTTTTAATTTATTTTAGTTATGAAAATACTCTAATGGCTGGACCTAGTGGAAGAGCTAGTAAAATTCTTAGTTAGCTTTGGCTGCTGCTGAAATAACTACTGATGACGAAATAGTAACCAATGAGGACCCATTTTTAGAATATGGTTCCGACTACAAGCCGGATTCCGAGACAGAATCTGATTTTATCAATGAAGAAAGGGCTGAATTTTCTTCTAAGAGCAGAAGAGTAGCTAAAAAAGTGATAACAGCCAGTGAGATATCAAGGCAAAATACAGCCACTAATTTCGAAAAAAAAAGAACAAGTCTTAGAAAGACCTGGTAAGTATTTTTTCATAAAGATATATTACAGCAACATATAGAACACTGCCTTGGATATAACAAAGATAAAAATCAGTATCATTATTATATTCCTAGATTATTGTAATTTTATCTGTAAAATATCTCGTTGTTTTTAGAACAAGATAGAAAGGAAACGATAAATGTAATTGGCTTAAGAGAACCAAATCTAATTATTGACAATGAGCTAAAGGAAAGTAATGAAACCCATGAAGTTGAAGACAAAAAATAAAAAGTTTTATTCACTTGCGAATAAAATTAAGCAAGTTAATGTTGTTATTATTGTGGCCATAAAACTTCTTTTAAATAAAAGTTCAATTATTTTAGATGTGACTGAAGAAGTAAATATACTAAAGGTTGGAATTCAAGTTACCCGACGAATAAGTGAAAAAAATCAAGGAAGGTCCAAGCTGAGCCAAAGTCTCGGAAAAGAAACATCACTATGTTAAACAGAAAAAAAGGACAAGCATATGTTGAGTACAAAAATAGGCACATACTAGAAAAATCATCTGCAGTTGGGCAACAACTTTGTACAGAAAAATGCAGACTTAACTGCGATAGCAATTTTGCTGATGCTGATCGCATTACACTATTTGATTAATATTAGAAGATATGCGTGGAATCGTTGTATGATGAATCAACCCGGAAATTATACCAAAGACGTCTCGCGGAAAATTAGAGAGGGAACCAATAGATGAGACTGATGACATTAACAACAGCTGGGAGAAATTGTGACGAAATATTAGAGAGGCAGCAACTGAAGTATGGAGGAGAGTGTCTGATCGAACAACTGAAAACGCTTATTGACAAAATCTTACACCAACATAGAATCCCCGATGAATGGAGAAATAGTACAACTCTCCTATTTAAAAAAGGCGACAAGGAGGGGTACCTGCTAATTGTAGAGGAATCAATCTCCTCTCCACTTCCTTGAAATTAACAACTCTCCACTCAGGAAGATCATGCACGGACGTGTTCATTATAAGACAACTAACCGAAAAGTCGATCGAATATAACCGCCCAGCCTTCACGTGTTTCATCGATCTAGAGAAGGCGTTCGATCGCATCCAGCTGGAGGATGTGATACAATTGTTCTACAACAGACAAGTGCCTCAAAACATCATTAAAACAATTGAAAATATATATAAGAACAACACGACCCAAGCTGAGATAGAGGGTGAATTAACGGAGAAAATAGAAGTAAATAATGGCATCCAACAAGGAGACTCCTTCAGTCCCATGCTGTTTAACATCATTATGGATGAAATAATAAAGCAGGTACGCAAACTGAAAGAGTAGAAAATGGGAGACAGAGAAGTCAAAATACTATGCTACGCCGACGACGCTGTACTCATAGCCGAAAACGAGGACGACTTACAAAGACTAGTGCATAGATTCAACACAACAGCAAAGTTCAGAATGAATATATCAGTGTCAAAAACTAAATGCATGACCACATCTAGAACACCACTTAGATGTAAACTTGAAATAGACAACAATATTGTACAGCAGGAAATGAAATTTTGGTATCTTGGGATAGAAATATCCGGGTACGGTGATGTTGAGACGGAGGTGAGAGGGCAAGCCATGAAAGCAACAGCCGCGTGTCTTAATGATATTATATGGAGCAACAAACACATAGGAATAGAGGCTAAATCCAGAATATATAAAACAGCTATTAGACCCATTCTAACATATACTGCGGAAACCAGACCAGATACCTCGAAAACGAAACAAATACTGGAGACAACAGAAATGAAAGTAGTGCGTAGGATGGCAGGCAAAACAATGTTAGATCGAGGGAGGAGTAAGGATATCAGAAGAGCATGTAAAATTGATAATATCAGTGAATGGATCCTGCAAAAAAAGAGATAATGGAATGAGCATATTAGCCGCATGAAACCCGACAGATTGGTAAGGATAACAAGGGATAAGTCACCAATGCGACGGAGGAACATCGGAAGACCCCGCAAACGATGGAGTGACAATCTTACAGTGGACTAAAGAGAACAAAGGGGCGAAGAAAAACAAGCAAATCTTGCTTACATATAAGAAAGTAGAAGAAGATCAATATTATTCGTTACCTACCACCAATGAAAAAAACGTCGACTTGTTTGGGTGTCTGAAGCCATATGGTGTTAAGCAATGAGGCGGTGTCAATGCTGTTCGTCAAAAATCAATCAGATATTTTATAACTCTACATGGAAAATCACAAGTGTGCAAAAGTGCCTTTTTAAAATTACTTAATGTAGGAAGAAAGAAATTGGAGCTAATTCGTAATCAAATTTCTCAGAGACGAGCTGTCCCACATAAAGATCAGGGGGGTCGCCATGTTAACCACAAGAACCAAACACCCAATGAGCAGCTTGAGATAGACCGCCAACATTTCAAGTATTTTCCTGCAGAAATGTCACATTATTCAAGAAATAAAATGAACATCTCCTATACTTGTCCCCTTTGCTGTTAATAAACAAATTGTATGAACTGTACAAGAATCAGTGTTCTGATCAAAACCTACAGATCGTCAAACAAAGTCGATACAGACAAGTTTTTTTGTGTCCGAATTTAATTTTAGCTTTGGATCACCAAAATCAGATACCTGCAAAGTTTGTAATTCTAAAGAAAATAAACGGTTTTAAAGATTAAAACTAACTTTTCCGCATCTATGGCCCTGAATAATATTCTATCATAAAATTGTCACTTGTATACCCTTCGGGGGATGTATCGTGCTAACAAACCGAAATTTTCCCAAAAATAACCAAAAATGTTATATATCTGGATGTATAGGACCCGCTGTACTCGCTCTAGTCAGCTGAAAATCAATAGGGTACAACTGTGAGACACCTTGAACAATATTCAATCTTAAAATTGGTCACTTGTATACACTCTGGAGGCTGTATCTTGCTAACAAACTGAAAATTCTTCAAAAATGACAAAAATTTGGTACTTTAAGTACCATAGAATCCGGTGTACTAGCTTTAGTGAGCTGAATATCAATAGGATTTATCTTTGAGACGCTCTGAATAATATCCAATCATAAAATCGGTCAGTTATATATACTCCGGGGCTGTTTCGTGCTAACAAACTGAAATTTCTCCAAAAATAACAAAAATGTCTTACTTAAAGTACTGTAGCACCTGTTGTACAGGCTTTGGTGAGCTGAAACCTACGTCACATCCTCATTGCCATTCTGTTCCGTCCCTGCAACGTCATTTATTACAACTACAGCCTGTATAATTAGCGAACACGTCACGTGACATAATGCCTAACACTCAAATACAATAATAATAGATATTGCTTTCTTTGGTATGATCTTTATTGCGACTACATCCTGTATACGCCATACTCTGTAATGAAATTTCTCCAAAAAGGACCAAAAATATGACACTTCAGGTACATTAGCACCAGTTGTACTAACTCTGGTGAGCTAAAAATCAATAAAGTTCACCTTTTAGAGGCCCTGAACAATATTCAATCATAAAATTGATCACTCGTATACACTCTGGAGGCTGTATCTTGCTAACAAACTGAAAATACTCCAAAAATGACAAAAATTTGGCACTTCAAGTACCATAGCACCCGTTGTACTGGCTTTAGTGTGCTGAATATTAATAGGGTTCCTCTTCAAGATGCTCTGAATAATATCCAATCATAAAATTGGTCACTTGTATATACTCCGGAGGCTGTATCGTGCTAACAAACTAAAATTTCTCCAAAAATGACAAAAATATCGTACTTAAAGTACTATAGCACCTGTTGCACTGGCTCTGGTTAGCTGAAAATCAATAGGGTTCATCTGTGAAGTGTCCTGAATAATATTCAATCATAAAATTGGTGACTTGATAAACTCCGGAGGCTGTATAGTGCTAACAAACCGAAATTTCTCAAAAAATTACTAAAATGTCGTACTTCTAGTACCATAGCACCCGTTGTGCTGGCTCTGGTGAGCTGAAAATCAATAGGGTTCATCTGTGACATGTCCTTAACAATATTCAATCATAAAATTGGTGACTTGTTGCACTCCGGAGGCTGTATCGTGTTAACAAGACATGTAACGAAAAGTGGCCGATGACGACACAAACAGGATTTTTTTCTAAAAACCGTTTTTTAGGTTGTTGTTGATGGAAAACGTAAAAATAACTCAATAACTTCAAATTTCCAACTTTTTTTGGGGTAAACCAATACTTTTCTCGCATATTAGATAGGTTGGGCGGAAAAGTAAAAATTACGAACAAGTTACTCCCTATAAGGCAGCCTTTAAAGAATAGAAAGAAGACAGAATTTTGGCACATGAGGGTACCATTCTGTACATAAATTTTGACATACAAAAAACATTACCTCTGCCGAAGCTGTCTACCAGTGTTGCATTTTAACTAAGACAAGTGTCGCTATATAATTTGGGGGGATACATTGTGTAAGAAATGGTGACAACTTTGGTAAAGGATTTTTTCATCTTTGGACCGAAGATAAAGGTGGTAGAGGCCCAGACGAAATTGGAAGTAGCGTTTTATCATTCCTACAAAGCATTGCTATTGAAAACGAACATTTAGTAGCTTGGAGCGATTGTGCAAGCGGACAAAACAAAATAGTATATTAAGTACCAAGTGTCAAAAAGGTTACTTTAGTCACGAGTTTTACTAGGCACGAGTGGAGCGAAGCGGAACGAGTTTCTTGTGAAACGAGTGACTAAAGACGTTTTTAACACGAGGTGCTTACTATACTTTTTCTTCGCCCACGGGAAGGAAAAATTATATTATATTTGAATTATATTCATTACATGACGGACGATGGCTGACAGCTGACTGACAAATCAAATGACGCAGAATAACAAAATTATCACAGAATATGAAATTTAACATACAAAAGATACACTTGATTTGACGTTTAAAAAAACAAAAGATAAACGAGATGTGACTTTACGCATTTTAAACACTAGTGTTTAAAGAGTCGTTTTGTGCATGTCAAACCAGTGTTCAAAGTGCGGTTTTAGTAGCGGAAGTAGAAAAACTATTTTATAGTGTGGCATTACCTAATACACCAGGGAATTATTAAAATTGTTGACCATAAGTGTCCAGAGGTTGACCACAGTTTTATGGATATTGATAGAGACTTTGGCGCTGTCGAGAAAATTATTTGAAAAGCCCATAACATTTATACAGTTGATCAGTATATGACATTAATGAGGGATCTAGAAAAAGGAATCCGTTTGCGCTAACGAGAATGAAAGATAAATTTGTTCATCTAACTAAAGGAACTGCCCCGAAAGTTGAAGAAACAAGTAACAAGGGCGAAAAGATACTTTTTCGCAATGTCAGATGGTCTAGATGAGAAGGAAGAGTGGAAATAAGTATATATTATTAAACACAAAGCCACCCGTACAACAGGACAACAGGAAAATATTTTTGTACCTTTAAAAAGTCATGACCCATATCAACCAAAAAATTTGATATTCAAGAGCAGCTGCCGTTTGTTCCTGAAAACTTAAGGGGATTTTACATTAGTTTAAGTCGATCTGAAGCCTGTTTGTGTATTTTTCTGCTAATAAACAAAGTTAATCCTTTCTTAATTCGTCGTAATTTGGAATAAAAATTCTAATGATTGTGCGAGAAGGTGCCAACTCAATTTTTTTGCAAAAAAACATTAAAAACCGCTTATACCTACACAACTATTAATAAAAACTGCCTTATAATTTTAAAATTACTTTTATAGGCAGTGTATTGACGCAATTTGACTTGTTTTTTTTCTTAAACGAAAAAAGCTCCGATCACATTACTTTAACCCTTAATATCTCGAAATTGTCAAAATCTGACTTAACACCTTCATACACTAATAGCTTCAATTATAAATAAAAAACCATTTTTAATTCCCAACTTTATAGCCCTATAGTTCGTTAACGAAGGGCGTAAAGAAATATTTTTAAATGAAATACCATCAGTATCATCTCCCAAGTTTTCAGTATGAACTCCTGGAACACCCTGTATACAATAGTCAATATTCGTTTCTAAAATAAAATTCTTCAAAATTGAACTAACGATTAAGTAATGAAAATTAGTCTTCGGTCGTTCCCAATATTGCAATCAAAAACAAAACCATGTGAAACACAATAAACCTTTTTTTAAACTACGTTAATTTAAAATCGCTTCGACGTATTCAAAATTAAATATCTTTTAATACCGTGGATCGTTTTGAGAAAATTATTTTACCTAAAGATCTGGTCTGAGATTGAATAATCGTTTACTGGTTTTCTCAACTCGACCATTTCTTAGTTCAATGCCCTTGGGGAGCAGTGATTCATTTAAATTTAAACTATTTACTTTTGCTCTAGATCGCCATATTTTTATTGAATGATCGTCGGACGTTGTTACCAGCATTTCCGGGTCCTTTGGGTTGAATGCCACAGAATTGACTACGTCTTGATGCGGAAATTTAATTAAACAAGCTCCATAATGTCGGTCCCATAGATAACCGTGTTTATCTTCAGCTCCACTAAAATCAATTAACATATATATGAATATTTAAGAATGTAAAATAATTGGAATTAATCAAATAAATTAGAATTGAAGTTCTCGAGGAATGCGCTAATATTTTCATACCAATCAGCAGAGCAAGTGCAGCTTAGATTTACTAAGGAGGGAGACAAATTCTTAGTAAGTCATACAAACACATCAAAAGTGTCCAAGGAACACGTCTATTACTCCACTTTTTACTTTTCCGCCCAACCTATCTAATATGCGAGAAAAGTATTGGTTTACCCCAAAAGTTAAAATTTTGAGTTATTTTTACGTTTTTCATCAAGAACAACACGAAAAAACGGTTTTTAGAAAAAAAATCCTGTGTGTATGTCATCATCGTCGTCGGCCACTTTTCGTTACATGTCTTCTTAGCACGATACATCTTCCGGAGTGCAACAAGCCACCAATTTTATGATTGAATATTCTTTACGACACGTCACAAATTAACCCTATTGATTTTCAGCTCACCAGAGCCAATACAACGGGTGGTACGGTACTTGAAGTACGACATTTTTGCTATTTTTTGAGAAATTTCAGTTTGTTAGTATGATACAGCCTCCGGAGTGCAACAAGCCACCAATTTTATGATTGAATATTATTCAGGACATCTCACAGATAAACCCTACTGATTTTCAGCTCACCAGAGCCAGTACAACAGGTGATATAGTACTTTAAGTACGACGTTTTTGTCATTTTTGGAGAAATTTCAGTATGTTAGCACGATACAGCTTCCGGAGTATATACAAGTGGCCAATTTTATGATTGGATATTATTCAGGGCGTCTCAAAGATGAACCCTATTAATATTCAGCTCACTAAAGCCAGTACAACCACTGCTATGGTACGTGAAGTACCAAATTTTTGTCATTTTTGGAAAATTTTCAGTTTGTTAGCATGATACAACCTCCAGAGTGTATACAAGTGACCGATATTATGATTGAATATTATTCAGGGCGTCTTATAGATAAATCCTATTGATTTTTAGCTCACTAGAGCTAGTACAACGGATGCTATGGTACTTGAAGTGCCACATTTTTGGTCCTTTTTGAAGAAATTTCGTGTTGTTAGCACGATACAGCCTCCAGAGTTTATACAAGTGACCAAATTTATAATTGGATATTTTTCAAGGTATCTCACTGATGTACAATATTGATTTTCAGCTGACTAGAGCCAGTACAGCGAGTTCTATAATATAGATATACTAAATTTTTGGTTATTTTTGGAGAAATTTCGGTTTGTTAGGACGATACATTCACCGAAGTGTATATAAGTGACAATTTTATGATAGAATATTGTTCAGGGCATCTCACAGATGCGGTAAAGTTTATTTCAACAAAAACTTGAACACTTTTTTTGTAAATACATACCATTCGATTTGTAAACTTGTTCTCTACAAATCAAGATATACCATGAGAATGTATTAGTCAAATGCACTGTTTTATTAAGGCAATAAAGACAGCACCTCTAATTCGTATCGTTAATTGCTTCAAATTTTAAAAATAAGGTAAATATAGTCTCTATTAACCTTTAAAAGTGTACTAAAACAGTATTGTTAAGAGCAACAGTGGTCATGGAAAGCCGGTATTTATCACGTGTTCAAATGGTAACTGCTGTGAATGTGGTTGAGGGTGGTCTTTCACAAGGTGATGTTGCACGTAATTTTGACGTGATTCGGAGCGTGATTTCTCGATTGTGGCATATATATGAACAATTCGGTGATGTCGCTGATAGACATGGATGTCGTCAACGTGCAACTACGCCTCAACAGGATGGATATGTGGTAGGATTAGCTCGTCGAAATGTGCATACTACTGCACGCGAACTCTCTGTTTTGAATCCATCTGATTTTTTATTATTTTTTATTACATAGTTAGTGTTTGTTTTATATAGATCTTGGATAACTTATTATTTTGCTATTTACGCCTCTTTCTTTCAAGCCTATCCATACTTTTGTTCTAGGGATTGTTGGAAATTGCTTTTTCCAGATCTACGAAAGCTGGATATATATTTTTATTTTGTGGTTGTCTTCTTTCAATTATTTGTTTGATTGTAAAAATATGACCTTGAGTGCTTCTTCCAGGTCTAAATCTACTCTGTGGTTCCGACAATTGTGTTTCTAATATTGGTTTTAATCTGTTGTTTAATATTTGTTCTTAAATCTTTACTATAATGTTCAGCAATGTTATTCCTCTATAATTACTACAGTTCTTTTGGCCTCCTTTCTTATGTATAGGTGTTATTAATGATGTCCCCCATTCTTTCGGTATTTTTTCGTTATGCCAAGCTTTATTTAATATGTCAAATGTTATTTGGGTACCTACATCTCACAAGTTTCAGCCGTGATCTTATCATGTCCTGGTGCTTTTTCCATTTTTTAATATTTTTAATACCGTCTTCAGATCGTCCATTTTAATCTCTTCAATTTCGGTCTCCTGGTCGATATTTCTTGCATTTTAGGGTTCTTCTATGCTCTCCTCTTTCTTGTGCTTGTTGTCCAAGTAATTCTTGAAAATGTTCTTTCCATCTATTAATGATTTCAGTTTCGTTTTTTAGTATTTCTTGCTTTTTGTTTTTGATATAAAATTCACTTACTGGTTTTTCTTTTCTAAATGATTTTAAAACTTTGTAGAATAGTTTTTGATTGCTTGAACTGTCCGTTTCCATTTTATTTCCAAAATCGGACCACGTCTTTTCTTTTGCCACTGCTACTAAATCTTTAACTATTTTTCTTTGTTTTTTGTAAATTTCATATTTCTCTGGAGTATTTTTTGTTAAATATTTTTTCCATTTTTTTTTTTATTTTTAACTTCTTCAATTTCATTGGTTCACCATGTCGTTTGTTTTTTCCGATTATCTGTTTTACAAGTTTCACATATTTTGGTAGCTGTGTCAATAATTATGTCTTCTAAGATATTCCATCCCTGTCGTGTATTTGACACTTTTATGTCGTTTATTATGTCCTACAGCTTTTTTCCGTTCGTTGTTGATATCTTCTTGCTGTATTTATGTTTCTAAGTTTATATGTTCTTATCGAAATGTTTTTTTATTGCTTGTGTTTCTTTTGTTATTTTTACTATTACTGCGTTATTTTTTATTTTTGCTGTTAGTAGATAGTGGTCGCTGTAGATTTCTGCCCCTCTCCTCACCTTTACGTCTAATACGTTTTGTCTTTCTTTTCTTTGTACCAATATATAATCAATAATTGATTTTTCGTTTCTACTTGGTTGGACTCTTGAATATTTATGGATATATTTATGTTTGTAGAATGTATTTGTAATTATTAAATCATGTAATTGGCAAAATTCTAGAAGTCTTTTTCCATTATTGTTACGTGTTTCTTCCCCATACTGACCTATTATTGTTTTGTATTCATTGCCTTTTTCCCCACTCTATTATTGAAATCTCCGCGATAAATATTGTTCCTTGTATTTCTTCTGTGATTGCTGTTAGATCTTCCCAGAATCTTTCTTTATCGGCTACTTTTTCGTTTTCATCTGGGCCATATACTAATATTATTGTTCTACTATTTTGTAATGATTGATCTCTCAGCTCTACCAGAAGGATTCTTTCGGAGACAGCTTTCCATGTTATAATTTTATCTTCTAACTTCTTGTTAATTATGCAACCTACTCCAGTGGAGGCCCTTTCGTTCATTGTTACTCCACTATATATTAGTGTGAGTCCGTTTTCTAGTGGTATTTTACCTATTCCTTTTTTCTTCCTTTCACTTAACACCAATATTTCCAGTCCTGTTTTTTCAAACTCCTTTTCCAATTCTACTTCTTTACCATATATGCTTCTAATATTCCATACTCCTAACCTCCAATTTTTTTATTTAATATCTGTTTCAATTTTATTACGTTTTTCACTATCTTTTATTGTTTTATTATCATTTGTTCTGTAATCCGTATTCGTTTCCTTTTTCATTGCCGGTTTTATTTTTTCTATTCTTTCCATATATTCGATACCTAGTTTTTTGCTGTCATTTTGGTTATTTTTCGAATTTGTTCTTCGAAGCTTTCCCCTTTGCAGATCTTTCTTCTACTGTTCTCTTATTTCTATTTTTTGTGACGACTTCCTCTTGTTCCATTACTTTCTGTTTACCATTTTCGTTTTCATTTTGGTATATTTCGTCATTAATGATTAGTTTGTTATATCTTAATAAGGCATTGTATGCTCTTTCTCTTGCTTCCTTAAGTTTGGGTAGAAGGTATTTACTCTCTTCTTGCACGTTTTTAGGAAAATCGTACCTTTAAGATTTCTCGCATTTTTTAGTATCTCATTTCTAAGACTCCTTTTTGTGAGGTCTTCTTCCATTTTTTATGAATTTTACAAGTCTTCTGGTCTCCTCTACCTCCTCATATTTAAAATTAATTCCAATTTTTTCTTTGGTTTCTGCTTCATTGTCCATCTCCTCGTCAAAAATTCCTTTCACCACAATATTTTTCGATCTGATTTCTCTTTCTAAATTATCTATTCTGTCTTCCTGTTCGGCTACTTTTTCTTTCAACTTTTTATTTTCGTCCTTCATTTTATTCATTTCCCCTATGAATGTATCAAATGTATCATTCATTTTGCCCATGTTGCCTCCTATCTCTTGGAACATTTTTTCAACTCTATCTAAATCGCTCATTTTTTTTCTCGTTCTTTGGTCGAGGAAAAAGCAGACCCCAGTCAACCCGTCGGAAGTCTTACTTTTATCGACCTGATTACGTTATTAAATTTTCATTATTTAGTTTCTCGTGGTTTTCCAGTTTGTTTTGTGGATCTGGCAACCTCGCTTTATTTTTGGTCAGAGTTTTCTTTTTTTCTTTTTTCGATTAACATATATCAATCTTGGTCTAACCAAAATAATTATTAAACATCGGAGAGGCATCGAATGAAATGTAACTTCGGTCATTCTGACGATGATATTTAATATCGAAGCAATTGTCAAATTTCTTAGAATTTGTAACATTTTTTCAATATATTGTGGAAGTATCTAAAAACAGTAAGTTGCATTTAAAACAGTAATAACTGTAATGTTTATATTAATAATTATTACAAGTAGTAGGTATACTTTTATGTTAAATTTATCAAAATGCATATATTTGTTACCTTTGTTAAAATAATCAAAGATTTGAAGTTAGTTTGTAATGAAAGCATTTAAAATATTATTATTATCATTATGTGTCCACTGTCCACATAATAACAAATTCAGTTTAGATAAAATACCTACATTTTAGCTAAATGTGGGGCATAATATTCTTACGAATGAAGTTTATTTTAGCCTTTAGTAACTCATTTATATTGCTTAAATTTTCGGAACGTTAAAAAAATAATATAATATCCGTTCATATACTTCCAAACTAAGTTTCAAACAAAATACTTAAATTTATATTTCCAGTGATTTAAATAATTTATAAAATTTATTTTAGCCTTCAGTAAGTCATTTATATTGCTAAAATTCACAGAACTAATTAAAAACCGTAATATAATATTCAAAATTCAGTGTCCTCATAGTTCCAGATTAGTGAAATCGTACAAGTTGCTCTGAATATGTCTTGACGTTTAACACATGCCAGTTATCCTGTCAGTATAATGTGAAACACATTGAATGCCACTTCCATGGTCAATATTTTTTAATTTCCGAATTATTTTAAGCTTTTTATTTTCTATAATAGCTACAAAAAGTTTCATAATGTTTAAACCATGTAAATTGTGTCGAAATATTAGTGATGTTGGAGATATGGGAGGAAATTTCTTGAATAAATGTACTTACTTTTTAATAATTTGTTTATTATTTGCCAAAAGACGCGTTTCGACTTGTTAAGTCATCTTCTATTTCGGCTTAATAACACTGTCAAAAACATGAAAACATGGAAGTTTAAAAATTAAAATTCTGTATACATTTTGTAGGTGTTGTCAGTAAACTCTTAAAATTTATTATTTTATAATACTATACTCACTAGTTATTACTCTAGTTTTCAAGTTGTTCATTGACATTTTTGTGAGTCGAATTAACTTGTTTGGAATACCCATTTTCCTCATGTCTGCTATCAGTTTACGCCTGCTAATACTATTAAATGCTTGCTTAAAATCTACAAACTATATATGTAAATCGATTCCATATTCATAGCTTTTTTCTATCGTCTGTGTCATTACATGCACTACATCTATAGTTGATTTACCACTTCTGAAGGCATATTGGTATTCCCCTAGTTTCTGTTCTGCGTATTTGTTTACTTCCTTTCTTAAAAGTGATGTCATGACTTTGTATACTGTGTTAAGTAGGGTTATTCCACGGTAGTTATAGCATTTTGTTTGGTCTCATTTTTTGAAGATTGGCATTGTTAGACCTAAACGCCATTCTGCTGGCATTATTTGTTCTTTTTTCCATATGTTTATGAGTAATTCATATATCTTTCTTTTTTAGTTCTTCTCCTCCTTTCTTTATCAGTTCATTAACTATTCGATCTGGCCTGCTGCCTTCTTATGTTTGAGATTTGTTATTATTTCTTCATATTCTGCATATGCTGGGAGGTATTCCTCTTCTGCTGTTACCTCAAAATTTGCTTCTGTAAACTCATCCTCCTTTAGATCGTTTTTGTAATATGTGGCCCATTCTCTTTTGCTGATTCTGGTCGTTACTTTGCTTCTTTTACTTTGTTTTCTTATGTAATCATATAGTTTTTTATTATCTCGGTTGTCACTTTCTATTTTCATCATAATTTCCTTTATCCACTCTGCATTTTTTTCTGATAGCATTTGTCCCTTCTTTCTTCTTTTTCTTGTATTCTTTCAGTTCTGTCTCTCCTCCTGTATTTAGCTATTGTTTTTGTACTAGATCTTTTTGTTCCATTTTGCTTTCATATTATTCATCGTACCATTATTTACATCTATGTTGCTTTTTTGTCCTAGTATTTCCTTGGCTGTTTTGGTAACATTTTTTATGTTCTCCCATTTTTTCTCTATATTTCCATCTGGATCTTGTATTAGTCTATCTTTTAATACTTGCCTGTATCTTTCTTCCGTATGTTCTTCTATTAAATTATCTATGTTCAATTGTTTTTTACGTTTTTCTGTTTTAACGTTTCTTAGTATCTTCATTTTTATTTTCACCTCAACTAAGAAATGATATGAATCCACATTAGCGCCTCTGAATGAACGAGTATCTTGTACTGTTTTCAGCCATTTTCTTGATATGAGTGCGTGGTCTATCTGATTCGCTTCATTGGAGCCTGGTTTTGTCCATGTAACTTTATTCTCATTTTTATGTCTGAATTTGGTACTTATTATGAAAGTGTCGGTACTTATCCCAAAATTGCAGAGTCTTGAGCCATTGTAGTTTGTCCTGTCGTGTATTGTTTCTTTGCCTGCAGCATTTTCATTATATTCCTCCTTTCCTCTTGCAGCTTGTCATAGAATTCTTCTTTGTCTTCACTGTTTGTGTCCTCTGTTGGTGCGTAAACATGTATTACTGTTAGATTTTCTTGCTTATTTTCAATCCTAATTGTTGAGATTCTTCCATTTACTGCTTGGAAGGTCATTGCCTTGTTTCTTAACTTTTTATTTACCATAAATGCTGAGCCATTTTTCCCCTGCGTAATAAAGTGTGTAGCCTCCCTTATCTATTCTTCCATCACCCTTCCATCTTTATTTCCTGCAATGCCAATATCTCAAGCTTGTATCTTCCCATTTCTCTAGCTATTGCATTCATTTTACCAGCCTTTAACATTGTCCTTATATTCCATTTGCCGATCTTAAACAGTTTCTTTATTTCCTTTTTGCCGAGTTGGCTGATACCGACGAAATAGAATTCAGAGCTTTTTTGGGACTGCTTCTCTATACATCCATATACAAGTCAAACCATGAGGATGTACGAAATCTTTTTGCTACGAACGGGAAAGGAAGGCCCATATTTAGAGCAGTTATGTCACAGAAGCGTTTTCTAGCCCTAATGGCTGGTTTCAGATTTGACGATGCCTCGGACCGAGAACAAAGAGCAAAGGAAAATTCAGCTGTTGCTATCCAAGAATTTTTTGATTTATTTATCCGCAATTCAAAAAACGCATATAAAATTGGAGCCGATGTATGCGTAGACGAGATGCTTCTAGGGTTTAGAGGTAGATGTCAATTTAAAATGTATATTCCCAACAAACCCTGCAAATATGGGATAAAAATCTTATGCATGACTGATGCACGAACTGGGTATCTACACAACGCCTACATTTATGCTGGAAAAGGTTCAGATGGATTTAGCCTGACACCAGAAGAAAGAAAAATGAGCATACCTTCTCAAGCAGTAATTAGAGTGGTCAAACATATCTACAATACTAATAGAAATGTGACTGCCGATAATTGGTTTAGTTCAATTGAGTTAGTGCATCATTTACAAAAAAATAAGCTTATCTACGTTGGCACAGTTAGGAAAAATAAAAAAGAAAGTCCCCCACAGTTTCTTCCGCAACGAAATCGTAATGAAGGCGACACTTTATATGGATTTACAAAAGACATAACACTTCTATCCCGTACACCTAAGAAAAACAAAGCTGTAATAATAATTTCTTCCATGCATCACTCTATAGAAGTCGATACAGAGAATGGATTACCAGAAATAAATTCTTTTTATAACTTGACCCGTTTGTTTTATTTATTATTGGGTCAAATTTAGTAATTCAAATTTCACCCTCTTCCTGTCAACCGATTTATCTGAAATTTTGTATACACTTTGGATTTTGGTGACAATACAATTATGTTTATTCATTATCATTATAAATTCAAGATGGCCGCCGCTACAAAATGGCGGATAATTTATGTTTTATTAATCCCATCAATATGGGTATCAAATGAAAGGGCTCAACAAGCAGAATACAATATACTATAAAAAATTGAAATCCAAGATGGCGGCCGCTACAAAATGGCGGATAACGTAGGTTTTATCAATCCCATCAACATGGGTATCAGATGAAAGGGCTCAACAAGCAGAATACAATATACTATAAAAAATTTAAATCCAAGATGGCGGCCGCTACAAAATGGCGGATAAAGTAGGTTTTATCAATCCCATCAATATGGGTATCAAATGAAAGTGCTCAACCAGTAGAATACAATATACTATATAAAATTAAAATCCAAGATAACGGCCTCTACAAAATGGCGGATAACGTAGGTTTTATCAATTCCATCAACATGGGTATCAAATGAAAGGTCTCAACAAGTAGAATACAATTTACTATGCAAAATTGAAATCTAAGATGGCCGCCGCTACCAAATGGCTGATAACAATTTTTTATCAATCCCACCAATATGGGTATCAACAAATAAAAGGACTTGACAAGAAGAATACAGTGCACTATACAACCTCAATATTTAAGATGGGCGCAGCCACTAAATGGCGTATAATAATAAGATTTAAATTTAGAAATTGTATCTGTAATTTAGGTATCTGATTAATCCAGCCTGAATCCACCACCCAAGTCAAGATTTTGTATCGTGTTGAGGACTGTGTGGCGTTTGGCCTCAATTTCGTCGAACTCAGATGTATGCAACAGATGTACCTTCCGTCCGAATTGATTTCGCAAGAGACGGAGTACATCTTATACACCCGAAAGCCATACAGTTTCCAGCTAAGTACAATTACGGGACGGCTGAAAGAAGAATGTTGCCTTTAATACTATCATGGGCTTCTACAATACATAAAATGTAGGGCAGCACTGTGGATCACGCAGTCGTATACTTAGGTGCGAAACTGTTTGAAGAAGGTCAAGCCTACGTGGCTCTTAGTAGAGTAAGATCTTTGCAGGGACTACGTATAGAGGAGTTGGACTGCAATAAACTAACGGGCAAGAAACCTTGCAATAATTAAGCACTAAATGAATTAAACAGAATGCAAAATAAAAACTAAAAACCAAAAAATAAAAATAGGTAAAAAAACTTTTTAAGTTAAACGGTTTTATGTTAAACATACATTGCAATGTTTAAGATAAATGTACTAAAAACCAAAAAATAATAAAATAGATACAGTCGTGGGAATTATAAACATATGCATAGACTAGGCTAAAATAAAACCGTGGGGCACGTCAATTGTCTACAATCGTTGATTAAAATTTTTGTCTTGTAATGTTACTTATAAGCGTATACTGTTCTTCTATCGCACATTAAGTCGATAATCGTTGATTAAAATTTTTGTTTTGTAATGTTACTTATAAGCGTATACTGTTTTTCTATCGCACATTAAGTCGATAATTTGTAGACAATTGACGTGCCCCACGGTTTTATTTTAGTCTAGTCTATGCATATGTTTATAATTCCCACGACTGTATCTATTTTATTATTTTTTGGTTTTTAGTACATTTATCTTAAACATTGCAATGTATGTTTAACATAAAACCGTTTAACTTAAAAAGTTTTTTTACCTATTTTTATTTATAAAATAGTAGAAATATGTGGTGTTAATTCCCACATTATGTTTACTTCTGTATTCGCAAATAATTGGACTAGATTCAGGTTTATAGAAACCCTGGCAGATGAGCTAGTTTCCTCACATTTAAATAGAAGGTTTAAAATGCCAACGATACAAAGGCAACTAAAACAACTTATTGGAAGTATCCTTGACATTCCCGAAAATACTGCTAATGAACAAGAAGAAAAGCTTGAAATAAGAAAGTATTGCCACATCTGCCCATCCAAATTAAGAAGAAAGGCTGCATATCTATGCACTAAGTGTCAAAAGCCCATATGCTTACAGTGTTTGCGAAAGATCTGTAAAAATTGTGCCAGACAGGAGCGAGACTGATATATTTTTTTTGTCTCTTTTAGTGGTTTGCAGGTTCTGTGTAGAATCTATATTTTATTACTTTTTTACATTTTTTATCTAAAATATACTTATTTTTAAACACTTATTATGTTAATTTGCATATGGTTCAGATTTTTTTTGGAATATGCCTTATATTAATTTTGTAGAAGAAAAAATGTATGTTTTTATTTGTTTATTTACTTAAAATTTGATTTTTTCGTTTTAATAAATGTTAAAATATCATGACAATATTGCTTTATTAATAAAAAAAATGTTATTTCAATATTTTTTCAAAACGATTGAAAAAATCCGCTTTTTGCTACGAGTCTATCAGACTCATGGTCACAATGTATGTATGTATTATTAGGATCACCAGTTAATGGTTAAAACACAGAGATTTATTAAAAATAGAGTCATCGATCTATTCTTCATTGAAGAAGGAAGCGGTGACAGAGGAATCTAACACATTTCTTGGACTTTTAGGTTTTTATGATATTTAGTTTTGAGGCCTTTGTTTTATTTGTAAAAAAAATAACTGATAATAAACATTTGATGTAAACAATAAAATGTTTTAATTTTCGTTTGTGTAAATCATTTTTATTGCTTTAATTTGCACAACATTTAAATACAAAAAATAATATCTGAAATTTTGCGTACATAGCTTCTAAATAAAATACTTAAATATATATTGTCGGTTCTTTTAGCTAAAATGTGAGGCATCTTATTCTTTTAAATGAAGTTTATTTGAGCCTTAAGTAATTCATTTATATTGCTTTAATTTTCGGTTTCAGGATTTTTATAGGATTCATTTTAAAATATTTAAATGAAAGATATAAAAATCAAATCATAAAATGTCATAACGTCAAATGTTGACAGAAAATTTTCCACTTATTAAATTCATGCAGCCTACCCACAACCAAAAATTTACCAGGATAAATCACTGTCGTCATGGTAATATCAACAAAATAAAGAAATTTGATTGGTCTATATAGAAGATGTGAAATTTTCATAACAAAATGAACATTTACCCTATACTGTAAACAACTGAGTAAATTTATTAAAATGGATTTAGTCTCGATACATAAGAATATTTTCTTTGAGGAATACTAATTGTTCAAAATTTCTATCGCTTAAACATTCCTCCTGGGACTGTTCATAAATGTGGCAAAGAAGAACAAACCTTTCAACAGCCGCAGAAGAAGGCAAGTCAACAATGTATTTTAAAAAAAGTTCTTTTAACAGTTTATAATCCTTTGTGATATCAAAATTTTATTTTTTATCTTCCAAATACTTTCACTTAAGCAACATTACTCATTTCTCTGCCAGTTTACGAGTTTATCGACAAATTTATTCCTGTCTGAATTAGAAAGCAATGGTATGTTTAAGAATGAATTAACTTGATAGAGATTGCAAAAGGAGTTAAATTCTGTATTGTACATAAATTACTAAAAGGAAATCAATAACATTTTTGGATTGTAATTCCTTCTTGAAATTCAATTCCGTAATTAAGAAGGAATTTGATATAAGTAATGGATAGCTGTAATTAATTCCTTTTGAAAAATCGGTCAAGTTACACATTACATTACTTTTCTCGCAAAAAGAATGCAACTACAATTCCTTCTTTTTTTAAAGGAATTAAATTAGTAATGTATTACATTTTATAATGATTACTGCCCAGCTCTGGTATAAATCAAAACAAATGAACAAATATTGACACCTTAGATAATGAATGCAAATTAAATCTGAATGTTTTATTTTATACTCAGGACTAACACTTTGTTCGAAATATATTTTATTCAAAAATATTCTTACCTGGCTACATATTCATTACAAACGTCTAAAAATATAAAAAAGCATTCGTTATTCGGCGTGAAAGCTTTGTGTGCCCTTAGCATTTTCCCAACTTGTTTTAAAGTTACTAAATCTATAACATGAATATCTATCTCTTGTGCTATAGGTGGAGGATCCAACGGATTACTTATAACATAATTTTCGGGCCAAGAACGACTATTTACATATAGGTACCTAAAAAAAACAAAAGTCGGTTCAAATTTTTTAATACCAAATGAAAAACAAGTATAATGTAAATCAAAGATGATTTGAAAGCTTTTCCTCCTTAC
The DNA here is from genome assembly GCA_963921935.1 of Galeruca laticollis. Classification (NCBI taxonomy): domain Eukaryota; kingdom Metazoa; phylum Arthropoda; class Insecta; order Coleoptera; family Chrysomelidae; genus Galeruca; species Galeruca laticollis. The sequence continues at coordinate 162,411,691 of OY998177.1, read as the reverse complement.
TGCTATTTGTGTTAAACTAGCAATAATTGGTAGCTTAAGAAATATGGATGAAGTGAACATTAATGGTTGTAAACTTGTCTACTAGTGATGACAGTTGACGTAATCATCTAAGAAGACATCAGGGGCAAACATTTTAACTGGTACCCTACTGCAAGTGACATCTCTTGTAGATGGTATTGACAATAGTATTCAATGATACTAATTGTAGTAAATGTATTGCAGTGTAGTGAAATCCCAATGCAATGCAGTAAATGAAAAATATTTTAATAAAAAATGACACATTTATCCAAAAAGATTCGCCAATCCTGTTGTAAGCCATAAGCTCTAGTAATATTTGGCCATCAGTCACGGGACAGCCGGCAGATAAATGGAATGATAATGTCATATTGGTAACGGAAAAATTAATTTCTCATTGACAGTACATAGAATTAATACTCCATAAACATTTTCGTCAATTTTTGGATGTTTCCTTTTTTAGAAGTTGAAGTGCTCTGTTTTTAATCTTGCAATAAAAACGCTATTTTAATACCATAATTTTTTCATATTTCACTGAACAGGATACTGCAATAATATTCAAATATTACAAAATACTATTTACTCTGTAAGTAGTGATGAGTGAAAGAAGTATGTAGTACAAACCATACATCAATATAAAAGATTGTTATGTTACCTTTGATCGGGACTTAATCCCATTCCAACGATGTGTCCATGAAGATCAATTAGATGATCAACCTGATCGAATTTATCAGCTACTTTTTCGAAATCTAACCAATCTGGATCGGGTGGAGGACTCTGTTCTTTTCGTTGTTCGAATAATAACAAACGTTCTTGAAGAGTAGGACCAAGCTCCATTCGTTTAGGAAATTTAAATGGCTTTATTCTTTTAAATCCTATCTGATGTGGTGTGTATGTTTTATTTCCAGTTGTATAAATTAAGTATTTATCAGTTTGAACGAACCTTGAAGAAAAATATAATCATTCTTGTATATATGTTCTTTGTATTCTAATGTGAAGAGATATTTATTGTACTAAAATGAATGTATTGCATTATAAAATATATATTTCGCACGGGGTGTAATGCTAGTTCGCCTCCCCGTGGTGCACCCTGGATAGCGTTGTTAACAACGTGAACTAAATGATCTAGCACTAATTGGCGGCCAGATAATCATTTTGATCTCCTGGCTATCTGAAACACATCATCTCTGATATGTCACAAAGAAATTTCAACGGTCGTTCTCACGACCAATCGACAAGAAATCTTGAGCCTTGTGTCTGAATTTGCCAAATCAATATAGAGGGCATAAGCAGGGCGAAGTGCGATGTCCTGCAGAAGATTTTGAAAGATAATGACATTGATGTCGTTGCCATTCAGGAAACTCATACGGAAAATGAGGAACAACTCATCAGAAGAGGTAGGATACCTGGTTACGATTTAATTGGAGCCACATATCCCCGCACTTATGGTGTTGCAACCTATGTGCGGTCTAACATCGAAAATGCTAACTTGTGCTCTGCTTCCACTGCCAACAACATACATAATGTGACTATCCAAATGGGAGGCTGACCTTGGCCAATATATACAAACCTCCGGCAGCTTCGTGGTCTCCACAAGTCTTACCCCTGCTCCAACATACATCTATCTATATTGACGATTTTAACAGCCATCACACACAATGGAAATATAAAGAAAATGATGAAGATGGTGAGGCCCTTACATGATGGGCAGACGTAAATAATATCTACCTCGTATTCGACGCAAAAGATCGAGACTCCTTTTTCTCAGCAGCTTGGAAACGGGGTTACAACCCAGACCTACGCTTCGTAACTACAAATAACGATAACCGACCACTGAAAGCATCTCGCAATATGTTGACAGACTTTCCGCATAGCCAACATCGACCCGCTTTGATAGAGGTCGACATAGCTATCCCCATGGTAACCTCTCTTCCTCGCCCAAGGCGCAACTTCCAAAAGGCTAAATGGGAAAATTTCTCTAATAACCTAGATAAGTGTCTGGGATGGATTCCCCCTAAATCAGAAAACTATAAGAGGTTTGTAGGAGCAATCGTAAGTTCAGCAAAAAAGACTATGCCTAGAGGATACCGAAAACAATATATCCCGGGATGGAACGATGACCTCGAAAACCAATATAAGGCATTTCTCGACAGTAACGACCATGAAATCGCGGATGAGCTGCTGCGCAACCTTGATATAGCTCGACGAGAGAGATGGGTGGAAACTGTACAAGCACTGGATTTTAAAACGTCTAGCAGAAAAGCTTGGTCGCTCTTAAGAAACCTAAATGATGGGAAGAGGAGCGCACGCAAATGTACAACGATACACCCCAGCAAAATCGCTACACATATTGTACAACTTCCAAAGCTCGGCGAGACAAAGCTCACACAATGCAAATCAAACGCGAGATTAAATCACTTAAATTAACAAGTGAAGAACATACGCAGTTTTCCTATCCATTCTCACCACAAGAAATAACAACGGCGTTAAAGGATATAAAGTCAGGGAGAGCGCCTGGATTTGATGGAATCCACCCGGAATTCCTCTTAAACTGTGGAGGATACGCAAGAGAATGGTTGGCCGACTTCTTCACAGATATGATGATACATGGTAAAATACCACAGCAAATGAAGCACTCCAAAAGCATTGCGCTTTTAAAACCAGGAAAACCAAGTAACGAACCAAAGAGCTATCGGCCAGTTGCACTGTTGAGCTCAGTCTATAAAATCCTGGAGAGACTTTTTTACAACCGCATTGCTACCAAAATAATGGCAGCGGTTCCCATAAAACAGGCTGGATTTCGCCCCGGGTGCGATTGTACAGATCAGGTTATGTCACTAACAACCTACATAGAGGCTGGCTTTGAAAATAAATTAAATACATCATTTGTGTTTATAGATCTGTCTGCTGCATACGATTCTGTCTGGAGACATGGCCAGCTTTACAAGTTCATCCGAGTGATTCCTTGCCAGAGGATTACCCGACTCCTTGACAGGATGCTGGCCGATAGAACATTCCAGGTGATAGCAGGAGAACAGTCAACTGCCAAAGAGTCTTAAATAATGGCTTACCACAAGGCTCTGTGTTGGCTCTGCTATTGTTCATCTTATATATCGCCGACATGCCAGATACAACTTCCAAAAGGTTTGGATATGCGGATGACTGGGTCCTGGCAACACAACATAAGACGTTCGAAGCAATGGAAACAACTTTGTCATCTGATTTAACGTCTCTGAGCACATATTTTCGTAAATGGAGGTTACAACCGAACCACACAAAAACAGAAACCACCTGCTTCCATCTCTGCAACAAATCCGCAAACAAAAGACTAAACGTCTATTTTGAGGGAATTCATCTTCGTAACAATCCGCGTCCGAAATATTTGGGAGTTACTTTAGACAGAACGCTCACCTACAAACAGCATTTGGAAAACACTGTAGCTAAATTAAACACGAGGAATAATATTCTCCATAAGTTGTGCGGTACCACATGGGGTTCTTCGGCTGACACGTTACGCACTACAGCACTTGGACTGCTCTACTCGACAGCGGAATACTGCGCCCCGGTATGGTTGAATAGTGTTCACAAAAAGAAAATCGATGTGCAGCTCAACAACACTACGCTAATTATAAGCGGAACCATTCGCTCAACTCTTTGTCAAACCCTCCCCTGCATCACGGAGAAACCACCTGGGTATGAACTGCCTCGCCATATATGGTCATCCCTAAATTGTATTCGCACCAACCATGGAATTTGTGCAGATTCCCTCCATAAATGGGGTAAAATACCGAATCCCGGCTGTGACTGCGGAGCAGAACGTCAAACCGTTCACCACATAGTGTCCGAATGCGAAACAAGGGCTTATACTGGAAACTTCTCAGATTTTCTGATGCCAACCGTAATGTTAATGTTCGTTTTTGATTTTGATTTGTTCGCTCTTTGTCATTTACACTCCTGTTTGCGTTTTTGTATATACCTTAATTTTAATTTCTAATTCTATTGGCCCTGTTGCACGTTGTGTAATGCCATACGCTAAATAAATTTCACATCATATGTTTGTAAAAGATGTTCCAAAATTAATATATGACTTGAATTTGTCACCATTTGTGCAGTGTAAAGTATTAAAAAAACCATTTGACAGCTGAACGTGTTGCTAGTCTAGTCTGGCAGCCAAAATTCGAAAATTTCGTTCAAAATATGGTCGAATTTAACTTAGTCAGCTGTGGAGAAAGTAAAAAAATGTAGGCAGATACAAGTAATGTAGAGAGCCATCAACTGTAAGACCTATTCCTTACTAATCCTGTAACTACGTATATGATAAGCAGTGATGCATTGGACCACAATGATGATGAGCTTATCAGTTTGTATGTGGATCCAACTTTTGAGGTTTCCTCTCATAAATCATATTCTATTTCGCAAGGAGATCTTAATGATTCGGTTAAATTTATCAAAGCAATAGAAAGAAATAGAACTTCTATTTCTCATATTTACTAATATTACAGTGTTTCCAGATATTTGGCTCGCAACGTCACAAAACTATAAATTGAACAATGCCTTTCAATAGAAATTAAATTCTAATGCAATTTTTAAACAATATAAGTGTCAATATAAACTGATTTATGTCAAGTGAAAATATCTACACTACTGATTATGAAAATGAGCAAAAAATATTGCATCAGCCTTTGTCAGAATGATAGGAGTAATTCTGACAATGATATTTTTGTATCAAAACAATTGCCAAATTTTTAAGATTTTCTCTTTATTTAGTGGAATTATTTAGAAACAGTTAGTTTCATTCATAACAGTAACATGAGTAGATTACACAAAATAAGGGATCAAACAGTAAATTCGATTAAATGGGAGTCACTTTTTGATGTCTACAAATACTGGGTAAATTACATAATGCCGCAGACCATAATTGCTATCTTAAATACAAATTTGTTCATTTCTCAACCCAATACAGTTGAATTATTGGATCTTTACCCGTACGTCATAACTAATATTCATATGAAATAAGTCGAAAAATATTAGTCAAAACAAAGTCTAAATTATTGAATTTAAAAACGATGTGGCTAATATCCCGATCAAAGTATAAATAGTGGGAGATTACTTGGTTTTTCAAAATATGGAAATATTAAAAGTCCATAACACAATTATCATTTTAATGAAATTTGTGAAAATAAAAACCACTATTTTTTTAACAACTTCCATTATTCGGTAATTAAATATTTTGTTTAAATGTCTATAAAAAATAAAACAATTATAGTATTACTGAAATTTGTGAAAATAAAAGCCACTATTTTTTAACAACTTTCATTATTCGGTCAAGTATTTTGTTAGAATATTTTATGAAACAGTGTGTAATTCTGGTTAGACGACTGTGGTGTCACACAATGAAAAACTTTATATGAACCCCTTTACCAGACTCTACACTTAGATGAGCATTTTGATAACAAGGTATCATCATCAGATAACTTGGTTATTGAAATGCTCATCTAGGTGTAGAGTGTGGAAAAGGGATTTAACTCAGTTTTGTCAAAACATAGTAAATCGACTACCATATTTTGTAATTACAATTTATTTAGTAAAACTAATACAAACTATAATAACAATCTTATTTATTCATACCAAGAATAGTATATTGTACGAGCACGAAATGGTAATTTTGTGCGAGTTTTATACTAGACTTTTTCTACGGCTATATTACTTTTAAAAAAGAAATGTTACCTTGCATCTGTGCACAATATTTCATTATTCACTCGTTGCTAGGTAACTAGTTAACAATAAAAACGTGCTACATCTACTAACCAATGAATGTTTAATAATTGCCGTAACTCATTACAGCCCTAGAAAAACGTACAGACATAGGGAAATGCTATGTATCTATGTACACAAGCCATTAGGTTCAGAATAGCACAATCGAAATCCCATTACAGTAGCGTGTCACCGTCAATTTCTATCATAGCACAATTCTGACCCTTATTACTAAGGCTTGGAAAATATGCACTAAAAAATACCAAAATATGCATGCAAATATGCTCTAAAAATAGGTCAAAATATGCAGTTAAATATGCACTTGTGCTCTTAAATATGTACTTTTCTCCTTTATATAGATATTACCTAAACATCATTTTTAAGGTAAACAAAAAACAGAGTGAAAAAACACTATACTTATTTATTTATATTATTAAACTTCAATAATATAGTTGTTAAGCTTACCGTTTTAGCGCAAATTGTGCAGAAAACGGATGTTGAATCCACTATCTTTAAATCATTTCTATTGTTGATCCACTTTTTTAGCAGAATATTTTTTTCGGTTGGTTGTTTTGGCATTTTGGCAACTTTGATAAAACTTTAAACTCCACAATTCACAAAATTATTCTCTTGTTGACAGAAGGACTACCAAATCAATGTTAACTAATGTTTTCTAAAGACAAGCAAAGGAAAAGAAATCCCTTCCCCAAAAGCATATTTAATAGTTTGAAAACTGGTAGCGGGAATGAATGAAGAATATCATTTACGAGCTAGCAAGGTTATTTTATTACGACCAATGGTTTTTACAACCACCGAAATATTTAAGCCGGACGTGAAGAATTAGTATTTGAAAGAAATGTAAAAATAATCCCATTTTATGAGACCATCTGTCGTTTAACACAAGAACGGCAGTAAAATAGTAATTAGTGGGTCCTAATCCCGATACAAAGATGAATTGCGGCTACCTGACAAGCCGTCGCACTGTGCCTTGTTCTAAAAATGCACTAAAAAATTAAATTTTTGCAAAAATAAGGTAAAATATGCATTATTTTATTTTGCATATGCATTATTCAAAAAATGGCGAAATATGCACATATGCACTTAACATGCATTTTGCATATTTTCCAAGCTTTACTTATTACTCATGTTTATAAATACATAGCATTTGCATACGTCATAAGAACGATTCAGCGTATGGTATGTACTGTGTTCTCAGATCGATCCATGAATCGGTGAAAATTTCATCTTCTGGGGTTTAGCCCTGCTTAGAAAGAAACTAATTTATGCTATAATTTCAGATTCGAAAAATAAAGTATTGCTTTGGTTTATAAAAATTATTTTTCTCACCAGAAGTGCTTTTTTCTCTAGCAGATGCGCCATAGTGTTATTGAGAAAAGTTTTCAGAAAACTGAGTAAGAATACAAAATTTCAAAACCTTCTGCCTAGTTTAATATAAGAAAATTATTTCCATCCAAACAGGGCTAAAACACAGCAGATGAAATTTAAACTTAGGGATATTCAGATTTTTCACCTATTCATGCTTCGATGCCGGGACACAGTATATATTGATAAATGAATGAATATCTAAGAAATAAAACACCAACAAAAATATATTTGAATACAAAATAACACAAGATTCACATAAGTTATATATATATATATATATATATATATATATATATATATATATATTATATTAACAAACTGGGGGGTATGTTCTCAGACATTATTTAAAAAAATCAAAACTCTGCAAAATAAGGTGGTAAAAACTTTATTTGGCTATGGTTACAGGGCTAATACAGAAATGATCTACGATCAAACTAAAATATTACCGCTGGAAAAAATTCTACAGATAGAACAATGTAAATTTATCTACAAAATAACAAAAAATCAACAGAAATGCAACACAAAATTGAATATAATGAATGAAATACATTCCTATGAAACTAGAAGTCAAGACCAAATTTATCTACCCCAGGTGAGAACGAAAATTGCTCTAAATAATCCCTTTTCTAAATGTTTTCAGTCATTCAATCTTTTGCCAAACTATATAAAAAATAAAGATAGTTATTCCTCGTTCAAAGCAGAAATGATGCAATTTGTAAATGGCCATGAAACTTAAAATATATAGGTTCCGGTGCCAGCATTTATTGCTGATTAGGAACAATGCTTCACAAAAATTATGATTATATACATATATTCTTTTGTTTTGTTGTTGTATGTATATGTGTGTGCGTGTATATGTATGCGTATGTATGTATGAAATTTTTTCGAGACTATTAATTGAGCTCGTCCTGAACATTGTAATTAGGTGTAATTAGTTTTAAGAATCCTTTATAGTCTGAACATGTGATAAGCTAAGAGATTAGTTTTTCATACATTGTACTGTGACTTTGTACACTTGTTGAAATAAAAGCATTTCTATTAAAAAAAAAAAAATTAAACACTTTCAGAGTCAGGACTGTCACCGACGTTGATGATTATTTGTTCAATATCTATATCACATATACATTGTTCTCGTTCATACCATTTTTCTATAAGCCGATCAGTGTGTTTCACACATTTTGCCCATGCTTCAGCGTTACACTTCTGTAATGCTTCACTCCACATACTTAATACATTTTCATCACTATATCCATCTCTGCCAATATATTTATTATAGTATGTCTTACAATCTGCCCAAATTAACTCAATAGCATTAAAGTCTGGGTGATAAAAAGTAACCTTAATACTTCGTGACCATGTTGTAACAATTATTCATCTATAACGTATATATATATATATATTTTCGTTTCGGTTCATCTTAGCCAATTGCAATAATTCTGGTCTTGTCAATTTTTCATCAAAATCAATATTATTTTTCTGTAGCCAGTCAATAATTTCAGATTTTTTTTATGAAGTGTTAGGCTGTTTATTTAAAATTTCACTGTGGTATGGTGCATTGTCCATTATTATCAAAGATGGCTCCTCCAAACCGGGAATTAACTGTTTAGTGATCCACTTAGTGAATATTGTACCATTCATTTCTCCATGATAATCTAGTGTCAAGGATTTTTAACAGAGCAATAAACCGGCTTCTGGAACAAACCCTTTCGAAGAACCAGCATGCAAAACAATAAAACGTTTACCATCTGGTTTGCGTACACTCTACATTATCATCCTGCCAAGACATTGTTTTATTTCCTCGGGAATAAATTCACGTTTCATCTAAAAAACTACTTCTCGTGTATATGTACTTTTACGGTTTTCCAGGTATGTACATAAAAAACATGCTCTTTGTGAAACAATATGAGTTCTTTCAATTAAAAAGCTCTTTGATTATCATCTTTTTTAAATTTAAATCTCAGTTCTTTCAATAATACATTTAAAGATGATTTGCAGACAAAAATTATTTCTTTATTTTTCAATTCATTAAGGTTTGAAAGGTAACATGTTTTTCTGGAAAAAAAAACTTAATAAATATAGATACATTTTACAATCAAAAAGCTAGGAGAAATGATATAACTGCATTTCAAAAACTGGATACAAATCCTGCAAGATGCTATTCAAGTAAAAGGAATATAGATGCGACATCTATTGGATGAAATTTGAATTAATAAACATGAACCCAATAACTCTCCTAGTACAGTTGTGACCGAAAACACTAGGGCAGTTACATTAGGTTTCTCACTAGTCACAATGTCATGTCCATTGAATAAAATAAAACGTGTCAAAAAAGTGCCAAAATTCTTTCGATCACGACTGCACATTAGGAAAAGTTGACCTATTATCTTTATCATCCATACCTTGCAAGTAGTTATTGAAGTAGGTGTACTCACTGTGTTTTAAGACGAGGTCTACTTTTGCCTGGGGAAGATGGAATCGGTTTATTCTCGTTTCGTTTTTTAATATTATACACAGTTTTTCTCGATATTTTAAGGGCAGCCGCTACTCCCTAAAATACAATTAAGAAATTTAATTAAACTTCTGTTTTGGTCTTACGTTTTACCTCTTGCACAGATGACAAAGGTTCCAAAGGTCCTCCATGTATTCTCTCCCTTTCTAAATACTCGCACAAGTTTAAAACAAACTGTTGAAATCTGAAGAGGAGTACAAAGTTATTGAAAAACATCTTTTTCGGCTTTGGGTTGTGTTTACATTATGTAATTATTTTATTTTACCGTTGTTTTTCCTATTATGTAGGGTTTTCACACTCTAATTACCGCTGTGTAAATATTCCGGTTATGCAGAATCGTAGACAGAGCCAATCACCATTTCAAATGTGAGGTTGAGAATTTTCAATAATAAAGTGTAAATAAAACAAAAATGTATTGTACTTACTTTGAAACTAAAAATACCAAGAGACGTTTAGCTTTAAGAAAAACTGTTTTTGTAATATAACCAACTGCAAAGCACAAAGGATAAAATAAAACACAATAAAACAATACCACAATGGCAGACAACAATGACTTTGTAAGTAGATGGTACTGCACTAGTCAAGAGAGAGTCAAGTTATGAAGTTATGCATACTAAAAAGACTGTCTCTTTTCACTGTTCAGAATGTTAATCAATCACCAAAACAACATACTTCTCTGCTTAAAAGGCAAATATTAACGAATTTTGATCTGCTTGTCACGGTTGATAGAAAGAGATGTTACATAAATAGTATGTGTTTTATTTTATCACATATTAATGACGCACGGGTAAACATCCAACAATTCAACTGTAAAGCTTATTTGTGTAAACACAATTGAATTATTGGATATTTACCAGTGCGTTATTAATATATGATAACATAACCGACATAATTATTAAGTGGCATCTCTTTCTATTAATAGTGAAGTACAGAACAATATAATTTGACATTTGTCGGTTATGTTATTAGATATTAATGACGCACGGGTAAAGATCCAATAATTCTAGTGTATTTAGGTTCAATCTGATTTGAATAGGCACTTTTGGCAGGAAAAATGTTTAAATAAAACTCAGTGTGACTCGTGTTTTTGAAATAAAACAGTATAAACATTACTTTTTAAATGAAACTAACTGTTTCTAAATAAGTCCACTATATAATGAAAAAAATTCTAAAAAATTGACAATTGTTTCGATATTAAATATCACCATCAGAATGACTGAAGTTACATTTCATGTGATGCCTACCTGATGCTTAATAATTATTTTTGGCTAGACCAAGAAGTGACCTATCTTGTGACTGACTTAATATATATGAATAGAAAAATGAATAGGATTTTACAAATATTAAAGCTAAGATATTATTAGACCTATGGGGATATACTGGATATCTTTTCCCATTTAAGATCAGTATAACTGTGCAATGATATAGAAAACCAGGAAAACTATATCTGCTGATATTTACAATTATTACTTAAGGAGACAGTTTAATAGTGGAGAACTCCCTAGATTTATCTGTTCTTTGATTACTTCATATTGTGGGTCTCTTAGTTCCTTCTAATTTCTAATTCCTCAAAGAAATGTAGTTCTAGTTTCTTGTCACAAATTTGTAGTATTTGGAGTTAACGAATTGTTTGGTGTCAAGTAGATGTTTTGCATAATGGGATTGCTCTGGTTATTTTAATCTATATGCCCGTAAGTGTTCATTGTGTCTAATGTCAAAATTTCTAGGGGTTTGACCCACATAGACAGCATTACATTCTGGACATTTACGTTTATAAACACCACTTTTTTAATGGGGATATTTTTGTTTTTACATTTAACAATTTTGTAGTCACATTACTTTTTGTTGTACAAGAAATTGTTGTATTTGTTGCTAACGATACTATTTTTGAAATATTAGAAATTAGGGATGTTCGATGATCATCGATTTTCAAACTTAAAACATCAATGTTTTAACAATAGTAATAATATCGAAAACATGGATAATACCACAATATTTAATGGAAGGGGATGTAGGCAACAACACATTAATACGAATTGTTAGTTGGCAGCCTTATGATTTATGCCTTCAGAATTTAGCTATTTAAAGAAAAACCTAAGTGATTGAAGCAGGAACCGTTAGAAATTTGGAGCCATGGAATTGGTTCGTCGCTCCTCAAAATGAAACTGGTTGCAATAAAATATTTATCATGCATTGCAACTTCCACTCCATCACAAAGACTATTTTCCGTAGCAGGAATTTCATTAACCCAATGAAGACATAGATTGAAAGGATAATAACTTTCAAAATTATTATTTATGTGGTCAGTTAATTAAACAGTTTTATTATTTTTATTAAGTATATGTACATACTTGAACTATTTTTATTTTGCTTTATAGTCTATATTAGTTTTAATGCCTACAAACTTCTGGAAATTCGTTTTTTTTTAATTTGTTATTTGCATTTTTATTTCATTAAAGTTTATACATATCTTATCTAAATAAACATTTTATAGTATTGGAAATATTTTCCTAAAATTTCTTTTTACCTTTACCCATTCTTACAAACATATCGATGCTGAACATCGATTAGTTTTCAACATTGCACATCCCTATTAGAAGTATTACCAGCATATGCGATGGTTTTGTAATTTTCTATTTCTTTAGTTTCTTTAGGAAATATTCGTGGTAATGCCACTTTTTCCCTTTTATATTAAGTAATTTATTTATTATATGTAATATAAGGCTCTATCTCACCAATTTTGACAAACATTTTTTTATGGTTATATCTCCTATAAGTTTAAATCAAGAAAAAGCTTACAATTTTGCTGACCACCTTTCGCATGTTTTCAAGCCACCAGAAGCAGTACCTGGTCACGCCAACAACGTTGACGAATTCCTGGATGCTCCATACCAATTGTCACCACCTGTCAAACCCATTAGTCCAGGGGTACTCAAGGAGGCGAGTTAGGGCCATTCCTCTACCTCCCGTTCACTAATGACCTGCCTGAAACAGACAGCACAACGATAGCTGGCTTTGCGGATGATGTCGCCATTCTCTCTGTAGATAGTTATCCAGTTACCTCTTCAATAAATATGCAAACTCATCTGAACTAATGAAACACCTGGCATAAAAAATGGAGAATTAAAATCAACCAATCCAAATCCGTCCAGGTGACGTTCACTACCTGCCACAACAACTGCCCACCAGTCACGATTGACGGGGTCCCAATACCAGTCAAAAGTGATGTGAGATGTCCAGACCTGCACCTAGATCGAAGATTAACCTGGGAGAAACATCTACAAACGAAACGAAGACAGCTAGACATCAAATTCAAACAAATGTACTGGCTAATAGGCCGAAAGTCTAAACTATCAACCAAAAACAAGCTGCTGCTATACAGAGTAATGCTAAAACCTATATGGGCATATGGCGTGCAACTGTGGCGTTGTGCAAAGCCCAGTAAAATAAAAATATTAAAAAGATTTCAGTTGAAAGCACTGCGATCCATTGTTAATGCTCCCTGGTATATTAGCAACCAAACTCTCCATGATGACTTTCAAATCCCTTATGTCACAGAAGTAATAAGAACAGTTTCCACTAATTACCATATATGACTGACTGGTCGTCCAAACGTCCTAATAAAAGCTTTATACAGGAATGGACCAATTAACCGAAGATTGAATAAAAACTGGCCTGAAGACCTTCTCCAACAACACTAACAATGTTTAGTGCACTATAAGTGAAAATGCCAATGGACATCTCACTTCCAAGCTCGAGAACACCCAACTCTTTTATTAAATACTCTTGTGATGAAGTAGATTGTAAAATGGCAATAAATGTTAAATTTCAAAAAATATCTTAATTTGGTATAGATATGTAGATGACATATTAGCTTGTTTTATAGGTAGTGAACGACAATTAGATATATTTTTCAATAATATTAATAATTTACACCGAAAAATTAAATTTACATTAGAAGTTGAAGAAAATAACTCAATCAATTTTCTTGATTTAAAAATTCAAAGAGTTAATAATGTACTTGATTATTCAATTTACAGAAAACCAACACACTCAGATGTGGCTATACCATAAAACTCCAATCATCCCATGTTACATAAATTATCAGCATACAATTCAATGATACATTCAGTTACTAAGAACAAATATAATTTTTATAGAGAAGTTAATACAATTAAAAAAATAGCCACAACCAAGGTTATCCATTACATATAATAAATATATTACTTAATAAAAAAGAGAAAAAAGTGGCATTACAACCAAATAAGAGTGACTGAATGCCCAGCTTATTAATTGCTCCAAAGAGATGGGGTTTTCACTAGTTTATCAAAGAGATTTTTTTAGGCTTGGCTGGCATTTTATCTCATCAACACAGGGTGTGTTACTAATGTTGGTCAAATTCAAAGGGGAAAATATGTATTATTTTAAATTTTAAAATTTTCAACCCTATAATTTTTGATCTCATTCGAAAGAGCAATCATTCTCCTTTCCAAAAATGTATAGTTTTCTATCTTTTATTTCATTAACAACAAAGATATTCGAGGTTTTGATGCCTAAAATCAACTCATGCTGTGACCGTTTGACGCATAACAACAAAATCAGCAATTTTGACAATAGTAATTTTGTTAAGTCATAAGTCGGTTTCGAAATGATCTTTTTCTACTTCCGTTCCTAAAATCGCACTTTGACATGCACAAAACGACTCCTTTAAACGTCCAATCAAGTGTATCGTTTGTATGTTAAATTTCATGTTCCGTGATAATTTTGTTGCTCTGTGTCATTTGATTTGTCAGTCAGCCGTCAGCCATCGTCCGTGACGTTATGAATATAATAAAAAATTTCCCTTCTTGCGGGCGAAGAAAAAGTATAGTAAGCACCTCGTGTTAAAAACGTCTTCAGTCACTCGTTTCACAAGGAACTCGTTCCGCTGCGCTCCACTCATGTCTAGTATCGTTTCACAAGGAACTCGTTCCGCTTCGCTCCACTCGTGCCTAGTAAAACTCGTGACTAAAGTAACCTTTTTGACACTTGGTACTTAATATACTATTACAGTGAGTGAAAAAGCTCAAACTGTAATAATTTATGCAGAAACGAAATCAATAATTCAAACAAGGAGGATATTCAGAAGGAAAGAAATCTTTTAAACAAGTTTATGTCAATTAATGAAGTGCTATATGATAACAATCATAAAATTTCAATTAGAAAAATTGCTGGAGTTTTAGAGCTTAGCAAGAGTGACGTTCAAAAATGTCTAAAAATTTTAAAACTAACTCCATAGAAAATTCATACTTATCAAAAATTGTAGGAGTCAAATTACGAAAAACAAGTAATGGTATGTGAGACTTTACTTGACTTATTAAGAAACGAACCCAATTCATTATTAATTATGTGTGATGAAGCAACGTTTCACATTAATGGCATGTGTAACAAACATAATTGTAGAATATGGGGTTCTCAAAAACCAATTTCTTTTAATGAATTTAAGGGAGATAGTCCAAAAGTAAACGTTTGGTGTGCATTATCTCTGCGAAAAATCTACGGTCCTCTTTTCTTTTCGGAACCAACAGTGACGGGTACTAATTACTAGGATATGTTGGAAACTTTTTTTTATCTGCAACTAGTTCAAGATGGAATTAGCAACGACGTTTACTTTCAACAAGACGGTGCACGACCACACTATTCGTTAATAGCACGAGATTCATTAAAAACGTTTTTTAATGATAAGTGGATAGGTCAAGCTGGACCGATTGAATGGGCACCGCGGTCTCCTGAACTAACTGTCCCAGATTTTTTTCTCTGGGGATGTGTGAAGGATAGGTGCTACAATCCTAAGCCTAACAATTTAGCAGAACTAAAAAATAATATCAGGAACATTATTGAAAACATTCCGCAAGAAATGTTATAAAGTTCATTTGAAAATTTAAAATTTCACTTACAGTTATGCGTAAACGAAGAGGGTAGCATTTATTTTAACTTTTTTGTTCTTCGTTCTTTATATGTATTGAATAATGTTATTATGTTTTCTTACTAAATAAACTGTGTCAGATTTATTGGCAATTATTTATGTAATTAAAAATGCATACTACATGAAACCGACTTAAATTATTTTGTTATGCGTCAAACGGTCACAGCATGAGTTGATTTTAGGCATCAAAATACGTTCATATATCGTAAAACTACTAATTAAAAATGTACTACTACATGAAACCTCGAATATCTTTGTTGTTAATGAAATAAAAAATAGAAAACTATACATTTTTGGAAAGGAGAATGATTGTTCTTTCGAATGAGATCAAAAATTATAGGGTGTTCCATTTAAAATAATACATATTTTCCCCTTTGAATTTGACCAACATTAGTAACACACCCTGTGTTGATGAGATAAAATGCCAGCCAAGCCTAAAAAAATCTCTATGTTAAACTAGTGAAAACCCCATCTCTTTGGAGCAATTAATAAGCTGGTCATTTATGTTTAAAATCATCTTATTTGGGACTCACTGTATTTTCCAAACTAACTAAGGAAATAAAAAATTACAAAACCAACACATATGCTGGTAATATTTCTAATAATATATCAAAAATAGTATCTTTAGCAACAATTTCTTTTAAAACAAAGTAATTTAAGTACAAAACTGTTAAACGTAAAAACAAATAAAATATCCCCATTAAAAATTTTGAAATTAGATACAGTGAATACTTACTAACATACAGATTAACAGAGACATCCCATTATGCAAAACATCTACTTGACACCAAACATTCATTAAAACCAAACACAGAACTAGATACTACATATTTGTGACAAGATGTTCTTGGGGAATTAAAAATAGAAGACACTTAAGAGACCCACAATATGATGTCAATGAACAGATAAGTCTAGGGAGTTCTCCACTATTAAACTGTCTTCTTAAGTAATAATTATTAAGATTAGCAGATATAGTTTTCCTGGTTTTCTATATCATTGCACAGTTATACCGATCTTAAATGGGAAGATATATCAAGGATATCCCCATGGGGCTAATAATATCTAAGCTCCAATATTTGTAAAATTCTCTTCTTTTTGCTATTCATATATATTAAGTCAATCACAAGATAGGTCACTTCTTGATCTAGCCAAAAATAATTATTAAACATCAGGTAGGCATCACATGAAATGTAACTTCTGTCATTCTGGCGATGATATTATTTAATATCGAAATAATTGACAATTTTTTAGAATTTTTTCATTATATTGTGGAATTATTTAGACACGGTTAGTTTTTTTTAAAAAGTAACATTAGTAGATTCCACGTAGTACGGGCCCAAACAGTAAATTTCAGTATAAATATTGTTCAAATACTTTTATATAAAATAAATACCTATCAGTTTCGATTTCACAAGAAGATTCTGAACTATCGTCATCAGAATCTTCCACAATTTTATCTCCTATTGCTGCTTCTATATCTTCATCATCATCGATGTTTTCCCAAGATGCAGATTCTACTTTTCTATAATCGTCATTATAACAAATAGGATGAGGAAATCTATATGGATCTATTTCAATACTCAACGTGGCTAAAACAAATAAATCACTGAACTCAACTTTTTTTTAATCCAATTATGCACTGGCACTGTATGCATATGTACAGGGTGATTCATATAAGGCTAGCACAGACTCTACTCTTTAAGTAAACACTCAGTACCTTTATACAGGGTGTTTCATTAAAAATTGTCCTTTTATAACTGGAGAAACCTTAGCACGAAATATGAGGATTTAAGCCAAAACACTTAAATAAAATATTCCTCCTAACCGAGATGTAGGGTGTTTAATTTCAAATATTCTAAATGATTTTAGCCCATAGTATTCACACCTTCCAATATTTTTTGTTCATACTTAGCAAAGAGTTTACACATGTTAGGATACTTTTAACAGTAGTAAAAGATAGTTTTCCTCTATTACCAGAGGCGTGCGGTAGGGATGGATACTTTCTTTTGTCCCCTTACAATCTACGCCTGTGTCGTAATAATCGTTTCTGCATGTTTTTTTGATTCTTCGTCACTTTCTACATAAATATCATCCTCTTGTCTCAATGCGATAGAGTGAGTATGTTTATTTACGACAAAAAGACGATTATGTCGTTTTTAGTTACTTTCCTGCTTATCAGAATAAATATTAATTTACCAACCGTGAATACAATTTATCCTCAACAGCCAGGGCAATTTACAGCTAACGGATTGGCAAAACTTCAAGACGTTGTCAAATCAACTGGTAAAATTCCCCAGTTTGTTTGACGTTTATTGACATTCGATCATCGTCTAATATTTACAAGTTTTGTTGGTGCTTTTAAATGCATTGCTTCTTTAAGATTAAAAAAACAGTTATTTTCATAACTAATTATTTAGGCAAATCTGCAGTGTGTGGTTAATAAAATGCCGAAGCAGCTGAACAGAGAATGTCAAGGGATGGTAACATCTTTGTTGAGCTATTTTGAACGAGAAGTAATAGTATTCGCTATTTGTATTCATCATTATTAATATTATTGTTAGGTTAATTAAACTTGATAATATATTATTCTTTCATAAATTGAAGTAATTATATTGTAGAGAGTTGCAGAAGCTTTACAATTTAGCGTTACCACTGTTAACCGTATTGCCGCCGAGCATAATAGAGGTGAACAGCCTAAAAGCCCACCTAAAAAGAGACAACGCATAAAACCTACTGTTGAAATTGATAACTTTGAACAAAATGCTTTCCGAAATGTTATATACGAAATGTATGGAATCAGTGAGTAGTTTTAACACTGAGAAAACTTTAGTTTTATCTTACAAAGGAGTTTTGCAACCTCTCAAACTTAACAATGACGTAATAAGATCTTCAAATTCGATTAAGTTTCTTGGTCTCCATATTGACAGTGCCCTTAAATGGTCTGTACATGTAGACAGTTTAGCGAAAAAATTATTCTCTGCTTGTTTTGCCATTAAATCTGTATCTAAACAGCTTGATTCTTGTACTGCTTTAACAACTTACTACTCTTTGTTCGAATCGCACCTTCGCTATGGTTTGCCCTTCTGGGGGTCTTGTAGTTTATACCTCTTCACATCTATTTTCAAACTACAAAAAAGAGCTATTCGTTATATTTATGGTTTGAGTCGTAGGACGCATTGCGAATTCTATTTTAAAAAATAAAAAATTTTAACTCTTCCTGCTCTATTCATTTTGGAATCCGTGTGTTTGATTCGCAAACACTTTCACAATTTAACTGAGAGGCCAATTCATAGTTACCCTACTAGAAGAAAAAATTTCGATATCTACTTAACAATACCCACCTCTGATCTGGTAAAAAATTCCATCATCTTCAATGCCAAAAACTATTCAATCACTATCTTTAGAATTAAAAGTGGCAACTACATTTTATAGGTTCCGGAGATTGACAAGGGCGTTTCTGCTTGAGAGACCTTACTATTCAGTGGCATAATTCTGCATTCTACCCTAAACTTTTGAGTTACATCGGCGTAGATCAATATTTGGTATGATGTACGATGGTAACAAAATATTATAATTATTAATTTAAATTTGTATTTTTATATATTATGTTTTGTATCGTTAGTATTGTTAGTATTTTTTATATCTTTATATTATTTTTTATATACTTTTTTATATTTAGCTATTTTTAAATTATTTCGTTTTGTCCATAAAATTGTAAAAATTTTCATGACAATAAAGCTTATGTCTCTCTCTCTCTCTCTCTCTCTCTCATATTGAATGTACTGTTTTATTTTATTCACAATTAACTAACACAATATTTTTTCAGAGGAACACATAACGTTGAAAACTTTAAGAGACAAACTCCAGGAGCGTGAACTCTTTAATGCTTGTTTAACATCACTCTGGAAGATAGTGAAAAATATTGGATTCAAATACCAAAAAGATGATCCTCGTCGTGGTTTAATGGAGTTGCCACATATTGCATTAAAACGTGTACATTTTCTACATGAATATGTCAAGATAAAAAGGGAAGGTTTATATCAATTTGTGTTTTTGGATGAGACCTGGATATTTAAAGACAGTACTGTTGGACGTTCTTGGCAAGATTATAATCATTGAAGCGTGAAAAAAACCAAAACTGGTAGTCCAAGGTAATTGAATAATAAAATTTAGCAATTAATTTATGATGGACTAACATTCCTTCCATTTTAAGACCTTTTCAAATATTTACTAGTCACACTATTTTATTTAAATCTATATAATTATTAATAGTTGTTTTGAGCTATGCAGTCTATCTAGGAAACCTAGTAGTAATTTGTTATTTCCTTATTGTAGGTATATAGTATTGCATGCTGGTTCCTCTTCTGGATTTATTCCTGGAGCAGGGCTGGTTTTTTCTTCCAAAAAACAAGATGGTGATTACCACGGTGAAATGAACCGAGAAATTTTTTTGCATTGGTTTGAATACAAGCTTTTAGTGAACTTGGAAGAACCTGCCACAATTGTAATGGATAATGCAAGTTATCACAGTACAGTGATCAATAAAGTACCAACAACAGCTACCAAAAAGACTGATATACAGAACTGGTTGATACAAATTGATATTCCTTTGAAAATACTTTCCTCAAAATCCAATTATTGAATTTAGTACAACGGTAAGTTGATATAAACATTTTTAAATATATTATGGTAATACTTAGATAAATTATTTTGTTTAAATATATGCATTTTTGTAGGAATAAACCACCAACAGTATATGAAGCTGACATATTATCTGAAAAATGTGGTCACAAAGTGCTTCGACTTCCTCCTTACCACTGTATGTTCAACCCAATTGAACATATTTGGGGCATAGTTAAAAAATTTTATAGAGATCATGTGGGAACTGATGGTTCTTGAACAGAACAAGCAATAGGTGTATGGAAAAAGTCTTTAGAAAAAGTGACTCCTGATATTTGGTCAAAGACAGTAGAGCACACTGAAAAAATTATACAAGATGGGTGGGATAGAGAAGTAGTATTTGATAGACAGGATGTACCTCCACTTATTATTAATTTTGACAGTGACGATGAAGATAGTGATGATTTTGTAGTGGAGTACTGGAAATCCTGTGTTTTATTTTTTGTATATTTTTATCCAATTTGCTTTATTTCAACCTTTTCAAAATCGATAATAACTATTATTAAATTAATTAGGTACAGTTATTTTATAATACACAAATTAAAACAACGACCACAGTATCTCTACATAAATAATACTGATAAAATGGGAGATTTTTTATTTTTATATCTTGTATAAAAATTTTATTTTGTGTATCTATATTTTTCTTTTCCATTCTATTTTTATTATAATAAATATAATAGATATTGTATAAAGAAACAATATTTAAATTTGCATGAAGATGATTACAGCTTGTATTGATTCCTTTTAGCGTAAACCCTTGCAGTGCTCTTGAAGATGGTTCTATAGAGCATAGAATAAGGTATAAGGACCTACAGTTCGTCATTTAACCCTCTTCTATGTAAAATAATTAAATGTTAATTCGAATATAGAATGATTGGTTACTGTTTCTTATATCTATATCCATAGTTTTTCATGAATAAATATTTATATTAAATTAATCAAGCCTATCCATACAAGCCTTTTATTTTTAAATAAATATTTTTGACTTACGTCCTACGAGGCACGGAACAATGAAAAAGAAGAACTGTCAATCTAACATCAGATTGACTTTTCTAGTTTTCGTTAAGTAAAGGAAAAAACTACAGCTTGGCAGCATCACAATATTTTGTTTTGCAACGTCATCGTCTTTTTATCGTAAATAAACTATAGTTTTCGAGTTATTTGCATTTAAAGGTAATGTTTCAAATATCCAATTTTGTTTTATTGCTTATTTCACATGAGTGTCAACCACGTTGATGATAAAATTTGTTAATTCTAATCGTAAATTCACATGAGTGAATAACTATTTCACTAAATAAATAAAATTTATTAGTTTCAGTAAATTCCATTTCAAATAATTTTTTCATACTAATGTTTATCAATTTTGAATTTAGGAAAATTCAGAAATATTATTTTTATTATCAAATACTAATACATAGATAAAATTCGCAGCATTTTCATTTGTTACCATAATTCTTGTTGGGTATTATCAACATTACTATGATAGGTGTAGGGACAAAGGTTTATACAACTAAGTAGGCTGATGTCACTTATTTGCGTTACAACTGTCAGACAGATAATTTTAATTAAAAAGCGTTAAAAGACTTACGGTCATAAAAGAGTTTTTTGTGAAAATGCCCTGTCATAATAATTTCTCAAATGCAGAAATGCGTGACATGGTTTGTGTTTATGCACATGCAAATTATACAGGGCGTGATGCTGCTCAAAGATATTTACATTTATATCCTAACAAAAGACAACCCCATTACATGACTTAAAAATATTTACGACCGATTAGCGGAAACTGCTCAATTCCGTCCAAATCAAGATCTAGGATGTCCAAAAATAATTACAGTATATCAGGAGGATGATGTGTTAGTAAGAATTGCTAATGATCCTGAATTAAGTACCAGACGTTTGTCAACATTAACTGGAATAAGTCATGCTTCAGTTTTCAGAATATTAAAAAAGAAGGCTTAAGACCTTACCATTTTACTCCAGTGCAGAACTTGCTACCCACAGATCTTCCTCGACGAATGGAGTTTGCACAATTTTGTTAGCAATATCCTTTTAAGTGATGAAGCCACTTTCAGACGTAGAGGCGTTTTTAACTGGCGAAATTGACATATTTGGGATAATAAAAATCCACATTTCGTCAAAGAGGCACATTTTCAACGTGAACTGAGAATAAATGTTTGGTGTGCAAAGTTACCATTAAACCAAAGAAGAAGTATGTGATTTATGCAAGGCGGCGCCCCATCACATTTTCCTTTAGCGGTGCGAAATTATTTCAACAATCAATTTCCTCATAGATGGATTGGGCGAGGCAGTGAATTTCCATGGCCTGTTCGGAGTCCCGATTTTAATCCCCTAGATTTTTACTTTTGGGGACGCTCAAGAAACTAATACCCGACAGGAATTATGGCAGCAAATAGAAAATGCTGCAAATTTTATTAGGAATCAACTCAACATATTTCTAGAGGTTAGGAGAAATTTTTCCAATAGGATTAATAAATGTATTGATGTCAATGAAGGGCACTTCGAAAATTTACTATAATGTTAACTAACTTGATTTTTTTGTTACAGTAGTCTAAATAAATAATTGTTTCAATACGTTTATCTTATGTATTCATCATGTTATTTCAAAATTAAAATCATAGTTCTGATTTGTCATATATTTAAAACTGAAATTTTGATAAATATTAATATGAAAAAATTATTAATAAATTTTATTTATTTAGTGAAATAGTTATTGACTCATGTGAATTTACGATTAGAATTAAGAAATGTTATCATCAACGTGGTAAAATTATTAACGACACTGGATATTTTAAACACTACCTTTAAATGCAAATAACTCGAAAACTACTCTCTCTCACATTGAGACAAGAGGATAATATTTACGTAGAAAGTGACGAAGAATCCAAAAAACATGCTGAAACGATTATTACGACAGTGGCGTAGATTGTAGGGGGGATAAAACAAAGTGTTCATCCCTACCGCACGCCTCTGGTAATAGAGGAAAACTATATTTTACCGCTGTTTAAAGTATCCTAACATTGTAACGAGGTTTCTATTCTTGAATAGTTATTTTACGTTGTCGAGTATATTTTCATTTGATATTGCTCATAACCCGTTATAACCCCTTACTTCCGTATAACAATCATCTTATATGATTTATAATTATTCTCAATGGCCGAGTACTGTAACGATGGATGGTTTCGTTCTTTAATAGTTACTTTATGTCGCCGAGTATATTTTCATTTGATATTACTTATAACTCCTTATGCATGCTAATATGCGTATATAAATCATTTTATCTATAAGATTTATAATTATTTTAAGTCTGAAAGGACATTTTTATTTACCCTCTGGTTTCTGGGTAGAAATCATTTTGTATATAAAATTTACAGTCATTCTAAGTTCCGATAATATTTTTATTTACTATCTGGTTTCTGTGGAGGAATCATTTTATGCGTATAAAATATTTATTCCGGTTTTGAACTCAAAATTTCAATATATTGGTTTCCCCACTGCCATGAAAGGTGGAAATGTAAAGTGAATACGAAAAAGTTTTTGAATCGTGCAGTCAGTGCTGGCTGATCAGAATTTGAGACCGCTAGCAAGTGTGCACCGTACCGTTGAAGCGTATTTTGTTTTTTTTTCTGCAAATACCTATTAATTTCTTTTGAGTTTTTTTCTAGTACATAAATACCACGAAAAGTTCCGTTGCTGGAAAGGTAAGAACTTTTTAGTAATAACCATTCGAAAATAAGTGGTCTTTTCAATCGCAAATTGAGAATATTTATTCAGTTAATTTGCATTTTAACCATAAGTTGGAATATCTTTGTAAAACCGGAGTGCAGCAACCGTATTATACTTCATTTTATTTTCCTGTGAGAGTTTTCGATTGAAATTTCAGAGAGCGCCAGGCATACATATATGCTAGGCTTCCTGATATTTTAAATCGCGGACCACAAACCTTTATTCCATTTCCGATTTTCCCGTGAGTTTTAGGTTGAAATCTCAGAGAGCGCCAGGCATACATATACGCTAGGGCTCCCTGATATTTTAAATTGAGGACCACAAACCTTTATACCTTTTCCGTGAGAGTTTTCGGTTGAAATCCCAGAGAGCGCCAGGCATACATATACGCTAGGACTTCCTGATATTTTAAATCGAGGACCCCAGACCCGTAGTAATTTTTTTTCTCTTCTCTTTTTTTTTAAGTTTTCCTGTGAGAATTATCGATTGAAATTTCAGAGAGTGCCATTCATACATATACGCTAGGGTTTCCTGATATTTTAAATCAAGGGTTATTACCGCTACCGGAAAACTTCCCGATTCCCAGTTCTCTCGTTCCAAACAATCATTTTGAAGAAGTACCAGACATCCTAGTCTGGGTTTTGTTGCATTCTTTATTCACGAACTAACATCTCTTCCGTATTCTTTCTTTTCCCGACCAATAAATACGTTGTGTGTTACTATCAAATGCTTATTATACATACCGGGTGTATCAAGAGTAACTGAATATTTTCTGGTCAGAAGAAATATAGCATCCGATTTATTTATTTAAGTTTTTTATTTCAATTACTGATTATACATACCGGTTATATCAAGAGTAACTGACCGTTTTTTTTATAAATAACATTTAACCCGTTTATTTATTTATAAAAGTTTTATTAATCTGTTGAATGGAAGGACCACCTTATTTTGAAGATTTTATGTATGCTTTTACCGCTTCTTTCTCATATAGAATATTTTTACGCTTATAAACCTCTCTCGCTTATGTCCTGCCCACTTCGTCTCTATTAATCGCATATTAAATGTACATATAATTTGATAATATATCTGTGTTTTTTTTTGGAGACCAGGGTATTGTCTCCCGTTACGAGTAGTAGTTTTTTTGAAAGTAACGGCTTAGTCGACTCTAGATAATAGAATTACAATATAACCTAATCGAACCTTTGTGTTTTATTGACCTACTATAGATTAGCACCTCCCTATGGTAGAGTAGTTGTTTGGCTGTTTAGCTTCCCGTAGTGTGGACCAAGAGAATAACTTTAATTTCAGGACCAGCGAGAACGTTTTTTTATTTAACAATAGCCTCCCGGATTTTTATAACACTAGACCCCTGGAATTTACCGTACCCTCATCTGAGGCTACCTGACTCTTGACGATTGAAGTCGAGGGGCCGTGGAGACAACCACGTTAAAAATCTGGTGCTCGAGAAAAGTGTAAGGTTTCAAAGATGTCAGAAGTACTGAGGCCGTAAGAGGTAGGGCAAGAGGCTACTACCTCCCACAGCCAAAAGGGAAGAGAAAGCAGAAATAACATGTCACAACATGTGTAAACTCTTTGCCAAGCATGAACAAAAGTATTGGAATATGTCAAAACTATGCGCTAAAATCATTCAGAATATTTAAAATAAAACACCCTATATCTCATCTCGGTTAGGAGGAATATTTTATTCAAGTGTTTTGGCTTAAATCTTCATATTTCGCGCTAAGGTTTCTCCAGTTACTATATGAACAATTCTTAATGAAACACCCTATATATTGTTACGAAATCGCAATGGTGTAGTCCCTGAATTCGACTCTGTCTAACTCTATATATGAAAGTTGAAGTTTTGGCGAAGATGTGAGGATTTCTTCGAACTGTTTACCATTATTTTTTGTGACTAGTCTTATCTAAGACTTCCAGGAAGGTCGATTGTTTTTGGGAGCCGCAATCGAGAAGTTTCCTGAATAAAAGGCACCTAATATATAAAGACTACCTATCGGCAGGAGAGACATTATTTATGAAACTTTCCATCATAAATAAAATTCTGATACTTTCATGTATGTTTAATGATATTTCTTCAATTTATGGTAATAAACTATATTCTTTATCGAAATTGGAAAATATTTTTACAGGTATATTAAATTGGTTTCACGTTATCATTTATGATTTATTATTAGATGAGTAGGGTAGCTTAGGGTTCTGAAAAGTTTCTATGGATTGCTAGAACACAAGATAATAGTTATGGTGGACATAAATGTCTGCTACTTTCTTGTAAATTGTAATTAATAAATTTATTAAAATACTATCTATTTACTTACATCTTCTAATGTCTAAACGTGGCCATGTCATATCATTATGGCTGACCGGATTTCCGCGTTGGGAAGAGGTACCTTGTTGCATATTCATATCTCCATATTTACTATTAACGGTGACATTTTCCGAGTTGGGAAGACAATTGGCAATCATTATCGATCTTATCGAACTAGCACTTCTATTATAAAATCTAAACAGGCAGTGCGTTATTGGCACTAATTCTGATTCTGCTTCTTGAGATGCTTTATTTAACCATAAGTGAGATGTGCTAATTAAATGAGCAAGCCAATGCAAATCGCCCGATAGGAGGTAATGATCGCTATACCAAGTACCAAAAATATCGTAAGGTTTGTTAACTACCCTACATTGCAATTCGAAGTGATCTGAAAAAAATTGAAAAATAAATAATATAATTGAAATGAAGACATTAAATACAAGAATAACTAAGTTTATCGAGAATTAATTTCAGTTATAATAAAAAGAGTATATAGAATGTAAATTGATAAGTAAAAATAAGGAAATATATATTTCTCAGATAGGATAGAGAATTATTCATAGTAAATAGATGGTATGTAAGACAGTAATTTACTCATCATATCATTGTTCTTCTCTCTTGTTACAGGTATTGAAGGTTTCTACAACACACTCATTTTCCTTCTTTTTCTTGTCTGCCTCGTTTTCCAAATTAAAAAAATTTCTTTTATACCTCATACAGCATACTTTGCCTTTGATGTGGACTATATAGATTGTTTTGAGACAAAAACTTCTATTTTCATTTAATATAAAATGTAGCCATTTCTTGTAATACGTTTTTATTGTATTCTAATAGGATTGAGCAGTATATGTAACAATTGATTATTTTTCTGCCTGCCATTTCTGTAACTACATAATCTCTATGGATCCTTAACCATATCAGTGAAGATTAATGTTTCAATTTTGTCCAAATCACACTGTATGCCATCTTGGGTTTTAAAATGTTGAATAGATTTCAGGCAGCAAAATTCTTTTTCTTCTGCTCCTCTAAATGTTACAGTTAGTTTTCTCTCCCATACATACATATTAATTCCGTTGTCCTGAAAATTATGAAAACCTTCATTAAAACATACATATTTCACTCATAGTATTCAACGGAAACTTGAGATGTAGATGCGAAATATTTATTTGAGTTCGTTGATGATAGGTAAATTATTGGCAAATTTCCATTTTTGCCTATTCTACCTACAGGAGGCATTATCTTTTCATTTTATAAAATAAGCAATCATTCAATTGTACACATAGTTACTGTAACAGAGTTTAGTTTTATTGTGTATGCCCGAAAGTAATCAACATACATTTTAAAATAAGTTTGTTTAGAAAGAAGACTTCTAATGTTAGTGCATGAATCCAACCTAACCTAACCATTTTTCTTATGAGACCATCTGCTGACTCAAAAGTATATTGTTATTCCGGCCCATAGTTGAATAATGTATTTGTTATTAACATATCCTTCTTGATTGTTAATTGTTAATTTATTCTCCATTCCATAGATTCCTATACATCTTATCCGTCTGCTTCTATCCATTCCTATTTTTCCGTTCCAATCATCTATCAAAAGTAGTTATTTATCTTCTTCGTTTGTTGTATTATGTCCATTGTTTATTGTAGTTGGTCAGAAAATTCTTCTACGCTGTTTATTATTGATCAACTTGTGGAGGAATTCAACAGCGAATTTTCTAATATGTGGAAACAAACATAAATTATTCAAACATGTACACAAATAAATCTCTCAGGATCTTTCAAAAATAAACAATTTGGAATATTTCAACAACACACTCTATGAGCCTCAAAAAATTAGCCTCTGTGAAGCTGGCAGAACCATTTCGGCAGAATCAAATCAACCCTATTACGATTTTTAGTGGTAATTTGTACCCCAAAGAATAATTTTATACCTTTACCCATTAAACAAAAAAACATGGCGCTGCTAGCTTCATGTTAACCTAGAAAGCCCAAATTAAAAATAATTTGAAAAAAATGAAAATTAGTACAGGAAATTGAAGAACTGAATTTGTACCACAAAAAAAATTAACATCAACCCCCTCAAACAAGCCCTGTTGCGATAAATTGAATAACAAGCCCATACTTCTCCAATCTTTTCAATATTTCTTGGTAAACAAAATATTAAAGTAGATTCTATTAGTATCAAATTTATACTAATTTGTACCATGAAGAATATTCCAAAATATTAAAGTCAACCCATTTAACAACCCCTGCTTAGATAAATTGATTAGCAAGCCCATTATCCTCCGAACTTCTCAAAAGTTCTTGAAAAATGAAATATAAATGTCGACTCCATTGAAACTGAATTTGTACCACAAAAAATATTAATGTCAACCCCTACAAATAACCCCTGATCGATAAATTGAATAACAAGCCCATTCTTCTCCTATCTGTCCAATATTATCTGAAAAATGAAATATTAAAGTCGATTCTATTAGTACTAAATGTGTACTAATTTGTACCACGAAAAATATTCCAAAATATTAATTCAACTCACTTAAACAACCCCTGCTTTGATAAATTTAATAGCAAGCCCATTATCGTCGGAACTTTTCAAAATTTCTTAAAAAATGAAATATAAAAGTCGACCCTATTAAAACTTAATTTGTACCTCAAAAAATATTAACCTCAACCCCCTCAATCAACCCCTGATATGATAAATAGAATAAATTGAGTGAATGTAAACGACGAGTACTCAGTGCGTTTTATTATTAAAATTCAGGTAAGCGCTTTCGGCCATTAGGTCATTATCAAAGCTGTCGTCATAAAAAAGATCCTAAAACAGGTGTCAAAAAACATCCAGCTAACAAAATTGAAACAATGTATGATGTTAAGTCATTGTTAAAATGATATCATTCAAAAAAAACATTAAAATACTCCTTTAAGAGGGTGTACAATTACATTTCACATCATTGAAATTCCCATTCAGAAGTGTAAACTGATAATGGCCTAATGGCCGAAAGCGCTTAGCTGGATTTTAATAAACATATACACACTGAGTACTCGTAGTTTACATTCACTCAATTTATATCTAGTGTGTACACCATACCTACAGACAGTTATAAATAGAATAGCGAGTCAATACTTCATAGATCTTTTTAAGATTTCTTGGAAAACGAAATAATAAAGTCAATTCTATTAGTACTAAGTTTGTACTAATTTGCACCACGAAGAACATTCCAAAATATTAAATTCAACCCACCTAAACAACCCCTGCTTATAAACTGAATGGGAAGCCCATTATCGTCCGAACTTTTCAAAATTTCTTGAAAAACGAAATATAAAAGTAGACTCAATTAAAACTGAATTTGTACCACAAAAAATATTAACGTCAACCCCTTCAAACAACCCCTGCTGTATAAATTGAATAGCAAGCCCATTCTACTTAGATCTTTCCAATATTTTCTGAAAAACGAAATATTAAAGTCGATTTTATTAGTACTATATCTGTACTAATTTGTACCATGAAAAACATACCAAAATATTAAAGTCACTTAAACAGCCCCTGTTTTGATACATTGTATAGCTAGCCCATTATCCTCCGATATTTTCAGAATTTCTTGAAAATGGAAATATTAAAGTAAATTCTATTAAAACTGAATTTGTATCACAAAAAAACTATCAAAATATTAAAGTTCAACAATTTAAACAACCCCTGCTTGAATAAGTTGTATAGCAAGCCCATTATCCACAGATCTTTTCATAATTTCTTGAAAAACGAAATATAAAAGTAGATTTGTGCACTGCTTAATTACTCCAACAAATCCATGCTAAATTTTTTCCAACCACTAGAAAAATTATTAAGAATTATTAAATAAAGGCATCACTCAGCAATAGGTCAATTAATAGGAGCGGTGGATCAGACGTCAGGCGCCTCTCATCTGAAAACCAAAAAAATCGCCACACTGACTCCTATAGTGTAACAAAAAAATGTTTTTCAATTTTTACTAAGCTGTCAAGTTGTCAAAAAAGTGATAACACCATAGTATGATGCCATTCTTATCTTCTAACTGCCTAGAACTATTTGCGACTTATTGGCACCTGCAGAAGGGAAAGAAGACTTAATTTTTTTTGTCTCGTCAAAGAATTGCCGCGATTACCCCAAAAGACCTCTTTGAAAATAAGAGTATGTATCTATCTCAGATTAACAAATAAAATATGTATGTTTGTTTTGATCTTTTCTTGCCCCAAACATTGAGTCACATTCTAAGCTCACTTGCGGACACTTCCACTGCTTTGCCATATTTAAAAAGTCTATTTAGTTGCAGGAAAAAATGAAATTAGAAGTTTAATTGAAAATGTGTTACAAAGTTATGAAAAAAAAGTCATAATAATTTATGCATTTGAGTCGCTATTTTTAAAATTAATTAATAATACTTGAATTTTATATAAAGGCATATTCTTATATAAATTTTAAACAAGTATTTGTTGTACCTTTAGATACCTTTATGGTTATAACTAAAAGTGGCAACATTGCTCAAAATTTCAGTAGCTGTTTAATGTGTAAATAGTAATATATTTAGTAGTTTAATTATCATATAAAGAGAGATGCAAATATCGTCAGACTGTGATTGACGGTCATTTCAAATAGGTCGTAGTATTGTAGTAAATAATGTCAAACGTGGTTTGTTTATACAAGCGCCATTACGACTAGAGAGTAAACATTTAGTTCTTTCGTTTTAATGTGTTTTTCAAAACTTTTAGTGACAAAATAAACTTTTAAGTTAATTAATTTAATGTTTTTGGATTATCATGGTTCGTCGGTGCCAAGTTTGTCAGAAAAACAGCCGAAACTACCAAGGCCATGGAGCTACAATACCATCCCCACTTTTTGTAATTCATTCATTATTTCACTACTGGCGTTTAAAATTGTTGGCCACAAAAATAAACGTGTTTATGAATGAATAGCCCTCTCTATGTTTATTATTACTCTAAGGTTTCTATGACAAAAAATATGGATTTCTAATTGTAATTATAACAATATATTTATTATTAGAGGCAAAACAATACACAATATCAAAACAATAATGATTGGGAAGTAGGTAGGTGACAAGGTTTCATGAAACACTTCATTTAACAGTTTATCTAGATTTTGGTCCATTTTGAACTTACATCAGGACGACTGCAGTGAGGTGAAGACACTACATTAAAAAGCCTTTTTCAGGGAAAACTGTGTGGGTACAAATTAGTCCTATATTCTAAAATTAAAATTATTTAGTTACTTTTGATAATATCAAATTTTTTAACGATTTACTTAGAAATTAATAAAACACGTGGTCTAATTTATTATATTTTATTAACAAAATAATGTAATAATAAAAAAACGTTTTTGAGTACAAATTAGTCCCAAATTCAAAATTTAAAGCCATGCTGTTATTTGTTTTTATAAATGCCTTTTACAGAGAAAACTGGGTGGGTAAAAATTTTATTTTTTGGGTAAAAATTAGTCCTAAATTCAAAGTTTAAATGTATGCTATTAAAATTTGATGTTGTAAAGGTGGGGTGCTAACTTGAGCTCAAACTAGCACCCCCACATTAAATAGTGTTTTTTTAGAAAATCTGAAGAGGTACAAATTATAATTTTTGTGTTACAAATTAATCCTAAATATATACATAATTTATTTTTAATTTGAAATAAGGAGGGTGCTATCAATAATAACACGTACAAGTTACTTGGAATTGTCATTAAAAAACCTCTATTGACAAGGGCTACACAATCAATAGGACATTATACGGCAATGTGTTTGAGAGCCAGGGTTTAGATTGAATATAACGATCTCGAAAAAATGGTTAAGGAAACATTTAAAATAATACCAGAATCGACTTTAATATTACGTTTTTTAAGAATTATTGAAAAGATCGGAGAAGAAAGGGCTTGATATTCAATTTAATTTCTTTTTTCAAGAAATTTTGAAAAGATCTGGGGATAATGGGCTTGCTACTCAATTTATCAAAGCAGGGGTTGTTTAAGTGGGTTGGCTTTAATATTTTGGAATATTTTTCATTGTACAAGCTTGTACAAATTTAGTACTAATAAAATCGACTTTAATATTTCGTTTTTCAAGAGATATTGAAAAGATCAGAGAAGTATGGGCTTGCTATTCAATTTATTGCAACAGGTGGGGTTGTTTGAGGCGATTGACGTTAATTTTTTTTGTGATACAAATTCAGTTTTAATGGAGTCGACGTTTATATTTCTTTTTCCAAGAAATTATGAATAGATCTGAGGGTAAAGGGCTTGCTATTCAATTTATCAAAGCAGGGGTTGTTTAAGTGGGTTGACTTTAATATTTTGGAATATTTTTCATTGTACAAGTTAGTACAAATTTAGTACTAATAGAATCGGCTTTAATATTTCGTTTTTCAAGAAATATTGTAAAGATCGGAGAAGAATGGGCTTGCTATACAATTTATCGATTGGGGGTCGTTTGAAGGGGTTGATGTTCATATTTTTTGTGGTACCAATTAGTATAAATTCAGTTTCAATGGAGTCGACTTTTTTTTCAAGAAATTTTAATAAGATCTGAGGATAATGAGCATATTTATCAAAGCAGGGGTAGTTTAAGTGGGTTGACTTTAATATTTTGGAATATTTTTCATGGTACAAATTAGTACACATTTAGTACTAATAGAATCGACTTTAATATCTCGTTTTTCAAGAGATATTGAAAAGATCAGAGAAGTATGGGCTTGAAATTCAATTTATTGCAACAGGCCGGGTTGTTTGAGGTGATTGCCGTTAATTTTTTTTGTGATACAAATTAGTACAAATTCTGTTTTAATGGAGTCGACTTTTATATTTCCTTTTTCAAGAAATTATGAATAGATCTGAGGATAATGGGCTTGCTATTCAATTTATCAAAGCAGGGGTTCTTTAAGTGGGTTGACTTTAATATTTTGGAATATTTTTCGTTGAACAAGTTGGTACTAATAAATTCGACTTTAATATTTTGTTTTTCATGAAATATTGAAAAGCTCGGAGAAGAATGGGCTTGCATTCAATTTATCGATCAGGGGTCGTTTGAAGGGGTCGACGTTCATATTTTTTGTGGTACAAATTCAGTTTCAATGGAGTCGACTTTTTTTTCAAGTAATTTTGATACGATCTGAGGATAATGAGCTTGCTATTTAATTTATCAAAGCAGGGGTTGACTTTAATATTTTGGAATATTCTTTGCGGTACATATTAGTACTAATAGAACCTACTTTAATATTTCGTTTTTCAAGAAATATTGAAAAGATCGGAGAAGTATGGCCTTGCTATTCAATTTATCACAACAGGGGTTGTTTGAGGGGATTGACATCAATTTTTTTTGTGGTACCAATTAGTACAAATTCAGTTCTTCAATTTCCTGTATTAATTTCCACTTTTTTCAAATTATCATGAATTTGGGCTTTCCAGGTTAACATGAAGCAAGCAGCGCCATGCTTTTTTCTTGAATGGGTAAAGGTACAAAATTATTTTTGTGGTACAAATGAGTACTAAAAAACGTAATAGGTTTTATTTGATTATGCCAGCTTCACAGGCGTAAAAAATTAAAGTCCTATACCGTCTCTTAAACAGGAATTACACACCACATTCTTACAATTAGACATTCTTACTTACTTAAATCAAAAACTGCAATTTCTCCTGAAGTACTATGAGTAGTCCCAAAATGCACACCAGATACAAGGAGAAGTGTATCTGATTCATTAAATTGAGAATACTGAGTGTACTTCCATTTAAAATGTTTCATATTTCTAATATATTTCTTTTTTGCTGGATATTTTGATTTCCACAGCTGAAATATGAAAAATGAAGACTTATTTTTCACCATTATTTGTGGTAAAAAAGTTTCACTAGTAAAAACATATTGATAGTAGATTCATTAAATGAATGCACAGTGATTGTATTTGTATTTACTTTTTTACTGTGGAATTTATGAGCTTACAATGTTACTAAAAGCTAGTGGCATCCAACATCATATTAATTTATTGCGCCTCTCAATTGTTCATAAAAGAGTTTAACAATGTTTGCAATATAGATATCAGTAAGAATTATCTATTTGAAACCCCCATTACAATGAACTATTATTTGCACTTAAAAAATATGTTAATATATCCCATGAATTAGAACATGTAACATTCCATATGATTAAGCATTTAGCATTGTATACTAGAATCTTTTTAGTTAATTATACAATGATGTATGTCAAGGTAATACAGGTGAATGGAAAATTCCATAGTAGGTAATTCCCATACATAAACTAGGCATGCAACCATATTTAGCAAAACAATATCAACAAATTACTCTTCTTTCTCGTATTTATAAAACAATTGAGAGAATTAATCTTTCAAAGTTATCGTATCACCTGGTGATGACATTATGTATGAAAAAAGTAATTACATATAATGAATTAAATTATTTCCGTACTAAGTAATAATAGGGGATATTTAATTAAACAAATCATGTAATGAAGTATTTACAAGGCCAGTATAATTAATGTAGCAATTCTGTTGGAATTCAAAATTTAAACATTGATGATAAAAGTATACTCACAATAACATATCCATCTTTGGAGCATGTTGCAAAGTATTTCCCATTATGGGAAAAACTAACATGCAACACCTGGTCACCATGTTGTAATAATGTTTCTGTTTGTACTACTGGTATATTATAAGACAATCTTTTAAATTCCTCTCGCCATGTTCTGCCTAGAAATAAAGTTTATATGAAGTAAAACAATAATATTCAAATGTCTTAATTAGAGGTAAAATCCTATTCTAAAAAATGAAGCTTACTGATATACCACCAGAATTTAAAAAAGTAATTTTTTTAGTTAAGGAATTTGGCTTGATGAGAGTTTGTCCAATGACAAACCTCAGATACTTAATACCAAGTCAATTAGCCAGTTTCTTTTGACTAATATTTTTTACAAATTTTATGTTGATATGTCAATTAATTGTTCCATTGGAGTTGTACTATGGGGCATCTAATATTGATATGACTCCATCAATTTTGTTCTCTTTAGAAAATGCGTATTACCACTTTAGCAACTACTGAACTTTATTTCTGACAAGTATTTGAAAAATGTTTTGATGACATCTTCAAACATAAATGCTTAAATGATTATATACATTAAAATTAATGATAATTAACTAAATCTTAGTTTGCAACAACAACTATATAGTGAAAAAGTATGAATAATATAAAAGAATGAATATGAAACAACAAAAAATTATAAAATTTATAATATTCAATTAAGCACATCTATGATGAATAAATCGCAAATATTCAATATTTGATGTTCAATAGAATCAAACAGCTTAACCGAACTCTTTAAATATAGTTTTTTTTGCCACAGTACATAGTTCATTTAGCCATGAGTAGCAGTACTAAAAACATCCAAACTGTAAGTATCAACTATAGGATAGGTTGAGGATATATGTTTCACACCCAGGGCCTTTCAGGGTGGCTAACTGAAAGACAAGGTAGACCATGATACAGATAGGAAATAATCAGATTAGATTAAGAAACAAACGGGAAGAAGCTAACTAATATTACAGTTTTAAATTGCATGTTTTAAAGAATATTAGTAAAACGTTATAAACAGTCAGCTTGTTTTATCGATGTTTATTAGTTCCCTATACATTTCTTCTCAATGTTGTGTTTATGTATTGCATTAAAAAAAATGTGTTCCAAGTCGCATATATTTAAATACAGTGAATCAGAGTAAAAACAAGTGAGAGAATATTTGTAATATGTCTTACAACTAAAGCAATTAAACAAAAAATATTGTAATTACCTGCAACAACTGGTATAGAGTTATCAATCATAAAATGATTTCGAAATAGTTCTTTCCACAATAAATCGTTGTAACTAGCCTGATACCACAATTTACACACTTGGCCTGCAGAAATGAGCTCCTTATAATTTAGATGGTGAAATATTTTGTACAAAGCTAAATACGGCAAATATGCCCATTTTCCTTCCTCTTGTTCTTCCATAGTTATTTTTCTATCTCTTTTTTTCGTTTAAAATTTCCATATTAGTATATTTTTAAACTTGCCCAAGTTATTGTAGGGAAGTGATGTATGTCAAATTAATAAATATAAACAGCTGCTATTGACAATTGACGATGAGGGATTTTATAGAACCAATCATAGTAATAATACATACAAACACATTCACTTCCCAATAACAAACAAAATTATAACAAGAAACTTACACAGTCTGGTATTATACTTCTTAAAATGGTTTGAGAAATCATTAAACATTTCATTTAAATAGTAGGTTCGTTCCACGGACTACTAATTGTATATTCGGTTTGACTCCTGTACGTGGTCGCCATGTTGTGCTAATTTTAAGTTGGCCGGCCCGAGTCACGTGATTCGTACAGGACCGGTTTAAACAATAAATCAGAAATCATTTATAAGATAGGAAAATATGAAACGCCGAGAGAAAAAAGTATACCAACTTTATTATTTATACTAGCTACTGAGTATTTTGTATCTACCTAAGTTGGGATTATGGAAAACTTTTTCATAAATTTTAAGAAGTGTTTATTTATAAATTATATTATTATATATTCTTATTTAAATTCAATTAATCAGGAAATAAATAAAATAACCGTTAATTTTAATTTAATTTAATCACGGTCAAGCCCAATTCACATTAATACAATATGGAAATATAAAAAAATGCTACAATAACAAAAAAGAAAAATATGTAAAACTAGAACAGGATAGAACAATTGACACATGCATTAAACTTATCTATAAAACAAAAGGAAAAACCTAAAGTATAGTATAAATCACAAGAAAAAAGCAAATAAAGTAAGAGGAGTGATAACACATCAAACCAGCAATAAAAGATGTATGCTCTAAAGTGGAAGCTCCAGCAAATGTTTTTTAAACTTGAAAGTGGACACATCAAAAGTTAAAATTCCATCGACAGAATTTACTAATCTAAGTGTCCTAGGTAGAAAACTATTCAATGCATAGTTGTACCTATGAAATGCGACATGAAACGTTTGTACCCGCCTAGAAAGACGAGAAGGGACAACTAAATATATTTTAGAGAGAAGCTTGGGACTATCACAAATACCATTTACTATGTTGAACAGCTGTATCAGATCCTTTTGCCTTCAGCGAACCTCCAGAGTAGGAATGTTCTAAGAAATCATAACAAAGGTAAATGTGCATCTTAAAGGCAATGTATCTTAAAAAAGTGTGCTGAACAGCTTCATGTAATATAATGAGACTATACTGGTAAACAATAATCAAGATAAGTTCTGACCAGTGAGCAATGTAGATCTAATAGCAGTGATGTTAGTAAAATCAGAAGTGGTTTTCTTTATTAACCTAACATCTTCATAGATTTTTGAACAACGGCGGTAACATGAGACTTATAATTAAGTGTGGAGTCCAATATAACACCCAAATCCTTAGTTTGAGAAGCACATTTTAGAGTTTCATTATTAATATTGTAATCAAAAGCTATTGGGTGGTGTATTCCATGAAAACACATTTCATGACATTTGGATGCATTTAGATTCACACCATTAAGTGTACACCAATTTGATATATAGACTATCTAAATCAGATTGTAATATTAGAGCATCATCCATGCCACTAATCACACTAAAACATGTCAGGTGGTAATCAGCAAATAACAAGGCTTTGCTACCTTGAAAACAATGCATTATATCATTAATAACTATGTTAAATAATAATGGTCCTAAATGAGACCCTTGGGGAACTCCAGAGATTACTGGAAAAGTATGAGAATATTCATGAGTAACTCTGACCATTTGTAAGCTATTCGTAAGATAATCACTTAGCCATTGTAATACAAGACTGTCAACACCATAATGAAAAAGTTTATGTAGCTAGAGCTCATGATTAACCCTGTCAAAAGCTTTAGAGAAATCAGTGTACACAGAATCAATCTGCAGACCCCCTTCTAAAATATCAGACAAAAAGTCAACATATGTGAGTAAACCCAATTCTGCAGACCTTTTAGAAGTGAAGCCAAATTGTTGTTATGTCATAATACTCGAACAGTCATAGGTGAGATAATCTAAAATAATACTCTCAAAGACTTTGGGAATTATGCTAAGGATTGATATAGGACGATAGTTTGAGATGTCTGATTTTCTACTCAATTTATACACTGGAGTGACGTATGAAGTTTTCCAATGATCTGTAAATTCGCCTGTAACAAGAGACTTATATATGAAAGAGCGGACGAGATAAAAGGAAGCTAAATTCCCTAAGAATGGAAGGTATTCTGTCAGGACGGGGGCGTTTTTTAATATCAAGTTTAGATAACTTTGCATAGATGTTCGAAGCCAGAGGTTGATTTGAATAAACTGGTAAGAAATGTTTAGCAAATAGATTTGCAATATCATTCCCGTTACTAGCAGTAAGGTCCCCAAGAGTCATTTCAGAAGGTATAGTGTTATTCACCCTCCTACTGTTTACAAACTTCCAAAAAACTTAACATTATCTGTAACACAATTTTCAGTATATTTTACATAATTTCGGTAGCACTCTCGTGATAAAAGTTTACACTGAGCTCTTAATCTACTAAATTCCATTTAGTTTACAGGACACCTAGTAATTTTGTGAGCCACTTCTTTCTTGCACAAATGCCTCTTCAACTCCGGAGTATACCAACATGGAAACCTCTTCTTGCAAACCTTTTACAGCGGAACAAAGCAATTTATTATAGTGTACATTATATCGTAAAATATGGACACCATCCCTGTCAATTGATTCCAAGGAAAGGCGCATTGCTTCATAATTTGCACAATTAAAATCGTAGTTTTCGCCTCCTGCCTGTTTTTCTGCAAATTTTTAGTTTGTTTCTGCATACTCTTAATTGCCTCTTCAAAAAGCGAATCTTCTCTCTCAGTTTTACATTGGTATCTTCTGTGGAAGGTTTGCTGAAAATATAAAATTTCTTTAGACTAGTTAAACTTTGGTACTAAGGCATTATATAAATGCTACGTAAAATTTATATAAATAAAATGCATATTACATTTTGATTTTAAAGAAAATTTGATATTAAACTTACCTATACGGATGAAAGAATTGTACCATCCGTACTATATCAGAAGAATGAGCAGATGGAGACGAGTCTGAATCACTCCGTTTTATTAGAGAAAGTTTTGTCGGAGATTTTGGTGATCTACTTTGAGGTGAATCAACACTTTCCAGCTTGCTGCCACGATTAAAAAATATTTATTGATTCTTTGTGAGTACTAAGTGAAAATTAACATACCATGTATGTGGAGATCAGCTAGGTAAATAACTTTTCTCCATGTGATCTACTTCAAAACATTGAGGTAGTTTTAGGGTTGGAATTGACTTTATTCTTAAACTATTCCGTTCGCCCGCCACTTCAAAATTGGTTTGTACAAAATTTTCGGAGCACACCCTTTCATAGGCAATATTATAAGCTGGATATTTTCCAAGCGCTACCAACCAGGACCTTTTAAGCGTATTGTCACTGGGAAATCTACATATTGGAGAAAAAGGAAAATGTAAATTAACTTACATACAAAAAAATCATATAACTTACTTATGAAATGTTACACCCTCTTTCAAACGACAAATGTAAGTAGCGTTAGAGCAACCTCATACAAAACATGAAGGCATTGTAGCACAGTTTGTAGCTAGTCTCCTAGAGTTCTAGATCTTACAAATAGCACTATACTAGTAACTACCTTACTAAAATAACACTACTTATAAAATGTAATTAACCACTATTAATTTGTAATAAACACGAATATAATCCAAAAGTTAACACACAAATATCAAACTTGCGCGTTTGTTTGGAATAGTTTGGATCACAGACCATATATATATGGTCTGTGGTTTGGATACAAAATTGACATAACCTAAGATTATGACGTCACCACTAATACCGCGTATTCAAAATGTGATTCCTTAAGAGAAACAAATAGTCTGCCCAAGCGAGCGACTGGTTATTAGTGGCGGTAATGTCAAGAAATGTCAAAATACGTCACGGTTATACTGGTCGCCTTGATATAGCGGTATTTACCAATGTCTCAATCTACTTTTTGTACGGTCTAGAGGATTTGTTTAGTCAAATTTTCGCGGTTTTGATTTGTTTCACAGTGTTCATTATCGTTTTCCCATTACGAAACTTAAGAACTTCAGTTTTATCGAATGTACCATAAACAAATTTGAAATATCACACCTGCCAACCGCTATAACTCTGCTCCCGACAGGGTTACTGGTGGTTTTAACCGTGACGTAATTTGACATCAAACGATGACATAACGGTTAATACTAATCCTCGCTAGGACGTAGGACGCTACGGTATTTACTATGGGTAATAAGCAACCTTCGCTTGGACAGGCTAAAAGTATGTATAGGTTACGTTGAAGTAGTTACGGGCCGGTTTCATATTCATAAATGTGGGATAGGTTATTCACAACTTTTGTCTTTCTCACTTGACATAAACTAAGAAAGGACAAAACTTACTATTAAGCTATCCGACACTTATCAGAAGGTGCTAATACTGCACTGACCTAAAGTTCAGTCAGTGTAAAACTGGCCCTAAGGGCGAATATACTGAATTTCCTGTTTGAGCGTTGACCCACAGTTTATTGCTTTGAGCCTTAGATCATGTATATGTAGTCTATATAATCTAAGCTTTGAGCCATTACTTTGTCGAATATTGGTATAAAATGCTCGATTAAAACTTTTATTCCTAGACAAACGCACTTATTCAAATTGCAATTTTTCAAAATATTTACAACGACTTTGATATGGAATTATCACGGACGGACTTTTATTATGAAATTCACACTTTTGTTGTTATAACTACTATTCATTCCCAGCAAAAGGTGAAGTTGCTTTGGTTTAAAAGTTTTACAATTTAATGGATAAACGTATATGACAATTTACTTATACGTATGACAATTTACATATACGTAATAAATATTTATATGTTATATTATAATTTATAAGTTTCTCTATGGTGATATCTGAAGGTTAATAGAATACCAATAGAATACTAATAGCTGTGTTGCCAGTGTAATTTTATTTTATTTTCATTATAATTAGTGATATTTATTTTAGTTTTTATTGAATTGTACTTAACTGTCGCTAAATAAACTGGAATCATGCGTAATCAGTTATTAAAAGATATAATAAATTACCTTGGACTTTAGACAAAAGGTATGCACACTGAATAGGCAACCTGGGTTTTGGCAACATTTGATTTGTACCAGGAGCGAAGAGCGACATTTTTCGATCAAACAAAAACATAAATGAATTCTGTTTTTATTGAGAAATAATAAGCTTAAATTGATACTGTTTCACGTATATCCTAAAAATGGTTGATGATAAGGTTGAAATGAATAACGATAGTGAAAGTTA
This sequence comes from Galeruca laticollis, assembly GCA_963921935.1. NCBI lineage: Eukaryota > Metazoa > Arthropoda > Insecta > Coleoptera > Chrysomelidae > Galeruca > Galeruca laticollis. Next base: position 162,369,872 of record OY998177.1, on the reverse strand, counting down.
CACAAGTTTAAGTACAAGTGATCCAAAAAATGTACAAGAATTAACCCAATACGTAAGTTCATCTTTTTTTAATAGATTTATTTGTATATTTATTATATAAGTAATCACGTTTTGAATTAGCAGACAGAAATGTTTTAGATTCTGAGATTCCCGCGTGGGGCAATGGTCCTAAACTCTGCATATTGTAGTTGAAATATTATAGTAACAAGCGATAGTCCCTATAGCTCAACTTTAGAGGCATCTTATCATTAAATGAGCCCTCTTAGGATATTTTATAACATTACAGAAGTATTTTCCGAGCTTTCCGACTTATCCCATATAGGTTATCTTGAAACAGTAAAACTCAATTTTTGAATTTTGTTGTGTATATTCAATTTCCAAAATCATATCTAAAACATGTAGTAAATGTTTTAGGAATATCTTTTAAAATATCGATTTACAAAAAGAAACATAATCACAAACCGAAATGTTGAACAAGTGCCACATTGTGATGATTTACTTTAGCAATGTTTTAAAAATTTGTAGAACAAATTATTACGTTCGTAATTGTTTGCGTGTTAAATATATACAATTAGAATAAACTAATATTGTTCATATGATGTGGCAAGCTTTGTAAACTGGAATTCTAAACAATTTTAGTAATTTAAGCCTCCATCGTTCTTGACTCCAATATTTTTTCCACATTTTGGTCTTCACATGATCCTCGAGATATTTATGATTCTTTGTAACAATTCATTAAACATAATTTTGACATTTTTTCAACCATATATTTTTGATGTTTGGCTTTTTGTGGGCTTTTACAATAGCTAAAAGTTTGCCTTGGCATCTTTGCTTTTACATTATTTATTAAGGATGATAATTAAGCTCTAATCTCTGCGAATATTCCTTGGCTTTACCTCTTTGGAATAATAAACAAGAAATATATACCAGATATTGAGCTATAGAGAATGTTTTCTGGTTGAATGAAATCAAATACTAATATATAATATTTTGTACCAGCCATTCTAGATTTCATTGTCTAATAAGATTATTAAAACAATGGTTGAGTCATCTATATTTTTCTTTATATTTTAAACAATACATCTTTCGAAAGAAGTATTGTTTAAAATATAAAGAAAAATATAGGTAACTCAATGGTTTTGAGGAGGCATGTTATAATAGGTGCGTTTCTATTTGACTGAAATCTCAGGTAATCTCAGCTCACATCAGTAATGTGAGCGGTCTTTTTGTTTTACTCACTTTAAGTGAGCTGAGATTCCCCCCCCCCCCCCTTCACTGATGCTGAATGTGTTGTAGGGGATGAACAAATATTTTATTTGCTTGGGTAATTTGTAGTTTTAACCAAGGTTATCTATAGTTTTAACCATTGACATATAAACACACATAATCTATTTTTTTTGTTACAAATTATGGATACAATAACATTATTATTATTATACAATGATGGGCATAAGTGTGGAACCAAGTGAATATCTCTGGAATAGTTGAAGATAGCAAAATGAAATATGGTATGCATATATTACGCAAAAAGGTGCCCCTTTGAAAAATATTTTGATAACCGTTCCACTTCCGGTTATACCGGAAATGGACAACTCCATCGTTATTTTAAATGGAACACCCTATATATTAATGGATTATTGAAATCTATGAAAATTTTAGTGCACTTTTGTATGAAGTACTTTTTTACAAAAATGGATACTTTTCGAATTATTAATTTTTTCAGAAAAAAATTGACCTATGTAGACCCTTTACAAATCATATTTGTACGAGCAAACGCTTAAAGAGTCGTAAACTGTTTCTGTAGGGTGACTACTAGGTAGGTCAAAAGTATTTGAATATGTGTTGAAAAACTCTTTATTGTATACAGGGTGCGCATAAAAAGTTTAAATATTAGAACTTTGAAAATTTATGTTTTCAAACAGTTATATCTAAACCTAATGGCTTTGAAGATATTGCAAACTTTTACATTTCTGCCATACATCATTTTTTACCACTGATTTCAATGAAGTTGAAAAAAATTCGGGATTTATTTTAAAAAAATGAAGAGCTTTGATATTTTCGAAGTTCAAATTTTGAAACTTTTTATGCGCCCCCTGTATACAATTAAGAGTTCTGAAACACGTATTAAAATACCTTTGACCTTCCTAGTAATCACCCTACAGAAAAAAATTACGATTCTTTAAGCGTTTGCTCGTACAAATATCATTTGTAATAGTCTACAAAGGTCAATTTTTTCTTAAAAAAATCAATAACTCAAAAAGTATACAGTTTTGGAAAAAAGTATTTCATACAAAAGTGCCCTAAAATTTTACAGAGATTTCAAAAATCCAATTATATATAGGGTGTTCCATTTAAAATAACGATGTAATTGTTCATTTCCGGTATAACCGGAAGTGGAACGGTTGTGAAAGTGTTTTTCAAGGGTGCACCTTTTTGCGTAATTCATTCATACCAAACTTCATTTTGCTGTCTCTAACCATTCCAGAGATATTCACTTGGTTCCACACTTATACCCATCACTGTATATTTTGTTTCTTATTCACACATGCGTCGACAGATCGCGCGCTTCAATTGAGATGTCGTTCTTTTTGGTGCTTACTCGCATCACTTTATCTCAGATCACCTTAACTGAAGTGATCTGAGATCTCAGTCAAAAAGAACGCACCTATTATACCAATCATTTAGGCAGATTAGCTTATAAATGTTCACAGTAGAGTTCACAATATGTCTAATTAGATATTAATTACATCACCTTAATTTTGATTTAAATAGATTACAGTAGAACCTCGATTATCCGGACTAGGCTGGATTGAGCCTTTGTCAGATAATCGTAAACATGGATAATCCTTTTATTTTTTTAATACTTTATTTGGGCACACGTGTGTGTCAAACATCTCAGTACTGTCTCCATCTGCTTGTGTCTTCTCATGTCATCATTTTATAAAATCCTTTTTTAATATTATTAGTCTCTTTCACTTCACTTTAATTTAGAAGATTTCAAAACCCCATAAAGTCACATTCTCTCAACTGTTCACACATAAGATCTTTCCTATACTGCTCCGTAGTCTCTATAACTTTATATTGGCTGGGCAATAGATGTTACATTTGGAGAAGATATGCTACAAATATATTCCCATCTGCCGACTTTAGTTGCTCTACAGACACCAAGATGCAATGACCCATTACCTATCTTGTAACAGGACAGCCTTGGGTGGAAGATTATTTTCATGTCAATAAGTTTCAATTTGTGGTACAAATTTTTTGAAAAATTACTTGATCCATCCAAACTGCCTTATGATTATAATAATCAATGGGGAGTGTTATTACATTTTAAAAGCCCTTAGATTTTTGGATTTTCTAATGATGGCTAACCTAAGCTTATGGGTTCCTGATGCTTAATAGTAAACATAAATAGATAGGAGATTTGCCGGGTCGAACTCTTGGGGATTCCCCGAGACTAACGTCTGCATGGTACCTTCAGCGTCCTATCCTCATGCGCCAACTCTGGCCGTCAGCCACAGAAAATCGGCCGTCAGCCATGGTAAATCCGCCGCCCAGATAAAGCGTGCATGGTTAATTGGTGTTCTAAGAGAAGCAAATAATGAATGTGTGTAATTAATGCATGTAATGAATCTTCCTGGTTTATAATAAACATTCAAATATTAATTTTTGTATGTAATTGAAAGGTCGTGTGGAAGAAGGGTCAAAGTTACATTTTTCAAATTCTGAATAAATCAAAGTACACAACTTCAATTCTAGTTATTATTTAATTAGAAAAGTTTTTCTCTCATTTTTTATGTAAGTGGAAAATATCACAATGTTATTGGACTTATTGTGGTATTTATGGAGTAATGACAATTTATTTGTAAATATTTTAGTATTGGTCCTTCTATTTATTAGTTAATTAGACAGACAGGAGACAGCCCTCAAATTAACATTTCTTTATTATTTTAGAACTACAATTCTCTAATTTCATTTTTTATTTTTCAGGTACAGAGCTTACTACAAACTATTCAAGATAAATTCCAAAATATGTCAGACCAAATATTAACAAGAATTGATGAAATGGGTAACAGAATAGATGATTTAGAAAAAAATATAGGCGATCTAATGACCCAAGCTGGTGTAGAAGGAACCGACAAATAAAAGTTTTTGCTAGTATCTATTTAGAATTCATCATTTTATGATAAAATAGTGTGAATAAGTTTACTTATAAGTTAATATTCATCTCAAGTTATTAATAACACATATATCAAAACACGTAATTAAATTTATAAGTTTTCATTCTGCATTTTGAGATCTACATGTTTTAATACACATTCTACATTGAAAAAACGCATATCCTGGCTATATGATAAAAAAATATATTTAGTATCTCATGTCGGCTAACTGAAGAGAATATTATATCTACTGTATGATATTTTATTGCAAAGTGAATAAAAAAACTGAAAGTATGAAAATAGATATTTTTGACACATTGTAATAAATAATATTTTACCTTACTATTTTAGATTTTGCTGAAACTTGGCATTCTAGTAATAGGTGCTAATACTAAGAAACATACCAAATTTTAATTCTTTATCTCGAATCATTCCCGAGATATAGTCATGTAAACTTTTCAAAAACTAGCAAAAAATCGGTGAACCGACTTTTTTCAAATCGTTATAGCTTTTATCCTATTTGAGTTAGAGAACTGGGAAAGGTGTTATTTTGCAGCATTTTCTATGCTCTTTTCTGTGGCATACAACAGTACATAGGTTCTAATACAAAAAATTGTCAAAATACAAATCCAAATTTAGATTAAAAAAAGTAAATAATTGAAAATTTTGTAAAAATTTCCATCAATACTTATTACTATTGTTAATAAACTGGCAAAATATAAATGTGGGATGGTAATGGGTTCATAGTTAAAAAAATTAAATTAACTATGTGTATTCGAATTATTTCATAGTCAGACAAGTATTCATGAATAAATGAATGTGAATAAATTAGTAGAAGCAATAAAGTTTATTCACGAACGAATGAATAGTAGTAGTTGCGAGTTTGAAATACCGTGTTTATTACCTTCGACCGTTGTTAACTTTACCCAGTGGGGAACAATTTATGGACCCTAAATAGCATAGTTGTAAATTAAGACCAAGTACACAGTCCGATCCTACGCAGGGGCGTCTTTAAAAATTTGAGCAAAGTAGAAAACAATTGCTTGTTGACAAATGTTTGCTTTTAACCTTCCTGTTGTTCGAAACATCATCTTCAGTATCACTGTTGTCACGAATTTCAATCACTTCATTCCCTATTTCCATTTCATTCGACACAATCTTTATCCATGGACGAAACACTGCCATTTTTATTTGCACAATGCAACAACGATGAAAAGTCACAGATTGATAGACTGCACCCTTGCTTTACCTGGTTGGTGATTACTCCGACCCTGTTAGGACGCAGGTATAAAGGATAATTTCTAATTGATGAGGAGGCAGTATCTGTGGTCTTTATGCATTCTTGTTGTATTTAACATTTACACAATGCTCCCTGTCATAAACACGGTATTTCAAATTCGCAAGTATAGTAAGTTACTAACGCGGTCATCGAAGATGGGTAACAAAAATACCAAATTATACTAACTAGTTAATTACTAATTGTTTTCGTTTCATCTATATTTTTAGAATTTCACGTCTTGATTCGTGATACACTACTCAAAATGATGTAATATTTTTATTCAAGAACAGTACAAAAACGTCAGGAAATAAATAAAAAAATGTGTTCTGTCATCAAGGTGCGTACAGACCTTAGAATATAAATTATATTCTAAGATACAGACATATAACAAAACTTCGTATCGTAACGCCGTCGCGTAACAAGTGTGGACAGCACTGATGTTGCACTACTTGTTAGCATGTCTGGACAGGTCTTCGGTACACAGTAAAGACGGAACGGCAAAATGTCCCGTTTATAAGATACGCGACGATGTATTGATACGCTATATTTGTTGACACGCCGTATATTCGATGCGTAACAAACAATTGTTGCGCGACGGAGTTACGATACGAAGTTTTGTTCTATGTCTGTACCAACCTTAACAAATCTAAAACAAAGTAAGTCGGCTACATAAAAACAACTAACAAAGTAGGTTAGAAAATCTTCTTTTTCTTGTCGTGTCGCAGGAGTCTTTGTTATAAGTGTCAACCTTTGGTAACTGTGAAGTATTTGACACTAACACTAATGGATTGCAAATTACTAATTTTTTAAATGTCTTTATTTTAAAGTACCTTCAGTTTTTATTGGGTAGGTGGTAAGTAGGTAAATAAAAAGAATCTACTAATAGTGAAATTTTCTTTTCCAAAACTCAAAACATCGAATGTTACTATTTAAAAATGATGCTGTCCAAATGTTTACTAGACAGTTTATTACTGCGATCATTAGTTATCTGGCCAGCTTTAAAAAAATCTTTCTGATGGGACGGATGTGGCTGAAACGGAAGAATACTTATTGCTAAAGCACTTTTGACACATTTACAGAAGTCTGGTGGAATTTCCAGTCTGTTCACAATGGGCATATCAAGATAATGTCTAACTAAAACGTGAGCTGCTGAAAGTGGAATCGTTTTTGGGTGTCGTCAATATTTGAAGTAATTCCAAAACCTTATTTTTTAAATCTGGGATCATAAAAAGTACATTTAGCACTTTTCATTACTAATTTATTCAAATGAATTCATTTTATGGTTATATTCATTCATTTAGTAATTATTCGATGTTTCACGTCACTAGTCAGGGCTATTTTATCCACTAGGCAATGTAGGCAACTGCCTAGAGCGGCAAAAATTGAGGGGTGGCAAATTTTATTATCAATTCTTCCCATTGTCGTTTTAAATCTATACATTTTTCATTATAGGAATTTCCGTAAAATTATGAATCATTTTTTTCAACGTAAACGTAAATTGTAAAGCTTATGGCAAGTAAAAAGAACTCCAATAAGTAGGTACTTGTTATGGAATGTCGAACCGCCGTTTACATGTTTAACATTTACTATCCTAAACCCTTACTCAGACTTTCTGTAGCTTTAGATGTGCCAGATGGTCGAACTGCCTGCATTACGATATTTTTTTTAATATTGACCTTAAAAACGGAACGTGACTACAATCAAATAATGTTCACAGTCTCTGATTTATTAGAGGTCTGCCGACTGCCAATGGAAGTGTTATATTTACAAACAGAAATAGGTATGGACTTATTTTTATTGCCTTTAATACTTCCAGGAAGGAGGCAAGCGATAAGTGGTAAAATAATCAATCCTCGGATGGACAATGGTCCTTTCTAACTTGTAACTTTATCATTTCTGCCAGTGCCGTTTTGCAGTTCGGTTTCGGAGTTTAAATGCGTTATAACTACATATTTTCATTAATCATTATGGTTTATTTGGCCTTTGGCTTCAAATAATTTTTTGACTTTGTGGGTGTGAAATAGTGTGATTACGCAGTTTCTTGCTATTTTTAAACTATATTAACATCTGTTGTTTGTTCTTTGAATTCCCTTTTAAAGTTGAGCAGTGAGAAGGTGAGCACTACATTTTCCTACATCGAAGGCGCAGGCAATATATGTAAGTAAATTTTATTTTCTAGATTAGGAATGAGTGATGATAGGAAGAGACTGATGAATGCATTAGCTTACAAAAAGATTGCCAAAATAAAGGCCGATAAAATTGCTAAGGCTATTGCAGGAAGCAAAAACATTACATATTTTCTTTCTAAGAAAGAATGTACAAATGTTCTCAAATTACGACACCGGCACCTTCGCTACCTAGCTGTAGTTCCACTAATATTGAACTTTCATTTGCATCCGAATCTCCATCTGCAAGTGCATCTGTCGGCTGTCCCAGCAGTATCTATTTAGAAATTAGAAAAAGAAGCCGAAAGCATTGATGAACAACAACCAGTACCAGTTGTACTACCGTCAGCATCACCGACAATAGTAACAATATCAGATGATCCTGCTAATTGGCATATAAGCGGGAATTCGTAGCTACTTATGGCTTTAAGCAACACATTGACCTATATTTTGCTAAATCCAAAGGACAATATACTGATTCTTGCAGATATCTGAAGAAGGAAGTATTTCAGCGGAAGCTAATGAATGGAGAAACTTGTCTGCCTAGTTATTTGGTCTATTCATCGAGCAAGGGGCTGTATACTGTGTTCCATGTAGACTCTTCGGCGGTAAATATCAGTTTGCAGAAAGGTTTAATGATTGGAAAAATGTCGACTTGATCGCCACGAGAATTCCTCCGAACACAAAAAATCTTTGTATCTTTGAAAAAAACGATACAACTTGAAATAAATGATAGATATGAAATTCACTTCTCAAGTAGATGAAGTAATAAGGTATTGGAAAAATGTTCCTAGAAGAGTTGTCGCTGTAACTAAGGCATTGGCAGCAAGAAGACTTTCGTTTCGAGGCACTGGCGAAAAATTTGAATCAGTCCACAGTGGCAATTACATTATGTCGTTAGAACTGCTTACTGAATTTGATCCGTTTCTAGCACTCACATTTCTAAATGGGGGAAATCCAGGAAAGGGGGCAGTATCCTACTTATCTTTTGCTACTTGTGAAGAATTCATTAAACTAATGGCAGATGGGACAATAGCGGTTATTATTCAGGCCGTAAAGGAATCTAAATATTTTTCAACCATCGTAGATTCAACCCCAGATATTACATATATTGATCCACTTTCTTTTGTAATCAGACATGTAATAGACTTTGAATTTCCATTTGAACATTTCTTGAGCTTACTGTCAAATACTGGGCACAAATCAGAAGAACTAGCCAAGACAGTTCTGAATTTTATTTCATCTCTAGGCTTGGATATATCAAATTGCAGAGGACAGTCATATGGAAATGCGGCCAATATGTCTGGAGTTTATAGTGTACTGCAAGCTCGAATCAAAGAAGTCAACCCACTTGCTGAATACATACCATGTTCCGCACATTCTTTAAATTTGGTTGGGACCAGTGCTACAGAAAGTTGTGAAGAAGTTTGTGATTTTTTCTTGTTCCTTCATCAATGGGAGATCCCAAATTCACAACTATCGTCTTCAACAGATAGTTTGTCAATAAAAAAGCTCTGTCTTACTCGATGGTCCGCTCGCGAGGACGCATGCTTAAGTTTAAATCAAAATTGGGAAAACATGTTCATAGCACTTAACTCAATTCACGAGGACGTATCAGAACAACAATTATGGCGGCAGTTTGGAATTGTATTTTTGAAAGATTTGGAGTTGTATCAAAAAAACGACAAGAACCAAATATAGACGTTCATGTAGTGGTGCAATTGTATTATTCACTTATCTCCTTTGTGAGTCGCATGGGAGACGAATACCATATATACGAAACAAATGCTCTACAAAGAGCTACAGAGCAGAATTACGAGGTCAGTAAAGTTCGCACTAAAAAACACAAACTTCACAGCCATGAGACTCGCGACGGTGAAGTAGAATTTTCAGCTCGGGACAACTTCCGAATAAACACTTTCACAAAATTATTGACCGACTTTTAAATGAATCAAAAACAGAAAAGCGGCTTATGTAAATTTTTGTGAGAAATTTGGTTTTTTTAATTCATTATCAAGTATGAAAAGCGAAGACATTCTTGAAACAGCTTCACAATTACAGAAGCGGTACACTAAGGATTTAGACACGGACTTTCCTAATGAAGCCCTTCATTTTAAGTCTTTTTTAGTTTCTTTAGAGAATCCACCCAACTCCTTTTCTGAAATGTATCAACTAATAATTTCTCAGAACGTAAGAGATGTTTATCCAAATACGGAAATTGCCTTGTGCATTTTTTTGACGACACCAATTGCACATTGTTCTGCTGAACGGTCGGTTTCAGCTCTAAAACTAATTAAACTATTTACGTACCCAAATATTCAATATTATCTGGCTGATTTCACAAATTCGACAAACTCCTTAAACCCCCTATACAATAACCTTGACCATTATATAAACTTCATCGGGAGCATTGTTTAAAAAATCACGGATTTGTGTAGGTAGTCGTAAAAATGGCAGCTTTCTTGGGCGTGTAACATTTCCCATTTTGTTTAAGAATGTAATTAGTTTGAAATATTTTGAAATGTCTTAATTATTATTGGATTGTAACATACTTTTAATTATTAAATAATTCGACCAGACAGTTGATGGCTTTTGTTCTTGTGACTGTTCCGAAAAATAAGCCAATAGCATCGTCTCCGAGAAAAAACTGCTTGTTTTTTTACATGTTCCATTCCACAAATCTTGAATACGCAGTTTGGTAAATTTTCCGCGATTTAGCGGGCGATAATTTTTGTGAAACTACTTTCGCTGCTTCTACTAACTCCGGTAGAATCAAATCACAGAATTAAATTGACAGATATTTGATTATATTGAGATATGGATGGGGTTAAATAAATAAATATGTGGAAAATTGTCGACTGTTTAACACTTTATTTCCTTAAACAAATACAATCACCATACTCCTACTCTAATATAATGTTTTCTCTACGACATCTTATCTTTTACTGCTGCCTACATGAACCTCCGCGCACTTAGGTGCTCATGCGCACTACTCGTATATATCACGTACTATACCTAATGTCCAATGGAAATGTATTCCATAGACCAACACGCCTCCTTACATTTACATAGTTCGTATAACTTAACATAATTCGATTGCATTCACTTCAAATTTAACATATTTCGAAGCTTTTCAAATCTATTTCGGCTTAATGATTTTGTAAAAATGTCTGCTATATTATCATCAGAATTTACTTTTATAACATCAATCGTACCTTCTTTTACACATTCGTGTACGTAATGGTAATGGACCTCAATATTTTTAGAATTCTTTGTAAAATTACCGTACTTAGTGTAATAACTCCTCCTTCAACGGAACTGTTTATTAATAAGAAAAAACGCTGTCACCCCTTGTAATAAAATCCTACCTTTTTACGGTATATTGATCATGACCTTAGGGTCACCAACTATTTTCTCCAATGTGCATCCGAGCGTGTAAGGCAAATCCAGTCCGACCTGAGCTGGGTACGCCTGGTCTTAAAACGGTTTGATCTCCTTTGCCAGGACAGGATTGTTCTACCGGTTCGGTCTCGTATCCAAGGTTGATACACACTCTAGGGGGAAATTCGGGGTAGGGATGATAAATAAAATATGGTGGAACCACAAAGTTATATATAAAACAATATAATAAAACTTTCTTTGTATGTATATGTATATATAAAATAATCCCAATATCAAACAAATTATTAAAGTTCCCCCGGTATAAAACTACCTATACACTTATCCATAAATTGTACATCCTAAACCTACCCCTGTATAACATATAACTATCACAAAAAAATATGATATAACCCTCGCCCTGAGCTAGAACAAAGAAATTAACCCCTTATCGCTTTAGTATTTCAAAATGCACGAGGGGCGTATGTTTTAATCCTTAGTTCGATATTCTCCTGTCTCGAGGCGTACAAGAAAGAAATTATATTTATTTACTCCTAACCGAAATGTTATGCTAGTCTACGGTGGTACCGTGTCTTTGACCTTGAAAGAAAAATGAAAGTAAAATCTTAACCAATTCTGCTGAGCTAAGAACAATAAAGTATTTGTCGACACTCGCGTTCGTTGGCGAAAGTTCCGAGTTGCAAAAATTGCAGGTCTCTGAATCACCTACAATGTTTATTTATTTTACTAAATCTGAAAGAAATTTCTGATCACGTCTGAACAAAAGAAAACAATTTTTAATTATTTATCGGAACAAGTTCGCTGAAACATAAGAAAAAGGAAAATCATACGCTCCGGCCCTTTTGATACCAAGTACAAATTAACCTTGCGTTAACTCTTATTTCTATCCTACCTACGAGGTGGAAGCGAATTATGTGGCGCAACAAAATAATAACTAACTAATTAGAAAAAAAAACCTAACTCTTGTCAGGTTGGCGATACTCTGCGAAATCTGATTATATCATCACACACGGTAAATTTTATATATTACAGAACGAGCTGTGCCCCAAATAGTGAGCCTGGACATTCAATATTTAACTGAAAACGACCAAGTGTGTCCAGTCCCCTTGAAAGAACAGACAATAAAATAAATATATTTGTTATCGCTACTCCCTATGTATAACATTGAATTTATAACTACCAAGTTCAGAACCAGCGCAAAATAATAAACGAATAAATGTCTCAAAAAAAAACAAAGTTTAAATCTCAATTTGTTCAAAAACTTACGGCGTTGCAAAACTTCCTTTCTCTGGCCTGGCTACTGCTTATTCTTCGCTATCTTTTTTAGCCACCGCGGGTAGTGAGTAGAGGATGGGTCGCTTTATACCAAGGTCATTGTGTGACGTCACATGACCACGCCCTATGACGTAGCTGTCATCGGTCATGCGTGTCAACAGTCATGTGTTCCGTGCCATATGTCATAAGTGTCATCTGTCAACAATTTTATGTTCTGTGTCGACTCTTATGTGTTCCGTGTATCATCTGTCAACCCCCCGTCACGTGTACCAACTGTCAATTGTGTCGTATGCTTGTTCTGTGGTTTCATATTCTCTATGATTTGTCTATGTACCTTATGTGCGTTCCGTCGTGACCACACCCTATGACGTCACGTTGTCTACGTACCGTACGTACGTTTCGTCGTATGTGTCATCCGTCAAATGTCTCATCAGTCATACGTGACGTACGTGCCGTATGGCCATCCGTCAAATGTCTCATCTGTCATACGTGACGTGTGTGACGTATATGCGTTCCGTCGTACGTGTCATCCGTCAAATCCTTGCCTTCTCTCGTCGTCGTCATTAACCTACACTATCCAACAGGTGTCGGTAATACAGTTACCTTGTCCTGCCATCTATTGTCGTCGTCATTAACCTACATTATCCAACAGGTGTCGGTAATACAGTTACCTTGTCCTGCCATCTATCGTCGTCGTCATTAACCTACATTATCCAACAGGTGTCGGTAATACAGTTACCTTGTCCTGTCATCTATTGTCGTCGTCGTAAACCTACACTATCCAACAAGTGTCGGTAATACAGTTACCTTACCATTTGTCGTCGTCATCGCCATAACGGCACTAACATATATCTATTTGTCATTCACCAGAGTGCCAAAGCGGCCGTGGGTAGCTGGGGTAGCGAAGCTACTTTTCCCGTATACTGCGCATGTTTTCCGTTACATATAGGCCTAAATAGATACATTTCGATGTTCTGCGCACGTACTAAAGGCATTTCCCCATATTTCTGTTATTATTTGTCGGATTGGAGTCTAATAAACGGCAATATGAATCTTAGAATATTATCGTATACAGCATGTACAGAAAATGATGCCATTAGGGCACTAACGTATATCTTTGCTATTATTAGTCGAATTGAAAACAAATAAACGTTATTATATTTGTTAGATTATTATCGTATACAGGATGTGCAAAAGAGATGCCATTAGGGCACTAGCACATATCTCTGCTATTATTGGTTAGATTGAAGTCGATCAAACGTGCTGAAAGATGAACTTATACCAATAACAGAACCAATTTCGTGACAACATAGTGATTGTAAAGTTATGCGACTTAGAGGACCGCAATGGAAATTCTTAACTTGTTAAAAAATAAATGTGGTTCTTTTAATAGTTATATACGTGGAAAGTTTGGCGAATTGGTTTCTGTAAAACACGGTGTTAAGGCTAAGCTGTCTTTCCTCTTACTAACTAACAACAGAGTAGAATTGACGGCCGTTAAACTCGATAGGCTACTTAAAGAAATACCAAATTTTCCGACAAACAACTTTATTTTAACTTTTGCATCCAAGAAGAGTACAAGGAAAGGTGCAACGTTATTGTATACAACGATAAAACAGTTGGCAAAGATTTCCTCACTTGACTCACATCTAATGCAAAGTTTAAAATATACAACAAATTTATTTGTCAAATAATCAGTCCTGGATTTAACAAGAGCATTGGAAACCAAATTATAGATATCGTCAACAGCATTACCACATTGGAGTAAAAGTGAACAATATACGGTGGAGTGAAAAAGATAGAAGAAAAAATATTATTGAATTTTAAACAGCATGCCTTCGTACAAATAAGTCGTATAGGTAAGAAAACCACATTACTCTGCTTTATAAGGACACTTTGTTATTATTAATCAGATTAATGTTGAATGAACGGTATTATGTTAGGTACGTCACTACGACGATGTGTAGTCGTAAAATGTTATACAGGGTGTAGTCGTAAAAATATTAGGGTGTAAAGGTATACAGGGTTGTGTAAAAGAGAGTACTTTGTTATTATTAATCAGATTATTGTTGAATAAACGGTATTATGTTAGGTACGTCACTACGACGATGTGTAGTCGTAAAATGTTATACAGGGTGTAGTCGTAAAAATATTAGGGTGTAAAGATATACAGGGTTGTGTAAAAGAAGCAAACCCCGCGAGAATGAGTCAAGTCGGGGCATCCTCGTCTCTGTTTGATCAGCGTCCTGGTGTATGATTGGACTCGTTCTCGGGTTGGTTAGCGTCCTCGTGTCTGATTGGCCAAACTACACCACCAGATGTCGACAATGCAGTTACCTTGCCATCTATCGTCGTCAACCTACATTATCCACTAGGTGTCGGTAATACAGTTACCTTGTCTTGCCATCTGTCGTCGTCAACCTACATGGTCCACCACGTGTCCTTAATACAGTTAACCTTGTGTCATCTTCTATCTAGCCGTGACGTCACCGGAAAAGGTCGAATGGCAATAACCTAACATAGCAAACCCACGAAATCTTGTGTAGCGGAAGTAAACCCAAATTATTATCGGATTGGACTGGTTCTCTGGTTGGTTAGCGTCCTCGTGTCTGATTGGCCAAACTACACCACCAGATGTCGACAATGCAGTTACCTTGCCATCTATCGTCGTCAACCTACATTATCCACCAGGTGTCGCTAATACAGTTACCTTGTCTTGCTATCTATCGTCGTCAGCCTACATTATCCACCCGATATACAACTACTCTATTGGAAATTTCCATGTAGAAGGCTATACTCCTTTAGAAGATTGCATAACTCTGCTACAAGATAGTAAATTGTACTTCCAGAATTCTCCGTTATACTCTGTGTCGATTGCAAAAATGTGGGCAAAGTTGTCAAAAAAAAGTCTGCAAAACAGTTGCTGTCTTGTGTTTAACAATATGTTGCAATATGTTTATAGTGGGTAATAGCAATACAAGAAAGTTGACGGGGATACAAATAAATTTACTACTAAAAGAAATCGACGCAAGGAAGAAGGTTATAAATTACATTCTCTCTGCATGCACCTTTAAGAAAAGAGAACAGAGACAATGTTCGAATTATACAAAAGTGTTACATTATAGCTGGAGAGACTTACTTGTCTAGAGCCAGCACCCATTACCATAAACAATAAAAAACAAATATATATTTTTTAAGTGTTTACAACAACAATAGAGCAGTTCTTATTGCAGATGGTTATGTTACAATACTTTATGATAAATGTATGGAGATAATATGTTTGCCTACAGAAGAAACGTTTTTTTTAACATTTACTACAAATGGTATTACGTCTTACCTAACACAACACATTCGCTAAGATAGGAAATATTTATAATTTTGTGTAACAGAGTAAGATGGAATGTATCGGGAGAATTGTAACGTAATTGTAAATAATAATAATAAAACAGTTGGCATAGATTGCCATTACTTGGCTCACCTCTAATACAAGGATTAAAATATACAACAAATTTAATTGTCAAATAACCAGTCCGGGTGTTAACAAGAGCATTGGTAACCATATAATAGATTCCGTCAACTACCCCAGATAAGACTTCTTACCTATTAATTCTATAGAGATCGTAGAAGATACGAATAATAAGGAGAAAAATGTTCGAACCTCTCAAAAATGCTATATTAAGGTTGGAGATACATTCTTTACATACAGGAGCTCGGACGGGGTATATACATGTAATATTATACCCAAAGTTCTAAGAAAGAGATAGTGAACAAAAATAGTAAGCTAATGCCTTTTGTGCTAGAAGAAGTAACACCAATTTCCCCTATATTTCTGTATTAAAGAAAAGGAAGATGGAGTATTTAGAAAATACAGCTACCGTTAAAAAGGAATATAGACAGACAATATATAAATTAGAAGAAATAGACTTAGATTGAAGGATTAAAATAAAAATTGACGTGGTAAAATATACACTCGACAGAAACAAAGAAAGAGTTGTATTTTGTGTATACGTTTTGTTAAACCTGTATTAATATTCTAATAAAAACTTTTAAAGATATCGTTGTTTTACAATTTTTTCCACTTTTGTTCCTATTTAATGTTAAAGAAATATATAATGAATCCCCATATTTTAATTGAGAAAATCAAATGCAGTAAGACTTTGCAGTGACCTTTCTGTTATAAAAAAACCAGCCCACCCTGAGGCACAAATATGTATTTAATTTTCTATAAAAATTTATCATTTGTGTCTATATATATACCAATAAGATGCATTTTTTATCGAACAAAAACAAAAGGTCAATACATCGAATGGTCAATATACAGGGTGTCGACATGAAGATGTAAAAAAAAGACACTTAGCTATTATTGGTTTGATAACGAAAACAATACGTCATTATGACGTTCAATCAATATACAGGGTGTCGACATAAAGATGTCAAAAGGCACTACTACGTTCAATCAATATACAGGGTGTCGACATAAAGATGTCATAAGGGAACTCTGCTACAGTTGGTCGGATTTAAGTTGAACAAACGGTATTATGTTAGATACGTCACTACATTAGATAAACGCTTACGAGTTGAGTAGACGATAAACACCCTCTTATTATTTTTATGATTGCTGACTCTGGAAAAAAACATTGTTAGTTTGATTCTTCATCTTATTACAAAAAAAATTATCTAAATACCGCTTCCTCATCACTGTTTAATTATGATTACTCTGATTTCGTTATAAAAAATATTACATGTTTTCACAAAATATATACAGTAAAAAAAGCGTCTAAAGCAATACCCAGTTTACTGATTGCCAGATCGTAGAAGTGATAACATGTCATCCAACCAAGTTTACACTGTAAGCGAGTTATACGGTAGAAAGGTTAAACCGACTAACGAAAGATTCGGAACATGGTTACTAACAGAAAATATAGACAATCTAATTACGGATATTGGAAATGTCGATTACACGGAAGGAGAAGAGCTACTGAGAGAGGATCCATTTTGTGACAATATAATGGTTGTAAAGTTATGCGGTTCGGAGGACTGTAATGGAGGAAGTGTACTTGTGAAAAAGGAAATTTGTGGCTCGTTTAACAGTTACCTTCGAGACAAATTTGGTGACCTTGTTTCTGCGAGATACGGAGTTAAAGCCAAGCTACCCTTTTTCTTGCACAGCGACAATCAGATGGCCAAAAGTGTTCGAGAAGTTCTTGGAGAAAGTATGGAAAGAATTACGAAAAAATATGATAAACCTGTATGTATACCATATAAAGTGGAACTAGCAGATGTAAATGTGGAAACACTGTTAAAAGAATTACCCGAATTATTAAAACAATTACAAACAGAAGACTATTATCTTCTAGACCTCGATATTACTCAAGACTTCTGTGGGGTGTTCCAGAAAGAAGAAATGACAAGTAACTTTAATTTTCGTAAACATGGAATGTATCGGGAGAATTGTAACGTAATTGTAAATAATAATAATACAGTTGGCATAGATTGCCTTACTTGGCTCACATCTAATGCAAGGGTTAAAATATACAACAAGTTTATTTGTCAAATAACCAGTGCTGGTGTTAACAAGAGCATTGGTAACCATATTATAGATTTCGTCAATTGCCCAGATAAGAGATTGAAAGACACATTTTCCAACACTTTAGCCAGAGAACAAGGAATTACAAGATTAGAAGCAACCATATATAATTATTCCATAGTCGATAACAAGACAAGGGGATACAATTGCTTAGAAGACTGTCTAACCTTACTGGAGGATAGCAAACTTCATTTCCAAAATGCACCATTTTACTCTATCTCGTTTGCTAAAATGTGGACAAAGTTGTCAAAAAGTCTGCAAAACAGTTGCTGTCTTGTATTTAACAATATACTGCAATATGTATATTGGGGTAACAGTAAAACAAGAAAATTAACTGGTCTACAGATAAGTTTACCAATGGAACCCAACGCAAGAAAAAAAGTTGTAAACTATTGTCTTTCTGCATTTAGTTTTAACTTCTTACCTATTATATAGAGATCGTAGAAGATACGAATAATAAGGAGAAAAATGTTCGAATTTCTCAAAAATGCTATATTAAGGCTGGAGAAACATTTTTTACCCGGTCTTCCACACTGTTTAGCACTATCCCGGAAGATATCGACATCCAGGAGCTAGGACTCGTATCTACATGTAATATTATACCCAAAGTTCTAAGAAAGAGAGTAAACAAAAATAGTAAGTTAATGCCTTTTGTGCTAAAAGAAGTAACACCAATTTCCCATATTTCTGTATTATCTGTAAAGAAACGGAAATTAGAAATGGAGGAAACAGAATTAAAGAAAAGGAAGATAGAGTATTTAGAAAATACAGCTACGGTTAAAAAGGAATATAAACATTTTTTGGAGAAAGAACAGAAGATGGCAGAATTAAAGGAGAGATTAGAACATTATTTCTGCACCAGGTGGAGAAACTTAGAACCCTCTGGAGAGTACAGCGTATACGCGTTCACCGTTAACAACAAAAATAAATATACCTATGTAGGAGTTTTGGCGCATCAGGAAGGGCAAAGAGACGTCTACTACATAAAGGGTTACCACAAAAATACGTTTTTACGCGTTTACAATAATAGAGAAGCTCTTGTTGCAGACGGTTATGTCACATTACCATATAACAATGGAATGGAATTAATATGTTTGCCAACCGAAAAACCATTTGCTACCTTTACTACAAATGGATATACGAGTTTTAACGATAACACATTTGCCAAAATCGAAAACTTGCAATTTTACACAGGCGCATGGAAAAATGTAGACATTCCATTTACCCAAGTGGAGGTGGAGAGGGTTAACGTTGTTAAAATGCAAGAAATTGCGGATAACATAAAATTTAGGGATTGTCATCGACTAGAAGAATTTGCAGAAGGTACAGAAGTGGTAATATCTGGAATTAAAGAAGTTATGCATAGAGGTAGAATCCGCTACATATTAAAACTAGACAATATAAATGTTTTGTACCTTTCAAATTACTGGTTGGAGCAAGAATTAGAAGAAATAGACTTAGATTATAGGATAAAAATAAAATTTGACGTGTTAAAACACACACCCAACAGAAACAAAGAAAGAGTTGTATTTTATGTATAAATTTTGTTAAACCTTTATAAACATATTAATAAATCTTTTAAAGGCATCGTTGTTTTACAAATTTTCCCACCTTTATTCTTTAGTAGCAGAGTTCCCTTATGACATCTTTATGTCGATTTCCTGTATATTGATTGAACGTAGTAGTGCCTTTTGACATATTTATGTCGAGACCCTGTATATTGATTGAACGTCATAATAACGTATTGTTTTCGTTATCAAACCAATAATAGCAGTGTCTTTTTTTTTACATCTTCATGTCGACACCCTGTATATTGACCATTCGATGCATTGACCTTTTGTTTTTGTTCGATAAAAAATGCATTTTATTGGTATATATATATATAGACACATATGATACATTTTTATAGAAAATTAAATACATATTTGTGCCTCAGGGTGGGCTGGTTTTTTTATAACAGAAAGGTCACTGCAAAGTATTACTGCATTTCATTTTCTCAATTAAAATATGGGGATTCATTATATATTTCTTTAACATTAAATAGGAACAAAAGTGGAAAAAATTGTAAAACAACGATATCTTTAAAAGTTTTTATTAGAATATTAATACAGGTTTAACAAAACGTATACACAAAATACAACTCTTTCTTTGTTTCTGTCGAGTGTATATTTTACCACGTCAATTTTTATTTTAATCCTTCAATCTAAGTCTATTTCTTCTAATTCTCGTTCTAAGTTCCTTCAAAATTTTCCATAATGTACTTCGAGACATTTTCGGAACATCTGAATCTTCTTGAACCGAAGCCATAATTTTGGAGAGAGTTGGGATCTCTTTTCTAAAGAAAAAAGCATGCACCTTACGCCTTATTCCATTCTTCAAGTCGTCATCCATTTCAAGTTTGGGTCGGCCTGGGGACTTTGCTGGGGCTGTGATGTTTCCATTTTTTTTTCCTTCATTAAATTATAAATTGTTGTTTTTGAAACACCCATCATTGTTGCAGTAATCTCCACAGTTTCATCAACACTTCCTGTCAAATTCATGATTTTTCTTCTAATTTCTTCGTTCTTCAACGAGGAATAGTAATTTAATATCAGATTTTTTTCGTTCAGCGATAATGGGCCAACTTTAGGTCGCTTAGATGGTGATAAATCCTCCATATCTGGTCGAATTTGGTTGGAACACTATATAGTTGGAAGGTGTAGTTAGGTGTTTGTCTCGTGTGATGAAAAGAGAACTTGTATAAATGAACAAAAATAAACACCAGTTAACAATAACGGTAAAAAATAATAACAAATAGCAGTAATAATGGAGAAATCAATCAACCCAGCAGTTTCTCCAGAACAGATGAACTGTAAATTGAAAATATTCAACCTTTGCGCTACTTTTATAGTTGAAAAGTTCTAGTAAGTACATTGTATTATAGGGGCATTTTCTTAGAACTGAAAAGACTATATTTCACAATAATAAAACCATTTTTGAGCTACCTGTTTGTCAAGTTTCTTCAATTACCTGCTAATTGGGTGAAATAATCGGCAAATGGGGTTGGTTTGGATATATATATATATATATATATATATATATATATATATATATTTATTTGTATAAAATTGTTATTAACATTTATTTTATTATTTATTGTATGTAGGATTATAACTACCTGGAGCTTAGTGGAGGGACTCGTCTACGCCCTTTTATACATAATAATAAATTTTCTGGAAAATTGATGTCAGTGATATATCCACAGTTTATTATATTATTGATAATTTGAAATTTCATTTTAAATAATATTACAAAACGGTTATTTTCGGAAATGAGATAATTTTAGAAGCCTTAACTTTTTTTAAATGACTAAATGTGGTACGCCTATGGTTCCGGCCAAAATGAGTGATTTATTACTCCATGCCTTTTAAAAACGGAGTATAATAAACGATGCCATTTTTCTTTAACTGTCATATTTTTTATATCTTTATTTGCGATATTAACACGAGAAATGTTCGATATCAATTCTAATTTACTTTTCATAAAATATAAACCATTTCTTTTTACAGCTACTGCGCTTACATTGCCTTTATCATTAATAACTTTTGATATTTTACCTTCAGATATAATTTTATTATTGTCAGTGATTTTACTATAACTAATCAAATTTGCCTTCATGTCTTTAACATAAAAAACATTTACCATATTAATTAAATTTTTCTTACCGAAAGCATCAAAATAACTTAAATCATTTCCAATTTTAGTAGCTTTAAAAGGTCTATCATCTCCCATATGTACATCAACCGGCTCTTTTAATATTTCGCAATTATAATATGATCCGTACAACCACTATCTGAAACCCACTGTATTTCATTACAACCTATTTTACTTATCTCTGTATTATTTGCCGCATGATGATCAACCGTTGCTACCCAAGCATCGTTCTTTTCATTCTTCTTCTGCTGGCTAGTACGATTCACACTTCCACCGCGCTGACAACCAAAGTAGTTACCACGCCCTCTGACGTAGTTTCCTCTTCCGGCTCCACACCGACCTCGTGAAGACAAACATGTACCTATACTGCTTGAGGCTTGGCCGCCATATTTACAATCCCTTTGAAAATGACCGGCTTCCCCACAGCCATAACATGTCCGTTCTTGCCGACTTTTATTCGCAGCAAACACATTTGATTTTGTATTACACACTTCATCCTTTTGATTTCTCATCTCGGCCATTTGAATTTTACTTTTTACATACTCGGCTGTTTGGTCCTCTTCTTTTAACGTGTCAATTAAATCGCCGATATAACTATAACTATCGGGCAATGTATTCAGCATATAATTCAACTTTTCTTTTGTTGAAACAGTAGCACCCGCACTTTTTAACTCGTTCACTGCTTTTTCAAAATCACTAAAAAATGTTGCCGAATCACTGTATTCTTAAGTTTCAATTTTTCCAACCTATTTCTATAAACAATTTGTAGTGCCGTTGACTCTTTGAAATATAAACTATCAAATTTCTTGAGAATTCCATATGCTGTTTCTGTTTCTTCATCACACACAAATTCCAACTGTTTATTAGAAATCGCGCCTCGTATATGTAGTTCATAGCTTTCAAATATTTTTTATCCCAATCAGCTGGATCCGTGTTTTGTTTTGCTCTTTTTATAACCACATCACATTCTTTAAGTTTCAAAAATAATGTTAGACGTTTTTTCCACATATTATAGTCTTCTCCATCAAAAACTGGTATTATTACCTTTTCTTCCGCCATTTTATACTTATTCCACGTGCTTTCCTTCGTACACAACGTGAAAAGAAACTTTTATTTTTATACAATCCACGAACCACGGACCTCTGCTACCATATTGAGATATGGATCGGGTTGAATAAATAAATATGTGTAAAATTGTCGACTGTTTAACACTTTATTTCCTTAAACAAATACAATCACCATACTCCTACTCTAATATAATGTTTACCTTACGACATCTTATCTTTTACTCCCGCTCACATGAACCTCCGCGCACTTAGGTGCTCATGCGCACTACTCGTATATATCACGTACTATACCTAATGTCCAATGGAAATGTATTACATAGACCAACAGATTACTTAAAGGTTTCCTCATCAACGCAGGTCTAATTGTCGATAATGTTCTGAATTTAACATTTTGTAATATTTTATCAATATTAAATCGTAATTTTCTCGTCACAGAAAAAATAATGTATTATACACGGGAAAAATATTAGATTATAGCTCTCGCTTTTTTGTCTGCCTCCGCTTGACAACATAACTTCGAGCTAAAATCTAATACTTTTTCCCGTGTATTATAAATAAGTAACTATTATTTAGATCTTGATTGTAATTTAAATAATCAAACTATTTATATTACAATTTAGAAGACAAAAATTCACACAATTTAGTTGACAGTGCCCTATACTTCATTGATAACAAGGCAAATTTCTTTACTTCCTGTACAAAAAGAATGTAGATTTATTTTAGGAGCCATAAAAAATAAAACAATTTATTGGTATAATGCAAAGAGGATTAAAGGGATAATTTGACTTTATTATTCTAAAATGGTAATTATATAACAGAAAATTATTTTCTAGATCTCCTTGCGATTGGTGGTGACTGTTTGTTGTCGCTAGAGCTGCTTAAGTTGTCTATTGTATCAGTTTCAGATTCCTCTTCTGATTCAGAAATGGGGTGTTTCATGGAATCTAAAGTTTCTTCACTTTTGGATAGTTTTTCATTAGGACTGGGTATGCCAGGTGTTCTTTTATTATATGTTGATGAAAAAATTGCTCCTAAGGAGCCCAAGGATCCAGTGGACCTGAATAACGAATTTTTTCCAAAAGTTTTATTTTTAGTTGCATCGGGAAGGCGAAGTGCCTTTTTAAACTCCTATGAGAAGTAAACATAAATTAGACGGTTTAAAATTACACTGTTCACCACAACTTAATGATAATATAAATAGTAATTAATAAATTTACATAGTTAATAGTAATTATGCGCCAAGGTAGAAAAGTGAGTTATTATTGTAGATGTCGAGACATTATTACACTTTTCTACCGTGGCTCATATAGCATTTTTTCACTACTGGCATTTTATTTTTTTAAATATTAACTAATAAAAATTGAATAAAATATGGATTTTAAAGTTTTCTTAAAAATCAAATCATGCTTCTGTCAAATGTAAAACACAAACGTCAGTTTATAATCTTTTGCTGGTGGTGAGATTGTTAAAAATGAGGGATTCTAGTGGTTGTACTCCTGAAATTATAGCACAGGCCGAAGAAGTGGAACTATTGTCAAAATAATAACAGGTATTATATGAAAAGGCCTACATTGCATATAAAAAATTGTGCGATGAAGAAATATATTTTTTTTACGCCCTATCTTTAAAGTACTTTGTATTTCATCAGTTTGTAGCGCTTAAAGTGGTTGTTTATGGTTAGAGTGAAAAAAAGTAAAAAGGCGTTAAAAAAAGTGCCATAACGTTAACTTTATTTCACGCTTCCCATAAGCTAGCACAATGAATGTGTTGGCTGGGCATCGAGGATGGACTTCTAAGATACTTGGCTGGGCATCGAGGATGAACTTTCATGAAACTTTGAATACATATAATTGTAATTTACCGAAGGAGCTTAATTAAAATATCCCAAATTTCTATTTGCATTTAATTTTTTTATATAGGGCTGTACAAAAAATAATGTATGCAACATGTGCATAAAGTGTCTTTTTTCACTCATGGAATTGCAACTTTTTCCATTCGTGAAAAAAGTACCACTTTATGCACTTGTTGCATAAATTACTATTTATAATTCACGTATACAAAATTTACTTTTTCTACGATCACTACCCAAAGTAGGCTTTTGCGCACTCAAATCTAACCGCAAAGTAGATGTTTTCCGTGATCTGTCATAATTTGACATTATTTCCGCTCTAGAGCGTACTTTTCCGCTCACATGTTTTCATTTACAATAAACTAAAGAAAGTTAGTAAATAATAGGTATATTAATAGTACATTATACACCAAGCGACTAAAGTGACCCATTTAATCCCGCGGATGGGACCCATTTAATCCCGCGGATGGGACCCATTTAATCCCCGAGGGAATCAATCCATATACATTTTTAATAAAAATAAATACTACTTAGGATGGACTTTTACGAAACTCGGCTGGGCATCGAGGATGCACTTTTATGAAATGAAACTTGGCTGAGCATCGAGGACGGACTTTTATGAAATGAAACTTGGCTGGGCATCGAGGACGGACTTCCATTTTTTTGTCAAAGTGCGCCAATAAAAAAAAGCGTAAAGTATTTGTGGATAACTGGTCTTTCAAACACACGCGATTTTTCGAGCTCGACGGCGCAGTGTTATAAGACCTTACAGATTAGACCGATTCAAACGTCATTTTAATTATTATTTTCTATCTTATAAACCCATCCAAAACACCTATGTTATAGTTTTAATATTTAAAAATATTCAAAGTGTATAAATAATTACTCCCAATATTTTTCGAACCTCAATTTGTTTAACCTTGTAAATGTCATCTTAATGTCGTTTACGGCTTTTGTAAGTTTTAAATTGTCATTAGTTGCTTTTACGCTGTTTTTGATAGATTAAGTATTATTCTTCTCGAAACCTTGACTCAAAACATCAAATTGCAGGAGGTTATGGACACAGGAGACGCATGATACACCATTGAAGCTTCTGGAGTTTGTAATTTGTTGAATTTTTGTGTTAATAAGTGATATCATGAGCCAGCTTCCGCTGATCGAGCATCTATAAGGCCACGAGAACTATGGTACGTGGAAATTCGCGGTACAGATTTATTTAGAAGACGAAGAGCTTTGGGACGCAGTAAAAGGCTTTATTATGTTTTTTTTAATTATTTGTCTAAAAATAAGGTGATAGTAGAAAAAATCTTGTGTGCAATTCGAGCAGAAAGTGCGTTGCCGCTTTCGGCAGATTGCCCGCGCCCCGCTACGCGTCGCGCGTGAACTCTCTGCCTCAAGCGGCAAAAAGTATCACTTTCCGCTCTTAATACACAAATAGCTATTGTGACATCGAAAACAGTGTCACAAACTAACCATTTCAGCATGGTTTTTGCTAACTTTTTATACAGTTGGAGGCACTGTTTAACTCATGGCTGGTAAACTGACATTTATAACTGGCATTGGACGGTAGACACTTGACTTGACAAATTTTTAAGAATTTAAATAATTTAAATAAAAACAATAATCTTAAATATAAACAATATATAATTATTGGTAAGTCATGATTTGTAATGTCAATCGTATATATTTCAATTTCGAATTTTTCAGCATTGAAATTTTGTCACGAATGACAGAATTATGAACGTAAATGAAAGCAAATCAAAACATAAATACTATGATTTTTCAGGTAGTAAATCATTAACTTCATTATCAGTAATATTGCGAAGTTCTGGTGGAGTGTATGATAATTCGCTATATTTAGTTCCATATTCATAAATTCCGAACTATGTACTAGTAACTTAAGGAACTTTAAAATTTAAAACTTCTGTCAACTGTCACTTGTGTATGTGAGGGTTACCAACATAAATAAAGAGGCACAAAAATCCCTAATATTGCAATTATATTTTCATGAAAAACATTTTTGAACGTTCTTTATAAAAAATAGTATGTAAAACTCTTATCACAATGACATTTTGTAGTACTCGTGCTTTACGTAACTCATCGCTTTGCGTTTCGTTACGCAAACTGCACTCGTACTTCAAAATGAGTCATTGTGAGACTTGTTTTACAATATACTATTTTCATTTTGTATTTGGATCAGTTAATTAACCTCACATTCTGTCAAATCTAGTTCTAATCAAGTAGGCTCTGTATTTTTCTACCTTGGTTAATAATGAACAACTTTTCTACTTCAACAAAAGTCAATAAAGTTAAGTTTGAAAGCTAGTAGTAAAAAAAATTGTTATTAGTGCCTCGTTACAGAATTTTAATTCAATTTTGACCACAGAAGCCTCGCCAGATTTTGAGAGCTAATACTCCAATACCGTCCAATTGTACCAACACGCTAACCTGCGGTAGTCACAATTTTCTTGAAATTAGTGTTAAATTGATAAGGTTAAATTATAGCAACTTAATGTTTAATAGTGTAGAAGTTTACAACCGAACTAGATAACACAAAATGGTAAAGGTGAGTATAAAAATGATTTCTAATTACAGTTTTTGCCCTGGTATCCTATGTAATTTTAACAAATAAATTTAAATATACGGTAAAGTACAAGTCGGTCACTGAGAAAAAACACGATATTTCTAGTAGTATTCTTTCTGGGAAAAGCAGGGCCGTTTCAACCTGGTCGAGCGCCGTCGTGCAAATGTGATCACAGCGCCTTTTTTGGTGCATATATTTTTTAAATTTTATATTATGTACATTCAACGTAATCGCTAGACGGTAATTAATAAATAATACAACTTTGAAGCAAAAATAAACATTTTATTACCAAACAAAAAATAAACATTTTTTGAACAAGAAATAGTTACCTAATCTAAATAACCTGAATAAAACTAAATAACCACTAAATAAAAGTAGCTTTACGCGCTTTCTTTCTGGAAAATTCAGAAATAAGTTCAGTCATATTTATATTGTCCAACAAATCACTTTCAATCGATATGATTGCCAAATTATCGAGCCGTTGTTGGCCCATGATGATCTTAAGTAGTTTTTGATTAACTTTGAGAAAGTTCTCTCCGCTGAAGCAACCGATACAGGCATTGTCAACAAAATTCGCAAAGCTACGCTTGCATTTGGAACAGAATGAATTAAATTATTTTTTATAATGTAGTTTAACATTTGTGTCGGCCACCTCGTCGGAGAGCTACTCAGTCGTGGGTTATATACTAGTAGAGAGTAGAGGTATAGGAAGACGCCAACATTCGTGGTTGAAAAACATAAGAGACTGGACCGGACTAGACTCACATTCCTTAATCCGAGCTGCTCAAAACCGAAGCCAGTTCGCCGAGATTGTTGACAACCTTCACTAAGGTGAAGACGGAACCGAAAGAAGAAGAAGAGACCCAAGGAGTAGGTCTTACCGGTTCTCGGGTAATCCTACTTATTTTTGCGTAACGAGACGGAAAGATAAGTGGGCGCCACCCTGAGTTCTACTAGTTTATAAGTTACCTAACATCAACTAATCTCAGTCAGCAACACAAGAAGTTGGAAGGTTATATAAAAAAAATATGAACAAAGTTGTTTAAATTTTACAAGTAGTTTTATCGAGTAACATGAAAATTGAAAATTTATTTACAATGGTTTTATTTATAAAAAAAAATTATAATTTGAATGAAAATTTTAAGAAAGAAAATGTTATCAAGATTTACAATTTAATTTATGAGTTAGGAAAACCAACTAGAATTGAAAGTAATTTTGAAATATAAAGAAAAATAAAAAAAATTCAGTTTCTGAAGGAAACTGAAGTTTAGCTGTGAATTAAATAACTTGCAAAGTTAGAATTTACATTAGTACAAACTATTAAGTTGATATTATCTGAACATTTGTTGGAAATAATCTAAGTTGTCAAAGATTATGGACGTTAGTACTTTCCTTGTTTTTCTTTCTTTCCAATGATGATCTGGACGACTTAGAAAATAGATCTGGAACCAATCATCTGACTGTACTATAAGGAAAAACCAATCGCATCTGTCGCTACGAAGGCTTAGTCTCGTAAAACGTCCTTAGGCCGGTATGGAAAGTCTAGGTTGGTAAGGCAAAGTTTATGCCGGTAAGGCAAAGTTTATGCCGGTCAGGAAAAGTTATGCCGGTCAGGAAAAGTTATGCCGGTCCGGAAAAGTGCATTTCTTAGAAATGCACTTCGATACGATAAAATATTGAACTTGACGATAACTAGATGAAAGAGGCTGAATGTCCACGCGCATTGGTTTAAATATCCAAATGAAACGAACTCTTCCGAAAACTTTAAAACTCGGCAAGCGTCGACAAGAGTATTATTCGATGTTACGAGGGGTAAACGAAATTTACGTTACTCTTTTATCGACGAGAAATATTATGAGTGGTGAACGAAATTCACGTTACACACCCTTACAACCAGAGAAAAAAATTTTTTTTTCAAAAAAAAAATTTTTTTTAAAGAAGATCCAACAGAAAAAAAAATCTTTTTGAAACAGTAACTACGATAATGAAGATAAGAAGAAAACAATTTTACTGTACGTTCTATAAAGGAAGGAACCCGGAGCAGGTATGCCTATGCAAATCGTTAAGAGTATCATTTGTTACAACAAAAATCTGAAATATTGATGATCCTTGAATCAGTAAATTACCACCAACATGGTAAAACAAATAGATGTTTACCTGATGCATAAAATAATACCATTCAATTGCTTAAGATATTAAACCTCTTAACAATAGAATAAACATTACTGATGTAAGCAAGTTCAGATAAGATAGAAAGAGGGAAGAGGGAAAAAAAATAATTCGATATCGATATAATTTTGGAACCAATCCAAGGAAGCTTTATATAACTCCTAACAGAATAAAGTTTCTGTCCAGCTTAAATTCTTATATGATTAGACAAGATATAGACAAATTGAATGTATGTCTAGAAGGATAACCCGAACAACATACATGACCAGATTTTTATACAGGGTACTGGACAACCTGACAACATACATGACCAGATTTTTATACAGGGTACTGGACAACCCGACAACATACATGACCAGATTTTTATACAGGGTACTGGACAACCCGACAACATACATGACCAGATTTTTTTATACAGGGTACTGGACAACCCGACAACATACATGACCAGATTTTTTATAAAGAGGGTACTGGACAACCCACAAAGAAAATTAAAGCTACTCACCCCACTGTTTGGTATGATTGAGATCCCCAAGCACCCCCAAGCTACATGATCCAAACTCATCCAGACCAATATCAAACTAGAAGAGGAGTCAAGGTGAAAGAGACTACCTATAAGTTGAAATTGCACCCCCTTAGCAGCAAAGCAAATCTCGTTTTCCAACACATCTAGATCAACACTAAGACCAGAAGAGCTAAACCACTTCACCCGACGATGACAGTTGAACTCAAAACACACAAAACGTCCAGTTCGAAGTACTGCATACTCAATGATAATATAGCATACCATTACCGCTAAAAAAATAACCTGAAGGGTTATTTGAGATACAAAGAAAAATTCCAACACCCATTGGTGTTGAAAAAAGTCGTAATCGGGATAAGAAAGAAGAAAAAAGAGATAGAGAAAGCTTAAAAGTTGGATGGTATAAAGATGGTCCAGCATTAGCCATCCATTATTTGAACTAAAGTAATAGGTAGTCATCACGAGTCATATCCGCTAAAATATCGATTGTTTTAAGGAAAGGATTTTGGAAAAAGTAATGAACAGAAGTGCAACTTCAATGTTGTCCCTCGTTACCCTCAGGCCGAACTGAAAACAACACCGGAGAAAAATTTCAAAAAGTTACATTCTATTCAAACTCTTTAACTAAATGAAACGCAAAAATAATTTAAACGGAACGGAAAGGATAACAGCGTATATTTAGGCAGATAGATCGATAAGATGTGTATCTATCATCAGCAACAAATAACTGAAGAAGGAAGAGATAAGATAGAGAATGTGTGTGTGTATTTAAAATACAAACACCCATCGAATACTCGAAAAAATCAAAATAGAAAGTTTTATAGGACTTAAATCGGAAACAATTTCGCTACGAAAGTACGAAATTATAAACTATGGTATTGAAAACCACATGGAGAATTGTCCTAAAAAAAAAAGTTTTGTCAACAACGGAAAGAGAAAACAAAAGTATGCCGCTAAAAAAATACTATCAGTATGTATCAGTACATCAAAATAATCCATAGATTGTCATGTAACAAAAGAACGTGTTTTACTCGTATCAACATACAGGGACGATAAAAATCAAGCGTATACTGAGAACGGAAACGCTACCAAGCAAAAAGATAATTTCTCAGTACACACAACGAAAGAGATAGGGGACCACTGAAAATTAACTGAATTCAAAGATTGCCCAAAGCAAGAAATTTCAGAAAATATTTCAGTATAAAGGTTGTTCCAAACTAAACTGATAGGTGCATAAAGCAAGAAAATCTCAGAAAATTTGAAACATTCACGGAAGTTTGTTCTCTACAGAACAGAATTTTTGGCGTTTCAAAAACCCAAAAACAAAAGAGATACGATAAAAAACACAAACATAATACATCGAATGTATTATACACAACATAATAGCAAGGATTCAAAATAATGTACTTTAGATACAACATAAGGCATACGAAAAATATAAGATAAATACAAAAGATAGTGTATAGAGGTACTATGACATATACGATAGTAGAAAAGCAAATTTTACTAAATAAAGACATAAAATGCCTTTGTGACCTAACACAATTGTTGACAACAACGATATAATGTTCTCAAAAAGAACAATAGTCATAATCAGGTATTTGTGTCTTCTTAAAAGACATGTCACAATCGGTAAAGGTAGTTTCCAAAACATAACTATATAGGAATACTACAAACACGGTACTAAAAGGAACAGACCATTATTCCAACACTAACAAGTTGTCCTCAACAACCTGTCATACTAAAAGGTGTGGCAATAATCCCTGAGCTTATTTGTAGCCTATATGAAGTTATATAAGAAACTAGACATAATTCGAGAGTATGTTATACAACATATATGACCAACTTTGTTATACTGGGTGGGAGCTGAAAGTTGTCTGAACTTCGCGACAGGAAATTATGAACGTAATCAACAGGAAATTGTAGATGCGGCATAAAGAACAGTCAAGAGCCTCGTACTCACAATATGTGGAACCCAAGGCACGAGCAACCCCTACTGAACTCACGTACAATCTGACAGAACGGTATTACGAAGCATATAATGAACAAAAACTGCACCAATCGCAATTAAATGATGGAAAAATATGTGGCCAAAAGGTGGTTAGGTTGGAGGGCTCCTACCTCCCCGCCTGGATAATCCTCGGGTGACGGAATTCTCAAGCCCCCAATCACAGAGCATAATTAAATGATGGAAAAATATGTGGCCAAAAGGTGGTTAGGTTGGAGGACTCCTACCTCCCCGCCTGGATAATCCTCGGGTGACGGAATTCTCAAGCCCCCAATCACAGAGCATAAAAAAGAAACGAGAAGTTAAGATAACCATCGATAGAGTAGCTAAAAATCAAAGTATTAAATAAGGCATTAACTGTAGTTGAGACATGATAATGTAATCATAATATAAGATGATATCTCGAAATTATAAGTAGATAGAGGAAAGAAGGAAAAGTAAAAGAAAAATTATAACAATGATAATAACTTTCAACATCCTATGACATATTTAAAAATACATGCTAAGTCTAATTCGCAATATTCTTGGCAAAATTAGAAATAAAAAAATATATATACCCTCTCGGTATATAAACACAGACAATTCGGTACTTGCCTATGGCGATACGATAAAGATACTATAAAGACATATAGTATAGTAGACAAGTTAGATTATGCTTGTCAACTCAAACAAGATAAGATATACGATAATAAAGGCACAATAGATACGATAAGATAATAAGATATACGGTAATAAAGTTACGATATCACCCTTAAGGTTTCAGGTGCCTGTGACAAATATTTCAAGGCAGCAAATTATTAATTCTTCAATAGTTTCTAAAAAGTAATTAATTTTTGCTACTCAGATTCAAACTACTAAGCGAAATCATAAACCATAATACTAAATACCTAAAAATTTAGAAATATATCTTGAAAAGGAGTCTTGTATTATGACTATCAAATTCAACGCTTATTATACTAGGGAAATATTTAATTTCCTTCAGATTTTATTTACAACACTATCAACGGA
Organism: Galeruca laticollis; assembly: GCA_963921935.1. NCBI lineage: Eukaryota > Metazoa > Arthropoda > Insecta > Coleoptera > Chrysomelidae > Galeruca > Galeruca laticollis. Next base: position 162,337,106 of record OY998177.1, on the reverse strand, counting down.
AAAGAAAGTTATCATCATAATAGGTAATGATCATAATACGTAATTATAATAATCGGTAAGATAAAAGAGAGAAACCTAATATTTCGAGACAACACCATACATTACATAACAAGCAGACACTTAGGTAAGTATAAATTGTTAAGTATATGAGTCAGACTCATCCACCTCAGAACCTTCATCATCAGACAAGATACCAGCTTTAAGGTCTTTAATGTGCCATTTACCAATATTTTTTCCTGTTTCATCCTTTAACTCATACACTAAGGGAGAAATAACGCGGTATACCGTGCATTGAGTATATTTTGGTAAGAATTTAGCGGAAATATATTTGGCTTTGTCCGATTTTGGGTAATTTTTCTTCCAAACACGATCGCCTACAAAAAATCTAAGATCTCTCTTACGCAAATTGTAACGTTGGCTACTTTCACGATATGCAACCTGTAAATTTTTCCTCACAACTTCGAAAAATTTTGGCATCTCTAGTGTATCCTGAACTCTGTGAACTTTATCGGAAATGATAACCTGATTATTTGCATTCTCAGCAATTGTACCATAAAATTTTCCCGAGACAGGAACATTTCGAGCAAACACAAGGAATGAAGGGGTGAAATCGGTAACCTCATGTTTCGAAAGCCGAATCGCTTGAGCGATTTTATATATTTCTTCATCCCAGGTCCTATGATCTTCATAACTATATGATCGTATAGCTGTTACAATAGATTTGTTTACTCTTTCGGTGTGATTAATTTGAGGATGAAAGTTAGCGTTATACCAAACTTTTTCGACGGAATATTTATCCATGAGATTTTTAAATAGATGACTCGTGAATTGTTTACCATTATCACAAGAGATGATTTGAGGTGTTCCGAAAATAAGAAAGACATGGTTTTGCAAGAAATCGACAATTGACCGAGCTGTAGCCTGACGTAAGGGATGTACTAATACAAACTTAGTGAACCAATCAACTACAACAAGTGCGAATTGATTACCTTTACGAGATCTGGGATATGGTCCTAAAAGATCACACGATATCAATTGGAAAGGAAAGTTAATATTACGATATTGTCCCATCAATCCGGCTTGCGGCAAATTGGATGGTTTACAAGATGTACATACTTTACAACGAGTAACATATTTATACACTGATTTCCTGAGATTAGGCCAGTAATAAATTTCTGAAATTCTTTCTAAAGTTTTAAAAATTCCGAAGTGAGCAGAAGTTGGACTATCATGATAACTATGTAAAATTTCCCTTCTATTTTTAGTAGGAACGACAATTTTCCAATCCGAAACATTGCTAATAGGTCCAAATTTATTGAAGACATGTTTATATAAGACGTTATTCTCAACTCTAAAACTCGGATATCTTTCGGGAGAATTCTGGACATTAGAAATCATGTCTTTATACCATTTATCGGGATGTAAGGTAGATAAGTTTAAAATATTAACTTCAGGTATCCGAGATAAGGCATCCGCTACTACTGTTCCAGTAGATTTACGGTGTACTATAGAAAAGTCATATTGCGACAATTGCAATATCCATCTAGCTAAACGAGGAGAGGTTTTTTTCATATTGTTCAACCAAACCAGAGATGAATGATCGGTAATTACAGTGAAATGACGTCCTGTAAGATAATATCTGAAATGATCGATCCCTAACAAGACTGCTAACAGTTCCTTTTCTGTGGTACTAAATTTTCTTTGAGCTTTGGTGAGCTTTTTACTCATGTAAGCTACGGGATGTTCCAATCCATCTTCCAGTTGAAAAAGAACACTTCCTACACCAACATCACTAGCATCTGTCATAAGGAAGAAAGGTTTGTTGAAATCAGGACTACTCAGGATAGGAGCAGTGGTCAAAACAGTTTTCACTTTTTGAAAAGCCTGATTTGCTTGTGGTGTCCAAGTAATAGGTTGATGTTTCTTTCGATCGTGTAAGAGATCAGAAATTGGAGCAGCTAAGGAAGAAAAATCTTTAAGAAAACGTCGATAATAAGAAACCATACCCAGAAATCTACGAACTTGAGTGGCAGTTTTTGGAATAGGGTACTCACAAATAGCAGAAACTTTTTCTGGATCAGTACGAAGACCATTTTCATCCACCACATAACCCAAATATTTGAGAGAAGAACGACAAAATTGACATTTAGCTAAATTAACAGTTAAACCGGCATCCCGTAATTTTTCAAATACTCTCCGAAGAATTTCCATACGTTTATCAAAATCTGCAGTACAAACTATAATGTCATCGAGATAATAAAAACAGTACGGCTCTAGGGAAGGACCAATGACCAAATCGATCAAACGACACATACTAGCAGGAGCAGAGACTAAACCAAAAGGTGTAGTTATGTATTCAAATAAACCTTTACCCTTAACTGCAAAAGCTGTTTTTTCCCGAGATGACTTTTCCAACGGAATTTGGTAAAACGCATGTTTTAAATCGATACTAGATATGTAACGGGTATCTCGAAGTTGACTCAGTATAACTTCGATTGATGGTAAGGGATAAGCATCTTTATTTAATGTTACACTATTAAGTTTACGTGCATCAAAGCACATTCTATATTTACCATCTCCCTTTTGAACCAACCAAATAGGACTACAATATGAAGACTTACTTTCTTGAATAACGCCTAATTCTAGCAAAGTATCTACTCCTTTTCCAGGTAAGCTTGCATAGCCTGAGGTAATGGGTATTGAGTTTGTTTAAAAGGAGGAGATTTTCCGGTATCAATGAAATGTTCTATTAGATGAGTTCTTCCAATTCTGTCTGAAGGACTAATGGTTTTAAACAGATCAATAGTTTGATTTAATTCAATTGTTTGACTTGAAGTTAAATGAGAGATATCTTGAATAGTGTTTACTATAGCCAAAGAGAGTGAATTTACAGTTAGAGATAATTTAGAAAAAATTATTTTTACATTAAAAATTTTTAGAAAGTCCATACCGAGAATAATATCGTGTTTAACGGAAAGTATTAGATAAAATTTCATAAGCCTTGATATCTTGTCTGCGATGACATATGTTTCGATATAACCAACCACATCCTGTAGCTGACCATCAGCAGTAGATATTTTTAAGTTATCTTCAGTTAAGATAGGTATCGATAAGTTATGAATAAAATCCAATGCATGACAACCAATCAATGAGATATTTGAACCCGTATCAACAAGACAAGAAACTGTTTTATCGAAAATTATGATATCGACATAAGGTCGATTATCATTTCCCTTATTGTACAACAACGAACCTATAGTTTCCAAAGATTCAGGTCTTACCTCTGAAACAGTGGCAACATTTAAAGATATTGAGTTCAACTTATAAAACCTTTTAACAAACAGAAGCCATGAATTCCAGTCAGCTTGAATTTCCTGGTTATTAGGAGGAAATTTTGCAATTGAACGGAAATTTATAGTACCTTTCTGAGGCGACCTTAATTTTTGGATTCGTCTGGTTTTCCCTGAGACTTTATTTTTGGTTTTGTGTTGGATTTTCCTGATGTTCCCGGTTTCTGAGCGACTGTGGTAGAGTGAGAAGCTGTACCACCGCCTTGTACGTTTTTGTACATTTAGGACATTTAGTTTTTACCATATCTGGAGTTCCACAACCAAAACAAAACACCTTTCTGGGAATTCGACAATTACTATACTTATGACCTGTTCGTTGACAGTTCCAACACGACCAAATAGAAGATACTACAGATATATTTTTACGAGATGACTTACAACAAGAATTATCTTTAAAAGAAGTACTAGGTATGCTCAAATCTGGTTCAAGTAAATATTGACCATTTTTATGATTGGATGTAAATTGTTGGTCCCAAGATAATGTTTCCTCCAATCGTTTACATTTTTCCGTCAAAATATCAACAGTATCAATATCAATTAAAGCCAAAGGTTGGGCATAATTAGGTAACAGATTTTTACGAATAATACGAATCATATTTTTCTCACTAGGTTTGTCATCGAGACGATTGAATAGTTCACACATAACATTAATGTATAACGTAACTTTTTCATGCTGACCCTGTTTCCTCGCCTTGATTTCCTCCAGCAAATCATCCTGATAGTTGTAAGGTAAGAAATCTGACTTCAATTTGGTCACTAATTGTTCCCAACTTTGAAACTTGCATCTGTTAATCAGATACCAATTAAATGCCTGATCACTAAACAAATCAACTGAACAGGAAAACAACTCAGCATCCGTGATACCTCTAGAGATTTTGAGACAATCAACACGTTCGAGAAACCCAAGTACTGATTCTTTCGAATCCTTACCAGAAAATCTTATTCCCCATTTATGAACTGGTACAGGTTTAGAGAATGAGAAGCTTTGATTTGCATTTACCGGAGTAGACTGCCTATCTGTTTCCATAACGTTGAGCTTGCTATCCAATTCACCTTCCAAGAGCAATATATCTGAAGTTAGCTGTCTTTTAACCTTTTCATCCTCATTTTCCTCGCAAATCAAACGAAAGATACGCTGTGTAAGATGGGTTAGACGACAAGTCAACCTTTTGTACTCTACGTCAGAAGAAGTTCCAACGAAATCTTGAACCTTCTTCTTCAAGTCACCTAAAGAAAGTTTAATTCCTGTAATTTCGGGAGAAAATGGAAGATCGATGTAAGAAATTGAGCTTCGCATAGATATCTCTTGAGTTAAAATCCCACGCAACAATTTTCTCTTTTCGGAGACCAACGAAGGTATTTCTAAGCCACGATAAGAAATTTCATAATCCAGCTCATGAGATAATAGATAGTCAACATTTAGCTTAAACATTTTTGCCATTTTATCAACACTTATTGACGAAAAAAGAAAACCTTTGATGTAAAAGAAAAAGAAAGAAGATCCAAAAATCGACTACGAAACTATGTAACGATATGTGTATGAGAAAAATTTATAAAAATATCACGATATTACCAATTACAGAACAAAAAGAAATTTATACGATAATTTATTATACGTTAATATGTTCAAAATTGTATGAATAAAAAAATAAATAGATAAGATAATTTATACGATAAATTTTTAAAGTTTAGATATGCTTAAAAGGTACTGTAATGATAAATATTTAAGATAATTTCCAACTAATTAACCTTCCAAGTTTCAAGTATTATTGACCAAGAAAAGACGATGTGCAACTTAAGCGTTGAGGCGCCAATTTGCTACGGCCACCTCGTCGGAGAGCTACTCAGTCGTGGGTTATATACTAGTAGAGACCCAAGGAGTAGGTCTTACCGGTTCTCGGGTAATCCTACTTATTTTTGCGTAACGAGACGGAAAGATAAGTGGGCGCCACCCTGAGTTCTACTAGTTTATAAGTTACCTAACATCAACTAATCTCAGTCAGCAACACAAGAAGTTGGAAGGTTATATAAAAAAAATATGAACAAAGTTGTTTAAATTTTACAAGTAGTTTTATTGAGTAACATGAAAATTGAAAATTTATTTACAATGGTTTTATTTATAAAAAAAAATTATAATTTGAATGAAAATTTTAAGAAAGAAAATGTTATCAAGATTTACAATTTAATTTATGAGTTAGGAAAACCAACTAGAATTGAAAGTAATTTTAAAATATAAAGAAAAATAAAAAAAATTCAGTTTCTGAAGGAAACTGAAGTTTAGCTGTTAATTAAATAACTTGCAAAGTTAGAATTTACATTAGTACAAACTATTAAGTTGATATTATCTGAACATTTGTTGGAAATAATCTAAGTTGTCAAAGATTATGGACGTTAGTACTTTCCTTGTTTTTCTTTCTTTCCAATGATGATCTGGACGACTTAGAAAATAGATCTGGAACCAATCATCTGACTGTACTATGAGGAAAAACCAATCGCCTCTGTCGCTACGAAGGCTTAGTCTCGTAAAACGTCCTTAGGCCGGTATGGAAAGTCTAGGCTGGTAAGGCAAAGTTTATGCCGGTAAGGCAAAGTTTATGCCGGTCAGGAAAAGTTATGCCGGTCAGGAAAAGTTATGCCGGTCCGGAAAAGTGCATTTCCTAGAAATGCACTTCGATACGATAAAATATTGAACTTGACGATAACTAGATGAAAGAGGCTGAATGTCCACGCGCATTGGTTTAAATATCCAAATGAAACGAACTCTTCCGAAAACTTTAAAACTCGGCAAGCGTCGACAAGAGTATTATTCGATGTTACGAGGGGTAAACGAAATTTACGTTACTCTTTTATCGACGAGAAATATTATGAGTGGTGAACGAAATTCACGTTACAATTAAGATTTTTTAAAAATTGCAACTCGTGGAACAATTCTGTTCCATTTATGTCACGCTCATTACGATTTTTGTCTGTTAAAACTCCTTCAAGCTGTAAACAACAATTTAGTTGTTCCCTTTCTGGTAAATCTGAAAATTTACAAATATCACATAAAAATTGAAAATGGTCGGAATGGGACGACAATAAGTCGAACCTTTCACCAATTGATCTAATAACAATATCAAGTGAACTAAAAAAAAAGTTTCTTTTAAAATCCCGTTCTCCATCTGTAATTGGTTCATCGTCATTCTCGTAATTAAATTGTTTTTTAACACGCCTTGGTCTAATCACATTATTAGTTTTGAGGGTTGGCTCTACATCTAGAGATTTTGTAAGTTCAGAAGCATCAACTAATACATCTCCAAATCCTTTATCACTTTGGTAACTATTGAAAAACTTTAGCAAATTATTCATTTGGGTACATGCTTCCGAGATATTAAAATCTTTGGTTTGTAATGTTTTGCTAACAGATTCTAAACAGAACATTGTACCACAATACTAATGTACATATAAACCAGTAACTTTTTAATTTATTTGCTAAAGATTCTTTGTATTGTTATCGAAAGAAACTCCACTGAATATACTATATAAAGCATCATTGACTTCCCCAAGCTGATACCTCAATGGAGTAATGGCATCAATTCTGCTCGACCATCTAGTTTCAGAAAGTGGTTTTAAAGTTAAATTGGAAATATGTTCTTTCAAAACGGTCCAACGATTAGTTGAAGCCGAAAAAAAATTGTAAAGTTCTTGAACCATAGAAAAGAATTGCCAGCTAGAGTTGTTTCCCTTAACTGCATCATTTACAACCAAGTTTAAACTGTGATTACAAGGTACAAAAAATGATCTTGGATTCAAATCTAGATTTTTTTTTGTTAACCGGCATGCTTGCCTCGCATGTTGGCAACATTGTCGTATCCCTGGCCTCTCATATCATATAAATTTAAATTATGTTTTTCTAAAGCATTTAGTATAAATTTTTGTAAGCCCTCAGCTGTTGTGTCTTCTATTGGAGCAAAATGTAAGAAACGTTCATCAACAACAATTTCCCCTGATGCTGTATCTAAATTTGCGAACCTGATACAGACATAAATTTGTTCTTGATGGCTCATGTCTGGAGTACAATCAAGAATAATAGAAAAATATTTTGAATTTTTAATCATATATAAAATATTTTCTCTTAAATTATTGCCTATTATTTCAATTATTTCATTTTGAATGTGGATGCCAAGGTAATGATTCATTCTGTTGCTTTGCATTTGTACCCTCTTAGTATGTTCAGCCATTATAGGATCGAATTTGGCAATCATTTCCATACATTTTAAGAAATTGCCATTATTATTTTGAAACAATTTCAAATTTTGACCGCGAAAGGACAGATTTTGTTTAGCTAAAAACTGAATAACATAGAATACTCGCTCAATAACTGCATGCCAATATTTAATTTCAGCATTAAACAAATATTTATGAGTTAGATCAATCGTATTGTTTGTTTTAAATCTAGTTAAACAGTCAGACCATGTCTTAAGATTTTCGAAATGCATTTTACTTTTTTCGTGAATATTTAAATGTTCACTCAAATGTTGCCAATCATTATAGCCATTTTCATCAGCCAATCGGGCTTTTGCGTTGAATATTCTGCAACAAAAACAAAACACTGAATTTTTCGATACCGAGTACAGAAGCCAATCACGCTCAATTTTTATTATTTGGCAAAATTCGAGTGAAGCATGATTCAGAAAATTTTCGCCCAGTCTTGTCTTTCGGAAAAACGCAATTTGAATTGTTATAATAGGTTGGACCATATTTTATCAGAAGTTCAATATTCATTGAAGATAATATTTTCGGCCACAAACCTGGATCTGTAGACAGCTGTACAGTCTTACTATCAAAAACTTCATCATCATCAGCTTCGATAAACGTTACAGTTTTTTCAACATCAACTGAACTTGATGTCGATGGCACCATATTATCATCATCATTTTTTACGGAAGCCTCCGAAGGAGAATCAATGGGTGCTTTGAAACATTGAGTTATTTTCTTATTGGTATTTTCCAACACCTCCTCCCGTTTACGTTTGTTAATTAGATTTTGGTAACCAGAAAGTTTCTTTTTACCTTCAGACATCTAAAAAAATAATACCACATAAAATTTTGGGTTTGGGTTCGGAGTTTGTTGAATCTAATTAATTTATAATTACGAATTATAACGATCTGGATATACATTACTTACCTTAACTTTATTTTATACTTATAACTTATACTTTAAAGCTTGAGCTTCCAGAAAAGAACAAAATTTCAAATAAGGAAATAAGAAATAGGTATAACTTTTTAGCTGATGCGAGATGCGATTTACTCTACTGCTTAAGACAAAAGCCAATGCTCAAAGGAACATGATTTCACTGCAATACTCGCTTGGCCAGACAAGAATGAACTTGTGAAATGAAACATAGGAACTAAGAAATATAGTGCGGGCGCACGGTGCTCAGTAATAGAATAAAATATGCAATAGGTCGGGACCAAGCAACTTAAAGAAGTCATATTTGAATCTATAGTTGATAATAATGATCATAATAATACATTTTATAAATTATTTGTTTAAATATTATTACTTATTTCCTACTTTAATCTTAATTCTAGCATATTCAGACATTGGTAAAAATAAAAAAAATATCTTCGGCGCCTTCGGCGCCTTTTTTGTGAAGGCGCCGTCGTGCGCCGCACGACCTGCACATATGATTGGAACGGCCTTGGGGAAAAGGTGGCCCCGAGAGATTTCTACTAAATTATATTTTCCGAGAAAAGTATGCTCTAGAATATTCACATGCAATTGATAAGCCCGATGGCCGAACAACAGACGGAGTCGTCTCATAGTAAAAATAAACGGTTTTAAACATTAAAACTATCGTTTCCGCACTCCGGGGGCTGTATCGTGCTAACATACAAATTTATCCAAAAATATGGTATATGTGGATATATAGGACCCGCTATTGGTTACTTGTATGCACTCCGGAGGTTGTATCGTGCTATCAAGACATGTTACAAAAAGTGGAAAACTATATTCACAGGATTTTTTTCGGAAAAAACCCGGTTTTCGTGTTTTTTTCGCATCTTAGATGGGGCTGAGCGGAAAAGTAATAAATATTGTAAGAGGTTAAATAAGTATATGTAAATAGGTTGATGTGGTAAGTAGTTTAACTAAATGGCGAAATGAATAGAACGCGAACTTTCCTTTAAATAAATTTGTTACATTACCGTTTGCAGATGTCCTCTCGTAATCTGAAAGTCCTAGATAGTAAATAAAGCATATTAACTTCAAGAGTTTATCAAGGATAAAAAATATTAAATTTCTACAAAGCATATAATTAAAATGCTAATAATAAAGGCCTCAAAACGTCGTTTTCGGAGTAATTTTCTGCGAAGAGCCCTGCCTCAAAATTGCTCTATCAAATCAGGTTTTTTAGTAATCCTAACCCAAAAAAATGAATAAATTGTATCTCAAAGTAACACTATTACTTATCGCAAACCTCTCTAAATTTAAAAAAAATTCATCGAGATTTCTTTAATTGAAGTTTAATATTTGGGTAGCTGGATATTATATTAATCTTCATTGGGGGTTTGTGGGCTTTCGTATTTAGCGACCTCAAAAACCTCTCAACGAAATTTTCAAATATCGCAGTAGAAAAATCTCTATCCCAAAGTGTTCTCAATGCAATCGGCCATGTCGTTATTGGAATAAATCTCGTAACTTCAAATTAGCGTAAGTAAGAACAAAACAAAAACCTTCAAAAGAGGTGCGCCTTCCTGACGTGATTAGCCAATTCTGACCCCGCATGGGATTCTATTACGCAAAAAAATTCTTCCGAAATGACTCTTCATTTTCCGAGAACAAATGAAGTTGATCTGTGTTATAGTTATTGCTATATATTATTCATTACGAATCGGCGGGCACTGTTTATTATCGTTAATAGTGTTTATAGGAAAAAAGTTTCATACAAAAGCTTGAAGACTGATTTTTTTAAAAATGCGATTGAAAATACAATCCAAATTTCAGGGGATACAACAGTTATTTGTAAAACAAGTGTCACAATGACTCGTTTTGTAGTACCAGTGAAGTTTGCAACGAACCACGAAGCGGTGCGTTGCTCAAATCACGAGTACTACAGAAAGTCATTGTGGCACAAGTCTTACACAATATTTTTTATAATTCGCATTTATTTAATTTTTTAAATAAAATAGAATTACATATAATCCCTGTTTTTAAACTAGGAGTGGTTTGAATTTAAGTTGGCAATTCTGTAGATTCCTGATTGGTCAGATCACAGATGGTTTTATTCAGCATTTCTGACTTTTGACATATTATGACCGAATAATTGTGTAAATAGTAAACAAACTTTCATTTAAACAGAGGATGATTATTTGTTATTGTATATGATCTTGCGATCTATTTATATTATATCATGAACAGAATTATTTCTGTAATACATTTTCACATAGATATCTGGTAATTTATCCCAAAAATCGAACATTATGTATACCTATATATTGATCGTATACAATATAAAAATAAACAATTGATAAATCATTGATAAATAAACGTTAGCGTACTTTATTCATTCATATTTTTAATATCTAAATCATTCTAATTTACCTTTAAGAATATGTAATATAATAGTTTGCTAGCTAGAACAACGCTAGACCATTTTATTTATAATGTGTTTCAAGGTTAAAGTCAAATGTCAAATAAAAATATAACTAAAAACTATAACCAATTGTACACTAAAAATTACTAAAACAGTGTTCAAAGAGTTTCATTGTGAAATTGTAAACAATGTTATAATGAAGTCTCTTTTATACGCGAATTATAAAAAGAAATATATACATTAGTATGTCAAAAAATTAGCAGGATTCCGTCAATGAAACAAAAAACATGTTTTATTGTAGGCCCTTTCCAAAATATGAACTGATGCCAATGAATAACCTATTAGTCAAAACATTTTCAGGAATCGATTGAAAGCGGGTGTAATTTTCCTGTCGCCATTTCTCTTCACTTTAGCGATGTTATAAGTTTGAAGTCTTTAGGTTTGCTCCAACCTACGATAAATCACCGTTTTGTAACCATTCTGGAAATGTTAGGAATCGTTTTATACGCAGGCGCAAACTTTGCACCGTCCCGGAACTGACGTAAGTTGGAACGGTTTTAGGCCTGCTTTATTATCATTTAGCGATCGTTTTTGTTTGTGTAATACGGTGGCCTCACTTTTTAAAATATATTTTTGTATTTAATGGACTTTATCAATGATATTATAAATTATTTTCTGATTATTTTGTTAAATTAAACTATAAAAATCTAGTTAGCTGAAAATGAAACTAAAATCTATTTATTTAAAAAATGATTGTACATTCTAGAAATAAACGAATTCCATGAAAAATAACCCAGTCAGAACAAAAGTTGAGTTACCAACAAATACGTAAAACAAAAACAATAAAATAACTGGCAAAATACTAACAGCGCACGTCAGTCCTCACAGTTCTTTCGTCCTAGTATCGAAATTACCGTTCCGTGACGGCTCTAGAACGATCACAAGTTGATTGGAAGGCAAATAGAACCGTAATAGTACGGTCACGATTAGCTTGGAACGGCATTAACTGTATGCACTTGCGCAGTCCTGTTCTAGAATGGTTCTTCGCGAGGTTGGAACGAACCTTTTAATGGCCGGCCAGCCAGCAGGGATGCCAAACCTCTCGATTAATCGTGAGAACTCATGATTTGATTGAAGATCTCATGATCTAACGATTTCACTACATTTTTTCACGATTTTTGAATACATTACATACTCAAGCACAACGAAAAATAAGTATGACTGCGAAATAAAAAAAATGGTAACAATGTAAAATGTTGTCGACTTGTCTTGTATCGAAATTATTCTCGCCTAGTCTATGCCGTATCGGTGAATCCACGAATATATTGTTATATAATGGTTTGTCGGTTGTTCATTATATTATGTTGCTTCCTGTGAATCACCAGGATCGTCGCGCATTGAACTGTTATTTTATTTTATTAGTTTTGTAGCGTTTTACTTTGTTTAGTTTGTCTTAGTTATATGTGTTGTAGTTGTATTGTGTAGAATTTAAGTTATTGGTTTTTAAAAACATTGTAATTATAGTAAGTAAAAACATGTCTATAGTAAAAACCAAATAAAGTTGCGTTTACGTCATCATTGTGAACATTTGTAGGGTTGTCAGAGTGTTCACGAAATATGGAAATTAACAGAAAATAACTGAAGTCAACAAAAAACGTAAACGTAGAAAATTTCACAATATTATAAATGAAAACTACAAAATTATCGATAGTTTGATAGTTTTCGTTTAATATAGTGTGGAGTTTTTTCATTTACGTTTTTTTTTAATTAAATTTATGAATAGATTTCACAAAGTAAGGAATTCTAGAATAAAAGTGGTAAGGTTATTACTGACTTACCAAATCTTTTAATAAATAAATATAATAAAAATACAAGCAATAAAATAAAATATTAGTGTTTTTAAATGAAACTCAAGGTCTCTAGTTAATTCCACAATATAATACAAGTTATTGAAAATTCTAAAAAATTGACAATTGTTTCGATAAATCAATATCATCGTCAGATATTGATTTATCGAAACAATGGTCAATTTTTTAGAATTTTCAATAACTTCTATTATATTGTGGAATTAACTAGAGACCTTGAGTTTCATTTAAAAACACTAATATGAGCATATTCCACGAAGTAAGGGTCGAGACAGTCAAAATAAAATATGTTTAATAATGAACGTATTATCAAAGACAAAAACTAACATTAAACAAATAAACATATTGTGAAATGAATCTAGGCAGATTCAAATTCTAGTACATTTTCTTCATCTGATTCAACATCAGTGTCACTCTCTTCAATATTAAAATTTATAACTATCGGACTAATTTCTGGACGATCAAATATTCTTTCCCTCTCATACCATTTAAATATCTCTCTTTCAGTGTGTTGTATAGAATTTATTATTCCTTTCTTGTTCAAAATAATTTACTAATGAAGCCACAAGTTCTTTGCATCGGCTATTCAGCTGTTTGGGCATTTTAACAATCACAGAAGAAAATGCTTTGTTGTTATGAAAACAAAAACAGTTTTGATTATAAATATTTCTCACAAGAAAATTTTATAAAGCACGTAACTATAACCTCAAAAATCGATGACAATACACGAGTAGAAAAGTCACAAACAACGCGGCAACATGACATTATTTCTGGCAGTGACTATTTTACCGTCAATAATTGGAGGCTTCTTTATGAAAATTTTAACACAAATGTTTACATCGAGGGACGTCTAAACCCAATAAAGTTATATTGCTTATACATTATTTTGGTACAAAAGTTGTTTTATTGATTGGGTTAGGTTAGGTTAGGTTAGGTTATTGATTGGGTTATCTTTGAACCGAGTAATTAACAAATTTAAGTATATGCACTTTTCGATAGAAATGTAGCCACACATGCAATAGAAATACGCCCTTGGTGACGTAAACGCAATTTTATTTGGTTTTTACTATAGTAACGAAAGTGATTATATTTTAACGGGGTTACAGTGCACTGAAACCAAAGGTTTATTGCTTCCCCCCTCCTATCAGAGCTGTTCTCGCTACTACTACAGCTCGCCTTCCAGTTCCAAGGTTCTAATGGACTCTAGTATTTGGGACGGCTTCAACGAGGTTAGGTCCTCTCTCTTACAAGTTTCTTGTCCGAAGCATTTCTTGCGTTGGCTTGCAATGGCGAGGCATTCCAGAACTAGGTGATCCGGAGTTTCATCCTCGTCCCCACAGAATCTACACTCGTCAATCTCTGCTAGACTTCTTCCTAAGGCGGCAGTGTCCTGTAAGAAAGCCCGTGGGGAGATGTAGCTTATCTTTACTGAGGTCCAAATATTTTTTGGATCTAGCAGTGTCAAAGTTTCACGGGAACTTTTTGGAATGTTCCAACCCAGGAAGGCACCGCCAGAGTGCTTCTCTTTCGGTTTCCTCTTTCTTCCGAAACTCTTTCTTGTAGGAGCATTTTTCTACACCACAGAAAGGCTCCGGGCCAATAAAGGACATTTGTGCTCCTTTCCTGGCAAGTGTATTAGCCTCTTCATTTTTCGTGATTCCCGAGTGGCCAGGAACCCAGACTAAAAAGACCCTGTTCATGTTTGTGTCGCTATCAGTGCTTTTTGTTGGGTTGGAACGTTCTTGACTAGTTCTCTGCTTTTTGTGAGAGGAAGATTTTGCGATTGGTCGGGGTTGTTTTGGCTCGGCGGATTGTGGTGTTGGTCGCATTTAGTTGCTGCTACCCCAATATATATATATATATATATATATATATATATATATATATATATATATATATATATATATATATATTATTATATATAATGATGATAAATACTTACTTTTATTGTAGATGATTTAAATGTATATGTTTATTATTTATAATTTTTATTTATAGTTTGGCTAGCTCAGTTTGTTTTTAATATTTGTTTAGTAATTTATTTTAATTTGATTATTCGGGAGCATGAAATCCTTTTTCTCTTTGAGTCCTGGCTTATTGTATTGTTATAATTGTTTAAATAAAAAGAAAACACATTATTTTGAAATCAATTTAATTTTCAATGCAATATTTATATTTGATAAAAATAATATGCGACGCCAATGGTTATATTGTACCTACTTATTTATTTTAATAGTATCATCAATGCGCATGCGTGAAAAACTAGTCATGCGCTTTAGCATAAAACGAACAATTCTTACATTAAAGAAGCATCTATATTTATACAAACATAGTTTGTTTGACGATGCAGATAAGTAAATGGTTCATAAAAAACATAAAAGAATTTATATATATATCATAGTTATATATGATACAAATTGCTGTGGAAAGAAATTAGTTATATACATGGATAGAAAAATAGAAATTATATACAGATGGACATAGTTATTGCATTATGAAATTTCAATCACCAGATTTATGTAATTACAAGATGGCGTAAGTACATATTTTAATTTATTTAAAATTCGGCCTTTCATTAAATTTAACAATTTATGCAATGAATACACTATACAAAGTCTGTTTCTTTCTTTTTTAGATCAATCATATTTGCAAAAGTTTATCAATTTATGAAATTAAGTACTTAATTGGGTATTTTGAGTTTTTACACTGTTTATTGGCCAATAAATGATTTAAAAACACTGACCTGTTGCTCTTGAATTGGGATGAAAGTCTCTGGATCCCAGGAACACTCCGCTGAAGTTCCAAAAAACCAAAATTGATGAAAATTTCGTAGATTCTTGCCGAAAAACTTGTTACAATTAACTGTATTACTAATATTGTATTTAATAGTACTTTAGAAGTTTAAATGTCTTAAACCGGGAATATCTTGAAATTTCAGGAACACTATCACACACACTCCTCGCTTCTTAACATCAGCTTCCCTTCTTTTTTAAGCGTCCCCTCGATTCTCTACTTTTTTCAACAAACAGTCTTTTGTTCTTTTTCAGGTCACTATTCCAAAGTTTATTTATTGATTCACAATTTGTTCTGTCATATTTTATAACCAATAAGATATTGTCTTTTGCAATCAGATAATTGAAACTTCTATCACTTATTAAAAAATTTCATACATACACTCTTTTACATTATTAGTTCATTTATAGAGTTCCTATGAGTTTTTTCATCATACAAATAAATTAAAATTGGTTACATAGATACATTTACATGGTACAACATTCAATATTGTTATTGATAGTATATCCTTGTTACACTCATATTAATTATAAATATAAATTCTCTTATGTTATTTGTCTAAACTCTTTGCATTATATTATTTATAATAAACTTTAACAAATTACTATTTATTGATTCTATGTTTATTCCATTTACCATATATCACTTGTCTATATGTCATTATTCGTTTATCTATGAAATCTATTGAATTATATTCTATTCAATATTTGTATTTGTAATTATTCTTAAATTAATGATTATAATGAATTAACTATAGTAATATTTGTTTTCATTTCAGATGAACAGCTGATTATGTTATGGAAAATAATCTTCGTCTTAGGCAACTTTAGTTACATCATTACATTGGTTAGGCAATCTCTATATTTGTATTATTATTGAGGTAATTCTTTATTTATTATATTGTTATAGGTTATTATTTAATATATCTTTATTTGATATATTGTTTAAATTAAGAAAAGTGTTTCCTTTTTACTTGTTTTCTTAAATTATATTATTTTCATATATATTTCATACTAGCAACATATTTTAATAATACTAATTCTCTTATTATTTATGATATCTGGTTCAATATATATATATATATATATATATATATATATATATATATATATATTATGTGCGGGATACTTTCTTTGACCTTTTATATATATATCTAAAGTTTTTCTTGGTTTTAGGTCGTTTTTATAAAATATAAACACACAAAGAGACGGTTTAAGTTGGGATTACCTTTGTATTTTTATAAGTCGTATTTCTTCAGTTATATTCTTATTTTGCTTGTTTAGTTTCACTTGAATTGCTCCAGATAAATTTTCGCCTATGCATCTATCTAATTCTTGTATTTCTTCTACTACCTGTTTTTCAAATTCTTGTTTCATTCTAACTCCATTTTCTTGATCTATTGTATCATCATTTATACTTATTTTGTCATTCATATCTACTCTAATATCTGCCATTTGTTCACTCAATTGCTCGTTTTCATCTCGAATTTTCTTTATTTCTTTGAAGGTTTCCATGTTTACTTCTTCTATTTTATTTTTCATTTTATTAAATATTTTCTGTTCAACAGTATCAACATTTATATTGTCATTTATATTTACATTCATCTTGTTCTGCTCATCTGTTTCTTGTATCATGCTATCCATGTTATCTAACATATCATCCGTCTTCTCATTATTATTCTCCTCTATTTTGTCAAAATTTTCCACCATCATATCAGATTTTTTTCTCATTTTCTCAGAATCTACACTTACTTCTTCCTTCATTGTGTCCAATTTTCCATTCAAATCTCCCCTCATATCGTTCATATCTAAATTCATCTTATCTTCCCTATCAATCATTCCTTCCATCTTAGTACTCTTCTCATCTAACGACTTATCCATCTTTTCATCAATGTTCTCCCCTACTCGGTTAAAATCTTCCTCCATCCTGTCCGATTTCCTATCTTTATTTCTTTCATCACGCCACTTTCTCATATCTTCACTCATACCATCCATAATCTCATTTTGTATGTCCATTTTTCCATTTAAATCTTCACTCATATTATTCATATTTCCATTGATATTATTTATATCCCCCTTAATATTATTCATATCTCCCTTTATACTATTTACATCCCCCAATAATTGTCGCATCATTTCCATCATCTGATCATCTCTACTTGTTCTTCCTTGCGCTTCTTCTCTTCTATCCTCCTGTTCTGCTGCTTCTCCCGTCAAAACTTCTTCTGATTGTTCCCTTCCTTGTTTCAAGTACTGCACCTGAAAATCACCCATGTCTTGTTTCTTCTCTTTGTTCCTCAGGTCCACTTTCAACTCCTACCTGTTTACCATCCCTTAATGTCATTCTTCTTTCCATGGTCGATACTTAATTCCTTTATATTTATGCTAATAGTGACAAATCTATTTTTGCCCCACTTTGCGGCGCCAAATTTTAATATCCTTTTATTTCTATAAGAGCCCCACGTTTTGGGCACCAAATTATAATATATGCAATTTGTTTTACTAATTTTATTATATTTTATATATGAATATGAATTTATATGATGCTGAATTTAATTTGTAGCTGTCATCACAATTTGTGATAATAACTACACTATTGTGAAAATACCTTTACCTCTAAATATAACCTATAAAAATTTTAATGACAGCAGTTGTCAAATTAATATGCCCGGCTAAATAAATATTAAATTTTATATTATGAAAGATAAATCAATACAACACCAATCAACTCACTCTTTTCTCAGGGAGGGATCAAAGATTTCAACTAATAATTCAAATTTGTAAATTTCCAAATAATTTTCTAAATTACACTATTCAAATCTACAGTAACTGTTTATCCAATACACTATAAGACAATTTAAATTATCTTATGACATATATGACTTTACTGTCAGGAGATTAACTAAATGTCACTTATTATACTAAATTTTTTATAGTATAAAAATTATCAAATATAATGAAAATGAATATGAAAAGAGAGCCAAAGAGATTTGGAATTCAAATTTATATAATATATTATCAAAATAACATTTACAAAAATTAAAACTCTTCAAAAAATATCATAAACGCATAAACAAAGATAGAATTTTCTATCAAACCTTAATATTAAAAACAATCTATGTTAGAAATTTCCTATCTAAATAAATTTAACCGAAAATTCAAAATGTCTAAATTTATACTTGATATCTGTCAATGTAAAATACGTAAATTCTCTTGTAAGTTGTCTGTTCCCAAAATTGTCTGCACTTGACGTAGAATTTTATATAAGTAACGTTACTATAATTTAATCATAAGATGCATCTATTTTCGAAATAATTTTGATCAAAGGCCTATTAATTCTCGAGAATAATATATAATATGGACTGGACTCACCAAACTGGATACTAGAAGATCTCGTACGTATTCTAAAACGTATTTTTAGAATTTCCGGAACAAACGTTTCCAAATCAATAATTTAGAAAACGCGAAAAACACTTGCACTTTAGCGGTAATTCTTTGTGAATAGTACACGCACTGGCTTTACAAAAGGCAAGATATGTTGAACTGATAACGATTATATAAATTCCCTAATATTCAAAATTAAATTTGAGACAACTCTTATTATGATGTTGTCTCATGGGGATTTCAAATTAAACTCCCTAAAATGTTTCAATAAATAATTCTCTTATCCTTTGGTTACCTAGCATTCTTTTTTTTTTTTAAATTACAAATTTACGTTTTTATATACCAAGAGAGATTTTCATTATTTTATTTATAAGTGCCATTTGCTAATAGAGACATCTGTATTCAGGTTTTTCAAATCGTTTAAAAATCTATCTGTCATTAAGTTTATTTTGCAGTAATGTCATATGAAATTGAAATGTCAAATTTTATTGGTATATTGAACCTTTCAAATTATTGATAATACAGTGTGTATTACTAGTATTACATCCAAATATGCATATTTTCTTTATTTCAATGTTTTCTATAGAATTTAGATAGAGGATATGTATTAATATATATATATATATATATATATATATATATATATATATATATATATATATATATACATATATATCTAAATACCCGATTAAAAATTCATAGAACTAATCAAAAAATTAAATACCTTCAACTTACAAGATAACTCTAAACTCCTTTCATTTGATTTTACCAATATGTTCACTAAAATTCTAATAGTCGGAGAGCTGATGATGAATTTTGGGAAGGCTCTTTAGGCAAGCTGAAATTGCGAAAAATTACAATTTCGTCAATTGACGAATCCAGTCCTGGCGGTCATTTAGCGAATTAGCGGTTATTTCGCTACTGCGCAGCATATAAAATTTGCAAAAAAAAATTCAAAACATTATATTTTTGGCAACTTGACTTTTTTTAATCTTTTAATTTATTATTTCTAGAATCCCAAAAAAAAATCCCTGACATTTCTGTCGGTTATTAAGGATTGCCAGACGACTCCAAAATTATTTTTTTAAAATTACCAAAAAATATTCTTTAGGCAATCTGAAATTTACACCACGTATTTATTAAGTAATTTCAATAATTCCTGCAAATTGCCTGACGATTTTGCGGGTTATAAACAATTACCAGACGTTAATAAAGTTTGTAAATAATCGCAATAAAAAGTATTACGCGCATCCGTGCAAGTGCAACAAGGATAGCTATCGAGGCATGCTGGCAGCTGGCGGGGCCCGAGCCTCGCGCTGTAATTGCCTATTGAGAAACCTCGTGTTTTCAGCTTACATTCGGCACTGCGTTCAACAGATTATTGTCAGTTCAAGCATTCGGAGCCTCGTGAAAAATTATCTAGTGCTTTGGTACCTTTTTAAAGATTTTATTAAAATATAATTTCTTTTTTAAAATTTAGCATGTATGTATGTGTATATATAACCATGTAAATATTTGTGTATATAGTTTGGACTGTTTTATAGCAGTGCTTAGAATTTTTTAGAGTTTTATCATCGTTATTTTAAATTACAATCTAAGGAGATTATGAAGGAGATTATGAAAAAGTTGGAAACTATGCCCCGTATATTAAAATAAGGCATATTTTTCTCCAAAAATACAAAATTGTATTAAATATAAATAATTAATTTTAGAGAATTTTATTTTATTTTCGAGACTAAAATAAATTAGATTTTAATTAAATAATTTATGCAGCGAACGAAATTAATAATTTACAAATTTTTAATCAATTGTCAAATTTTAGCGAAAAAAATATAAAAAATTACATATTTCTGTTTTAAACGCAGTGCTATAAACACGAGGTTTCTCAATAGCCAATCACAGCGCGAAGACCTCGGGCCCCGGCAGCTGCCAGCATGCCTCGATAGCTATCCTTGTCGCACTTACGGATGCGCGTAAGACTTTTTATTGCGCTTATTTACAAACTTTATTAAAGTCTGGTAATTGTTTACAACCCGCAAAATCGTCAGGCAATTTGCAGGTATTATTGAAATTACTTAATAAATACGTGGTATAAATTTCAGATTGCCTAAAGAATATTTTTTGGTAATTTAAAAAAAATTATTTTGAAGTCGTCAGTCAATGCTCAATAACCGACAAAAACGTCTGGGACTTTTTTTAATTCTAGAAATAATAAATTCAAAGAAAAGTTGCCTAAAATATTTTTTTTTGAATTTTTTTTGCAAATGTTACATGCTGTGCAGTAGCGAAATAACCGCTAATTCGCTAAATGACCGCCAGGACTGGATTCGCCAATTGACGAAATTGTAATTTTTCGCAATTTCGGCTTGCCTAAAGAACCTTCCCAAAATACGTCATCAGCTCTTGGACTATAAAGAATGTCTAACACTTGTAACAAAATTACTAGAAGATAAAAATATTAATCCAGGAATAATATCAGATATACTTAATTTATTTGATGTATGTATTAATCAGAATTATTTCAGTTTTGACAATAAGGTATATATTAAAAATGAAGGTTTACCGATGGGAAACCTATATCACCAATTTTGGCAAACATTTTTATGGACAGTTTAGAAAGAAAAATCTTTGAAAGTAACATTTCAAAAAATATCTTATTTTGGTATAGATATGTTGATGACATATTAGCTTGTTTTGTAGGTAGTGAACGACAATTAGATATATTTTTCAACCATATCAATAATTTACACCCAAAAATTAAATTTACATTAGAAGTTGAAGAAAATAACTCAATCAATTTTCTTGATTTAAAAATTCATGTACTTGATTATTCAATTTACAGAAAACCAACACACACTGATGTGACTATTCCATATAGTTCCAATCATCCCATGTCACATAAATTAGCAGCATATAATTCAATGATACATAGAGCATTTTCAGTTCCTATGAACAAATGTAATTTTAATAGAGAGATTAATACAATTAGACAAATAAACATCCAACGGTTATCCATTACATATGATAAATAAGATAACAAAAAAGAGGAAAAAGTGGCATTACAACTAATATTTCCTAAACAAACTAAAGAAACAAAAAATTATAAGACCATCACATATGCAGGTAATATTTCTAATATCTTTATCAGCAAAAAAATACAACAATTTCTTTGAAAACAGAAAGTTATGTGAGTAAAAAATTGTTAAATGTAAAAACAAAAATATCCCCATTAAAGAAATCTGGTATATATAAACTTAAATGACCAGAATGTAATGTTTGGAATTTTGCAATAATAATTAGCATAGGAAAACATGAATACCCTCTACTCTCTTTTCTTGAACATACATCGCTCAGGTGAGATTTCAGTTAATCAGCAGATTCAAATGATATAAACCTTCTACTGCTGCGTTGTTGCTAGATTTGCAGCCACACGGATAAATAATTCTTATTGGTTGATTTATCCTATCTTATATGAGATTTAACCAAATTACATACTCATTTCACATCCAATAATTAATTACAAATACAACATCAATTGTATTTTTGTACATTTACACAGAAAAAAATTAAATAACTGGCGTTTAATGGGCGATTTCATTGCGTGAAGGTCAAATTTCACAAATATTTGGTAACAATTCAGATAAAATAAGAATATTTATGATTTCTATTTATATGTTTTAACATCCTAAAAATGTATGTCTTGCTTTTGTGTATATACAAGCAGACAGGTTAGATTAGGTTGGGATATTTTTTAAATAAATATTTTCGCGATATTAATACATTCTGTTTATTCTATATTATCGTTATTTATCAAAAAGTATTGTGTATACTTTTTTAAAATAAAAAATTTGAAGAAACCACCGGTTTAATTTTTATTGAATAAATTAACAAATATCGTCCAGTAGGTAATACTTAAGGTACAGTTTTTTCCCACGTTTTTTATGTATATTTGATTATACTTCGAGACTGAATGGATCCCAATACTCACAGCCAAAAAAGACTTTCTGAAATCAGTTATGGAAAAACTGTTATCATGGCAACGATTATAATGATAGTAGTAAACAAAAGCCCAAATCATATGGTGAGGAACTACGCGGTTGCCGAGTTGACCAATTTTGTTTATCTGAAATCTGTTATGGAAAAACCTTGTCATAGAAACGATTGTCATCATATTGAAACAACAAAAACCGAAATATTTGGTGCGTTCTTTTTGACTGAGATCTCAGATCACTTCAGTTAAGGTGATCTGAGATAAAGTGATGTGAGTAAGCACCAAAAAGAACGACATCTCAATTGAAGCGTGCGATCTGTCGATAGATTTAAACTATACGACAGATTCGTATCAGCATCTAATAATGTTAATTAATATATCCATAATTTGTAACAAAAGAAAAATAGATTATGTGTGTTTATTATTTATATGTCAATGGTTAAAACCTTAGATAACCATGGTTAAAACTACATATAAACCAAGCAAATCAAATATTTCTTCATTCCATCCACTTTATTTCGGAGTCAATTCCAACTGATACCCCCTTACAACACATTCAGCATCGGTGAAGGGGGAGGAAAAATCTCAGCTCACTTAAAGTGAGTAAAACAAAAAGAACGCTCACATTACTGATGTGAGCTGAGGTTAACTGAGATCTCAGTCAAAAAGAACGCACCTAATATGTCGAGGAAAGGCGTGGTTGCCAAATAGACAATTTCAGCTTGGCGAAATTAAAAGTTCTATTTATAAACTTGCAGTTACTGTCGCCATTACCGTTCCCGCTCCCATTACTGTTTGACGTAACAGTTGCCGTTGATAGTGTCAATTTATTACCTCATTCTACTTCTACAATGATGCCTTGAGAGTCATTGTCATGAAGAATATCATTGTTATCCATATCGAAATCCATTCTTAACAAAGCTCAAATCAAGAAAAATAAATTTTTATTAACGTGACTCAGCTTTTAATTACATATTTAAGGTTATGTTAAACCCACTAAACCCGAATCTTGTCAGACGACCTCGCTTTTGATTGGTTGATATGCGACCGGCACGAACAGCGAACTGCTAAACTTAGAACTTCGTTACGTCTGAACATCTGAGAACGTCACGCTCAACAGCGAACGGTAACAGCAACGATTATTATGAATGCGCAAATGCGAAAGTATAGTTTATTTACGATAAAAAGACGATGATGTCATTTTTAGTTACTTTCCTTCTTATCAGAATAAATAATAATTTACCAACCGTGAATACAATTTATCCTCAACAGCCAGTGCAATTTACAGCTAACGGGTTGGCAAAACTTCAAGACGTTGTCAAATCAACTGGTAAAATTCCCCAGTTTGTTTTGACGTTTATTGACATTCGATCATCGTCTAATATATACAAGTTTTTTTTGGTGCTTTTAAATTCATTGCTTCTTTAAGATTAATAAAACAGTTATTTTTATAACTAATTATTTGTTGAGCTATTGAACGAGAATGCCGAAATGGAGGCCCGCTTCTCCCGCTTACTGCTGTAAGAGACGTAAGGTATTCGCTATACGTATTCATCATTATTAATATCATTGTTACATATTTAAATGTAAATGATTAAATTTTTTTAATGTTAGGTTAGGTTAATTAAACTCGATAATATATTATTCTTTCATAAATTGAAGTAATTATATTGTAGAGTTGCAGAAACTTTACAACTTAGCGTTACCACTGTAAACCTTATTGCCGCCAAGCATAATAGAGGTGAACAGCCTAAAAGCCGACCTAAAGATAGACAACGCATAAAACCTACTGTTGAAATTGATAACTTTGATCAAAATGCTTTCCGAAATGTTATATACGAAATGTATGGAAACAGTGAGTATATTGAATTTACTGTTTTATTTTATTCACAATTAACTAACACAATATTTTTTCAGAGGAACACATAACCTTGAAAACTTTAAGACACAAACTCCAGGAGCGTGAACTTTTTAATGGTTGTTTAACATCACTCTGGAAGATATTGATAAATATTGGATTCAAATACCAAAAATATGTGCTTCGACTTCCCCCTTACCACTGTATGTTCAGCCCAGTTGAACATATTTGGAGCATATAGTTAAAATTTTTTATAGAGATTATGTGGGAACTGATGGTTCTTCAACAGAACAAGCAATAGATGTATGGAAAAAGTCTTTAGAAAAAGTGACTCCTGATATTTGGTCAGACAGTAGAACACACTGAAAAAATGATACAAGATGGGTGGGATAGAGAAGTAGTATTTGATAGACAGGATGAACTTCCGCTTTATTAATTTTGACAGTGACGATGAAGATAGTGATGATTTTGTAGTGGAGTACTGGAAATCCTGTGTTTTATTTTTTGTATATTTTTATCCAATTTGCTTTATTTCAACCTTTTCAAAATCAATAATAACTATTATTAAATTAATTAGGTACAGTTATTTTATAATACACAAATTAAAACAACGACCACAGTATCTCTACATAAATAATACTGATAAAATGGGAGATTTTTTATTTTCATATCTTGTAACAAAATTTGATTTTGGGTATCTATATTTTTCTTTACCATTCTATTTTTATTATAATAAATATAATAGATATTGTATAAAGAAACAATATTTAAATTTGCATCAAGATGATTACAGCTTGTATTGATTCCTGATGGTTCTATAGAGCATAGAATAAGGTATATGGACCTACAGTTCTTCATTTAACCCTCTTCTATGTAAAATAATTAAATGTTAATTCGAATATAGAATGATTGGTTACTGTTTCTTATATCTTATCCATAGTTTTTCATGAATAAATATTTATATTAAATTAATCAAGCCTATCATACAAGCCTTTTATTTTTAAATAAATATTTTTGACATACACCCTACGAGGCACGGAACAATGAAAAAGAAGAACTGTCAATCTAACATCAGATTGACTTTTCTAGTTTTTGTTAAGTGAAGGAAAAAACTACAGCTTGGCAACAACAACATCACAATATTTTGTTTTGCAACGTCATCGTCTTTTTATGGTAAATAAACTATAGCTTTTTAACTTTCTACGGGAACGGCAACTGCGAGCGGAAACGGCAACTGCAAGTTTATAAATCGGACTTAATTGTACGAAAAATCAGTTGTCATGGCAACCGCTCTGATAGTAAAGAATGAGTGAAACCCCTAGGTACCATCATAAAACTGTTAACCATAGTGTTGAGTTTGTTGCTGCTGTTGGTACGCACACTCAAAGAAGAGAGTCCCAATGGAGTGCTGCCAAGAACATTTGTGGAGCAGACATTGCAGAAAAAATAAACTAGATCCAGTGTCCAGAGTCATTTTAGGTCCGATTAATTCGTTTGTTTTATTTTTGATATTAAAGAGTTATTTACATTGAATCATATTCCACAAAACATTTACAAATAATGTTTCAAACATAGAATTTCATTAGTTTAAGTGAACAACTCGGCAGCCACGTACTTCCCCACTATACTATTTGGATTTTTCTTCACTCGCTACCATGACAACAGTTTTCCCATATCTGATTCCAGCTTTGTCTACCGCGCATTTCCTCACCATATGATTTAGGTTTTTATTTACCCGCTACGGTTTTTCCATAACTGATTTAAGCTAAGCGAAAGTTGACCCTTCGCATTGCTATAGCCGGCCATCAACGTCTTCAACTAAACATAACATCGTTAAAGTAAATACGATGTTTAGACACCAGGATAACGTACCATCTCACAACAAATTTCTGACCAAAAACTCAAAACTAATCGAACAATCACCTGGTATAATAGCTCCGCCTGACTTTCTTTTCTTTACAAAACTCAGACCACCATTTCGAAGCGCCCATTTTCAGACGGTAGAACATATGACAAATAATTCGCGATGAGTGTCTATTGAAAACCATTCATGAACACGCATTTAAAACATATTTCGATGAATGGACTATTCAAAAGTATATTTGGGGCCTACTATGAAAAATAAATTTGAATGATTACGACACATTTTGTGTTTCATTGACTTACTTTAAGTTTTAACATATCTCATTGAAATCATCTTTTAAATTAATATTGATAAATATGACAACACATCCTATTACTATTATCACTACCAACCTCTAAATCTGATTCTTCGTCTATAGCCTGTATGTCTGCAAAAGCCTTGGTTAAGGTCTCTAAACATTTAGCGTGATATCCAATTTCTGTAGAAACAAAATCTAAAAGAATTGACTTAATATCATGTAATTTCTGCTTTTCAAAAGAATTTGTTTTATTCTCTAAATTATGGATAGACTTCGTTACTTCAGCTGTTGCTTTAACTAGCTCAGTTTCAGCTTGAATCTATAAAAAATAAACTTCATTATATTTGACGAAAATATGATGAACATTGACTGGTAAATATGAATTTCTTTACTCCAGACACATTACAAACTTTTATCAAAATGGGGCCAGGGCCCCCGTAAGGGCTACAGACGCTCCTTAAGGCATTTTGGATAATGTTTTTTTATTTAATGAAATTAACTGTCTCGACCCTTACTTCGTGGAATATGCTCATATTAGTGTTTTTAAATGAAACTCACGGTCTCTAGTTAATTCCACAAAATAATAAAAGTTATTGAAAAATTCTAAAAAATTTATAATTGTTTCGATAAATCAATATCATCGTCAGAATGACAGAAGTTACATTTCATTTTTTATTTATTTTTTTGATGGTAGGTAGGTAGGTAGGTGTTTGAAATAAAGCAAAAAATGAACTTCAAAAATCATATTTATTTGTAGACTAAAATATTGTTACGAAACAGCACACTGGCATAGTCCCTGAATCCGACTCTGTCTAAGCCATGTATGAAAGTTAAAATTATGGTGGATGCGCAGAGATTTATTAGAATTGTTTACAATTGTGACTATCTTATCTAGACATTGTTTCTGTGACCAGTCTTATCTAGAAAATGCGAGAGCCAATTGTTTTTGTGTAAGCCGCTATCTAGTAAAAAAGGCACTAATATATATAAAGGACCGACCAGCGGAGAAGTTCAGTTTAGTTTTAAAAGTGATCTCGACAAATAAACAAGAATACACCGAAATAGCGAACAGTAAAGTGTAGATATAAATTAATAATTAAGATTGTGTGTATATAAATTAAATTTAAGTGAATAGTTAAGTGTATATAAATTAAGTGTTAGTGAGTAGTTTAGTATTCAAATAAATTAGTAAGTAGCCATACCGTGTGTTTAAAGTTTATCCCACCCGTAATAAAAACGTTTAAATAAATAACAAAAACATTACATTGGTGTCAGGTGTGGGGTAATATAAATAAATTGCTATGTAAAAATGGTCAAGAGACTATGTGACTTGAAAGTGACTGAGTTAAGAGCAGAATTGGAAGATCGTGAGTTGGAAACGTCCGGTAAGAAAAGGGAATTAGTAGAAAAACTTAAAGTGGCACTGGAAAATGATGGCTTTGATCCAGAAACAGTTTTATTTAATGACGAGGCTTCCACCTTAATCTCGTCAATTTCTGCTAGCATGGACGAGAAGATTTCTGCCATGGAAGAGAAACTTTCAACGAATGTGAAAAACGATATTTCTGCTATGAAGAACGACATTTTTGCTAATATTGACGACCAGATTTCTACTTTGAAGAACGATATATCTGCCGATATCTTATTAATGAAAAACGACATTGCCGCTGACGTTGAAAATGAAATTTCGTCTCTAAAATCTGAAATCGAGAATAAGATGTCAACGATGGACGAGAAGATTGAGAATAAGATGACAACGATGGACGAGAAAATCAAGGAGTTAGAAAAAAAGATGAGAGATATAAGAACTCAAGACACGCCAGCGGAAGAAAAGAAGATCGAGCAAACGAAATCTTGCAAGACAGAAACACACCCTAAGACATTGGCAGTTTTACCCCAGTCAAGGCCCCAACGTTCGATGGAAAAATGCCGTGGACCAATTATGTGAAACAATTTGAAGCAGCCGCTAGAGTGAATAATTGGTCCAATAGAGAGAAGGCAGTGAACTTAACTATAGCGCTTCGGGGAGATGCCTTAGATGTACTTCAGACGATACCTTTAGAAGAAACGGATGACTTCGAGCAGCTGAAGAAGAGGTTGGACATGCGATATGGTCATGAACATCTAGAACATTTGTACCAATCCCAGCTGAAGAACCGAAGGCAGAAACGTGATGAATCCCTTCAATAGTATGAAGTGGACATTGCCCGACTAGTTCGATTTGCTTCTCCGTCAGCACCAGAGAACATGATGGAATGTCTGGGCATCCAGGCGTTTATTGATGGTTTACGTGACCCCGATATGCAGAGGACGCTTCGATTAGCCCATCCTAAAACATTGGTCGATGCATTGACTACTGCTCTTGAATATGAAGCAGCCGCGATGGCTTCAGGATACAACAAAGGTAGGACCATACAGGAAGAAGGTGACGATGACAGACTTGACCAGATCGTCAACTTGTTGAAAGGTATGGTAGACAAGAAGCCGAAGAAAATCAGGTGTTGTAATTGTGGCGAGCTAGAGCATACACGCAGTTCGTGTAAGCGTCCTACGACTCCTGCAAACCAAGAACCTCTTAAATGCAAAGCAACCACGAAGGGCTCGCGGTATAACAAAGGTAGGACCATGCAGGAAGAAGATGACGATGACAAACTTGACCAGATCATCAACTTGTTGAAAGGTATGGCAAACAAGAAGCCGAAGAAGATCAAATGCCGGGAGTGTGGCGAGTTAGAGCACGTACGCAGTCTGTCTAAGCGCCCCAAGACTCCTGCAACTCAAGAACTCCAGTCACAGGGGAAATCAGACAGGGGTGATTATCGAGCTGATGTGAATCACCGAAAAGCCGACCCTCTGCCTAGACGGTCGTGCCCTGTAGAGTATTCTCAATGCAACAAGTCGAAATCTAAGGAAGTTGCAGTTTCAAGAACTACACTAGTCTACGAAGATTGATCACCTACCAGGATCAAAGAAGATCAGAAGAATGATCCTCACCTAAAGAAGATTCGGCAGTGGAAGGAAGAAAATCGGCGATCTACCTGGCAAGAAGTGTCAAGATTTTCACCGAAACTCAAGGCGTATTGGGCCCAGTGGGACTCCCTTGTCCTGGAAGAAGGGCTGTTGAAAAGAGTCCTTGAAAACGATGATGGTTCCGAGATGAGGAGACAGCTAGTTATCCCTAGAATGAGAGTAGCTGAGGTACTGAAGAAGTTACACGACAGTCCATAGGGAGGTCATCTGGGAGTGAAGAAAACCTTTCAGCGAGTCCGTGAAAGGTTTTATTGGATGAACAGCTCCGACGATGTGAAGGACTGGTGTAAGAAATGTACGACTTGTGCTACGAGTAATGGACCACATCGCAAGAGAAAGGCACCCATGAAACAGTATAATGTCGGAAGCCCTTTCGAAAGGATTGGTTTAGATATCGCTGGACCATTTCCGACGACAGAAAATGGTAGTAAATATATACTGGTTGTAATGGATGATTTCACAAAGTGGGTGGAAATTTACGCAATCCCGAACCAAGAGGCCAATTGTCGCGGATGTATTGGTGAAAAAATTTATCAGCCGATATGGAGTGCCATTGAAAGTCCACAGTGACCAGGGAAGAAATTTCGAAAGCCATCTATTCCAGGAGATTTGCGAGAAGCTGGGAATTGAAGAAGACCTGGACAATAGCATTACATCCACAGTCAGATGGAATGGTCGAGATAATGAACAGGACTATTAGAAAATACCTGTTCAAAGTATTTTCCAGCCACCAGAGAGATTGGGACCAGTATGGAGGTACCGGGAAAGCTAGATATGGAGTCACTTCAGAACAACGACAAGATTTGTTCACTCTCCCGAAAGATTATTCACTGGCATACAACATCCCCGCCCGTATCAAGAACACACGAGGGTTGGCAACCGTCTTTCGAAAGAAGTTCGGACAATTAGAAAAACTTGAAGACCAGATTCCAGCCCCTGGCAAGACATTGAGACTCAAACATAATTCGCGGCACGTCTTCTACCTGGTAACTAAAAACGAATTTCCAGATCGATCCACCTACCGGGATATGTGGGAAGCGCTACGAAGCCTTCGAGATCATGTGCTGTAACCCCACGTGGAGAAACTAGCAATGCCCCGGATAGAGAGTAACCAGTTGGATTGGCGAGTCATCAGGAACATGGTAGAGGTGATGTTCTAAGATACCGGTGTCCAGATATTAAGTTGCAGCTACAACCCCCGTTATCAGTATTCGATGAAGACGATGCCCTGCTATTTCCATAAGATCGGAAATTGTAGAAATGGGGCCAGTTGCCGATTCAAACATCCTGTCTCGGCTACACAAATGTTCCAGGAGGAACTTTCATTTAAGGAGGGGGTAATGTTACGAAATAGCACACTAGTGTAGTCCCTGAATCCGACTCTGTCTAATCCATGTATGAAAGTTAAAATTTTGGCGGATGCGCAGGAATTTGTTAGAACTGTTTGCGATTTTATGTGACTATCTTATCTAGACATTGTTTTTGTGACCAGTCTTATCTAGAAAATTCCAGGGAGCCGATTGTTTTTATGTAAGCCGCAATCTAGAATTATCGAGTAAAAAGGAACTAATATATAAAGGACCGACCAGCGGAAGAAGTCAGTTTTATACAGTGATCTCGTGATTTAAACAGAGAACAAGTAAATAGTCTAAGTAGTGAAGTGTTTATATAAATTAATGTAAGTGAATATACTGTGTATATAATATAAATTAGTGAATAATGTAGTAAATAAATAAATTAAGTTAATAGACATAACGTGTGTGTATACATTTATCCCAGCGGTAATAAAAACGTTTAAATAAATAAGAAAAACATTACAATAAGATATCATTAGATGTAGGTCCGGTTCGGAATCAGACCTTAAAAAATGCCATCGAGCACTCGTTTGTCTCTGGAAGTATGCAATCGATTGTACTTTTATTATAACAACTGTTAGAATGGACAATATAATAGTTATAAAATTAATAATATTACGAGACAATTGTAAGAATGAAACTTACTGTTAGCTAGAAACAGTAAGTTTCATTTAAAACACTAATATGAGTAGATTCCACAATTGTAAGAATATTTGTTTGTAATGAACGATGATCTCTGCGGCATCTGAGCGGCATTTTAGGCTGAACTTCCAAACTGCATCAACTAGTTTTTTTTTGCATAAAACTCTCGCGCCACTTGAACAAATTTTATATTCGAGAGTAGATCAACTACACTAATTACGGGTAGCGGACCAACTGGACAGGCATTTTTCTGGCAATAATTAAATCTCCTCTGTCCTATCAATTGTTAAATCGCATAGTTCCGCTCTTCTGCATGCGCCAGCAATGCGAAATATCATCGCTATCTAAAATTGACAAAATAATTTGTCACGAAAGGCTAATTCATCACTTAATTTTTCCATACCTTAATCAGAAGAAAAACATCGTCGGGAGCTTCGTTTAAAAATTGATTCATATCAACTCTAGTAAATACTTCAGACTTTTTTTATCTATGCCCGGAGTGTTCGCTTTTCAAAAATGCTATAAGCTTCGTAAATTTGGAAATGTCAACTGCATCATTCAAATTTAAAGTCGCTCTCAGCATTGAATATTCTGCCCACTGCTATTCGGAGATTTCAGGCATATACTTCGTTGAACAAAATACGCTAGCAGTGTTTTCTTACAAAGAGAAACATGTTTTCCACACACCCCTTTTTAAAAGTGGCAAATGCGGTCTCATATCTCACTTTTGACTTTTCTGGTATAATTTAATTACATCCAATATTATAAAATTCTTCAACTTCACTATCTTCGCTATTTATTTCTTCGTTTGACATTATTTTTATAGATTAATCTCTTACACAAACAAAACATTAACAGAAATGAAAATTCTGTTTGTCTCCATAGTGATTTCATAGGAATCTTGAAACAGATGCTCCACAATTTTGATGTTTTTTAAAAAATTACCGATCTTGCAAAAAATAGCGTAAGATATATGGGCCGGATATTCCTTTACAGCTTTTGGGTTTGGTAACCGCCCTCCGTACAAACCCTCAAGCTGGTAAGCTTCACATCCGGCCCATATATCTTATAGGAACTATTCAGCTATCTGAAACACGTCAAAAGTTGGTGAAACAATCCCTAAATCGTTTATAGCTTCTTATTTACAAAACATACCGTGCACCGTGCATAAGTATATTATATTTCCTCTTTTATAGAAATTGCATTTGACATACAAAACAAAATAATTGTAATTTCTTTGGCAAGTTTTCAAATTATAGTTAACAAAACTATAATATATATAACTGTTTTTTGTTGTCAAGTCAATATTTATAATACAAATGCTGCGTAATATTTTATTCTGATGTTGTGTATAAAAGGTTATTGTGTTTACATACTTAAAGTCTATTTGTAAAATATATACACTTATTTTCATGCTATTTATTAAATACTTAGTAGATAAAGTTCATCAAATTTTAATACAACTCAAGTAATGCATAACTAGAAACAATTTTCATAATCAAGAATAACAAATAAATACGTCTCTCATTGCCATTTCGCAGTAACCATCGGTCCCGATACCCTTTTAGGTTTTTAAAAACAAATCTAATTTTTATTAACCTTCAAATGTATTAAATAAAATCAACAATCAGACTGAATAATTTTGTAATTAAGTAATTTTAACAATGTAAGCAATTACAAAGTTCAATAAAGACTGAAATGTATGATGCAATAATACTTTATAACATAATTTCTTATAAGGACATCGACTACAAGCCACGTCACTGATTAGTATTTTCGAATATTACGGCCTATATGGTCAGTATTATTTTCTCCAAAACCAACCAACACCAGCGAATGTAATACTCCTATATTGCTAGTAGGGGTATGCTTACCAACCAGGTAGATCTACAGAATCCGCGCTGAACGATCTAAACAGGCTGGTCTTAAAGTCAATAGAAGACAAGGAGATGGCAATGGCCACTTTCCTGGACTTCGAGGGAACATTCAACAAGATCATTGATTAACGCAATGAGTAGACGGGACACACCTACTGTAATATACAAATGGATAGAAGCTAACCTGGAAAATAGGAGACAGTAGAATCCACTCTGGGACAAGCCACCATCAAAGCAAGAGCCGGTGGAGGATTCCCACCGTTAGTCTGGTCATCCTTAGTTAGATGATCTCCTCATAGAATTATCCACGGTGGATTTTTGACTGCATAGGATACGCAGACTTTATATAGTAATTTTTGTCAGAGGAAAGTTTGCAGTAGCGGTGTCTGAAAGAATGCAGGCAGCCTTAAATACTGTTGGCAAAACTGGCGTAAACATGAGGCACTTACAGTTAATGCTCAGAAAACACATGTAATCAACTTCACTAAACAAACGGCACGGCCAGGTCTAAAACCACCAGGGAGATTGTATTTGCCAAAGAAATAAAATACCTTGGGTTACATTTCGATCATAAGCTTACATGTAATATTCACATAAACAGATGCAGAATAATGAAATTAGAATAATGTTAATGTAGTGGAAAGGGTTTTTCATATAAATTGTACACAATATTTTTTCTACGACTACGTTTATTAACGAAAAATAATAATTTATATTGATATTGGATTTAAACTTTTAAAAGATTGAATTTAAAAAATAAATATATAATATTTGAACAATTTTTAATCCTAAAATAACCCTATGGTTATACACAAGCGTGGTTAGGCCAATGGTAACCTAAGAGTCAGTGGTGTTGTGGACAAAGACGCAGTAAAGGGAGACTATAAGGCTATTAACATAAATGCTAGTTTGCTCATAGATTACACGTATTTAGTAGCGAATAAAGGTGTTAAAATGATTTCCAGCTTGATAGAAATTAATTCCTCAAAATATATTAATTTGATTGACCTATATCAAAACCGCAAACTGATATATTTTGTTCCAAAAACATTGATTTTCAATTTTGGTTAGTATTGGCCGACCCTGTAAGTTTTTGGAGAAATTATGTTCCTTAAATTACTTGACACAAATTCACAAAACATAAAAAAACATTTATTGCCTAGTTATTTCTAATATCAAAAATGATTTCCATGATTTGCTATACACATATTCGGTCTATAGTCGAATTATCAATTTCGGCAAGAGAAATACTTTGAACTGGTTCCCGAATTCTATCTTTCATACTTACTCTAACTTGTAGTCGGAGGTGAATTTGATATTTTCCTTGCAAATAAAAATTAAATCCTATATGGTCTGGTTTTGGAAAAATACTCTTTTGTTCAATTGACTTACTTGAAAGGCAGTGAGATCCCGATATTAATTCCTTTCAAAATACAACACGTTTAGACTCCCAATGATTTTGACTGAAGGTAAACTGTTTACCTTCAATCTCTGAAGACGATAACTTGGTTATTGAAACGCGATGTAAGTGCGTATGTTGGTGTAGAGATAGTAAACAGTATGGTCAGTATGAATATCACCAAGGGTTCCAGAAATTCCATCTTACCTTTTGCTTTTAAGTGATTTAGGATTTAACTTTAATAGTCGATTTTTCTGCTTTTGTAGATTTGTATTTAATATTATATTAATATGATTCTTAATGTTCCATTACCTGTTATAAAATTGTTATTGATCCGTTTTATTTGTTATTTCTGGCCAAAACAATGTCTCCACATACAGGGTGAGCCAATGACAAGAGATCCGTTTGCTCTTGTGACAGGCAATCAATGATACTTTTTGCATAATTGCATTTGAGATTTCCGAACAAAAAATCATAAATATAGCTAATAGATACATTGTTTTCAGTTGAAATATTAAATGTAATTTGTTTCTGAAAACTAAATTTAATTCCTTGCAACCCAACGCGAGAAATGCTTCGGACAAGAAACTTGTAAGAGTGAGGATATAACCTCGTTGAAGCAGTTCCAAATGCTAGAGTTCATTAGAACCCTGGAACTGGAAGGCGAGCTGTAGTAGTAGCGAGAGCAGCTCTGATAGGAGGGCACAATAAACCTTAGGTTTCAGTGCTTTGTAGCCCCGTTAAAATCTAATCTAATCTAAAATTGAGGGTGGTATTGTGGATACATGGCCTTTTGGTAATTTTAGCTGTTTCGTCACTAAAAGTCTTGAAAAACACTTAAAAACGAAAGAACTAAATGTTTACTCGTTACTCGTAATGGCGAAAGTATAAACAAACCACGTTTGATATTATTTACTACAAATAAAACAGCGCATTCGAAATTTTCGTCGGAGACGCTCTAACGATATCGGCATCTCTCTTTATATAACAAGGACAAAACGTCTACACTACATAGGTTACCCTAGCAGATACTGAAATTTTGAGCAATGTTGCCACTTTTAGTTACCATAGACACCCATAGATGCCTCTATGGTTACAACAAAAACTTGTTTAAAATGTATATGTACATATAAGAATACGCCTTTATATGGCAAAACGGTGGAAATGTCCGGAAGTGAGCTTTAGAATGTGACTCGATATTTGGGGCATCAAAAAATGTATACAAGCATATATCTATTTTATGTGTTAATCTGAGGTCTCGGCATCTTCATGTGATTAATTTCTAAAAAAAATGTTTTCATAAATAATTTTTAATAATCAAAAGTAGTTTTGTCTTAGCTCTCAAAGTTTTTTAAATTGTTGAAAATTAATCTTCTTTCAGTTATTTTAATCATTAAACGATTCTCTTGGTTTCTTTCCATTTTTCGAAACTTATTTTAGATGTTTCGATGATAGATCCACCTGAAAAATTACTTTCAGTAAACGAAAAAAAAATAAAAGCAATTTGACTGTTTTTTGTAAGTTTTTTCGAAGATATTAAGAAATCAAATTTTTTTAATGATTGATATTTATTAAAAAACAATTTATTTCTAAAATCAAAGTTTCACTTTTTAATTATGTTTAAAAGCACATGTGGTTTTAGTTTTTTTATTTATTTTTCTTATAGATTAAATAATATAAGAAAAATTTTAATGATCATATTATTTAATCTAAAAGAAAAATAAATAACAAACTTTTAGAAAAAAAACCTTTTTTAATAAATATCCGTCATTAATTTTGGTTAGCTTAATATTCTCGAAGAAAAGTTAGAAAATAGAAAAACATGTGGATTTTCAAAAAAACATTCAAATTGCTTCAATTTTTTTCATTTAAAGTCATTTTTCAGGTACTAAACATCTATCATCAAAAAATCTAAAATAAATTTCGAAAAATGGAAAGAAGTTGATTAATTTTTAACAATTTAAAAAACTTTGAGAACAGAGACAAGACTATTTTTGATTATAAAAAATTATTTACCAACATGTTTTTTTCGAAATCGCATGAAGATGGCGACACAGGATAAAATTCACCTTGGGAGTTTTTAGACACTTTCAGAGACTGGTTTATGTAACTTTATTCTTTCTCTAAATATCCCTAGGTAACCACTGTTTTTGTCGGATGTCTGCCAAAACTTCAGGGTCATTTTAAGAATAGCAGTTTGTTACGTTTATATTATTGCCCAAAAATTAGTTGGAATAATTTATACATTATAAAAGAAGCTAAACTATATTGTGCGACAAGTGGGGAAAGTTCAACTTTTCTCACGAGTCTGGAAGTTTGTGGCACGAGCCAATGGCGAGTGCCGCAAACACACGAGTGAGAAAAGTACTTTTTCCACAAGTTGCACACTATATTTTTTCTACAACTACGCAAATTTAAAGAATACATGTAAATAGTTTTGTAGAAAGTCTGCATCGAGGACCGCCCACCAAAAACGGCTAGGCATCGAGTATACCCTGCTGAAAGCGGCTGGGTATCAAGTATCCCCTACTGGATTCTCCATATAAATGTATGTAGTGGCCGTGAGAAATAATATTTCTCACAGTGTGAAATTAGGTAAGCTATGAGAAATACGCTACTTTTCATAGCAGTTATAGAAAAAATATTTTACAGAATTTTTGTGCAAATTTTATTTTAAATGTTTTTAGTTATAAGGCATATATGGTTTTCAAGTCATTGGCATTCGCCAATCATAATGAATCACCCTATATAAAAAATGTTCCTACTAGCTAGTTACTTATTCTCAAGAACTTTGTGCTTAGTCTTTTGAAAGGTTGGTTTAAAACAATAATTGATGGTGCTTAAAATATATGAAGCATTTATTTTTTTAGAGAAAATTAATAAAACAATGTTTGAGATTACTTATTGAATAATAAAAAATTAATATGAGCCATTTTAAAATAAAAACATTTAATACTTACAATTTGTTGTCGATTTTTTGGATTTCTTTCCCGAGCTCTGTCCAAATACCTTTTTTTAGCAATTTCTTTATCTCTTGCTATATAAATAACTTTGACTTCTTCTTTTGCTTGCTTACAAATATTCTCATACTTTGCAAATTCACTAACTATCTTAGAATCAAATGTTTGAACTCTCATATCTTCGAAATCACTAATTTGAGACATACAATCTGCAAAATTCTCAAGTCCCACTGACAAAGATTTGTTAATGTTTTCATTCTCAGCAATATTTAGAGAAACGTTAGCTATTTCATCTCCTTGGTCTCGTAAACGAGCAATTTTGCGAGAGTACTGAGAAAATATATTACAGTAGTCCGCTAAATATTTTTCTACAGAGTGAATACGACTCTGCACAAATTTTGCTTCTGTTTCACTGAAAAATTAATAATAATAAAAATGCATATCTGTAAAATAGATTTTTAATAAAGGTTTCTTTAAAAAATTGACCAATACAATTTCATTGGAAAATATAATTTGTGCTCCTTGTTGATTGAGAATTATATAAAATTTGTAGAATTTGAGATTTGTTACAATGAAAATATACATTTGACAATTATTTACATCAGTTTTAATAAATATTTACCAATTACTTCTTGAACGAAATTGATTCAACATTGTTGAGATCTTTACACACCACTGACAAAGCAATTGTCAACAAATGATCAATACAAACAAAAATTGAAAACATAGTTACCAACATAAGGAAAGTATAATCAATAAAGCAAATTATTTTATTATAAAAATACAGAAATACATTCAATAGTAATCAACTCTTTATAAAAAAATACTTTGAACATAAATTGTTCATAGAGAAAACATTGTGTTTTACTAGTCAACAATTGCAAATGAAGTAGCAGTACAAGCAAAAGCGGACTTTACATTCCTATTAACTAGAATTTGAGTGGGTATCTTAAGGTCTTTTTTATCACCAGTACCGCAACTTCCATGCTCATTCCAACCCCATGCAAATAACTTTCCTTCAGTTGTTACAGCTAAGTTATGTTCTGAACCAAGACTCAACTGAATAACATTACTTAAGGTAGGTATCTTTTCTGGCTTATATGGCACCTCTCTCTCAGCTCCTAATTGCCCGTAAGTATTTCTTCCCCAAGTATAAACTTCTCCGTTAGTAGTTAAACCTGCACTATGGGTCCATCCAGCATATACAGTCTTCAAGCCCTCATTATTAAACACTTCTAGTGGTACAAAACTGTTGGCAACGTTAGGATCAACCCCCAACTGACCATATTTATTTTCACCCCAACTAAGTACTGTACCATTATCTTTAAGAACTACCGTATGATGTTGTCCACTAGCCACACTACAGACATCGTTTAAATCGGGAACTCTGGATATACTTAGGTAGTTGTTATCATCAAAGTTATCACCAAGCCCTAGTTGACCTTTGGATCCTGTACCAGCAACTAATAAGCCTCCATCTTTTGTTATCATAGCTGTATGCCGTAATCCACAACTTACATGTTTGAAACCAGTAGCCAGTTTTTGTGAAACCTGGAGTCTGGATGGAATTCCAGTACACGTTATACTTTTTGAAAGACCTAGTTGAGTATTTAAATTATTGCCCCATACAAATTGTTTACCACATTCTGTTACGGCAGCACTAAAATCCCAGCCACATGATATTTGAACTACTTTAAAACCCTTTAAAATTTCTATTTGTGTTAATTTCAAGGTATCATCTGAAAGTGCTAGCTGACCTTTTGTGTTCACACCACAACAGTATACAAATCCTTTGTTATCTAATATCAAAGTATGCCCAGAGCCTCCAGCTATAGATACAATATCTTCAGCTTTTAGATCACAGTTTTGTAAAGGGACTTCTTTTGGTGATAATTCTGCATCAGACTCATATCCCAGTCCTAACTGGCCATAGCTGTTTGCTCCCTAAGGAATAACTTAGTTAGGATGGAAACTAAATATTATACCATTAAAATGACTTACCCAACAATATAACTTCATGTTGACAAAAAAATTAGTTGACGTGAACCGTTTTTACTGTTGATTTGTGGAATTTTCTAAACACGCGTCCTGCCGTCTAAAAATATGTTAGGTTATGGTCGGTTCCAAAATCCGAATGGTTTTGCGCACGATTTTTTCTGTTAATGATTTTCGTGCACGTATATTTGTTTCTGAAAACATATGTAATGAAGTATACTTATATATATCTGGTTTTGGAAATAATAACCGAAATTACTGGTCCACCATATTTAAGATTTCGATCAAGAAATTTTCTTTGTGTTGTATTTCCCGTATCAAAAAACAATCAAACTTTCTATCCTCTTTTAATGTTCACATACAGACAGAGAAAACTCATTTTTATTTAGAAAATGTCAGTCCTATCAAATCGATAAGACAAATATAATTTGCAATACAAAATTTCATAGTTTTTACCTCATATCTAAAAATATCTATTTGATATTTTTAATATTGGAAAAGACAAGTTCATTGAGATATGAAATATTCGACTGCTTTATCCCATTTTCGACAGAACCACAGATCATATAACTACTATTAGACAGAACCATTCAATAAAAAGTTATTCAATGGACAGAACCATCCTCTTTTCTCTATGGCATGTAACAGATTATGTCCGTCTATAAACATTATCTATGGGAATATGCATAGATAATCTTTATATACGGGGTCACGGGGAATATTATCATTCATATGTGTAGCAACTGCGGTGTGGAGAAATTGAAATCAATAGATGCGTCAGCTTAACTATCCATCTGTTTCAACATAAATCAAAAAAATGCATTGAGGTTAGAGGTTAAGAACAGCGATTACTGTATACTACGTAACTGGAACGGATCCGTATTTTGTGGACCCAACTATGCCAAAAATATCAAATTTATGAAGTAAATTGTCAATTGACATTTTAACCTTCATTTTTCCATGCTGTAATTCTGTCAACTAACATATCACTTTTGGGTGCGTTCCACTTAAAACCCACAACGATTGCAATTGCACTACCCACTTTATTAAGAGGGGCCTCACATTTTAGGAACCTAAAAACAGTTGGCACCCGTGATTTGCAACAAAATTTAGGTCATTGTGTACACAACAAATCTAAAGAACGCAGGGAAATTAACACAATATAACTTGGACCTTTGTCATGGGGATCAGGTATTTTGGTTGAGCTTTATATTGTTATAAAAAAGATATAAGCCATTAAGTGATGGTGTGATTTTGACAGTTTTGACAATTTGTGGTCACCAAAACCTGATCCCCAAAAGGAAGCCTAGAGAATTCGATTCTGAAAATATGAAATCTCAAATCAATGTATTTTTTGAGATTTGTTGTGCGCAAATTTTTGCAAACGAGCATCTTTTTACTTTAGTTCAACCGCTCCACCGTCGTAATGCATGGCGCTGTATAGAACAATATAGAACTATGACAGAAGACGACGGTCAATTCATAGACAAATAATATTATAACTTTCTCTATGGGTCTAATGCTGTTGTCATATGTTTTGTGTTCATAAAAATATCCCAAATTTATAGTTTATAGTGTGTATTGTATTTGTAAGTGATTATAATTAAGTAATTTTCATGCTAAATAAGTGAATTTGTGCTTCGTAAATACTATTTATATTTACTCTACAAGATTGTGTTTAGTGTAGCCCAGACAAAAAATAATCCACACATATTTTTAGCTGTTGCTAGTGATTCCGCAAGTGCATTATATTTATTGATTCGCATATCAGGGCCTTTTGGTTCCTCCAAGAACCTGTACACTGCCACAGCCTTCTGAGTTAGTGAAAAAGACTACATTGGTAATAGTATTAATTGCTTTCTACTAATTTAACAAAATAGACATTTCTTATTCTCTTCAAAAAGTAACACAATATGTAATCTTTTATTTTCGAAATGCAGGAATAAAAATGTTATATATTTTTTATCTTCAATTTTTCCAGGTTATGTATTGAAATGTTATACTTTGCATTTTCCTCCAGTTTGTAATAACGGACATGCCTGTTTTTCCATTGACTCTTCTCAATTATTCAAGTAAATGATAGCAAAAGTGTTTTCTTTTATTGAAAACAAAATCAAATCAATTATGCAATATGTTTGTTTAATAGTATTTTAAATTTGAAGTACAGTGAAAGTAAGTAGGTAGTTTTTATATTTATTATAATACAGAATGTCTGCTTTTCTACTGACCCCTCTTAATAATTCAAATGAATAATAGCAAAGAAATGCCAATTAATTAGGTAAACTATAAAAATGTTTATTATAGCAATAAACAGACATGTCCGCTTTTTCATTGACCCTTATTAATTATTCAAAAAAATTAAAGGGCAAATTGGTGTATGTTTTTATTGAAAAGAAACAAATAAAAAACATTTTATAAAAATATCAATAAAATTATTATTACAAATTTAGTGTATTTGTCTTCATATTTATTAATACATGGCAATAAAAATGCACTTTTTGCACCTATTATACAAATAACTACTTTTTAATGTTATTCTTATTTATTGTTTTTAAATACATCAAAGTGATTAAATATATTATGTGAAAATGATTTTGAGTTTTTGTTCTTTGGAATAAATATATCATGTTTATACCTGATAATAGTAATTGTGATTCCGCTTAAGTTGAATTTTATTGTTGTGTTTTTCTAGACAAATTTTGTTCTTCATGAGGTCAATTATTTCGCTTATTGTATTTGTTTGTAAATTCAGTTTTGATGCAGAGTGGAGGCATTTTATTTCAAGTAGTGCATCATCACCTACAAGCCCTAAAATATTTTATCAATAAATGTATGTCATTTAATATGCAAAAAGAATTTATAACATAGTAATTATTTGTTATGTTAAATATATTTACCATCAGGAGAAGCACCTAGAAAACCGTGTTGAACATCTACCCACAATCCTGAATCAACCACCACAATATTTTGTACTTGTTCAAAAATGCTCTTAGCCACTTTTTCCTTAAGAATTCCATACTCCATTGCCTCCGTTTTACAATAAGTCTTTTTAAGAACAGTTTTAACAAGAGAATGACAAGGTGTATTTGTTTTTCTCTTAACAACCTGTCCAAAGAGAGAAGCAGTCAATCTTAATTTTCTTTGATTTTCATATTCATCATTTCCAAACTGCCCTACAGATTCTGCTTGTATGCGGTCTCTTTGGCTAACTGTTACCTAAAAAATGTTCAATTATTATATCTGTTAGCCTAATATAAGTAGTTACAACTACTTAAAATCATTTTGACTTACTTGTAATTTTTGCATGATTTCCTTCCTGTTTCATCATTTCTGGGTTTTCAGGTTGTTCAGCATTTGGCCCATAATCTACATTTGTGGTATTTTTTCTCTTTTTAACTAGTGCTTCTTCACCTGATGGTTCAGTTGTGGTAGTATGAAAAAGTGTTTTGCGACACTTTTTCTTTTCGTGAACATTTGCCTGGTGGGAGAGAAATTTTTTGAAATGTTGACCAGGGGAGCATCCAGTCACATTTTTGTAGGGACTTGTGTGCCACCCAATATGTGCATTATGCCTCAGACCTGACAGTTGGACTCTTCTTTCATATGACCCCCTTTGTACAAGATTCAATCTCTTTCCTTCATTAAAT
The DNA here is from genome assembly GCA_963921935.1 of Galeruca laticollis. Taxonomy (NCBI): domain Eukaryota; kingdom Metazoa; phylum Arthropoda; class Insecta; order Coleoptera; family Chrysomelidae; genus Galeruca; species Galeruca laticollis. Next base: position 162,293,223 of record OY998177.1, on the reverse strand, counting down.
CTTGCTACAATATTCATGAACCTTTCTGCTTTATTATTGTTTTGGTTTTCTATCAGCAGGTGTGATTTTCTTGCAAGAAGGTCCAGTGCTCCTAAAATAAATAATACGAATAGCAATTCCTTATATAAAAACATAAAAAAACCATTTACCATTCAGGTGATCAAATATGGACGTTGACTGCAGCTGTGGAATCATATTGTCATTAATGTCTCCCACAGAATTGCACGTACTAGGACGGCATGATTAGTGATTTCCAAATACATGGTGCAGCCCATTTCTCAAATCATGTTTCAAGAGATCGATGTTTGGAAATTCTTGATTGGCATGTTCGTATATTGAAGTTTTTGCTCGTTTTATTAAGACCTCAATCTTTTTCATAGTAACTAGTTTTCTTCCTGCTAGTGTAATCCTGGTATATTTTTTTATTTCCCTGAGGCGTTTTCCATAATTTTTTAAGACGTGGTTCGTACATTCAATTTTTTTAATGTCGCTTCCATAACTGACTTTTTCTATAATATTCTTGTATACACTGGAGTCACCGTCCGCTATAAATTTACAATACCTCACACCATGCATGTTTTCACTGCAGTTAAATCCTTCCACAACCATATCAGCTTCCATTGCAGGAGCCGATTCATCCCAATTTTTGTAGCAGATGTGTTTTTTTACAACTACATTGCCTTTGGAAGCTCTGGCACATAGCACAAAACTTATTTCTTACAGCTATAAATAGTACTTGGCCTGTATATTTTCAAATTATAGCTACCATACCAGATAGTGCATTATAGTTTGTCCCATAGGATCGTTTACTCCAAGAACCATCCACATACACTGTGATCCAAGGTGTGCCATCTAAACAAAGTTGTCCATTTTCTGTAGCCCTCTCTTTTTTTTCCATACCAGCCCTTTCCATGGATCTTACAAGAGAGGCTTCCCATTCCTAAAACGATTTTGAACATGATAATCTCATATTTTACGTACCTAAGATATTACATGTTTTATCTATTTATGCTTAAAAGTATATTCACTTTTCCCAGTTCATTTTCTATATTGTAATATAAGTTCGAGCTCATAGTAGGTATATCCATGCATGCCAACATTTCTGTTGTATGCGAGTATGTGGACCCCGCAGCCAAAGTTCCCCATACTGCTCCAATATTTACTACAGATTTTTTTCTATTTGGATTTTCTGTGTCGTATTCGTATTCTCTCGAACATATTGAACATTTAAAGACTATTGTACTAGTCAATCCATTGCCCCGTCTGCGTTCTTCTTTAATACTGATCATGCCCAGTGTACATATTCTGGAGTGATTGTACTGTGGTCGTGTAGCCCAATCTAACACATACCCTAGCTCTACAATCCTATTTCCAGTAATAGGATTTTCAGGCTTAGGTTCTACTTCATATTCCAACTGATGTGCCATTATTCTATTATTTTTAAAATTAACTGTTTCGAAAAGCAATTTTAAGAGGTTTACTTGAGAATAGCTACTTGGAAATAAGAAAATATTTTGTTAAGCAACTTACTGTTCATATTCATCTGATGAAATTATCCCAGGTTCTTCACTTTTTTGTTGTGATGAAGATTCTTCAAAATTATCATCATCCATATCTGTTGTTGGGCTGTCGTCTTCAACAACGATTATTATCTCCTCTTCTTGGGCGTCCTGTAGTGGAATGTCTTCTTGGGCGTCCTGTAGTTGAGTGTTCTCTTCTCCAACTTCTTGTAGTTGAAATTCCTTTGTTACGTCGTCCTGTAGCTGAATGTCCTCTTGGCAAGCATCTTGTGGAAAGTCCTCTTCCCAAGTGTCCTGTAGAATGTCCATTTCTCCGGTCTCTTGTAGTTGCAATTCCTCTTCTTCGTTGTCCTGTACTTGATTGTCCTCTTCTACAGCATCCTGTAGTTGAACGTCCTTTTCTCTGGCACCCTGCAGTTCATTGTTCTCTTCTCCGACACTATGTAGTCCAATGTCCTCTTCTCTGACTTCTTCTTGAAATTTCCCTACTTTGATCTCCTGTAAGTCTTCTTCTAGGGGTTTTGTCTTTTCTTTTGGCCTAAATAATGAAAATAATTTATTTTATTCTCTCGTTATAAACAGCTTGCCTGAAAGATAATAGATTGAGAGCTAGGGAATCCTACATCTAATGGATGTCCTGTAAGGACAACTCCTGACAGGTGAGTCAAAAGTGGTGTGTGTATTTTGTAGCCACACAAAACCGGGGGTCAAAAATTAATATAAATTATAAAAAAACTATATACCTACTATTTAAAAATCCAAATTTGTTGAAAGATAATATTATTGAAATCTGAAGGACCTGTATTTATTTTTAATATAATTTTTACTTCCTTAACATTGTTTTATTAAATTGATAATCAAATGATAAGACATTTTGAGAACATGTTTGCATAAATAACAGAAAAATACAAGAGTAAAGTCTCCCTATGGTGGGGGTTAAAATTTTAAACATGCATGAGATCTCTTTACATCCATGTATAATTTTTTTGATTTGGATCATATATAACAAAGTTACAAGGATAAGAAAATCACATTTTTCAGAATTTAGGTGGCTGTAGCAGACAAACGGTTGAAAATCAAGAAATATGACTTCCATGTCCCTAACTTCTCAGGTTCTATTCTATGGCACAAGAAAATATCAGATACAGGGTGGTCAAAAATAAGTGGTTTTTGATCGCCGTGTAATAAAAGTTTTTTCATGTTATAGCATAGAACTTGAAAAGTTAGGGTAGGGACATGGAAGTCGTATTTCTTGATTTTCAACCCTTTGTCTGCTACAGTCACTCAAATTCAAAAAAATGTAATTTTCTTATCCTTGTAACTTTGTTATTAATTATCTAAATTAAAAAAAAATTGAACATGGATGGAAAGGGCTTGCAAAACCCTTACGAACAAGGTGTCACAGGACCCCCTATTTCATTTGCAATTTTCAGGGTTGTCATAATTCGAAGTGATTGAAAGGAGGGTGCTATATTTTCATACTAAAAATTGGCAAATTAAGGAGAAAAAATTTAAAGCATTCACTATTTTTACGGTAAATCCGAAAAAGATAAAATGATGTCACATTTTCGAACGAACATCCAGTGTGTCACGTGTAAATGTTTAGAATAAGTTTCTTTTTCCTGTAAAATATAAAAGTTATTGATAATACTTCACGACCGAAGTCTTTTTAGAATTCGAAATTTAAAAATAAAATCGTGTACAAATGACACAATTTCAATAACGTTTAGGTCCTCTTTGATATGATAAAATAATGGAGTTCTTTCGTGTACTTACTCTATGTTGAGAAAAAATACCTGGTCTGTCAACACACCAATACCAGACTTTGATTTTTTTACTGAATGCATTTTGAAACATAGTAAAATTGCCGGTAAAAATCCTCAAAATATTTTGTTACTCCTTATACTTTTTACCTATATAGGTTGGTACTACTATAGAAAAGCCAAAGATTTTTTACTCACTGTAACTTTGTTTTTGCCTTCTTGTTCCGTTTTTTGTTCCTGTACTTTTCTCGCGCCATACTAAGTATAATGCTAAAAAAAGCTGTCTCTTTCACCAAGGGAGGGTTCACAATAATGAGAATCGAGAGATAGTGTCCTTTTCACCAATGAAGATACCACAATATCGCAATAAAAATAATAAAATGGTGTTCTTTTCACCTTATAGGCAATACAAAACTAAGTATAACACCAAAGAATACACCAACACTCTTTGATAACACTAACAAAGTATGCTGAAACAATCGGTAACGACCAAATAAATACTCCCCGTGTTGTGCTATCTTGAGCCAATCGAATTTGTTCGTTTTTTGCACAAAAAACGTAAATGTTTAGAATTTACATAGTTGCCAGAGATAGAAACATAATGTTTAATTTAGTAATCTAGTTACGGTAACGAGAAAATAATAATAAAAAACCTACAATTATCTGAAATAAAACAATAACAAAAAATAAGCACATATTTACCTGATATATCTCTATTTTGGAAAGCCAAAAATTAGTCACAATTTACCTTATGGCTAATACACAAATACACTACGAAGTCGAAAATCGAATTTTGAAAACATAAGATACCTAACATACGGGTAAAATGCTCACTATATAGATATTGCAAGTTCCTGAATATACCTAATAATCTTATGACGTGCATAGTTTTTCTTGTTAAAAAATATTGCTTTTTGATTTTCGTATAACTTGGCAACATCGGTTATAAATGTCGCAATAATATCTAATCATGAAATTGGTCATTTATATACACTCCAGAGGCTGTACCGTGCTAACAAACTGAAATTTCTCCAAAAATGTGATACTTCAAGTACCATAGCACTCGTTCTACTGGCTCTGGAGATCTGTGAGATATCCTGAATAATATTCAGTCATAAAATTGGTGACTTGTTGCACTTCTGGGGCTGTATCGAGTTATACAGATATGATTTTTTTTCTAAAAACCATTTTTTTGTGTTGTTCTTGCTGAAAAACGTAAAAACAACTCAAAAAAATCCAAAATTCCAACTTTTTTTTGGGTAAACCAATACTTTTCTCGCATATTAGATGGGTTGGATGGAAAAGTAATAATACCAATAATGTATTATATAAAAACAAAAAAATATTTACCATTCAGGTGATCACACATATGTGTATCTGTCGTGGAAAAAAGAAAATGAAGCAACTATTTTTTTGTGTAATGAAGGAAAAATGTTTCATTTCCAATCTCCACAACACATATGATCAATCTTTGCAAACAAGGTAGAAGCAAACTTGTACATGTTGATTGTATGTTTGATTTTGTACTGTATATATCGATCTCCCCACAATATATACTATAATTTGTCATTACAGATCTTTCGCTTTAAATTTTTTATTAGTTGTTATAGTTGCTTTGTAAGTTTTTTAAACGTTTGCTATTTTAAATTGAAATTCCTCAGTGTACCTTACTTTCCTCTTTCTATTAAATGTAAAGCATTGTATTACAAGTAAATATTTCTTTGTATAATAAATTTGGAAACTCTTTGTTTATATTATTTGTTTCTAGATAAAATTGAATATATTTACACATGTAGTTGAAAAAAAAGCCTACATGTCAAATAAAATTTGAAAGCAACCAACAGAAACTCTGAATATGATTAGATTGAGGCAAAGTTGTGACACGACGTTCTGTGTTTTCAGACATTATGTAAATTTGCAACTTTTCCGCAGTTTAATTTTCTTAGCATGAAACAAACAGAAATGTATAATTATGAAAACATTTTATTATGTTAATATAAATGGTACAAATTTTGAAAGGTAAAATGTTTTTAAATATGTATATTTATATTTATGAAACTCTTAAATAATCAAAAAGCTACACTCAAATTGAAATTTTGTTGGGATCCCTGTATATAATATTCTCTTATGTATGCACAGCTGGGCTGTGGTTTGAATGCAACATAAAAAACAGAGATAAGCATAAATCACCCATGGAGATAAGGTTTCTGTGCTCACAACCAGTCGAAATATTTTTTAAAGTCAAAACCATCGAACAGAGATGCGTTTCTTTGAACCGTCAAGAGTGGAAAGACAGAGAGAGAAAATATGTTGAAGTAAAAGCCGATTCAGTACTAGTATCAACATCTATCGTAAATATTTTGAACCAAATAATTACTAAATTAGTAACTAGTATTGTGTAGGTTTTTAGGTTTATATACCTGTGAGGAGGCCCCTCTTTTAAGGACCGTGATCGTCGCAAGCGGTCGTATAAACGTCATAGGTCATAGATGACGTCACTGTTTGCGACCGCGTCTCGCCCACTTCGCCTATACAAATTGATGGGTCTGATTGATCTTTCATTATGGAGGGTAGAACTAGTTCTACCGTCCATATCTTTCATCAAAACGTGACGGCATTTCAAATATGGCGAATGTCTCTCATTCGTTTTGTCAAAAACGCAACCATAAATTTATGGGAATCCACGATGAATTAAATTTTACTATGGGAAATATTTACTCCAAACTGCACAAAAAATTATTTTATTTATTATTATACACACAAACTGCCATATTGTGAGCCTACCACGCTCAAATGTGCATTCCACTCTCAAATTAACAAATAAAATAGATACACTTAAAACACCTTTGCCCTGACGTCATTAACATCTGATAACTTAACCGACATAATTATTAAGTGGCATCTCTTTCTACTATTAGTGAGGAACAGAACAAAATAATTTGACATTTGTCGGTTATGTTATCAGATATTAATGACGTCAGGGTAAAGTTCAATAATTTTAAGTGTATGTTTGTTTTAATCTTTTCGTGCCCCAAACAACGAGTCATATTCTAAGCTCACTTGCGGACACTTCCACTGCATTGCCATATTTACAAATTCTCTTAAGCTGCAGGAAAAATGAAATTACAAGTTACAGGAAGAATTAAATTAGAAGCTTAATTGAAAATTTGTTAAAGAGTTATGCAAATAAAAAAAGTCATACTAATTTATGTAATTTGAGTCGCTAATTCTAAAATTAATTAATAATACTTGAATTTTATTTAATAAAGGCATAACTCGTCAAGAATACACTGACACAGTACTACTATACTTCAAATCACTTGTGTCACGTTAAACCTGTTTCATTGGTGGCTCTTATTGATGCCACATACTTGTACAAAAACCTCGTGATCATCTTTGTCAGCGAAAGACATATTCTTTGCCGAAATGTTTGAATTTAGTTAAATTCTCGGTTGTAACAGCACCAGACGGATATAGTATTGATATTACTGGTCCGCATGCTTCAGATGAGTTAAGTTTTTTTCTCCACGAAATATCTTTTTAAAAAGTTTAATGTTAATTTAAAAATACAACTTTATTGTTTCAGAGTTACAAACAGAATGCCATTTGGTCGTATTGTCTACGATATATTTTTTTAGTATTAACAGGCATTTCTGTTACTGAACCAGGTGGCTTTTTAACACTTGTAGTCTTCTAGGAAAATCTAATGTTGATTTGTTTTTAAAAGGATGGGTCATTAAGAGGTCTTGCTCCAAACAGTCTAGTGGTCTCTTATCCCCAAAATATTGTTCTAATGCATCTTTTAATAAATTCCAATTATCTAGTTCTCTTCTACAACCAATTAAAAGATTAGCCCTTCCTACTAATTTGGAACGAATTTTCTTGTCCCAAACATTGAGTCACATTCTAAGCTCACTTGCAGACACACTGCTTTGCCATATTTACAAAGTCTCTTTAGTTGCAGGAAAAATGAAATTAGAAGTTTAATTGAAAATGTGTTAAAAAGTTATGCAAATAAAAAAAAGTCATACTAATTTATGTATTTGAGTCGCTAGTTTTAAAATTAATTAATGATACTTGAATTTTATTTAATAAAGGCATATTCTTATATAAATTTTAAACAAGTATTTGTTATAATCTCAGATACCTTTATGGTTATAACTAAAAGTGGCAACATTACTCAAAATTTCAGTACCTGTTTTATGTGTCAAGGGTAACCTATTTAGTAGTTTTGTCCTTGTTTAATTAGCATATAAACAGAGATGCAAATATCGACAGAGTGTGCTCGACGATAATTTCGAATACGTCGTAGTATTGTAGTAAATAATGTCAAGCGTGGTTTGTTTATACGAGCGCCATTACGTCTAGAGTGTAAACATTTAGTTCTTTCTTTTTGATGAGTTTTTCAAGACTTTTGGTGACAAAATAAACTTTTATGTTAATTAATTTAATGTTTTTGGATTATCATGGTTCGTCGGTGCCAAGTTTGTCAGAAAAACAGCCGAAAAATTACCAAGGCCATGTGCCTACAATACCATCCCCACTTTTGTAATTCATTCATTATTTCACTACAGGCGTTTAGGATTGTTGGTAGCAAAAATAAACGTGTTTATGAACGGATTGCCCTCTCTATTGTTTATTATTAGTCTAACATTCCGTTTATAGTATACAAGTAGTAGTGCATCTTGGACAGGCGTCAAAAGTCTGAGGATAAAATATTTAAACCTTAGAGTAATAATAAACATAGAGAGGGCTATTCATTCATAAACACGTTTATTTTTGCGGCCAACAAACCTAAACGCCAGTACTGAAATAATGTGGGGATGGTATTGTAGGCACATGGCCTTGGGTAATTTTTCGGCTGTTTTTCTGACAAACTTGGCACCGACGAACCATGATAATCCAAAAACATTAAATTAATTATTTTAAAAGTTTATTTTGTCACTTAAATTCTTGAAAAACACATCAAAACGTAAGAACTAAATGTTTACACTCTAGACGTAATGGCGCTCGTATAAACAAACCACGTTTGACATAATTTACTACAATACTACGACGTATTCGAAATTATCGGCGAGCACACTCTGGCGATATTTGCATCTCTGTTTATATGCTAATTAAACAAGGACAAAACTACTAAATTGATTACTATTGACACATTAAACAGGTACTGTAATTTTGAGCAATGTTGCCACTTTTAGTTATAACCATAAAGGTATCTAAGGACACAACAAATACTTGTTTAAAACTTATATAAGAATATGCCTTTATTAAATAAAATTCAAGTATTATTAATTAATTTTTAAAGCAGCGACTCTAATTCAGAAATTAGTACAACTTTTTTTTATTTGCATAACTTTTTAACAAATTTTCAATTAAACTTCTAATTTCTTTTTTCCTGCAACTAAAGAGGATTTGTAAATATGGCAAAGCAGTGAAAGTGTCCGCAAGTGAGCTTAGAGTGTGACTCAATGTTTGTTAATCTGAGATTTAAACTAATAAAGAAAAAAGAGTGTGATGCATTCTCCTGTCACTGTCTGAATCCAACAAATGGAATATCGACATTCGAGTTATTTGACAGTCTGTGCGTCTGACATTACTGGGCACGATGAATAGAGGAACAAGAAAAGGTCACGAACAGCATTTGACCTGTGATTTTCATTATTTCATTTTATGTTAATTGCATCTTGTGTGAACAGGTGTGTGTTTTTATAAGTATAGACTTAAATAAGGTCACAATATATCAACATTTAACAAACAGAAATTAAGAGAATATCCTCATTTGTCGCTTTGTTACAATAAAGAAATTTTTTAAGTACGATTCTCTTGTTCCCGTAAAGCTGGCTTCTGACCTGACATTTATCCAGAAAACATGGCCGACAGTTACTTTTAAACTTCAAGGGTACCGCCTTGAAGATGCATTACTGTTTGTTAGATATACTGTGCTTAAGTGGAACGGGTATTTCAGTGGTCGTGGGCTTTAAGTGGAACGTAGCCTTTGACACCAGTGTGAAGGTGGGTTCTCATGTGCGGACTATAAGCAGAGCGCACTGGTGATCCATTATGTGGTTGGTTGAAATGATCACGTGATCTATTAAAAGAGCGCTGTCCAAGACGGTTGAACTAAAGTAAAAAGTTTGCAAAAATGTTCATGCAACAAACCTCAAAAAATACAATGATTTGAGATTTCATATTTTCAGAATCGAATTCTCTAGGCTTCCTTTTGGGGATCAGATTTTGGCGTTCAAATTGTCAAAACTGTCAAAATCACACCATTCCTTAATGGCTTTACAATATAAAACTTAACCAAAATACCCGATCCCAAGTTATATTGTATTAAAATTTAAACACAAAATCATAGAGAAATAAACATATTAAAAGAGTGTTCGTTCCCATATAAACGACTGGCATCGCGTCGATCTCAGCGCACCCCTTGCGGGGAGCAGAACTAATTCTTACAGGCGGGATATTTAAATTTGGTAGTTTGGATTATGGGTAGGTAAATTTTACAGTTTGTCTTAAAATTGTTTATTATATAATTATTTCATTCCAAAAAATTATATTTCATTTTTGTAATGAAATAATAATAATAAACAATTATTAGACAAATAATTTAGGTAATAAATAATAAAACAGCACACATTTAAAAATTTTTATTAACCTGCACATAATATAAAAACAAATTAATAAAATATTTGTTTACTATACATAGGTTTGTTATTTATACATGTTATTACATTGATAACTTTAAAATTCTTATTCTAATAGTTAACGATAATATTAAAGTACAAAAACATCTGATTAAATTATCAGTTACAAAAATAAAAAAATTTAAATTTTCAATAATATCTCCTATTATTAAAACAGTTATTCTAATATCACTTAACAGTGTTTCCACACTATTTTCGAAGTTATCTTTCCTACCACACGCACTATAAATAGGCATTTATACGACTGTACATTTTTCAAAAAAATTCTATTGCAGCCTCCGCCATCCCCATAGCTGCCCAGCTCTCACCTTTTTTTAACTTTTTTATGTCAGAAAACAAGAAACTTCACATTTACTTTCTTTAAATTAATTAAAAAGGCAAAACAAGTAAATCAGAGGAAACCTACAGTTGTATAAATACACAACATAAACATATACTTAGCGAAAACTAAAAGTAAAAATGGCACACTAGCTTGAATATTAAATAATGTTTTAAATTGGTAACACAAAACATGAAAAAACAATTATTATCTATATCATTAATTTACCATACATTTACATATTATTATTAATCACAAAATTACATATTTCTACTCAAATTACAGCATTATACTTAAGAAAGTTTATCTAATATTACATCAAATATTTTAATAAAAAGCATTTAAAAAGTAGATTCCCCTTTACATGAAAAAAGGAACAGGTCTGAAACAAAAAAAAATTAAACGCAGTACCTACATTGTTACAAAAAAATAATAATTATTTTTGTTTGTTAGTCCTCTTACCATCATTATAATATTTTTTAATTAATAAGGGGAGACAAACTTTTATGAGTTGAGAAAATACGTATGATTTATGTTCTCGACAAGTGAACCAATCAAAATTTATGTGACTTTTTGCAAAGAGTTCAGTTTTTTCAGTAATATTTTCTACATGACCTAAAAGTGGTAGAAAATTATAAACAATGTCATGCAGAATGGAAAGAAATTATATGACTTCTCTTTGAACATAAATTAGACGTGTTTTATCATCATTTTCTTTGAAGGAAGTGAAAGTATGGTGAACATCTAAAATATCTGTTTGCAAATTAGCCTTACATTCTGCGCAATTAAAAGTTGTAATTTTTTTAACAACGAAACCAGAAACGTAGCTTATTGCTTGAGTATCAAAATTTGAATCATTTAATTCTATATCTAAAAACGGGAATTCAATATTTTCCAATTCATTAATGGTATTAGAAGTTAATGGTTTTGGTTCATTATGAAAATTTAAGAAAGAATGTAAGTTGTCTAATAAACTGCTATAATCTGCTTCACAATTTGTGTTGTAGTTCTTGGCAGAAACTAAACTATTTAAAATTGACGTTTGTAAAGCTAATTGGTAACAATTTGGAGAGTTATTGGCAGCACCATACTGCCGAATTTCCCCAAACATATTTTCAACTGGGTACTGATTTAAAGAACGTGTTCTGATAAATTTGAATCCTAATTTCCAACATTCTCTTGTTAACAATTTGACACCACTAATAGTAGTTAACCAAGCAGTTTTAAAAAGCATTTTGGTTTTCATAGGCTTCCCATATTTCGGTAAAAACTGCCAAGATTCTATTTTTGGTAAAATAGAATTCCAAAAAAGCAGGTGGACTGACTTTTTTGAAACACATCGTCTAAGAGCCTTGCCAGCATTAAAGGTTGGTTTACTACCATTAAGACTGTCAAATAGCTTATCAATGGCATCAATAAATTCAGCAGTATAGATAGGCTCAGATGGTAATCTACCAGGAACAATTAAACTTTCAATGGTAGCAGCCATAGTTTGGCTCATTATTTTTGCAGCAACTGAAACTTTCATTTTTATTTTATTGTTTCTACGAATATCTAAAAATGATTCTTTAATTTTGTGCAAAGTCTGAAATTTTCGTGTTTGGTCAATATAAAAAGCATTTTTAATATGTTGTAACTTTGCACATTTATAGTTATCAAAATAAATATCATAATTAAATAGAGCATTTCTCGAACATTTCAAAAGATGAGGAGGATCATATAAAGTTATTATTTTCTTTCCATATACAAAAAAATAAGGACTAGGTTTTTCAATTTTCCAATGTCTACTTAATTGTCTCAAAGCTGCTCGATTTGTGTTCCCTAGATCACAAACAGTTGCCATTACATTTAATCCTACATCTTGTAGTGCTGAAATTACCTCTACAATAATTAATTTCAAATCTTCAGTTTTAACCCGATCCTTAGTAAAATAATAAGCCACTGGCTGCTTCCAAGCTTTATGCAATCCATTAATAACAAACACCAATGCATGGTTGGCAGGTTCTAACTTTCTCCCTAAATTGCTACCAAGATCTATGAATCCTACAACTTTGTCATTAGCCACATCCAAAGTCAATTGTTCTTTTAAAGCTATTTCATCAAATAAGAGGACACAATTTTTATCTATCTGCTTCATTTTGACAACCCTTTCTTTAAGCCTATCAAAAATTGCTTTATTAATTCCAGTTTCAAATGGCACTGATCTTAGAAGTGACTGTAAAGTAGATTTACTGGGCAAAGCTATAAAACGTTTTAAAAAATTATATGCTCGTGGTCCCTTCTTATAAATGGCTAATGAAAGGGCCTTATCCGTTATTGACCATGAAGGTTTGTTTTTTAGAGTTAGTAGTACTACTTTTTTAAAATTCCATGCCTGCCGGATCTAATTTTGAATTAAAATTTTGAAATAATTTTGATTCTGACAATTTAACTGCTTTTTTAATTTTGTTATTACTACTGATAAGTGCCTTTTTTAATTTACAAATTCTATTTCTCTGATCTTTATTAATGTAATACATTTTCTTCTTCTTGGGAGATAAATTATTGACCCTAGTTTCATTTATTTTACTTAAAATACTAGATTCCAAACATTGTTTTTTAGGCAAAGGTTCAAATTCAGTTTCTTTAAGACTATCATTGTTGGTACAAAAAATAAGTTTCTTTTTACGGGCAATACTGTATTTTCAAAAGCTTGAGCTTTATCATTATTTTCTTCAATTACTTTTGGTGGTGTATGATGGAAGGGTTGCAAAGGGAAAGCAAATTTATTAAGTCTTTTCCGTAATGAATTTGTAAATGCCTCATCATCAAAATGATCTTCACACAACCTTTCATCTTTGGATGTATAAGGAAGTTCTAAAATGTTGTACCACTGTTCCCTTTGACTAATGTCAGATGGAAATTTGAAAAATGTCTTGTTCTTAAGGCGGGTTTATACAACATTTACAAAGTCATAATCATAATCACAGTCACAATCATAAGAGTTAAACTTGATGTGGATAGCGCTGTATGGAACTTCAATGACAGTTGACGACGTTCAAATGTCGTTGTCATGTGTTTTGTCTCCATAAAAATATTCCAAATTTATAGTTTGTTATTGTTAGTGTGTATTGTAGTAACCAAAGTATTAATAGGTGGTTATAATAAAATAATTTTCATGCTGAATACGTAAATTTGTGCTTCGTAAATGCTGTTAATATTTACTCCACATGTGCTCCACCACAGTAATTCCACAAGTGCCTTGTATTTAATTATCCCCAAATCGGGGCCTTTTGGTCCCTCCGGGGACCTGTACACAGCCACATACATCGGCCTCCCGAGTTAGTGAGAAAAACTACATTGGTAATAATAACAATTGCATTTTACTAATTAAACAAAATGAACATTTCGTATTCTATTCAATGTGTAATACAATATGTTATCTTTTATTTTCGTAACGCAGGAATAAAAATGTTATATATTTTTGATCTTCTATTTTTCCAAGTTATGTATGGTAATGTTATATATACTTTTTGCATTTTCCTCCAGTTTGTAATAAACGGACATGCCTGTTTTCCATTGACTCTTCTCCCAAGTATTTAAGTAAATTATTGCAAAAGTGTTTTCTTTTATTGAAAACAAATCGTTTAGTCAATCTGTTTGTTTAATTGTAGTATTACAAATTTGAAGTTCAGAGTAAGTAAGCAGGTGGTTTTTATATTTATTATAATACAGAATGTCTGATTTTCCACTGACCCATCTTAATCATTCAAATGAATTGTATCAAAGATATTCTAATTAATTAGGTAAACTATAAAAATGTTTATTGTAGCAATGAACAGACATGTCCACTTTTTCATTGAATCTTATTAAAACAAAATACAGCAAAAATTGGTGTGTTTTTATTGAGAAGAAACAAATAAATTTTTTTTTATAAAAGTATTAATAAAATCATTATTAATACATATAGCTACTGAAGTTCATCCTCCATTTTTCTCTATCATTTCTCCTCATAACAAAAATAAAATAAAAAGTTTATAAACATATCCATTTTTTACAATTCTATACTCACAAAGGGGTGTTGACCCCCATCGACATATTGAAGTATTGATCCATGTAGTTATAAAGACTGAAACTATATTATTTACATACTTTCTTTAAATAAATAATATGTTTACTTACAAAATTATTTTTCTAGCTCCCAATTCAGCAAAAGTATACAAATAATCCATTTTATTTTGGAAGTCATATTACAAATTTGATATACATAAGTACTCAATACATTTTCTATGTTTTTATGCATACACGGCAACTGAACTGCATCTTCCATTTTCTTAATCCTCAGACAAAAAAAAACAAAAGGTTTATGAACTATCCATTACAGTTACATCAGGCTTCGTTTTAGTTTTTACTTATTGAATAGTTATAGCGAACACTGCTATATGAAAAATGTTTGAACCTGTGTGGGCAGTTACATCAGGCTTCGTTTTAGTTACATAATCAGAACTGTAAATGAAATAAATGAATTAGATGCTTCTTCTAAGTTAGTGTTTTAATTTTTTTACTTACTTTATAGTTATAGCAAACACTGCTATATGAAAATTATTTGGACCTATGCAGGTAGTTACATCAGGTTCCGTTTTAGTAAAATTGTCAGTTCTGAAAATGAAAAGAAATTAGATTTTTGTAAATAAGTGTTTTTACGAATAGTATCAGGAAACTTTGTTTTATGAAAGATTAATCGAGAGATTAATGGACCCGGGGGGCAGTTCAGCAGGTCCCATATTAGTGAAATTGTCAGTTCTAAAAATGAAAAGAAATTAGAATTTTTTAAATGTCTTGTTACTGTTTTTACTTACTGAGTAGTATCATATCTTTGCCCTAATTATCTGGATTCTGTCTTGCCAGACTTTTAATTTTCTTATATTCTGATATTGCTTGCTTGATATAAGGAGGGTCAATACATTTCTGCCCTTTTTCTATTTGATGTCTGCTTATTTCAGGAGCTATACACCCTGAATAGAATTGCTTAAGTTTCGGAAGCATTTTTTCGGCCCATATTTTTCTATCTATCTCAATTTCTTCTATATATAGATCTATATTATCGCAGACATTCACAACAAACGTCTGCTCATATTAGTTTATTCAATTGCCCCTGGATCTAAAAACACATTTTAAATAGACATTTTCTTTGATTTTCATATTCATCGTTTCTAAACTGCCCCACAGATTCTGCTTGTATGTGCGGTCTCTTTACTGTTACCTAAAAAAAATGTTCAATTATTATATCTGTTAGACTAATATAAGTAAGTACACATACTTAAGATCATTTTGACTTACTTGTAACCATTGCATGATTTCAACTACTTCTTTCATCATTTCTGGGTTTTCAGGTTGTTCAGCGTTTGGCCCATAAACTACATTTGCGGTACTTTTTCTCTTTTTAATTATTGGTTCTTCGCCTGATGGTACAGCTGTGGTAGTATGAAAAAGTATTTCGCTACACTTTTTCTTTTTATGAACATTTGCTTGTTGTGAGGGAAATGTTTTGAAATGTTGACCAGTGGAGCATCCAGTCACATTTTTGTAGGGACTTGTGTGACCCAATATGTACATTATGCCTCAAATCTGACAGTTGGACTCTTCTTTGATATGACCCCCTTCGTACAGGATTTAATCACTTTCCTTCACTAAATCTTGCTACAATATTCATGAACCTCTCCATTGTATTATTGTTTTGGATTTTCTATCACCAGGTGGGATTTTCTTGCAAGAAGGTCAAGTGCTCCTAAAATAAATAATAAGAATTACTATGTATTATATAAAAACAAAAAAATTATTTACCATTCAGGTGATCAAACATATGTGTATCTGTCATTTTATAGATGGAAAAAAGAAAATGAGCCAACTATTTTTTTGTACAATGAAGGAAAAATGTTTCAGTTCCAATCTCCACATAAAGTCCACCTTAATATAAAGCGGCTCACAACACACATGATCAATATTTGCAAACAAGGTAGAAGCAAACTTGAACATGTTGATTGTATGTTTGCTTTTGTACTGTATATATCGATCTCCCTACAATATATACATTATTATTTGTCATTACAAATCTTTCGCTTGACATTTTTTATTAGCTATTAGAAAAAATATATTTATGCAATTTGCTTCAACAACTGAGGTAATTAGCAAATGTGCATAAATTGGTACAATAATTACAATATAAATAGGTATTATTTACAGCATGTGGATGAGATTGATACATAATTAAGTTTTCGATATTACAGGAGTCTCTAAGCAGTTCTATAAGATTAGCGCTCAAATTACACACATTTCTCTCATTACTGAATTTAGGGCACTCAATAAGAACATGTTTAACACTTATTTACACTTGACACACTACATATTGGGGCATCTTCTTTCTTCAGCAGATATTGGTGTGTATATCTCATATGTCCTATCCTAAGACGTGATAATATTACTTGGTGTCTATGCGTAATACTGAGGTTCTTCCACGGAGAAATAACTGGCTTTATTTGTTTCAGCTTAGCTTCGGATCTATTCCACAATTTTTGCCACAAATTTCTTGTTGATTTTTTAAACATTTACTTTAGCTCACTGTAACTAATCAGTTGTCTATTCATTATAGTGGGATTATTTAGGTAAGCTTCTTTGGCTGCTTGGTCGGCTGTTTCATTATCTCTAATTTGTGTATGTGAAGGGACCCACAAAAAGGTGATAATTTTGCTTTTCATTGAATGAATATTTTCTTTGATGTTCGTTACAATCGCCGAATCTGGGTAGATTTGAGTTATGCTTTGAAGGACACTCAACGAGTCTGTTATTATGAGAATTTTTTTTGATGGGAGTGCTTGCAGAACTCTGTTGCCTTAAAAACTGCATACAGCTCTCTTGCATATACACTCCACGTATGGGGTAAAACTAAATATTGCGTCTCGTGTGCAGTAACCAATGCAGCCGACGTCGTATCTTGAGACTTAGAGGCATCAGTGTAAATGTGTGTATAATCTTCAAATGAGAAGATTCTCGTTTGTTGTAGGAAGTTAGAGACAAATTACAGTTAGGGGGTTTAAGTAGCCAGGGAGGGTATTCAAGAGAGCGCGCCTCAACCTTTGGGAAGTTTATATCTATTTCACTGCAGTTCTTATTGATGCATTGGTAGAAAGGGGGTGTGAAATGTGGTTTTTGAAGAAATGTACTTCTGAAGTGATTGGAAAATACATTTTGGTAGACTGGGTTTTTTGGGTTAAAAAGTACTTTAGAGGCATATGATAGGCTTAGATATTCTCTTCTTATCTTAAGTGGTGGTTCTCCAGCTTCACATAGTAAGCTTTCAACTGGACTGGTGGGATAAGCTCCTAGAGAAATTCGAACACACTTATTGTGGACAGTATCTAGTAATTTTAAGGATGTTTTAGTTGCAGATGCGTATACTATAGATCCATAGTCCAAACGAGACCTTACCAATGTGCGATATAGCAGGATAAGAGTGTGTGCATCTGATCCCAATTGATGATTTCCCAAAACTGTTAACAAGTTTATTGCACTAAGACATGGTTTTCTTAATTGCTTTATGTTTGCGTTCCAATTCAGCCTTTTATCGAAAAGCATTTCCAAATATTTTATCTCCGATTCCATTTGAAGAGGAATGTTGTAAAGTGTTAAAGAGATGGCACTAGGCTTCTTTTTTTTTGAAAAAAAAACTATATACTTCGACTTTTGTGGAGAAAACGTCCAGCCAGTTTGATTAATCCATGGATCTATGGATTTTATGTTTCTTCCACTTGTGAATAAAATTAAGTCATCTGTATACAGTCTTGCATGTACTGGTAATGAAACCTTTTCAAAAATGTTATCAATTGCTGCAAGAAATAATGTGGTGCTAATTACGGATCCTTGAGGGATTCCGTTATTTTAGCAATTGGATATAGCTCCGTTTGCTTTTACTTTGAAGGTTCTGTTTGATAAAAAATTTTGGATGAATTTTAATATACTTCCATCAATCCCCCAGGTGAGAAGCTTTTTTAAAATATTGTATTTCCAAACAGTATCGTAAGCTTTATCTATATCAAAAACAGCGGCTACAATTACTTGTCCATTTGCATAACTTTCATGTACTGTTGTTTCTAAATCTACTAGATTGTCTACGGTTGAACGATTTTTTCTGAACCCACATTGATTTGGAGAAATCTTACTATGCGTTTCCAGGAACCATAAAAGTCGATTGTTGAGAATTTTTTCCAAGACCTTGCACATCGTGCAAGTCAGGGAGGTGATCAGACTGTGGCTCATACTTTGGTTTTGAGGCTTTTATGACTGGGATCACAATAGCTTTCCTCCAGAGAGTAGGAAAAAGACCACCAACAAAAACTTTGTTAAAAATCCCAAGTAAAATTTCTTTGCCACTCATTGGAAGATTTTTCAAAAAAGATCCAGGAATGTCATCAGTGCCAGGGGATGAATTTTTAATCTCTGCTAGTGTGGATTCCAGCGCTTCTAAGGTTATTGGGTTATTAATTGGATCATCACATTCATCATTGATTTCAAGTTGACTGTTTTCTTCCACCGATTTTATGGCTCTAAATTCTTCAGAGTAAATTGAATCTTT
This sequence comes from Galeruca laticollis, assembly GCA_963921935.1. Lineage (NCBI taxonomy): Eukaryota > Metazoa > Arthropoda > Insecta > Coleoptera > Chrysomelidae > Galeruca > Galeruca laticollis. The sequence continues at coordinate 162,274,303 of OY998177.1, read as the reverse complement.
GGTCTTTTCTTCATAGTATAGTGCTATCGTATTTGACATCTCATGTAAGTAAATCCATTATATGTTATGTACGGGATCTCAGGATTTGTATTTGATCCGTTAATCCTTTTGATTTTATTCTAGAGATTAGTCAGTGGGGTGGAGCTGTTAATTGTGGATAAATACTCCTTCCAGGACTCTCTTTTTGCTTTTTTAACAGTCCATCTTGCTTTCGCTTTCAATCGTTTAAAGTTTAGAAAGTTTTCCTCAGTTTTGTGTCTTTTGTATCTGTATAAAGCACTTTTTGAGTCTCTTATGGCTATCTGACAGTTGGAGCTCCACCATGAAACAGGTAATGTGTGTCTAATTGGTTTTGTTTTGCGATTGATGCAAAGGCCGAGTTAATAATTATTTCATTAAATGATTCCAGGTTCTCATTAATATTATTGCTCATGTTAAATTCTGAAATTCTTTCTTGGATTAAAGTTGAATATAGATTCCAATTAGCTTTTCCCAATTTCCTGGGCGTTGTCTTAGCATTGACTTTTGTACCATTGCTGTCTAATACCATTGGAAAATGATCGCTCTCATAGAAATCGGGAAGAACTTCAAATGTTATATGACTTGTTAGTTTTGGATCACATATTGACAAATCAATTGCGCTGGACATTCCAGACTCTTGCCATTATTTAGAAGAGTTGTTATTACCATCAATTAAATTTTCAATAATACATCCTCGTGGATGTGTATAATCACAACCCCAAATTACATTGTGGCTGTTGAAATCACCTACTATGAGTCTAGGTTTGGGAATTTGATTTAATAGATCTTCAATTTGTTTATAAGTAAGGTCGAAATTTGGAGGAACATATATGTTAAAGACATATTTTTATTGACAGTTGAATTTTGACAACAACAACTTCCAATTCAGAAATAACATTAAATTCATTTGCGACAATTGAATTTGCAATGTATGTTACTATTCCTCCACTTGCTATAAGCGCATTAGTTCTATTTTTATGGGAGGCATCAAAATTACGAAATTTATATACATACTGGTCTTTAAAATTTGTTTCTTGTAAGCACATGATTTTTGGATGTTGTTCAGACAAAAGCAGTTTTAACATTTCTAATCTAGCAATGACTCTGTTTAAATTCCACTGTAAGTGGGAAAATTTTGTTTATGGCGTTGAAAATGATATTAATAAGTTTCTTGTGATTATATGTCACTATCAGTATCCGATACAGGGGGGTGACTTTTGTATTCTTGTGCTATGAGGAGCTTCATTATTCTTTTCATTTTTGTGAAACGAGATTTATGTATTTTTTCAGTAAGAAATGGATAAACTTTAGTCATTAAAATAGCTAGTGAGTCGACGTAAGATGTATATAGGTGAGCTACACTTAACACGTCTTTGTTACCTTGGACATTTTCAATAAAATTCTTGAATTGAGAATAATTTAAGCCATACATGCTAAAATGCTCTTCAATAAAATTCTTGGCAGGTAATAGTTGTTCTTCAAGAGATATTTCTAATGATAGCGGTTTTACTTGGAGCAGTTGGTTTAACAAATTGTGCTTGCGGTTCATCTTCTGTTGTGATTGTTGTTCTTTAGTAAATATTTCTGTAGATTCTGGATTTACTTCAGTAATAGTCAATAAAAGGAGTTGAGATAGTCTGCTCTTCTAACGGAGTTGTGGCAATCTCATTCGCTTTTCTCTTACCAGTTACGTTTACATCTGAAACTTCAATATCCATATTTCGATTTTGACAGGAGATATCGGAAAAATTGTTTTCGTTTGGAGAAGTTGAGGGATGAGATATATCTTGTATACCTTGTGTTTCACATTGCCTAATTTCTGTTGTACAGTTGTTTGATATGTGCCAAGGCTGGTTACATTTGTAGAAGAAAATATCTCTGGATATATACATATATATCCGGTATTGGGTGTTTTCATAGGTGATAAGCATAAATTCAGGGATAAATAGGTTTTCAGATGCAGATATGTAGATTTGTCTGCGAAACCTCAAAATATGGGAATATTCGGGATATTGACTGTCAAAAAAAATATAGGGGACAAATGTTAGACAGGGTTAGATGCTCTGAAGGAGTAATAAGGCGTCTTGTACTGATGATTCTATTATTAATAGTAATTGCTCCATGTTGACGAAGAAATTCATCAACTATATTTGCATTGCTCATATACATGCATATTCTGTTGTGTGATATTCGAGAACAGAAGAGAATATTTTTTGGTTTGACTAAAGGTCCTGTGGCTAATATATATTCATAAAGTTTTATGCCATCGATGGAGCTAAATACGATTGCTTGAGATTTAGATAGAAATTTTGGCGTGGCAGGTTGACTTACGACAGTTGAGTAGTTTCTAGTTTGGTTCTGCATGGTAGTTTGTAAATTGGTATGGTTTTCGGTATGGGCTTCCATTATTTCAGATGTTTGGAAAATCTGAATTCAGCCCTGTACCCATTTGAAATAAATATAAGTGGAACCTTAATTGCTTGTAAAACCGCAAAAATGAATGGCTAGTTTTTGTAGATAGTACAAGTTCAAATATGATAATATGATTAGACTTACAGGAAATAAACTTCTTTGAATCATAGTTTACCTAACTTGAAGGTAACTATACACTTTAATTAAAATATTTTTGAGTTTTTACCACAAAAATAATTAATTTGATCTGGAGCTGAAATTTTCAACTAGTAGTTGAATATCGGTCAGAACTGGACTACCTTGTTATAGTTGCTTTGTAAGTTTTTTTAAACGTTTGCTATTTTAAATTGAAATTCCTCACTGTATCTTACTTTCCTCTTTCTATTAACTGTAATACATCGTATTACAATTGCATATATGGTCGAATAATAGAATTCTAATATTTACAAGATAAAAGAAAACATGCATATTCTGATAGTTACCTTTTCAAACTTATTTGGTGCACTGGAATATAATTGATTGTTAAATTCCAGTGTCCCCGTTTATAGCTCATTATTTAGGAAAGAGTGAAATTCGAAATAAAAGACAAATATATTTTCTTATTTATTTTACAATCTTTAGTCTGAAAAAATATTTGGACGAATACATAGTATAAATAGTACTTAAAAACTAGTTGAGTAGTCAGGTACAAAATTTATTTATAAAAGTAGTACAATCGCGCTAACTCTCTCAAACAACTATTCAAATTCTCAAACAAACATTTTTAACGCTTATTACTAACTTATTTTAAAATGCACTGGTTTGACTTCTATTTATTTGATAAATTTTTCTGTAAGACTTATTCTAGAGGAATTGCTATATAATTTTTTCTAGACTAGATACAAATATGTTAATGCTAAACTAATACTTGTGTAACTGGAAATTAAGATGATGTTTAATAAATTCTTTATTACTAGAGCCTTGTTTTGGTTATTCAAATATTTATTGAAGATCACAGAATAATAATCCTTTACTGATCAAATAATGCAAACTTTTGCATATTCTTGTAGACATCATGAATATTTTCAAGAAATTTATTCATATTTTAAGCCAAATTTTCATCTGTAGTGTATGTTTAAAAAATGTAACACATAACTTAGCCAGAAAACGATCTTCCAAGCAAAATAAATTTTCATTGAAGCAAAATGGTGCAGTGAATTAACAAAAGGTCGAAAAATATTTTTTACATTCAATGATGAATCCAAGATTTATTCAAGTGAATCAGGCGCAAAATAATATAATACATTTTACTATTTTCACAGGATTACCATAATTATCTTATATCACATAATTTTTTATGTTTGTTTTGTTATATTGTCGGATTTTGTATCTAAATGAAAATATTTTAGTTTATATAATTGATATAGCTAATGTAATATACAGTGCTATTCAAAAGTCCCCTCACCCCTCGTATCTTTTGAACGGTTACACTTAAATAAAGTGTTGTAAACTTCTCTATGAATGGTGACCTAATAGTAATGGATGACGTCACAGTGCCACTCTGGCCAATAATTTTAAATAGGACCTTATGGCAAGTGATATCTCGTTTGAAAGGCATTGACATTGGCTACATAGCCATATTAATTTTGTTTGGGTTTAAATTAATTTTGACGGATAAATTAGATAAATACCAAAATTATTATTTCACATTTTAATATTGAAGATTTTTCAGTCCGCCTCTGGTTAGTTGTCACAAAAATTGACGTTAATTTAATAGTATTTGTTGCTTTGTAAAGTTTTTCTAAATAGCTTAAATATTTAATTTTATTATTGTTTAACGAGACATTTAAGAGTTTACATAGGCAAAATGGTACGTACTCAAGCCGACAAAGTAGCAGCTATCTTAATAATTGGTGAATCTAGAAAGAATCTCCATGATCGCCATATCTCGAGAACTTAGGGAGCTTCTTCACAAGTTTGAAGCAACAGGTAGTGTTCAAGATGCCAAACGATCTGGTCGATCAACATTTAGTGATGATAAAAAAATTGATATAGTTGCTGAAATGGTAGTAAACCCTACTTCCTCTTCAACTAAAGTTGCGTCTATCTGTGAAGTAAGTAAAAGTACAGTACAGAGAGTCTTGGCTAAAAATAGATTCCATCCATACAAGTTAAAAATGGTGCACCACCTTTCGGATGACGACCCCGACAGAAGACTCGAATTCTGTGAATGTATGACAAATAAGATTAGTCAAAACCCACATTACACAAAAACAATTTGTTTTAGCGACGAAAGTACTTTTTGAATCAATGGAAATGTGAATACACAAAATGTAAGGTACCCAACAACATACCCAATTTCCAGAAAAAGTCAATGTTTGGGCAGGTATTTTGGGAAACCACATAGTTGGTCCTGTTTTCCTAAATTCAAATTTAAGCGGTGAAGTGTATCTGGAGATGTAACAAAATGCAATTTAGCCGTTAATTCTTGAAATTCTGGAAAATAATCAAGATGAATTCTGCCATCTGGAAATAACATTTCAACAAGATGGTGCTCCTGCACATTATTATGGTGCAGTAAGACGTTACCTGGATGAAGAATATCGAGGTAAATGGATCGGCCGGCGAGGTCCTATAGAATGGCCACCTCGGTCACCAGATCTGACACCATTAGATTTTTTTCTATGGGGGTACTTGAAATCCAAGGTTTATACTACAGCACCAGATGGCATTGGCGTTTTGAAAGAAAGAATTACTGAAGAGTGCAATGCTATTTCAGCTGACACATTCGAACGAGTACGACAACAGTTTACTAATAGGATATATTACTGTCAGGAAGTAGACGGAGCACATTTCGAACACTTGCTTTAAGAAGCCATTGTTGATATTTGATTAATTAAATTAAAAAAAATAATTTCAATAATTTTGGTATTTATTTAATTTATCCGTCAAAATTAATTTAAATCCAAACAAAATTAATATGGCTATGTAGCCAATGTCAATGCCTTTCAAACGAGATATCACTTGCCATAAGGTCCTATTTAAAATTATTGGCCAGAGTGGCACTGTGACGTCATCTATTACTATTAGGTCACTGTTACCATTCGTAGAGAAGTTTACAACACTTTATTTTCACCCTCCAAATTTTATTAATGTAAGTGTAGCCGTTCAAAAGATACGAGGGGGGAGGGCACTTTTGAATAGCACTGTATACTGGTGTGTGTTAGAAAAATATTATCAAGATTCAAAACAATTATAGGGATATAGGTACTTTTATGAAACAATGTTCCAATTTTACTATTTTACCTACGCTCTAGAAAACCTACTCATATAAAAGGTTGGTCTTTCGATTCTTCAAAAAATAAAAACGTACTAAAAAAATATTTCATGTATGTGTGAGGATGCCTATTGTGTTAAATTACTTATTTTCAGTTATTCAATGCTATTCATCAAGAATACAAAAAAACGACAGGGGCATTTTTGCTTGGTATTATTGGCACCATGTGCCCAAACTATAAGAATTGTACTTTGTTTTAGGTTAAACTGAGAACAATTGCATCTAATTCATTATTGTGAGTGCACAAATAGATCAATTTTAAAATTATTGCAAACATGGAATCAGCTTTCAATTGCAAATGTATGTTAAATATCTATATCCGTATTCAACAAATCATATTTTCAACTACCGTCTCTAAGTTTATACTACAGATTTGCTTGTTTCATCTTCTGGCTAATTATAATGAAAAAATACTGATCACTTTTAGTTGGATTAATTTTTTAAATGTGATATTTTAGAATAGATTTCAATGTCATCTTTTTTGTCAGCAATTATTTTTATAATTACTATCTTTACTAAGATATTTAATTGGCACTTAGTAACGTACAATAACTATTTTGTTGTATTGAAACAATAGTTTATTCCAATAGTGTTGTTAAGTGAATTAAGCATTAACAAATTTGAATAACATTCTCGTGGAAAACTCCCAGTACATATTCTAAGTCTTCTGATATTTCCTAATATTAGGGCGTTAGCAAACATGAGAGCCGAAATTAGGATGAGAATAGAATGAAGTAACCATTCATATTTAAGGTAATAACTAGTGCAACCAATTTTACTAGGAATCGACGTGGTATGATAGTCAAGGGAAACAGGTAACTTACATCTTACTTTCTAAAATGTTATGCAGTAGATGCAAAAACAAAATCATTGTTTGTAAAATTGATTCTAATACATTGACGTTCTAATTATTTTAAATGAACTAGTAATTTTTTTCTTTAAAAATGTGTTCTACTTTCAGTTGTTATTCCCCTATTATAAATTTCATTGCAACCAAAAGATTGCCATACAACCAATTTATAGCCTGAGATTTAGGTGCTTGCAAAATTATTTTAATTGTGCCACATAACATCCTCAAATTATTTTTTTTATTTATCTTGCAAATAATGACAATTTATTAGGATTGAGAGTATTCTAAACACTTTCAAGTTGTATTTAGTTTGTTCAAATATTACATTTATTTCTTTTAAGCATTATGTTGAACTAGGGCGGCAACTATTTTATACACTTCCGAATATATAATGTGCATACCTTCAACATATAAAAACAATTGCTCATAGTAGTTGTAACACATAATTTGGAATTTCATTATATTCTATCCATGGTTTAAGGACACTTATGTTTGCTCATTTTTTAACTATCAATTAATTAAAAACATAGAAGGGTAGCCTTACTTTTGGTATTATTAAATCTACTTATGATTAACATTTAATAAAGAATAATAATTAACTATTTCAGTACAAAAAAACACAAAATATGCATAACAGACCAGTCTGCAAATATAAAAAAACAGCCAAATTCGTTTAAATACTGTTTTTAAAGATGAATATTAAGTCAAAATCTTTCATTTAATTTTGATAATCCTACTAGCAACAGAATACATATTATTTTTTTTTATTTTTTTTGTTTACAGACTGGCATATGAATATGTAGAAAATCCTAAATTAATTTAAATTAACTAGATATTATTATTACTGTAAACTATTGTTACTTAAGGAACTTAACAGTCATGGTTTCTATGATGTGAGATTTAAAATCTACCTATTTTAGTAAACAGACATTTTGGTAGAACACATTAAACTTCTGTGATGTATTTAGTTACCATTTTATAAGTTGTCTGTCCAAAGGTCAATTTACTTCAGGAGCATCGATTTCTAACAGGACACTGTTGAAGCTGCCCAATTGAATTCTCATTATGCAAATTCTAAAAAGTTTTATTCCAAAGTTTATAGAGTTTTATTCATAAACTCGGGTATAACAGAAACTGATAGAATACATAGATTTATGACACCTGAATCTAACAAATCTAGAACTTTTGATCTATGATGATTTCATAATATTTCAAAAAACCGTCATTTGAAAAATTAACTAGTTTCTAATGCAAAATATAGTTTTTCTATTAAGATCTAGACCACTTCAATGTCGAGCAAAAACAAACCATTTGAATCATATTTTTATGTTCATATTTTCACATCTTTAACATTTTATTGTAAATGATATTACAATTACATAAGATTGTCCAGTGTACAAGAGACAGGACACGTTTTATGTGCTCTGAATTATTATAAAAAATCGACAGTTTACGGTGTGCTTTCTACTGGAATTTAGTGTCAAAGTGTGGCAATTTTTACAATATATCCAGTGATAAAATAATGTTCTCAGTGATGATGGTAAAATTAATCTTTATTATCAAAATGTTGGTGGTCTCAGGACTAAACTTAGTGAATTTGGAATATTCGATTTTAGGGTCCAATTATGCTATTAAAATCCTTGTAGAATCATGGCTGAACAAAGATTTTTGTAATGAGGAATTAGGTTTAAATGGTTATAATATATTCAGATTTGATAGGAATGAAACAAACACTGACCAGAAACGGGGAGGAGATATTTTAATTGCCATAACGTGTGAGATAAATGCTAAAAACGTTGAAATTCAAAGGAATATAGTTGAGCAGATTTTTGTCATTCTTTATATAAAATTGGGGGAGTCTATATACCACCATCCTCAACTGTTGAGATCTACGAATGACACACTATCTTTTGGTTATTATGTTCTTCATCAAATAAATACCATAACTAATAGTCGAAATATCTTACTCGACTTCAACTTTTTCATCAATGAAAGATATTTGTACCTCTGAACCATTGGATTTACTGTTACCAAACATTATACATCACACGGCAATTAGCTGCCACTTAGAATTCAATAAAGAGCAGCAACTTCAATATGAAGAGTTGTATTATGATTTTAAAAATGCAAATTATTTTAAAACTAACAACTTATTGGCCAGTGTCAATTGGAATGTCACGCTGGAGGGAAATTTAGATTTGGATCAGGTGTTTTACGAAATAGTTTAATCTGCAATTGATATGTTTGTACCAGTGAAAAAATTCAGAACCTCAAATTATCCCGTATGGTATAGCACTCAATTTAGGAAATTAATAATTCAAAAAAAGAGAGTGCATAAAAGATTTAAAGTCACTGGAGACATAGATCATTATCAACAATTTAATAATCTCAGAACAAGATGTAAACAGCTCCAGGCCCATTGTCATCAAAATTATATTGAAAAAATTGAAAGAAAGATTGCTCATGATACTCGTTGTTTTTGGAATTATATAACTTACCCTCCAGTATATTTTTCGAGGAGGCAACAAGCAGTAAAAAGAATGAGATTGTGAATATTTTTGCCAACTACTTTTCCACAACTTACACTGATAAGAATGTTACCCAAATTCCAGAATATGGAAAAGAGAGTGTTTGAATGTTTACAATATTGAAATCACAGAAGTAATTGATCAATTGATGTTAGCCCCAGAAAAACTTTCTTCTGGCCCCTTCAAACAATCTTCAATATCTGCTTATCATCGGGAACATTTTCTAAGTTTTTGAAACAAAGTTTTCTCACTCCAATCCACAAATCTGGAGCTAGAGATGACATAAAGAATTATTGTCCTGTATGTAAGCAATCTGAAATCCTCAATTTACTCGACTGTCTGATTACTAAGAAACTTACTCATGATACCAGGAACATAATTAAAGAAAACCAACACGGCTTCACCTCAGGAAGATCCACTAACACAAATTTGCTTACTTAGCAACATTTTCTTTTGAACAGTTTCGAGGAAAGGCACCAGGTTGACTCTATCTATACTTACTTTTCAAAAGCATTTGATAGAGTCAATCATGACCTTCTAATTGCAAAACTCTCTATGTTAGGCATTGACAGTACCTTTTTTAACTGGATCGGATCTTACTTGAGAGGTAGGACTCAATGTGACAAATATGCTGGTTCTGTGATCAGATCAGAAATTTTGATAACATCTGGGGCTCCTCAAGGATCCCATATGGATCCACTACTTTTTTTGTTATTTGTTAATGATATATCAGAAGTAATACAACATAGCTGAAATAGATTTGAGCAGTTTGTCCCGTTGGTGCGATATAAATATGTTTCATCTAAATAGTGAAAAACGTTAATTTGTCAGTATCCAATAATGTTCGAAATCTTAGAACATTATTTGTTTCCAAAGTTACATTTAAGACACATATTGATAACATTGTTTCGAAATCATTTACATTATTGGGCTTCATTGCAAAATCTTCAGATAAATTTTCCCTTTGCACTTCTAAAATATTTTACTGCTCTCTCGTTCAATCAGTTATTGAATGATTGTATTACATGGTGTCCATTTTATTAGGCGGATATCAATAGAATTGAGAAAGTCCAAAATAAATGTTTAAGGTCTTGTGCATTCAAACTTGGATATCAGAGGAGAAACTATGAATATTCCGACATTTTGAATTTATCATGAATGGAACATCGAAGGGCTGAGATTGATTTGAGATTTCTGCACAAAGTTGTAAATGGAGCTATAAGTTGTCCAAATTTAATTGAACTGTTTAAACTGAATGTTAATCCCAGAAGAACAAGAATTTCAGAACTGTTCATGGCTCCTCATCACAGTCTATGGCCGAAATGAGTCAATTACAAGGGTTGTTAAATTGGCAAATAAAAATTGTGAAATAATTGATTTATTCGATGCATCCACATATTTATTCAAAAATCAAATGGGGCACATTAATTTGTTGTAAATTAGTTTTAGCTTATTATGATTGTATTTGTTGATAAGTTAACTTAAACGTTGTTTCTTAAATATATATGTTTTTTATAAATTGGCATGTCTGTATATAAATAAATAAATTTTCAAGACAAATGGATAAAAATCACATTTGATTAAGAAATTGAGTCATAAGGAAAACTCATCAGTTGGTCAATGGCGCAAGAGTATTGCAGAAGTTTTACTTTAATAGAAAGCAGGGCTGATGTAACTGATACATTGAAATAAGATGTAGCAAAGGAAATGTTGATACAATAAGTAAAACTATTTCTTCATACAAAAAATAATAGTCACTTAGAATTCCTCGTACGATACAACAATATCACAAATATCTGAGAGAACAATTTTGCTAGATACTGAACCAGAACCATGGGGTCAATGGATATGGACCATAATTCAATACATTTTGTGAATCAGATAAGACACCTTTAAAACCAGCTCCAAAGTTCTTTGTTATTCCAAGTCATTTAGGTACTCTTTTTTGTTACTTGTTAACATAAAGTAACAAGTTTCCAAAAACGTTGTTTTATTTTGCACTAAATGCATTCCTATTAGTTGGTTGAAACAGTTCAATAATTCAGTATTTGAGTTTTATGAAGAAACATAAAGTTTGGACTCAAATGTTAATGCACCACATTTAACATCCTTTTTCAAAAAACAAAAAGTTTTCCTATTAACTTTTGTGCACTATTTTCTCAGATTTATGATTTTAGCGATATTTACCGGTACTATGACGAATTGTGCATCTCTTCCATATAATTGTGGGTAGCTTAAGAAAAAATATGAGCATATCTTTGCTCAGAACAATTTAAATTTTAATTAAAATCAGTCTTATTTTAAAATTACTGCATACACAACTCATTATAAACGTATTAATGCAATTAAAAACTAGCCACTAATATAACGGCTTTTTGAATATAAAATGACATAAATGTACATATTTATCAAGCTCATCCTTCCTTAACATGTGTTTCTGATAAGGCAATTTTTTACATTTGTGTATACATAATATACACATTATATTAGCTGGACAGGAGTTTTGGAGTGTATGCGTTTGAACCAAAGAGAGAAATTTACAAGGTAATAATAAATTATGACTCAATAAAGCCGGCCTTACATCAAGGCAACAAGTAGCATGCAACAGTCTTCGAGAAAGTTAGTTCCACAAACCAATTTATTGCAACTTAAGTAGCATGCGAGCTATCATTTATATCAACGCAACTAAATTGCCTGCAATATTGAGTACTAGTCGAAACTAAACAACAGTTACTACGTCGCACAAAGTGTGGCTTATCACATTTTCGATAAACGAGTGAAAAAACGAACGTTGTTTACACAACTGTTATTCGTGCAATCTCTTAACTAGTGATTCCAAAGAATTTCGATATTTCGGTAATCTTCAATAAACATTACAGTTTTTTCGTTCGACCATTCCACCTTTACACCAAAAGTGGTCGAAAATATACGGGCAAACGTTTGAGATCACACGCATAGTTGCTCCTTTTTCCACTTTATGTGGATCAGTATCAACAGGTCGCAACCGGCAAAATTTTGTAGCAAGGTGGCATGTGTCAATAGGAATACTTGGCAACATGTGGTACACGATGACGTCACATGCTACATGTTGTTAATTGTTGCCTTAGTGTAAGGCCGACTTAATAAGGTTGTTGTTTAGATGAATTCTTCTAAAAACTTATTTATAGTTTGCTGTAGTTTTTTTTTCATATATTGGTTAGTAGTATTATATTATTATATAGAAGTAGCATTAGCACTGACTCTAAAATTGTCCCCTCTTAGGTGTTCAAATGCAAACCTTCATAACATACTCTACAATGGTGTTTATATGAACATTCTACAATGGTGTTTATATGAACATTTCAGTTTTTTATGCATAGATTTTTTTCAAAAACGAATAAAATTCACAAATAGATTTGAAATAAAACCGAGTATAGTCATTTGGTTGCGCCTATGTATTTCTATACAGAGTAAACCAATTAATGACGTTCATTTTCTTTCATCAAACATAATTTTAAACACCCATATTCACACATTACACTAAAATCTATCAATATTGGTTCACACTGTACGAATTTAACTCAGTTTCAGTAATATTTGACGCCAAAACTTTTTTTATCACAGAGTGCGTGTCCTTATTACAAATAGCCCTTAGGAATTTTACAGAACACTCGCGACCTTCCGAGGTAGATAAGTTCATGCTCAGGATGATTCTTTAATGCTTATAGTATCAATCAAGGGATTCGGTATATAAGTTGTAATGGTCAAAAAGGAAATTTATGAGCAAATATAAGTTGATAAGTAAAACTGTACACTATATAATGTTTTGTAAATCTTGGAATTCTACCTATAACTAATAAGATATTTTCATCAAAAGCTTCTTAAACAAACTGTTATTTATAATTTCAAGTCTTCAACTGCAAAAATGTTCGAAAGGGCATGGGTTCGGATCCCACCGCTATCACCAAATTGTAGCCCTGGGTCGTTAAAGACCTATTTTCGTTAATTAACGGATTACTGACGATGGTAATTTTGAGGGAAGTTTCATCCCTCTCAATGCGTGGCTATCTGTTTACTTATTCGGTTACGCATAGTGATTGTCGCCATAAAAAAAAAGGGTTATGAAACAAGATCTTCCATTTTTTTCTTTCTCTCGAGCGGTCTAAAGCTATTTTTTTTCGAAAGAGCCTAATTCCTCCCCTGTTTACAATACGAGGATTTAATTTTTGGAAAACGATTTTCTCCTCCTAGTAGAAGTTTAGAGTGATTCTAAATGAAAATCTTGAGTTTAACTAATCAGTATATTCCCTTATAAGTTAGTCGAAATTTGATAGTTAAAAAATAATCGGGCACAATCGCGAGTACTGTAAGGTGTGTATTCAAGAAGAAAGTTTCGGAGCTAACATAACAAGGGACCGGTAGATCACGGTTAGGGCCTTATCAGAGTTGAAACCTCAGCTCACCTACCAGTGCAAAAAAAAGGAAAATTCGCGAGTGCGCAGTAGTGCTGAATGTGTGTTGCGTCCACAAGTCTCGGAAAACTACTGTATCGGGGAAATAAATTTTGCAACTAGTTTTAAGTGATGAAAAGAATTGGACAACAAGTGCAATACTTTCTCAAAGGAGGAAGTAATGGAATGATGGCTATAATTAAAGAAAATAAAATGAATAAAAACAATAAATTGAATTGGAACAACCGGTAAAATATATAAAACAAAGGAATTTAATAATTGTTAGCTACTTTGTTGCGACGGAGATAGTTGCGAAACAATATTAAACAAAAAAAAAATTGTTGATTATTTCGTAAACTAGGCGATTGAATATGCAAACTTTGCTATTGTGACTTTATTTAAAAAAATATTGGAAATATGGAATTGGGTAATTCTCTAACACCCGTGTAGAATTGCAAAGTCAACGAAAAAACTGAGCGGAGTCAGGGGTCTTACGAAAACCAGGAGGGCAGTTAAATTTTTGATTCAGTCAGTGGGGTTCCTGGCGGCAACAGTGAAACAAGCGGTTCTCGCGCGAAAGACGCGAATCGCCATAAAAGTGATTGCTCCTATAGTGCGTTTCGCAACCTAAGTCATTGTATCAAGAATTAGTTCGTTATTTTGGGCATATTAGTCGTATTACCTGCTCATTACGCAGCGTCTGAGAGGATGAGATTTCGTCCGTGGTGAGTAATTTATAAAAAAAATTTTTAACCTACTAATCATTATTCAGAGGGTATGTGTAAAGGCAGAATCAGTAACGAAACCAATATATCCTTCAATACATTGCTTTTCGTGACCGATGACACGTAAACTACTAATCAGATTCGCCAGGGTAGTGATTTTATCTTAATGGGGAAGGATTGCAAAATATTGCCCCCGAAATTCATATAAGGTCATTAACCCGTCTGAGGAACACGAGAACCAGTAAGTGGCGATAGTTTGTATCGGCTTTACAAGAAATTTATTTTTATTACTAATTATTTAATTGATCAAATAATCCCAGGCAGCTTTAAATTACTTCATGTTATTTCTAAACACGTATACAGTGGCATTTAGCGATTACCTAAGTTTTTTAGGCTAATTTCAGAATGAAATAGGACTATTGTAGAGAGTAGATTTATATACAGAGTGGAAAGTCTAACTGGAACAAATTCTGTAACTTGATAAATAAAGGTTTATCGCAAAATTCCTGAAACACCTCAATTTTTATTTTCAATGGAGCATATTACAAAGAGATTTGTTTATCTTTTTAATTATCTGGTGGGGTTGCAGACAACCCCAACTTTTTTTTTAAATGGAAGAGTAGGTTGATTAATTTTTTATTTTAAAGCTTTTTCAATTGTTAATACAATTCCACTTTTTTTGTTACTTTTTATAAGCAATGTGTCGGAAAAAAATTAAATAAGGAAATATTTACTCAAATTACTTTAATGTATAGGTATATTTTTTCTTACTTGATAAGCCCAATAAAAAACCTGCTCGATAGTTTTTTGGTCAATTTGAACTGAATGTGATTGATTGTATTTTAACGTGTAAATACCAAACGAGAAATAAGAAAATGTCCTATTTAACCGAGACACATCGTATCGAAATTTTAATGATGATCGGATATGGGGACAGAAGTCGAACACAGGCTGAAGTCGCTCCATTACCTTCAATTAATCGAAGTACGATTAGCAAAATTGAAACTCGATATCGGGAGTTGGGCCACGTAAGGGAGACTCATCGACAAAAGGTTTTAAAAGTTGACGAAGAAGCTCAGTTGAACATATTGTTGGAAGTTGAAGAAAATCCTGTTACTCCAGTTAGGCAAATAGCTCGCGTTCATGGTGTCAGTCACACAAGCGTTTTAAAAATTCTTAAAGAAGCCAAAAAGCACCCATATAAGATGCAAAACCTGCAGGAGCTTAACGAAGATGATCCTGATCGTAGACTCGAATTTTGCGAACGAATTATGGCTTCTATCGATGGTGGACAAATTGCTTTGGAATGGGTGCTGTTTTCTGATGAGGCTACGTTCACATTACATGGGCACGTCAATCGACAGAACTTCCGTTATTGGGCTGACGAAAATCCCCGTTGGATGCGTGAATCCCATACCCAAAGGCCTCAAAAAACAAACGTCTGGGCTGGAATTATTGGGGATCGCATAGTAGGTCCTCTTTTTTTCAATGGAAAGGTAACCGGAGAAACATACCTTAATATGCTCCAAGATGAACTGATTCCTACTTTAGTAAATTTATTCCCCAATAATTTGGATCCGAACTTATTTGACCAACGGATGTGGCTTCAACAAGATGGGGCACCACCACATTTTGCTGAAAATGTACGGACCTATCTTAACGAAGTGTTTCCAAATAGGTGGATTGGAAGAAGGGGCCCAATTGAGTGGCCAGCAAGATCACCCGATCTTACTACATTATATTTTTTTATGGGTATATCTAAAGAGCAAAGTTTATGCCACTAAATCTAACGACATCGCCGAGCTTCAACAAAGAATCAGGGACGAAATTAGGCAAGTAACGCCGGAAGTGTTACAAAATGTTCGGAATGCTATTTAAAACCGATTAGGATATTGTCAGCAACAAGGTGGAGAACACTTTGAACATTTATTGCAATAAAGTAATTTGAGTCAATATTTCCTTATCTCATTTTTTTCCGACACATTGCTTATAAAAAGTAACAAAAAAAAGTGGAATTGTATTTACAATTGAAAAAGATTTCAAATAAAAAATTAATCAACACACCCTTCCATTTAAAAAAAAAAGTTGGGGTTGTCTGCAACCCCCCCAGATAATTAAAAAGATAATCAAATCTCTTTGTAATATACCCCATTGAGAATAAAAATTGATGTATTTCAGGAATTTTGCGATAAACCTTTATTTATCAAGTTACAGATTTTGTTCCAGTTAGACTTTCCACTGTGTATATGTATGTGTTATAACGGAATTTGTAAGCACGATAGAGGGCGCATTTTTGACGGATCAAAACCGAACTCGCTACAAAAATTGGTTCGGCTAAAATCTTGGACGAGTTCGTTAACGGGCCAAATCGGCCGAGTAGAAACAAAGTGGCGGCCTGTCAAAATTGAAAAAAAATCGTATTTCTTTTGTTTTTGATCTAACGCAAAAAAGTTACTGAGATTTTTTTTAGAACTTATGACGTTCTACAACTTTTGTGTGAAACACTTTTTTCCAAAACGTGCATGAAAACATTTATTTAAGAAAGTTTAAACTTTACTGAAATAAGCCGTCCATTGGTCTTGTGCCATTGGGATTTTTTTAATAGAGGGAGGAACTAACCCTCAGTACTTCATGATATTTTGGACCAAAATTCACTGTAACCGTGTAGACTAGTTCCATTAGAATACGGCCGAACAAAGTATAGCTTAACAGTTAAATATATAAATTTTTAGTCATTTAAAAAGTCCTATTCTAAAGTGTTGTTTCACGTTCCTTTTATAAATTGCATATTGTTTATAATTTTACTAAAAGTTAATGAGATTGTAACATCAACGGTTATTTTTTTAATTTTGATCCTTTTGTGCGCCAATTCGAGAACAGGCTAATTGTAAACTTTCGAGTTTTGTTCTATTTTTATTTTGTTTATTATAAAATTTCAATTAACTTATAAGGGAATATATGGATTAGTTAAACTCAGGTTTTTCATTTAGAATCACTCTAACCTTCTACAAGGAGGATAAAATGGTTTTCCAAAAATTAAATCCTCGTATTGTAAACCGAGGTGGAATTTCAAGCTCTTTAGAAAAAAAATAGCTTTAGACCGCTCGAGGGGAAGAAAAAAATGGAAGATCTTCTTCTATAACCCTTTTTTTATGGTGACAATCACTATGCGTAACCGAATAAGTAAACAGATAGCCAGGCATTGAGAGGTGTGAAACTTCCCTCAAAATTACCATCGTCAGTAATCCGTTAATTAACGAAAATAGGTCTTTAACGACCCTCGGGGTTACAGTGTTCCAAATGATATTTAGTAATTATTGTTAATCATCTTTTTTTAATTTTGCTCTCTCAGTAATGCTGTTAATTTGAGCCAACAAACTTATTTTATGTGTTAAATTCCTTCGCCGTGTTTGTTACTAAGAAAACATAACTCATAAGTATTCACTTTATTTAGAAAAGGTGCTAAGAAACAATCAATCCATTGTACCACATATTCCCATGGAATTAATGATTTAGAAAATATTTTATAGAGCTACATAAAAAAAGTTCTAGTTTATAATTAGTTCTTTAGACTGTTAGTATATTTAAGAATTCACGTTGATAAAAATATAGACAAACATTGAAAATACATGTGCAACCGTGAATCTCCCATTCAAACTTCGGAAAAAAAAAGTAGATTTAATTGAGATTGTGACATCTGGTATATAAGTTATACATTGACAAGATAACCAGTATAGCAACACACGAACAAGTCTCACTACCCGAGGACGAATCGGCACTTGAACCGCTACACAAGCAAGGACACTCGATGTTTCTCCGTCATGTTAGAAAGAACAAAATAAAATGTGATTCTCGGGTATAAAATAAATGTATCAGTTCTTCCAATTGTGTTTCCTTTTTATCCAGTTATATAAAGTGGCGACGAGGTAAAAAAAAACAAAACTTGAGAAACTGGAAACGCATCTGAAGGACACGTGGCATTCACACTAAGATGGCGTTAAACAACTTTAATTTCAAGGAATTCAATCCAGAAGTAGACTGTTGGATAATCTACACCGAAAGATTTGGTCTAACGCTAATGAGACCAAAAATACAATTCAAGTTAGTACACTTTTAGGTTGATATCAAGTGATACTTAGATCCTACGAGATGTATGCTACCCAGACAATCCGAATACAAAGTCGGTAGACGAATTAATATCTATTTTGAAGTTGCAATATTGTCCCAAGACGTGTATATGGAGAGAAAGGAAAAAGTTCCATGAAGACAAGCAGGATGAACACGAAACAGTAATAGAATGATATGCAAGAGTGCGATCATTATCAGTAAATTGCGTATTCAGTGGGAATCTGACAATTTTTCTGAAAGATAAATTTATTACGGACCTGAGATCTGGTCCAGTCTTCGATATATTGTGCGAAGGAGATGACAAGATGGACTTAGATAAAATGGTACAGTTGGCGATAAAAAAAGATGACGATAAAAACGGAAAGGCCGTGAATTTTGTGAGGACAAAAGCAGGGTATCATGGTGGCTCAAATAGTGGAAGCGCCTGAAACGAACATTCAACGTCAGCCGGTAGAGCACCACGAATAGGGGCGGAACAAAATTACGTTTACGTAAGTCAACATGGTGGAACGAGAGGAACAACAGAGAAACCATAATTGTAAGGTTTGCAATAGTAAACACATGGGTGAGTGTCGTTACAAAAATTATGAGTGCAATAGTTGTAACAAAATAGGACAATTAAGCAAGGCATGTAGAAACAAACGTAATTTTCACCTTGTCGATCAAAATTCATTGAACAAAATAAGCGAATCTGATAGTAATTTTTCAGATAAAATTGAAAATCAACTGTACTCTAAGCTTGTTTAAAGAAAATTTAATTCCGCGTCGGATAGTGTTTAGTTTAGTGGTTAAGCCACCCTGGCTGTGAAGATCATGACTGACAATGTGGAGTGAGAAGTACTGCCAAAGTCAGCAGATTTGATCTGGTAGCTTGGGAAGTGGAATGATATCGACCTTCCAGGGTGGAGCGGCTTCATGGAGACCATCAAATCAAATAAGCCTTTCAAGACCTCATGTATACTGTGCCTTCCGTTCATTAGAGCCATTCCCTCACATTTCGATACAATCTACACAGCCCTCACAACAGCTGCTAATAAATTCAGTGATCTCCGACAACGCTGCTGTTTTGTGGTAGTTGTAGTAAGTCCCTCAATTAAGTGAGGTTTGGCCTATTCCAGAGGTCACTTTCGAAAAAGAATTTTGTCTTGGCATCCTTACCATCTACAGAAGCGGCTGCGCGACAGCACTCCTTCAGAGCTTATTTGCAGGTCCAGCAGCACAACGACTGATCCACCGGCTCCACAAGAACTTCTCAACTCCATATTGTGCATATGTAAAAAATGGTGAACAGCATCATGCTCCTGTAGGAAGGCCACCATCATCTGCACAACTCAATTACATCCCTGAAGACAAGGAGGTTAGTATATTAGATGCTATGACGAGGAGATTGATGTCATCGAAAGAGAACAAGAAATGAATCCCCATTCTCAAGATTCCAAGGATGAGGACCTAGTTTACGGGATCGGCGAAGAGCGACCGTCTTTTCCCAAACGGCAAAATATATCGCCAACCTTGTACATTTTTCATATTATTATCTTTCATGTACACATCTAATACCGTTATCGTTTCAAGGATACACGTCTTGTTACCTTCAATAAATCATTATTCATTGTAATGCCTTCTTATATTTTGAAACACATAACATAATTTTGGAGTGTCCCGGTGCGGAGCCAATAAAAGGAATAATATAGCAAAATATGAAGGACAGAGGTGCCCCACTGTCCCACAAACGGTTGCACAAGCTACGAGTAAAATAATTTATTGTAGTATTCGTCGTTTTGGAGCTGTAAGTCGAAAAATAAACAAAGAATAAACTTTTTAGCCAAGTTGGTAAAATATTGCCCAAATTAAAAACGCGATTGTGGCTAAATGAGTCGATCGATCTTATTGAACTAAACAGTATTCGGCGCGGAATTGAATTTTCTTTAAACACGCTTAGAGTAAATATTTCTGTAAGATGCATCGATTTGGAGTTATAAGACGAAAACTAAACAAAGAGTTAACTTTTGACGAAGTGTTTAAAAATGGCCCAACTTTAGAAATCGATTGCGGCTAAACCGGTAGACCAAATTTAACAAACCAAACACCATTCAACTCGGCATTTAAGGTTCTTTAAATAAGCTGAGAATGGAACTTTTTGTATTATGCGTCGTTTAGGAGCTATATGCGAAAAATCCGCGGTTGTTTTTACTCTCGAAACTTAAGCAGAAGCCAGAATCCGTCGCAAACTCACAGGACACTTATTTGGGACCCTCTAAAGGTATTAAAACACTTTCCAGCTTTGGACGTTTTTGGGGAAGCATATGTCTAATTTGACTGGGCTATTGTTTTTCTGGATGTAAATGTAAATTTTTAATTATTCTAGTCCAAAAAATATTTTTAATTTGGATATGAACTGCAACCGATTCAAAGTCCAAGTAAAAATTATACACAATAATTTTTTGTTTTATATAGACAGTGGCAGCGTAATTTCTGCAATAAATTTAAATGATTATTCAAATAATTATGAAAGTTTTAAATTAAAGAAAGATGATATTATTTTAAAAAGCTACAATAATAGTACGTTTCAACCAAAAGGATATTTCACAGTTGACGTGGGCTATAGGGGCGAGGTTGAGCAAATAAAAGTTTATGTTATAGATAATGGTGGACCAAATATATTGGGGATCGACTGGCTAGATGCATTTGGAGTCGGTTTCGAGATGGTGAATCAGATCAGCATAGACGCGTAGGCGAAGTTTTAAAAAAATGTCCCGATGTTGTTACTGAGAAGATTGGTAGGTTTAATTATGGTAAAATTAAATTACATATTACTGAAGAACTAAATAGGTTGGAATCTTTAGACATTATTATACCAGTAGAAACGTCAGATTGGGCAACACCTTTGGTACGAGTTCTAAAAGAAAACGGCGACATTCGACTATGTGCAGATTATCGTTTGACAGTAAATAAAGTTTTAAAAGCAAATATAACTTATCCTTTACCCCGCGCTGAGGAAATTTTTGCTGAGTTGAACAAAAGTACGCATTTTACTAAATTAGATTTTTCCATGGCATACAATCAATTTGAAGTTGTTGACGAAGCTAAGAAGGTCTTGGCATGGAGTACTCATCAGGGATTATATAATGTCAATAGGTTACCATTTGGTGTAACAATAGAAAGATTTGTTTTCCAGAATTATGTTGAACAACTTTTTATAAATTGTGACAATGTTATAAATTCTTTAGATGACATTTTACGGACAGGGGCTACAGAAGAAGAACATCTGGCGACATTGGAGACGTTGAGAAAAGCAGGTTTAACGGTCAATTCGAAGAAATGCGAATTTTTCAAGGACAGAATCGAGTATGTGGGACACGTCATAACCAAGGAAGGTTTGAATACAGATCCTAAGAAAATTCAAGCTATTTTGACGGCTCCTAACCCAACTAGTTTGACAGAAGTAAGGTCGGTGCTGGGTATGATTAATTATTTTAATAATTTTTTGCCAAATGCAGCAGTTTTGTTAAGACCTATGGATGATATATTAAAAAAAGAAACGAAATTTCAGTGGACAAACGAGTGCGATAAATCTCTAAAAGAAGTTAAAAAAATGATTGTGTCGGATTTGGTTTTAACACATTTTAATCCAGATTTACCTTTGATTTTGATATGTGATGCTTCAATGATAGGAATTTCAGCAGTATTGCCTCATAGAATGCCAGAAATGTCAGAAAAAATGATTTCCTGTGTATCCAGAACATTACAGCCCAGCGAAAAAATTATCCCATTATTCATCAATGCTTATCAATTTATTGGCGTACGCTAAAATTAAATCAATATTTATATGGGAAGGAATTATTGTTAAGAACAGATCACAAAGCTTTAGTATCTATATTAAACCTACAGAAAGGTATTCCTGTTTTACATGCTAACAGAATGTAAAGATGGTGAGCATATATTAGTAGTTTTAATTACAAAATCGAACACATTAAAGGTGAAAAAACTATAATTGCAGATTATTTAAGTAGATCTCCTATTAAAACTACAGTTATTTCAGATGAATACGATGGAAAAGGAAATTACATCTACTTTACAAGTACCCAAGAAGACTGGCCAATAAACAATGAAGAAATTAAGGTCAGAACAAAAAAAGACAAATTGCTGCAAGAAGTCATTCAGTACGTCAAAGACGAAAAATGGCCAAAAATAATAAGAGAAGAGACATGAGACCATATTATCACAAGAGAAATGAGTTAATTTACGATGATGGTATTATGGTATGGGGTCATAGAGTCTTGGTTCCTGGACACATTAACACCATGGAAAATAGAAGAAAAACTCTAGAGTCGTGTACATTCCGATTTGTTGGAATTGGACGGGAAGAAATACATATTAGTTCTAGCCAACTCATACAGCAAATGGATGGAAGCATTTGTTTTGAAAAATATACCATCCCAGGAAGTAGAATAAAATATCAAACAAACATGTGCAACATTTGGACTGATGAAAACCATAGTAACCGATAATGGACAACAATTTGTAGCCAAAAACATGCAGGATTTCTTCAGAAGAAATGGAATTAATCATATTACTTCTCCACCAGATCATCCACAACCAAACGGATTTGCCGAAAATACAATAAAGGCACTTGAGACTTGCGGACAGCAGAAATAAAAATAAAAGCCTAAATATGATTATTTCTGAATTGATTTTTTCTTATAGGTCAACAAAACACTGTTCAACTCAAGAAACACCAACATCTTTAATGTGTAACAGAGAAATAAGAACAAGAATGGACATTTTGGGAAAATATCCCAAACTAGACAGTAGGGAAAAGTCAGAAAAAGTCAAAGACACATTGAAGAATCAGAAAAAGGCTCAGGAAAGACAAATTAAAAAATGTAAAGGGAAAAAAAGAGAAGTAAATTTTGGAGATAAGGCACTAGTTGCAGACTATCGGCTCACAAACAAAAGGAAATGGACAAAAGCGGAAATCAAGAATAAAATCGGAAAAACAACCTATTTGTGTCGTTTGAAAAGATGGAAAGTTATGGAAAAGGCACATCAACCAGATTTTAAAGCGAGAAACCAACAGAATTTTGAAGGGAGAAGAGAATGATGAGGATAAAGTAGAACAGACTAAGAACAAAAACATCAGAGAAAAATATATCTGTGCATGTCAAGGGCATAATGATGGTTCTGATAGAAAATTGCTTTCTTCTCGGGTGAGACAAACTGTTTGCAAACAAATACGTGACAAAACTTCTTGGACAGGTGATGACGACAACGTCGCAACCACTTCTCGAGCATTACCCTATGCGGTTGGCCAGGAGATCGATTCCATCTCAATTCTCGATAAAATCACAACACTTTTGTTAGATCCACCATCACCTTCTAGCAGCCATACTAAATGTATCCCTAATAACTGTTCGGAGCAACTGTCAAATGATGATGAAGAAGACATTGAAAAAGTTGTATCCCTTGATTCCAAAATTGGTAAGGGTGTAGAATCTCTAAGTCTTCAGCCGAGAAGAATATTTCAAAAAAATCACAACCATTAAATAAAAGACAGATGAAAACGCCAAACAAATTTAGAGATTATATCCTAGGATGTGACTAAATATTATTTATTTATGTTTTTCTATTAGTATAAGTATATTTGACTAGATACCTGCGATATGATCTAGGTACATTTTATTTTATGAAACATGTTATTAATTTTCAAATGTTGTAAGTTATTATTGATATTACTACTGCTGCATTTTTTTTTGGTAAATTTACTTGCTTTATTTTCAAGATATTAGATATATTAACGTCCTTTTATCGTTGCAATTGAAGACAGCAATATTTGAATTCACCTCGAGTGGAGTGGCACAGTTTACTGTAGTAGAATGTGGCAAATACCTATTTGAAAAATTTCTTCTTGATAGTTTTCTTAACGAATTAAAAAATCATCCTGGACAGTTTATAATGCACAATTGCAAGTAGGTATGTTTGAATGAAAATAATTCAGATATTATCTGTAACTAATTTTACAGTGCATATTAGCGTTTTAAGTAATGCTAAAATACTACGGTATTGTATTAGAATATTTAGTCATATAAATGTGAAAAATACTTCCGCTTATTCTAATTACAATTTAAATCAATTGAGACAAAATATTTAGCTTAAGTAGACAAGTACGACATTTATAACATATTACAATTTTCAAACAACAAACAGTGACAAAGTAGAGGTTTGTGTTAATTCGTTATTTTTTGTCAAAATGCATTTTGACAATTTTCCGGGGCAATTTATATTTTAAATTATTAAAAATGACGTTAAATATTAAAATAATTGTACAAAGAACATGTGTTCATTTTCTGTCAATAGCTAGTAACATCAATAAAACTTCCATCATCATTACATTAGTCATGAGTTCATAATTTAAAATTTTGTCTTCAATAATTATTAACCTGAATTTATACAAACCTTTACGTCTTCACTTCTAAATTTTCACACTTTTAACAACATTATAAAAGAAAATATGATAGTGCAATTTCAAACGACCTTGTAGCTCCACCATTAGTTCAACAAAATCTGGAACTCTAAACTCACCTTATTGAAGTATGTCGACAATTATTCTTTTATTTGAACACCACTGGTACATAGACCAAACATTTTTCTAAGAATAAAAAAAGACATTTACTACAATCTATTACATATACAGATATTGCATTTAGTGGTAAAAATTAGAACCAATCGCAAAGTGAATATAAACACGAAAAGCTCTGACTAGATTTATTTGTACAGAGTGTCCCAATAAGAATGGCTCTCGGCCTTATAGTACAGCTGCGGGAAAAAAATATGACAAATGTGGCACGAAGAGAAACTTGGAAACTATTTTTAAATTTGATAGAGGGCGTAATAAAATTTAAAAAGCCAAATTTTACAAATACTTAAATAATCATCAAATTCTTCAAAAAAGGTATGGGGGAGAGTGGGAATTTTATTATGAGGAAACGCCCATATCTTAGGTTCTACATAACCGATTTTTGCAAGCTTAGTCTTCTTGAAAACAACTCTTTTCCGCCAACATAACAGTAATAATTTCGATATAACGTAATGAGTAAACATGCACGCTAGAGGGCGTTATTCAATTTGTTTTTAGTTATCTTTGGAAAATATTAAATTATGTTTTAATCGGGTATTATACAAGTAGACCTAATTAGTAACAGAACAGCAAAAACTGCATGTTGATATCTTTATTCTGTCCTGTGATATCTTAAAAAAAGTGTAACTTTTAAGTATTTCCCTTTGAACATTACCTAGTACGGTTGTAGGTACAGAACAGATTTTAACAATTTTGAACCAATTAAAATTGACTTAACTGGCCCTATTAATAATAATTTTCAATTATTATTGTTACTGAGAAACGGCGTTAAGGAAGTTAAAGTATCGCATCACCCATGAAAATGGCAATATTGCTTACAAAATCAGCATTAACAGAATATAATTGTTAAACTACTAGATACTAACAAATTTACAAAAAAAAGGAAAAATAAATAAAAACAACTCTTATTTTCAGAAAAAAATTCAACATGAATGTTAATTAGATTTTGCTTCTTATCAGTTCAAGTTTGGTATAGATCTAGAGTACTCCGTTTGTGTTCTATTGCGACTTAAAAAGTAATACTGACTATGGAAGAGTATGTAAACAGAAATTCAAATTCAACACTGAAGGACATAACGTGTCTACACGTCGTCTTTCTTTTCGCGTAGTATGACATAACGCAGACGTCGATCACATTTTTATCAATAATGACACGGCTTCCATACACGCCTACCTCTCTATTCGAAATATATGTACAGACAACTTCACTGTCACGCTACATATATAATAGAATAGCTCACTGTCACTCAAACACCTAATGCTTTGTATAGAACGGCACACCCACATAGTTGTAAAACGCAACAATCAAAAACAACATGACGTAGCTACACGTCCCTTCTTCCAATTAGTCCATAAAAACGGCTCGAAACGGTTCCCAAGATCAGAGCCTGAAAGATGCAAGTAAAACCCTAGTACATCATTAAATGGCTACTCTGCCGGTGTGAAACGTTTGCGCATGAAAATGCCAGCCGGTTTTCCACGTTGAAAAACTTGCGAGAAAAATCGAAACGGTTTCCACGTAAAAATTGTTTAGAAATGTTCTTAAGGTCTTAACTAACAGCGGTAAAGCAGTGGCAGATGTTTCATCGTACAAAAAACCCTTGGCAGAGGCGATTGAAAAGTGTCGGAAAACCCCCCCGAAAACTCGATACGGTTCCCGCGCCCAACTTTTTTCCCAACACCCTTCAGCCCTTAACTAAGAGCAGTGCGTAATGGCAGACGTTTTGGATGACAATAAATCTTCGGCAGAGATTATTTAGTCGAAAAATGTCAACAAATTTGTTAATACACGATTGTTCGTTAAGTTTGCAAGTTGAGGCTAATTTTATCTATGTCATTACAATTATTTTCAAATTCTACCCCAATTTAAAAAAAAAACTATCACGATACGGTTAAAAATCGCTGAGAAACTCGAATTTTTTATCGAGCGTTCAATTTGAATAATATAAGGTATTACTTTCTATTTATAGATCTATACAACAAATGATGTAAGCTTCAAACAGTAAAAAATCATTCACGCATGAACTAATATGGTCAAGCATTGTGTGAAGTAAATAGACCGCATACTAGATATTCTAGACATCAAACTTTTGTTAGTACAGATCGAGCGGAAAGTTTGGGTTTGTGTCTCTTGAGCGGCCAAATAGTTTCACACAACCAAAGAAAAATGTTTTCGATGACTGATCCTTTATATTTCCATCCCTTCTTCACGTACGTTATGTCGGGAAGAAGATATGAACAGATCCTTCGCTGTTTTACAGCAGCACCAAGAGGAAGTAAGAAGAAGTTTTCTCTCCAGGTCGTCAATTGTCTCTCGATGAAGCTTTACTTCATTTTCGGTAAAGATTGCATTTTCGGCAGTTTATAAAAGGCAAAAAAGCAAAGTATGGAATAAAATTCTACCGGTTGACAACTCATGACGGATTTGTCCTAAATATGGAAATATATCCAGGCAAACGTGATAGTGAAACAACTGACAAAAGTAAAACTACGAAAGACGGCAAAGGAAAAAGTAAAAAAAAACTGTGAAAGATTAAAAAACCAGTCAATTAGTAATGCGCCTAATGTCACCCTACCTATTGAAAGGACATGAATTGTATATGGACAATTACTATAACATCGTGTCGCTTTCTCAAAAGTTACTAAGTTATAAGCTGTGGAACATTACGATCTGACCGAGTTGAAA
This sequence comes from Galeruca laticollis, assembly GCA_963921935.1. Taxonomy (NCBI): domain Eukaryota; kingdom Metazoa; phylum Arthropoda; class Insecta; order Coleoptera; family Chrysomelidae; genus Galeruca; species Galeruca laticollis. The sequence goes on along the minus strand of OY998177.1, from coordinate 162,246,573 downwards.
TTCCAAAGGAGTTAGTACAAAAAAAACTGAAAAGGGGACAACATTTTTGGGTCAGACTTAAGCAAGTGTACGTTTCTAAATGGAAGGGCAAACGCGATGTCCTTATGATCACTACAAGAAATCATCCGGGAATAGTGGAAGTCAAGAACAGATTTGGAAAAATTCAGCAAAAACCCATAGAAGTATCTGTTTATAATCAATATATGTCCGGAATAGATAGGACTGATCAGATGGTATCTTAATATTTTTGTCCTAGGAAAACTGTACGGTGGTACAAAAAAGTACTATTTCACCTTATAGACATTGCGGCATGCAATTCATTTTACATTTATAAAAAATGTAGACCAAATAACAAAAGATATATGTATATAATGATTCGAGAAAATTTGATAAGAAAACTAACCGGTTTGTCACAGGAGATTACATGTAGCGACATAATACCCAAAAGTAAACCACACGCTAGCAGAAAAAAAGATAATTGAACCCATTGACTGCAGAAGGTCGAAAGAAAACACTTTTTTATAAATGCAGAATGTGCACGAAAAACAAAATTTGTCTTGAAACAAGGTTCAGATGCAAAAGTTGTCCAGAAAAACCGCCACTATATCCAGGATGTTTCGAAATGTAACACGGTTTAGGTGCATAACTAAACATGAATTTTTGTATTATTATATTTTCAGGAAAAGTTTGATTTTATGTTTCCGTTTGTATACATTTTATAAAAAATGTTAATCATATATTTTACGTTTCGTTTTTAATGTGTTCTCGTAAATACAAATATTAGATTTATTGTTTACGCATTTATTGTATTCTACCTTAAGGACGTTTAAGCACGTTGTGTCAATTTGTAGACTACTGTTACCATAGGCTGTGAGAATGTGTACTGACGTTCAACGTTAATACACGTTCTGCCACATTACATCAATATAATTCCATATATTGTGACAGAACGCCTAGGGACGTCCTTGAGTTTATAACTAGAAAATCAAACAATCGCTTTATATTAACACAATCAACATCAGGAAACCAATAAAAAGTGTTATATTCTGAAATTATAGAAATAGTTGTCAGTGTCAAAACGCGAGGGATCAGTAACCTGACAGTGTCCGTCAAAGTGTTAACAAGGAAACAAATCGTGTGAACAATTGAATCACCTAGTTTGAAAACCTGACTGTACGATACTTGGTATCTTTTTAGTTTTATTTTTTTTACCATTGACGCTGCAAATTGACTGGACAAAAGTGATTACCAATCCGCGCCCGTCCAGCTCACACCGGTCGTGCTGCAACTACTAGCCTCGAGGCGAGAAAATCGATTTTCGGGAGTGCCGCGAAATGTCGACAGAGAGTTGTCAAAACCGCCAGAACAAAAAGTCAAAAAGAAAAACTCGCAATAATTTTAATTGTAAGATCTAGTATAACATATATTGTAGCGAAGACAATAAAAATAGGTTTAAAATTGACCAATACTGAGTTTTTAAGAATTATTCTGGCTCCTCACAACAGGAATCTGTGTAACCTGAAGGACAAACGCTGGCCTACAGAACAGGACACAGAAAAGTGGGTAAGGCCGACTCAGGTCCCCAACACTGACAACTTCATTTTTTGGGGAAAAATAAGTTATATATGGCAATGGATTCTTGTTTTAGCCCTCTACGTACCGATACTAAAGCTGCAGTGCAGATCCCCCAAATCCAAGCTACATTGGCATCTAAAATATTCACTTCATTTCAAAACCCAACAAATCCAAATAACATTTAAATCAAACAGCGACAAATCTGAATCAGTCAATCACAGCCATCTTTGGATGTCATGGGACTGTGATAAGTATGCATATCAGTTACTGAGGCCATTTAATTTTATTCTACAGTGCAGATTATAATGAGAAGTATTTTGTTCCTCCTCAAATTTAGATTATTTACCAAAAATTATTGAATATTTTGTATGCTTAAACAATGGCTGAGTGCTGTGAAGATTATCCAAAAGCGGTAACGCCCGAAACAGCTCGCAAACGAATTTCACAAGCACACCTATGGAAACAAGCGGTATAAAAGGAGGAAAGGTAAATAATCTTTTTTGTTTTTTATCAATGCATTCTTTTCAAAATGTTGTATTTTCTTTTCAGATATAAAGCCCAAGGCTTGCCTTCATATCTGTTGCCAACATGCAACAAAATCCTATAGATGCAGTACATTATCAATGAGAGATGTACAGCAGTTTCACCTGAATTTTTATTCCCATAAAGATAAGGTAGGCCAGGATAACTATATAATAAAAAATTTCCAAACAGAAAACATAAAACATCCGGGGCGTACAGGAAATATATAAATTACAGGAAAAACTTCACAGTAAAATGCTATATAGACTGTGCAGATTCGAGTAAACGGAAAAACCTGTATGCCAAACAGCTTTCCATGATAGTTGAAACGGATCAAGTATTAGGTGTACTGAAAATAAGATTTCATGACGGAAAACAAATGGCTCGCGAAAATATGGGAGGTGACCGGAAGACCCTCAAATTTGCAGAAAAAAAACCTTCTGTAATTAAATTCATTGAGAAATTTAAAACTTTCGAGTCTTATTACTGCAGAAATAGGAGTATTCGCACGTATTTACCCTCTGATTTAACTATATCAAAAATGTGGCGACAATACTGCCTTGAAGTGGGAAACAGTTCTTCGCATCTTACAGTAAAAAAAAGTTACTTCCGACATATTTTTAACATATGTTACAACATTGGATTCGGTTCGCCAAGGACTGATGTTTGTTCAGTTTACCTTCAGCTAATGGAAACAATAAAAGTAGAAAAAGACGAAAAGCTTAAAGGAAAACTCATGACTGAAAAGCGTGTACATAAATTACGGGCACATTTCCTTGGAGAAGAAAGGGAAGGTCTTAAAACAAATCATTCGACTGCCAAAAAAACCAAGCAATGCCAAAGATTCCCGATCGGTCTGTTTATTATAGGCGGCAATTGTATACTTATAACTTTGCTGCCGTGACAGGTACGTCACATTCAACATTGTCTAAAGAAAATGTATTTTTATATACTTGGACCGAGGATCAACATCTAAAAGGAGCTAATGATATTTCTAGTGCGATTTTGCATAAGCTCTGCACCATCAACATCGATGGAATAAATAATGTTGTGAGTTGTTGCGAATGGCTGTGGTGGGCAAAATAAAAATGCGATAATGATAACAATGTGAACCAAATGGCTCAGTGTAGATGCACATCCTTGTGTCAGAAACGTGGAACTTATATTTCCCATGAGTGGACATTCATTTATTCCCCCAGACAAGGTGTTTGCACGAATCAAGAAAAGTAGTGGCATTGCCGATTCAATATGAGTACGAGATTTTTACTGAAACGAGGAACGAACAATAGTTATTTGTAACACAACTCATTTTTTATTTTCATTTATTAAATATGGTATTTAGTTGCCCGCAAAATATTTATGCATTCAAATAATGGTAAACCCCCTTCTAACGGTTTTCTTTAACTTCCCACAAAGTGACCTCAACGGATTTGTCGGGTTTTGAACCTAGATAATTCAATTACTCATATTGAAGACGGGAGAAGTCAGAGGTACGTTGCCAATTTAGTAGATATTAATCAGTCAACTGTATACAAAGTAGCAACGAGATATCGGAGGATATGATAGAAGGCCAGTGCAGGGTCGGCCATCGGCAGCTACAGACAATAGATTTTTGAGGCATCAAGCTTTACGTATAAGACATCTTCAACAAGATTTAGTTGAAGTTTGAATTGTAAGCGTAAGAAATGCTTTGAGGCATGCTGGAATTAGAGCTGACATTTCTCCTCAACTGACCAGAGAACACCGTGCAGATAGGTTAAGATTCGCAAGAGAACATGCTAACTGGAATGTTCAAGATTGGGGTAACATACTCTTCACGAGCGAGTCCAAATTTTGTTTATGTACCTCAGATCAGAGAATACCTGTTTAGAGAAGAGACGATCTTTGCAACGTAAGATCTGCAAAAAATGTTGGACGAGGGTCTATCATTTTGTGGGGTGGAATATACTAAGGGCCCATACAGAATTGATAGTTAGATAGAGGATCGCTTACTACTCATAGGTACATTACGAAGATTTTAGAACCACATGTTGTTCCTTACGCCCCTTTTTTCGGCAATGATTTCGTGTTAATGCACGATAACGCACGTCCCCACGTCGCTAGAGTAGTTCAAGATTACCTTCAAGAGGTAAATAATCAATCATCAATTTTTAGACTGACCTGCACGTAGCCCGGACTTAAGCCCTGCTGAACATATGTGGGACAATATTTACAGAAGGGTGAGATCCAGAGATTTGATACCAGCTAACCTTCAACAGCTGCAAAACTTGTGCAAAATGACTTAAAGGAATTGATCAGAAACATGCCATGGCGTCGTCGTGATGTGATTAGAGATGAGGAGGCAACACAAGTTACTAAATTCGATTTATTTATTTATAAAAAACTGTTTTGCATTGACATTCTGACTGAGATAATAATTGAAATTATTAATAATAGGGCAAGGAATATCAATCTTAATTAGTTAAAAATTGGTAAAATCCTTTCCGTACCTACAATCATAGTAGGTTAAATTCAAACGAAATTACTCAAGATTTACTCTTTTTTAACCCTTTCAGTACAGATGACGATATATGTGACATCGACTTATTCATGTTCCATGGACTAATGTCACATATTTCAGACAAATTTAAAAAATCGATTTGCCGTACAGACGGCTGATCGAAATATCGGTCGCATATATCCGTGCCATACCGACGAATGACCGATATATCTGCCGGCGACGGAAATACACGACAGTTGCCGACGTGGCACGGTCGGTGGGTAGTCAGCGTAACTAGTGTTTAGTATCTTTTAAAATGTCGTCGGTAGAGGAACAGCCAATGCTTTCAACAAAGCCTGTTAGGGTGGAGAGTGATTTTGACAATAGTTATTGCGGATTGGATCAACGTGAGGTTTGTTTGAAAACGATGATATATTAGGCTCTGATAGTGATAAAGAGCCGTTTATTGATAGCGAGAGCAAATATCTACCAAGTGAAAATGACATGGGCCATCAGAAAAGTGGCGAAAGTGAGGTAAACGAAATAAGCTTCGAAGAAAGAGATGTGCCAGTGTCAGATGTTGACATTAACGACGATAATCTTTACGCCGACATAACAGGCTATAGAGACCTAACTATTACATGGAAAAAACACGACTTTGTGCCAAAAGTACATGCATTTGATGACAGTAATAGTGGAGTGACGAACGAACATCTGACTGAAGATTCGCTGGAGATTGAATTTTTCTTAGATCTTTTCACTGAAGGTATTGTTCGGTATATAGTAGTAGAATCTAACCGATATGCAATACAATGAAATGAGAAGAAGTGGAAACAATTATTAGACGGTGAATTTATTACTTTCATTGCATTGTTTATGCTAATGTCCAGAAATAAAAGGAAATTGGTTAGTAGATCCATGGGAAAAGACAGATATTTACAAATCCTCAGAAATCTTCTTTTTGGAAATAATGAGGGGACATGAGCTAATAACCGTCTGCACAAGGTCCAGTATGTACTAGAAGAAATCAAGTGAATATTCAAATCAGAGTTCTATCCATTCCAAAATTTGGCGATTGATGAGAGTATAATACTGTTCAAGGATAGACTCCAGTACATAAAGACCAAACGTCATCGTTTCGGCATAAAGCTGTATGTTGTATGTGATTGTGAGAGTGGTATTGTGTTGGATTTCATTGTGTATATTGGTAAAGACACCTACGTTGAACAAGAAAATATAACTAGCCTGGGAGCATCGAGAAATATTGTCGCTATGCGTATGGAGCCGTATCTAAACAAAGGGCAATCGCTATAGACTGACAACTTATATAGCAGTCCAATACTGTCACGCTATTTATTTGAAAGAATGACCAATTCGTGTGGGACCTTTAGGTCTAATAGGCTCCATATGCCCAAACTTGAAGGAAAGCTCAAAAAAGGAGAAGATATTTTTTTAGTGACGAAATGGAAAGATAGAAGGGATGTCACGAAAACAAAGTTGTAACTTTGGACAAGATCGACCGTGTCACAAACGAGAATGTCAAGAAACCATTGTGTGTAGTTGATTACAATGACAAAATGGGTGCCGTGGATCGATCGGACATGATGATGAGTTGCATTGACAGCCTGCGTAAATTTATCAAATGGTATAAGAAATTGTTTGGGCTCACCCTGGATATATGTGTACTAAATGCCCATGGTATGTTCTCTACAAAACATCCTATGAAATATCCACTTGCGAAGTTTCAAATGAACCTTATATGTCAACTTTTGGAAAGGTTTGTGTTTTTTTGATACCTATTGTATATAATTTGATAATGGTATTATATTTATTTCAAATACGGACAAGTGAATAAACCCACACCTACAACAACTTCAAGATTGACTGAAAGGCATGTTCCATCCCTTGTACCTGCGACTGAGAAGTCCAAAAACGCTTCAAGAAGGTGCACTGTCTGTTCTCAGACAAAGCTAAGACAAAAGAAGAGAAGCACTTCCAGATACACGTGCACAGAATGTAACGTAAGCTTATGCATGTTTCCAAGAATATCACACTAAAGTAAAATTTTGAGTATTTTCAATTAATTAGTACTTAGTTTTGATGCAATATTAGTTTGAGTTGTTATTTTTGGGGCATCAATATGCAATACCTGTTAATTTTTGTTGACTTCAATAGAGTTCTATTTCATTTTCGTCAAACAATCATTTTATTTTGTGCTAAATACTAGGTGGCCGATAGATATGACACCAGTCCATCCGGCATGCAAAAAACTGCCGCCCGCGCAGCAAAACAAGTGAAAATGCGGCCGTCCTGAAAGGGTTACGATATCTCGGGACAGGAAAAAGGATTTCGACATGAGGTTTTCGTTATTCTGTGTTAATTAGGTCTACTTTTATAATCCCCGATTAAAACTGCATACTCGTATTTAATATTTTCTAAATATAACTATTTAAAAAACAAATTGAATGGCGCCTTCTAGCGTGCATGTCATTTATTAGGTTATGTTGAAATTATTACTCTTATGTTGGTGGTAAAGAGCTGTTTTCAAGAAGACTAAGTTTTTTCATAATGATGTTCCCAGTTTCCCCCCACCTTATTTGAATAGATAGACTTTTTGAAGAATTATTTTTGTTAGGCCCCTTAATTAGGTTAATTTGGTACAATTTGGCTTTTTAACTTTTTTTCACTTACGTCCTCTAGCAGTAGACAAACTAAAAAATAATTTCTAGGTTTTCTCAAGGCTACTTTTGTTATAATTTTTTTCTGCAGCTGTACTATAAACTGTTTCTGATGTATGACCGACAGCCATTCTTATTGGGACACTCGGTACATACCTAATTTTTAAATATATATTCTTCCAAAATGATGAAACAACTATTTTCTGATACAAAAAATCACTTGTTGGTGTTTTATGATCAGGATCAGGATATTTCAGAAATCAACTCTTATAAAATTTCAAAAGGAGTTTATGTTTATGAAAACAGTGATGGAAGATATCTTGGTTAGCAGTGATTTGTTGTTAAAAAATAAGGTGATGCAATTTATTACAGAATAGTATACCCTAATGAGATAATCTGTCTAGTTATTGCTATGAAAAAGGATTGGTTTTAGCAATTCACTTCCTACACTACAGCTCAAATAAAAAATCTCAGTTAACTCTATAATACTAGTGATATGTGTATTTATTGTATTTACTAATACATTATGATTATGGATCATTGCTTTCACACTTCATTATTAAAATTAATCAGCAACAAACAAATAATGAAAAAAGTATCTATACTATCTACTAAGATGACAAATAATTAATAAAGGCGATTTCGTCCCGCTTTGGTTGGTAGGGACTTTGGTTAACCAAATGGTAGGTCCTACGTCACCGGTATGACGTAAAGTACCAATTACAGGCGAAATAGTTTGGTTCTCAATTGGTATAGCGGATTGATAAAATTTACATTTACGTTTTGTATTACGATCGGAAAAGTTGTTTATTGAGTATTACTATATTGTCTTGGAGTTTTGAGTTAAATATATATAGCAAAAACCCCAAAAAAGCTTCTTGCCATTTATAATAAAATTAACAGATTTTAGAATATTGACCAAAAATTCAATTCGTCTCAACGGCTTTGTTCGTTTACAAATAAAAAGCAAGACAAAAACTACTTTGGACAAGGATAGAAAGCTACCAATTTCAGTAACCGTGGTGCAGTAAGCTTGACGTCATCGTTTTTCGCAACGAAATCAATTGGTATGTATTTGACAGACCAAAGTGGAGTACTAAAGCGGGACGAAATCGCTATAAGTATCATTACACTAACCAAGATCGCTGTCAATAATTCATAGAACAAATGTTATGAATTTGTCAGAGGTTAAAAATTTTAATTATATAAGGGGTAGTCAAAACTTATATGCAGTAAAGTACAACAATCTTTCATTTTATTGACTAATAAACACATAAATGTTGATTTAGTCCATTTACTTAATTGTATATGTGTCTGTGAAACGTTAAGAATGAATATTTATATCCAATGAACTTTTCTCATGAATTACTTGAAACATTTTTTCGTGTTTAAAAATTACTTTAAAAGATTGGTCTGGTTAATCATTGTGATTATTGTAATACTATTATTGTGATGTATAGTGAATTTAAGTCTCATTTCTCAGCTAAAATCGTTGACTAGAAAAATAATCAGAATTATGGAAAGGATGGTTAAACAATTGTATCAAAAATATGAAGAAACAATTTCACCAATATTTTAGTTTTTCTCACACAAAAGACGTTTTTGATCATTTCAATCATTGTTGAATGTTGTTCAGTTTTACGAAAAGAATTTTATGTACTAGGTAACATGATACATTATTCGACAAAAATGGTTTCATAAAATATACCGAAGCAACATACAGAATTAAAAAGTATTTACAAGATAATGAATATTAGATTCTTTGTAATGCTGAAAAACATTTCAACATCAATCTGATATATTTTTCGTGACCTATCATCTTAATCGAGAGGATTTCATTTATTAAAAGATGACATATTTGAGAAAGAAAAAACTGTATAAGTAGCAGTCTGGCAATGGGGGTTGATCGTTAATTGAATGCTTTAGCACATGGAATTAAATTTTCTTGAACACATTTGGTTTCGACACTTCAAAATAAATGCAACAAAAAAATCTGAACAAGTGTTACTGATATATTTGTAGGGAATTAGTCAAAAAGTATTATTTCGAATTTATGAGATGATAATATATAATAAAAATCTGAAAATAAATTTTAATTAGATTGTTTTAACGGTGTTTGGAATAATATTACATGTTAACTAAATATCTAAACATTTATAAAGTTAACAAGCTAAATTTCACCCAAAATCATTTGATTATCACAAATTATTTCAATTTCAATAATAACTACATTTTCTCTTTTAAATTGATTACATCAATGTCGCATGTTAATAGCTCAAAAATACAGTCAAGTTACCAATGATAAATATTTTACTATAATAATAATGTGATCGCTAACCTAGAGTTGAACTCCAATTGGATTTGAACACTCAGTTTTAGTTAATCTCATAAAATCCTCTACTAACTGAGCTATGAAGGTTTCATAAAAATAAATAATTTTCAAATTGCGTTTTAAAAAGCAAACTTATGATTTTGGTAATATAAATAGTGAAAAAATGTTATTGTAATAAAATTATTTTATATCGTTACTTTTAGTTGAATTATGTTAGTAAAGCAATGGGATTCTCAAACGGAAATATTCACTTTACATTTAATTAGTATAATACTATGAGCACATTACTTAAGCCAGGGCTGTATCGTTTACATTTTTGCTGTATACCGGTCAAAAACTTTTGAATCTTACACTTTCTTAATGAGAGGTTTGGATGAACGAAGAGTATATTTCAAATTCGCCAAGATGGTAAATACTGCGCATTTTGTCCAAAATAATTTTAAGCAAATGTCAATAATATCAATAACGTCGAATCAAATATAAAAATATAGTAACTAAAAATTAATCGTATAGAATTTCACTAGCATTCATTTGTTCAATATCAATATGTTGAAACTGAAAATACTTTGAAAATGCCCGTAATATATAAGTAACACTTTCGATCGAGAACAAAAATCCCCCTTTTCCGACATATCTGCTTGTAAAGTGTTTTAAAAATCTAATCTAATAAGTATCAAAAATCCTTACATGTGACAATAATTTGACGTAAAAAATCCTATTCCACAATTTCTTTTTCAAAAGATTGAACAAAAAACATCGCACATTTACTAAACGTTCGTATTATCCTGGGAATCGGGAACGTTTTGTTCGAGGTATTCGTCGTCTTCTTCAGACTCTCTTTTGCTGCCTACTCCTAGTCTGGAAAATAAAAATATTAAATACTTATTAATTTTACAATTTGGGCATAAAGATTCAATTGTATAGCTGGATACATTAGTCATTTGTTAAAACATCTTGCTTCAAAACATATAAATGTGAAAACACTTGGATACATTTTGACTAATTTCCATGTGTTTTTAAAATACAAATACTCATATTTTTAATTTATTTTAATTATTTAAAAAATATCAGCATTTATTGTAATTAATCCTATTTATTCCCAATACCTATACATGACATTTTTTCTGTGACTCGATGGTATTCGATTCTGTTTTCTGTAACAATGATTCTTTACTTTAAATTGTTAAGGCAGTTGGCAATATTCATTTACAATATCAACGTTTTTATATCCTTAAAATTGACTAAAGTTTCGTCCATGTTTCAATATATAATAATATACTAAGGCAAGTTTGAAATTTGGAGCCTTACAATAAATATGGATAAGACTGAAATTGTATATATCTGACAATAGGTTGCAGATTTAAATCTCGGAGATACGATTATTAAAAGCTGTTAAACTTTTAACTATTTGCGATCAGTTGTTCACTGGGATGGTAAGGGTTATAGAAATAAAAATTGGGCGGAGGAAACAAGATTCGGATTTTTCAAGGTATAATCCAAAATATAGTTTTATATGGAGCAAAAATATGGCCAATGAGAACGACCGTCAGAAACAAAATAAGAACTGTGGAACTAGACTATTTTAGAAGATGTTTAAAACTTAAAAGAAACGATAAAATAAGAAAGGAAGAAATATGGCAACGAATGGACGTTAAAAGCTCTATGACAAGAAAATAATACGACTTCAAAATGGTATGATCACGTACAAAGAATGCTAAATTACAGATGGACAAAAAAAGTATCAAAATGGGATGTCCCCTGAAAGGAACGAAGGGGTAGTCAAGCTCTAAGATGGGAAACCTATATCAGATAAGTGATGCCAGATCAAAATCTGAGAGGAGATTGGAACGTAAGGGAATTGCAGAGGATAAAAACGGCAAACTCATAATGGGAAGAAGAAAGATTCGCTGAAAATATATAATAAATATTTTTATGTGCAGATAATAGTTAAAATATGAATAAATAAATGTATTTACTTTGAGACGCATTAAGCTAGGAAATACAAATTTAATTGAGGAACGTTTATTTTGGATTGACAATAAAGTGGAATATTCAATAAACATAGATTTGCATTAATAAACTTTAAAGAACATAAAAAAATCCATCCTATATAGATTACAAAAAATTATATACCTATGATATTGCTCCTTTTTTGATTTAGTAAATTGATGTAGTAAACGACTAGCTTTAAAATATTTGGAAAGTAAAATTTGCATGTTTATTCCTTCATCACTTAAGGAAAAAATTTCCTACATATTTTTTTTCATTTGTCGAAAATCTTACCAATATGAAATCCTCAAAGTTGATAAAAGTTTCTTTACATTATTGATATCAGTGGTGTACTCACACTTTAATATTAGAGGGGAGGGGTATATAAAAATATTTTTGACCAAAAAGCATATTTATCTATAATGGTGGTTATAACAATTTTAAGTATTACAATAGAAAATATAAGGGACTTATATCGCTTGGGAGCAAGGTCATCAATTATTTCCTCAGTTTATATAACTTCTTCTCTATGAACTAACAGTATGGCTAGCCCATTAAGCCATGCTTGGGCAGTAGTATTTCTTAAATAAGTTTTTATACGTTTTAAGGTTGAAAAGGTCCTTTCTGGTGTAGTAGTGGACACAGGCAGTGTACAACATTTTTTAGAAGTTTGTGAACATTCGGATAGGCATGCTGACACGAACTTCCAGGCATGCCAGTGCCTGAGGTTTGTTTCTTATTTCTGAGCATTTACTTAAATGTTCGAGCCACAAAATAATAGAGATACAAAACTCCCAATGTTCTAGCACAAGATTGGCCTTGCATTATACAGTTTTTGGAAGAACACAAGCACAATGTTTTTAGCGTTCTGCACTTATCCGACGTCCCATAGGTGAAATCAGTAAACATGAAATATTAGAATATTTTGGGAGGATTCTGTTTTAAAAAAAATGGGGAGCAGAATACAATACGTTATTAGCCGATTCATAATAAAACAGATTTTTAAAATGTATGGGTAAAACCTTTATACCATGATTATGGCGAGAGAACAGACATTTTGAAATCGGAGCAACTATTTTTTCCTGAAAAAATTAAGATCACACTATACTTCGTATTATGTGCTGTGACCTAATTTACAAATATGGAAATCATATAGGGTACTACTCCACGTACGGTATCGCCAAATTACTTACGATCATGAACGTGGTTTATAAAATTTGTTTTAATAAAATCGAACTGCGATAAATACGTTGGATATGAAGATGCGTCCGGGCACGCGTTTAAACAGGCACTACACGACGCGTTATTACTCAATATATTCTCCTCTTAATTGGATACATTCATTACAATGAACCTGCAACGTCTCTAGACCTTTAAAAAAAATGTTTCTTCTTGCTCTGCAAACCAGACCTCCACAGCTTTTATTACCTCCTCGTTGGAAGAAAATTTACGACCTTTTAAACTTTTTTTTAGTTGAGGAAAGAGATGATAGTCGGACGGAGCCAAATCTGGTGAATAAGGAGGGGTTCTAGTAATTCAAATCCTAAATCACGAATTTTTTGCATGGCAACATGAGATTTGTGTGCAGGGGCGTTGTCCTGCAAAAACAAAACACCTTTGGATAGCTTTCCGCGTCTTTTCTCTTTAATTTTTTCTCCTAGAGTGGTCAGTAATGTCGAATAGTAATGTCCAGTTATTGTTCTACCCTTATCCAAAAATCAATCATGATTACTCCATGGCAATCCCAAAAAACTGAAGCAAGAACTTTTCCAGCAGATTTTTGGACAGGAAACTTCTTAGGTCTTGAAAAACCAGAGTGTCGCCATTCCATCGATTGTTGCTTGTTTCTGATATCCGTTTTAGCCCAATTCTACGGCCTGATAAAATCATGTCATGAACTGCATCGATATTTTCGGGGACTGACACAGAAACTGGCCTTCCCGATCGGTCATCATCTTCAATGGAAAATTTACCTCTTTTGAAGCTTGCGGTCCAATTTTTCACGGTCGCATACGAAGGACATTGATCACCAAGGGTATTAAGCATATCTTTGTAAACCTGCTTACCTCTTAACCCTTTTAAATACAGGTACTTGATGATGGCTCGATACTCCAATTTTTCGATTCTCACAATTTCGGTGGCCATCTTTTTTCTTTTAATTTATTGCGAAACTGGTTTACTTTTTTGACGTGAAACTTTACACTGACACTTCTAATAAGTTATTGTTCGTTGCTATGGTAACACAATATTTTGTTTATGCATGGAACAGTATGTAAATGATGCAGACATCTCTAAGCAACTGCGGTCGCTGCTGCCATGGTAATCATTTCATCTTGCAAGATTTGGATTAACACATATAAAAAAGAAGTCCTCGGAGATGGTGGATGACATATTTCTCTCATCTTTCAAAGTATGGCAGGGTAAGTAAGTTGAAGTGAACTAGAAACATAGTTTGTGAAACAGTCTTATGAAATATTTAAGTCAAGTTGTGTATTTTCATAAATGCATTTTTAGATATAGAGGTGGAAATATGCTCGAAGATCTAAGAATAGAACATTCAGGAAAATTCTAAAATTTCTGTCGAATGTTAGCTGGAGATTATGAGATTTTTTAATGAAAATTGGCCGCACTGTACCAGAAGTATCTACAGCCTCTTACCAATTTTATAAGCATAATGCGCAAAATCAAAGTCAGATGTGTGTATGCTTCGTATCACTGCTAAACGCATCACACGCCACGTGCTTCCAATGTTCCAGCTATTCCTCGAACAACTCTTTGAAGCGGGTAGAAATACCAACAACAGGCCGAACGTGACAAGCGTCAAACGTTGGTTATGTCAAATTCGTTTCACTTCATTCGATAGGCAGCCACACGATGCGTTAAGTCGTCATTCGTCCAATGTTGGAACACATTTGCCACATCGCGTAGTGCCTGCTTTAGGCTAGTCCCACACAACCACCCATAACGCGGAATAGTTGAAGAAATTAAAACATAATAAGAGGTTCCGGATTTTTCCTAGACAGGGCACAAAATATAATCCCTATGTCCTCCCGTAAGTACGCCACTGATTGAGATATCTCTGAATGTTTTGTCACTCATAGATCAAGAACTTCTCCTTGAATAATGCTTTTTATTTTTTCTCTTCAATTTTGATTTATTTTGAATATAATAATAGCATGTCTAGCTTGTCAATAATTTTCCAAGGGTTTTTTCTTACTTATATTTTTAAATATGACCATTTGATAAGCTATTTTTTTCATAGTTGTGATACATTTTCCCTACCATGCCATTTATTAGCGAATAGATAATCGACGAGGGATATAAGTTTAATAGGAAATGGACCAGTATTATGAAATTATCAATTTAGTCAATAAGGCAAAATTTAAGCAGTCAGCTAATATTGAAGTAATGTTTACTAATAGAAACTGTTCTAACCAAATCATGCAAATTCCAAACTTCCATCCATGTTCGGCAAACCAGGATCAATACGTAAACTATCCCTAATAGAAATAACAAAAATAGCCATATTATGTATATATAAGCAATGCCAATGCAAATATGCCTAAACAGAATGCTAGACAAGCAGTTAAAAGTAGAAAAATCATGTTGAAGTTTATAAGGTTTCTATTTTAGGTTAATCAATTTATTTCACAAAACTAATTACAATACCTACCACATTTAAACATACATGGCTTTTTATTTATAAATGACATCAGCATAAAATAGAAGGAATAAATTCAGTAAATTAAAGACATTTTTTTTTAATGGAAATATGCTCGGACAGGTCGGTATTTTAAATTGCCTTCTTCTTAACATAAGGAAATTTTTTACAGCGTGCCCCAAATTTGAGATATGACGTTATCGACAATTTATTAAATGGCAATCCTAATTTGGAAGTGTATATCAAGGTACACATCAATACCAGATATCAAATTTTCATTATTTGTCCTTTAAAAGATATACAACAAACATCAATTGATTCAGGCAATTAAAAAATGGAATGTCAAGAGGTATTTGTCTATCTTTTTTTGTCAAAAACTGAGTTGATGTTGACAATGCCACACAAAAAAGTTAAATAAAAACAAGTAAGGAAAGTAGCATCCTATTGAGTGAGGGTATTTATTAATTTGTCGTTTTGTGAATATTTTTTAAATTTGATGATTGGGTGCACATGTGTAACTTTAAGAATAGTCATTAAAAATTAGGATTGCCATTTGAAAAAATAGTCGATGACGTCATATCTCAAATTTGAAACAAGCTGTATAACATTTCTTGACATCAAAATGAGCGCAATTCAAAATACTGATTGACCTACCCGAAGATATTTTAACAAAAAAATTGCCTTTGCTTACTGAATGTATTCCAAGTTAGAGACTCACATTGTAAAATACAATGAAATTGTTGCTATATTAAACATGAATACTTCATTTTCTGTGAGGTAATTATACATCAAATTTTAGATTAATGAAGTTATTTCAGAAATAGTAGGTATATTGTGCAACATGTTGCACACTATACTTTTTCTACAACTGCACAAATTTAAAGAATACAAGTAGTTTTGTAGAAAAAGTATCGAGAACTACTCACCGAAAACGGCTGGGCATCGAGTATACCCTACTGAAATCGGCTGGGCATCGAGTATCGCCTACTGGATTCTCCATATAAATGTATGTAGTGTGGGCAAAGTGCCGTGAGAAATAATATTTCTCACAGTGTGAGCAATATATGGTTTTGAAATTAAGTAAGCTACGAGAAATACGCTACTTTTCATAGCAGTTGTAGAAAAAACTGTTTAAAGTACAATATTCAAACCTATATGGCATTTTTATTTATAAATATCATCAGCGGAAAAATATAAAACAATGAAATGGTTGCTATATTAAGCATGAATACTTCATTTTCTATAGAATATAAAAAATGGTATGATTATGACTCTAATTACTAACATTAATTACCTTTTCAACACTCAAGAAACATATGGTGTCTCAAAATTGGGGCCCGTCCTTTCCGAATATGAACCGGGGCCCTGGTCCTGTTTTTGAAATTATTATAAAAGTAGCGAAAATGGTCAGGGATGCCTCATTTGTACAAGTCTACCAGATTGTGAAATTTTCAGAATAAGGGATGGGCGCTTTTCCGCACGTCAAGTACTTTTAAACCTGTTATTCTAGTGCGTTATAGTTTCATTTTTGAATTATAGAACTTTAAATTTTCATTTCAATTGAAAGATTTTGTCTCAAGTGAAACGTAAATATTATTTTCAGACAAAATAGAGGATGCATTTATCAAGTCCGACGTCTGAAATATATCACTCTAGTGCGGTACCCTTTCGTTATTGCAAAACTCCTAATTTTTAATAGAAATTACTCATAATTCCCTAAAAAACATAGTCCGCAACTTGGCCGACAAATTTTCAAGCTCTTTTTTTCAGTCCGACAAACTAAACATGTCAGTTATGACAGGTTAGGTTATGCGATTACAAAATTTCCGACACAAATAGAAAATACTAGCACTGCTCATTCGGTTCTTTTTGTTGTCTATTGAACGAAGTAGTGATGGTACAATAATAAACACGTTGACTGCGTTATGGAGCTAATATAACACATAAAGAACTTTGATTATGTGTGGTAAATGTTGCCTGAAAAAAATTTGGAGAAAAAATGGAGCGGGATAGTGAAGGTAACCAAAAACTTTTCTACAAAATGCTAAAATCATGGAGGAATGAAAAAAACAAATACAAATGATATTAAAAACAAGAAAGGAGAAATGTTAACAGAAGACACAAAAATAATGGAAAGGTGGAAGGAATATTTTCTAGAACTATTAGATAATGGAGAAACCACAACTAAATTGAATGAAGAAAAAGTACAAACAATACAGGATGATAATGAAGAAGTAATATCCAGAGATGAATTCACGGAAATCATTAAAAAGTTAAAAAATGGTAAAGCACCAGGATGTGACAAAATAACTGGAGAAATGATCAAAAACATACGTGAAAGCGGAGAAGAACTCTTACTAAAAATATACAATACATTATACAAGTGCTGGAAAGAAGAAAAGATACCGAAATAATAGCAAATTTCTTCAATTGTTCCTATATACAAAAAAGGAGACAGACGGGAATGTAGCAACTATAAGGGACTGACATTGCTCTGTAGAAGCATGAAAATATGAGAATAGATATTAGACCGAAAAATTAGAAAAGTTGTGGAAAACACACTAGACGATGCGCAAAATGGGTTCAGAGGTAGAAGGAGCATACAAGACAATGTTATTTACATTAAAACAGATGACAGATAAATTCATACAAGAGAAAAGAAATATATATTGCACAATCATAGACTTAGAAAAGGCATTTGATATGGTATCAAGGGAAAGAATGTGGAGAATATTAGAAAAAAGAGGGGTAAATAACAAAACAACAAGAATGGTACAAAAAATATATGATAATAATAATATAAGCTTTAATAGAAGATCAGAGGCATTCACAATTCAAAGTGGACTTAGACAGGGTGGAGGGTTAAGCCCTTTTCTATTCATTGTGCTTATAGATGAAATAATGAAGAAAACAAATAATAAATGCAGGAAATATATAGTAGGACATAGAAACTTGCAAAAAGTCGAAATATCTAATGAAGCCTATGCAGACGACATTGTTATATTTGCGCAAAGTGAAGGGGAGCTACAATAAAACCTAGACATATGGAATGAAACATTAAAGGAGTATGGAATGAAAATAAGTACTAATAACACTAAAGCTATGGTGATTGGCGATAAACAGAAAAGATAAAAATATATATTGAAGATCAAAGTATGGAACAGGTGGAATTATTTCAGTATCTTGGAGTACAGGTAGATCAGGGGGGAACTCAAGAAGCAGAAATAAATAAAAGAGTAGAAAAAGCAATGAATCTATATTATTCTATGAATAAAAAGTTTATTAATAATAAAGAAATCTCAAGAACAACTAAATTAAAGGTATTTAAATCGGTTTACAGACCAGTGTTAACACATGGATGTGAATCTTGGATACTTAATAGGACAGAAAAGAACAAAATAGATGCGGCTGAAATGAAGTATCTAATGAGAATAAGAGGAGTAACAAAAAAAGATAAGATAAGAAACACGATAATAAGAGAAGAACTTGAAACTTTGGAGTATATTGAGGAAAGACAACTGTGGCGGTCGGGACATTTGCAGCGTATGGAAGAGACTAGACTGACTAAAAGAATATGGGGAGCGAAAATCCAAAAGAATAAAAAGAGAGGTAGACCCCGGAAGACTTGGGATGAGGCAATAGGAGAAATATTACAGCGAAAAAGAAAAGCTTGGATAGATGTTAAAAAATTGGCAACTGACAGAAAGAAGTGGAAAAATTTTATAAAATAAAAGAGTAAAATTATCACTCTACACCACAATGTGGTAGAAGATTTATTTAATTATATATATATATATATATATATATATATATATATATATATATATATATATATATATATAATGTTGCTTGAAAAATGTCAATATTCAGAAGCTAGCCAAACTTTTATGAGATAACAGCAAGTCTTTTGTAGCGGCGGGATTGACAACTAAAAAAACATTTTTTTACTGTAAACCATACGACCCAAATCAGCCCCGAAACGCATACAAGTTATTAATTTCAACTTGCTTGCGACAGAATTTACACATTTATTAGTGAATTCACGCCCTAGTGATGTTTGAAATTGAAGCAGTACATTAAAAATAAACGGTTTTAAATATTGAAACTAACTTTCTCGCATCTGTGAGATGCCCTGAACAATATTCTATCACAAAATTGTCACTTGCATATACTCCGGAGGCTGTATCGTGCTAACAAACAGAAATTTCTCAATATCGTACTTCAAGTACCATAGCACCCGTGGTACTGGCTCTGATGAGCTGAAAATCAATAGGGTTCATCTGTGAGATGTCCTGAACAATATTCAATCATAAAATTGGTAACTTGTTCTCTGGAGGCTGTATCGTGCTAACAAGACATGTGACGAAAAGTGGACGACGACGACATACACACAGGATTTTTTTTCTAAAAACCATTTTTTCG
Organism: Galeruca laticollis; assembly: GCA_963921935.1. Taxonomy (NCBI): domain Eukaryota; kingdom Metazoa; phylum Arthropoda; class Insecta; order Coleoptera; family Chrysomelidae; genus Galeruca; species Galeruca laticollis. The sequence goes on along the minus strand of OY998177.1, from coordinate 162,226,915 downwards.
TATTGTTCTTGATGAAAAACATAATAATAACTAAAAAAATTTCAAAATTCCAACTTTTTTTGCGGTAAACTAATACTTTTCTCGCATATTAGATAGGTTGGGCGGAAAAGTAATAAATCACACAAATATGGTGTCAAACTATATAAACTCTATTATGTGGATGGTTACGTTATTAATTTCATAGTTTATTCGGGCACAGGATACAGGTCAAAACAGCCATGTAGAGTTTATACTAGATTCATTACTCAAAGATGTGGTCGAATTTTATACCACATTAATTTTTATACTTATTATGAAGTTGTAAAATATTTGATAAGCAAGAAAACAAGAATTTGTGGAACTTTAAGAAAAAATCATAAAACTATACCCAAGAACATTTTTTCTTAGAAGCATGAAAAGGATTAAATAGCTGGCAAAGAGTTCGAGGACATAATAGTCGTAAAGTGGGTCGATAAAAGACCTGTACTAATGCTACAAACCTGTGAAAATCATGATGATATTTGATACGGGAAAAGTACAGAGGGAAAGTTGTTAAAAAGCCTGAGTGTGTAATTGACTACAATGGTGCAAAAAAGGGATTGATTTCAGTGATCAGATGTTATCTTAAGTGGTATAAAAAAATGCAGTTGAATTAATTTTCAAAGCAGTTATCGTAAATGCCTGGGTCACATTCAGTAACCAAAATCAAAATAATAGACTTCAATTTAGAGAAAAATTGGCAAAAAATGTTTATCAGTGCGGCAGAGAAGAAGTTGAAGTAGAAAGGCCAAGAACTTCTAAAAGGTATCATACACTTAAGATAGATGAACCTCAAAATAAAAAAGGAGAAAATGATGTTTCAGATGCTATAAAAGTCTAAGAAGAACGATGAATAGTCGTGAAGCTGATAATAAAGTCAAAATAATCTATACTCACCGTAAAAAGAGCGAAGAAACAACAAAGCCCATTAGAAGCCAATTACTAATCACTGCGACATCTACAAGTTTGCTTTTTGATGCAAAATATTACAGAACTTACATTCACTTTTTCTTACAAATAAAAATAGCAATTTGTAAATTAGGTTTATACTGGTACACTTGTTTATTAAATACACTCTTTTTAATAATATTGGTGTGTTTTAGTATAAAATTTATTTTTTCAGGAAATAAAAACAAAAGTACTTATTGGCGACTACGGGACACATGTGACCCGAAAGCACGTCAGGCTAACTTAATACGAGTCAAATGTATTCCATAATGCACAAAAGGCAATATCACAATTTTATGCAACCGCAGTGAACGTGTTTTGTTTTATTAATCATTGTACTCTCGACCAGGTATGAAGAAAAATAGTAAACACAACACGGGCATTCTGGCACACAGTGCAGGAATCTCGAACTTTCTGCCCTTGTAGTGTAATATACTGTAGATATTTGTTTTTGATTCCCGATAACCAAGGACAAAACGCAAAATGTTTAACGATTTAGTTTGTTTTAGCCCCCTCCCCCCTGCATATTACGGAAAGAATAGGAGCCAATTTAAGACAAAAAGCAAAGCAACTTGATAAACAATTGCCTTGTGTCCAATTCTTTATGAAACACCACGTGCATTCTTACCAGATTTCTCCGGACTTTGTAAGGAGACATTTAGTTGTTGATTCCAATGTGAGCTTGTATGGACACATATTCGAAAGTGCGTTAGTTGTAAGTATATTACCCAAAGTTTATGTTAAGAATAAATATACCAATACATCTATTTTTACTTACCTGCTAAGTAAATTTGAGCTACTCGCATGTGATTGTCCTAGCAATGGTTCATTAGCACCACATACCTCTAGAGGAATACCTTCTGGATCTATTTGTTCATCAAACAATGAACTGGGTGCTTGAAATGTTGATCCATTTGTTGATTTAGTCGGAGATAGTTTTAAGTCTTTACGGGTCAACTCGAGTTGATCGCTGTCTCCGATCTGAACTGATGATATGGGGACGTCCAAACAAGGAGACAATAGTCTTGGATTGTTTGCAAGGAATTCCACTATTTGGGAGGCAGCGGGACGTTCTTTGGATTCACGTTTCCAACATGATTTCATTAGACCCACACTGCAACAAAAAATGTAATTAGTACAAAGGGTTCATACATTTGCGTTTGGCCTAGTCTTAGACTATTAAACTGTTTACATTTGAAAGTGATTCAACATTAAAATCATAAAAACGGATGGTTGCCGAATTGGCGCGAGCTCTATACATACATTAGGTAGCCGCCATATTTTTAAAGAACATTTTGAATAAAACTCATTGTCAAATTCGAGAAGCAATTAGCTATGACAACACCGCTAACTTAGCGTACTACGAAAATTTATCGATTTTCAGAGAGTAATTCATATTTTGCTATTGCAGTGTTGCGTATACTTGGATGTGAGTTTGTTGTTAAGATGCCTGAATACAACCGCCATATTGGGAAATATGGGATGATGATTCCTGACTTTAATAAATGAAATTAGTTCTAGTCCTTTCAGCGGATAGATCAATTTATAATTCTGCGTGTAGGAACTTCAAACATAGGTCGCTAGCTAGTATGTCATAATGACATATTTTTTTTAAATGGATTATTATCAAATAATCGCTACGCTCAGCCTCCAAACATTGCTGTCGACCGGTAAACAACCCTTACTGTTCTTAATACTTAATATACTATATTTCAGTTGATATTATAGAAATATTTGTGTTTTTACTTGTTATAAAAATAAACGTATTTTCTTGTGTCATGTTGTTTATTGTGTGTAGAAATTTTGAAAAAAAGAATGTATGAGATATAGTAATGTGGTAACAAAACCTCGTCCTGAAATAAAATGCCGTTTAAATGTAAAAAACTCGTATCTCACGTTTTTTTAAAGTTAAACTTCACTATTTTTAAGTTAATCGTTTTGTATTTGCAATTATGGGAAGTTTTATTTAATTTGCCAAAATATACATATGTATTTTGAGATACGAGGTTTTGACATATGAGCGACGATATATACCTCTGTGCTTAGAGAGCAATGTGGCTTGTTTTAATGTATCGTTTTCATAACGACATCTTTCTCTTGCCTTTCTGTTAATTTTCTATAAAAAAATCAATTGCTGACCCTATGGTTTTCCTAAAACTGACCTTGTTCTATATAATGCATTAAGTTTTACTTTGTGGAAAAATGGGGCCTGAAATTAGTAATTAACAATAAATTTCTATACACAATATGAAAAGGACAACACAATGAAGACTCTTATAACAGAATTTTGGCTCTATCTCAGATATAATCACTTGATACCCAGATCTAAACTCTGATCCCATTTTCCATTTACATTTTCTATAACAAAATTCAATTACAGACACCTTTGTGTTCCTATTATTTACCCCATACTATACATTGCATTTTTTAAACGAAAGAAAGGAGTCAGAATTTGGTTGCTTATACCAAATACAAAGTCATAATCTGAAAAAGATAAATTTATAACGAAATTTGAATTATATTAGAGCATTAGTTGAAATATCATCGTCCGATGTTCCGTTCTAATTTCTGACCCTTGGGTCAGTAATGGGATAACACCAATATTTCTGTACCATTTCCTGACCCCTTAAAAATTTCCAACAAAAAATTATTTGAAAAAATCGTTAAAAATGAACCCTAACGACCATATGGTTACTGTACAAAAATATTGTCACGCAATCTGTGAATTACCGGTTCCCTAATTTGAGGTTAGGTCCTTAGCAATAATGGTTAGCAAAACAGAAGTAGGTCCAACCGAATTTTCCACGTTATTTCTGAACATACAGCAAATATTTCGACAACTTCCGCGCGCTACATATCTTAATATACGAGTAGTAGAAAAATATACGGCAGGGTCACTGATTTGGGCCGGGTCAGAGATTGGTGCATTTATCTTAATATGTACGTGATGTAACTCATGTAACAAATAACAAGGATAATGTTGAGTAAATAAAAAATCATATGAAAAGTATATATAGTACATGTGTATGTTTTTTTACCCTAATAACCGAACTGAATAGTGAAAATAGAAACTCGCCTAGGTCGCTCTTCTGAGAAATCTAGAATTCAAAAATTTCACATTTGTTGTTTTGGCTCACTATAATTTAAAATTTAGGATTAATTGAAAAATCGATAAAAGTCAAAAATCATAACGATAAAATATTTATGCAAAACTAAAAATATGTGTGTATTCAACTTCCTGGAACGCCACTACCGAGCTACGATCTCGGCTTTTAACAGCTTTGCCTAAAAGAGGGCTCCATTGTAAGAGAGAACAGTCCGTTTTCGTTGCACACATTACATCATCTTTATCAATCCTAGATTATGTTTTTAAAGTATTTGTGTTTGAAATGTTTTGTCTATCTGTGTTTAATAGTCTAAGGGTCTAGTCTAGTCTTCAATAAGGTAGACAGCAGAAATTACCAAAATGTTTTTAAAAAAGTATATTAGTAGCTCAAGAAAATATTAAGGATTAGTAAAATTTAAGAACAAATCAATTGTGAGAGGTTAAAATAAATCTGTTTCATCTATTTCATGTAAAATACTTACAGTTGTGGTTTAGTTCCTTTTGGAATATCAAGTGTTTGTCCATCTTTTACTAATTCCAGGACTTGAGCATTACTTTTCCCTTGAAAAGGAAAATTTCCAAAGGTTATAATTTCGTAGAGCAGTATACCAAAACTCCATATATCTGAAGAAGGTGTAAACACTCCAAGAGCTAAACTCTCGGGGGACATCCATCTTACAGGTAACATTCCTCTTCTGAAAACAAACAAATATTTGTTAACATAAACTTTCAAAATAGTTTTCTGGAAGAATGATATGTAATTAAATAAATTTGGAACAAAACCCAGGAAATTTGCGCACTAAGACAGATTGAGCGCGGTTTTTTCAATTCTCTTGGTTAGTTCATTTAAAAAATTTCTGTGCATTCTTTCAACTGCATATTTTCAAGTTTAAAAATTTATATCTGTCACAAAAAACACCCGAACTATGTAAAATTGTGCAGTCAGGGTTTTTTCTAGTCGCGGAATATGAATAGCCTGTCCAAATTAACCTCATATACAATTGTATTAAAAAAAGCGTACGAGTAGTAGAAAGAGACTCTAACGTCATCCTGTTTGCGTAAAACCAGCTGGAATTATTGGAGGTTATCAAATATCATAGGTTGTCAAACATAGAAATCATTAGCGTCTGTTCAGTGATAAATGGACAGATCAAGTTTGTGTGGTATAAAAACGTCAAGTGTAATACTGTCAGTAAGAATTTATCTTTTTTCAAATATCATTTGAAGTTGTAATATTTAGTTTAGTAATAAAATATAACTTATATAATATCTACGTCCAAATGTACAATAATTGTAAATTGTAAGCGACCAGAAACATTAGTAAGTGTCAAAGTAGAAAATGGCATTAGGATCGGCACCGGTAAAACTCCCACCTGATTTTGATCTACAAAGTAAAAATGCGGCAGCAGAATGGGTATATTCGAAAACAGCCTTTTAAGATTACATGATGGCAACAGATCAACATGAATTTAGCGACTTGGTAAAAATATCAGTTTTACGAAATCTAATGGGAACAGAAGCCGCCAAAATAATGTCGACCTTTAAAATACCAACTGAAAACAAGAGGGAAAGTATGATTACTTACTACAAACAATTGAAGTTTACGTGAAACCCAGATCAAATGAATGTTATGAAATACACAATTTCTGGAAAATGGTACAACAAGAGGAATATTTTAAATCCTTCTACACAAGTCTTAAAAATCTGGTAAAGACGTGCAATTTTAAATGAATAGACCAAACAGAAATTCATGATACAAAGCCTTAAGCCTTATGGGCATTAGGGACCATACTACAAGAGATGTACTGCTGAGAATTGAAAAACTGACTTTGAAGAAGGTATACACTTGCATTATAAGTGAACAAAGTAAGTACCAAAATCTTCAGTTCCAAGCAGAAAATGGTGAGATAGACGGAGTTCAAAACAAGGTTAGTTATAGAACAAGTATAAAGGTAAAAATAAGAAACAAGAAAATGTTACAGAAACGTTTAAATGTAGGCGCTGCCAACGGAAACACGGCCCTAGGGAATTTCCGGCATATGGGGCAAAATGTGGTCTCATGAAATTACTTACTTTGTTATTTTATGTCGCGAAAAAATTTTTGATATAAACTCTGAATCTGAGGGTTCATCGGATGATTTAAATATATCCAATGTTAATTATAAAACAAATGTACAAGGTATCTGGGACGAAGTAGTAAAGATCGAGAATACAAATTTTAAAGTAATAATTGATACAGGGACAGATGTAAGTATAATGCCATTAAATGTTTTTTAAAAAGTAAATAAACAGTTAAGGGTGAGATCAGCAGATTATATTCTGAAAGGATTTCAGGAGGCTGTTGTTAAGCCAATATGTGTAGCAAACTTGTACTGCAAATTTAAAAATGCAAATATTATATATGAAGATTTTATGATAGTAAAGGAGGCAGCACAAATATTATTTGGAGTATAAATTTAAAAATGATTAAAAAAATTTGAATAGTCAAACAAAATGATACAGATATTGAAAGAAAAATTTTTTTCTAGAAAAATGATGATATTTTTGAAGCTAAAAGTTTCCGGGTAAAATCAAAATAACAACTGTAGATAATTTTGAAAGTGTTTGTTACCCACCTGTAAGAATACCATTAGCTACAAAAAAAACTGAAAATAAAGTTAGATAGATTGGTAATAAGAAAAGCAATTGTAAAAGTAGATAAGATGAAACCATCCGGAATCCAATGGAAAAATTAAGATTATGCCTTGACCCTGCCGAGTTAAATAAACAAATTGTTAGAAAAGAGGGTTTAACTAAATTACCACAAGAAATATGTGCAGAATTAAACGGAAAGAAATATTTTACAGTATTTGATTTATCAGAGGGTTATCACTAATTGCAAACTAATGAATCACCATGGAAATGTTTTGCGACACCATTCGGTACTTATGGGTACATAGTTTTACCTTATGGGTTATCTAATTCTCAGGAACAAGTTAGAAAGTATTTTGGTAATATAAAAAAATTTCAAATTTGTCATGATGACATGATTGTGCCCGATAGCACAGAGGAAGAACATGATGCTGCTATCAGGGAAGTGGTCCAGAAAGCCAGACAAATTAATGCTAGGTTTAATAAAGATAAATTACAATGTTAAAAAAGTAAAGATAAATTTATGGGTCATATTTTTTCAGAATAAGGTATGGAAGTAGATTCTGATACGGTAGAATCACTTTGCAAATTAAAAAGTCCTCGAAACAAAAAAGAACTACAGAGAATTATAGGTTCCTTTCATTATATCAGACAATACCCGATATGAATATTTATATGCAACCATTCTATGAATTGTTAAAAAATTCTGCTGAATGACAATGGAATGAAGTGCATGAGAATGCATTCAATAAACTAAAAGAAATATCTAAATCACCAGCATTAGTTCCTTATGATCCTAAAAAGAAAAGCGTACTACAGTGTGATGCATGTAAAAATTCAGTAGGTTGTTGTCTATTTCAAATGTACGAAAACAATATGTTAAAGTTAGTTGCCTGTATCACGAACTATGAATAATGCAGAGATAAATTATGGTCAAACTGTAAAAGAAATGTTAGCAAAATATTTTACATGTATTAAATTTCATACGTTTATATATGGTACTGATGTAGACATGCAAACAGACCATAAACCCATTATATACCAATAATTCAGAAGCCACTTTGTAAAATAGGCTCTGTTAGACTACAAAGATTACATCTTAAACTATTAAATTATAAAATAAATGTATATTATGTACCGGGGAGCAAGATCCATTTTGGGGATATGCTTTCAAAATCTAGTTTAGAGTATACTACTCGTGACCTACAGATGTTAGAAAGGGTTCATTCAGTTTCTAGACATTTACCAATGAGTGACAAGCGGAGATTTGAATTTAAATATAAAACCAACACAGACAAAGTTTTACGTCAATTAGTTAAATATTACTTTACAGGATGGCCTATGAAAACCAATTAGATTGCAAACACTAATATAAAATGCGAAACGATATTTATGTAGAAGGTGGTATAGTGTTCTTAAACAACAAGATCATAGTTCAAACTGGTTTAAGACAAGAAATGATTCAAATACTACATAAAGGGCATGTGAGGATACGTAAAATGATACAAAATGCAAGGAAATTATTTTATTGGCCAAGCATGTCAAAGGACATTGCAAGTTATATTAAAAAATGTCGCACATGTGAAAAATGTTTGCCAAATAATTACAGAGAACGAATGATAATGCAGGATATACCTTCATTACTATTTCAAAAGGTTGGCACTGACATTTAGGAATATAGCTCAAATTTTTTTATTGTATTTGTAGATTATTTATCACCCTGGATTTGTTTGTTAGAAATGAAAGATAAAACATCAAATTGTGTAATCAATGCTATGCAAACTTGTTTTACTCAATTCGGGTACCCACAAACCATCATAGCGGACAATCTTCCATTTTTGTCACGAGAGTGTCCAAAATATTATGAAGACAAAGATATAACCATACACACATGCACATCAGAGTAATGGTATAGCTAAAAAAACGGCAAATATTTGTAAACAAATGCTACCGAAAGCTAACGAAGAAAAAAGAGATTATCGTGATTATTTATTAGAATACAACAACACACCAATTTTGAACCTAAACGCGTCTCTCGCGCAAATTCTACAAAGCCGTAGATTACGTACAAAATCGCCAATAAACGTGAAAAAACTTAGACCCAAAGAGCAAAAACAAATAATAAAAAAAAATGAAAAAAAAATTAAAAAAAAAGCAAAGTATGATACGAAGGCTAGAAAAAAATCAGAAACTTTTAGTAAGGGGGACGAAGTGATAATAAAAACAGAAAAAGAAAAACATGGGAAAAAGCCGTAGTTATTGAAAAAGCAAAAGAACCGAGGTCCTATTGGGTTCGTAAATATAATAAATAATAACAAAATTATTCGGAGAAACACTCATCAAATGCGTAAACCACATACACAAACGAATTATAACGATCTCCAATTACAACCCGAACTAATGCCTATGTATGGTATAATTGGCCTCAATAATGGAATAAATCAACCCGAGGTAATAGAAGGTAATATATCTAGATATGGTAGAATCACACGTCTTCCCAGACGCCTTAATTTGTAAAAGAAAATTAGTAGAGTATAAAATCTTATGGGGAAGGTGTTCAGTGATAAATGAACAGATCAAGTGTGTGGTATAAAAAAATCAAATGTAATACTGTCAGTAAGAATCTATCTTTTTTCAAATAGTATTGGAAGTTGTTGTAATATTTGGTTGAGTAATAAAATATTAACTTATATTATAATATCCACGTCACTGGTTAAATATAAATAAGAAAATAAGTATTAAACAGCGTCGAGCGTCAGTTAAACGAGCATTTATTGGGTTATTTATATTGAATAGTTTAGGGCCACTTGCACCGTAGTTGTTAACTATGGTTTACGACCTAAACCAAGTTTTAAGTAAATGATTATCTTGTACCGTCACTTAAACCGAGTTTAATTGCCTTAACTAGCTGTTAAATTAAATCTCCCAAATTCGAGGGATTATTCAACGTTTAAGGCTAAGCTTTAAATTTTAACCCTACATTTTATGTGTGTCTACGCCTACGCTGCCTACAAGTGGTATAAAAATATGGATTATTTGGAATTGGAACAAGAAATTTTCTTAGAGGATTTTTTAGATACTTTGGAAATTAACGATTTCGGCTTTCGTAGGCGTATTTATGAAAGGTCAAATTATTTTGATCACTTCGATGAATTGAGTTTTTTAGAAGATTCAGATTATTAAAAGGGACAGTTACAACTTCTGGAAATAATAGAAGATCAAGTAGAGAATATCCCCATGATTTGTAAGTTTATCATAGAATCATTATTTTTTGGTTAGTGATAAGCAAAAAAAGGGAAATAAAAGTACATGATTACTACTTCCTTATTTTTTAGAAACCATGTACCGTATCACCAATTAATCAGCTCCTAACCATCCTAAAATTTTATGCTAGTTCAGGAATTTAGACCCACACAAAAAAAGGATCCCACTTAAACATTTCGAGAGTTTAATTTTTATTATTAATCCTAAATTAATCGCACTGATGTTTATTTATACTATATAATAAAGAAATATTTAAGAAACTGTCTGGAGTTTAATTTTAGGTCACCTTTGAGAACCTAACCAGAGAAAAAATACACAAAAAATATTTAAACAAAATAACAAGCTTTTTGTTTTGTTAAACCTGTTTCTAGTTTATCCAAACCAGATAATAAAAAATTGTTAAGTAACAGTGGTAATAAAAAATAATTAACCCTAGAGAGGGCGCCTGAAATATTTGGAAAATAGCAGGCGCGTCCGTCTCACAGACCGATTTTATAACATATTGTAATTTTTGAAATTTCTATATTTATCTTTATTCGGGGCTGTAAAATAAAATAACATTTTGTTTTAAAATTATTAGTTTTATTTTTAACATAAAAAACATGTTTGAAGAAAACCTTTAAACTAAAAATGGCTACTTATAGAAATCGTATAACTTTTTAATTATTTTCATAACAATCATCACAAATAATGCCCACGTGTTCTAGACATTAGATTAGGTTAGATTTTAACGGGGTTACTGTGCACTGAAACCAAAGGTTTATTGTGCCCCCCCTATCAGAGCTGTTGTCGCTACTACCACAGCTCGCCTTCCAGTTCCAAGGTTCTAATGAACTCTAGTATTTGGGACGGCTTCAGCGAGGTTAGGTCCTCACTCTTACAAGTTTCTTGTCCAAAGCATTTCTTGCGTTGGCTTGCAATTGCGAGGCATTCCAGAACTAGGTGATCAGGAGTTTCATCCTCCTCCCCACAGAATTCTAGACATAAAAAAATAAAACATTTTTGAAAACAAAAACGCGTCTTTCGGTTTTTCTTTGTGCTGCATTTAGCGCATCGTCCTGTCTGTCCATCCGGTGGAGCATCTTGTTAGTGTGTAGTGTCGTGGTTTCCAGATATTTCACGAAGTGTGTCTCTCAAAGTCATAAAAATACAGTTTTGTTTCTAATTTACTGTTTACTTTTAAATATTTTAATAAAAATACATCAACAATAACATAATATAAAAAATATGTGCAATTTAACTTACCTTACTACTGTAAAATATTCACTAACAAACTCGTATACAACAGGCGCGTCCGTCTCATAGACCGAATTTTACAATATTTCACCTATGACCGACCGGTATGGCTAAACGTTTAACTCCAGTGTGTGGATTGATGATCTAGGAAGGTAGAAGGGGGGTGTAGGCGATAAGACCGCGCGTAAACAAAAATCAATAAATTAAAAATTTCGTCCGTCTCTCAGACATGAAGCGCCCGCTGTAGGGTTAATAATTAAAAACTATATATTAGGTGTTTAATTAACACATTTCGGAATTTTAAATGGTCTTTTTGACTAAACCCTGTTTTCCAATGTACAGGGTCATGATTTATGTCATTGCTCGGCATACAATTATAATAAATTATCGACAGTATATTTTAGAATTCTAGGATTACTGCACAAACTAAATACTCCCACAAAAAACACTCACACAGAAAACGGACCCTATCTTGTGAGCACTCATTTGTTGGCCAAACAAGTATAATCTAGGTTAAGGATTATGCAAGTGAAGATAATCACAGTACCAACTTATAGAAAAATTACCAGAGCTGTGGCTTAACTTTAATCTAGTTTAAATAAGTTAAACCTGTTTTTGTTAACAGAAGCTTTGAACTAGTACGGTGCAAGTGGCCCTTAAAGAACAATTGGCTTCTTGGATTAAGATGGCAGCACCATAGTGGTGACAACCGGCAACTACTTAATAAACATTGCCATTGTTTATATTATGATGTTTTATGTACTTGTGTAGATAATTAAAGTGTTTTAGTGGTTGTCTTCAGTGTTTTGGACTTGATTTTTAATAATTATACCCTTATATCTTTTTAAAATTAAAAGCATATTTGAAGGTACGATTTTATTAAATTATTATTATAATTGTTTTTCTTGAATCAATTTTCCGTTTATCTTTTATATATTGTTCACACTGAATAATGTCATTAAAAAATGTAAAGTTAGTTATTCCAGTGAAGTTTCTCAGTTTTTCATTGCTAGTTATCAGTTCATGTAATGTTAAAACTGATGGTGTGTTTACTTGCACATTAAAATCTTTATAAATATGGCCTCTATCAAAGACAATAATGCCTTAGCAGCTTCTCTGTCTTCCTGATCTTCAAAATCACGTCTATTTTCGTAAGGGGTTGTTTCTTTTACATCGGGAGTATTTTCCGATTTGACTCCGTTTCTAGAAGTTGTAAACCTGAGGGATGAACTGGGAACACCAGTTACTGGTAAATTCTTGGAAGGGACAACATTACACTTTAGTCTTCTGCGTATAACCTTTTCTAAAAATATTTTATTTAAATTCTAGGTATATAACTTGAATTCATATAACAAACCTTTTCCCAAAAAAATCAGTTTCTTTAAAATGAAGAGAGCAAACTTTCATATAACTGGAAACCCTTTTTCCAATACCTAATCCATTGTTTCCTTCTGTCAACAAGTTATCTGCTCCCAATTTCGGTTTCCACAAAATCTTTCAAATTTTCTGCTACTGGAAAACTGAAAGCTCAGTTCAGGATTTTTTTTGTCACGAAAAGTACTGAGGAACATAACAGTAATAATTATTAATATTCAAAATGAATAAAACGGAAAAATAATTTAATTCACAACCTCAATTTAACACTGCTTCAAGTTACCCCAAACAAAACAATGTATATTAACAGTTACACAAACATTCGACAGATGGAGTATAGCTTATGAATATTTACCTATTACAATGACTATTACAAATAAAATTTAGTATTTGGTGATATAACTATCTGCTTCTATCAGATCTTCCCAGCAGTCTAAGATTGTTTCCCACAATTGATCTGAATTCTGTGGCATAAAATTTCTTTAATATATTTTTTTAACAATTATTCTCCAAATGTTTTCAATTGGATTTATATCTAGAATGTGCGCAAGACCATGGCAATACTTCCCACGTTTAGCGCTTAGAATCAATTCCTTACAACATGAGCAGTGCGGACTGAACAATGAATTATCTTGCTGATATATGGAAGTATTATTAGGATACAATTGCTCAATAAAAGGGAGCATATTATATGTTCTAAAACGTTTATGTAATTGTCAGCATTTAATCTTCCCTCTAATCGCCAGCAAACACCAGCTCCATGTATAATAATCCATTCCCATACATTTACAGAGAAACGTGTTCAGATTTATAAGCTAGAGAACTAGTGTATCGTTCTTTATACCTTAGTAGTAGTACTTTATAGTATTGGTTGGACGATATAAACACGGATTTGGCCGTTATATGTTGATTAGAAAGTCTTTTCATCAGTAAAAATGACCCTGTGCCAAAATGGGGGGTTGTGGTAATATAATATTACTATATACTATATTATTATTAATCTTGCTTGCCGATATTCAACAGTTACTGATGGTTTTTTAGCAGCTGCTCGGTTTCTTAATTCAGATTCATTGATTCTTCTACTAATAGTAGGTTGGGAGCCAGAAAATCCGGTATGAATCCCTGAAACCTTTGACGTCGCAAATGGATGATTATCTCTTGGGAACTGAACCAAAGCAGCATCTTGTTGAGGGATGGATATTTTTGGACGCCCTGAACTAACTTTTCGTTTTAATGATTCTTCTTGTTCACACCGTTGCTTAATTCTGAAGAGGGCTGAATAGGCGGAGTAGTCACAGTCACCTGTCAAGGTGACAGTCTAGAATTTTCAAAATTTATCTATTGTGTTCCATATTGATATACTAGTATGTTATAGAATATTCTAGTCCTTTCTGGAAAGTTCTTTCTATATATAAATAGAGTCAGTTATGGCAGAGTCAGTCAGTCAATAGTGTGACGTGTTAATAAGTTGAATTATTAAAAAGTAGTATTGTATTTTGCAACGTATTGAATAAAGTTGTGAAAGTTATAACAGTGGTGACAGCGGTAAAAGTAATTTATGGTCAATAGGTACTAGATCTACACATTACGACACCAATATGGAAGCTAATAGTGAAGCACCAGCATGGTTTCTTCAGAAGATGGAACAGGAAAAACAAGAAAGAAAACAAGAAAAGGAGGAAGAAGAATGGAAAAGAAAGCAAGAAAAGGAGGAAGAGGAAAACCGTAGAAAAGAAAAAAAGGAAGAACAGGAGGAACGTGGAGAAGGAGGAAAGGAAGCAAATATTAGAGGTACTGTCCGATTTTAGTTCTACCTTTAAAAGTAAAATAGCGGCCTTAGATACAATGGAAGAAGGCCTAAAAACAGTTAAGAAAGATTTGGCAACAGTAGAAAAAGATTTAAAAACGGGAGAGAAAGATTTAAAAACGACAGAGAAATATTTAAAAACAGACCAGCTTGACCTAAGACAAACATTAGATGAATTAGTAAAGAAAATAGAAGCTAACCTCAATGATAACAGTTTCATTAGTGATAGTGCTGCCAGAACTGAAATAGTAAATTTGAGGCATAACCAGGTTATCAAGTCACCTACATATGATGGCCAGTAATCTTGGGAGACATATCAATGCCAATTTGAAGCAGCAGCTGGTGCCAATGGGTGGAATGATCAAGAGAAAGCCACCTCTCTTATGATTGCTCTTCGTGGACAAGCCGCATGCATTCTGCAATTATTACCCCAAGGCAACCCTAGCTATGACGTCATTATCCAAACTTTGGAGAACAGGTATGGACAGCAACATTTAAAACAAGTTTTCCAAAGTCAATTGAAGGTGCGCATGCAAAAATTAGACGAAAGCCTCCAAGAATTTGGAAGTAACGTAGAACGACTATTGGGTTTAGCCTATCCACAGGCACCTAAAGAATTTTTGGAACAATTTGGCGTTCAAGCATTCATTGATGGTTTAAGAGATACAGAAATGCAACAAGCCCATCGATTACGCCACCATCTGACACTACAAGAAGTATTAACTCTTGCTCAATAATTTGAAGCTGCTAAAGCCATTTCCAAAACCGGACGTCCAAAATTACGAGCAATACACTTCGGGGAGGAGAATTTAATCGAAGTTATGGATAGAATCGAAAAACTACTGAAAGACATGCTAAAAAGTCGTACACCAATTCAAGAATATCGGAAATGTTTCAACTGCGGAAGAATTGGACATCTGCAGAGAACATGTAGAGTTCCATCAAGATCTTGCTCAATAATTTGAAGCTGCTAAAGCCATTTCCAAAACCGCACGTCCAAAATTACGAGCAATACACTTCGAGGAGGAGAATTTAATCGAAGTTATGGATAGAATCGAAAAACTACTGAAAGACATGCTAAAAAGTCGTACACCAATTCAAGAATCTCGGAAATGTTTCAACTGCGGAAGAATTGGACATCTGCAGAGAATATGTAGAGTTCCATCAAGATCTTGAAGCCAAGTTAGGAACTCGGGTAACCAGACAACATCAAGATAATGTACATAATCGCAGAGCCCAGTTAGAAACAGAGCTCATAGCCCCACAAGAAACAACCCTAGAAGATCATCTCCATACCAAAGTCGATCACCAACACCTGATCGGCGCTCTAATACCAGCAACCAAGAAAACTACTAAAAGTTGACTATTCTGGGCGGTCGTCGACTAAAACCATTCAAAGTCCCACGATTTGCACATATTCTTTGTTTAAAAATGGCCGAAATTTAACTGTTAGGGACCAACTAGAAAATCTCGATTGCAAATTAATTGTCGACACTGGGACAACTAGATCATTTGTGCGCCCAGATATGTTGACACAGAAATACGCAAGAACACCTAAATGCCTTGTGCTGGAAACCGCAACTGGTCATACTACTCCGATTTTGGGACAAGTAACAGCATCCTTTCGAATTGGAAACGCGGCCATAGTTCACTCATTTTTGGTAGCAAACATTATGGATGAATGTGTTTTGAGTTTAGACTTATGCAAGACAAATTTGTAATAGATTTGAAAAACAAAATTTTATCCATCGACAACGAAGAAGTAATCCTCAGTGGTGAAAATGATCAATTGCACAAAATGAAAGTTATAGTTGATGAAGATATAAGAATTTTGGCAAATTTAAAAAGCATTGTCATAGCTCATCTTAAAGAGAAATCTAAAGATCTGACTATTGGGTTTATTGAAGCACGTGAACCGACAGAAGATGGAGTAATGGTAGCCAAATGTCTGGTAAAAAAACCTTTACACAGACTAACTAAAAACAACACATCATTCGATTGGGATCCAGAATGCCAAAATGCCTTTACTGAATTGAAAAAGAGGTTGTCCACTGCACTGGTTTTAGCGTACTCTAAAGAAGAAGGTCAATTTATTCTCGACTGCGACGCTTCACAATATGGCATAGGAGCTATTCTTTCACAGCAACAAGATGGTGAAGAAAAAGTAAGTCCATATTTCAGTAAGACCCTGGACAGGGCGGAAAAAAATTACTGCGTTACAAGAAAAGAACTATTAACAATTGTAAAGGCTGCCATAAACGTATGTGGGAACACTTTCACACATACGTTTATGGCAGAGCCTTCATCATACGAAGTGACCATAAAGCACTACAGTGGCTGATGAATTTTAAAAATGCGGAAGGACAAATTGCAAAGATGGTTAGAAAGACTTCAGCAGTACAATTTTGAAACAGTTTATAGAAAAGGTCGCTATCCAGAAGACCATGTATTCAACAATAATGCAGATATTGCCAAAGAATTGAGGAAAAGGAAAGTAATAATAATCAAATAAACAATAATAGAATTGCTGTATGCAACAATAAGAAGTGACTCGGACAAAAACATGTGATCAGTAGAAAACCTACGGAAATTTCAAAAGAAAGATGAAGACTTAAAAGTTGTCCAGACCTGGCTGCAAAATGGAGTTAGACCCGATTGGCAAGAAGTGTCCAAGTATGGTTCAACGATCAAAAGATACTGGGCTCAATGGGATTCCCTTAAACTTCGCGATGGTGTACTCCATCGGACGTGGGAGAACTCTGACGGTGTATCTACGATCCACCAACTTGTCTTGCCTTGATCACTTGTTCGTAAAGTGATGGAAGAACTTCAAAGCAGTCGTTCAGGAAGACATTACGGAGTTGGTAAAACCTTAGCCAGAGTTCGTGAACGATTCTACTGGGACAACTGTCGACAAGACGTTACAGAATGGTGTAAGAAATGTGACTTATGCAGCGGAAAGAAAGGACCAAAAACTAGAAATCGTGGAAAAATGGCTCAATATCTGTCTGGTGAACCATTTCAGAGAGTAGGTGTAGACATACTCGAGCCACTACCAAAAACAGAAAAAGGTAACAAGCTATGGATTACTTTTCCAAGTGGCCATAAGTAGTGCCAATTCCTAACCAAGAGGCTGCAACTGTCGCTGAAGCATTTATGAATAATGTCATCGCAAGACACGGGGTACCATTGGAAGTACATTCCGATCAAGGAAGAAATTTTGAATCAGAATTGTGGAAAGAATTAATTAAAATCCTCAGGATTAAGATAACTCGAACTACACCAATGCATCCACAGTCTGGTTGTTTAGTGGAACGTCATAACAGGACAATTTGCCAATATCTATCGTTATGTGTCTCCCAAAACCAGCAAGTTTGGGATGAACTGATTCCATTGTTTCTTCTACCTTATCAGAGTGCACAGCATGAATCCACTGGCTATACACCTTCAATGTTGGTCACTGGTCGAGAAATGAAGCTTCCTAGCTATATCCTCTTTGGAAAACCTCCTCCTTCGTCCCGAGAATAAGACCAAAGCCTGCCTCAATATGTTGAAAACCTTCAACAAAAGTTGGAGCAGATTCACGAGTTTGCAAGGACGCGACTCAGCGAAAAGATGAAGAGACGGTTGGATAAAAACTTTAAAGAAGAGATATTTAAGCCCGGTGATGTAGTTTGGTTATACTAGCCCAGAAGAAATAAAGGGTTAATTCTGCAATTATAACTTTGTCAGAAACCAGAAACCATGTCGACATTGGTACAATTCGTAGCAGCCCAAACTGAACATGCGATGTTGCTTGGGAGACCGTTCCTCCCGCGGCCGCATAAAGAAGAAGGACCGCAATCGCCGTTACATCCGCACACGTCTTGAGATGTTATCTGGGCCCGGTCGCTGGGTCATCCTTGTGGACACTGTGGATTTAGGCCACTCCCGAATAGCCAAGTCTGGAGTTATAGATACACTCGCTTGAAGTGTTCATTGAGGGCATCTACAGTAGGGTTAACTTTCGCTAGGATAACTTTTCCGTTAACAATTGCCGTTATGTACATTCTATATCGGTATATTTCCACCAGTTGAATCCTGCTTATCTGTTCGATCTTCTGAAAAGTGGTGCATTATACATCGTCTTGTACAAATGGCACTGGCTTTCCAGAAGTCAACCCAAAATAATAAAGAATCTTCTAACAGAACAGCTGTTTAATAAATTGAACATCCAGTTAGACTTATATATTTATTAACATTCATTGAAGGAATATTTAACATTTTCATGGCAAAATTTCAACAAAACTCCAGGGGATGACGTTACAGGTCAAGTTGTTCGGAGTCCCAGGCCCTCTGGGAAGAGTTACCGATGTCAAATTCATAACGTGCGACCCGAAAAACCCCCGGACGACGAGTTTCTAGCGATTCGGTAAGTTGTTCCAGCAAACCTTCAGGGAATGACGTTACATGTCAAGCCGTCCGGTGCACCAGGTCCTTCGGGGCGGGTTACTGATGTCACATTGCCGACGAGCGACTTAAAAAACCGGGGATTTATCCGTAAGTTAAACGGGAACTCCAGGTGATGACGTTCCTAGTACCGCCCTGACCTCCAGGTGTACAAGAGGCTAATTTGGACAGGCTATTCAGATTTCTGGACTCGAAAACCCACGGATGCAAAATTTTGCAGGCTTATTACGTGGCGTACACGGACAATTGTGGGTTGGGATTCTAATAGACAAAAAATATAAAGAGTGCATTCAGAAAGAAAACTATATCAGTCACAATACAAGAGAAAACGAGAATATAATTAGTATATATGCCCCAGAGTAATGGTAGAGAAGAAATAACAACTACAAGCAATAGTAGATGGAATCCAACAAACCGAATCACTGGTGATACATAATTTGTGGTTGCCCCTGTACATTTAGCTATATTATAAAGGCTTCTCTACTGTACCAAGCGCTTTACTGAGTCCTAGGTCGTTACAGAGCGCAACAAATGTCGACAAGATACTTGAAATGTAAAGTGTAAACTTATTTCGATTGCTTTGAGTGTGATCAACGGTGATTCAGATGTCCACGGATGAACCTTTTTTGTATTAACACGTGCTACTTTGTCAGTTGGATAATAATTGACAGAATGTCAATAGTTGCTTTCTGTATATGTCACTTTTGTTGTTGATGTAGACGTTACTGTTATGTTAAAATACGAATAATAAAGATTCAGTGTTTGTTTATCAGTAAGCAGTTTCATTAAATAAAATAGAAAATACACTTCTATGGCACATTGCTCAACTCAACAGGTTATGGGCCCAGAACAACATTTGATTAAGTAAAAAAACTTAACGCTCGGCCCAACGTGAAGAGCAAAATGGCGGGTATAAACAATGAAAGAATTGGAATTAAACCATTTGATGGCAAGGACCATTGGAAGTTTCGAATGGAAATTATACTGGATCAGAATAACGTGAAGATCTGTATTGAAAAAGAAAATCCGATGAAGCATTCAATAAATTGGATAAACAATGCAAATCAATAATTGTGCTGTGCATTTCAAACTCGCATCTTGAATATGCGAAGGACAAAAAAAACGGCGATTCAGATGTGGAAAGCGTTAGTTATTTTTTCAAAGAAATGGCATAGCTAATCAATTTTATTTAAAAAAAACTGCTCACTATGAAACTAGTAGCAGGAGATTCACTTGAATCCCAGTTCATAAAATTTGAAGAAACCGTTAGAGAACTCAAGTCTGTAGGTGCTACTCTTGAGGAAATAGACGTCGTGTGTTATCTACTCTTAACGTTACCAAGAAGTTATGATACAATTGTAACTGCAATAGAAACTATGGACTCTTACCAACTGAAATTAGATTTTGTGACCATGAGATAAAGATAAATAGTACACAAAAAACCCACAAAATATACATGCCAGTGGCTTATACAAGCAATTATAAACAAAATTACACTCAGAAAAGAGGTCAACATGCCAATGCACAGTTATCTAACCAGAAAACAGGCTCAAATAATGGAAAGAAGAATATTATATGTCATAATTGCAGAAAACCAGGACATACAAGGAGCCAGTGTTGGTTTAAAAAACAAGTAAATCAGACTATGGAAAGAGGTACAGAAGAAAGTGATAGCATAGCGTTTATAGCTTCTGGAACAGCTTTGAACACAACTTGTAATAGTAACACAGTTAAATAGTATATAGACTCGGGCACAACAGATCATCTGGTAAATGACATGAGAACATTCTCAAAAGTATGTAATATAATATCCTAATCAATGTAGCTAAAGCTAATGAAACTTTAAAATGTACACATGTAGGTTCCATTGATGTGTTTTTGAAAACTGGCGAAACTGCACAAATCACAAATGTTTTGTATGTTAAAAATTTAGCTCACAACTTATCTGTTAGAAAGCTGGAAACGGCAGATCTAAAAATTATTTTTAAAGAAGGTAATGTTTTTATTTACAAAAATAACAAACTTATAGCTAAGAGTATTGGAAACAAAAATTTATACATCCTAGAATTTAATTAAAATAAAATGGAAACTAACTTATGTGAAAATAATACTAACTTTGATTTATGGCACAGTAGGTTAGGTCATACAATGGTCACTACACAGCATATTGCCGACATCCCTACACGGGACAGTGCCACGAATATAACGATTCAAGGGTGCTATTAATATCGTGGACATCTTTAGTCAGTGGAGAAGCATATGAAGAGTGCAGGGAAGAAAGGGGGAAGGTCAATTTTTTGGCAAAACCAGTTTGTGGTGGAAATGCGTAGCTAAATACCTATAGAATTAGTATGTATGTCTAAACAGCGAAGAATCGAGGTCTGTCAATATTAAAACGTGTTTATTAATATACCTTACAGTGAAGAAAAGGGGAATGTCCGTGCGTACAGCGAAGAAATGGGAAAGGTCAATCTTTTCGAGTCGAGACCTGACTGGAATTTGCCTGATTTGCCGACATATTTACACTGTTTTAGTTTACTCGAGCAATCACGCGAGTGTGACGTGCTTACTGCTGGTATCGCTGCGTAAATTGTGTTTGACAAGATCGTGTTCCTAGCTGAAGTTTCAAGTTAAAAATGGCTAGCGATACTGAAGCTACGATAGTGAGTAATAATGAATGCATCATTCCTTGTGCGAAAACCAGGAAGAGAAAAGTTACGGGTCGAGTCAGTAATGTGATGAAAAAACTTCGAGAACAAAGCCACGAGGTAGATGAAGATTGCCACTGCAAAAGACTAAAGTGTTTCAGTGTTGTTATCGAACAAAACCGGTCATTTATAATTAACCATTTTAATTATTTAAATCGTAATGATCAAAACATGTACTTGGGCGGGCTAATTACGGTACTACCAGTGAAACAAAGAAGACCTAAAAATGAACTTTATGCTAACTTACATTATGCTTCTTATGCGTTTAGGGTGAGAATACGAAATGATGAAAGAACTGTAAAAGTGCCAGTATGCTTTAAAGCATTTTTAAGCTTGCACGGTATTGGAAAGAAACGAATTGAAACTATTCAGAAATCTTTAAAAAAATTTGGCAAGGTATCTAAGGACAAGCGAGGCTATAATATTAAGAAGCATAAGTTACCAGAACATGTATTAAGCACGATTAAATCACATATTTCCAGTTTTAGGGGACGCAACAGTCATTATAGCAGATCTAAGACAAGAAAGCTGTACCTACCTGAAGACATAAACATTAAAAAAATGCACAATTTGTATCTGGAAGCAAAGAATCCTCCTGTGTCATACGAAACCTATCGACATATATTTAATACCAATTTTAATATAAGCTTTGGTTACCCACGAAGCGATACCTGCAGCTCGTGTGACCAGTTTTTAGCTGAACTTAAGGTTCTTCAAAGCAAGCTACGTGGTACAGATGTTACTGACGAAATGAAAAAAAGTACTGAAGCAGAGATAAGAAGAAAAAAACAGTGGAGAATAACCTGCATAAAAGTAAGGCTGAAGTATTTTACCAGCGAAAAAAATTGGCCAGGAAACAAGCCATGAAGCAAGTTGATTTTGAATGTATTGCGATGGACTTTCAAAAAAATCTACCTATGCCAAATCTATCTACCAATGATATCTATTATAAAAGGCAACTTACTTTACATTCTTTCAACATTCACGTGCTATCAACAAACAGTGCTACCTTTTATTGTTATCCAGAAATAATTGGCGGAAAAGGATCCAACGAAGTCGCGTCTTTACTCCACTTTTTAATTTTTGCTCAACTGAGTAGTAAGGTTAGACATTTGCGCATCTTCTGTGACTCGTGCGGGGTCAAAATAAGAACTTTACAGTTTTTCGGTATTTGCATTACGTCGTCCATGTTGCTAAAAGATTAGATACTATAGAAGTGATTTTTCCGGTCCGGGGGCACTCTTACATGGAGTGCGACAGGGACATGGGGTTAATTAATCAAAGAATTCCTGCTGAACTTCCAGAAGATTGGTTTAATGAAATAAAATCATGCAGAGTAAAACCAGAACCTTTTACTGTAATTGAAGTTGACCAAGCTCTTCTTCGAAATTGGACAGAATTATTGGACTCAATTTATATGACCAAACCTTCATTTAAATCTCGGGAGATTAGAGAAGTGAAAATTTCACAAGATCATCCTAGATTAATTGAGTTCAGGAACACATACAATGGATGCTGGAACACCTCAGTAATCAACAACCACATTGTTGCATCGAAAAATACAATCACACCCAAGCTTCCAGATGGTCAGTTTGTCCTACCATCTAAACTTTATTTTGGTAAGAAAAACATCATAAAGAGAACCTTGTTTTTTTAACTACATCTTATTTAATTCTTTTTCAGATTTGAAGCCAATATCTGCAGAGAAATATCGCGATTTAATACATCTTAAGAAACTATGCAGCACTGAGAAGGCAATTAACTTTTATAAGAACTTGCCGCACACCGTCATCCCAATTAAGAAAAGGGCCTTAACCAAGAAGAAACAAAATACTTCGAAAACCTAAATTCTAATTTTACATACTTACTGTGTAAAAAAATAAATGTTTTTCGCACCCTGTATAAGTAATTTTCATGTTATTCTTTACGAAAATGTTACCAGGTACTTATTTGAATTATAAAAGTAACGAATAAATCTGTATTCTATTTAAAATAGGGCTTCAAAATTCAACACCTAAAATATGTGTAACTCTGTAAAAATAAATTTTTTTCGCACCCTGTATAAGCAATTTTTTATTTTATTCTTTATGAAAATGTTACCAGGTACTTCTTTAAATCATTTAAATTATAAAAGTAACAAATAAGTCATTATTCTATTTAAAATAGGGTTTCAAACATTAAAATTGAAATTTCTCAAAAACAGTCAAAAATGCCCCTTTCTTCCCTGCACTCTTCATATGTTCTCGTCTATGAACACGATGGCACAAAGTCCCACCTTTAAAGTTTAATAATTTTATTCTGTTTTTTTAGTTTCTAAATTGTATATTTTCATTTTGAACCAATGTCTCATTTGGTTTTTTTGCAAAATTTATTTATATATACACTGTTGATCAATTGTTAAATAATTTTAATATCTGCATAAATAAAAATATTTTAAGTTTAAAAAAAATTATAAAGTATTAAGAATATGCAGTTTAATGAGTCACCCGTGATACCCACATAGTTTATGAGATATTTGGTTCAATATTAAACCAGTAGTGTAGCTACTTTCTCTTTTATTAGTCCATTTAATTTTTGGGGCTATTCGAAATAATGTTGTTTGATATAACTGGTGATACACATGGTCTATGCATGAACCTTTGTTGTGAATCATCCGTGATACATATGGTACCTCAGACCCTTTTTTTCAAATCTGGCCTTGTATCCAATGTGTTAAGGCAAAGAGTAGTAACACCTATTAACGATAGGTACGTTCGTTGTAAAGATTCAACAAAAAACAGAAAATAAAAAAAGCGATCTGCTAAAAACGATCGATGCTGCGAATAGTATGCAAATAAACAATACATTCTATGATCTTGACATGAAATATAAGTATATGTGACATAATCAATCACTAATAGATTATTTTATAACAAACACAATAATACTGCTACAAAAAAATTGGAAATAAAAACTCTTAATGAAACAGATGTAAGCTAAAATAACACAAAAATTACTATCGATCAGCAAAAGAAAACACATTGAAGGAAAATATATTGAAAGCAGCGGCAGAAGAATTGGGAAAACTACAATAAAATAAAGCACCATAATTTACAGCTATAGTGAAAGAAGCATCGAAGGAGAAGAAACAAGTGTAATATCTAGATTACATTTAATACAAAACCAGAGAACTAGTCACTGTAGACAAGAAAAGGCAACAGATCTGACGTTAAAATAAAAAATTTGCTAAAGATAAGGAAAGAGATATGCGTGGTAGCCAAAAGAAGATTTGAGGAAGGCCGAGGAGAAACAAAATTAGAGATCAAAGATACAGTGCAGATTAATACAATTAGAATTAAGGAATGGAAGACTTATTTTGAGCAAATAAACTATGCACATAGAGAAAGTGAAGAAGAAACAACTGAATAGTAACTTTAATTAATTAACTAATTATTGTGTAAATTTGATTACTTACTCTTGACTCGGCAGTTTCAATAATTTAATCTTAAGTTTTGCCGTTTTAAGAACTTTATACTCTCGAGAAATGAATTAATATTAATACATAAAAATCGCTCTTTTGATTTAGATCATATTAGACCTTGACTTTTATTAGGGGTATTAATATTGACAAAACAAAGTGCAAGGTATTCTCTGAAGATCCAGTAAGATGCAAGTTAGAAATTGCTGAAATGGTTAACTAATTTACTCATCTAAGAATAGAAACAACATTTTAGAATACAAAAAAGTTAAATATAGGCAATAAACGCTTCCTACATATCAAGCTCCCTACGAGACATAGTACGGAGAGTTAAAAATGTCAGTTAAATGAGGGTATACCTACTGTGGTAACACATCGAAAACTATGCAAATCATGTGCACAGATGGAACGGAACCCATAGGAACAATGAAGAGAAACCATTTCATGATAGGATCAAGAATAAATACTTAAGGAAACAATCTGGTATACAATATATTAGGTAGGCACAGCAGAGAAGATTCCGGTATAAACATATCGACCAAATAGATGAAGAACAGCTTATAAAACTTCAAGAGAGAGAGAGAGAGAGAGGCTTTGTTGGGCCAAACGGGCACTTATGCTTAACTCTATGTGAATCCATATATGAAATAAAAAGGATAAAATATTTATAAATATATTGAGAGCATTTTTAACAATTGATGTTTTAAATAATATTAAATATATGAAATAATTTCTAAAATACATGTTATAACATATTCGGGACATTTAATTTGTTGTACAAAACAATACTCACCTTGTAAATTTGTAATAATCGTTGTCAAACATGGCTCTCGTCATACCGAAATCACCGATTTTAACAGATCTCTGCGCATTTATCAGGCAATTTCTGGATGCGATGTCTCTATGCACAAACTTGATTTCTGCCAAATAACTCAAACCCCTAGCAACATCGAGCGCCATATTTGTCAATCGTTTCGGACTGACTTCCTCCGATTCTTCGATATCGGATTTTACTAGATGTCTCCGAGCTAGTAGGTAGGTTTTAAGGTCTCCGTACAACATAAACTCCATTATGGTATACACTGGTTCCTCTTTCGTACAAACGCCCAATAATTTTACAATATTCTTGTGGTCGAAACGTTTCATCGCTTCAGCTTCAGAAAGGAAATCGAGTTTTTCTTCTGTTGTGGAACCAACTTTGAGAGTCTTAACTGCTGCGGCGGTCCAATTGTCGTTATTTTCCAGGGAGACTTCCCCTCCGTAGACAGTGCCGAAAGCACCTTCGCCAAGTTTTCTGTTTATTACGACGCATTCTCGGCGAATTTCCCACTTGTCGAGATCACTGGCGTTGCGTAAGTCGAACGGTATACCCAGAGATCTGAAAAATTGGAAAACCCACGTGAATTAATTGATTATTCGAAAATTGATACGATTCAATTTTTGGAAGTGAAATTATCCTAATTGTGGAAAAATCAAATGGAATAAATTCATTATTTCGATTATCATACATTTTTATGGAAAATCCCGAAGCACGACAAATTCAAATTAAGAATTGACATTCTTCAATGTGAAGATGTGATCCCTACTTTCAACCCCCTTCGAGTGATAGTGACAACTTTTAAATTTTTTATATAGGATGGTTTCTTCATTCCCTATTCAAAAATGAAGGGTCCGGGGGAAAACGATGAGTCATTAAATACCGAAAATCGAGATAGCAGTGTCTTTAGAGAATTTAGACAAAGCACTTTATTCCTAAACAACTACTTTGGAAAAAAAACGATGAATCAGGAGATATTTACAATGAAAGATTTGTCACAAGGGGGAAAAATGATGAGAGTCAAGCTGCTCAGAGGAAATACTGATGAGAGTCAGTCATATGCTCCCACTCTCCCAGCTGTTGTATTGGTATTGTTTGTTTGTGAGTTTTTAGAGGTTATGTTTGAGTTTTGAGCAGTTGGTGAGTGCACCCTGCTCGGGCCCTAATTTGTGATTGCCTTGGGTGGTCAGGGGGGTAGGACATAAAGGGCTGTTTGATTAGAATTGCATTTATTCCGATTTCGTTACAGTTATGTTGGAAATAAAATTAAATAAACTCTTTCGTAGAAATAATAAAATTGTGTACAATAAAATTCTATATACAACTATGTACAAAGTATCTCGCTTCTGCTCCACGCTGTTTCAATCTTGGCCGGGGGTCGCCGGTTGGGGTGGTCGGCTTCTATAAATCTCACATACTTTGCCTCTAAAGTACTCTGCGGTGTATTCTGGGTTTAATAACGGTCGTTCTTCCGATATCTCGGACTTCTGGGATCTAACCACGTATTCTCTGGATTATCTACAATGTCTAGGGTCTAGGTGCCTCCCCCCACGATAAATACTCAGCGGGGTTCGGTAGGGTGGGAATTCAGTACTATCTCCGGGTCGACACTCGACGAAAATTTCGTACCCGCGAGGAATGCTTCTGTCCCAGGATCAATTCTCACCGGGAGTTCAGCGACGGATAGGGTTGGTTTGTGTTCTACCCTCCGGATCAATACTCGACAGAGGGGTAGGACACGTACCTAGGGTTAACTGTTATCTCCGGATCAATATTCAACAGAGGTTTGACGGCTAACGCTGACGGCGTTCGAAACTTCCTTGCAACGGCGGTGCCAGGATCAAGTTTCTGGTAACAGGTTTCGTCTTCGCTTTTACGCGTGAAGGCTTAACCTTTAATATGAAGCTACCTATCACTCCTGGTGTCAGGTTCGAGCTTGACTGGTATTCGAATTCTCACGAATGTATCTCCGTGATTCATTTCTATCGTTTTACGGCGAAAGTACCGCCATCTCAGTGTGGGACGTCCAAACTTGTTATATTATCGCTCTGGTCGGGTCTTACGACGTAGGTAACTGTTGTAGGAGCTACTCGCCGTGGTGTTGGAGTACTGGTTTGACGCCAGTGTCGTTACAAGTTTGTGACTGTCTTGGTATTTAAATAGATGGTGTTATTTTCATTTTGAGTTTTAAGTATAGTTTAGTGTAGTGCAGTGATGGAGTTAGTTGGAGAGGTTCTTCAACCACCAAAAAAGAAACCAAAGTTAGGAAGACTTAGTGAAGTAAAGAAAAAGCTTCTAGCCCAGTGCCATGAGGTAGTGCCTCATTACCATTGCTCAAGATTAAATGTTTTGATGTATTTGATGATAGTTACAGAAAAGATATAATTTGCAAATTTAATCAAACGGCTGATTACAATGAGCAAAATCAATATCTAGATGGCTTTATAACTAGTTCATTCATAAAACAGTGTCGTCCTAGAAAATATGAACCTGTTAGCCATAACTATGCATATACATACAAGGTGAGAGTTGTAAAAGACGGTACATTATTGGAAACTCCGGTGTGCTATAAAGCATTTTTGTCAATTCATAGCATAACTCCAGGACGGATGCAAACTTTGCAGTCAATGCTAACCAACAAAGATCGCATAGTACAGGATGGTCGAGGTAGACATAGGAATAGGCCTCACGAGCTTTCTCAAGAAACAGTTAGTAAAATTGAATTAATACATACAATCCCTGAAAGGTAGAAGATCCCATTACAAGTGACATGATGCCAGAATAATATATTTGCCTGCCACTTTAGACATACAAAAGCTGCACAAGATATACACATAGGCCTGTCCAAATTTTCTAGCTTCTTATGATTCATATAGAAATATATTCAACACCAAGTATAACATTGGATTTTGATATACGTTCGGACACTTGTAGTACATGCGATGAATTTAAAGCAAGAGAACAAAACATTCATAAGCAAATGATCAACAATAAAGATGAATCTAAAAGTAGAAAACTTAATGAGGAACTGAGTAAAATAAGAATAGAACATGATTTACGCCTGAAAAAAGCTGATGCATTTTACAGTCGGAAGCGTTGTGAGAGAAAACCTGCTCAAAAGTCAAATGAAGTTGAGGCAATATGCATGGACTGTCAGAAAAACATGAATGGCCCAAACATTCCTACGAATGATGTCTACTACAAACGACAGTTGTCATACTACCTTTTCGACATCCATATCCTGTCAACACAAGAAAGTGTATTTTACACATATGACCAAACCATGGGCAGGAGGGGTTCAGATGATGTGGCATCAATTCTGTTTCATTTTATAGAAAACTTTGTGAATCCTGAAGTCCGCCACTTAACTATTTTTTGTGACTCATGTGGAGAACAGAACAAAAACTTTATTCAGATTAGCCTACTTTATTTTACATGTATGTGGCCGACTTGATACTTTCAAAATTGTGTTTCCTATCCGCGGTCACTCCTATATAGAGTGCGACCGCAACATGGGACTGATTAAACGAAAATCCTAAGTTGAGGTTCCTGATGATTGGGTCAATGTTATTGCAAATGCTAGAACGAAACTATCTCTATTCATGGTTATGCAGTGTGACCAATCAAATTTTCTAGCATGAACCTACTTTTTTGAAAATCTAAACTTTGTAGAAAAATGCCCCTTTAAATTTAGACCAGTAAGGGAAATGGAAGTTCACTAAAACCCAAAATGATCCTAGTACGTAACTCGTACAATGGGGCTTTTAACAATATAGTAATGACTGAAAACGAAGATTCAAACAACCAAATTGCCAAGAAACGTCGGTCCTAAAAGAAGCCAAATCGACCTTTTGTAAAAATTGGAACAAGGCTTATCTCTGCGCCCGTCACAATTGTACGACGGTCAGATTCCCGTGCCTAAAGCACATGGGCATATAGATATATCCAAGATCTGAGAAAGTTTTTGAGTGCAGAGTCGCAACAGTTTTATGACAACATAACTTCATCCACAAGTGCAAATGATGACAAAGTAGACGCAGAAGAAGCTTTTGGGTAAGTAGGCCTAGGTAGACATGTACTTTTATTGTAATAAGGCCTATGTAACAGAGTTCGAGTAATGTCCATGAGTGATCAGTAGTATTATCTTATCACATTTTGTAGTAACATATATTAAATATATTTAAAAAATTCGAACTTTGTACAGCTTTAAGCAAATTTTAAACAAAGCATTTTACTACTGCCGGTTACCGATTTATATTAAGTTTATAGGCTCAACATATTTTAATACGAGGCACAACTTAAGTTACATTTCTGATAAGCCTAAAATAAAGTAGGCCTATAGAGTGGTAAAATGTACTTTAAGCCAAGACTAGGCTATACATATACGGTCTTATTAATAAAAATTTCTTACTCCGACCTGACTCTTAGATTAGTCAGAGAATAGTTACTCTGAGACTAGTGGAGGTTTAAAGAAGTAATAAAATAGCTATGAATAAACCCCGACTAATGAGATAATAGTCACTCTTTCTTTATTACTGGGTTGGGACGTAACTTAAGGAAGATTCACAGTTGTTTACAGTTTTATGGGAGGCTGGTATAAGAATTGACCAAAAAAGTGACGTTATCGTGACATCTGTTTTGATATGTTTGGATATTTTATCGCAAAAGAGGGCGCCACAAGACGCGCTAAATTTTGAGGTTAACATTTTTTTTCGACTACCGTAGCTATATACCGAATGCGTATATACCTAAACACATCATCTCGAACTTCCACGTTCAATTTCAGTCAACCGATGAGGGCTCATTAGGGGGCTCTAAAAATATTTCAAACCCATGGCGCTTATAGGCACTCCAAATCCGGAAGATCCCTCGAAAATCACGATTCCAGCATCAATATTTAGCGAATGCTGGACCCCCCAAAAAAAGGGGGCGCAGCGGGTGCCCCTATATATCATCGTAACGGGTTTAGCTTGACAAGTTACCTCATCATATATATAATCCGAAATTCCAAAACAAATTTTTTTTAAATTTACCGGTGAATTTTTTCCTGTATATTTCCCCCATTAACCCCCCCCCCCTTTTACGTGTTCTATGTACGTGTCGAGTTATTCTCTTCAAAACGTATTTGGCAGTCGGTTTTTGACGATCTCTAGACACCCCAAAAAGGGGGGCAGGAAGTTTTGTTATATGTTTTTCAAGAGGGTTTGACGTGATCTCTTACGCTAGGATATTCGTTTCTGAAGATTCGAAAAAAAATTTTGCATAAGTACTTTTTAATTTTTCCCTGTATAAATCTTTAAATCAAAAAATCGGTTTATTGGTCCTATGTACCAGTCGGATTAGGTTATTCCGTGTTTATTAATAAGACCGATAGTGTATATTGTGTACTTCGCTATTATGTTGGGTACCTTGTCAGTATGCTGTGACGATTAAGCTTCTTTAGGTTTGAAATAAGTAACAACTAACCTAAATTTACCTACCGACACGGGATGAGGTACCTACTTTAATTGTAACATGACTAGTATTAACATAGGCTAACAATTAAAATTTTGTTATGAAATAATTGTGTGCTTTTTTAGGGTATCTGCATTAGTTTGACAAGAACAAATATGGTAACAAAAGTCAACTGTGGACTGTTTTTGATTAAATACTACAATATCAATACCTTAATTAACTGAACAACAAACAAGTGAACAATTTTGCTCTTTCTGAAGTGACTCTCATCGTTATTCCCTCTAGTTGTATGTACCTAATCAATTTAAGTTTTAATATATTTTTTCAACTATTAAAAGTACAAGATGTGTTATAAGAAACTGAAGGTTTTACTGTATAAGGTAATATGCAAATATAATTAGAATAAGAACATAGCTTAGTAAGTTTATAATAAATAACGTTGCAAACTTTGAATTGCAGATTACTCAGTTTCATGACATCGTTTTCCTCCCTGACCCTTCAAATTCATTGCAAAAATTAACCAAAAAAAATGATCTGATTACCGAATTTCGCTACAGCACGTTCAAAACTTATTTTCCGCTTAGATCTTAATGATAAGAAAACAAAAATGATTTAGATGAAATCAATTAAATGAACAGATAACATAGTGATGTTAGTTTTGTTTAGAAACGCCCTAGGTAATGGTGTTGTCAATTGTTAGAATTTTGTTAACTGCAATTCAGAAATGTGGTTAGATCAACAGAAGTGCATGAAATAAATATTTTACAAATGATTGGTTATGAAGACAACACCCGAACAAAAATGGATGTTGCTCACCTATTTTATGATAAATTTCCGAATTAGTCGCCTATATCCCAAGGGACAAGTAGTAAAACAGAAGAGCAGTTTCACGACTTTGAACATGTAAGGCAGATAAAAGAAGTAGCTGCCAATGCACTGGGTGATGATACAAAATTAGATGAGATACTTGAATTTAAGAAAAACCCACATACATCAGACAGACATCCACAACATTGACTGTAGTCGATTCTAAATATATTAAAAGAAAATAAAACTCTATAAAATGATACCTATTCAGGAGTTAATGGAAGACAGTAGATAGAACTTTTTGTGAACAAAGACTAAAATGTCAAATAATCATATAAGACATTATATTTTCTAATGAGTGCACTTTTTCACTTAACGTCATGCTAATCCTCAAAACTGTTGATAGTGGCCAATACGAAATCGTCTCTGAAAAAGAGAAGAAAGCCAACAGGAAATCCTGACTGAATAAGATAAGAACATAATATGTAATACCCTCAAAGCGTTGATGCTTGGGTAGGAATTGTTGAAAATTGGTTCCTATTTCATTGAGGACACTTTTAATAGATAATTATTTAGCACTACTTCAAAATATTGGCAAATGTATATCATGATTCAGGAAACCTTCAAGTTCAATTGGTGGATAAAGAGGCGAGAATCGACGGAATGGCCGATCAACTGAACTTACGATATTACACTTTTCTTAGAGTACAGACTATTGTATATTAAACTGAATCCATTGATTTAAATGACTTAAGAGGACAAATAACGTTTGCGATTAGAACAGTAAGTAAAATAAAGTTAGAAGACATTTTCATTGAAATAAGGATTGGGTTAGGATTAATTATTATTTTTTGAGTGTATTGTAATCAGACGATTTATTTTTTGTGAAAATTTTTATAGTAAATTGAAGAATGTCAATTTATAATTCAAGTTATTACTTATTTTGCAAGTTGTGTGTGTGGAGACCACTGAATCGAAACTACTTTCGATGGAATAAAAAATACTGATATTACATTTCTATGTGTTGTAACGAAGTTACTTTTATTTGTTCCGATAATATGTGATTTATTTAATTTATTGGTATTTAAAACTACTACTTCCTCCTTACTAAACAAATCAATTTAATTAAAAGTTCCTTATTTATAATATTTGGGCCGTCCGGTATATATGTATTTTCATTTCGTTCGATTAAAACATTCAGACCGTCCGGTATACCTATAGAAATTTTGGTTCAAAGTAATTTAATGTTTGAGTTTTTTGCTAGACTTCTTTTTAAAGCGATTAGTGAAAATATAAATACCGAGACCGCAGTGGAAAAAGGGCTTGTTGATTCTAGTATTGACTTTATCTTGTCCGCTCTCGTATAATTAGTAGAAGTGCCCGTCGAAAAAGTGAAAATTGTTAAGTGCTTAAAAAGGTAAAATTTTATATTTCTTTCCTCCGCCTGTATATTTCCGATATAAAATTATTTTAGTGTAAAATTATAATTGATAGTTGAATTCAATATAATCCGTATAAAAGAGTAAATTGTTAGGACTCCCGTAGTTGTACAGTATTCAGTGGTTTATTCACAATATTTCAATCTTGTATAGTTTGCCATAAAGATTAAATCGTAAACTATACGCTATTTCCCGTTGTTATTCTAAAATTTAGTTTTGACTTAATTCGTCCGAAGATATTTTCAGGTTTTTATTCGGAAACAAGTTTTTTTTGTAAGCTTTCTTTATTCGATTTTTTTTTGTATTTGTCTCTTTTATTTTATTATTAGAATATTGTACTTGGGTTCCGAGGATCATATTTGGTTACTGGGTGATTCGAAAGCATTGCTCAGGAATTAAATAGATTCCGATAGAAATTTTAACATCTCGCCGACCCTCTCGGGTTTTGATAAAATTTCTTTCCGTTACTGCCGTCCAGATTTCATTATTAGAATATTGTATTTGGGTTCCGAGAATCATATTTGGTTACTGGGTGATTCGAAAGTATTGCTCAGGAATTAAATAGATTCTTACAGAAATTTTAACATCTCGCCGACCATCTCGGGTCTTGATAAAATTTCTTTCCGTTTCTGCCGTCCAGTGTTTGTTATTAGAATATTGTATTTGGGTTCCGAGAATCATATTTGGTTACTGGGTGATTCGAAAGTATTGCTCAGGAATTAAATAGATTCCGATAGAAATTTTGACATCTCGCCGACCCTCTCGGGTTTTGCTAAAATTTCTTTCTGTAGCTGCCGTCCAGCTTCTGTTATTAGAGTATTATATTTAGTTTCCGAGAATTATTCTTGATTACTGGGTGATTCGAAAGTATTGCTCAGAAATTAAGTAAATTCTGGTAGAGATTTCAGCTCCTCGCCGACCTTCTCGGGTTTTGTTGAAATCTCCTGCTTCTTCCGCTGTTTTGAGTTGTTATAGGGTTTTCGTTTAGTTTCCGAGAATTATTCTTGATTACTGGGTGATTCGAAAGTATTGCTCAGAAATTAAGTAAATTCTGGTAGAGATTTCAGCTCCTCGACGACCTTCTCGGGTTTTGTTGAAATCTCCTGCTTCTTCCGCTGTTTTGAGTTGTTATAGGGTTTTCGTTTAGTTTCCGAGAATTATTCTTGATTACTGGGTGATTCGAAAGTATTGCTCAGAAATTAAGTAAATTCTGGTAGAGATTTCAGCTCCTCGCCGACCTTCTCGGATTTTGTTGAAATCTCCTGCTTCTTCCGCTGTTTTGAGTTGTTATAGGGTTTTCGTTTAGTTTCCGAGAATTATTCTTGATTACTGGGTGACTCGAAAGTATTGCTCAGAAATTAAGTAAATTCTGGTAGAGATTTCAGCTCCTCGCCGACCTTCTCGGGTTTTGTTGAAATCTCCTGCTTCTTCCGCTGTTTTGAGTTGTTATAGGGTTTTGGTTTAGTTTCCGAGAATTATTCTTGATTACTGGGTGATTCGAAAGTATTGCTCAGAAATTAAGTAAATTCTGGTAGAGATTTCAGCTCCTCGCCGACCTTCTCGGGTTTTGTTGAAATCTCCTGCTTCTTCCGCTGTTTTGAGTTGTTATAGGGTTTTGGTTTAGTTTCCGAGAATTGTTCTTGATTACTGGGTGATACGAAAGTATTGCTCAGAAATTAAGTAAATTCTGGTAGAGATTTCAGCTCCTCGCCGACCTTCTCGGGTTTTGTTGAAATCTCCTGCTTCTTCCGCTGTTTTGAGTTGTTATAGGGTTTTGGTTTAGTTTCCGAGAATTATTCTTGATTACTGGGTGATACGAAAGTATTGCTCAGAAATTAAGTAAATTCTGGTAGAGATTTCAGCTCCTCGCCGACCTTCTCGGGTTTTGTTGAAATCTCCTGCTTCTTCCGCTGTTTTGAGCTGTTATAGGGTTTTTCGTTTAGTTTCCGAGAATTATTCTTGATTACTGGGTAATTCGAAAGTATTGCTCAGAAATTAAGTAAATTCTAGTAGAGATTTCAGCTCCTCGCCGACTTTCTCGGGTTTTGGTGAAATCTCATCGTCCTTCCGTTGTTTTCATTTGGTTTAGTTAGGTTTTCTCTTTCCAAATTTCGTCAAGCCGCCGATTAACCCCGTATGCCCTATTTGGTGTGATACTAAATACGATAGCTCGATTATAAACCACTGAGTCCGTATAAAATTAACTATTTTACCGATTTGCATTGTACAAGAACCATTTGATATTTTTTTTCTCGTTTATATTGTATATGGTGTATAATATTACTTGTTTAAAAAGGTGATCGCCCGCCTCTTAAGTTCTTTGTGCCTTTGGGTAAAAGGTCTTATTTATTGTGTTGTGTGATCGGAATTCACTTAGTGTCTTATAGAATAAATACCTTTGTTAAATTATTTGAGTTTCATTCACAACTGATTAAGAGTTCGTCGTTACCGTTTGTTTCATTTAATGCAAGATTGACAGTAGTGATTATCGTATTAGCAGTTCATTTTAAGGTAAGTCCTGCTAACCGTTGAACGATAATACTCTGTAAAGTAAGTCTATCTCTATCTAGTTTCGACCGCGAATTACAGTCCGACCCCTGGAATTTTCCGTACCTCCATCTGCTGCTATCCGGAACCCTCGAAAGGTTTTGGAGTCGAGGGGCCGTGGAGTAAACCACGTAAAATAATCTGGCGCCCGAGCATCCGCCGTTTTGGGGTGTCAATTGTGACGCGTCCGGTTGCTTAGTCGTCGAACAAGTAAAACACGTCACAAAACCACTTAAATTTTACAGCAGACAGTTGGGACAACTATAAATTCTTATTTAAATATATATGTATTACTCACCTCATATAATTCTTGGTTTTTTCAACCTTTGAATCGTACCTCCTCTTCATATAATAACAAACAGCAACGACTCCTATCAATAAAACACCGGCCACAATGATATTTAGAATGATAACAGCTGTTTGACATTCTACGTTGAAAGCTACGGCCAATGCTTCTAAAGCACAACTAGGTGGAGGCGGTGTACCGTCTTCTGGAACTCCTCCGTTTTCATTTAACCATATTATGTTTGTGCCATTTAATACCAAATGCCCTCCAAGAATTTCAGGTTTGTCGTCAGTGACGTTGGGGTAAAAATTACCGACGATAGATTTAGTTCCATTGATCCACTGGACCAGGTTAATAGTTGAAAAACGAGATGGTCCACCACGAAATTTGATGTGACCTGACACACCATTAAAATCTGCTTTGTGGATATATTCGACCAGTTGCCTGGAAATAAGAAAATATGCTGTTAACAAAATCAGAAAATATGCTGTTAACAAAATCAAACAACAATGAAAGTAGCGTATTTTCTAATAGCCACACCACATACATTCGCTAAGACAATTACAATTTTGTTTAAGAATAGAAAATCCCCATCAATATACAGGTATATACAGGTCACTGCTTCAGACGTTCTTCGACAACAATTTTAGTAAATGTAGAAAGGGATATATAAAACTTAAAGCGCCATGGAGGATGGCAATCCAGTACCATGGCAGAAAGATACATCGGGGAGTCCATTAAAAATAAAATTAACGTTGCTAATAAAATCATTAACTGTATTAATAAATCACTCGAACTCCTTACTGAAATGGAGACATGAAATGCACCATATATGAATGATCAAACCTCAACTTCTCCAATTAATATAATAGAAAATTTACTAAAAAGAAATGACGTTCCCGGTTTAACCATACAAAATTGTACAAGTTTCACTATTAAGTATAATTCTGAATAAATTATTTAACTGTTAAGAGGTAAGATACTTTAAAGTTATTTTAGTTTTGCTAACCATAAAAATAAATATTAAGTGACATTACTTGTATTCTTTATTTGTGCAGTTCACAGACATAGGAAAACAAAATGGATTACTAGCCCACTGTTCAGTAAATGACTGTAGCAGGTTGACATAAAGGTTGTGTTATGTTTAGTTTCTGAAAATAACTTCAATTTGTTGTCAGTATATTACGGCTAATTTTTGCTGCACTAAGAGGTAAGTAACAAAATATTATTAAATGAAATAATTTTTTACTCATAGCCACATTAAGAGAGCAGTTGATTATAATTTGGTCTATCTGTTGTTTATTTAATGATTCTAATTAATTTATAGTACCAAATATAAGTAACACTCTTTCATAGTATTATAATCCCAGTTTAATCGTAGGTCAGAACATTTTTTAAATATATACCTTGAAAAAGTTCTTTAGAAAGCTATGCACTGTTTAGAGTATAAATATAAAGCTATAGTAGAAACGCGCCTAAAATTTAAATTATTTTTAGCATCAAAGTGCTTCTTAAAGCTACATTCATTTTAAAGTCTTCCCTGAATAACAGTAACTTATGCTTGATGTTATCTGTTTTTCTCAATTTGATATTTCAAATTCAAGAACAAAGGAAACCTACTGGAAACCAATTCTTTTAAATACAGTGAACTACATTAAACATCTGAAAGATTAACAAGACAGTTTTGCTTAAAACAATGAAGAAAACACCTATTCTTAGCTTTTTGGTTTCTACACAGTTTATACTTGCTATATTTGAGCCCCAAATCAAAGAAGAACATAACCTAAGATACTCACAAAATACAAATTTAGCCAAGATCATTTGGAGGTATTTTTCAATGGTGTAACGCGAGAACAGTTTTTTACTGCCTTACAAACTCCACTCCCGTTTTATCGCATTTTTTTTCACCAGAAGACACTATTTGTTTCGGTTTTATATATATAAAAAGTTTAAACTACTTATATTTTAAAATTTTCCTTCCTTTCATTATTATTTTTTTAGATCACGAAATGGTCCCAACAACAATCCTAGCTGCTTACATTTTTTTTTAAATATATAGAAGACCTAACCTAACCTAACCCACATCGATATCCATAACAACACCGGCAACTGTATATCTCAAGATTATACTCCCAACTTTGAGCGTGGTTCCAAAAATAAGTAGGTAGTGTTCATTTTTCCAGAAACAAGAGTTTCAATGAATTTTCAGAAAATGTAGTGGCTTATATTGCTGGATTTGTCATAAGATCGGTTATGTAAAGAATATCTTGTGACGTTTGTTATGAGGTACTTGGATCATCAGGATATGAAGTTGGCGCATCTTTCAAATCAATTTACAGGAAATCTAGAGGCGACCTATTATTTCCTTCTCAAAGTGGAAAAAAACATGTGTAATGATATGAAGAAAATTTCAGTGGTGCATAAAATTAATAGGCAAACTTCCACCAAGAGATATTTTAATCAGTATGTTAATGAAATAAATAGAATGCTTTCTTTTAAAAGACAATATTTTTCCATCATAATCAGAACATTCTTTTGATTATGCTCTCTATGAAATTAACCAAAACAAAGTAATTAAATTCATTATCAACACCTACAATGATATCAGAATAAATAGCATTGCAAATAAGACCAACAAATCTTTTTCTATAGAACATATTAGAAAAAAATATTCAAAACTAATATTGGATAAAAATCAATAAAAAATGTAATTTATATGGTTAAAGTGTCTCAAACATTATATTATATATGCAATAGAGCAAGCACCCCTACTCTTAAACTTAATTATTCAGAGTTATTCCGGAATCCATCAACCAAATAATGATTACTTCACATCCTAATTGAAAAGTACCTTAACCCTTTCGATACTCCTCCCATACGGTACACCGTATGTACCAGTAAATGTTTTACCAGACTAAATGCTTTTAATCACGTTCAATTTGGTTCACATCGATACCACGTGGTTCCATAGTGTCCTAGGAAAACGTAAATGAAGTTCTGCTGTTGCTCTAACTCCTAAAGCGTTTCGGGTCCAACCACGATAGTCACGATACACTTACAACGGTATGCTTAAGCCGCATCGAACGTTTGGCGTGTGACGTCACTGCGATGCAATATTCATTACTATATTATGGCCACGAATGCCACTCTCGGTAGGAACAATAGGTATTTATGGCGAGATGTTTGACGGGATGATTATACAAATCTGTATTGTTCATACTAAGAGATAATTTATATTATAATAATTAAAATAAACTTAAACTTTACTGAAACAGAAAAATAATTGAACCTTTTTGAGGTGTATCAAAAGCCACATTCTAGGGCAAGTCCAAGTATGGAGTTTTCAGGGGTAATCTGGATGCATTAAAGGATACAAAAACATTGAATAAGATGCAGCTTACTTATTTAAAAATAACATGAAATTAAATAAGGTTTTTCGTTTTCAAATATTCACCGTTCCGATCTCACTTTCTTTTTAACGTTCGTAAATTTTGAAAGTTTTTTTCCATTTTCGCTTTGAAATTTTGCAAACTTATTTGTTTATTTAGATCTCGGAGTTTAATGTAAGTTCTTGTTCGACTCAAACAATAAATCACTTCATATGGGATTTCAATTTGGTTTTGACCGACAATACTAAAAGTTTTATCAGCCAAAATTTTAAAAATATTTTCTTCTTTTGATAAAGATGTTCCGTGAAGTGATCGAAACTCGGATTCAAGAATTTCCGTAGCTTTCAAAAGATCTTGATTTGGCTATAATAAACCACCCCTCGATAGGAAATGTACCCAATCTTGAACTCCAACGCAAATCATCTCGCTGGTTTTAGTACCTAAATTAAATTTATCTTTAAATCTGTACGCTATGTACCCTGCCAGATATTTAAGAGCTTCTTGACGAATTATTTCGGTACTTTCAAAGGTTGTCAATAACTGTAAAGACTCATCGTCAGGAATATATTCTGGTTGAGTGAATGTATATGGAATACATGTGTCTTCTTCTTCAAGTATACGGGTATTTGTTATGTGAATATTTTTGGAGACGTTAGCTAGTAGTGTTTCAGTTAAGCAGATGGGACGCGATTCTTCTGATTCTAATGGTTGTATTAGATATTTTTCACGAGATTCCTCTGTATTTCTGTACTCTGTAAAAATTGCCGCCGAGTTTTTACCTAATATATACCACCTCAAACGATACATAAAATCTAGAGGTTCTGGATGGTCATTTGTATGCCTCTCATATAAGAGAAGAAGTTTTCAACAACTCCTTGATTTAGACACGAGATCAAGATGTAATCGACTCCTTTATAGTTTTCCTGCACATAAGAAAATAATTCTTCCAGTGACCTATTTGACAACAGAATTCCTTTTTGAAACGGAATGAGTGACTTATGTTTGCCTACGGTCATATTCTCAATAGTTTCGGTCACCTCTTTTAACGCTTTTTTCTGCTTATCTAAATCTACTCCATACGCGTTTTTAGTTGTACAATTTGCCACAATTTTTGTATGGCAATTAAAAAGATCAAACCAATCATTTATTAACTGTACAAAATCCGAAACTTCCTTCCACGGTAAAACAGATGGCAGTAGCCTATTTTCTCCACAAAACCGAATACTTTTTGCAACAGAATTAGATAATAGTTGAACGGCTGGTTTAACTTTTTGTCTTTCGGAACCTTTTAAATCTAAGTGGTATCGGTTAATTTTATATGCGATGGTTAATTCGGACGAAGACAGTTGCAACAAATTCTCAAAACAATCTCTATTAATTAATGTGTTCTTTACCCAAAAACCCTGATCCAATATGTGGTTCCTTAATAATTTAATAAGATGAGGAACGTCACCAAACACATATATGTTTAACAAACTATTGCTAGGGTGTGGAAAACAACAATTTTGCTCATGTCCAATATTCAGTTGTGACCAAACTTTAACGTTAGATGTACATAAATCACTGACAATACCCACAACTGTGAAACCTGCATCAAAAAGTTTTGATATTGTAGAAGATAATACGTCGATAGTCATTGCTTGATCGAAATTATAATAAACAGGTTGCTTCCAGTTACTAAAAATACCACGTGCTATTATCGTTTGACACGTTTTATGTGGCCCTATTACTTTTTTTATCTCGTTTCTCAATATTTATGCGATTAGATAAATGTATTTCGTCAAATGATAAAATACACAATTTTTCAATATTCTGCATATCAAAAGATTTTTTAGCGATTAAAATAACAACTTCATTCAGAATGCCCGGTTCTACTGAGAGTGTCGATGCCCATTTGCGTAGTGTCGAAAGCGCCGGTAAAGGATAACCATTTGTTCGTAAGTAGCGGTATGCTTTGGGGCTAACACTCTGTAAGGATATTGAACATGCTATTTCATCTGGCGACCATCGTTTGGCTGTACATTTTGAGTGTACTATTCTTTTGATTTGACCTGACAAAAATTGTCGCAGTCCAGTTTTCATCTGCTGCAACTCAGCTTTCAGTGCACAATTCTCATTGACAAGGAAATTGTTTTCTTTCTGTAGTGTTGCAACTTTTGTTTGAAGTTCAAGTATTTGTTTATCATCCTCACTGAAATAGAAGAATAAGAATCCACATTAACTGTCTCAACTCTTACTTCGTGGAATCTACTCATATTACTATTTTAAATGAAACTTACTGTTTCTAGATAACTCCACAATATATTAAAAAAAATGTTAAAAATTCTAAGAAATTTGATAATTGTTTCGATATTAAATATCATCGTCAGAATGTAACATCTGTCATTCTGACGATGATATTTAATTGTCAAATTGTCAAATTTCTTAGAGTTTTTAACATGTTTTTCAATATATTGTGGAGTTATCTAGAAACAGTAAGTTTCATTTAAAACAGTAAAATAAGAATCCACGTGACGATTTTTGATTTCTTAATTTTACCTTACAGATGCTCGACTTATATTTGGTGCTCAAAAAGGGGGTTACCTGGAAAGTTTTCCGGGAGTTTTGAAAATTGGTAATTTTATAGATTTCGACGTGCTCTTTTCGAATTTTCACTTTGCCACCTCGTATCTTTGCCGCTCGCGCCGCCATATTGTAAAAATGGCGCTCAAATACAGTTTTTTTGAGAATAACTCCGTTCCAACTCATTTTACGATAAAAATAGTTATGTAATAAATTAAACTAGAGAAAATTTCCTACAATTTATGTAGTAACCGTTTTTTTTCTGTAAAATCAATAGTCTCAGCGTACGAGAGCCGCAAGCCAAGGTACGTCTACACCAACACGCGTTTTTCGTATGTAGTAACGAAAAATATTTCACTACGTGTTGAAAACGCGGTCTACTACTGCCTATAAGGTTCATCGCAGGTATAAAGGGACACGTCACCTTGGCGCCGGTAAACACCGCCCCCCCCCCTCCGCTCCATTATACGGAACATCTGCCGACCGAGCTCAAATATTCTGCCTTAATCATCAGTACAAGTTTAACGTTCTACAGTGTCGTTCGCATTTTCAGAGCCATGGCTTCGAAGGACGTGAACTGTTTCATTTGTGAAAATTCATTACAAGGAAGTGAGGTGATTGAAGTGAAGGAAAAAGGATTGGAGACTTTTCGTAAGTCAAATATTCAAAGAAAGGATAACAAGGGTAAACTTTTGGAGGGACTGAAATCGATAGTCGTTCACGATGCGTGTCGAAAACGATATAATAATGAGAAATTAATCTCTGCTTCTTTGCGTAGAGGAAGCGATGTCATTCTCATTCAGAGATCATTGTTTTTTGTGCAGTGCTGAAATAACACCAGAGTTTATAGCGAAACAAAAACAGGCGCGTTTACGTGATCGTAATATTGTGTATAGCGTGCGTAAATTATCGATGAAAGAGACCATTTCAGAACTTGCTAGAGCTCGTAATGATGATTGGGGTCGAACGATTGTTGAGCGTCTCGAGCATGTTTATGATATGGTCGCAGTCAATGCACAATATCATAATTCGTGCATGAAAAAATTGTACCAAGGACCTCCAACTGGAGAAATCAAAAAAAGAGGTCCGTATGCAAACGATATCGAAACTGCAATGCAGTACATTTACTCTTATCTCGAGCATAATTCTGAAGGATGTCAATTTTCTATGGACGAACTGATGGCCAAAATTGAAGGTGATTACCGCCCGCACATGAAAACAGTGAAAGCGCAACTCCTGAAAAAATACGGTGACGATATTTTGATTGCCTTCACTGCCAATAAGGCTCCTGTGGTTTGTTTCCGAAACACAGGGGTACAAGTTATTGACAGAAGCCTCGTACGATCAAAAAATAGATAACAAGGTAGACGAACGTCTGTGTATTGTAAAAACAGCAGCAGCACCCGAGATACTTGAATTTTCTCACCTCTTCTATTGAAGTACCATATATTCGTATATTGGCTTGTGGATTTTGATTTCTGCTGACGACCATCGTTTTGGTTTTTGCTGTATTTATTTTCAGGCCGTGTTGGTCACCTGATTTCACAATCTTGGCTACTAGTTCCTGTAAGCCTTCTGGAGTGTCTGCGAAGATGACAGTGTCATCTGCGTAGCGTATATTGTTAAGTAGTTTACCGTTCACCTTTATGCCAATTTCACAGTCCTCTAACGCTTGTTGAAATATGTACTCGGAGTAAATGTTAAATAAAAGAGGCGAGAGAACACAGCCCTGTCGTACTCCCCTTCCTATTGGTATTTCTGACGATACGGTGTCACCAAACCGAACATATCCTCTCTGTTCCCAATATAAATTTTTTATAAGCCTTATGTCTTCGTAGTCTAGACCCTGTTTTTGGAGCAGTTGTAACAGTGTTGGATGCTTGATGCGATCGAACGCCTTTTCGTAATCAATGAAACACAGATACACGTCTTTTCTTTGGTCTCTACATTTTTCGAGTAAAACCGTTAATCCGAAAAGTGCTTCCCGAGTTCCCAGCCCTAATCTAAACCCAAATTGTTCGGGGCTTATATTTTGTTCGCATTTCAAGTAGATACGTCGATGTAATATTTTTAACATAATTTTCAAAGTATTGCTCATTAAGCTAATTAATCTGAAATCGGAGCACTTTCTTGATGTGTTTTTCTTGGGAATCGGTATGAACACTGACTTGAGCCAATCACGGGGGTACATTCCTGAACTGTAGATTTTATTAAAGAAGTCGGTGAGTCGTTGGAGATTTTCTTGATCCAGCAATTTTAGCATTTCTATGTATACATTGTCTGGTCCTGCAGCTTTTCCACTTTTAGCTGTTTTTATTACTGCGTTTACTTCTGATGGTAAGATATT
This sequence comes from Galeruca laticollis, assembly GCA_963921935.1. Lineage (NCBI taxonomy): Eukaryota > Metazoa > Arthropoda > Insecta > Coleoptera > Chrysomelidae > Galeruca > Galeruca laticollis. Next base: position 162,182,269 of record OY998177.1, on the reverse strand, counting down.
TAATGTCAATTCATTGTCGCGTTCTAGTTCTGGCTTTGTCCTTTCATCATCGAACATTTCTCGAATATATCTTGACCACTCATCTTTTATTTCTTCCTGGTCTGTAATTATTTCACTATTTTCTGTTTTAATGAAGTTGGTATGTAGGGCTTTCTTTCTTGTTCCTGTGATTTCTTCAACTTTTTTATATATATTAAACTGGTCGTGTTTCTTTTGTAGTTCTTCTAATTCTTGGCATCGATCATTCATCCATTTCTCCTTTGCGTGTCTGATTAATTTTTGAATGTTGTTTGGGTTTCTATATATTTGTCGATGTTTATGTTCTTATATTTCCTGCGAGTTTCCATTATATCTAGAATTTCATTGCTCATCCATGGTTTCTTTGCTGCTGTTGGTTCTTTACTAAGTTTCTCTGCTTGTATTTGGTTAATTGCGTGTTCTAGAGAACTCCATGATTCTTCTATCGGTTGTTCTTGTTGCGTTATTGTTCCTTTAATTGCTACGTTTAGTTGTTCAGTGATTTCTCTATAGATTTCTGGGTGCTTAAGTTTTTCAAAATCAGGTCTTCGTTGAATATGATGCTTGATCTTCTTTAGTCTTATGAATATTGTTCCCGCGACAGGGTTATGATCGGTTCCGACATCGGCTCCAGGGTACGTTTTCACATCACTTATCCCATTTCGGTAACGTTTTACCAATTAATATGTAATCAATTTGATTTCTAATTATGTTAGTCTTAGTGTCTCCGGGGGACTTCCATGTGTAAAGCCTTCGCTTTGGCAATTTAAACCACGCATTTGTCACAACAAAATTTTCTTCTTGGCAGAATTCCAACAAGCGGCAGAATTCCACCAGCGGAACTATCCTTCCAAAAATCATTTGTAGGATGCTTGCCCTTCTTTAATGCTCCACCGAATAATCACGACACAATTTTGACTGTTCTCTTATCTGCTTCTGAAAAATGTGAGTCATACACCAGCGCACTTGTTTCGTTACGTTTGACCAGCCCCTGTATTTCAAAGCACGGGAAATCGTTTTCTCGTACGGTGAGGGCTCCAAATTAAATAATGTTGTTGTTAGATTCGGTGGATTCCATTTATTAATGTCGTTCATGGGATCCATCGGATACATAATGACTGGAAGCGGATTGAAAGAGCTCTTCAACACCATTTACGCATTGAGTTCAATTGAAAAAATGTTAGCAGGACACGCGTATACGCGTGCGGTAAGAGCACATATGTTGAGTCATCTTTCAATTGCTAAAATTGTCATGCAATCAATAGATTTTACACCCGATCTCAGTGCAGAATTAGAAAGAATTCTATAGAATTTCGACAGGTCAGTGGTACTCGTGGCGGACCAGGAAGAATGCTACAAAGAACTTGCTGAGAAATTTGAGAATCAACTGATAAAATTTGAACAACGTGGTTCTACAACGAAATTATGGGTGCAATATTTCCGCATGGTGACGCTTGTAAAACAATTCATCAAGGCAGAAAGAATGGGCAATTGGAATTTATATCTTGACACTATCCAAAAGATGCTGCCTTATTTTCATGCCAGTGGCCACTTCTTATATGCAAAGTCTTGCCACTTATATTTGCAAGATATGCTTGATTGAAGAATGACAGCTCAAAAATACGAATTTTTCATAACTAAAGGATACTTTACAATTAGACGTTCCGACAAATTTTGGTGTGGTACGTGGTCAGATATGACGATTGAGCAATCGTTGATGAGGACGATGAAAATGTCTTGGCGGCCTTACTCATGGACGAGGAGTCACAGACAGCGTGCTCTCTAAGTGGACTTTAGGAATGGTATTCTTGAAACTCATTTCTTGCAAATGCAAAAAGGAATGTCGGGGAGGCTGTGGATGCAGAAAGGCTGGATTAAAGTGCTCCGTTATATGCACCAATTGCAATGGTACCTGTGATAATTCGCACGTTCCAGTACAAGATAGCGATGAGAAGGAAGAAACAGATTCTATTCTCGAGCAAACGTAGGATAAAATAGAGGAACAACGGAGCTGATGATTCCATCGCGGATGACGTGGAAGAAATTTCTATTTGTGATATTTCGCTCAGTACCGAAAACGATGAACTTTCAGAACCGGGTCCATCAAAAATAGCGAGGCGAAGGAGAATGCGCTAAATTTTGTAATAGTGGATTAGGCCTACTGGGGATACCACAAAAAAAACGCGCCACTTACTTTACCTCATGGCGGTGTGGACATGAGTTATTTCGCCAAAACGCGTGTTGGAGTGGACTTTGCGGCTCTCGTACGCTGAAACTATTGATTTTACAAAAAAAAAGGTTACTACATAAATTGTAGGAAATTTTCTTTAGTTTAATTTATTACATAACTATTTTCATCGTAAAATGAGTTGGAACGGAGTTATTCTCAAAAAACAGTATTTGAGCGCCATTTTTCCAATATGGCGGTGCGAGCGTTAAAGATACGAGGTGGCAAAGTGAAAATTAGAAAAGAGCACGTCGAAATCTATAAAATCACCAATTTTCAAAACTCCCGGAAAACTTTCCAGGTAAAACTACCAAATGACTGTACTATTAATGTAATGTCACCTTCCGTTATTCCTATTTTATCTTCACAACTTTGAGAAGTGATCGAGGCAGAAGACATTGTAGCTCCCGCTAGGCATTCAGCTACCAATCGCCTTCGTTTTATTCGAACTACTCTATCAGAATTTCTAGTATTTTCCCTTTTACCAGGCAGTTTCAAAGTGGGGATTGCATCGTATTTTAAAATTCTTATATTTTTCCCTGTATAATTTGATAGTTTCTGTCTTATAGAAATATCTTCGGAACAATATTTCTCAAAATGTATTGAGCAAATACATGCTATAAGAAAACAAATGTGTAAACATTGTCATCAGTAATCATTTTTGTAATATTTACCGTTTTTCAAATTAATGTCGTTGTACCGTTGTAAGTGTATCGTGCAAGAAACTTAAGAACCAAATACCGCTAAAAGTAGGAATGCCAACTTACATGGCATCAAACTAGCGGGAAATTTAAGAAGTACCCATTTCTTAATATATTCAAAAATATAGGTTTTTGTTTCTTTACTGGTTCAGTGTCTTCACAGGTGCGCTCACCCTACACTTTATTTTAAATGATGTCCCAGATTTTTGTTTGTATACATAACCTATATTGTGAGAAATTAAATATTTGCTATTCTTTGTGTTTTTATAAAGGGTTTAAAATGAAACAAAACTGATTATTTACAAATGTATGCAAAAAAAACAATTTCCCAAAATAGTACTAGGGTTTTATCGTTGAGAGAGACATTAGAGATCAGTAGAACAGTAAATTGTATTGGTTTAAAAAATCATTAAATGGATTATGAACATATCAAGATCAACTGTTAATTATTATAAATGTTGATGGTAAAATGCGATTTAAAAAAAATATCTATTAATATTGATACCAGGCAATAACTATCACATATATATTAATACCACCAATCACGGCAAATAGGTTCGGAAAAACAAGTTCTAACTTAACCCGCTAATTTGTAGTTATTTGTGATAATGCCTCATATTTCAAAATAGTCTGTTAGCAATATACTGACAAAGGATATGTTCAAATGTCTGGTTCAAAAACAAATAACTCTCAATCCTGTTAGTTTAAAACCAGAATTGTTAGCTGCTCAGATGAAAAATTATATAATAGAATATTATCTAGAATTCGTAAACATGATGGTATTAGAAAGTGGTAAAATCTGTCAAAATATATCGTCGCTTTAAGGCACGCGAGTTACTTTTGCTACACATATTTATTTATTCTGAATTTTCAGTTGATTTTTGATTTTCAGCTTTCTCATCATAAAGTGATTTCTATACCTGCTGATATCACACCAATGATTAGAAATGTGATAACAGGCGTTGTAGTAATTTTTCAATTATATTGCCAATTTCTAACAATAATAAATTATTAATGATATGTACAATTTATTAGAACTTATAATGGAATTGATTAATTTTGGTTTCATTATTGAATTTTCCAATGAATTTTCATTGTTATATTTTTTAATCAAAGCACACGTGTGTGTAATAACACTTGTGAAAATAATTATATTGATTCCATTTCGTAAATGGAAAAACAGTTTTAATACGAAATAATAATAGGATAAAATTTAATTTTGATTCGCATCGTGTGGGCCAAATCGTTATACAATAGGACATTACTTCATCAGTTTATGATAGAAAAACAGAAAATCAATAGTCAGCTGATAAAAAAATGAACGGTTTTATTAACTAAAATTAATTTTCCGCACTTATACTTTCTGAGGCTGTATCACGCTAACAAACCGAAATTTCTCCTCTGGTAAATCGGGTTTTATAGGACCCGTTGTACTGACTATGATGAGCTGAAAATCAATAGGGTTATCTGTGAGATGCCCTGAACAGTATAAAATCATAAAATTGGGCATTTGTATACACTCCAGAAGCTGTAACCGAAATTTTTCCAAAAATGTAGTATATCTGGATTTATAGGACACGTTGCACTGGCTCTAGTGAGCTGAAAATCAATAGGGTGTATCTGTAAGACGCCCTGAACAATATACAATCATAAAATTGGTCACTTGTATACACTACAGAGGCTGTATCATACAAGTAAATCGAAATTTCTCCAAAAATGACCAAAAGTGTAGTATATCTGGATTTATAGGACCCGTTGTACTGGCTATGATCAGCTGAAAATCAATAAGGTTCAACTGTGAGACGCCCTGAACAATATACAATCATAAAATTGGTCACTAGTATACACTACAGAGGCAGTATCGTGCTAACAAATCAAAATTTCTCCAATAATGTAGTATATCTGGATTTATAGGACCCATTGTACTGGCTCTGATGAGCTAAAAATCAATAGGGTTTATCTGTAAGACGCCGTGAACAATATACAATCAAAAAATTGGGCATATGTATACACTGCAGAGGCTGTATCATGCAAACAAATCGAAATTTCTCCAAAAATGACCAAAAATGTAATATATCTGGATTTATAGAACCCGTTGTACTGGCTCTGATCAGCTGAAAATCAATAAGGTTTATCTGTGAGACGCCCTGGCCAATATACAATCATAAAACTGATCACTTGTATACACTACAGATGCAGTATCGTGTTAATAAATCAAAATTTCTCCAAAAATGTAGTATATCTGGATTTATAGGACCCGTTGTACTGGCTCTGATAAGCTGAAAATCAATAGGGTTTATCTGTAAGACGCCGTGAACAATATACAATCAAAAAAATGGGCATATGTATACACTACAGAGGCTGTGTCGTGCCAAAAAACCGAAATTTCTCCAAAAGTAACCAAAAATTTAGTATATCTGGATTTATAGGTCCCGTCTATTGGCTCTGAAAATCAATATGTTTTATCTGTGAGAATCACTGAACAATATACAATCATGAAATTGGCCATTTGTATACATTCCAGAGGCTGTATTGTGCTAACAAATCGAAATTTCTCCAAAAATGTATTTCTGGATTTATAGGACGCATTGTACAGGCTCTGGTGAGCTGAAAATCAATGGGGTTGATCTGTGAGATTCCTTGAAAAATACCCAAGTGACTGGTAGGCCCTCCGGAGGATGTTTCGTGCTAACAAGACATGTTCCAAAAAGGTGGTCGACGACATGATGGAAAATACAGTAATGTTTACAAATACTTTTAAGTTATAATAAAACTAATAAAATATCAAATCGAGTACCAAATATTTGCAATTGTTTAAATATAAAATGTCCAACACAGCTTTCTTCAAATTGTTTTAATATTGAGTAATTAGGTTAGTTATTTGCAAGGCATCAAAAATTTCTGTAAATTTTAAATTGGATTTGTTTTCAAAATGAAATTGTTAATAAAGAATTCTATCATGAACCGTAGAACTGAATAGCATTATTTTTATACGAACCCAAAAGTGATTACATAGCGATCCTGCCAGCAAACTTAAAATTGTGGAAAAAGTCGCAGTTACAATAATTACAGTTATAATAATTACTATGAAGAAGATTTTTATATTATAACAAGATGGCTGCATCTAACCAATCAAAAGAAGTAAATGAAGAGGTAATAATTACACAATCGGGTGATAGTGGTGGTTCAACAACGAGTGCAAGTATATCATAAACAGAAGTTCTTGGTTTGGTTACGACAGTTGTTGGGATAGTTCTAATTTGTGTTTTCTGCTACTTTTACTTAAAGAAAAAATTAGACAGGAAAATCAGGCGAGAAATTGTAAGAAGTCAAGAATTGGTGTAAGAGGTTCTTCAAGTACCGTCTGTTAGGGTTTTGTAATCATGTAGGTTGGTACCTACAGGGGAGGAGGCTAGGAATGTCAATGACAGTGAGGAAGGTTGTTGAATAAAGAGTGTCGAACGCAAAAGTTTGTTTCAATTAAAATCAACGTTAAGTACATAATTGAACATTGAAATTAATTACAAACGATGCAAATATTATATGGCGCAGTCAGTAGTTAGCTGTACAAATACAAAAATCAGCAAGAGAACTTACGTTATAGTTTAATAATTATAAAAAATAAAATGGGTGACAACAGAGGTATTGGATCCTTACAAACAGCAGGAAACATGGCGGAGAATTGGCGCCTATGGCGAGCACGTTTTGAAAATTATCTGGTGGCTTCAGAAGTAGCAAAAAAAGATGAGAAAGTACAGTGTACACAACTCCTGCATTACATTGGAGATGAAGGATTTAAAATTTTCACAACATTCAAGTTTGAATCGAATGAAGAAAATAAATTAACACCCTTGTTGAAAAACTTCAAGGAACATTTTCAGGGAAAAGAAAATATAACCTATGAGAGGTATAAGTTTTTTTCACATAGACAGACCAACCAAAACACGGATCAGTTTATAACGGAATTAAAAAAAAACAGGCAGGTAAATGCAAGCTCGATTCCTTTACAAGGCAGCTTAATAGTCACTATGATAGTTTGTGGCATATCTAACAATGCTATAAGGGAATGGTTGCTGCGAGAAGATGAAATAAGTCTAGAAAAAGCAATAGAACTCTGTAGGGTCATAGAAGTGAACTGATGGGAAGTAGACTACCAACAATGAAGAAAGTGAAATACTCGAAGTTAAAAAGTCATCCGCAAACGGTAAACAGGGGTATGCAACTAAATTAATCCAAAACTGCTTTAAATGTGGTGGCTCACATAAATTGAATAATTGTCCTGCATTCTGTAAAAATAAAAATCACTTTGAAAATGTCTGTTATAAAAAGCAATTCAAAAACAGGAGAGTAAATGAAGCAAACGAAACAAATGAAGTTAGTGAAATACAGACATTTTCAAAAGATGATAATTTTCTGTTTATAGGGTCAATATCACAGGTTAGTGAACTTTGAATAAATTCTATAAATAAACTATGGACCACTGAAATTCAAATTGGTAATAACACTGTCATTTTCAAAATCGATACAGGAGCAGTCGCAAACATACGTCCACTAAAGATTTTTGAAACATTTGGGATATCAAAAGTAAAAGTAAACAAAACACAGGTAAAATTACAATCATATACAGGGGATAATTTAAAAGTGGTTGGAGAATCTTCAATTGCATGTCATAAAAATAATGAGTTATTTGAACTTAACTTTTTCATTGTAAATTCTAATACTCAAGCCATACTTGGTTTAGATTCTAGTATAAAGTTAAATTTAATTAAAAGAATAGAGTCAATATACATTTCTGAAAGCTCAGACTACCCCACACTAATAAATGAGTATAAAGATATATTTTCTGGAACAGGCTGTATAAATAATACTTACCACATAGATATCGATAAAAATGCAAAACCTGTAGTACACCCCACTAGAAGAGTGGCCTTACCACTTTTAAATAGCCTAAAAGAAACCTTAGAAGATCTTGAAAATCAACATATTATACAAAAGGTAACTAACTGGTAGTTCACGTTGGGTAAATGCTCTTGTCATAGTAAGAAAACCAGATAATAAATTGTGCATATGTCTAGATCCAGAAGACCTAAATAAAGTTATAAGAAGAGAATATACTCCAATAACCACCTTAGACCAAATTACTTGTAAATTAAAAAATGCTAAAGTTTTCAGCTCCTTAGATGCAACTCAAGGGTTTTACCAAATACCTTAAGATAAAGAAAGTTCTGATTTGTGTACGTTTGGAACACTTTTCGGGAGATTTAAGTTCTTAAGGATGCCTTATGGGTTGTTTTCGGCCCCAGAGGTATTCCAAACTAAATTCAAAGAAATTTTTAAAATTGAAGGAGCTGATATCTATATCGATGATATTATAGTTTGGGGAGAAAATAAAAAGCAGCATGATGAGAGATTAAATAGTTATTTATGTAACAAGTGTGTAAAGTAGCCTTTTTTCGACGAATGTGAATATTGTCGCATGAGCCGCAGGCGAATGCGACAATCACATGAGTCGAAAAAGGCCTTTACACACGAATTGCATACATTATTTTTTCTACTACCGAAAATTTTATCAAAATACAGAAGTTTAATAGTAATTTTCTTTGCGCACTAAAGTAGGTTTCATTTTTCTTTAGAAGAAACTATACCGCTTTTATTGATTCCCAATAAAATATATTATATATTGATTGATATTTTGAACTTACAACAAATTAACAAAACAACAGATGCATCCAATTATCCAATTATTAACAATACTAGTATTTTGTTATTTTATTTTTCCTACGCCATTCTTTAAACATATCATTTTTTGTTTCGTAAATATTCACAGATTTTTGGGGCAATAAATCATTAGAAGCATTCTGTACTACGTGTAATATGTTAGATGGTGTATTTTCAAAATAATCTCCGAAGAGATCGTTAGAGGAATCCATCTTCATAATTATATGTACCTACCTATTCCGTTTTCTAAAAAAAGAATCTAAAAAATAACATCAGTTTCCTAAAAATGTTCAATACTTAAATATAAATACTTTTGCTTACCCTAGATATAGTCGGAAAGTTTCAATTTCAAATTTAAATGTCAGATTCAATGCACAAAGAAATGTCAAGTCACTCACAAACAACTTATAGGTACCTACATATGCACCCTATTCTATTATTTTCCAGTATCCAATAATTATTACGTATGTACTTTACTGAATTCTATGTGTTTCAATCTCTGATTTAAAGAAAACTCAGATTTAATATCCGTTTATTATACCTACCTATATTTTTATAAGGCTAGATAAAACATACAAACTGGAACTTTGTCTTTACGCACTAGTGCGTAAAGAGTTTTTTTACGCACTAGTGCGTAAAGTTCTACGCACTCTAAAGTGTGTCTAAAGTACGTACTCTATGCACGGTAGTAGAAAAAAATATTTTCGAAATAGCGAGAGCCAATAATGTAAAATTTAATTTTAAAAAATGTAGATTTGGCCTGAGCCAAATTAAATACTTAGGTCACGTAATTTCATGTGAAGGGTTGGCACCTTCAAATGATAAAGTTAAAGCAATAAAAAATATGCCCAAACCAGAAACTAGGCAAGATGTTCAGCGTCTCCTAGGTATGCTAACGTATGTAAGCAAATTTATAAAGAATTTTTCAATTACAACAGAACCACTAAGAGTTCTTCTTAAAAAAGATGTACAATTTGAATGGGAAGCGCAGCAGGAAGAATCCTTTGAAAAATTGAAAAATGCTGTAACTAATAAACCAGTCTTTCAATTTTATGATGTAAATGCAGAGACTGTAATTTCGGTAGACAGCTCTAAGTCAGGGCTAGGGGCTTGCATATTTCAGAACAATTTACCATGTGCCTATGCATCTAGAGCATTAACGGAAACGCAGACAAGGTGGGCACAGATCGAAAAGGAGCTGCTAGCCATCACTTTTGGCCTGTCGAGGTTTCATGAGTATGTTTTTGCTAAAAGGGTGATTGTCGAAACAGATCACTTACCTCTAATATCAATATTTAAAAAACCACTCGATAAATGTCCTGCTCGACTTCAACGCATACTCTTACAACTTCAAAAATATGATTTTACAGTTAAATTCAAACCGGGCAAACAATTGATAATTGCAGACGCTCTATCACGTGCTTATTGTAAAGATGAGACTGACAATAGTCTGGATGAAGAAGTAGAGTTGCATGTTTGCAGTATCATATGTAATAAATACCAAAATAAGAATCATGGGGAGAACCATCCTGTATAACAAATTACTTTTTACTTTGTAACGTTTAAACTATAGAAAGCGGTCGTTCACATTGATAAAATGAAAAAACCACTTATCTAAGCGTCTGTCTGGGTGCAAGAATTAAAAAAATAATATTTTAACCGGAAATAATAATTGCGTCAAAATAAAGAAATTTTGCGGAATCCAATAAATTCAATTGTTAATCGAGGTAAAAAACCTATTACACAATTACGTCGAACGATAAGTTCCACCAATCAGAAGCTAACAGGTACAAAGAAAATAAAGGATTGCTGAGCAAGGAAAAATTCCGAAACTTCGAAAAAGTAACAAATGAGGAGCAGTTGGTAAAAACTCGCGGTCGGGAACGGTCAAGTTTTCTTTTGGGGTTTCGCGAATAGCGGTTTTTGAGGAGTCCTGAGTTATAGTAATTTATAATTAAAGTAGTGTTTTAGCAGTCAGGTATAATTATTTTTTTCTCGAAAAGGGAAAGCAGATTACCAGGGAGCGTCTACTGTACGCGCTCTAAAAGGGTTTCTTTTTGTTCGAAACGCGAATCGTGTCCGTCGGCGTTTTGTGAACACCCAGTCCGGGAATTGGTAAGTCTGATTTCAAATTATACTAACAGTGTATTATGATTTTTTTCTGTAGTTTGGTCAGGTTATAAACATTGCCAGCCCGCTTTTTATGATATTATGTTTATATAATTTAATTGGTGTATGGTAGTTCATATCGCACACGAATATTTAATGGTGATATCTCACCGTATGAATTAGGAATAGGGAGCACATTTGAGGTTGAATATTAAATTGTTAATATCAAAATTCATATTTAGGGTACGCGAAAATATTAGGTTCTGACGATTATTTTTTTAAAAAATAACAAATTTCTTTTATTCTGCGAGTCATTCGCGTTGACTTAAAAGGGATATCTCAAGTTTTCTCTCGATCCTATCACTAGTTTTATTCAATTGTAGACACGGGACTCTATATACGAGTATTCCCGACGTTTTGTAAATTTGGTGTAGTTATTTTTATTTTTCTTATATTTTTTTATTAAACTCGTTTAAGAAATCATTGTCGGGTAATTTATTTTCTCAACCAGGAGAGCAGGGATACTTAACATATACACATAGGATCTACACCTAAAATTTTCCCTCAACACACCCCTCTTACTGACGTAACCCCCTAATACAAGACCTCTCATTACCAACGACACCCGGTAGCAGCGGAGGCCGAAGCCAGCTCTTTCGGACATTTCTTACAGGAGCCGTCGACTCCTGTTTCCCACGGAATCGTGGGTGGTGACAGCCAGCTACGCTGCCTTCTCGGTCCATTCGGGACATTTTTGGACAGCAGAGTTTTTTTGGTTATTACAAGTGGTGATAGATTTTCTTTATTTATGTAGGATCATAGTGGAATCTATTGATTGATTATTACAGTGGTGACAGCGATTCCTAGGTTAGTACAGTGAAAATATCATAGGTGTGACTACTGGTATTACACATAGCAGAGATAAACATAACAGAAAATAAACTAAGTGAATTTAAAATAAAAACAGCAGAAGACTCTACCTTGCAATCATTAAAAGATATAATTTTAAAGGGATGGCGTAAACATTTTAAAAAGGTTCCAGAAAATATTAAAATATTCTGGAAATATAGAAGTGAACTTGCAATATTAAAAGATCTAGTTTTTAAAGGAAATGCCATAGTCATTCCAAAAGTCTTACAAAAAGAAATGTTAGATAGGGTACACTATAATCATTTAGGCATAAATAAATATTTTAAATCAGCCAGGAACTCAATTTTTTGGCCAACCATTAAAAATGAAATAATTCAAAGAATTTGAGAATGTCACTTATGTAATAAATATTCTAAATCTCAACAATCTGAGCCTCTTATGTCCCATGAAATACCTGCATTGCCTTGGAACAAAGTTGGTTGTGACATCTTTGAGCTAAGGGGAGTAAAATATTTATTAGTTGTAGACTATTACTCTAAATTTATTGAAATATAAAAACTAAGCAATACGGCTAACAGTTGCCGTATAATTGAGATTTTGAAAACTATATGTGCAAGACATGGCATTCCACTGACAGTTGTGTCTGATGGAGGCCCACAATTACTCTGAGGAATTTAAATCATTTGCTAAAAATTGGGAGTTTAATCATGTAATGTCGTCACCTACTTATGCCCAGTCCAATGGGATGGGAGAAAGAAATATCCAAACTACCAAAAATATATTTAAAAAAGTAATTGAAGACAAAAAGGACATTAATATGACCTTAATCTTGTATCGAAACATGGAAGTAGATGGTGTTAACTCGCCAGCTGAGCTATTATTTTCACGAAAATTAAGGTCTATATTACCATGTAAAAATAGTAATTTAATACCCAAAATTGTGAATAGAGAAATATATGTTAAGTTTCTAGATAAATGACAAAAATAAAGTTCAAAGTACTGTAATAAAAAGGGTGTTAAAAATTTTGAACTATTATCAAACGGTGAAAGGGTTTATGTACGAACTAAGCCAGGTTCAATGTGGTCCACAGGAATTATTTTAAACAGAGTAAGAGATACGACTTATAAAGTAAAAGTAGAAAATGGTTCAGTTTTATTCCGAAATATAAAATTTATAAAGCCTTATAGAACAACAGAAGAGAACCATTTTCTACTTGAAAATCCACCTACTATAAAACCTATTAATAATTTAAATAGTATTAAGCGTTATATAGGTTTAGAAAATGAATTGGAATATTTGGAGGAAAATATAAATGAAAAAGGAAGCCCTCTAAGAGAGAGCGAAACAGAGATTGTGGAAAAAGAGAAGACAGAAGAAGGAAAACATAAAGGTGATTTAGAAAGAGAGACACACAGTAATGGTGATAGTAGCATAGATCCAAAAAATGTAACTTCAGAAACAGACTCTGAGAAAGATTATTTACTTCAGAATAAAGTTACTTTCAGTGGACGGAACGTCAAGCCACCTCAGAGACTGAATCTGTAAATTAATCGAGATGTTAGAAATGTAGAATAAACTTTGATGTAGCCGTTAACTTAAACTAGTTTCACAAAATTTTGTTATTCACAAACTCGTTTTATTTTATAAAAAGGGAGATGTTAGGGTTTTGTAATCATGTAGGTTGGTTAGGTTAGGTTAGGTTGGGATGTCAATGTCAATGAGGAAGGTTGTTGAATAAAGAGTGTCGAACGCAAAAGTTTGTTTTAATTAAAATCAACGTTAAGTACATAATTGAACATTGAAATTAATTACGATGCTAATATTATACCCTCAGCTAGTCGTCACGACGAGACTGGCATAGAGGGAATATACTAGAGGGGCGAAATGCCACTAGCATGCAAAGCACCTAAAGAGGATTCCACTATTATAGAAGATAAGAAGAGATGAGGCACCGTAAATAGAAAAGTAGAATATATAAAGGTACATATCACTTATTATTTTAAACTTTGCAAAGTACTTCAATGGGTTCTAAAACATTTAAGGAAATTTATGATAGTGTAAAAACATTTTTTAGTGGTAGGTTACTAAGGAACCATTAGGTAGACGTCAAAATTTAGATAGAATTTATAAGTTATTAATAGAGATAGGTATTTTAGAGAGTGACTCTAATGAAGCTAAAGTAAATTTCTGAATAGCAGTTAGCGATAGTAAACTAATCGAAGAAACTAAAAATATATAAACGATATAGAAAAATTTTTGTGTGATTCTCGACAAATTTTATTCGACAAGTTAAAAGTTGTTTATTTAAATATAAGCAAGATGTCAGAAGAGTTTGATTTAAAACTGCAGCATCCTTACTGCCCTGTATGGACGGCACTGAGGATACTACAAAGCAATTAGTTGATACTATTCAATTATACAGCGAGTTACTGAACGATGCTGGTAAAAAGCACTAGATAAATTATATATTGAAAGCTAGGTTGTCTCATAATGCAAAACTCCAATTCGACAAAACGTACACTAGTATGGCAAATTTAATTTCGGTTATAAATACCCATTTGTTAACTAAAAAATCTGCTGCCGCTTTGGCAACTGAATTACATCGTGCCAAACAATACAATAATAATATATACGATTTTGGGAAAAATATTATACAACTTTTTACTGATTTAACTTTAGCTCAAGATGACGGTAATGATAATAATATACCAATTTTAAGGCAAGTGATCGAAAAGGTTGCTATAAACTCATTTTCAAACGGGATTAAAAACGCAGAACTTAGAACTATAATAAAAGCTCGAAATTACAAAACTTAAATGAGGCTATAGTAAGTGCTAAAGACGAGTAAAAACAAAAATTCTCAAATCTAAGTCAAAACACTTTCCATGTGAAAACTCAAAATACTTTTACTAGATTCAATAACAGGAGTAACCGTAGTTCATTTTATTCTAATAATATACTTTTACTAGATTCAATAACAGGAGTAACCGTAGTTCATTTTATTCTAATAATAGATATAGAGGTCGACAATTTAATAATAATAATAATTGTAATAGGAGACCTTATAACACATATACAAATAATCAGTTGTATTTATATAGAAATCCGTCCCATTACCGTGGTCATGGTCGAGGAAGATCAAATTTCAGCGGACATCAACACAATCGTGCGACTGGTAACCAAAGCACTGCAGATGTTGACAACGTAAATAGCGTAGAAGTAGATTGCGAACAGCAAAATCAGAGGGTTTTTCGAGTTTAAGAATATTAGGTATTAACGGTATGAATTTTATAGAAATTAAGTATAGAAATCAAAAGTTACTATTTTTATTAGATACGGGAGCAAGTACTAGTGTAACTTTTTTTGAAATAGTTTCACATGAAATTGTTGACATATCAAAACAAATTAAGATTATAGGTATAGCCTGGCTCTACATTTTCGTTGGGAGCAGCAAATATTTCGTTTTTATTAGATAATATTGAAATTAAACAGCAATTTAATTCGAATATACATGGTGTACTAGGTTCAGATTTTTTTATTACATATGGTGCAAAAATAAATTATGAAACTTTTAAATTCTCATTTTACTCCAACCACGTAATTGTTTCTGTACTAATCATTTCCAATTTTAATAATTATACAATAGTTCCACCTAGAAGTGAAATAATAAGATTATGTCAATGTCAGTCATATGACGGAGATTGGATTATTTATCCGGAGGAATTGTGTGAAGGCGTATTTGTTGCAGGTATTATCGCTATGTCCGAAAATGACAAAATTCCTGTAAGATTTTTGAATGTTACAGAAAAGAAAATACGAATACAAAATTTGTAAACCCATCTATATAGAGGAGAGTCGCCTATTATGAGGTACCATTTTAATTTTTACAAAAATTTCATATTTTCTATCTCTGTTTAGCTTTCATTTTAGCAATATTGATTCTTTTTTATACTAGCAAGATAATTCTGAATAAAAAAACGGTTGAAACTTTGAATTATTTTATAAAAAAACTATTTAAAAATATTGTGTCTACCCCATATTAGACTACCATGTAGCCTAATATGGGGCTCTGATAAGACTTAATATGGGGTACCTGAACCTGATATGACCTAATACGGGGACCTGAAAAAACTATGTAAATAGTGCAATTATGTATAGTAGGTACAAAAAAATAATAAATTTTACTCAAAAACTTTTAAATTTTATTGATAGAGGATACAAATCAATCAAATCATACAGTTACAAAAACTCAAATAGAGTGTATCTAAAGATTCACATGAAAATGAAAACATATTTTTTTTCAGAAACAAAGAGAAAATTAAATGTTATTTAAACAAACTATCTAAAATAGGAACATACATAAATTAAAAACTCCTACAAAAGTCACAAATGTAGTTAGGCGTGTCATTTACGACACAGTGGACATGGGCCCATTCCAAACATCCT
The DNA here is from genome assembly GCA_963921935.1 of Galeruca laticollis. Lineage (NCBI taxonomy): Eukaryota > Metazoa > Arthropoda > Insecta > Coleoptera > Chrysomelidae > Galeruca > Galeruca laticollis. Next base: position 162,166,179 of record OY998177.1, on the reverse strand, counting down.
TCACACTGAACCCACTCATATCCACTTCTATCATCTTTAAAGATGATGTGACCTAACATGCATTCTGCTTCAATTTCATCGCAATTAGAATCGTCTGATTCTTGAAAATGAATCTCGATACCTGACACAGATGATGAGTCTTTCTTAGTCTGTTTCTTGCGTTTTTTATTTTTCATTTTGTTGGTAGTTTTCTCTTTGTTTAATATCTGTCTTGATTCGCTAAAAACTTTTCTTTTGGGAACATTTTTTTTCTTTTTTTCACTCTCTTCCAGCTCTTATTTATAGGGTGTACTCGTAACCACCACGCACTTGCCCCCTCTGGTTGTTTTCTGTTCATCAATTTTGATGCTCAAATTTGGAATAGGCAATATGTTTATGGGTAAAATCAGTTTTTTAGGAGGAGTGATGTGGATCATCTCCTCAGAATTACACTTTGAAGTGCTTGGAATGGCATGATCTGCAACTAATTTTGACCTAGCAGAGAGAGCACCATCCAAACTATTTGTTGTCGAGATGCTCGGTATGGGAATATCTTTTGGTAATCCTTCCATATCGTCATCATTTGCCATATCACCAGCATTCACCACATCACCATCATTCAGCAGGTCCCCAATATTTTCTTTCGTATTTTTATCTAAACTGTTTTTAGCAAAATCGTAATCTCGAAAAATATTTCGGTTTACTGGGAACATTCTTGTTTAATTGCCGTTTCTATCGTGGCTGCTCTATTGTATGACATGCCAAAAAGCTCCGCAACTTGGTAAACTGTCACCACACGACCAGGATGTTGCTTAAGCAATTGAGAGATTTCCTGTACATAGTATGTTTTAAACGGTGACATAAATTCAACATCTAACGGCTGCATCTTATGGGTAGCCACTGAACAAATATTTCCTGTTGAATCCAGCCCGACTGATGACATGCGTATATTGAACCTGCCGGAACACCATTCATCAGTTCAATCTTCATATTTTTTTGGGGTTATATTATTAATTGTGACACATATTGTCCTATGGCATTAAAACAAAAAACCACAGTTATAGTAGATCCTCGTTCTGCGGATGTAATGGCTCCTATTTGATTTTTTCCCTTCCGAGCTTTCACTTTAATGTGAAATTGATACCTCAGACTCATCGTAGTTTTATATCCTGGATGGATTATGCCCAGCTTTATTCATTAGAGGTTAATTTAAATTAAAAAATTTGGAAACGTTATCAGGAGTAAATGATTTTATTCTTGCGTATGAATTTCTTTGTGGGGTCCTTCAGGAGAGCTCTGGATGACGCCGAAGAAAACCTTTAAACCATTTAGAGCCTGCGCACTCTTTTATATTGTTAAAAGGATTTTTATTTCTCTGCACAAAGAAAATGCCATTCTGCAAATATCTTTTTTGGTTATTCCAAAATATTTTTGTTCCATTTGCAAGCAGTGTGTGGAAATATGATCTTCCATTTCTGCCCAAAACACTGGTTTCTTACCCAGTTTAGTTTGAACTACAACTTCAGGAGGCCCGTTCATCTTAACAAACCTTTCCAACGTCGTTTGTGGTACCCCGTGTGTTTTAGCACTTTTTTTGTAACCCATTGTTTTACTTCTACAGGCCTTTATAGCTGATATCCTATTTTCGGCATCCCAGTATTTCCTTTTACGTTGGTTTGGCATCTTAAAAAAATGGATACGAATATTAATACCTAATTCCTAATTTCTGATCCTAATATGGGGTACCCCATAATGAGAATACTTTGGATACCCCATAATAGGAATTGTTTACAAAAAAGTAAACAACGATTTTTTTGTTTAAATGAAACCAATACAAAAACCTATATGCACAAAATAAACATTAACACTTTAAGCCTGCTTATTTCAGATAGCAAAGACTTACCTTGTATTTAAAAAAAAATCATTTTATTAAGCACCAGTTAAAACTTTGACGACACTCGAAGCGTATAAATCAAAATGACAGACAGCTGATTAGTGCATGGCTTCAATATTAAGTAGAAATCGAAACAAGCCTGTAAGATGCGCTTTGCTAGTGAAGCATAGATGTCGCGTTACTGGTTGCGAAAATACATGCATACCCCATATTAGGAATATATCTCATAATAGGCGACTTTCCTCCAATATTGCTAATTTTGAAATTTATAATTTTGCGGAACGTAAGTTATCGGTTGAACGAGTCGATAAAGTGGTTAGATTTACTAGACTTAACTTCACTTAATAAAGAGGAATCATTCTCTATAGAGAAAATATGTGCTAAATATGCTGACGTTTTTTATCTAGAAGATGACCCTTCAACAGTTTCCAACCTTTATAATCAAAAAATTTAACTTAACAAAGAGGCGCAACCTGTATATGTTAACCCGTGTAGGTTACCTCAAGCGCAAAAAGCAGATATAAATAGACAAATAAATAAAAGGCTCGATCAAGATATAATTGGCGAAGCAAAATCAGAGTTCTCCACTCCTTATAGTTCCCAAAAAATCATTAAATGGCGTTAAACAGTCTCGCATTGTCATTGATTACAGGTTACCTAAACAAGCAAATTAAAGACGATAAATTTCCTCTTCCAAACATAACCGAAATTTTAGATTCCTTCGTCGCACTTCTGCTACTGCTCTAGCTCCGTCAAGCTGCCCCCCCCCCCGGTTAGATTTTTATTACCAAAATGCTAGCACACATAAAGGGCACCTAGTACAACCTAGCTCAACAATTTTTATAGCTAGCACACCAACAGCTCACAATAAAAATGCTTTTGAATTCGGGTGGGGCCAGGTTAACGCTAGCCCCCCCGGTTGGAATTTTCTCGCCAAAATGCTAGCACAGATAAAGGACACCTAGCACAACCTAGCACACCATTTTTTATAGCTAGCACACCAACAGCTTACAATAAAAATGCTTTTGAATTCGGGTGGGGCCAGGTTAACGCTAGCCCCCCCCGGTTGGATTTTTGTTACCAAAATGCAAGCAAACATAAAGGGCACCTAGCACAACCTAGCTCAACAATTTTTATAGCTAGCACACCAACAGCTTACAATAAAAACGCTTTTGAATTCGGGTGGGGCCAGGTTAACGCTAGCCCCCCCGGTTGGAATTATCTCGCCAAAATGCTAGCACAGATAAAGGACACCTAACACAATCTAGCACACCATTTTTTATAGCTAGCACACCAACAGCTTACAATAAAAAGGCTTTGAAATTCGGGTAGGGCCAGGTTAACGCTAGCCCCCTCCGGTTGGAATTTTTTCGCCAAAATGCTAGCACAAAGAAAAGACACCTAGCACAACCTAGTACAAATTTTTTAATAGCTAGTACATCAACAATGCTTTTGAATTCAGGGGGTGGGGGGCGTCTGCAAAATAATGCTATGGTTACACGAATGAATGAAAATGTTGGATGTATTTGTCCCTTAACATCATTTTCCTATAAAAAATGGCCCCTAAACAGATGTTGCCAGATTGTGCGTGATATCTATATTTTCCCATCTAGCAGGATATTTGATTAATTAATGATTAACTATTATTTAATTAATAGTTATCTATTTATTTTCAACAAATGCTAAAAAACGAAAGAATACAAAAAACCTTCACTTTTAAAAATAATTTTGTTAAAATAATAGTAATTTTAATAAAACAAATTAATTAAATTCAACCATTTAGTCACGGAATCAGAAACAATCCGTGCACGAATAAGTTGCAAATTACGTCACACTATAAAAAAGGCAACGACAAACGTTTGCGTACAGACATGTTGGATAAATAAATGTCCAAAAAAGCGAAGCCGTGTGATATGTCCTTTGGACAAAGTTGTGCAATCTGGGAAGGGGCGGCTGAGATCCCTAAAAATGTTCCAATATATTGAGAATACATGTTTTAAACTGATCGTGGTTCACTGTAGTCCTTATTTAAAAGAAACACTCGAACTTTATATTTAAATTTGCCAGAATATTTATTGCCGAAGTTGATGGTTAATTAACCATTGTAATTATAACATAAATTTTGCATTTCACTATCAGATTTTTTTTAAATTCCCAAGTTAACTTAGAACGTGAAGTTAATTCTTAGAGCCGGTTAATCAGAGCTTCAAATATTTCTGTGGCATATCATAAGACACCAACACTACTATGTATTTTTCAAAGTTTTTAGTATGTAACTGGCAATGTATGTTTGTTTGGTTGCAATCTTGCAACTCAGTTTTGGAGCAGATATCTTCAACCGATTGATTTGAAATTCTGTATATACGTCTAGTTTGCTTGCCAATCCATGATTAGGTATGCGACCTCATTCTAAATTCAACATGGCGGATCACCAAAGTTGGCGGACTAAAGAAAGTGGACTAATTTTTTTGCTTTCTTACAATATGGGTATTAAATGGAAGGCAGCAAAATTGATGACATAGGTATTTTTATTTTTCTAAAAACTAGGTATAATCCATCTGAAGTTCTCATGGGACTTTTTAAAAGGGTCGTTAAACCAAGTCTATCGTTAAAATTTAAATAATTTTTATTATGCCGTTTTTATGGGTCTTAAGAGTAAATAAAATTCTTGTAGGTACATCCAAACTGGCCGAATCAGATGTTTGGGTTAAGAAAGGGTTTCCCAGAGGGCTGATGGTTGTAATAATATGTATTTTTTCTAATAATATTACAAGCAACATGGACTATATAAGTAAAACTAATGATCTAACTATTTTCATGAGTGTAATTCGATAGAATATTTCTCGATTAGACGACATAAAACTGTATTAATGCGAAATTTATATTATTTAAACATTACATGGTATTTAATTTTTAATTACTCTTTTTGGTTCATTTTCAATCACCTATTTTTGGATTAAACTTGAAGAATCGTTTTCAAACCGTGACATTTTTATGATATTTTAAATTGAAATTATGATAATAACAACAATTGTTACTTAGACATTACTTAGATACGGAAATTATCGGCCCTGTCAGAAAGTTATCTCCGAAAAGATCCTGCTTCATTTGGAATTTTTACCATGTGAGTGGAATATTCCGAAAATTTTTCGTAACTACAGTAAGAAAAAATTAAACCAGCCGTTTTACATATATATTCAACCTATTCATTTATCCATTTCCCCAGAATTAAAAGTGTAGTTGATGTGCTAGCTATAAAAAATGGTGTGCTAGATTGTGATAGGTGTCCTTCGTTTGTGCTAGCATTTTGGCGAAAAAATTCCGACCGGAGGTAGCTAGCGTTATCCTGGCCCCACCCGAATTTCAAAGCATTTTTATTGTAAGCTGTTGGTGTGCTAGCTATAAAAAATGCTGTGCTAGGTTGTGCTAGGTGTCCTTTATCTGTGCTAGCATTTTGACGAAAAAATTCCAACCGGGGGGGGGGGGGGGGGCTAGCGTTAACCTGGCCCCACCCGAATTCAAAAGCATTTTTATTGTAAGCTGTTGGTGTGCTAGCTATAAAAAATGGTGTGCTAGGTTGTGCTAGGTGTCCTTTATCTGTGGTAGCATTTTGGTAGAAAAAATCTAACCGGGGGGGGGGGGCAGCTTGACGGACCTTACTGCTCTAGCTAATGCAGGAGCAACTATGACTAACTTACAAAAACACGGAGGTTGGAAAAGTTCCACGGTGGCGGAAGGGTATCTGGAGGATAGCATCGAATTAAGAAATAAAACGGCGCGTATGTTGTCTACTTTGCCATTAGAAGAGGCAGGTACCTCGACTGTAGTGAACAGAAGCTCCAGCCATACACAAGAAGAAATTGTTTCCAGTGGCGGTAGTAATTTTCAGGGAACATTTCAAAACTGTACAATTATTATTTGTATTGACGCAAATAAATAAAATATGGTTCAGTTTTCATTTCATAAATATATACACATATATGTATATTAGCATTTTTTATTTTTCCTTGTGAAAGGTAGAGGGAATTATAGAATCTATAATATCCCAAGGGAGTTATGACTCTTTATTGATAGCGTAACTATGACGATATAAACTTATAATATCCCGGTCAGAAATAAAAAAATAAATACAGCATACCCAACAAACAGACAATGACAATAACAACAGCATCTAGTTCTGCTTTTCAGAAAATATTTCTCGATTTAGTAGGTCCTTTAAGCACATATTCTCTAAATAATTCTTATATTTTAACTATCCAATGTGAACTTAGTAAGTTCGTTGAATGGTATCCGTTATCAAATAAAGAGTCCCCTACAGTCGCGAAATATTTTGTTAAAATTTTTATTTTGAGGTATGGAATTCCACAAGAAATTGTCACCGATCACGGAAAAGAGTTTATGGGGAATATATTTCAAGAATCTTGTGTGAATTACTAGGAATAAGTACTTTAAATTCATGTGTATATCATCAGGAAGCTCTTGGTGCTTTAGAGAACTCTCATAAACATTTGGTAGCTTATTTAAGAATTCAAATTTCAAAGCAACAACATAATTTGAGTACATGGGTACCCTATTGGTGCTATGCATCTAATAACATAGTACATACAGAGACAAAATACACTCCATATGAACTTGTCTTTGGAAAACTTAGTCAATTACCGAGTAATCTTACTCAAAACATAGATCTTTTGTATAACTTTGATAATTATCCTTTAGAACTCGAATATAGGCTTCAAAATGCTTGGAGCGACGCTAGAAATGATTTAATAGTATCAAAATGTAAGCGAAAAGATGGTTTTGATAAAAATGTAGTGATATAAGTATTAAGGAGTGAGATGAGAGAGATTTTGCTTATAAATGAACTTATGGTTAATAAATTAGATAAATTGTATTTAGGTCCTTATAAAGTAGTAAAAGATGATAATTCAAATGATGTAATTGATATTAATGGCAATGATGTTTTGTACATAAAAATAGAACAAAACTTTATTTTAGTTAGAATTAAGAAAAAAAATCGTATTAAGACACATTTTTTTTGTTTCCCCAAGGGAGTTGTGATGGACAAATACAGTAATGTTTACAAATACTTTTAAGTCATAATAAAACTAATAAAATATCAAATCAAGTATCAAATATTTGCAATTGTTTAAATATAAAATGTCCAACACAGCTTTCTAAGAATTGTTTTAATATTAAGTAATTAGTTTAGTTATTTGCAAGGCATCAAACATTTTTGTAAATTGTAAATTGGATTTGTTTCCTAAATGATATTGTTAATAAAGAATTCTATCATGAACCATCGAACTGAATAGCATTATTTTTACACGAACCCAAAAGTGATTACACAGAATGTTTTCTAAGAAACCGTTTTTCGTGTTTTTCTCGCTGAAAAGCGAAAAAATATTTAAAAAAACTAAAACTCCAATTTTTTTGGGGTAAACCAATACTTTTCTCGCAGGGTTGAGCGGAAAAGTAATAGACAGATTGTATCACTTGGTAATACCAGCTACAGTAATGTTTAATACATTGAGTTTATATGTTTATTTTGACAAAGCTATAAGCATTGATAGTGTTTTTATGTTACTAAGACATCGAAGATGACGAAAACCGTGTTTAGAAGTAAAATATTAATGAAAATTATAACTTACTTAGCGGTTGCTTTAGAATGTAGATCATAGACAGCTTCAGAATTTTCGTCAACCAATTGATTCAATGCTAGTGCGAATGTCCAAACAGCATCATAAGCAAAGCCCGCATATTCGGAATGGGCAATTTTGGGTTTGCTTTTATGTACTAACTTCTTCCATTCACCTACAGTTATATTCTCTTGCATTACGGCGTCATCTGGACCATAATAGGCGTGTGATAAAGAGAAATAACCGTTTGCTGCCTAAAACAGTTAAATGCATTTGGTAGAGCAAAATTTGAAATAAAATTTCGAACGCATCAAATGTTCAATCAATGAATACACGGTTTATTTTTAGACATCTGAACAATAAAAAAAAATCTAAGAATTTTTTTTTTAAAACGAAGTCTTACGATCTGGCTTTGACTGTCCGTACGTCGCGAGTTTTATCGGCCAAACGGTAATAGATAGACACAAACGGAAAACGCCATTCAATACAGCATTGTCCAAAACCTCTCCCGTATTAAGGAATTTAACCTCTGACCTTTCGATCACGTGATCTCTGTATCTCCGTAACTATATGTCATAGAAGTATAATAATTATATATTCTTAATCAGTGCGCAGTATGAAAGGTCTAGATCAAAATGACATCCATATTTTAAGGGAGTTATACTGGAATCAGACGGCAACTATGGAAACAACTGTGGGACGTACGGATCCTATTAAAATAGAGAAGGGCGTTAAGCTGTGTTGCGTCCTTTCACCGTTGCTATTTAATCTTTACTCAAATTTTATTTTTGATAGCACACTTAAATGTACCGCCAAAGGGATCAACGTCAACGGAGAAGTAATTAATAGATCAAACAAACTTACCTGATGTTCGATCTCATACGGTCTCGTTGAAGTAAATAATAAATATGTAGTACCCCCGCTTCGGCGCTCCTGAACCACAATATTCAAAGAAATCGGTTTTTATTATCTATCACGACCCAACCCCTCGCTTGTACCCTATACCTGCTTCAGTGATTTTAAAGTTGTTGTTGCAAGGGGCTTTTAAAGGGTGGGAGGGACTTATTTACTTCAACGAGACCGTAATATAATCAATATCGAACATCACTTAAGTAAGTTTGTTTTATCTATCAATTATATTACGGTCTCGTCTTGTAAATAATAAATTAGTAGATGTTTAAAGTATATTGCAACAACAGATTAACTCAAAACTTTATCTTAAACGATATAGTTAACAATGGTAACTAATTATTTTTTTAACTAATAATATTAAGATAAATACTTTATCGTAAACTAACAATTAAGACAGTACAGTTTTCGCAAATTCTGTATACTATAATAGGGCGATTGTAAAAACTAGTGAACGTTTTTGAATCTTTTGACCATCCCGCAGCTTATCTTATATTATCAAAACTGACTCCGGCCCTAGCAGCTGAGGAGGTGGAAGCATGTCTTGTACTTTGTGGCTTAAATATTGACATATCCGCTCCACTTATTTCCAACATGTTCTTGATCCACCTACTAATAGTAGAAGCAGATGCTTTTCTATGTGTTTTTTGTAAGTTATAAAAAGCCAATCACAAGAGTTTCTTAAATTATTTGTGACGATAATATATTTTTTAATTGCTCTAGCTACACATAATTGAGGATCCTCACCAAGGAAAGGTAGAACCAAAAGAGGTTGAGATCTATTTACTGCAGATGTTTTCAAGCGGTCTGATATTTTTATAAGGATTTTTTGAGGTTGGACTGAAATGTTGTTGATATTAATTAGAGTTAGTTTGTATACGACGGCCAGTAGCTAGGGCTAACAAAACTGCAGTTTTTTTTGCTTAGGTTTTCTAAGGTAATATCTTCGGTCTTAAGCGTCTTTACGTAGGACAATACTATCTGGGGATCCCAAATGTTCTCGTATGTGGCGCTGGGAGGCCTTTCACTAAAAAGTCCCTTGAAAAAACGCTTAAGTCTGTAATCTTGACTGAAATTAGGTCCCGCTATTTGAGATATGGCCGATCTATATTAATTTAGGGTTCCATAAGTTGCTTCTCTATTAAAATGTATAGTCAAAAAATCCAGAACGTCTTCGACCGCCACGTTGTACGGATCCAGGTCGTTGTTTATACAAAACGTCCTCCATAAACGTAGACCTCCCCTGTACTGTTTTTAAAGTTGATTCTGTTATTGAAGCTAAGCATACATCCAGGGCTTCTAAAGTCACTCGTCCTTGTAATAGCACCTGCCTGAGAACTTCCCTGTCACCAAGGAAAGGCTTTTCCACAACGGATGGGGTGATCTGTTAAATGAAAGTAATAATACTATGGGATCATCTATCAGTAATAATTTAAATATTGGGTACCATGGCTGTGAACACAAGCGAGGTACAATAACAATGCATTCAGCTTTGTCTCTAATTATTTTTTTTGTAATCAGTTGAGTCACAGTTTTGTGATTTTCTAACTTAAAATGTGGTGTTGCTACAAATTTATTAACTGATTTTAAATTAATAACTAATCTGTCAGAACCATCTGGTTTTGGCACAGTAAATATGTTCGATATATATTGATCTTTACAGGGTGTTACAATGAAAAAAATCCCTTTTAATAAAGATTTTTTAATTATATTTTCAATGGAGAAACATTCCTTCTGTGACCTCAAAGGTTCCATAGGAACAATACTTTGTATGGGTTTTTTAATAAGAGTAATTTTAAGACCAGTTATATAGGAAATAACATTCCTATGAAAACCTAGATCTTGCCACTTCTGGGAAAAAAGCAGTAGCCTACCGCATAGCCTACTACCTCTAATATCTGCGTCTTCTCTCGACGCTGCTGAACCGCCGATAACTCTGAGGATGATGATGTGACTTGAACGTGGACGTCATCGGTTTGTTGTGGAACGTCGGAGTGCGTGTCTGGAATCTGTAGCCCGCCCGCAGCACTCCTTTTCCAGATGGGCGACGGTACTTTCCCTGTTTAGAACATGTGGCAAAGGTAGGAACAGATAGCTTGTTCTTCTTAACTCTCAAGTGTTCGCTTGAATTCTCAAGCTTTTTGCAGCTTCGATGGTGGTGTCCAGCTCCTTGCCAAACAAGTACTCGGAAATCGTGGTATTTTGCAAGGTGTCTTTAAGGTCTTTATTCAAATTCAACAGCAAGAGCTCTCTCCTTGTAACAGATTCATGATGAAAAACGTCACACAGTAAGCGTGACGCGTCATTTGTAGTCTCTATATACTTGATCTCCGTCTCCCCTCCTTTTTAGCAAGATAAGATAAAAAATGAGTTAAGGCTGAAATGACTGCTGCAACTTGTACTTGTAGGTTGGATAACCTTGTATCTCTTTTAAGGTTGTTTCCTTGTATGGCTACTTTAACTTCCGGGTTAATTAAAGGAGGTACAATCGCTTTTAAGTTCTCAGGAGGAAGAAATTTATTTATGAGCTCCACTCTAACTTCCTCATTTAATCCATTTAACAACACATTCTCATAACGTGGTACTAATTCTTGTAGAATTGGTTCAGAAACGCTTTTTATTATCATCTCTGCTCCCAGAATCGAATTAATGTTGATTATATCCGGTATCGCCTTATCTGCAACCCAGAGAAAAACAAGATCATATACCATCTAGCCACTCTAGGCTTTACAAAAAGCAAATAATATAACATAATAGGTATATTTTTCAGCATGAGTTACTCTAAACTCAAGCTGATTTTTCTTTTAGGATCTTTCCACTCTAGAAAATTCCAAGTTTGTGAGCCATGTCATTTTCCACTCCAGGAAATTTCAAGTTTGTGAGCCATGTCATGTTCCACTCTAGAAAATTCCAAGTATGTGAACCCATGTCACTCTAGACATAGTAGATATTTTAATTGAATATACTATGAGCACTTTTGGTACAATCTAGTTTTTTTAAGTAATTTGCCTACCTGTGATTACCGGAGTGGAGTTATTATCCTGAACAGTCGCCTCAACTTCAGAGGCATCTTCCTTCGATGAAGAATTGAGCTCGTCTGTATAATCCGAGCGGCTACTGTTATGTGAATTTTCCGAAGAATGGTTTGGTAAACGACAATAACGCTTTTGTTCAATCGCATTTAACCTTCGCATAACTGATTTGAACATTGTTTTTATCTCAGCATTATCCAATCCTCTATTTTCAGAACTTCTGGATCTTTTCTTTTCCCCGCCCGCCATTTCACTCGATAATAAGAATATTTAATGATAAAACACGATTTGCCGCACTATAGGTAATGGACAACCCGTGTGGTTTACAGAGCACAAAAACGAAGACTGAAGCAGGTATAGGGTACAAGCGAGGGGTTGAGTCGTGATAGATAATAAACACCGATTTCTTTGAATATTGTGGTTCAGGAGCGCCGAAGCGGGGGTACTACATATTTATTATTTACAAGACGAGACCGTAATATAATAAACAATATTAGGTATGCCGACGATACAGTGATCATAGCTGGCAGCCAGGAAAGTTTGCAAGCATTGCTTAATAAACTCGTTAAAGCAGAAAACAAGTGGGGACTGCGCAACAACACAAAGGAGACTAAAACGATGATAATATCAAGAAGTCCAAATATTTCATGCAATATCTTAATATACAACGAAACAATCGAAATGGTATCTAAGTATAAATATTTGGGCTGTCGGGTAAACGATTCCTTGGATTCGGAAAATGAGATACGCTCAAGAATAGAACAAGCCAGGTCCATTTTTGTTAAATTGAGACCCTTCTTTTCATCTCGAGACTTAAGTCTAGAATTGAGGTACCGAATGGCAAAGTGTTATGTATACAGTACTTTACGGAACGGAGCCATGGACACTGAAAGTTAGCTCTATGAGACGTTTAGAGGCCTTTGAAATGTGGGTATTTCGCAGAATGCTGAAAATTCCATGGACTGACAGAATCCGCAATGAAGAAGTTTTGAGGCGCATACAGAGAGATCGAGAGTTAATATTATCTATTAAAAGACGCAAAACCGCTTACCTAGGACATATTTTACGAAATCCTAAATAAATACTGTTATGTATATTATTAGGGATATTTGCAGAGAAATAAGTATCTATTATAACAAACACATTATTGTAGAAGTTCTTACAAAGGGCTATGATTGACAACTAACTTACAATGACAAATCGTTCGACAGTTGTGGCTAAAGACTCGCAGTCGTATGTATATAATAACTTAAAACTACAGCTACGGAACGTAAACATACATCACACATACTTCTACAACTCATAATGAAGGGGAAGATCGAAGATAGGCGAGGGCCAGGTAGAACACAAAGTTCCAGGCTGCGAAATATTAGGCAATGGACTTGCCGACCTTAATAAGAACAGCTGAGAATAGAAATAGTTTTGCCGATGTTATCGCTAACCTCCGCTAGGAGACGGCACTCAAAGAAGAATCAGCGCGCAAAATATAGTCTAATTTTTGTATATAATTTGTGTGAAACGCGTTTGTTTAGAAGTCTATCTACGCCGCACTGAGCGTTCGTTGTTTGTTTATGTTAAGCTACTTAATACAACAGCTGGCGTCAAATTTCTTAAAAGTTCCTTTAGGAAGCTGCAGAATGTTACATAGATTAGAGTACAATCCGGACTCTTTTATTGTTGATAGAAATTTCGTCTAACATACTTCTCATGTTAATAAACATAAAATATCATCTAATATTGCTACCGCCATTAGCTACTCATACGGATAAGCAAAGAACAAAAAGACTATTTTATAGCTGCTGAAACTTCTTCAGAACATAATTTATATCAAAAACACTGTCAGTCGTACCGTTGAAGTGCAGCGTAGTATAGGAATGTAAATGCATACCCGACATGTTTAATTATTGTCCGTCTCTGAAATATTTCCATTGTCAAGTGGCAATTACTTTTACCATATTCAAATGACTAAAACTATATTGTTTTATTTCATCGTTGACTATTAATAATATTAAGAAGCCCCAGTTTTATTGATAACAATATAAATTGATTGTATATTAGTTAGTATACAGTTGGTCCTTTGGTTCTTTACCTATGTGTCATAAATATTTGATAATATAATCGACATAATTATTAAGTGGCGTCTCTATCCATTAATAGTGAAAACAGAACAAAATAATTCAACAGAAAATTATTTCGACTAATTTCGTATGAATATTTTGATAACGCGTGGGTGAAGAACCAATGAAACAACTGTAAGATGTATAAAAAAATGTGTTTCATTGAATAAACAGCAGGTATAATTACCCCGAAAATACTTGGCATGAAACTACTTTGTGTGTCATGTTAATTGATTTATTTACTATTAAGTGTTTAGGTAGTAGTAAAATCTTAAATAACAGTTAGGTACAGTGAATGCAACTGGCAACTGCTGCCCACTTTCATAGCAATAAAGCGCATGAACTATTTTCATCGTTTTCGATCAATATTTTTTCCCATTTATCAAAGATAATGAACATTTATTGCGACAACGATTACAGCTAATATTCTCATCATTAAGAGAGTTGAATAGAAGATTTCAAATGAAAAATATTTATTTCAAGAAGGGTCTTGTTGAATTTTAATTGAAAAACAATCAACATTAATTACGAATATTGGTACAAATTTATAGACGGAAAAAAATACACGAGAAGGCAGATTTGAAAATTGTTTTTCACGCGTGTTTATAATTAAGCTTTTATACGCCTTTAATTAAGTATGGGATACGTTAAGATGGTCTAAAATTAATAACGTTACTTTGGAATGGAACAAGTACAAATGTGTAATGTGGACAGTTTCGTTTATTAATTAAATAATAATAATATTGTACTAAACTGATAGCTTAATGCAATGAACAATAAAAAAATCAACATTACTTTCGTTTATCCCTTCATGATTAATTTACAAAGGAATGATTCAGTAGTAATAATCTAATTCACTATATTAGTTCAGTTAGTATACGTTAATATGATTTGAACAATAAATTAAAACCTACCTAGTAAGTATTTGAAATAAGTGCCACTAAAAATCACTGGTGGAATAGCGTTGATTGATGACTTATATCAATCAACGGCGAAAAGCTAAAAAAATTACATTCGTCGATATTGAGGGTACAATTAATGAATATAACTATAATAACTAGCATGATAAGGAATATTGCAACAATACAGAGTCCAAAAGCGACAATATGTTGTAATAAAACAAGTATATTCAGTGTATCACCATTTTCTTTAATAACAGGGTATCATAACATGCGAAATACGTCGTATGCTAATATTTGTTTATTACTGTCTACTAGTTACAAAAATATCTCAATATAAACCGCCTGTTTCCTACGCTCCTGATAAAACGATTTTGTTTACAGCTCTAATTCTTCTATTTTTATCTATCCATGCATTTTACAATTAATATAAATATACAAAGAAAATTGGCAACACTGTTTCTGTTATCTGGTTCCTATGTAAATAGAATTTGTAAACAAATTGACGACAGACGACACGCCTCTCGAGAGCGGTGCCTACCACCAGACGTTTCCACTTTATAATCTCCTGTTAGCGAAAAAGAATAACACACTGAATTTATATGTATTTTGTCTCTTTCTAACACATTGACGATAAAACATAAGTGCCCTCAGAATGTTCCTAGCACTGTATATTACGGGCACCAGCGGGACCAGAAATGTTGAACCCGTTGCTGTACCAACCCAAAACGTAACAGACGGTTTTCAAGTATTTCTTGATGGTCAGGTTAAAGTAGGCTGGTTAGTTTGTCTCCAATTAGGAAGTGTGCAGGGGTCAAAGGGCCAGGATCATTAGGATCGCTTGATAAGGCATATTTAGGACGAGAGTTTAGGCAGCATTCAGTCTGAATCAATAAAATAATGTATTAAGCTCTTCATAAGAAAGTATTGTGTTTCCGATGACACGTTTTAGGTGATACTTTACAGTATGAAATTTTCCCTCCAGGTCCAAAAGCAACTCTGGTAGCCTTCCGCTGTACACTTTCCAGCAACGTTCTATCACGAGTTAAATCCGGGTACCAGACTGGGCCGGCGTATTCAAGGATAGGTCTGACGTAAGTAGCATACAATTTGCAGAAGCTCTGAAAGGATACTTTTGAGAAGCATTTCCTAATAAGATAAAGTCTGGTATTTGCACGTTTGGATACTAAGAGCACATGATCGGACCACGATTGTTCACTACTCACGATAACACCCAGGTCATTATGAGAGGTCACTGTGATTAGAATTTGACCGTCAATAAAATAATCAAAATGTGGATTGTTTTTACCGACGTGAAGCACTACACACTTATCAGTGTTCAATGGAAGTAACCATTCCGAAGACCACTGATGTATTGACATTAGGTCGTTTTGAATAGATAGATGACTTGTGATGGGATTGTCATATATTTTTGAGTCGTCGGCATATTGCGATATTTTGCTGGAAACGTGAAACGGTAAATCGCTAGTGTACACTGTAAGCAAAAGTGGGCCCAAAACTGAGCCGTGCGGAACTCCCCTTTTAACTGGCCTTTTATGAGAAAAGGAGTCACCAACTCGAACCTTGTAGAAACGATCCGTCAAAAAGAGTTTTATTAGTATCATTATCACAAATGGTGATAGAGTTGGGTGTTTGATTATCATTTAAATCGACAGCATTTGAGAGCCATTTGCAAATATTAAGACCGTATTCTTCAAAAAAATGTAAGTTGATGCTTGATATAAAGAATTACCTCTATGGATTCTCCTCCAGTAACGAGATCACCCTCGTAAAAATTGTCTCTGATTATAAAGTTTAATTTGGGATGTCTGAACCGATCTGTCGTAAACATCTAGTTGGGAGAGAGGCTGAGGATGTAAGACCACAAGTAACGGTATTGAGTTCAAATGAAGATCGCCAAAGAATCTTTTGCAAGCAACGTTGGTCTTTGTGAAGAAGAATCTGCCTGTACATCTTGGTAATATCGGCAGATATAACGAAAGGATGTTTTCTAAAACGTAGCACAATGGGTAGGAGATCGTCTTGAACTGTGGGACCGACCATTAAAAGATCATTAAGTGAAAAGCCTGTTATTGACTGGGCAGATCCATCAAATACCACTCTGATTTTTGTGGCTGAGCTGCTGGGTTTAAATACGGAATGACGGGGAAGAAAAAAATCCAGTAGAATTGTTAGAGGTTTGTAATTTACGCATGAGTCCAAGATCGAAATATGCATCAATGAATTTTGTGTAATCAAGCCTTAAGTCATTATTTTTAAACATTTTTCATTCTTTTTTCCGCGCATTGTTTAGAATCACCGATAACAGATATATCAGCTTCAAGAGGCATTTTTACAATAAATAAACCCCTTTCATCTCGAACCGTATTATTTTGGAAGTGACAGTAACAAAAGGTTTCTTCTTTCGAAAGATGAGGTTTATTAGAAATACTTTCTATTTTTCAAAAGATTTCGATTTGATTACGTAATTTACCGGCTATTACCCAACCGAAATGGGTGTTTTGCAGAAATGGTGCATTTTCCCCTAATGTGTGCTGTCCTACACAAAGAAGATCCCCAGTTTAAATTGAACATAATTTCAAATAAATGAAGTTTTAAACAAATTTTATTGTTTTATTTCATCGTTCAGTATGGATCTTCATCAGCTATTTGGCTATATAGTATTTTAAATTACTTTTCAAAAGTGCAGTGTGTACGCAAAATATGTGGTTCTTCGGGCACTGTTCCAGAAATCATGTATTCCCTAGATACATGAAATTAAAGACAGACAACAAGAGCATTCCAGCCAACAAAACCAGTATCTATGGCAATGAAAAATGGTTAAAAAAAGAAAAGAACATTCAGTATAGTAAGAGATATATTTTTAGTATTTATGTTAAGGTAATTCATTCATTCTCAACTATCACATATACTATACCCCATAGAGTTTGACATTTTAGATAGTGTCATAAGAGATAAAATTAAAGTAATAATTCACAAACAGTACCAAGGACAAAAACGTAAATTAAAGTCATTATTAACCAACAAACCAGTATCAAAAAAACCCACAAACCAAATTCTCAGAACATAAATTTTTTAATAGATTCGTCAATCTTTCAAATACAATTTTTTCAGATAAAGAAGTTCAATTACTACAAATAATATTCCACCCACATGTTCATTTGATAACTTCAACAAACTAGGTATAGAAACAGAAATTAACTTTTATAATTTTCCAAATAACTCTAATCTAAAACATAAAGCTTCAGAAATTATTAAAAAAGAATTTGTCGAGTTTAACAAACCCAACTTTGAATTATCAGTCGCCAAATCAATTCAACAAAAATCAAAGTCAAATAGTCTTATTTTCAAAAAAGCAGGAAATACGATAATAGCATTACCTAAAGAAGATTATATATTAAAAACCAATAATTTTATTCAGGCAAGCAATTTAGAGACCCTTAAAAAAGACCCAACTAATAAATTTCAGAAAGAAATAAAAGTAGCAGTAGATAACGCTAACTCAACAATTAACGATAAAGAAAAATAGAAATTATTTGTACCCAATCCGCAACACCCTGAACTTTATTCATTAATTAAACTCCATAAAGAGGGGTACCCATACAGACCAGTTGTTTCTTATTTCACAGCACCTTCATTCAAAACTTCAAAGATTCTCATAGATGTCATTTCTAAATATTCTTCATTCAAACCTCGATTTTCAGTTAAAAACTCAACGGGATTAATGATTAATATTCAAGATATAATACAACCCCATAATTATAAATTCATATCGTTCGATGTAACAAATCTATTCCCTAGTATACCTCCTAAAGAAACTATAACTCTTGTTGATAATTTGCTCACATGCAATAATGTTAATCCTATAATTCACTCTAATATCATTACTTTATTAAAAGTGTGTTTGAATCAAAATTATTTTCATTTCAATGGAGAGGTTTATAGCAGTAAAGATGGTTTGATATGGGCAACCCCCTCAGCCCCCTAATAGCAGAGATTTCCATGGATAATATAGAAAAAATAATTCATGAACACCCCCTTAGTAAAAAATTTATATACTGGCACCGATATGTGGACGACATTTTAGCTCTTCATCGGTACAAATAGACAGTTAGAGAGCTTCATTACTTATATAAACTCAATTCACAATAATATCAAATTTACCGTAGAGCTTGAACAGAATAAGTCTATAAACTTTTTTAACCTTACAATTTCAAACATAAATAATAAACATGATTTTTCTATATTTCATAAACCATCACATACAGATATTACAATTCATAATAGTTCGGTCCACCCATTCAGTCATAAACTAGCAGCTTTCAATAGTATGATACACAGTCCCATTAAATACTAAAAATTATAACAAAGAATTAAATATCATAAAACAAATAGCAGTTAATAATAATTACGATCCAAATTTAATTGACAATAGCATAAATAAACAGACTTTCTAACAAGTATTCCCTTCTGATAAAAATAATAATAAACAATTTAAATGCTTAACATACTTTGGAAAACCATCCTTAAAAATTAAATCATTTTTAGAAACTTTAGACATGAATATTTGCTTTAAAACTGATTACAATTTATGCAAACTCATTAAAAATAATAAATCTAAATTTTCAAAATTAAACAAATCAGGAGTTTATAAATTAAAATGTGGTAATGACAACTGTGATAAAATTTATATCGGTAGAACTTTTAGAAATTTTAAAACTAGAATTTCGGAACACAAACGTAGCTATGACAACAAAAAATTAGATTCTAACTATTCAAATCATTTATTAGAAAACCAACACATTTTCGACACAAATTTTGAAATTTTACATGTAGTCGGTAAATCCTTTAGTTTGAATTTATTAGAGGCTCTTGAGATTAACAAAAATAAATATTCAGGTAGCCTTCTTAACGACCAAATAGATATCAATCACTCTCATTTATCAAACCTTTTTACCTAGAAGATAGCTTAGGAATGTTTGTAGTGAATGAATTTCCAGGTAATTTATTTCAATATCTTTGTTAACATCAGTAAATAGAATTGAGAAAGATACTGTGTTAGTGAAACGCTTTACCAGTTTAAATTGAACATTAGTTCAAATAAATGAATTTTTAAACAAATTATATTGTTTTATTTCATCGTTCAGTATGGATCTTCATCAAGTAAAAGCCTCATCTATTCAATTTATTAAGTTTATTGTTAATCAAATATACGAACAGGGTTGGACAGGTTCGCCTAAGGCTTTTAAGTATTCTAGTGCTTTCGTCATGTAATTGAGAAAGTGGGGTACCTATATGATTCCTTGACAATAGCTGGCAAATTGAAAAGTGATTTTATTCGATTATTGACAAGTTTTTCAATGTTTTTGTATTTCTCAAGTAAACAATCCCAAGTTATTTTGTGACGATGAAGAGTTTGCATCAGTCTTAGCTGGAGATTTATGTTTCAATACAATTTGTTGAGCTTCATTGGTAATGCTATAAAATGTATCCTCAAAACTGGTACTTTCTTTTTCGTCTGGAATTAAAACATCACCCGTCTGAGATTCCAACTCAATTTTCAATTGAGTATCATTGAATTTATCAAGTATAGTTAATGTTGATTTTAGGCGAAATTCTAGGTTTGTCAAATCAGGTTTATCATTATTATGTACTTTAGTATTAACAAATGTTTTGAAACGAGTCAAGTCAGCCTTAAGAGATTTTCTGATATTTTTCAAGGTAGCGATAACTTCAGCTACCTCCGAATTGTTAAATAAGATTAAGAGAGCTTTTACACTAGTAGATTCAGAATGAAATAGGATTAGGCAGGTATAATTAAGATTAAAGGATGCACACTTACCTTACGACAAATTTGAGTTTTTAGCGTGGCAGTTTCCACAAATCATTGTATTATCCGGCTCGAAGTACCAATGTTTATAATTAAGCTTTTATACGCCTTTAATTTAGTATGGTCTAGAATTAATATAGAATCATTTAAGAGAGTTTTTAATCATTCAATTTAACAACAAAGCCTTTGCAACAGATAAATCTAACAGAACGCATTATTTCTTGAAACGAATGTCTACGTCATTGAAATTTATTGGTTCGTCACTGGAGAGGGAATGAAAACGTTACTTTGGAACGGAACAACGCGTGTAAATTAGAGTTTGATACTCGTTTTAGCATACAATGCTCTGAAACTAATATGATTATTTTGGTTGAATATATGCATGGGGTTGTAAAAATATTCAAATAGTACTATTCACTGGCACTTTCAGCGGTTCGACTGGCGATATTTGTGACATTCTATAATCAGATTATCTTCGGAAAAAGTTTCGGCAGCTATAAAATACTTTTATTGATTCTTTATGCGCATGTCTATGAGCAATATCAGCAGTGTAGCTGATTTTTTTTATAATTGATAACATGAAAACTATGCAAAAGAAACTGTTGACCAGCAATAAAATGGATTGTATCTATTTTAATTCCTGCAGATTTGCAGTATACCGCAACATTATTCCACAAGGTCGCGACTACTACAATGTCATATTAGCCACAGACGTCGTGCATTTTGAGAGCCAGAAGGTCGTACGGTTAAAAAATAATATTCTTTTGTAGTTTTATGTCGTCTGTGAATAGCAATATGAAGAAGATTTGTAAAGAAACCATGGTTTTTGCATCACAATAATGCAACTATTCTCAAAAATAAAAAGAACCGCGAAAGAAAACGTTTTGAAACAATTGAGGAGATAAAGTGCGCATCTCTGGAAAGTACCAAAAAGCGCTGACAAAAATGTATTGCATATGAGGAGGATTACTTATATTGAGGGGAACTAAACAGATAATGATGAAGGAATATAAATTTTTTGAGTTAAATAAGAAGTCACCACGTATATACAAGTCAACTTTCAACACACTATCGTGCACTTTAATAAAACTTCAATTTACCTCGATCATTTCTGAAGTACTACAGTTGATTTTTTCGGTGTTATTATTAATATCAGTATCGTACCAAACGTTGTTTAACCAAACTGGCAAAAACCATACATAACCTTCCTTTGCTGTCATTTCTAATTGATAGGCTTCACACATAACAAGTCTTGCATCGTGGTCCATCACATCGGCTATGATTATTCTGACGCTCTGCTTCTTTAGATCGGTCAAATACTGAAACAAATTGATAAGAGTAATTGAATGAGAACAAAACAATTACATCACACTTAGTAATGAAGAAAAAAATAAGTGTGTAAAATATATTGTATAATTCAGGAAAATAATATTTTGTACTCAAAAATAGCGTTTTAGGAAAATAATGGTTAGAAATATATCAAAACAATTAAAATCGATTCTATGCTTTCAACCGGAGCCATATTTCAGTGCGTAATTTGATTTATTTGGTTGGCAAACCTCCAACTAATCGGACGGATGAATTATAATACATAGTAAATCATTTTATTGATCAAAAATGTAATTAAAAATAATTTAATAACAATACATTGTAGTTTAGGATATGGCGGAGTTCATAAATTAAGAATTTTTCCATCCACGCTGTCCGTGATAGCATTACGATTGAATATATATTATATTTTTACCTATTCATTTCATATTTTTTAAATTTAACCGCGCTACGATGACGTTTTCACCTCGTCCTGTATTGGCATTTAATAAGGATATCCTTATACAATGGTATTGGGTCCATATAGAATAGTACACGAATTGCCTCTGCCACAGCAGAACCGTGCTTGTGCCCATATAGCAATCATTCTGTGGTACATCGCCCCAACGCCGGTCGGCCAGCAGATTATCCAAAGCAACGGAGTAAACAAGATAAAATGTCATTTCGTAATTAAAATTGATCATTCTACGAAAATACAGTCCACTAAAATTAAAAAGAAAGTGCTATCGTCGTGAACACACTCACCCAATTGAATTATTATTAGTAAAAAAAAATATTTATTCAAATTTTAACTCAACGTAAGGAAACTGAAAAAACTATTTATAAAAAATGAACAAAATGAGATATTTTTAGCAAAATGCAGATAATGTGATAAAAATAAAATAATTGCCACATTAATAAATTCATTTGACTTGACAAGATGACATCAAACGAAACTGAAAGTGTTTTCGGCTATAATAAACCTGAAATTATGAGAACAGTAGAGGAAATGAAAATAGTCATATGATAATTAGTTAATTTAGGATAAAGCTAAGAAAACTTTATTGATAAATAACAGTCATAACAATACAATAAAAACTGAAGTGATGAACAGTGGTTTGACTAAATTCCATTTCAGTTATTAGTATGTAAACAAGCAAGAGAACTCTAACAAAAAATAAAGCGAGTTGTTGCAAATGGGGGAATTTTGGACGGCACCACCAATGTGCGTGTCGCTAAAACTCAGAAACGAGTCCTGGTACGATAAAGGAAGTTATATGGTGTGGTAGCCCTCTATTCCCCATTAATGAGCGAAGTTCCCATTATTATCTAAAGGGCGTTAGTCCAGGAGAATTAGACCACAAACCTTTGAAATATGGCTGTGTCATGACGTAGATTAGATATTGGTTGGAATTGCTCGGAAATCATCTAAGAAAAGAAAATATGGAGGTCCGATAAATGCCTGTGCCCGAGGGAGTCGGATGGAGGAGGCTGGAAGTGATCCACCCCTAATCTTCCATGCGAGTTTCCTGGAGGGGGGGGGGTTGCCCTACCCGACACGGCGCGTCCCAATGGCTCATAGGGTGTCTCCACGGGGAGTGGTCTGTCATGGTTCTTGCGCTCCTAAGAGTTGTGAGGGAGGCACGACCGACCAACCCCGGGGTTAGGTGATGAATAGGAACGAAACGTTTTGAATAATCGCCCGCGGATCAAAAGGGATAGAGGAGTAAACCTGACAAAAAATCATCGTCGCTGACCTCCTCGCTTTTGCTGAGCATCTTACAATCAGTTAAGGGGAGGGAAAACTTCTTTCTTCATGACTATCATGTCTCATCTACTCTAAGTAACCCCTCAATTTCTTGTACTGTTCCTATCTTTCTTTTCTTTTCTACTCTTCTATACTAATACAATAGATTTCTCTTCACATTGGATTGCATGTCTGTCTCTCTTCTTTTCTTTCGCCAACCAGGTCACTTAACTTCTTTCTTTCTTTCCTCCTTTTCTGCTTTCTTTTCCACCTGCCATATTCTTCAATTTCTTCATGGAACATCTCAGTCTATTCCCCAGATGATCAATTCAATTTAAAGACCACACTTAGGGGAGGCAGCTAAGTGGGCCTACCCGTTGGCAAATCTGCGTCCGGAGGCAACCGTTGATAAAACCTAGAGGAGTAAACCTCGATAAAAGAACCCGTAATCCTCGTTGTTAGCCACCGTGGCCATGGATGAATAACTGCACGAAACGCAGTCAGAAACGGTGCCTCTGGGATACCTGGCGACCTCCCAGAGTATTCAGCCTTAGCGAGGTAAGGGCGCACTGCCTCGCCGGACAGTCTTTCGACCCAACTCGTGGGACTTCAAATGAGCGAAAAAAACCAAAAAAACTTAAGGAAACTAAAAAAGACGACACTGAGCAAAGGAAATTGGATAAAGATTTGAAAAAAACAACAAATGAGGTAGAGCAAGAGGATGTAGCGGAACAGGCCTTTGTCAGAAGCAGCCGAATAGCTAGGAAGCCTACAAAGGGTGATACATCGGAGGCGGCGGAAGGAGCCCCTACTAAGGAAGGAGATTGGGTAGAAAATCGATACAGGACGGATAGCCAGGGAAGTAGCACAATTGGAAGGATGGAAAGCTGGGAAAGAGAGGATACCCGGGAGTCTTATAAGAGACTAGAAGATGGGGATGAAATGGGAAATACCACTCAACAGGACGCAGGCGACATAGCCGAGAACAAAGAGGAATCCTCTGATGGTGAAAGTGTACTCTACGGAATTATGGAAGGAGAAAGTTATGAGAAGGATAGAAAAAGAAAGAGGGTGATAACTCCGGAGAAAACTAAGACTAAGGAAAGGAAAAGGCGGGGAGAAAGGAAAACAAACCTCCTGGGAGAGATGGAGATGAAGATGGCGGCAATTAAGGGTATGCTAGGGGAAAACTGTGTTGTCGAAATCCTCAGGCTGATTGGGGAGACTATGACACTCATTAGAAGAGAGTGGAATAATAGGGACAAGGAAGAAGCGGAGGAAGAGAAATGTAAAGCTTGCTCGGAGTTGGTCAAGATAACAAAGATTAAAGAGGAGACGAACAGGATTCGGGAAAATATTATTGCAGAGATGGGATTGGAAGGGTTTAGAATGGTTAAGGACTTGGATTGGGATGAGGGGGCATATGTTAAAATAAAAATGGAAAACGGGAGGATCGATAGAACAGTCATGGAAAAGGATACGCTGATCATCATGGACAATAAGGACAAAGAAGGAAGGGCACAGGGTAGACTGGCAGGAGTTAAGTCTGAAATAAAGGATCTTGTGGAAGAAACAGGAATCTGGTCCACTGAATACATTGAGGAGGGGACTAAGAGATCTACGGACAAGACAACTAGAATAAAGTACACCTACTTTATGATGGTGGAGGAGAATAAGGAGAAAGAAAAAACTTATTCTGCTGTAAAGGAAGCGATAGAAAAAATTGAGAGTTGTAACAGCACTAGTCTCATGGTTATATGCTCTGAGGCAGTAGATAAGACCGCCATAAGAATGGCCCTGGAGCATTGTCTGCACTCTAAGGAGATAGAGATGAAAATTATTAGCGAGGAGGAAAAGGAGAATAAAGGACCTTCTAAGAGATTCTTTGAAAACGAGGCATTAATGGTCCAAACAACTGGGAACAAAACATACGCTGAAATGTTGACATGCGTCAAAAGCGACCTCAAGGAGGAAAAGGGGCTCGTTCGACATATAGAAGGTGTTCGGAGAACCAGGGAGGGCCACCTTTTAATGGAAGTCAAAAAGGGCAGTGAAGCAGGGAGGCAAATATTTAACAAATTAAAGGCCAACTCAAGCATTGGAAACGTTCGAAGACTAACGGCTGGCAAAGCCAAGGTGGCTGCAAACATATACGGAATGGATGCCGATATCCTTGAGGGAGATATAAAGGAAAGCCTTAACATTGCCCTGGGTAGAGGAAGAAACTACGAGGAGGTTGAGGTAAAGGCGTTGAGGCCTATGAATGGAGGTAGGCAGGCGGCGACAATTTTAGCGCAGCCTAACACATTAAATAAATTGTTGGGAATTAAAAATTTCTAGCTGAGTTACTCTATCGCAGTTATGAGGGAAAGAGCTAGGGAAATAAAATGCAATAGGTGCTGGGAAGAGGGCCATATGGCGAGAGAATGTAAGGGAGTGGACAGAGCACATATGTGCAGAAACTGTGCAAAGACAGACCACCAAGTCAATGAGTGCAGGGAGAATCCGTACTGCGTGATATGTGAGAAAAGTGGACACAGGACACTAGCGGGCCCATGTAGGGGCAAAAAGGGTAATGAAAGTTCGCAGAGTAAGAAGGAGATAGTAAACGAACCACAGTTTTCATCAGTCTAAATACGCCTGTGAAGGAGTCAAAAAGTCCTGGAGTAACTAGGTATCACATGCCTGGATATATCCTGGAAGCATTTTTAGTGGCTATATACACCAATGTTTTATTTCTTGTTTTTAGTATAGCGGCAATTTACACTGCAATTTTATTAAGAAAATTTTTAGTGGCTATATACACCAATGTTTTATTTCTTGTTTTTAGTAGAGCGGCAATTTACAATGCAATTTTAATAAGAAAATTTTTAGAGGCTATATACACCAATGCTTTATCCCATACTTTCATTTTTTTTATTGTTATTTATTTGTTATTTATTTATCTGTTCTTTATATTTTACTGGCCAGTGCGGAAGGGAAGGAAATAAAAGGAAATTATTGGGACATAATGGAATCGCGATATGTGGGAGGGGCGGAGTCCTTATTAACAAAGATGTTG
This sequence comes from Galeruca laticollis, assembly GCA_963921935.1. Taxonomy (NCBI): domain Eukaryota; kingdom Metazoa; phylum Arthropoda; class Insecta; order Coleoptera; family Chrysomelidae; genus Galeruca; species Galeruca laticollis. The sequence continues at coordinate 162,139,746 of OY998177.1, read as the reverse complement.
AAAGTATTGCAGGCTAACCTGGGGAGGGCAAGAGCTGCGCACGACGTGACTTTCGACGAAGCGGCTAGGGCTGGCACGGACATCATGATAGTGTCCGAGCCAAACAAAAGGATAGGGATAAATAAAAAATGGATTATGAACAAACTGGAGGGGGTCGCGATTGTTATCCTAAATAGGAATCTAGAGATAGGGAAGATACACAGGAACGATAGCTACGTCAGCGTAGAAATTCACGGGGTTAGAGTTATTGCCACTTATATCTCGCCAAATATCCCACTAGCAGAATTTAAGAAGAGTATAGATCGGGTGTTTGAGGAAGTCTCACGGCTTCCCTTGGTTTCAATGGTGGCTGGAGATATAAACGCCAAATCCCCTTTGTGGGGATCAAATACCACCGACCTGAGAGGTCAGATTGTGGAGGACTGGATGTCTCAGTTACAGTGGACGCCCAAAAACAATGGAGTTCATACGTTCGAGCGTATTAATTCAAAAAGCGACATAGACGTGACGCTGTGTTCTTAACGTACTGCAGGACGAATCCAGGGTTGGAATATTGATTTTATGAACCCCTTCACAAATCATGGGCAGATTACCTACGTGATTAAAGTTCAGGACAGGATACCAAAAGGCACCTGGAGGAAAACTTACCTTGATGTAAATAAATACCTGGAAAGTATCAAAGAAGGGAATATGAACCCAAATACGTACGAGGGAATATTAGAGGCCTTTAAAAAGGCAACTTCGGAGGAGGCGGGGGAGCGCAAGGAGAGGCCATACTGGTGGAATGCGGAGGTGGAGGCGAACAGAGTGGAGTACGTTCGGCTAAGAAGGAGATACACCAGAAGCAAGGACATGCACGAAAAAAATCCACAGCAGTCTCGAAAAAAGAGAAGTGGAAGAAGATACTCTCAGATTTAGATGAAGACATATGGGGGGAGGGATATCGAATAGCCATGGGGTATTTAGCGAATAAGGCGAATGGCTACAAAATAAGCACGAAAAGGAGAAAGAAGATTCTGCGGGAGCTGTTTCCTACAGCGAGAAAAACAACGCACTACGGAATTCCCTACACATGGATGAAAGGGTACAATTCTTTGATCGTGAGGAATTGGACGCGGCAGTTAGTGTTATGAAGAATGGCAAAGCTCCGGGCCCCGACGGTTTAACTGTGGAAGCTCTCAAGCTGGCCCACCGTGCAATACCAGAAAAGATTCTAGAGATGATGAATGCGCAGCTAGAAACGCAGAGTTTCCCGGAGGCTTGGAAGACAGCGAGGGTGGTTCTATTACCAAAAGAGGGAAATGATCTAAATGCCCCTTCTAGTTTTAGACCTATATGCCTAATAAATTCTTTCGGTAAGCTGTATGAGCGGCTGATAGTGAACAGACTTCTACTTGAAGTCGAAGAGAAAAAAAGGATCTCCGAGTGTCAACATGGTTTTAGGAGTAAACGGTCCACGGTGACCGCAATGCTCAGGGTCAAGGATGTTATTAAGGAGGCAAAGGAGAAATGGTGCGTAATGGTAACAATAGACATGAAGAACGCATTTAATACTGCCAAATGGATACATATAGTGCAAAGACTGATTGTCGGTGGAGTTAGCAGATATATCGTAAACTGTGTTGTAAATTATTTTAAAAATAGATACATTAGATAATCAAGCATGAGTTTTGCATGGGCGTGCCACAGGGCTCTGTCATGGGGCCCGTCTTGTGGAACGTAATGTACGATGGGATCCTGAGGCTGAGGTACGGTTCAAGGGTTAAGGCAGTAGCATACGCCGATGATTTGGTCTACATAATAGAAGGAAAGGACGTAGAGGACGTGAAAGAGAGGGCAGAGAAAACGGTGGCATTGGCGGTCAGGTGGACCAGAAAAATGGGACTGAGGATAGCCCCTCAGAAAACTGAATTGTTGGTTGCAAAGGGTCCGAGAAGTACGGGGTCTTTCAGCATAATGGTTGAAGGCAAGGTGATCCGGTCATGCAAAAGTATCAAATACCTGGGGGTAATGTTTACTAAAAATCTGAATTTTGCGGAGCAAATCAAGTATATTAGCGAAAAAGCTTCAAAGAAAGGGGCGATGTTGCAGAGGATCATGCCGAATGTTGGTGGGCCCAGCTATTATAAGAGAAGGGTACTGTGCCAAGTGGTACATAGTGTTCTGTTATATGCGGCACCAGTCTGGAGGGAGGCAGTTAAAGTACAGAAACATCGTAATAATATCATAGCGACACAAAGAAAGAGCCTAGTGAAGACAATATCGGCGGGATTCCACCTGCGGACCTCTTGGAGGCTGAAAGGTGTTTTCTTTATAAGATCGGGGGGCGCCTGGCGGGAAATAGGAGGATGGCTAGGGAGACAACGTTGAGGAAATGGCAGGAGAATTGGGAGAAAAGTATAGATAAGGCGGCATGGACTGGGGTTAATAAAAAACGTTATACCATGGATTAAGTGCGGGTACAGGTATACTACATACTGGTTCACCCAGTTTCTTACGGGGCATGGGTCTTTTGGGACTTTCACGTATAGGATAAAAAAAAGACCCATGACGACTTGTGTCGTATATGTGGAGTAAAGGATGATCCGGAACATGTGGTGTACGCGTGCACTAGATGGACAACTCAGCGGAGACATATTAGGAACGAGATTGGAGATCTACCAGCGGTGTCTAAACTAATCCCTACCATGATTGAGAGTAAGGCAATGTGGGACAAAATATTTGTATTTATTTGCGAAATCATGAAAAATAAGGAGGAAGAGGATAGGGAATATGAAGATACACAGGATTAAACACGTACAGGAGGAGCGCTGATGTACAAAGCTTTTGCTTTTTTCCGGCTGTTCCTTCTTACATAAAGGGAAGGGTGGTTTAGTGCGGTGAAAGTCCCACACGAACTCACAGCATTGCACTGCCCGCTGTGGGAACGGCATTAGCTTCCACCCCACCTCTCAGGGCAAAAAAAGGTCCGATAAATGCAAAAAAGTAGCTAAAATACGAGGTTATTTTTAAGTCATTTGTTTCGCAGATAAGAAATCATCCAATCACGCTATAAATTCTGATTTAAGAACCTTATTATAGTATAAAACAATATACCAAAAGCCGATTAAAGTGGCCTGATAGTTTTTACATGAATTAATTGTTAATTAATTTCCGCGAAAAAATTTACGTCATTTTTGCGTTCATGCCAGACTTACATTTTTGAGTTGTAATAAGCGCCGATTTTTTTACGACTACTTAGACCTCTAAATTATAATACACAATAGTTATAATGAACAATTAATTTTTTCGCGGAAATTAATTAACAATTAATTCATGTAAAAACTATCAGGCCAATTTAATCGTCCTTTGGCATATTGTTTTATACTATAATAAGGTTCTTAAATCCCAATTTATAGCGTGATTGGATGATTTCTTATCTGCGAAACAAATGCTTTAAAATAACCTCGTTTTTTAGCTACTTTTTTTGCATTTATCGCCATTTCTCAACGAAAAAATTGAATATATCGATTATAAACCAATTCTATCTTGTAGAAAATTTCATAAAGAACAAATTCGTAAGTAGATTTTTTTTTCTTTATCTTGCATATTTAAAGAGTTATATTAAGAAATATCGGAAAAAATGAGAGATTTTTGCGTTTTTTTGCAGTTTATGATTTTTCCTGCAAATAGCACAAATTTTTCAGCTGGCGGACCTTCATATTTTCTTTTCTTAGATTATTTCCGAGCAATTTCAACCAATATCTAATCTACGTCACGACACAGCCATGTCAAACTGTAGTGCTCCTGGCCTACGTGATTTTGAAAATATAAGAGATGGAGTTTGTGTATTTAGCACATAATAATGACTAACTTACAACTTTTTGGATATTATTAGTTAGCAATAATTGATACTAATAATGATAACGTCCAAATTACTACAATTTAAATTAAACTGCAAAATGTAAGTTGCAAATTAAAACATTTTACGAATTATAAACAAATATAACTCAACTGTAAAATAATAACCTTAAAAATAACAACATTTAATGTTTTCATTGAACTACTTATTTTATGAAAAAAAGTACTGGCAATATCAACATGCCTCAGATAATTCTTTAACCTTTCCTTAATGGCGTTCAAGAAATAACGTTATTAATGGAGTCGGTCTAACAGACCGACACTCGATATTCACGTTCAAATATAATATAAATGTTTGCTTTTAAGGATTTATCGGGAGAATAAGGCCAATTCTAGGAAAATAATATTTATTTTGTAAAACATACACAACTTAAAAAACAAACTTGAAAATAATGTATTAAATATCCATGTCATTATAACACCTGCTACATATTATTCCAGCGTGTTCCAAGCACAAAAATGTTCGGCACCTTCGACAGCTAAAACGGGTTTTGCGATTTTTTTTTGAATCGCATACGGAACAACGGCCAGTTATAGCTACTCCATCAGGTGGACCTTGCTCTTGCTGTCGCAATCCACAAACTTCCGAAATTATTATTTTCAGACTTCTTGGAATATAGTCGGATGTTGCTCTTACTTTCATGTAGTCTGTCGGCAAACTGAACCCAAGTTCGAGTAAAAAATCTTTGCGCTGAACATTTTTATCAATATTATTTGCTGTATATATTATAAATGAATTTATACCAGCTGTATTCATTAGGCTGTAAACAATATCCATAGGCCATCGCTTTGAAGCTCTCGCGCAGTTGTAAGTAGAACAAAGCTTATCCAGTATATCCACTCCACCTTTTGTCTTATTATAATCTATTATCATTGCTGGTTTTCCAGTATCTGGATCAATGGCATAATCGCGATGCATAGTGGAAATAAGCAAAACCATTTTTCCAGGCTTCGGGATATACGAGGGTTGCCTTCTATGTTTCGGGATTTGTCAACCCTAGTGTTGCAATCTGGCAACTGACAGCTCTATCGTAAAGTTGGACATTTTTGAGGTTATACGTACTCAGAACGTTTTGACATACGAGCGCTATTTGTGTTGTTTACAGTAACTTAAAATATTCATCTCTGCCCAAAAATGGAATTAAATCGTGAACATTTTCGTGCGCTTATTTTTTACAACTTTCGACGTGGATTAACTCAGCAACAGTGCATGGATGAAGTTAATTCAATATTTGGCGATGTAGCTCCATCAAGGATCAGTGTTTATCGATGGTATGGTGAATGCAATCGTCGTCGTAGTTCACTCCAAGACAAATTTCGTGAAGTGAAGTGAAGGGAAAACCATTGATGCTGTGCGCGAACTGATATTGCAAGATCGTCATGTGACCTATCGTGAGATTGAGACAACCTTAGGCAGTAGTGGGACCAGCATATATTCAATATTGCATAAACATTTGACTGTCAACAAAATTTGTTCGCGTTGGATCCCACACAATTTGTAAATCGCTCAAAAAAAGCCCGTGTCGATTGGCCGAAAGAAATGCTCAAAAAATACCATCGCGGTGCTTCGAAACATGTCTATGACATCGTGACAGGTGATGAATCGTGGATTTACGCGTATGAGCCCGAAAATAAACAACAGTCGACTTTATGGGTGTTTCAAGATGAGCCAAATCCAACAAAAGTTGTTCGTGCACGAAGCACTTTCAAGCAAATGGTCGCCTGTTTTTTCGGAAAAACTGTACATGCCGCAACCGTACCACTAGAACAACGCAGAATAGTCAATTCTGAGTGGTACACAACCATTTGTTTGCCAGTTGTCTTCCAAGAAATCAGGAAAACCAACCGCCGAAGACGGATCACTCTTCGCGACGACAATGCGAGCACTCATACATCGGCTCAAACAACTACATTTTTGAGCACCCAAAACATCTATTTGATGAGTCATCTGCCTTATAATCCTGACTTGGTACCGAATGATTTCTTTTTATTCCCGTACGTAAAAACCAAACTGAGAGGTCAACGTTTTTCGACACTGAAGAAGCGGTTGCTGCATTCAGAATGCATGTTTTGGAGATACCTCAATCAGAGTGGCAAAAGTGCTTCGACAATTGGTGCAAACGCATGCAAAAGTTTATAGATCTTCATGGGGAATATTTTGAAAAACAATAAAGTGATTTTCGATGATTAATATTTGTTTTTGTTCTCTATTCCCGAAATATAAAAGGCAACCCTCGTAAGACACTAGGGTTGTATGTTCTTGAAAAAGAAACGTACTTGAACCCTCAGAATGTATTTTGCCTTCCAACAATAAAGAACGTATTTGTTTTTTAATTTTGCGAATTGTGCCTAACAAACTTAGTCTATGATTGACACGGAGTACATCGGCTAACTCTATACTGGTAAACCAGTTGCCGGTTGTTAAATTTCGTCTTTTACCTGAGATGGGTTCACATACTAAACTAAATGGTCTATTATCTACCTCGAATGGCCCTGGAGGTTGTTTACCAACATAAACTTCAAGATTATTGGTATAAAATGTCTTAGCGTCTACTAGGGCAAATATTTTTATGTCTTATTTGTTGGGCTTCGATGGAATGTATTGACGAAAATGACAATTTCCTCTAAAATCTTTCAACTTTTCGTCAATTGTCGTATATTCCGATAACGAGTAGGGACTTTTACAGTTCGACACGAAACTATCAAATAAATGTCTTATCCGCGCAAGTTTATCAGTCTTTTGTCTTTCTTAGCGACTCGCCTTATCATCGAAACGAACGTGGGCAAGTAAAAAGCGAAATCTGTAAAGCGACATGATGACCTTAAAGATTTCCATCGAGGTTCCATCCGTTTTCCATAAAGCATTAGCATTTACATAGTTGCTTTTCCTAGCTGCAGCAATATACAACAAACCGAAAAATGTATTTTGTTCAGGAACATTTGTTGGATTACAGTTCCGTTCCCTACAGTAGTTATGCTTCTTTTTTTCAATCATAAAGTTGATATTTTCTACTATTATATTCAGAAAATATTCACAAAAAAAAGCTGTCAAATAGAAATAGCATATTTCAGATTCATAAAGTTCCTTTTTACTCCTGGCAAATGCCTCACTATATTCACCAATCTGGTCCTTACGTTTTTATTTTGTGGTGTATGTTTCCCCCATTTAGTAAATTTATCTTTTCCAAAAATGTAGGGCCCTTTGTTTTCAACTTCCTCATCATTGCTTTCTAACTCCTGCTCACTTTCGCTATTCTCGTCCCTTGTTTCTACAATATCTTCTTCACCATCGGATTCGTTGTCGTCAAATTCGATGTCGTATGGAACATTTTCCATTCATTTTAGCAGTCTCTATTCCTCCTTCTCAAAGTCCATTGCTGAAATAACTGGTGTTAGTGATAGAAATCCTAGAAATAACGAAGGACTTATCGAATAAAAAAAAATACTAACGTAAATACGGCGTCGGTGTATCAGACCGAATAGCAAAATTCTAACCTACTTACAATAGACACGGCAGCAATACTAACGCCAAGCGTGGAAGCGTGCTCCGTGAAGCCATTGAAAGGTATTTGAACGCTGAATACCCCACTCTTTCCCGTGATGTTATAATGACTACACAACAGTGGCGTTGGTGTGTCAGACCGTACGCCACTAAGGAAAGGTTAACAAGGATTTCAATACATAAAAATACGACACAAAAATAGTAATTAGTTTATTTAATGAAAATGATAACGAAACTATTACAACACTTAATTATAATTAAAGAAAAATAATCATAATAAAAGCCATTACATAATTTTATGTGTCCAATTTGTCAATCGCTTTTTTCCTTAATAAAAAATTGCCTAGCTAATATATTAAATAATAAAAAGTATTCATCAAATTTCTTTAGTTCTTCTTTGGGTAATATATTTGATTCTCTATTTTCCTTTTTTGCAGATTCTTTCAGGTTCCTCGCCCATTTTCTTTTTCAAGTCCATATATACTAATATATTAAATTTATTCTCATCCAAGGTCCTACTAAAATTACATCATTCTGCCAAGATAAATTATAAATGAAAAATTCATCAAAGCCTCAATTTAATTGAATTTTAAGTTTTATTACTTCTCTTCTTTCATTAAAATTATGTGGAGGTGCAGTATTATCATGTTTATTTGAAGTCTCCTTGATAAATTGGACTACAAAATCGGTTTTTTTCCAAATGTATTCCACCCTAGACCATTACCGAATAATCTCCAAAGCTGGATATTTCTTGTACAGCAGCAGCGGATTATCATTCATTGAGACGTTTATACACACGCATCCGGCCATCACAACGAGAGACGGAAATATTGATTCGCCTGTAAAAAGTACTGATTTCCATTGTCGATGTTGCCATCTCAAATGATCATGAGCACAATATAATCGCATAGTTTTATCATGTCGAGTTAAAACAGGTTTTCGTACCGGTCTTCTTGGTTTTATATACAGTACAAACGCTGAGTCTTTTCCATCACGTGACTGATAAGACATCCACCATATACATCTTAATCAAAGCAATACGACAAACGCTTGTATTGAGTTTCGCTCTTTTTCTGTTATTAGAAGAAGACAGTACCAATATAGTATGTGTTGAATGATATCCTCAACTAAGTCAAGTGAAAAGCTTCACCGTTTCTACTGTATCCTTCCCGTTACCTGTTTCCAATAGCCTGGTCAGAAATACCTGATGAGCCATCCTCACTGTACTTTGAAGGTCTTTTGCTGGTGCTATTCGTTTTCGCAAAGAAAAAACTACTAAATATCAGTTCTGAATTTATGTAGTTTTTCGCTTTAGTCCTTGTCCGGTTCGTTTTTTATATCGTCCAGTCTCTCATACACACGTTTGATGACTGACGGACTGCGATTGAAATTTCTTGCTACTTGTCGAATTTTTACACCATTTTCAATTAAAGCTATAGCCCGACAGACTTCTATCTCACTAAAATATCTCATTTTGACAGATACTGAATTCAACAGGTACGAACTGTCATGACGTTGCCCCGTGAAGCTCTCTAAGCCTGCCGCGACATAAAACCTCAATTTGAATATTTTAATAATCCCTTTATTTTTTGTACTTGCTGTAGAATATTAAACGTATCTCGAATAAATGAGCATAATCACGTATATTTTCTAACAAATCACTAAAATAAAATGCAAATCCATTATGAAAATAATGATTTTCATTTGTTAATAACAGCAAGCCAAAAAGTTACAGGGTTATCCAAAAGCGTTCCTTTAATTTTTGGAGCACAATATTTCAATGACCACAGCTGAAGCGGAACGAAGTTTTTCAACGTTAAACCAGCGTTTCTCAACCTGTGGAGCAGGCGCTCCTAGGGGGCGCCACAACAAAATGATATTCATTCTTACATTAGAAAAAACTAAGTAAGTACAATGCATTTTTAAAGTAATATACGATTTATAAGTATATTAAACTCATTAGTACTAAATTAAAAGCAACTTTAATAATTATTAGTGACTCCCTTGGGCTTGTCTCGCACAGTAAAGTTTTACAAAAGAAGGTTTTATATTAGAAATAGCCACTCTCAGTTCTTTGTCTATATTCAGTCGAGACCTATATTTTGTCTTTAAAGCAGCCACCGCAGAAAATCCGGCTTCGTAAAGATAGGATGTTGAAAATGGCAATAATATTTTCAGTGGAGAAAACGCAACATCCACTCCCGGCCAAAATTCAAAGAGAGATTTATTACCAAATTCTCTTTTGATTTCGCCGCTTGAAGTAGAGTCTATGAAAATTTCTTCTTCTACAGTTGACAGACATTCGGGAGTAGTTCGAAATGGATCCCTAACCCACTCGTAACTTGTTACGAATTTATCCTCAGCAAGAAAATACTTTTTAAAATTCTGTGCCAACATGTCTAAATGACTTTCTATTGTTACAAAAACAACTTTCACATACTGTTCTTCATCACTGTATGTTTTGACAGACTCACTCACATTTGAAAACATTTCTAGGTTTTTTCGTTGCTAATTTCTGCTCAACAGCTCCAACTTTCTATAAAAAGCGCTAACTTTATCACTTGTTTTTAAAATATGTGTGTTTGCTCCTTGGAGTTGCTGGTTCAGGGTATTTAATTTCTCGAATATGTCGACCAAGTAACTCAATCTCATCACAATAAAGCATCTCGAATCTTTTCGGCTTCCGTCCGGTTTTCCTCTTCTAGAAAAGTAGCAATTTCATCTTCCAACCCATAAACACGTTGTAAAAATTTCTCACGCGATCACCATTTGGCCTCGCAATAAAATAGCAACGTCGAATGTTCTGCACCCATATCTTTGCAAAGTGCATTAAAGATTCTTGATTTCACGGGTTTCATTTTTATATAATTTACTACAGCTACAACCGTTGCTAGCACAATATTGAGACCAGGACTCATTTCTTTAGAAGCCAAAGCCTCTCTGTGGATCATGCAATGGGTCCAGATACATTGCGGAGATTTTGTCTAACACCATCGGTGCATATTCCAACGCAATTCTTCCACTCTATGTTGGCCTCATTAATGAAATAATTTAAAATATCAAACAAATCGAGTGCTGTTGCTTTGAGTTCTATGAGTTTGCAGAAAAGTAGTTCTTCTACTGCCGATATACCACCACAAAATCGGACATAGGCAATTAAATGAGCGTTGTTATCTGTTGTATCGTCAAGCTGAATCGAAAACAATTTGTCACGCAACGTTTCAATAAGCTGATGCTGTACATCTTCGGCTATATCACCTATTCGGCGGGCAATAGTATCATTTGATAGAGGTATGGGTTGCAATTGTTTTGCCAAATTTCTCCAAACATAGTTTCTACAATATTCATCGCAGCTGGCAGAATAAGGTCTTCACCAATGGTGTGAGCCTTTTTACATCTGGCTATTTTATATGATACTTTGTAAGATGCAAGTAAAGCTTTTTCGTACATAGACAAAGTTTTTGAAAGAATGATGTTTGCTGTCCATATGACTTTAATTTTAATTCATAGAATTTTCTCGGGGCTTGTTAACGTACTCACCATGAAGTGTTTCCAAATGGCGTCTAAGTTTATTATGTTTCAGGTTGCCTGCTGCCAAAATTTTTAAACAATTTCTTGCGAATATTTTCTTGATTCATTGTTCTGTATGAATTTACTGCCGTAAAATTTACGTAAATATCTTATACGGAAATACGGTACAATTACACAAAACTTACACACCGCGACTCGACTAAAACTGACCGGAAACTCGAACAGCAGCACACGCTTACTCCGCTGTCGAACAGATCTTCCATAATATTCCAAGAAAATCGAAACCATGGACGACTGTGCACTTGTTGATACTTCACTATTGCCTAATCCTCGCATGCGTCCAGATAAATATCTATCCATAATTCTGTATTAATTTTCTGCCGTAAAATTTACGTTAATACGGTACAATTACACAAAACTTACATACCGTGACTCAACTAAACCTGACCGGAGCCCAGTGTTGCCAGATTCTTTATATGAATTTTCTTCAATTTAACCTCAAACATTCTTCATATTCCTGCAGTGGTGGGTAACGTCATTTTGGAGTACCCATACCCATCCACAGTTAGTAAGACCAAAGTCTACGAATGCATATTTTATATTACGTAAACTTTGGTAATGCCAAATCGAGAATCGATACAAATCACAATGTACAATTAGGTAAATACATAAAATATAAATAACTTCACATTTTTCAATGTTTTAGTGTTCATACCAATACTTAAACTCCTAACCTATTAAAATTTGGGAGTCGGGACTTCCCCAGTTTCCCTATAAAAAGCTGTAGCACACTGCAAGATTTTTATTTTGCTACTGCGAGTGCCATCTCGAGGCTGAATTGGCAATCATTTCGTGTCGTAGCTAAGCCATTTTACCGAAAGATGTCAGAAGGCATAGGAAATGAATAAAATAATTGCAAAAACAAGTGAATTTAAAAAAAGTCTTCATAATTTACTGGTTTTCGTAAAATATTCTGCTTTTCTTCATTAGCTCTTTTTGGAAACTAAAATACTGCATATCGAAGAAAATTCTGCGTTTCTGGCAACATTGCCGAAACCTCTACAGCCGCAGCATTTATACACGCTTACTCCGCTGTCGAACAGATCTTCCATAATATTCCAAGAAAATCGAAACCATGGTCGAAACTTCTTGTTGCGACGGTAAGCCCCGAGAATATTCGGTGTCCGTCGTAAATAACAGAGAGTAGATGAGAAACATCGATTCTGGTTTTACGCATTTACGCGTTACCAGTACATGGATGGGATGTAGCGAAGCGGCATTGCCAAATTTTAATAAATTCACTTATTCTCGGTAATTTTGGAGGACTGTAATTTAAGTTCTATATTAGGGCTCTAAGCCTAGAGTCTTAGAGTCTAGGGATAAGGATTAGGATCTAAATTTTCAACGAATAATATTCGTCGTAATTTAGTATTATATGAAAAAGAAATGTAGGGGGTGCCATAAAAATTGTTATTGAAAATTGGGCCCCGAATACTGAAAGGTTGAGAAACGTTACATTAAACCGAATAAAAATATTCTTGCGAAGTTCTATGAATCAAGGAAGACTTAGGGCCTTTGCAAAGTTATCTATCCAAAAACAATTTATACAAGATTTGCCAAACTTCAACGAAGCCGTTATAAATGAGTTTGCTGAGAACAAAAACAGAAGAATGGACTTTATTTTTAAGTACTGTAATACAGTTTAGACATGAAGCGTGAAAGGTGACTAATAAAGGACAGCTACCTACTACATGACGTGTAAGGTTTTTTAACTACTACCAATATGTAATATCAAACATTACGATACTGATATGAGTTTCGTAATGAACTTTACCGCACTAGTGCGGTAAAGTAAAATTAATTGGAATGAACGTGTCAAAGTTGACAGTTTGCAGAATGAGTGACAACCGAGGCACATAAATCAACGAACCCATTTATTATGAATATAAACGTAACACTAATAATAATATTATGAATTCAACAAAATTTAATGCGTCAATTCATGAATAAAAAATTAAACTCATTTATTATAATAATTAAACACAACACCTGGACAATTAGTGATATTAATTCCAGCTGACGTAGAGGCAATTGAAGAATTGTAGTTTTCAATTTCAATTGAGTTTTTTGTAGAAACGATTTCTCCTCCCATTATTTTAGTAGCTATATTTTTTTGTTTCCTAGGGATGTTTCTACATATCCTTCAGCGACACTACTGGATTTCCATCCATGTCTCTTCAAAATGTGCATATCAACACCAGCATCAGCAAGTAGGGATGCTGATGATCTTCTAAAACAGTGACCTGTATATTGTGATGGATTTGGTAGCTCCAGAAACGTTGCTATTTCTTTTGGAATGCGCCCAAAAGTATTGATACCAATTGGTTGAGAAAATCATTTTCCATTTTTATATAAAATAAAAAACCGGTCATGGACTATATTTTGAGGTCGAAATCGAACATATTTTCGGACGTTATTCAAGCAGTGAAAACCAGCGATGTTTCCTCTAGTAATAGCAAATTCTGTTTGAATTTTAGTTTTAGTATTCGGTATTTTGATCGTTATGAACGTTACTTTGTCAACTACATCACCAATTTTTAACTTCATTAATTCTTCTCTTCGGCAGGCGCCAAACACACCCGCGATTAAGGAAACCTATAAAAATAATATGGTACATGGAAATGTCACCATATTTATGTATAATCTTACCTTCATCATCAAGAATTGATCATCATTGGCTTCTTTCAAAAATCTGTGTATATTTCCCTTTGAAAATATACTGGATTTTTTCGGCTTGTGACCTTCACTTTTCCGCTTCAAAAAAGCCAATAGCTGTGAATATTTACTTATGTCCACATTTTTCTTCACAGATATCATTGTTCTCAGCATACTATAATGTGTCCATAATGATGATGCATTTTCTTTTTCAGCTTTTCCAGCAAAATAAGCTAATAAAAAATATATCACGCCCTTTTTTTGAACTGTACCAGTCTTCGAATCGCTTATATTCTTTTTCGTATCTATTGCGGGATTTAGCGGATACTAGGGTTTGTATTGCGTTATTTGGCGGCGAGTTCTATATCAGATTCCACACTTTCATAGTCGGAAGTCATGTCGATACAATTATACCAAACTGAAGTGAACGTGTCAAAATTGACAGTGCGTAAAATAAATCAACAATGATCGCAACGCTTGCTTGTTACATGATTCTAATATCATTAATCTCAGGAATATTGACTAATTTTGAGTAAATAATTAACATTATTGGTAGTAGGTAAAATAATGTACTATATTCGTATCGTAAATTCATATTACGATATTCAATGGGTTATCAAACTCGGCCTGACGGCCTCGTCTGACAGATTTTCCATCTCATTTCGTAATATGAATCTTTACGACACTTATATCGTAAATATATATCATGATTTTAGGTAAAAATTTGCTGCTTATTCTTGATTTTGATAATACCCTACGCTTCCGACCACGAGCCGCCACTGGCAACAGTTTACACACTTCTTTTGCGATTCTCTCTTGTATTTCATCTATTGTACGCCACCGTTTATAGTAGTCCCCAGGTAATTGAAGTTTCTTTTTCGTTCAAAATCACATTGTGTCATTGTTGTAACCACTTTTAGATTAATTTCCTTTTTTGTCTATTTCGTTTGTTTAATTTATTATCAATTCTCTTTTTCTTGCCCCATTTTCCTGTTCGATTATCGCAATTTCGTAATCTGTTAGTTTTGTTTATTCCTTGCAGAAATCACAATATCGTAAGCCTTTCTTTTTACAGGACAAGAGCCTTCCAGTGACAACATAAAAGTATTTAGCGAGATACTTAATAAGTAAAGCTTGGAAAATATGCAAAATGCATGTTAAGTGCATATTTCGCCATTTTTTGAATAATGCATATGCAAAATAAAATAATGCATATTTTACCGTATTTTTGCAAAAATTTAATTTTTTAGTGCATTTTTAGAACAAGGCACAGTGCGACGGCTTGTCAGGTAGCCGCAATTCATCTTTGTATCGGGATTAGGACCCACTAATTACTATTTTACTGCCGTTCTTGTGTTAAACGACAGATGGTCTCATAAAATGGGATTATTTTTACATTTCTTTCAAATACTAATTCTTCACGTCCGGCTTAAATATTTCGGTGGTTGTAAAAACCATGGGTCGTAATAAAATAACCTTGCTAGCTCGTAAATGATATTCTTCATTCATTCCCGCTACCAGTTTTCAAACTATTAAATATGCTTTTGGGGAAGGGATTTCTTTTCCTTTGCTTGTCTTTAGAAAACATTAGTTAAAATTGATTTGGTAGTCCTTCTGTCAACAAGAGAATAATTTTGTGAATTGTGGAGTTTAAAGTTTTATCAAAGTTGACAAAATGCCAAAACAACCAACCGAAAAAAATATTCTGCTAAAAAAGTGGATCAACAATAGAAAGGATTTAAAGATAGTGGATTCAACATCCGTTTTCTGCACAATTTGCGCTAAAACGGTAAGCTTAACAACTATATTATTGAAGGTGTTTTTGGTAAATTGAAATTTAATTGGTAGTATAATTTTTTTTGCTAGAAATTCTAAAGTTTTATTTATTAAATTGTTTCAAAAATGTGTCCGAAAAAGAAACAATTTAGCAATTATTCAGTATAATTTAAATATTTAATTAAAATAATTATTTAAATTTGTGTATTAAGGCACCTGTATCACAATAAATAATAATAGGTATTTTTTTTGCAGATCAAATGCGAGAAGAAATTTCAAATCGACCAACATTTAGGGACAGAAAGTCACAAAACAAAACAGAGTCACCCTAAGAAATTGTTACAACAATTATTAACCGGGGAGTCCAATAATAACCAACATTCTGAACAAGAAAATTTCTGCAAAGATTTGTGCAATGTATTTATTGGTTGCAATATTCCACTGTATAAATTGGATCAGCCATTGTTTCGAAATTTTTTTAAAGCACATTGTAAAGAAAATGTTAATTTGCCTTCATCCTCAAATCTACGAAAGAAATATGTTGATATAAACTACGACGCTGCTTTAACAAATATTAGAGATGAACTGAAAAACAAATCTTTGTGGTTTTCAGTTGATGAAACCACAGATGTTAAGGGGAGGTATGTAGCTAATCTAATCGTTGGCGCTTTAAATGAAAACGGTCAAGGAAAGGGTCATTTAATAAGTGTTAAGGTATTACAAAAAACATATTTAACTGCATATTTTGACCTATTTTTAGAGCATATTTGCATGCATATTTTGGTATTTTTTAGTGCATATTTTCCAAGCCTTATTAATAAGCTATCGGTGCAATAACAAGTTTTAAATAACATCTAAGTGAAGTTAGTGATAATCGACAGCAAAAATCACTTTGATGATGAAATTGATGTGTTTCGACATGTATGGCGATAATTATAAATTATTCTATGAAAAAAAATAAGACCGTTCAAATTATCATCAACTACACGTTAACGCGCGTGTTATGTTTTATTCAGTACAGAATCCCGTTATTCATCACGTTAATTGTATTAATGGTGTGAACTTATTACGTACACATATATCTTTCGATGTCGTAGTAACAAATGATTAATTGTTAATAGTAACACGCATATTGATACAATAACTTTTACATTATACGTATATTGGTTGTAATGAAAACACATAACCTTAATAATGCTCGACAGATAATCTTCTTGGTTCACAAGTTACCTATTTGATTATAGTTCACTGTACAGCCCAAGGGCGTACCCAGGATTTCAGCTAGGGGGGGGGGCAGCTCATACCAGGGGTGGGATCTCGACAAATAGAATTCTACTTTAGTGACGTCAGCCAAAAACAGACGAATATCTTGAAATTTGGTATCACGTCACATCTCTTGCGATTATAGAAACCTAGGTTCGGCAATCTTTGGCATAATAGTATCTATTCAGAAATCATCTTTGTTTTTTGACATTTTGAACAGTCTCTAACTTAAAAAAGAAGTGATATACAATGAACAGTTATAAACAATACTAAAATTAAATAAGTTTCCAAAATTATGGGCACTTTTGTGCTCCTCAATATAAGGTAAATTATTAACAGTAACTATTCTTATTGTAGATGCTGCCTGCCCAAATCTTAGGTGCAATTTTGGTTGATAATGATGAACATCTACAAGAAATTCAACAATATAATATTGAAAGAGAGATACACAATTTACTGATCTGTTTCGATTAACTGAAGATATGAATTATTTATGTGTTACAATATGACAGCGAAGGGTTGATGGATCTTTTTAAGCCTATTTCCATAACTTTGGGATTTCCCTCAACAGCTACCTTGCCCATTATAGCTAAAAGCCTTTCCTCAATGAAGTCAGTATTATATTTGGTGGTGGTCCACCTCCTTTACCTCCTAGGTGGGGGCTTATTGAAACTGCTTTAGCTTTGGTTTTGCTTTTATTTTATTGTATATTATGTTTTTTTCCATTCTTCTGTCTTTTCCCCTATACCAAGGCTGTTGGAGAACCTCTCGCCATTTTATACTTTTTGATTTATTTGTTATAATTTCGGGGTTTTCCTCTGCAAAGTCCAAAATGACTGTCCAGTGATGGGACTGAACCCTGATATTTGTTGATAATTAGGATTTTTTATTATGTGCACCGATTAATACATTTGGAATTAGGTACTATTGGTTGAAAATTTAAAAATAGATACGAAAAGTCGAAAACGATTCGGACCTAACATCAAAAGTCAAACAAATAAAAACCGCGTCTTTGTCGGGAGTATTAAGAAAATAGAGAAAAACCATTTTTTCTATCACTTAAGACTTGTAGAATGAAGTCGATTCTACACGGGTTTAAATTTTATGTCATGATACCAATTTATCGCTTGCGAATGATTTGAAACGGTTGCTAGGTAACGTGACGTCACTAAAATAGAATTCTATTTGTCGTGATCCCACTCCTGTTTCGAGAAGATGATCGGTCGGGTATATTGAAACAAAAAATCATGAAAATTAACTTTTATTAATTAGATTGATTATGACACAAAACAAAATATTATATACAGTGATTGGCAAATGTGTGGAACTAAGTAAATATCTCTGGAACTATTAGAGATATCAAAATGAAATTTGGAAGGTGGATACTACAGTAGATTGCCTATTTGTTTCCATATTTTTTAACAATTTTGAACTTCCGGGTTTACCGGAAGTAATGTCGATTTTAAAATTTGTAATGGAACACCCTGTATTATTTTAGTTTCTGATGAAACATTTTATTACGAATACAAAAATATCGGGTTCTATATTTTCTATTTCAATACATAACGAGATATTAACAGAAAAGTAACTAAGGAAAGGAAAAATCAAATATCCATTAAAGAAATAATCATAATTATTAACTGAAACTAAGTGATTTTCAAAACATTGAAACTTAACCAAACTAAAATTAATGTATTAGATGTTCAAACTGAGCACCGTTTACTTCTTGACAATAGGCAAGTCGGTTTGTAAATTCTCTAGTAACATTAGCTATTACTTCTGGTGGAATTCTCTGGATCTCTTGAGTTATTGTTGCAGCTAATTCTTGCAAATTATTTGGTCTATCAACATAAGCCTTAGACTTTAAATAACCCCACAGAAAATAGTCTAGTGGATTAACGTCGGGACTTCGTGCAGGCCATTCATAAGTACCCCTTCTTCCAATCCATCAGTGATGAAATGTCCTATCTAAATGATCTCGAACAATGCGAGCGTAATGAGGTGGTGCTCCATCCTGCTGAAACCAGATATTATTTGGTAATTGTCCATTTACCTCCAATGCCGGAATCACTTGTATCTCTAAGAGCTGTAAATACCTATCTCCGTTTAAAATTTCTTGTAAGAAGAAGGGTCCCACGATTCTGTTGTTATAAATGCCGGCCCAAACGTTCAATTTTTGGGGATGTTGTGTATGAGCCTCTTGTACCCAATGAGGATTACTTTGCGACCAGTAGCGGCAGTTATGTCGATTACTCGTACCGTTTTAAGAAAATGTAGCCTCGTCTGGAAACACCATATTTCTTATGAAATTATTATCACGGTTGCAAATATCCATCATCGTTTCACAAAATTGTAAACGTCTGTCGAAATCGTCTTCGGATAGTTCTTGAACGAGGCGAATTTTGTATGGATGATATTTTTCCCGCCTTAATATCTCTCCTACTGAACGACGGCTAATTCCATGCACATTGGCGAGGTCGGTAGTGTATAAGTGACGATTTTCTTCCAAAGATATAGCAACATTTTGAGCTACATCTTCATTACATGCACTTTTTAACCGTCCACTTTTTGGTAAGCTGCTAACTTTTCCAATTGTGTGGTACCTTCGCAAAGTTTTCGTCACTACTGAACGGGATATTTGTGCATTCGGATGAACAATGTTAAAAAGGCCACAAACTTCTTGATGCGTCCTTTTCCTCTCCCCATACCCAATCATCATTAATATTTCTATTCTTGTTCTTTCACTTAATTCGGCCATTTTACGATCAAATTGAAACAATACCTTTCTGACAGCAGGGTAAAAAATGTTGGCTTCGTTGAACAGATTAACTACTTCTATGTCCCTTAATTGATCATCTGATAAAAACTTCTTCATCCATAAATTATGCCAAAGGTCCAGTTCTCCGGTGATATCCAGGTTATAAAATTCTTGGAATGATTCTGCGTTCTTGTGTAAGTTTGTAATGCTGGTTTTGGTCATATACAAGGGATGTAGCTTACTTAAAGCAAACGCCGGAGTATTTTCTTGGGAGAATCGAACACCGCCAATATTCGTTATCATTGTCTGATGGCGGATTACTTCTATGTGTTTGCTTGTGAGCAAGACGTGGAACCGAAATTTCTATGTTCAAATCCATTGCAACAGCTCGCGCTTTTTGAAGCATTTCATTACTTATTCTATCAGGAAACTCGCGGTCATTTCTGAGAATGTTTGATGTGTTCCCCCACCGAGATCATGTCGATCGATTTAGCTTGTAGTGCGTTAACTACTGGTTCTAAAACTGCTGAATATTTGGCTATTGTTTGTACAGCAACAATAAACACTGGTTTTGTAACGGCTGAATGCAACTGATATGCAGATTTTCTGGTGGCATAATTTCCCTCTACGGATAACGTTTCTAGAGATTTCATAAGCTCTGGGAAATGTTGAGAAAACTTTCTGATTGATTTATATTTTTTGGACCATCTCGTCTCACACAATCGTGATAGGTTTGGATAGTAGTTTTAACGTGTAGTCGATTCTCCGAAAAACGTTATAACATCCTTTACATTGGCGACAGTATTTCTAATTTCTGGCACTGCGTTCGCATCATTCACAACAAGGTTGAGTTTGTGACTTGAGCAATGAAAATATAAAGCACGAGGATATTTTTTTCTCAAAATGGCCCTGTACGCCATCCTCTTTCCCTGCCATTGTAGAACAGCCATCGAATACAATCCTTACGCAATCTTCGGTTGGGAGGTTAGAACTAAACAAGAAATTGTCAATTGCTGAAGCATTTTGTGCTTTTAGTTCAACGAACCCTACAAATTCTTCTCTGATTTTCCTTTTGCTTTCGTCGTAGAACTGCACGCCTATTGACAACTGTTCTTTCCCAGCTACGTCTGCTGTTTCATCACCTAAGACTGCGTAAGCCATGATCTTCTGAACCTCACTTATTATATTCTCCTTAATAACTTGGCCACATAAATTTATCAATTCGTTTTGTATTTTTGGCGATGTGTAAACTGCATTGCGACTGCACTTTTCCATGTGACTCTTCAATTTGTCGTCCCCTGAATTGATTCTCAACTTCAATAAATCTAATAAAACACCCTCATCTGCTTGTTTTCCCCTAAGAGGCATCATGTGTACCGCAAAATACTATACATGAAATAATTGATGACAATATTTGTCTGTTTTCATCGATTGCTTTTTGGTGTCCACTTTGCAGTTGGATGTCTACAGGAACATTTTCAAGAAAATTTATTACAGCATTTGTCGCTTTTAGGTGAAGGTTGGTCGTTGCATGATTTCGGCAGTCTTTATGCATATTTTTGAACTTTATATATGGCCTGACCATAAATGATCCCAAAATTCCTCTCACAGTGCTGGTGGGCGGAGGGAACAAAACACAATTCTTACAAAGAGCGCCTTTTAGTCGCTTGGAATATACTAGTCATGGTGCATATTGATCCAACCAAGAATGATTAAATTTTCTTTTCAATGCATCACTTTCAAAATCGTAATTTCTGGGCGGGAACCAAGGATTTTGTAACAACTCCCTCTTCTTTTCCGTCGATAGCTGGGTAGCCAACCCAACATAACGACCCAGATCATTTTCATGATAGCCATCGTCCACTATAATTTCAGGATCGACGTTGACGTCATAAGTTTGTTGAGATGTCGATGGAGAAGAATAGTCGGCAATAGATATATTTACAGGTTCTGCTGGAGAATGTGACGCTTGTCCAATGTTAGCATGCAATGATCTTGGCATTACATGAGTAGTTTTATCATGGTTGTCATTTTCATCGCTTCCAATGCTACTTTCCCGACCTTTTTTTTTGTCGCGTGTTGTCCCTAAAAAATGGATACACAAAATTACTCTTACGGTGTTTAGGCATAGGACGAAAATGAAGATCAAGATACCTATAAAAACATCACACTCAAATATCATTTACTTCCTATAAGAGAGCCCCCCTTAAACAAATCAAATAATCACATTAGGTACATATGTGTTTTTTTTTGACTCACCGCTTTCAAAGAATTTCCTGATATCCATTTGACGGAGTAATATTTCCAGTTGTTGCGCAGTAAACGTAAATCTCGTGTCGCCGCAACTAAGCTATAAGACACTATGGCGCATGAAATATTCGCTCGTATTAAACTCCGAACTGAATTGAATTGTATTCGAACTGAATTGCCTTGCTCCGCCTCACTATCCCACTTATATACAGGGTGTTCATTTCAGGACTTCCCACCCTAATTTTCTCGAAATGTGTGTATTTTAAAAAAAATCCTGGGACACGTCAACAAATATATCGAAGGGAACAACTTTTTATCATAAAGGCAACGCGCCCCCTTTCACCCCCCGCCAGGGGGAGTTGCCAACTTCAAAATCTTAAATAGGAAGGGGTATCGAGTTATACCTCATTTTAAAGGTCTTTTTAATCTCTACACGTCGGTTTTTGTTTTTTTTTAAATTGATCGATTCGTTGTCGAGATATTTAGGAAAATCTATTTGCTGCTTCGTATCATTAAAATAAAAACTGCAACTGTTTATTCTCATTCCTTTTATCAAAACTAAATTACAATATTGTACACAGATTTTCAATTTAATAATTGCTCAAAATGTTGCCCATTGTTGGCCAAACAATGGTATAACCGCTGTTCAAATTCGTGACGCGCATTTTCAAACACTTCTGTTCGAATTGCTCGACATGCTGCAGTAATCCTTTGTCGAAGGTCTCCTATATTTTGTGGCGGGGGTGTGTAAACAACTGATTTTAAATGTCCCCATAGAAAAAATCACATGGTGCTAGATCTGGGGACCTAGCTGGCCACTCTATAGGTCCTCTTCGCCCTATCCATTTACCGGAAAATACATTGTTTAACCATTGACGGACCGGAAGCACATAATGGGGGGAGCTCCATCTTGCTGAAAATATAACTCATTTTCGTCAAGAAAGTTGTTGCCATCTCTATCCAGTTGATTTTCAATTGCTTCGGGAATTAACGGATTGATCGTATTTTCTAGTATATTCAAGTACATCTCACCATTTAGTTTTACATTTATAATGTTACGAAACAGCAACCTGGTATAGTCCCTAAAACCGACTCTGTCTAAGCCAGGTATAAAAGTTAAAATTATGGCGGATACGCAGTTATAAAAAACTGTTTACGACTCTACGACTATCTTATGTAAACATTGTTTTTGTGACCAAAGTTATCTAGAAAAGGCCAGAATCAATTGTCCGGAATTTACTAGTAAAAATGGCTTTAATATATAAGGGGACTGATCAGGAAGAGTTAGTTGAATTTTATAATTTGACATCGTGAGTTGAACAGTAAATAAGTGCATATAAATTAAGTGATTATATAAATTAGTTTAAGTGAATGTACTGAGTATATATAAATTAAGTGTTAGTGATTAGGTTAGTGGTTAAATAAATTAAGTAAGTGAACCTACCGTGTGTTGAAAATTTATCCCACCCGTTTATTGTTTAAATAAATAACAAAAACATTACAATAAACAATGGACCAATTACTTGATTTCCTAGTATACCGGCCCATATATTAATTTTTTGGGGATGCTGGGTATGCCCTTCGACAAATACATGGTCATTTTCATTGCTCCAATATCTGCAATTATGTTTGTTGACAAAACCATTTAAATAAAAAGTACACTCATCAGTGAAGCAGATATTTTTTAAAAATTCGTTATTGTTATTAATAATTGTAGTCATTTGTTCACAAAACTCAATTCTTCTGTCAAAATCGTCTTCGCTTAACTCTTGACATACTTTCATTTTATAGGGATGGAATTTATTATTTTTTGTAATTTTGTGGACAGAGCCTAAGGAAATTCCAGTTGCAGCAGAAATGGTACGTAACGAAGTATTAGGATTCATACCAAAATAACCTATCACTTCAATTTGAGTGGCTTCAGTCAAAACTCTTGGCTAATCATGTTTTAAATTTGCAACAGATCCTGTTTGAGTAAATTTGGCGATTAGATTCAGGACATACCTATGAGAGGTGTTCTTATCTGGGTGCCTTTCGTTAAATATTGCAGCAGTTCGTCGAGCACATTGGTTTTCGTCGCCGTAAATTAACACTATTTCAACTTTTTCAGCTAAAGTGTAAACCATTTTTAATAAATTGCTTTTTCACAGAACTGGTAATCATGTCTTTTATTTTCTCTATCAAAAACATTTTTTTGCATTTTTTTACACAAAAAAGTTGAAAGGAATAACAAAACAAACAATTGCAGTTTTTATTTTAATGGTACGAAGCAGCAAACAGATTTTCCTAAATATTTCGACAACGAATCGATCAATTAAAAAAAAACAAAAGCCGACGTGTAGAGATTAAAAAGACCTTTAAAATGAGGTATAACTCGATACCCCTTCCCATTTAAGATTTTGAAATTGGCAACTCCCCCTGGCGGGGGGTGAAAGGGGGCGCGTTGCCTTTATGATAAAAAGTTATCCCCTTCGATATATTTGTTGACGTGTCCCAATATTTTTTTTAAAATACACATATTTCGAGAAAATTAGGGTGGGAAGTCCTGAAATGAACACCCTGTATACAAATATTAGAATAGCTCCCGAAATACGTAGAAAATACTCGACTCTATTTCCATCCTTGTCTCATACTTGCTATCACTGTCTTTCCTTTCGAGAATAGTCCATGCTAGAACGTTCTTCTTGACCGTATAAATTGATGCCATTTCTCTTTACTGGAAAAAGTACTGTCGTCCGTAACTAGATAGCGCTAGATGTTGTTTTCTCCAAATTATATTCGGCTTTAATCCTAGATGGCTCTGATTGTCTCGTCGGGAGCGGAAACTACGAGATGCGACGGTTTCGCTAACAGTATACTATATCGAATGTTGTAGAATATTTAATTATAGATAAAAACATATTAAATCAAAATATCTGACTAAAAAGATATTTTGTTTCCAACACTTCATTTTGCGCAAAGTAGATAACACGTTTTTAATTCCCACTTGCCAGGAAAATTGACATTTATTTTATCTTCTAGGGGGGGGGGCAGCTGCCTACCCTACCTGGGTACGCCCTTGGTACAGCCCCCCACGGAAAGTTGATTATCACATACTACCAAATTTTTCTCGATTCCGGCGCTTTTCCGCGAAAGAAAGACCAAAATAGACAATTTTCCGGGGTCTTGACAATCAAGTTCACATCTTTTTCTAGCTTCAGTTACAGGAAATTTTGTTGTAAATGCAGATTTAAATTTGTCCTACAAAAAATTTTCCGCCGAAACATGCCAATATTTTATCTCTTATAATGCGTTCATTAAAGAGTTTTTCTCTTTTTATTTTAACGATGATATGAAATAGCTATCTCTAATGATTAACAACATAATAAATTATTGTTTAAATAAACAAAAAAAACACGCTTTTATAGCAAATCGAACTAAAAAGTAGAAAACAAGTTTTAAGTATAGGAGAGTTTGTGTAACTGTAATAGAAAATCAACAATCAATTATGACTAATTAAATTGGAATCAGCTCCGGATAAAAATTAAAATACCTATTAACAAAAAATTCAAATATAGCAAAAAGCGTGGAGTGCAATTAAATATATTTTCGTAATAACTCTAATTTTATAAATAGCAACTAATAAAATAATTATCACTTTTAATATTAAGAACAAAACGCGTTTCTACTATATTTGAATTTTTTGTTAATATCATAATTTTTATATTGATCTTATTCCAAATTAATTAGTCATAATTGATTGTTGGATTTTCTGTTGCAGTAATACAAACTCTACTATATTTAAAATTTATTTTCTACTTTTTAGTTTGATTTGCTATTAAAGAGTGTTTTTTTAGACTAAGGTAAGGGCACCAGTAGCTGATAGGAGAAGATACATTTTTCTCTATAGATTATGATATTTCCACGATTTGTGAAATTAAGCTTATAAATATCTGGTAAGTGGAACAATACATTATTAGCAACATATTTTAACTACAAAAACGTTTAAAAATGACTCACGCAAAACTTACAATAATTATTATTTTGTTTTAATTTATTAACTATCAAACGCATCAAGAACATAAGTAATGCTTTTTCATTTATTGCCATTACAGGCCTATCAAACAAATATCTGACCATGTCCCCGGCAGTTACAATTTTGAGTGGCTTTAATAGCCCAAAATTTGGTCAAACTTTACAAATGATATGTCATTTTCGTTAGCTACAGTCTTTTAGCTGTGTCCAAACATTT
This sequence comes from Galeruca laticollis, assembly GCA_963921935.1. Classification (NCBI taxonomy): domain Eukaryota; kingdom Metazoa; phylum Arthropoda; class Insecta; order Coleoptera; family Chrysomelidae; genus Galeruca; species Galeruca laticollis. The sequence goes on along the minus strand of OY998177.1, from coordinate 162,113,820 downwards.
TAGCGCCATCACACTCACATAATTTTGTTTAGTTTCCTGGAAAATACAAACGTAAATAAACTTTTGTACGAGTCTCCCCCTCTTCCCCCATAAACACCACTAAAACAAATGATCCTTGTGTTACTTGCTTCTTGTCTTTCAATTCACCAATGTCTTCACAATCTGTTTCTTCTTCCTCATACCAAGGAGAATCGTCGAACTCCATCAATCGTCTATTAAGATGTGTTGATTACTTCAATTTAGCTGTCAGATTGCCTTCAGTACTTTCTTCTATCATTCCATCATTTCTGGTGACACTTGCATTCATTTCTTCAGTCATGTTTACAGTATTATCGCCCAGTAATTCATTTTTAATGGTTTTCCAAATTGTAAACAAAGATGTATCTTTGATATAACCATCCCAAACATCAGCAGATATAGTAAATGCCGCCAGTTTCTCTTGGCCAATATAGTATATTCCAAAGTATCAAATGCTGCTTGGTTATTGGGCACAAAACCTTTGAAAATAGTTTGAGGTTCCGTCTAATTTTTTGTTTTTTCAAATACCACTGCTCCTGCATTCCATGGTATCAATCTCCATTGTCTAAAACCATTCCAGCGAGCTTTGAGCGTTTATAGACGGCAACATCTAACGGTGGAGATAGATGGGTGGAGTTTGTAAAGAGAGCGATAAGAACAATACCATTATTGGAGGAAAAAGTGCTGATATGGATATATATGTGAGATGAGTAGCCATCTACAAAGAAAATAACCGGGAGAGAAATTTGTGATTCAATCAGCCGGGTGAAAAATGTTGGTGATGTACTCATAAAAAACCTCTGCCTCATCCATCTTGATTCTGACCGCCCAACACCCCACCCTTTTTGGAACACTTTCTGCCAAAACTGCTGGAATTCTTGCATATCTGAACATATATAATACAGGTGCTAGTGCTCCTGCTACATTGCAGTTGACTAATACCATCAGGCATTCCTATTCGTCGTTATTGGCAGACTTGTAAACGGATTTTTCACTTCTAGAGGCCAATACTTTTAACCCTTTGGGATTGAGAAAAAAGCCGACTCGTCCGCATTGAAAACACGGGATGGTTCGTCAAGAATATCAAATAGGTTGTTGGACGTAAAGTATTCTTCAACTTTTAGGAACCACCTTCTAATCTGTTCTTTCGTAACATGTTTTCGACTTTTTATGAGATTTTGACTAACTCTTTGACTGATATCGGGATGCCGTTTCATATACCACAAAAACGATTTATTTTCTAGCTTAATGCGACCATCGTTATTATCTGTTTTACTCTCTACTGCTAGTCTTCTGGCACATAAGATCAAATTATTTTTTGTCATTGGTCCTTGACCCCTTGCAAATTTTCAAGTTAATCATACTTCTTGAAATTGGTGAAAATTACGTTGAAAGATTCCGTTACATAGATATATTCAGGTCAAGCTAATAATAAAAAATTATCATATCATGCGTTATCTTTTTTACATTGCAGTACATATATTTAGTCTTGTACATCATATGAACATCATTTTCACCCACACAAACATAATATAAAATGAAAGTATTAAGTAGTGAATTGTTGCGTGAAATACGAGAATTTTTCCTTTTGCTTAGGTTTACAGAATATCGTCATAGTGCATTCTGCGCTTTATCTACGCTCCAATTATCACAAATCGAAGCATATTATTACGCTTCGTAGTTCATACTTATAAACAACTTGTTTTCTTCAGACGTAATATATTTAGTAGGTAAATATGCAGAATGTTTTTTCATAGATATAATCTACAAAATACGTGTTTGACAGAAAATTATTGCTATGTGTCTATAATGTGTATGCAAATATTGAAATCATATCCAAAGCCATATTCAATGAATCAATCAACCCATAACACAGTTGCTTTAATTACTGACTTATGATAATTTGACTAAAAACAAATACACTGAGACATACACGACATTCTTTTATGTCAGTAAGACCTTAGATACGGGGAACAAAAAACATCAGAAAGGATTTTATAAGGTTTTAGCGGACAAAATCTGAGATCACATTTGAACAACGTTGTCAGAGTTTGAAAGTAGTATGGAGATTAAGGAAATGTAAAACAATGAGCTAATGATATTCAGTATCATAAAAATATTTTGCCGTTAATTATAGTTTTAGTTAATACATATACTATGTACAGGGTTTTTCATCATGTATGGACCCTTCTATATCTCACTTATTATTTGATGCAGATAACAATGTTTCAAATAAGAGTTAAAGGGTTATTAATGTAGTTTTTAAAATTCAACAAAAATATTATACAGGATGTCCCAGAAAAGAGGGTCAGAGCCAAAGTGTTCTTTCTTAAATGGGACACCCTATATATTTTTATATTTTTAAACTGTTCACTTCAATCCGAATTCAGCAATATATAATTGTTATAGTCTAACCTTAACAGTTCAGTAAATATATTCATTTAAAAATCGTTTTCTGTGGGATGAAAACCAACTATAAACAACGAGCAATGAAAGCATTGTCATATGTGACAAGTAGTTATTTACACCATTATAAAACATTGTATTTGATAGTTTGGAAAATGCGGTATACAGATGATGAAAAGTTAGAAATATTTTCTCTATTTGTAAAAAATAATAATAACAAATTAGATGCAAGGAGAGAATTTATGGAATTATATCCAAATCGGCATGCGCCTAGCAAAAATACGTTCAACAGAATATACCAGCATGTAATGACAACTAAGAACTTTTCTAGGAAAAAACGAACGTGTGTAATTAATGAGGATGATGATTTAGATACACCTCTGCATTTTGAAGGTAAAAAAATATATATTTCTTTGGATTTTATGGTAGTTGAATAAGAAGGAATAATTTTAGCGCTACTACTTTTTTGCAGAAAACTCTGAAGACTCGTTAGTAACCAGCTCCAATATATTACAAAAACATCCTATGAAAATTTTTAGGACTCTGAAAAGACACAATTATAAACCATATAAGATACTTCCCGTGCAGGCTCTTACTGAATTGCACAAACGGAAACGGTTAATATTTTGTCAGGAAATGCTTCGTCGCTTGAATGAAACTCCAGATATCCTTCAGAAAATCTGTTGGACAGTTTTTCTACAGCTGGCGTGTGTAATAGAAAAAATAGACGTTCATGGGAAAATAAAAATCATAGACAGCGGAAAGTGCAACAAATAAAGAAATCTGGACGGACATCAATTAAAGTTTGGTGTGGAATATTCCAGAATAAAGTGGTTGGGCCAATATTTTTCAATTATAAGTTAACAGGAAGAACTTACCTAAACTGCATAATACCCAAAATAAGTGAAATACTAGAAAATTAATTTACAGCTGACCAATTAAATACTATGATCTGGCACCAAGATGGGGCATCACCCCATAATGTATTAGAGGTGAGAGAACATCTCAACAATCAGTTTCCAGAGTAGATCGGAAATAATGGGACAATTCTATGGCCTCCTAATAGCCCCGACCTAACTCCCTTAGATTCTTTTTTGTGGGGGATGCTGAAAGATATAGTTAACTTTGGCGAAAATAACAATCTTTAGATAATTCAGGAAAAGATTCAAGGCGAAATTAATAACTTAAATAATCATGCTGATATTATTTCTAAATGTTTAGAAAATTTACGCCGAAAATACCAACTATGCATTGACAATATGGGGGGTCATTTTGAACAATATTTATAGTTTCATTTGGGCTTACTTAGTTTGAGATTACTTTATTTTGTAAATAAATTCCAATCGATAGATTACTACATCTTACTGTGTCGTATATATTTTCTGAACTGTTAAGGTTAGACTATAACAATTATATATTGTTGAATTCGGATTGAAGTGAACAATTTAAAAATATATAGGGTGACCCATTTAGGAAAGAACACTTTGGCTCTGACCATCTTTTTTGGGTCATTCTGTATAATATTTTTGTTGGATTTTAAAAACTACTTTAATAACCATTCAACTCTTATTTGAGACATTTTTAATTGTAACAAATAATAAGTGAGATATGGAAGGGTCCATATATAATGAAAAACCCTGTACCATAATACGGGGTGAATCGGAATGAAATTTTCCATTCAAACAAAGAAATTCCTTATAAATACTTAGGAAGCTAATATGATGAGTTGAGAAAATAAGTTTTATCATGTTGGCACTTACAAGCTTAAAATCATGAGTGCAAGTTTCATCTAACGTAACGTCCCGTTTTCATTATCTGCAAAAATTTCTATGTAAGTACATACTTTCCGTATTCTGAACTTAGAAGTAGTGTTTTTTTATTAGGCATAAGCTTATACAACAACATGCTTTATTAGAATTAACTTTTTCTCAAACTGCATCATGCAAAAAATTATAATTTCTTGTGACGTCATAGGTTTAAGATTTACGGGATGTAATCGGAACACATTGTTTTGTTGTGCCGATTACTATCTTGGTTAATTCGTACTTACAGTACAATTGCATGTCATATCTGGCAAGATATATATGAATATGTATTGTAACAACATTTTCTTTCTTTCAGATATTAGAAGAAACAGGGATCCTAAGAGTACCAATTGGGAATCTTACAAAGAGGACTTGCTTTCTAAAATCCGCGCACACCTAGGCAGACCTAAAACTGCCGAGGAGTTAGAAGGAACAGCTGCATGGTTGCAACACACCATAGTGACTTACTATAACAATAACTGTCCGATAAGGGAGAGTAGATCTTCCAGACAGGCCGTCTGGTGGAATAATGAGTTGACAACACTAAGGAAAGAAGCAAGACGTCTTTTTAACATTGCGAAAAAAACGGGCAACTAACTGGGGAGCATATAAGGCTAAACTAGGTGCGTATAATGAAAAAATATTAGAATCAAAGAAGAGATCCTAGAGGTAATTCTGTGAGGACATACAAGAGGTCCCTGGTAAGGTCAGAATTAACAGGATTCTCAAAAGGGACACTTCTAATAAACTAGTCTGTATCCAGTTGCCGAGCGGAGAGTTCACAGAAACTGAGGAGGAGGCTTTAGAGCACCTCCTTAGTGTGTACTTTCCAGGCTCAGCAAAGATAAGATTCCAATTACGATAACGAACCAGTAGCCAAAGCAAGGGACCAAAGAGGACTGGAAACTAACAAATGAGATTTTCAAACTCCATCTTACTAGATGGGCTGTAAATTCATTTGACCATTACAAAACTTCAGGGCCAGATGACATATTTCCCAAGCTTTTGCAAGATGGAATCGACATCATTCTGGGTCCTTTAGTTCTGATATTACGCAGTAGCCATACTTTAGGGTATATACCAATTGCATGGAGAGAGTCAAAGATGATAATTATTCCCAAACCAGGGAAAGAAACGTAAACCCAGGCTAAATCCTACAAACCAATCAGTCTGACATCTGGTTCATGGAAAAAGCCATATAGACACTATGTGGCCAAAATCTTGTACCCGGAAGACGACGAATATGTGGAAATTTTTTATAAAAGAGTCCCCAATACCTAGAAATTTCATGAAACGGAGGAAAAGCCAGCGTTCCTTTTAGATGATGTCACAAAAAAACTTCAACCAAACGATAACATCCAAACATCTGTTCGTTTCAAGGACATGATAACTGAATAAATTGAATCTTTTTCTTTTTTATAAATTTTAATATTTCTTGAGTTCCGAGTTGTTTTCTGATTTTTAATAAATCATACATTTTATGTACTTGTACAGAAAATCAAAAAAGTTTTGTTTCATAGTAACTATGTATTCCTATTCGTCACTCATCGTGATTACTTGTTTTTATTAACCCTAAAAAACCCATATCGGAACAATCAAGTATTTTAAAATGTGTTTCGATTCACTCCTTTCTACAGTGTGCATCGGAACACCACTAATAAATAAATAAAAATATATTAAAATACTAATTAAAAGTATTTGTTTTTGCTAAAAATTGCAAGAATAAAACAAGACCGAAGTTTTTAGTCCAAGTATCAAATCAAAGAATAAAATCATTAGTTACTTTTACACGTTGTAAGTTGAAAAATGTTCCGATTCACCCCTTTTTACAGTACATATTTGAGGCCTGGAAATAAACTCATGGACAAAATGAATGCAACACTTAAAATTTTGATTATTTATGATTTAGAATAACTCTTTTGTAGAAAATTCTTTAAAATCATCACATTCATATTGTAAAAATAAATTTGACTATTTAGAATATCTAGTGGAATGAGACAATAACAATATTTATGTACCGTAAATTCTAAACACCCTGTGGGGTAAACTAGAGGCTACAAATTAATTCTCAATATTTTGTTTTTTGATTCATTCCAATATCCTTCTGTTTTCAAAAGATATAAGTTTTTTTGCGGCATATGTTAATATTCTGAGAAAAAACTAAAATATTATTTATTCTTAATATCAACAGCAACAATTATTAAATTTAAATTAAACATAAACAAGTAACAAATTAATAACGCGTAATTCCTCTTCATGCTCTTATAACATCTTGCATTCGTCGAGGTGAACTTGCTATTAAATTGAGATGCTCAGTTGGGTTTAGTCGGCACTTCGTGGAGGAAAGTCTCCAAATCAGGTGATTTCAGACTAATTCGAGTATCATCGCCGAACAACACGTTTTTCCAGTCATCAACAGACCAATACTAATGATCCCTTGCCTACATCAACCAGCGTCGTTTGTGTTCTCTTGTAAGCAAATAACGACGGGCTAGTCGTCTACTGGTCAATCCGAAAGTTTTTATTCTTCTTACCGTTTTAGATAAAACTCTAACATTTCTGACCATTTCAAGTTGACTGCTCAATCCTCTGCCTGTCATTTTTCGGTTTCTTAAAACCCATTGTCAAATAAAACGCTCATCAAGGTGGCTGGTAATGTTTTTCCTGCCCTGACCACTGACTCGATGGTGTGATCCAGTTTCCCTAAATTTTCTGAACATTTGACTAATGGTTGAAGTACTCACTCCTAACAAATTGGCCACATGACGCATACTTATTCCCTCTTGAATCAAAGTTATAGCCCTTACACATTCGTCGTTGGTTAAATTATGTACCCTATTCATGATACCATGATAATACTACGCCTTACAAACTGCTCTATTTGCTTATCAATCCAAAAACTGGAAAAAACACTCACAAATCACAGCTTTTATGCTTTAATATTCACACAATAAAAGAAATACGTTGGAATAAATCAAAAAACAAAATATCGACAATTAGTCTTCCTAATCATTTCCAAAGAAAAAAGATGTAGCCTCTAGTTTACCCCACGGGATGTTTATAATTTACGGTAGACAAATATTGTTTCATTACACCAGGTATACTAAATTGTCATATTTATTTTTTTAAAAACAAAAGTGCTTGTTATAATTTCAATGAATTTCCTACAATGTGCCAAATAGTATATTAAGTACCAAGTGTCAAAACGGTTACTTTAGTCGCGAGTTTTACTAGGCACGAGTGGAGCGAAGCGGAACGAGTTCCTTGAGAAACGAGTGACTGAAGACGTTTTTAACACGAGGTGCTTACCATACTTTTTCTTCGCCCGCGGGAAGGAAAACATTATATTATATTTGAATTATATTCATTACATGACGGACGATGACTGACAGCTGACTGATAAATCAAATGACGCAGAATAACAATTTTCGCACTTTAAACACTAGTGTTTAAAGAGTCGTTTTGTGCATGTCAAATCCGTGTTGAGGTAGAAAAAATATCATTTCAATCGGTTGAAAATTAAAAGAGATCTTCAAAATAAAAAATAAGCAAAATTGCAAGTGTTGCGTTAATTTTGTCCATGCGTTTATTAAAATTCTTTTGTTCATCCTAAATTATGTCTTTTTAAAAAATATGTATTTTATTAACACGTTTCGTCTGATTTGAATTTCGTATGAAGCTTTCAGTTGGGATTTCAATAAATAACAAGGTTTATGATAAGAGAAAAATAATTAATATGAAGGATGTGCTAGTATTTTCTTAACTAGTATGCCTATTCTTGCTTGTGTTTTTATTAAGGGCATAGCGTACGTTACTAGCAACATGAAGTTTGTTCCTATACCTTGTTTTTATTGCCACAAGTGTTGAAATAGTATATTATGCAATGAGCACAAAATGATGCCCATTTTGCACGAGTATGAAATTTGCAGCACGAGCCGAAGGCAAGTGCTGAAATTCATACGAGTGCAAAATGGCCATGGCGAGTTGCATACTATACTTTTTCTATGACAACATATCGTTCACGTTTAATAAAAGCATACATTGCAAAAACTTCCATATCAAAAAAAGGTTATAAGCGCGTTGATATATACTCTTCGACATTTCCGGTAATAAATTCAGTGTTGTTACCTTTGCTGTTTCTATTATGTTCGGAGGTGTCAACTCTAAGTCAATATCACTATCAGTTTCCATTTTAATTAATAGTTTTAATAGAAAACAACTATGAAATTACTCGTTACCTACTAAAACTTTGACAGAAACGATCTGCTGACATTTCCTCAATTTGTCGCTGGACGTCACATTTTGACAAGCCGTAGTCGTCGGGATTTTAGAGTGAACCTAGATCTAACACGAAATATTCCATTTCGCATTTGTTGCCTAGCAACTTGCCTATCAACAGATGCAAAAATTAAATTCTGTACAAAATGTGCTTGTTTATGATTAAAGTTACGGTTATAAAATGAACATTTATCGAGGTTGTCGTAGAAAAATACTTCTTCGCATAAAAATGTGCTTGAAAAAGGTAAATATAATCGAATAGCTTCCTGATTGGGATACACTTCGAAGTATTTTATCCAAAATGATAGTTTGTCCATTTTGTCAAAGTCAAATTTTGCAGAAGAATCATTTCTTATTTCGAAACCTTCTTCTTTTACAGTACTTCTGGTAGATAGTCTATGTTGACATTGAAAGGATTAGTTGACAATCTTTAAATATTTTCGCCACCTGTGTTTGGAAAGTATTTCTTGAACTCAAAAACCTCCTTAAAGTTGGTTTTTTACTGAGATTGACAGCAATTTTATGTTAAGACTGTTTAGCGAGTCAAAGAAGTCTGACAAATAAGCCAAAATTACTTGAGGACTTGGTTTTTTGAAGTCCACGCTTAGATCGTTTTGCTGCTGGTTTTCCAAGAAGATGATTACTTCATCTTGGAGCTCAAATAATTTTGCCAACATATTTTCTTTGGTGAATCAGCGAACTTTTTGTTTTCAACAACTTTTTCCTCCAACTCTTTAAGTAAAGTTGTGGGGGTAAGACAAAACAAACATTGATTTCAACAAAAATGTAAGGAACATCTTATTGTAAAAAATTGAACTAAGTTTCATTTAAAAGAGTTTTTTCGCTGTCTCATACGTGCTAGAAGCGAAGTATCTTTGATTCTCCCTATGATCGCTGAATTTTTATTAATCGAAAACCATCCAAAGATCCGTGCATATTAACGATTTTTAAAATTTTTAGTATACCTACCTTAATTAGGTAAATATTAGAGAAAACATATTATTTGTAATTTTAATTATTGTTACGCTCCCTAGCGGACATTTTACAAACTTGACAATAATTTCCAGCCTTTTCTCTTGGCCATTTTTATAAAATAATTTTTACCGAAAGGTCGAAGTTAAACGGTTTCCGAGAAGCAGCCGCTTACCTTGCTTGTTTGGCCACCCGGTACGTGTTTTTATGAATGCTACTGTCAACATAATTATTCTAATTATACTTGTGTACATATTGATGTATTTTAATTTCATTTTGATGCGCATTTATAATACGTAGAAATTTCAATTAAGATAATGCATTTTCCAAACAATCTTTTTTTAGGTTTGTTATTGCGGCAAACACCTACGGGTTATCTAAAAAAACTTTTTAGATGATGATCAAGTTTTGAAGTCAACTCATATTTTTATAGTTATACGTCATCGAAAAAATCAATATTATTTAAAGGGCGTTTGATGTCCGTGGTTGGTACTTAGCAGCATTTCAAGTGAAAATAATCAAAGTCGATCGGATAAAGTCAATTTTAATTTATACTATATAATATGTACTAGGTATAGTCAAAAAAGTACCGGGAATAAATCATTTAAATAAATCAAAGTGATTATCCAGATTATTTTGTCGCCTAGTAGTTATCTATAATCACACGAAGTTTGAGTATCATCTGTCACGTAATTTGTTTAAAGTGTCCAATTTCGTCAGTTTTATTATTTTTACAATGGATCGAATTTGAATTGCAAATGAACCTACAATGTTGAAAATGTAAATCCACTTTATCCGTATGATTGATATAATGGATTTAAAACAGACGAGACGTTATGGAAGATTTTCCTTACTACGGTCGGTCATTAAAGTCTTCTACTGAGCTTAACATTGCTAAAGTAAATGAAACGGTAACTAAACATTTACGTTTAAATTGAATAAAAGTCAAAGTAAATATATCACAAGTTTTTATTTTATTACAGTCAGCTACTATTTTCTGACATTAATGGCCATATTCAGACTAAGTAAACATAGTAATTAGGCAAAAAACGTCCAAGTTAAAGCGCTGTTAACAATTGGAAAATTTTATTATTATGTACCAACTCCTTACTATAGGAGCGGAGTCCAAATATATTTGAGAAATGGATGAATTTTTATAATCTTCGTTAAGTTTGAGAGGCATAGTCGCTGAAACTTATGAGTTGCTGCTCAACTTTCTGCATAAAATTAATCACGTAAGGGTCGATGAAGATATGCGGAACGATATTTAACGCGTTGTAAGTAGTGATTATATAAATTAATACAGTTCCCTCATTTCAAATTTTAAAGAATTTAATTTAATTTTTTTTGCAATACTTTTGGCACACCCTGTATTGTCTATAAAATCAATATGGTTGAAAAACCCATTATATGAAAGATTTGGCACTATTTAATTTCCTGTCACAATTGACAAACATATTAAAGGTTAAAGAAAACACAAGTCATTATAAGGTATTTAGTTATAATAAAAGAATCCCAAATCTTTGTTGTAAGAAATTAACAAATTTAGTTTTTTTTTGAAAAAGAGGAAATTTTGTAACCACAGTAGAATGTGTTATTTATTTGGAAAAAATAAGTGAGTTGAATTTGAGAAGCCGAACGGAGAACATATCATTTTAGATTTCTCCAAAAATTTGTATAACAGTAATTGAACAGTGCAATTTATTAGTATAGCGCGTTATTCGGTATATTCATAGTAAATTCAGTGCGTGTGTTTTTCGAAAAATTATTCGTAATTCGAGAAAAAGTGAAGGATCCTGAATCCTAAATTAGTGTTCGCAGTTGTACGAGGTTGCAGTTTTTTTCCGTCCAGATTTCTGGTGAATCCGTTCCAGATTAATTAAATAGATTATTATTTCATCGAACATCAGGCCTTAAAACAAAATTGAAATTAGATGCATCTAAATATTGAAATTAAAAATTGAATTCAAATAACAACAAAATATAAGTATACTCATCGTACAATTAAACTAGTGGAAGAAATTACTTAAAAAATCGGGTACTTTACATTTACCGAGGAGTCAAGTGACAATTCAAATTTTGGACAGTTCTCTTGAAAAACTTAGAAACTTTTGAAATTAGATATTAGGTCTTTTTTAGTTTGTAGGTTTAATTTTAACCTATACGTAAAAGATACGATTTCGTTATTTGTATAAAAAAGGAAAACTAAAATTGGAATTTGTTGATTTGGGTAATTGTATATAATCGTTTGATTTGCGCAAATTATAAGAATATAGTCGGCTTTAGTTTTGGAGAATTTGGGAAGCCACTATATATACCGAAAGGGATTTATTTTATGAGAATCCGCCATCATTTGAACATCGAACCCAAACGACTGCCTTTTCCAGTGTGGTCATTTAGTTGAACCCTCATCGTGTTGAGGTAAGCCGATGTCTATTATTTTCTAATAAAGGAAGAGTTGATAGCTATTGCCAATTTTTTATGCAATTTTCTATAATGAAGGTTAATACTTTTAGGGTTTTCTTTTCCCTCCTTCTCCTCGTGTATGGAATAATTATTTGACAGTTCGAACTCATATTGCATTGGTTCATCTGCTTCAATTGTCAGACCAAAAATAGTCCCCGTTTAGTCAGCTGCTTCAAGCAAGATTAAGGGAGAGACAATTAGAACTAGATACTGGAATTTATTTGTGGACTGGAACTCATATCAATACCATAGCAGCTAAGTACCTTAGTTAAGACTACCTGTGATTTTACTACTCCATATTATTTTGACTTTAGTACCTTGATATTTGACATTTTGTACTGGAGAACTGAGTTGGCTGAAACCCAACTTCAGTTCATATAGTGATTGCGCCCGATTTTGAGAATTAGATAATAAATCCCGGATTCGACTATTCAGTTTGGCTGAAACCCAACAAAAGTGCCATAACGTTAACTTTATTTCACGCTAAGATACTTGGCTGGGCATCGAGGATGGACTTTCATGAAACTTGGAATACGTATAATTGTAATTTACCGAAGGAGCTTAATTAAAATATCCCAAATTTCTATTTGAATTTTATTTTTTTGTATAGGGCTGTAGAAAAAATAATGTATGCAACATTTGCATAAAGTGTCTTTTTTTCACTCATGGAATTGCCGCACTCGCCTGTTTTTCCATTCGTGGAAAAAGTACCACTTTATGCACTTAGTTCGAGAGAATTTATTATTGTATGGAAGTCAATGGAGGACAATTTGGACATTTGATTTAAAAACGCAGTTTTGATTTTTTTGATTGTAAGCATGATAAAACAATTAATTTTTTTAAGAATATGATTTTTTTCATACACCGTTGTAAAGAGGCTTCCAAGACCTTACAAATGAAGTATCAGTCAACCCCTCTTCCCTATTCAATTTTGAGGGGTTGAAGCGCCCCCTCTTAGGGGATGTCCCCCAAAGAAAATCATCCGACGTGTATAAGAAATATACGGGGTGGATGGCTCGTCTGAGATGGAACGCCCTGTATGTGTAATAATTGTGATAAAATTAAAAGTCCCAAAATCTTTTATTAACGGATTGTAAGAAAAGTTACTTAGAAAGTCGCTTCCTTGCAAGCTATTTCGTTTTTGGCCATAGTTTCGCCTGCCTTAGAAAAGATACGTTCAGATGGAACGGAAGTAGCTAGCTAAAGTTAACAAGCTATAAAACTTTTGGTGCTAAATTCGGATAAAGTAATAAAAGTTTATTGAGATTTTAGATATTAAGCCTTTGATAGTAGATATATTAGCTTTGCCATGTAACCATGCAGTTATTGAAAGTTTTGGACAGCAACAATGTTTAAAAGCCATGTGCAGGCACTTGTTTTATACCACCTGCAAGGAGTGGATTATGCTTGGTTCCGGTATTGTGTAGGTTAAAATAGGTTGATGATTTGTTTATAAATAAGTAATTTGTTTTCTATTGAAAGGTTGCCGCATAGACAAATAATAATATAAGAGACAGTTTGATGCATAGGCGGTATGTGGCACAACGTTTCTGCGTAAGTTCCCCGCGCATGGAGTCTCTACTGTCGCGAACTACAAGACTGTTTTACATAAACAAAATAGAACAAAATATCATAAATTTCAATACATTTCCAAATATCGCCTTTAATGTGGATAAATATTATAAAATATCCTAGTATATTAACTTTTACGTCATTAAAAATGAAAATATGCAAAACCAATCTTACATTGGTTGGTGTGAATCTGGTTTCTGTTTGTCAAATACAAAGTGATAGTGTCAAAAATAACAATTCCGAAAAAGAAGACCATACAAGAGTGAGTATTTTTTAATTTATTTAGGATTTAGTTTAAATAAAGTAAATAAAATTAAGTGAACCTTTAAAATGTCACCACCAGGAAAATTCGTCGTAGTTGTATAGAAAAAAATTGTAATAATACATATTTTTGGCCGCTTCGCAATTTGGAGTTTAAGAACAAAACATGTTTCAAATTTCCATCTGATATTAGTCAAAGGGAACAGTGGTACAAAATTTTAGAAATTCCTTATACATCCAAAGATGAAAGGTTGTGTGAAGATCATTTTGATGATGAGGCATTTACAAATTCATTACGCAAAAGACTTAATAAATTTGCTTTACCTTTGCAACCCTTCCATCATACACCACCAAAAGTAATTGAAGATAATAATAATAAAACTCAAGCTTTTGAAAATACAGTATTGCCCGTAAAAAGAAAGCTTATTTTTTGTAATAATAATGATAGTCTTAAAGAAACTGAATTTGAACCTTTGCCTGAAAACAATGTTTGGAATCTAGTATTTTAAGTAAAATAAACGAAACTAGGGTCAGTAATTTATCTCCCAAGAAGAAGAAAATGTATTACATTAATAAAGATCAGAGAAATAGAATTTGTAAATTAAAAAAGGCACTTATCAGTAGTAATAACAAAATTAAAAAAGCAGTTAAATTGTCAGAATCGAATTAATTTCAAAATTTTAATTCAAAATTAGATCCAGCAGGCATGGAGTTTTTAAAAAGTAATACTGCTAACTCTTAAGGAACATAAACCTTCATGGTCAATAACGGATAAGGCCCTTTTATTAGCCATTTATAAGAAGGGACCACGAGCATATAATTTTTTAAAACGTTTTATAGCTTTGCCCAGTAAATCTACTTTACAGTCACTTTTAAGATCAGTGTCATTTGAAACTGGAATTAATAAAGCAATTTTTGATAGGCTTAAAGAAAGGGTTGTCAAAATGAATCAGATAGATAAAAATTGTGTCCTCTTATTTGGTGAAATAGCTTTAAAAGAACAATTGACTTTGGATGTGGCTAATGACAAAGTTGTATGATTCGTAGATCTTGGTAGCAATTTAGGGAGAAAGTTAGAACCTGCCAATCATGCATTGGTGTCTTATTAATGGATTGCATAAAGCTTGGAAGCAGCCAGTGGCTTATTATTTTACTAAGGATCAGGTTAAAACACGTCTAATTTATGTTCAAAGAGAAGTCGTAAAATTTCTTTCCATTCTGCATGACATTGTTTATCATTTTCTACCACTTTTAGGTCATGTAGAAAATATTACTGAAAAAACTGAACTCTTTGCAAAAAGTCATATAAATTTTGATTGGTTCACTTGTCAAGAACATAAACCATACGTATTTTCTCAACTCATGAGTTTGTGTCCTCTTATTAATTAAAAAATATTATAATGATGGTAAGAGAACTAACAAACAAAAATAATAATTATATTTTGGTAACAATGTACTGCGTTTAATTTTTTTATTTCAGACCTGTTCCTGTCTTCATGTAAAGGGGAATCTACTTTTTAAATGCTTTTTATTAAAATATTTGATGTAATATTGGATAAACTTTCTTAAGTATAATGCTGTAATTTGAGTAGAAATATGTAATTTTGTGATTAATAATAATATGTAACTTAATGATATAGATAATAATAGTTTTTTCATGTTTTGTGTTACCAATTTAAAACATTATTTAATATTCAAGCTAGTGTGCCATTTTTACTTTTAGTTTTCGCTAAGTATATGTTTATGTTGTGTATTTATACAACTGTAGGTTTCCTCTGATTTAAATGATTTGTCTTTTTAATTAATTTAAAGAAAATAAATGTGAAGTTTCTTGTTTTCTGAAATAAAAAAGTTAGAAAAAGGTGAGAGCTGGGCAGCTATGGGGATGGCGGAGGCTGCAATAGAATTTTTTTGAAAAATGTACATTCGTATAAATGCCTATTTATAGTGCGTGTGGTAGGAAAAATAACTTTGAAAATAAAATTTTGTGGAAACACTGTTAAGTGATATTAGAATAATTGTTTTAATAATAGGAGATATTATTGAAAATTTAAATTTGTTGATTATTGTAACTGATAATTTAATCAGATGTTTTTGTACTTTAATATCATCGTTAACTATTAGAATAAGAATTTTAAAGTTATCAATGTAATAACATGTATAAATAACAGACCTATGTATAGTAAACAAATATTTTATTAATTTGTTTTTATATTATGTGCAGGTTAATAAAATTTTTAAATGTGTGCTGTTTTATTATTTATTACCTAAATTATTTGTCTCAAAATTGTTTATTATTATTATTTCATTACAAAAATGAAATATAATTTTTTGGAATGAAATAATTATATAATAAACAATTTTAAGACAAACTGTAAAATTTACCTACCCATAATCCAAACTACCAAATTTAAATATCCCGCCTGTAATAATTAATTCTGTTCCCCGCAAGGGGTGCGCTGAGATCGACGCGATGCCAGCTGTTTATATGGGAACGAACACTCTCTTAATATGTTTATTTCTCTATGGGTTGCCGTTTTTGCACGTGAGCGGATATAGTCTGCGCATTACAATCTTAGATCTCCTGAAAATGTTTTGATGATTGAATTATTTATTGACGTAAGTTTATTATTTCGGTAGGCAATATACTAAATTAGGACGAATGTATTATTGTTTGGTATCGATTAATTGAATTTCATTTTAAAGTTATCGCTGGTCATGGAAAAATATAAACTTTATGATTTGGGTTTCTATCTACAAAATTTTTTATAGCTTGGTATCAAGTAATAAAATTACGCAGATGTTTTTTTTTCACTTGTTATTCAAGTATAATCACAACATTTCATTTTAATGAATTGAAGGTCAAAAGAGAGAACGGAAACAGACGTTTCAAAGGTTTGCTTAGAATGAATCCAATTTTTTATTTGTTCATCGTATGAGTCTATTAAAAACAAAGGCAAATTCTTTATTGCAATGCAAATATTGGTCACGAAGACTCTCTTTACATTTACATATTATGATGGCATAAGCAGTTTCAAAATATGATTGTTTCTCGGAGTATTGCCACCGCAAATTGGTAACCTGTATTTTCGATGTATTGTTGCAATTGTGAATCGAATCGTAACATTTAAGTTAATAGAAGTCGATCAACAGTGAAGATTATGTTGACAGTTTTTTTTTCGATGATCACAGTGTTGTATTTTTGGAATTCTTGGTAGTACAATTAGGAACCCAATTATAATGAATAGATTTGAATGTTTCCGGATTGTTTGGATTTCTTATACTAAAATATATCCAAATGGATCCAACCCTTAAGTCACTTTTTTTAGACAAGCAGTGGGGGTGTTTTCTATCCATCTAAGTTGGATGATGTTTAAAAATTTTGAATTTAATTATAATAATGTATCAATTTTTATCACAACTTTAACTTCATTCTTAAAAAGTAAATAAATTTCCTTCAATTTTCAATTCACTATTTTGATATTTTCATTCTTTTTTAAACATGATATTTGATTCAATGTTCATCATAAAAACACGTTGTATTATTAGACACTAGTTGTAGTAGGGTAGAAGCACCATTTGTGGCCAGTTGTTTAAAAATTAGAAAATCATACAAAAACGCTGAATAGATAATTTGCGGTGAAGATTGAACAGAGCTGAGGGATGTAGTATTTTTTTTAAATACTTTAAATTTTCTAGCACTGACTATAAGAATATATTTGTGATTTGCCGATAAAAGTGAACCTGTGAAAATAATCCTCTTGTACCGTTTGTAATCACATTGGTCCTAATGTGGTCTTTTAAGGACCTGTTTTTGGCCACTAATGATTTAGAAAACAAAAGGCAGATCAAAAGTACATAACGAGGTAATATTTATTATTTTATTCATAATAGAATAAACAATTTTTATTTAAAAGCCCGATATTTATGGATCTCGATGACGGAAACGTAACCTCTTGATTTTTTTTACGGGAGGTTGAATTTTCTCCATAATTTCAACTTCATCATACCAAATTTCATCCTTTATTTCAGGCTATCTCCAGTCGTTTCCACAACTTTCCATTGCATTACCTAATATTTGATTTTTCTTCCGATTCGTAATTATTCCCGGGAAAAATTGATCTTCGTATTTGACAATAACAAAATTATTGTTTACTTCATTAGACTCAGTAATCAATATCTTCAATATTTGATTGTACTTTTCGAAGCTCCACTTCGTCACATTGACTTTTTACAGTAGTTTGATCCTTATTAACATCTTCTTTATTTTGCGTTTTTGGATGTCTCATTGTTTTTCACTTCTAATTTTTTTTTCTTTCTACCTTTACATTTATTTTCATTTTCACGGATCGATTTCTTTGTCTTCCGGTCTTCTCTTTTACGATTCTTTTCTTCTTTCTCTAATTCTTTTTGTTTCTCTTTAACCTCCGCAAGTTCCAACCACTTTTCAGATGTTAGAACGGAAGGCAAAATTTCCCTCTTCCTTTTATTTCTTGAAATATTTTCTTCACTCGTTATCAAGTTTAATTTTTTCTAGAATAATATTCTCGGCGGCAAAATCAATGGATTTTTCTTTGATTTGTGGGTTATTCTTGCCATCAAGGTCCAATTAGTTTTCACTGCCGTTGTCGAAATAATCCTGGAATAAAATATCATGATCCTTAAATTGCATCCATAAATCATAGAAACATTTATTTTCTGATGTGTATGTATGCTCTTTAAATTGTTTCAATGTGTCAACTTCAATTGTAGATTCTAAGTATTGCAAATGTGTAAGCTTGAATTTCGTCTTATTTGATATAACATTTGGCAATTCTTTCAACGTAATTTTAGAATAATCTACATTATTTGCAGAAAATGGATATAGACCATATGTCTTGAATCCGTTTTAAACATATTTCTTAAAATCAGTATTGTCCATGATTTTTTGAAGCAGTAAAGGTATGTCAAATTTCTTAATATCCCTACCGTTATGAAATCTGAACATCTTGACTTCCGTTTTCCACTTGCTCTTCAATGGAAAAAAGAAACTTACGTCTAATGGCTGAAGGATGTGTGTTGTATTAGGATGTAGGCATATAACAATTATCTTATTTTCTATGCACATGCGACTTAAGGCTTAAATGAGAAAAGTGGCCGTCCATAAACACTATAATAGGCAACTCAATTTTACTGTTTTTGATAAACGGTATGAAAACGTTAGAAAAATATTCAAAGAGGCATTTGGACGTCATCCATCCTTTTGGGGATTTCCCTATTCCCCATTCAGCTGGCACATTTTTAAAAACCCTTTCAGGGAGACGACAGTATTTCAAAAGAGTTAAAGGAGGAGCCAAATGTCCTAATGCATTTGCTGTAATCAATGTTGTTATGTTTTCTTTGTCGGAGCTTGAAGAAGTATTGTACACGGGGCGACCTTTCTCAGCCAGAACTAGTCCGCCCTTGGGGCACAAATAGAATGAAGTCTCATCCATGTTCCATATTCTTTTCGGGTGTTCTAGAACATCTCGGTCATTTCCAAGTAGATCAAGTGTTTTTTGAAACCAATGTCTAATTTTTTCTTCGGTGATTAATGATCGAGCTCTGTTAATGTATTCGGATTGTTTTAAAGATATTTGTGGACATCTACGTTGGAATAACTTAAACCATTTTCTACACGGTCTATTTGCTTTGAATGGTGTCTCTAATTGGCATTCTTCTACTAACTTTTTGATTGAAAAGTAAAGACCTTCTTGGCATATTGGAAATCCCATTTTGGCTGTGGTTTTAATCGAGGTTACTAACTGGTCTTCTACTGCCTTGCCTAATACCGGACTCCGCCCAATTTTGCCTGTAGCTTCGGGAGCTCTTCCACTTAATTTATTTCGAATTGTGGTACGGGGGAATCCATATAAATTGCACGCTGTGCTAATTTTCATCCCTCCACGAATAGCGTTTAAAGTATTTTCAACTTGCTCTGGTTGATACTGGAAAAATTTCCTTTTTACTTCTCTTTTACATGTGTTTTTAGTTTCACTCATTTTTTAAAAATTTTCAGCAGGTTCCTTCCTACTAGGGGGCACTTTCAAATTAGGTGCTATATATCTATATCTATATCTATATCTATATCTATATATATATATATATATATATATATATATATATATATATATATTGTATTGGATTCAATAATTATTTATTATTTGAAAAATCATTAAACATGTATACCAACTCTTTCAAAGGGTAGGGTTCAAGTGCGCCATTCAAATTTACTCTAATTATTGGTTTGTGAAATTAAAATGAACAAAATTATGATTTCAGGAATTTTTTTTAAAACATAGAAATTTATAAACAGAAAATGTGTACAGATATACTACAATAAAAATTAAACTACTATTACTATTGAACAATTAAAATGTTTTTTAAATAAAGGCCTTTTTTTTATTTAGAGATCTCTAATATAATATTTGAAAATGGTACCTTTTATTTAATAAGTTTGTATCCACTTCAAACTAATCTTCATTTGGACATTTGATAAGCTGAGGACAAAGTTCTGAAAAGTTTATTTCGTCTTCGCCTTTTGGACAATTAATGATTCCGTCACATCTGTCTTTATACGGGTCGAAACATCTATCTATAGAAATATTACTGCAAGGGGTAGTTGATGAATTACAAATAGCACACCCCGTGAAATCAGAATGGTCTGTACAAACGAAATCTGCTGTTCTACAAATATTTGTGGAATTGTAACAACCAGATCAATCCAAACACATAAAAACACTGGGTTATTATATTTTAAAGTTACGGAGAGTTTGTTTCTTGAAGATAGTACAACAGGTTTGGGTAGTATGTCGTTACTGCACACGTTCAATTGAATATTGTCGAAGTTTCTAATTGACAAGTACGTGGAATTTCTTGAGAAGTTCAATTTTAATATTCTTAATGTAGTTATTGTATTTTCTGGTGAAGGTATTACCCAATTACATAAACTATTACTGTTTCTGTCAGATGATATATACTGTATGCTTCCTTGTAATTCGAACGAGGTCGTTTCTCCACAATAATCCGAAAAGTTTGCGTAAATTAGCACGTTCTTCTTGACGAGATCAATTATAATACGACTTTTCACTTTGACATTTTAAAAAAACCAACTGACTTTTTTTGATTTCCATCATAATCTATCACGTTGCGGGTTGCTATCGAAACTTCTCTATATCGTATGAATTGTATAGATATTGTGTGATTAACGACGATTCACTGTTTATATTACCATGAAATTTTAAGCCGTATATGAAACATGAAAATGACATTTTTGTATTAGAAATTAGCATATAGAGATAAAGATTTTTATACATATAAATATTAACATAACTTATTTACTATTTATTAAAATTCCTGAAATCCCTTGCATAAAATAACCTAATTACTAACTATATGAAAATTTGACGCGATTCTTTTAAATTATTTTGAATTTCATTCTAATTTCAACGGATGCTTTTGAAATTACATCATGTACTGCATTATTAATTTTAATCTCTATTGTATCTGAATCAGATTTCAATATTTTCGATTCTGATGGTTCAAAGAGTATATCGTCTGTTTCAATATCTTTGGTCAGATTTTCTTCAGTATTATAATGAGGATTTTGTTCACTGTTTTTACTATCAGCATCTATAATTAATTTAGACATGTTTTTTCTCTACAATTTATAAATATTCGTTAAAATGATGGCTAATAAAGTACAAGATTGTAAAAATCAATATGACTTATTTCAGTTATACTATTAATCCTTATTAAATTGAATACAACAAAATGAAAGTGCTTCAATATATATATATATATATATATATATATATATATATATATATATATATATATATATATATATATATATTTTAATAACCATAAACGGTACTTAAATGTTCCATTTACATCTGGCCAAAATAGGATCTCAACGTGTTCCAATTGTAGCCACTAAATGTCCACAAATGGTAACAACGCAATATTTGTTGATCCATTAGTGGCCACTAAAATGCGCAGGTGGCCACAATAGGAATCGTAACGTGTTCCAATTATAGCCACTAAATGGCTACTAATGGTGAAAAGCAAAATTTGTTAATCCCTTTTTGGCCACCCAATTAATTAGTAATCAAAAGTAGAATTAAATAAGTATTTGATAGTTTAACATATACTACAAACCTTAATAAGTGTCACTATACTTAATTTTTTACAAAGTAACTTCTTACAGATTAAATAAACCTTAAATCAACATACCTCGTTTCTTTTAGAAAACCGTAAGAAAACAAACTAAACATACTATGCCACTTCTAATTACAATCTCATACTGAGAATGCATCGAACGCAGTTGCAGATTTGTACGATAGTAGGGGGGGGGGGGGAGGCGGGGTTAGAAACTTTCTCACTTGGATAATTGCGATAATATATTGTGAAACAGATATTAGTTATTTTACGTTAAATTCTTAGATAGCCACTAATGGTGAAATGGCCACAAATAGTGCTTCTACCCTATTGTACTCCGGCATATTAGCCACCATCTATTAACGTCAAACTTGTCATCACATATCATTTAGTTGATAATTTTTAAATTGGACGTTTCGTTATGTGAATTACCTCTTTATAGGGTAATTTTAACACATTTTACTCAAGTAACGATGTAACATCAAACATTTTACCTACGACCACCCCTGTAAGTAGTCAAAAACACACAGTCGGCAATCAATGTAAGACGTCTATTACGCACGGTAAAGCAAAACGCACGGCTATAAAGTAAATCGCACGGCTTCCATAGCAACCACTTAGCAACTGTCAATAGACGTCGCCATTTTATTCAAAATGTATTACTTAGATATTTGACGTTGAATTTTATTCTATATATAAATGGTAGATAACATTTATTAGATATGAGATTGCATTTAATACTAAGAGTTATTTGGAATTATATTATAATTGGTTCCGTTTCATTCAATTCGCATCTTTTAGCTGTCTGAATGTATCTCATATTAGTAAACAATAGTATATTATACATCAAGGGGCTAAAGTGGCCCATTTAACCCCACGGGTGGTGTTTGATTTCTGAGGGAAGTACTCCACCTAAGGGATTAATGTCATTTTAGTCGAGAGGTGAATTCGCTATTTTATGCAATTCCGGTAATTCTACATACATTTTTAATAAAAATAAATACTACTTAGGACGGACTTTTACGAAACTTGTCTGGGCATCTAGGATGAACTTCTAAGATGCTTGGCTGGGCATCGAGGATCGACTTTTATAAAACTTGGCTGGGCATCGAGGATGTACGTTTTTACTTGTACTTTAAATACCTTAATAAGATTATAAACACAAGTAGAAGTGGGTCGTAGATAAAGTATAGTACGTAACTCGTGTTGTAACGCATTTTACGCACTCACGGAATTAAGCACTCGCCGCTACGCGGCTTCGTGCGTAACTTTTCCGTTCGCGAGTAAAGTGCTTCTTACAACACACGTTACGTAATATACTATTATTTCATTGTATGTAGCAGTTACAGGGTTTGATGTTTTTTGACACCTGTTGTATGTTTTTTTCTTGACGTAAGTTCAACTTTTTTAAATTGTTCTTTCAATTTTTACAACTACTCTAATTTTATAGGACAGCTTTAAGAATGGCCTAATGATTGATAGCGCTTAGCTGATGTAACATTCAGACTTACCTTAAGCATTAAGAAATGAATGTGTGTCTACTTTGAAATATATTTTATTTTAAATCAGTAATCAGCTTAAACAGTCACTAAATTATCTACACAAAGTATTGTTATTAATTAACACAGGTGATGGCATCTTGAACAGTAATTTAGTTAACAGCTACACAAGTTCCTAAAAGAAATTAAAACGTTGATTAACTATATAATTAAAAGTTAATGTATTGTTTACTTACCAGTACTGGATAATGATAAAACTCATCAAACTGCTTCTTTCAATACAATGTTTATATTTGAATGAGGTTACATTTCGTAAACAGTTCATACAACGACTACACAAAGTTTAGAATGGCTTCAGACATAAAATAAATAATCTTTCTCGTTGATTTTACTTGTCGTTTGGTAAAACCTTTATTGCGAACGCCTTATTGAAATTTGTTTGGTTTTCAATGTCATTCACAATGACATTCATAATAGGTACTACTTTTGATTAGTTTGACGTTGACACTTCTCATTTCACCAAACAGGTTGAGCACTAGGGTACTACTTAAATCTGAAATTCACTAAGCCAACTCGGTTGAGTTCGGAGTTCGTTATATGTATTGAAGATATTTCATTGGTCAGCCGAAAATAAGAAGGTATTATGGGGATTATTAGATCTTGATTGGCCGTTGAAGTTTACAAAAAGTTGCAGTTCGTTTAGTTTCGGGTTACCTTCTCCAGTTTTAGAAATATCGAAAGGAAGTAGCAGATTTTTGTTTTTTCGTTTGCTGGCATCCTTAAGTAACTGTTTTCTGCCGTTGTAATTTGGTTAAAAGGTTTTCCTGTAACAAGGAGGTAAGCGTAATATTTTCTTGAAATAGTACAGTCGTTAAGTGGTACATTAATTCCAGATTCGCCGACCTTTCAATGTCCTTTCATCGGTAACTTTTTCTTCCAACACAAATCTAATATTGAGGTAGCCATTTTGGACCTGAACACGTAGTATATTTGTATGACTAGGAATAGTTACATCGACACCCTGACAATCCGCCTGAGACCTTTGAGGGAGGAAATCCTAGAGGAAGCGGCGTTTTGAGCCATTCACCACCCTGGACTCGAGTTGCCGATATAATTAATCTCGTTGATGCACGTGTTCGCCGCATGTTCTAGATATTTTTCCTTCAAGATGGATGGGGCTCGGAAGAATGAATCTAATTTCAAAAATAGGGTCTGAAGGTCTCAAGTCGTCTTCAAACTTTGGTGAGTCTATTCCAATATCACAAAAATCTACTAAGGAAGTGCACCGGCATACCCTTACTGCTATTTGATTACGTAATACTATATTCTTAGTGTAGTACAGTGATTTATTGGACTTTTTATAACCTAAATTCTTAACTTAATCACTAAATATCTCAACGGAGAAAAAGTTTGTTTTTTTAATCTTTAATAATCTGATATATTTTTTGGTACAAGGCATATGCTCTATATACATATATTTCTCAATTTGAATAAATTGTTCACACAATGTGAACTTAAATACAGCTGTATTTAGGGGTTCTTATGGTTCTTGTTTATATCAAATGCACTTACCAAATATTTTTTATTTTTCTATCATAAGTAGCTGATTAAATGTGATTACGAAGTAACTTGATTAAAAAACCATATAGTGAGGTTCTGTTTTTTTATTTTTTTATTTTTAATATTATTTTCTTTTACGAAATTAGGTTAAATTGAGCCAAGAAAGTAGCTAAGGTTAGTAATTTCTTGTTTTTGAAATGATACCAAAAAATAAGTGGCGCCCTATTCCTGCCAATTCTGATAATACGTAAGATCCTACGACCATTGCGCACCAGACGAAGAGCTACCGGAGCTTTGTAACTCCAAGAAAGGGTTAATAAAATACACACTCAGTACTCGTCTTTTCATTCACTCAAAATGTAATAAGTCTACTTTTTGAAAACTTCCGCTGTTTTTTTTCAAGAATTGTCACATGAAAATAAGGCCACTTCTAGTAAAGTACATTTCTTTTACAGAGATATTTATTTTTTCTTTCGAGAATAACTAAGTTTCGATAAAATATACGAAGGGACAGCAAACGTATTTGAAAAAGTGATATTGCAAGTATAGAAAACGCAGTAAAGGGTAGCAGGGTATGCATTTAAAAATTCGCCAAGAAAATTTCTTTGCAAACAGCAATAATAGAGTAAATTCATCGAAATGATAAGAAAGAAACTAGGAAATAATTTCTCGTGTCAATCAAGCAGAAGGTGATACTGATAAGTACATTAATTATACAAACGGCAATTAATATTGAATCAGAAAATGTAGTAGTTGTTGCTGAAGAAATTGATGTGTAAGTTGTATTAACAGTTTTAACACGGCCTCATAGAGAAATATATTTTCACAAACCAGCCGAAGGACGGGTATCCCCAAAAATGTATTCTAACAAAAGCCTGGACCAAACACTACAAATGTGTAAGATGCACATTATTATTTTTACATGCACTAACTGGATTTGATACGACTTCAGCATTTTACAAAAAGGGTAAAAATAAATTCGGTAAATTGTTCGAATGTCGAAGAGATTTACAAAGTGCTGCTATCATCTTTACTGATGAAAATGGTGACGTTGCTAATGTTTTGCAATCGGGTATTTTATGCATTTTAGCATTACATGGTGTTCCTAAAAATGAAGAAGATGTAAATAACTTTCGATGCCAATCGTTTCTTGAGGCTACAAATAAAAAAAAACGTGTCAACTTGGTTTCATTGATACAATCTACACTGGATGCTACTTTAAAATATATAAAAAGATTGTATTTACAAGTGCAGTTGTGGAGGGGACATCAAAAGTTGCCAAAAGAATAGGATGGAAAGAAAGATAATTCATTAGTACTGGTTACGATGAATCAATCACCAGCATCTGAAAATTTAATAAAAATTAATTTTTGTTCATATAGAACCGGATGTGGCTCTGTTTGCGGTTGTAGACAAAGTGGTTTAAATTGATCTACACCATGTTTACATTGTAAAGGAGTTAGCTATTTGAATGATCTACTATTTATATTTATGGAAGAAAACGCTGGTGATAATTAATTTACATGATCATCGTTGAAAGAAAATTTTGAAATGATATAAAATTGATAATTATCCATAAATAAGTTTATTACATTATTTTCTATTAAAAATTGGTACGATTTTCTCATTTATTGTTTAATATTTTCAGATATTTTGTATAAACAACTTCAAAGGCTATAACAGTTATTTTTTTGGACAATTCTCGAAATTTAATTTTTTTTAAATTGACAGATATTCAAAAATACGGTAATTTTTAACTGGTACACTTTTTAGTTTATGGTATTAGAAATTAAAAAAAATCATTCAATCCCACTCAGTGTTCCGTCATTTTTCATTTACAATGACTAACTGCACTTAACTAAAGAAAGTGAATATGAAATATTATTCTACTTTACACCTACGTTTCAATCGAAATATTAATATTTCGAAATTTCAGTCTGACCGTTGTTTGAAGAGGAAAACAACTACTTTCCTGGCTAATACCACGCAGAATATTGAACTACATCCCCTTCGATGAACGTGACGTCGATCGACCCTTTTGTCGACACGGACATCTGTGTTGATTCGCAACCGATAGGAGAAGGGCATAATACACTGACTGGTTTCGACCTTCTTGGGTCTCTTCAAGAGTGCCGTAATACCTTCTAGTTCAGAGCCTCTAATCTGAACTGAAGATACCGTCCTCCGACAACCTCTGTTTGGCTCGTGTGGTTACACACTTGCGAGATGTGGTCAGCTGGCGCCATCTTCACTTTCAGTTGCGGACCACCACCTCAGATAATTATTCGACCGTAGAAGTCGTATGAAATAGAATTAATTGAAATATCATTAAATATGAGGTTGTCGAAAGGCGGAATCTTCAGTTTGGATTAGAGACTCCGAACTAGAAAGCATTACGGCGCTCTTGAGGAAACCCAAGAAGGTCGAAACCGGTTAGCGTACTATGCCATTCTACTTACAGTTGCAAAAACAACATGAATGCATGTATCGACAAAGGGGTCGATCGACGCACGTTCTTCGAAGAGGATGTAGTTCAATATTCTGCGTGGTATTAGCCAGGAAAGTGGTTGTTTTCCTCTTCAAAGAACAGTTAGACTGATATATCGAAATTATTATTATTTCGATTTAAACGTAGGTGTATAGTAGAAAACCGAAAAAAATATAAAAGAATGTCGTGTTAGTTACACTATTTATAACTCAAGAACGGCTGAATCGATTTGGCTGAAAATTGGTGATGTAATAAGTACGACTATAGAGAAAAGAAAATAATCTTCTATATTAATTAAGCCATAGACAACCTGTGACTACATATTTCGAAGTTTAAACAAAATTTTGCGACAACGTGACCTACATTCTCTTTCAAGAGCGCGTACAAGTCAAAACAATGTCAATAAAATAATTTGAAATACTTTAAACAGATTGCATAATGTCGAAACGAATCGTAAAATTATTAAACACCTTTGTTGAAAAAATACATCAAAAATGCAAGTCAATAAAAAACATTTTCGGGTTGGCCGGTGCTTGCAGGCACGACGGGCTTTGCAAGATAATGGTTGATTACATAGAAGGTACAGAAAATTTAATGCTCGTCAACATGCCTGACTGTAAAAACAATACTTCAAGAATATTTGTAGTATCCAATGAAACAAATAAGGAACATTATTTACTACTGTATCATAAATATGCACAGTTGCGAAAACCGTACACTTCGCACAGCAGTTTTTTGTGCAGTATAGAAGGAGCATGCAGTACTCAATGTGTTGGAATAAATTAATTAGGTAAAATGCCTTAATTTGTTAATTAAGTAAAAATTTTACAAACTTTCAAAATCGCGCCAAAAGTTGTTAAAAAAAGAAAATCGACCTTATATCGATTCTATATGATAGCTAACGGGCCCAACAATGTGTAAAAAAATCGACAGCAATCAAAATGCAAAATTTTGTTCTCAGCATTGACGCGGAAAAACAGTGTTTTTTTGGTCGGTTAAATCAACAATCAACCACGTCAAAACCAACAAATAAATTTGGATCGAGTTTTGGTATTTCATTTTGTAATACTCTAAAGCAGTGGTCGCCAGCCTGTCGATCGCGAGCTACCGGTAGCTCGCGGAGGCAATTCTGGTAGCTCTCACAACGATTTTAATTTAAAAAATACAAACTGCAAAAATCAGAGAAGCTTCCGAAAATTCCACAAAAAAATTTAATTGTCATAATATTAAACATAAAAAACGGCAACGTTGCGGTGAGCGATCTGCCGCTGATGCCATCAAGCTAGAATCGGCTAGAACCGACCAGCCGGACCAGCGCGTTAGTGTTCAACGATCAGGATTGCTTTGAAGGGGATAAATACGCACGGCGCGGCGACATTGCGCTTGGTTTAAAACTGAACGCGTAACCAACGTCCAGCGGTTGGGTTAGTAGAGGACAACAAAAAATAATATTGTGGCAAGCAGTTGTAAGAAGGTAAAGACATACCACTTTCATTCGGAATGGGAAGAGCAATACTTTTTTACAGAAGTTAAAGATAAAAATGTGTGTTTGTTATGTAATACTTCGGTCTCCGTTGCTAAAAAAGTAAATATTGAGAGACATCATAAAACTATGCATTCTAATTTTGAAAAATCATTCCCGCCACATTCTGCCGCCAGAAAGGAGAAACTGAAACAGTTAAAAAAGCAGTTAATTGGTCAACAAAAATAAGGCTGCAAATGAAGTACCTTATGAAGACGGGGAAATGATAAAACAGGCGTTTTTAGAAGCTGCTGATTCGTTATTTGCCAACTTTAGAAATAAAGACGAGATAGTTTCAGCTATAAAATCTATGCAACTTTCTGCCAATACAGTGATGAGACGTGTAGAAGTAATGAGCAATGATATTTTTTTACAGTTAAGAACTGACTTAGATAACTGTGTTTATTTTTCACTTCAACTGGATGAATCAACAGATGTCGTTGACACTGCTCAGATGGCCGTGTTCGTCAGGATGGTTTTTAGTGATTTTACGATTAAAGAAGATCTTTTGAAATTTATTCCACTGAAAGGACACACTACTGGACATGAGTTGTTTTCTCATTTAAAAAATATTATTTCTTCTGAGAAAATTCCAATATCGAAAATGGTAGGCTTGACAACCGATCGCGCTCCAGCTATGGTGGGTTGTGATAAGGATCTGGTGGCGTTATGTCGTAAAGATTAAACTTATCCGCAATTTCTCTGTTACCACTGCATTATCCATCAGCAAGCATTATGTGGAAATTTCCTGAAACTAAACAACGTTATGAAACTGGTGGTAAAAAATGTGAACAAGATTAGAGCTCAAGCGTTACAAAGAAGATTATTCAAAACCTTGGCCGATGAAGTTGACTGTCAATACGGGGACCTACTCCTTCACTCTGAAGTCCGATGGTTAAGTAGAGGACGGGTGCTGAAACGTTTTAATGATGTACTATCTGGCATAGTTCAATTTTTCAAACAACGCGATGAACCGACTCCGGAACTAGAAAATTCAATCTGGCTTAGAGATTTTGGTTTTCTCGTGGACATTACAGAGAAATTAAACGAACTTAATTTGCAGCTTCAAGGGAGAGACAAAGAACTAGCGGAAATGATTTCTGATATGAAAGCATTTATCAAAAAGCTGGAGTTTTGGGTTGGGAACAAAACGTAATTAACAGCGATGCCAAGCATTTTCCTATTCTTTCAGAAAAAATATCTCAAAATCCATTAGAACCCTATGACAGCAAATATCATGTAGAAATAGTTTCTACCCTGAAGAATAACTTCAAAAATCGTTTTAAGGATTTCAACGTAATGGCTTTAGTAGCGCAGTTTGTTGTTTCACCCTTTATGGAAATTGATATCCAACAGTTTGCAACTTGTGTTATGCAAACCTTTGGCGAAGACATCGCTGCAACAGAAATGGAAGTAATTGAGTTTCAAAATGATTTAGCCTTAAAATCGTTAGTCTCAAGTACCAAATGTATCTGGCCTATTGTAAGTAAAGACAAATATTCAGTTCTATGCCGTGTTGCCTTAAAAGTGAAAGCATTATTCAGTTCAACATATTTGTGTGAATCTTCTCTTTCCAATATGAAGTTTATTGAGAACAAATATCGCAATCGACTTACAGCTGAACATTTGGATAATTGTATTCGAATGGCTGTATCAAATTATACTGCAAACATTAAAAACATTATCGATGAGTCTGAGTGTCAGCCTTCTCATTGAACGTGCTTTTTTATTTTTCAATGTTTATGTTCATAATAGTGCGTTACTTTTTTGTTGTTATTATTAAGTATTTTTGAATCTTACGTGACATGCCATTGTGGCTGGATAAAAGTTTGGTAGGTAGGAATGTAGCTATGAACAAGTACCTACGTACTAGTAATATTAGTTATTTTGTTATTAGTTTATTATTAGTACCTATGTATTATGTATTACCAGTTAAATAGTGGAATAAATACATATAATGATAAATTAACTGTGGATTATTTTATTTACGTTGCGTTACGTGGCTTCCGTGTGGGTAGCTCGCTATTTATTCCAAAATTAACAAAGTAGCTCAACACATTGAGAGGTTGGCGACCACTGCTCTAAAGTACTTAAATCTCTATTTATAGTATAATTGTGCAATTCTTACCTGGTTATTACGCGCCTCAAAATTACCACGATTTTCGTCACTTTTTTTCCGATTTATTGCTATCTAGCAACGAAAATATAATAAATTCGACTTTTAAACCAATTCTATCTTGTAGAAAATTTCATAACAAAGAAGCTCACAAGTAATGATTTTTTCTCTAAACTGCATACGTACAGAGTTATATTGAAAATAGTGATAGAAAAAGCGGCGTTTTCGTGCATTTTTGCAGTTCTCGATTTTTTTTTTCAAATAGCGCAACTTTCTGAGCTAGCGCATACTTATAATATGATTGTATATATCAGTTTCGATCAATCTTGAGAATATCTAAGTTACGTAACGACACAACCATATCTGGTAGGTTTTGAGTCTAATTCTCCTGGATTACTACAAGAAACATTTATTTTCAATGCAACACTGATATCCGTACGATTAAGTTTAGATTTAACTGTAATTTTTTTTGTTGTCACACCAACCTAGCGATGTATTCAAGGTTAAGTCACAGTTTAAAGCTTAACAGAAGCAGTTCGCTCACTCGATGTCGGCGTCTTTGATGTTCAGGGTTCAAATTTTCCACTGCGCAACCGGAGATTGTATCCCACGCGCTTAGGGGCGTATCCAATTGATACAATGCCCGACATCAAATAATATAAACTGCTCGACGAAAGATGTAACTAGTATACATTATGAAGCGAATAAATCGATGAGTTTAATATAATTTATAATGATGAATAAAAAATAATAACCATTAGTGTAGTGATCTAAATTATAATTAATATCTTCGAAGTTATGAATTTTACTAATAATATAAACGAAAGCAGTTGATTAAATTCAATATTGCTGTTAGATGACAAACAGTGAAACAGATTGTTGGGTTATAAAAACACGAATCAAGTTTGTCGATTTTTATGAAACATCTGTATATTTTGCAATTTATTCTTTTGGTTTTTGATAAGTTATCCTGAATCTTACGGACACAAAGTGCTTAGTGCGAAAAGGTTTCTTTGAAAAAAAATGTAAAATGATGAGTTTTTTAATAGTTGTGTTATCAAATTTTTAGTAACCAAATCAGTAATATACTTTTGCCTGTTATAAAGAGTTTTGAACAAATCCGAGTATACTTTAGTTTATTCTGTTTAAAATCTTCTGTTCTTAGGGCTAACATACATTTTCCTGTCTTGCTTTACACTGAAAGTATTAAATAAAAACTTACTTTATTCTTTATCTCAGAGCTTCCACAATCAATGACACAAAAGATTTAGTTATTTTAAAATAACTTTATACTCATTCCCATTACAATAATCCCTTTTTGTATCCTTTGAGCAGTTGACTATGATATTAAAGGAGAGTACCCTATTCTCTAGCCCCTAGATAAATGTACTATAGAAAAAGTTTCAATTATGAATCGTTTTTGACAACCACATTTTTTTCAATATATAATGAAAAAATAACACATATTTTAATAATTTTTATTAATTAAAATACACTAATAATTACATGTTAAATCATGAGTACAAAGTTGAAATGTTATATACAGGGTGCGGCACCTCTATTGATGTTTCAAAATTGTCAGTTTGATACTTGGTTTTTTTTTCGTATCGCTGGTTTTGTTGTTTTGGTTAAAAAATTTGATCGTGTAGTAAATTCTCACCCTCACAAATAAAGAAATTAAATAGTCCATTGGAAATTCTTCACAAGGTTTAGGAAATTCGATTTTTAGAAGAGCATCCTTAATGTTGTGTCCAACTCCTTCTTTGATGGCTATGTTTGGAAACAGTTCACAAAAAGATTTTTCCATAGCATTTATATAATTTACAAAAACCATGTTTGGCATTTTTAAATTACCAAATGTATCATTATTAGCATTTGGATATGCTCTAAAAAAAGTGTATATATTGGCTTCATTTAATTCCGTTTGTTCTTTTGCAAACTCCAAGCATGAAGGACATTGATGTTTATCCAACACTTTCTTTAAGAAATATCCAGCGACATATATGAAACCATTTTTTTCACTAATTTCCAAGTTGGTATAATCTCTAGTACCTACTTTTAACGCCTTGAAATTTGATTCACCTGAAATCAAAACATGGCACTTTTCAATAACATCAGGTGTGATATTACTAAGGATTTTGTCAAACTCATCAAGACAATTGGTTCCTTCAGAATTACTCAAATAACTAAGTCCAAACATTTTTTTGAATGCCCTCTGAAATTGTATAGGTGTGGGATTTCTACAATTACCACTCTGTTGACGTATTTTTCCAAAAAAATTTTCAAGGCAGTCTTGATTCAATCTTCTGGTATGTACTCTGTGTATATTTTTTGATTTTAGCATATCCCACATTCCCAGAAAAGCTGAAATGGACAATCTCCAACCAAAATTGAATTTCATCCTTTTTGTTACATTTTGGTCTCCTTTTAAAATAATAAGCGATTCAAAAAATACCAACATATCTTTCAGATATTTGGTTTGTACTTCAGTCCCCATAAAAGGCCTGTTGAATGATTTTGCCCCTTGGAATGTCGATGAATTAAGTAAATCAAAGAGATTGTCCATTTTTTCTATGAATTCAACAGTCTTCGATGCAGCCGATGGTAGTTTATTGAATGAGATATAAGCATTCATTCCTGCACATACAGTGGCACTAAAAACTTGAGCTGCATATTTCACTTTCATTTTTTGAAAGTTGTTTGGAAAAATATGTATACTTGATAATTTTGGTGCCAGACGAAATTTCTCTTCCTTATCTGAAGTATAAAATTCTTCCAAATATTTTTTATTGGTAATACCACCATCAAATTTAAAAGTGTATTTGAAAAAATTATTTCTAGTCGATTTTAGTAAATGAGGTACATCTACCATATAAAAAATTTTCATGTTTTCACAAATAAAAAATGGTTTCTCAACTGATACACCTAGTTCTTTTATCAGTTTAAAAAAATTACTTCCATGATCTGAAATAATTGAAATAACATTTAGTCCTATATCCCTGAGTCTTTTCAAAGTTTCGAAAATAATATTTTTTAAGTCATTAACTGGACAGCTAGATTTGACAAAGAAGTACGCTAAAGGTTGTTTCCAGTTGACATGTATACCTCTGGCCATTAATACCAAAACATTCTGGGCCAAATGGTAAGTTTTTTCTGATGGAGTCTCATGGAATCCTATAATTTCATCTTTAGACAAATTGTAAAATAAATTTGATTTCAAAGACATTTCGTCTATGCATAAAGTACAGTCTCTATTAATTTCATTTAACATAGAAACCTTCAATTTTAGAGCTTCAAATAAAAAGGTATTGAAACCTCCTCTTATGTACCAACTAGCAGTGATTTTCTGTAAAGTACTTCTAGAAGGTAACCGAAACATGTTTGAGAGAAACTTATACACTTTTGGACCCAAGAAATGTATAGTCAAAGCAAACTGCTTATACTCGTTTGAGTATCTAGAACCTTTTGGAGACTTTCTTGCCAATACTAACTGAGTCTTCAAAAATCGAGCTAAATTTGGAGACACATATTCTTCTAGGAATTTAGTAATGGAATCAATTGACATTTCATTGTATGATTCGGCGACTTTTTCGAGAGATTCTTGAGAAGTGGACAGTTTTTTCGTGAGATATCTGACGGTTTTCCTTAACTTAACTTTTCTTGGAGTTCCATAAGTTAAAGCTTCAGGAGTTTGAACCTCTGAAAAAAAAAATGATTAGAAAAACATCTTCGATATATATGAATTGGCATCGTACATTGCTGAATGATAATAAGATACAATCATAAACAATTAAGTTTATTATACGTGATGGGCATAAGTGTGGAACCAAGTGAATATCTCTGGAAATAGACAACTACATCGATATTTTAAACGGAACATCCTATATATTAATGGATTTTTGAAATCTATGTAAAATTTCAGTGCACTTTTGTATGAAATACTTTTTGAATTATTAATTTGTTCAGACAATTTAACTCATGTATAAAAAATTGCATATGCCACAGTGCAATTGTCATTTTGACAGCGGCAAAAGTTAGCTTTAACTTTTACAGCGACAAATACACTAGTGGTTTTTTCACTTATTCATTTGTTCATCAATTATCGCGGTGTTGGTTACCAGAATAAATAGTTTAGCATGTTTGTCAACAACTTATTGAATTTTCAAGAGCTAACAATGAGTCGATTCGGTGTGTCTACGAACGCCGAAATTAGTTAAATTGTTAATACCTGTGTGCCTACTAATACAGTTGCTAATAATAAATTTTGCATTGATATGTTTCCAAATTTCTCATTCATTAAATTGTCCTGCCGAATTACACTCGAGGTTTGTATTGATATTGGGTAAATTTGTGTTGTTCAAATTCTAAACTGTTTCCTTTAGCAATTTGACTCGAATAACTGTCAACCTAAAAACACTCCACCTTCGGTGTCGTGTTTTTAATAGTTGACAGTTATTCTCGTCAAATTGCTAGGAAACAGTTTCACATTAAACAACCCAAATTTACCCGATAAAATACAAACCACTTGTGCAATTATAAGTGAAAATAAATTGACCTATGTACACCCTTTACAAATTATATTTGTACGAGCAAACGCTTAAAGAGCTGTAAACAGTTTCTGTAGGGTGACTACTAGGTAGGTCAAAGGTATTTGAATATGTGTTGAAAAACTTTTCATTGTATACAGGGTGCGCATAAAAAGTTTAAATATTTGAACTTTGAAATTGTATGTTTTCAAACCGTTATATCTAAACCTAATAGTTTTGGTTGGTTGCAAACTTTTACATTTCTGCCGTACCTCATTTTTACCACTGATTTCAATGTAATTGAAAGAAAAATGGGGGCTTCTTTTAAAAAAATGAAGAACTTTGATATTTTCGAAGTTCAACTTTTGAAGCTTTGTATGCGCCCCCTGTATAGAAGAGTTTTGGAACACGTATTCAAATACCTTTGACCTTCCTAGTAATCACCCTACAGAAAAATTTTACGATTCTTTAAGCATGTGCTCGTACAAATATAATTTGTAATATTTTACAAAGGTCAATTTTTTCCTAAAAAAATTAATAACTCAAAAAGTATACATTTCGGGAAAAAAGTATTCCATACAAAAGTGCCCTAAGATTTTACATAGATTTCAAAAATCCATTAATATATAGAGTGTTCCATTTAAAATCACGATGTAAGTTGTTCATTTCCGGTATAACCGGAGGTGGACCGGTTGTCAAAATATTTTTCAAAGGTGTACCTTTTTGCGTATTATATGCATACCAAACTTCATTTTGCTGTCTTTAACCATTCCAGAAATATTCA
Source organism: Galeruca laticollis (assembly GCA_963921935.1). Classification (NCBI taxonomy): domain Eukaryota; kingdom Metazoa; phylum Arthropoda; class Insecta; order Coleoptera; family Chrysomelidae; genus Galeruca; species Galeruca laticollis. Next base: position 162,077,369 of record OY998177.1, on the reverse strand, counting down.
CTTGGTTCCACACTTATGCCCATCACTGTATACATACCTTTTGAACAATAGTTTTGGCTCTCATGAACTTCAGCTGATGTGCTAGGTGTAACAGGTTCTAACTCGACAGTCTGTATATGTACATATGGCTCTGCAAAAATCAAAATACATTAAAAGTGGGTTTATGAAATATTTGTTATCCTAACACCAAACATTACATTATAAAGTTAATTATTACATTTATATTACATTGAAAAGTTAGCATGCTTCCATCTTTCAATGTTATGTAGTAGTAATGATAATTATTTTATTGAATCATAGTTTTGCAGACCCTGTACTAATTCATCGGTAATATAATATAGATTATATACCTTCTAATCTTTGAGATTCCTCAAGTGCAGCTATTGGTGAGGGAACTGCATGTTTTTTCAAACGATTCTTTTGTTTGCTTGCGAACATTTTATCTTCGAAATGAAGATTACAGATTCTAAAATGATCATAGCAATACTGAGCGCTGTGTGTAGATATTTTCTCTAGTTGAAGAATATCTTTCCATTGTCCAAATCTAAAATAAAAAAATTTGATATTGTTAAACTCAATGCTGGAATAAGTAATGAACCTACGTGTTTACTTAGAAACCTCCGTAGGACATCACAGTTGATAGGAGTATTAATATTTTCAATGCAACTTCAATATTTACCGTTTTGTATCCTTAGGAAAGCGAAAAAAGGAAAGGTTTTTCTCGTGCCTGGAATTCCTACGACACACACAACAATAATGTACAGTTTTCACTTTATTCATAGTTCACAAAGAAATAATATGCTGTTTATAATAATAACACTCAAAACATGTATACACACTGGCAAAACAACAAAGGAACATAATATAACCTCAATTTAAGTTCGAAAAACAGCGAACGTTTACTTACAATGTTGCCTAATGTTATTCTTTTAACGTTTAAAGGATGCAAAGTAATACTTTTTTTTGTATTTTTAGAATCTAGTTATGCACAACCATTTACGATTTTATGAATTAGTGAAGTAAGATGAAATTTGAATGTTGGCTGATCAAATATCTAAAATATTATGACGTTGAAAAAATTATTTGAAAAATTAGAAGTTTTGGAAACTTATCAGAATAAAATATCTGACAACAGTGTGTAATAAATAACAAACTTTCTGCGCAACGGGAAGCTGTTTCCCACGAGTGTGTATGAGCGAGATAAAAGATTGTAACACAAAAATCGGTAGAGTGAGCGAACTGCTTCTGTTAAGCTTTAAACTGTGGTTAAGTGGAGGAACAGTTTATAAGCTGATGTTATAATTTGTCGCAGCACCTATTCCACCAGTGGTCAGATTTTAAACGAAGCTTCTCTCTTTTATTCGATATTACTTGATTTGTTCCGCATTTGCAACGGAATATGGACTCAATAAATAAGTGTAAAAGATGCAAAAAAGACGTTACATCAGGATTAAAATGTGTGACGTGTGGGGTTGTTTCCCATAAGTGTTGCTTGAAATCTGTCAAAAATTCAAAAATTATAGACGATTCTTCTTGCAACTGTTGTATATACAGTGGAATTACCATGGAAACATCACCAATACCCACTCATAGTACCAGTGTTACATCACAACTGCAACTTAAAGTGAAATATTTGGAAGAAATAATTAAAAACAAGGATAAGATTATTTTCAATCCAGAAATTGCAATCAGATCGCTTCAGGATCAGCTTAACATGATTAAAACAGTTAACTATAGAACACGTTTAGAACCATCTGATACTAAAGCGCAAGAGGACCATGAAAATTTAAAACAGCCTTTTAGTTAAATGAGGCAATTGGTAAATTCCGAAGCTCCGGGTGTTTTCACATCATCTGAAGTTTCCAGTGCTATTGCCAATGCTCAGTCTTACAACTTATGTCATTCTATTATCAGTTTGGGAAACGATACCATACCTCATAAAAGTAACGCCAGAGAAAGAGCAAAACCCAAAATTTTAATTACGGGCAGCAAAGATGACGAATCATTTCATTTAAGATCGGCAAACAGACAGAGAATGAAACACCTCCATTTTACAAATTGGGAACCACACACATCAGAAGAGGATTTACTCAAGTATTTAAAAGAGTTTGTTTCCGATATTAGTGTTCAAAAGTTGAAATCTCGCCAACCACTTAAATACGCTTCATTCAAGATAACAGTGCCTGTTCTTGAACTAGAAAAAAATTTAATACCGGAAATATGGCCTACAGTAGTAATCATCAATCAGTTTTTTCAGCCAAGAAGAGTCATGTTCAATTCCGTGGAGCAGAAGAATAAACAGTAAATATAGGCAGCATCTTTCGGTTTTCCATATTAACGTAAATAGTCTTCAAAATAAGTTACATGAACTTTCAGTTCCAACATTGGTTGGATAAGAATAACTTGGAATTAATCAAATTAAATTATTACAACTTCATTTCCGATTTTACTCGTTCTAGAAAGCAACATGGGGGAGTGGCAATATTTTCAAAATCGCATCTAATATGCAAGGCAGTTGATCTGAAGCAGTTTTCTGTTATCTACGATGCTGAGTTTAGTGGAGTAAAATTGAAAGAAACCATTATAATTGCTCTTTATAGATCGTCAAGTAGAGATAATTTTACCATATTTAAAGATCAAATTATCAAACTTCTTGAATATATTCATAGAAAATACAAAAACATTGTCTTGGTAGGGGACTTCAATTTGGACATTTCAAAGAACGACGATAAATCCAAAGATCTTAAAACAGTCTTCACAAGTTTCGGATTACGCCATACGATTGAGGAGCCCACTAGAATAGTCTTGAATAGTCAATCCTGTCTAGATAACATAGTTACATAGACCCTAGTCTCACTAAAGTGGGAGTAGTAGATCCCCTAGTGTCGGATCACAACGGCCAATACATATATTTTGATCACCTATTAAATGAAAATGTCCCCATTACTAAACGCGTTATTAACGACACAACAATAACGGCTTTTTCTAATAAACTTTTTGAAGTTTCTTGGAATGATTTGGATGTTCATAGTATGGGTGCAGATGATTTGGCAGAAAACATATTGAATACGCTGAAACATATCTCTGATACTTGTTTTTGTGAAAAAACTGTTAAAACAAATAAATCTAATATCAAATGGTTCAACAACACATTGCGTAGTATGAGAAAAAATGTCGTTACAGCAAAAAACAAATTAATGAATACTTATTCGGAAGGTGATTGGGTAAATTACAAAGATTTAAACAAAATATATAAAAAAGCAATTCGCTCTGAAATGAAGTTAGCCTACTCAAAGATAATAAAAGATTCGGATAATAAAAATAAAACATGTTGGACAATCGTAAATTCGGAAAGAAGAACTAAAATTAATAAAACTAAACAGTCCGATATATCACCACAAAAATTTAATGAATTTTTTACATCGGTATCGGAAATAGTATTAGAATCTCTTGGTGATTCTCAATACGAGTCGAGTTTCTTTTTAAATAAATTAAATAAACCTGCATTTTTATTCTTTATGAGTGCAATCTTGGAAAGTGATGTCCATGAGACAATATTGAAATTAAGTCATTCGTCATGTTTAGATTTTTACAATATAAATAGCAAAATATTGAAACGTTGTATACACTCATTGATATATACACTGACCATTTTGTTTAATAAATACTTAGAGGAACGATCTTGGCCTGACGCCTTTAAAATAACAAAAATTATTCCATTATATAAAAATGGTGATATAGATTCTCCAGAAAATTTTCGACCCATAGCAATTTCACCGACGATTAACAAAATATTTGAATTGATAGTCAAAGAAAAATTAATCAATTATTTGGAAGATAAGTCACTTCTAACGGAATTTCAATTCGGCTATCGCAAAAATAAATCTTGCATACGTGCTCTTCTTCGACTCTTAGAGGAAGTTGTAAAGAAACTAGAGGAAGGCGTCAACTCTGTTGCCACGTTATGCGACTTAACGAAGGCTTTTGATTGTGTTCCAACGGATTTACACCTAAATACACTGGAATTTTATGGTATTAGAGGAAATGCACACTAATTACTGACATCTTACTTAAGTAATAGGAAACAATATGTAGTTTGTGGAAACAACCAGTCTGATTTACGTAATATAGACAACGGCATTCCTCAGGGCTCGATTTTGGGTCCAATCCTTTTTATAATATTTGTTAACGATTTGCCAGAGGCTATTGACACATTTTGTATTTTATTCGCTGATGATACTACAACTTTATCTGATGGCACACAAGCTGGTGATAATATTTTGTTGAATCAGTGGTTCCTGGCAAATAAGTTGAAACTCAACGACACTAAAACGAAACACATTCTTTTCAGTTTAGATAAATGGGCTATAAAATCAGAGCCAGTTAAATTACTGGGCATTCATTTGGATACAAAATGTAATTCGTCAATTAAAATCATGTATACCAACTCATTTGTTAAAGTCTGTATATTATTCACTTTTTCACAGAAATTTAACATATGGTATTATGCTATGGGGTAGCAGCACATCAGGACACAAAGTCTTTGTGCTACAGAAAACTGTAGTTAGAATAATTTACAATGCACCAAGAAACACCAATTGTAAAACAATATTCAAAAAACTTGAAATATTGCCGCTTCCGTGCTTGTATATTTTGGAAGTGTTAATTGAAACACATAAAAATCGATATGTTCTGGCTAAACATGCAGATGTTCATAATTATGATACTAGAAATAGTAAAGACATTGTGATTCTCAAGTCTAGACTGAAAACAACAAAAAACAATAAGTTGGATGTTACATTGTACAATTCATTTGTAAAATATTTTGAATATATAAATATAAGTGATATGACGAGAGTTCAATTTAAACATTTTGTTAAGTCTTTTCTTTTATATTATTGCTTCTATACAGTTGATGAGTTTTTGGAGGAATTGAATACTTGGGCTTAATAATGCTTATATGTTTGTTTGTTTTGTTCAATTTAATTTTTACTTTCTATTATTTTTTACCTTATTTTATATTTTAAATTGTCATATTTTCATCAATATTTTTACTTTATGAAATGTATGTCTGTATTTATGTAAAATTTTTACATTCTATTATTTTTATTATATTTTAAATTTGTCATATACAACACTATACCATTTTTAATATTTTTACTTTGTAAAATGTATTCATATGTACTACTTTCACTGACTTCTAATGTACTATGTATGTGAATGGTGTCAATAAACCATCTATCTATCTATCTATCTATTATTATTATTGTAATGTTTTTGTTATTTATTTAAACAATAAAAGGGTGGGATAAATTTTAAACACACGGTATGGCTACTTACTAATTTATTTAAACACTAACTCACTAACACTTAATTTATATGTACTTAACTAATCACTTAAATTTTAATTTATATGCACACAAACTTAATTATTAATTTATATCAACACTTTTATATTCACTTATTTACTGGTCATTTGTCAAGATCACTTTATCAACTGCCCTGGTCCGCTGATCGGTCCTTTTTATATACTATTGCCTTTTTTACTAGAGAATTCTGGACTGCGGCTTACACAAAACAAATGCCTTTCGCGATATTTCTCGATTGCCGGCTCAATCCTTAAAAGACCTTCCGAGAACATATCTATAAAAACTGTCACAATAAATCCCAATAGACCTTCTCAGAATTCGGCGCGCTCGCCATTTTTTTAACTCCGTTTACATAAGGTTACAGCGTTACAGGACCGTACTTAGTATCTGCGTCGGAGTGCGAGTTCGTAACATTATTATTATTATTAAACTGAAATTACTATTTGGAAGTCTTCGTATACGCCACACTGTGGCGCTTCCCGACTTGTTTTTATAAGTAATTAACATATTCGAATGATAATTTCGTGTATATAGAACCTTTTTGAGGATACTTCATCTGGAAAAACCAATAATGAAAAATAATTCGAACGTATTGTTTAAAATGACCTTTATTAACCTCTATACAATGTTATAATCTATTTGCAAATCATTCTCGTCGTGTTAATGGATTGCAAACGTCGTAATAGTACATTGTGTATCTAGCAGTAAAAGCAATACATGTCCGGACAGCATTTAAAATGTTGGTTGAGGCGTTAGACCGAGGCCAACAAGCGTTAAAGTCCAAGAATGTGCTTTTACTACGAGATGCGCATACTATTTTCTTTTTAAAATCGCAGTCAACATTATCATAAATTAAGGAATTTTTATAAATAGGTACTTAACAATTTATAATTACCATCTAATTGCCTATTAAATCGTTTCCTTGACAATCATTGTTTGTTTATTGTTGTGACAAAAGTCAGAGATTTATTACTTATTTGGTAATGCACGCGCCAGGATTTTTGTTAAATATCTCGTGAAAAGTTAACCTAACCGCGAAAATAGTTATTATAAAACTTGTAAAGTTGTAGATTCTCTACAAATTTTGTATAAATGTTTTTTTTTGCAAAATCCACAATTTACGAGTTGCAACGCTGAGAACGCTACATGAACACCAAGAGACATTCCGTTTGCAAAAACTGTTGACCACAATTTCTTATAAGAATTTTCTTAAAGTTATATGCATTTCTTAGATAAGGCCTGTTGCCACACATAGTATATATTCTTATAAACGGTGCCGCAACTAGCCATTTACGCACAAAACAAATTTAACGCCCCCCTACTATTTTACATCTATATAAATAGGGATCGGGAGTTACGAACCAACAATATGCAAACGCCTAAGAAATACGACACTTCTTGTTAAACATTGTATTCTTATCCCTATGTTACTTGTTCATTATTTTTTGCGCGATCGATCTTTTTTGTTTATTTACAGCATCGGTTGTCAGGACGGTAGGTTGTGTTTATTGGTTTCTAAGTCCAACACGTCGGTAAGTAATTTACTTACCGTTCAGACGTCGGTAAGTAATTTACTTACCGTTCAGACATCGGTAAGTAAATTACTTACCGACGTCCTAGCCCTACATACATTTAAGTTGTCTTAAATAATATATTACTACATTCATTACACAATAGGAACAAAAAAATAAGAAGATTTATATTTTTTTTGTTGTCATAATTCTAATAATATAAAATAGATACCTTAAGGATTACAAATGGGTCATCGGGAGCTTCATTTAAAAAGCTTTTAATCTGCTTTTTGGTAAACACAGCAGCTTTCTTAGGTCTATGTCCAACAACACTTTTATGTTAATACTGGCACCAATACCAAAATGCAAATATATTTTGAAAAGATCGAGAAGAATAAATGTCACTTTTTACTTTTCGTTCATTTCGAAGAAATTTAAATTATTTTATTTGAAATTTATTTCAATAGGATCGCGCAAAAAATTGTATAAGCATCTCGAACGTTAAGGGTTTTACTGGTCTCCAGCAAAATTGGAGGCTTCGCTACGCTCAGCCTCCAAACATTGCTGTCAACTGGTAAACAACCCTCACCGTTCTTAATACTTAATATACTATTAACACAGTAGTTTTCAGTTTCTGTCTAGCTTTTGATGTATAAACATACTATTGTAATTAAACAAAATTTTTAAAAACGGACTTCAAACTTATTAATCTTTATCTGGCGCAGTCAGTAGGATTCGCGAAGTCGTGAAAGTACTGTGAAAAATCGCTTTAGTCGAACAAGCAGTGAAAATTCGGGATTTTGACGTTTCAACGTCTTTATCGTCAATCTGTCGAATCTACCCTTTTGAAAACTTTCCGTTACCCTTTCGAGGACTTTAAGTTACCCTTTAGTGGAAGCGAGACCGATTCAGCTAGATCTGAGCAGAAACTCGGAGAAGAAACTGGTATCTACAACCATCGAGGTAAGTGCCAAATTCCTTTTTGCCCTCCTAGCTCTTTCGTGTTTTTTTCGGAGGATAGTTGTTTAAGATTATTGAATTACTAGTATTTATTAATTTATGAGCGATTCTGAATTAGTAGAATTCTTTACTAACTTGAGTATTAGTAAGAGTAAAAACAAATCTAATTTAAATAAAATTTCAACTGACATAAATATACAAAATATGGCAACCGCTGCTCAAGAACCTTGTACCGTTAACTGGAATTTAATTAAGTCAAAGCTAGAAAATATTAGACCCTATGATGGAGAGAATTAAATGATCACATATTTGAATGCATACAGGGAAAACTTATTGGTAAAGCGCAATTAATGGTAGGAACTCGGATAGAACTAACTAATTGGAATATGTTAAAAGATGCTTTAAAGCAATGTTTCTCAGATAAGCGTAATCTGGACTGTTTAATTCAAGAACTCACGAGAACCAGACCGTATAGAAACGAGAATTTATTAGAATTTGGAAAAAGGATTTAACTTTTACGAAGTAGCATAGTGCAGAGAATTAGTAACGATACGAATTTCAACCAAAATGAAAAAATATGTCAAATGCATCACTGTGACAAAACGGCGTTGAATACATTCATTGCCGGTTGCACAGGAGTACTAAGACATAATTTACACTTAAAACAACCAAATTCTTTAGAACACGCGTAAGTGAGTACGAAAATTTTGAGAAGTTATATTCCTTCTAAAAAAATAAAATTCAATTCCCCCAAAAATAATTATAGACCTCAAAATTTCGTAAAATCAAACAATCATCAACCAAATTCACAATTTAATCAGCAAAACCTTCCAAATGCAAATAACCCCCAACAAATCTTTCGAAGAACCGAATGGTCTTCACAGCCAATAAACATTCAACCACGCCCTCCTATACAAAAAAATAATTTTCCAACGAATGCCCAAGTTTTTGGAAGACGAAATGTTTTCAAACCTAACTCGATCCCTAAAAACCAAATGCTGAAACCAATGTCCAACACTTCTAGAATCCCTTCAATGTATACCAACAGAATACAGAATCAAAGCAATAGAAATTATAATTATTTTTCTAATTCTCCCACTTACCCTCACTTGGCACTTAATAATGAGGAAGCCCAACCAGAGAAAAAGGAATGTCAGAAAGTTGAAGACATCTACTACAGTATTTAAGAGTTTATTCGTGCCGACAACAGTACGCTGCAACTCATAAACATCCAGTCGCCAACTGGATGTTAGGCGACTCAAATAGATAATCAATACTCAATAATCAATCAAGTTACAAATAACGAATTCCAGAAAATTGTTAACTGTCAATTAATAAACTTAAATATTCATTCAATCAAGAAATTCAAAAAGGGAAATCACTAATCTTACCGAAACTGGAAATGGAGAAATTCAGAATTAAGAAAAATTATCAAGCTTCAAACATCACAGAAATAAAACTCGACAACTTGTATGAAATTAATAGAATTGCCAAACAGTTGAAACCTATTGAGGAGAAGACAACTAACTATAAAGTATCAGCCATATTGACAACTTCAATTTCAATAATTTTATCCGCAACAATAGCAACTTACTATTTATTGAAAAGGAAACGTAGTCAATCGAAACCCAACGAAGAAAAGGATATCAGTTTAGAAGAAATTACAACAGATTCATCCCACAAAAATAATTCCATTATTTTTTCGTCCTAGGGAAGGAGGAGTTACAAGCCAACAATATGCAAACACCCAAGAAATACGACACCTCTTGTTAAACATTGTATTCTTATCTCTATGTTACTTGTTCATTATTTTAACACAGTAGTTTTCAGTTTCTGTCTAGCTTTTGATGTATAAACATACTATTGTAATTAAAATATATTTTTAAAAACGGTCTTCTAACTTATTACTCTTAATCTCGGGAAGGTTGCTAGTTGATTCACACCAAATTAATCAGCACTGATGCCAGATTTCACCAACCAGTTCCTAAAGTTAGGTAATACCTAAATAGGATTTTCGAATTGTTAAATAGTATGTTCTATATCAAGGGTGGAATAAACAACATATATACTTAATTTCTGGAGTAGTTGTGGTGAAATCATCACTGCTGTCAGTATCAAACACTAAAAAGGAATGAAGCTATGATTTGAATAAAATTATATACTTACTTTTTATGAAGTATTAATCACTGTTTTAAATTGACGATGATATTTAGTATCGAAACAATTGTCAATATCTTAGAATTTTTTAAATATTTTCAATATATTGTGGAATTATCTAGAAACAGTAAGTTCTATTTAAAACAGTAATATAACTAGATTCCACGAAGTGAGGGTCGAGACAGTTAATTTTTAAGTATTAATCAATTTTAATTTAAAAAAAAAACATGATTAAACAACTTTGATAGTTGACAATTGTCAAGTGCCAGAACATACACTTATGATGAACTTCTGGCTCTAATAAATACTCAACGACCATATTTGTCATTTTACGTTCACCTTAGAGGATTTTTTGTGAATTTTGATATTCCTGCACTCTTTCCTCTCTGTCTAGTGCAGCTGGTGTAGAAAACATAACACGCCTATTTTCTCTTTCTGTCAAATGAACCGTCACATTTAGAGGGCGCCACAAGTATTAATGCCATACCAAGGGCGAGAATGAATATTCTTGCCGTAGGGTTAGAATGAAGTTATTCCATAAACAAAAACTACGTCGAACTATAAAAATTCTATAATAGTCGTAAAAAAGCAATTTACGTTTCACCACGCGCTAAGAAACACCTAAGAATGATAGAAAATACCTAATATTATCACTCTTAGGTATTACTTAGCGCGTGGTGAAACGTAAAGTGGATTTAGTAATTCCAAAATCTGATTTAAGTATTACCTAACTTTAGGAAATGGTTGGTGAAATCGGCCATGAGTTTCATAAAAACATATTAATATTATCTATAAATCTGTAATCTTATTTAGGTATAAGGATCAATTAATGACAATTATATCATTGGCTTCTGTTTTTTGTTCACTAATATGAAAATTAAAAAAAAGTTTTATAACTTAACGGGAAACTACCAAGTTTATTTCAAAATTGACTAGAATAGTTAATTATTAAGAAATTTAACCTGAAGAAAAGAAGATCAAGTAACTCCCATATAACAAATTAACACTCAGTATTTCAAATAATACACTATAAGTGCAACTCAATAAATTCATATTTTTACTAAAAGAAGGAAGTAATAAACGCACTCGTATATTATAATTTGATAACTGGTATAGTTAAAGGGACATCACCTGAAAATACCGTGATTATTAAATTTTTGATAACCTGTGTATCGATTCTTTATGATAAGAGTAACATTTTTATTATCGAAAAAGTTCTAAGTCGTTGTGTTTTTGTTTTAGGCGGAACACATAATTTTAAATCGAGAAATCCCTCAATATAGTTGTCGGACAAGGTTTCCACTTGCTTGTAAATATTACATTTCGGTCAACCTACGATGCGAGAAAAGTATTGATTAACCTAAAAAAAAGTTGAAATAATTTTTTTTTCGAGTTATTTTCTAGTTTTTCAGTGAGAAAAACACGCGTATGTCATGTAGTCGTCATTGTTAGCACAATACAGCCTCAGGAGTGCAACAATTCACCAATTTTATGATTGAATTTTATTCAGGACATATCACAGAGGATCCCTATTGAATTTAAGCGCACTAGAGCCAGTACAACGGGTACTATGGTACTTGAAGTACTATATTTTTGGAAATTTTTGGAGAAATTTCGGTTTCTTAGCACAATACAGCTTTCGGAGTGTATACAAGTGGAACATTTTATGATTGGATATTGTTCAGAGCGTCTCTAAAGATGCATCCTATGGATTTTCAGCTCACCATGGCCAGTACAATGGGTCCTATAAATCCAGATATAATACATTTCTGGTCATTTTTGGGGAAATAATTTTTTTTCGAGTTATCTTCTAATTTTTCAGTGAGAAAAACACGCGTATGTCATGTAGTCGTCGTTGTTAGCACGATACAGCCTCAGGAGTGCAACAATTCACCAATTTTATGATTGAATTTTATTCAGGACATATCACAGAGGATTCCTATTGAATTTAAGCGCACTAGAGCCAGTACAACGGGTACTATGGTACTTGAAGTACTATATTTTTGGAAATTTTTGGAGAAATTTCGGTTTCTTAGCACAATACAGCTTTCGGAGTGTATACAAGTGGAACATTTTATGATTGGATATTGTTCAGAGCGTCTCTAAAGATGCATCCTATGGTTTTTCAGCTCACCATGGCCAGTACAATGGGTCCTATAAATCCAGATATAATACATTTCTGGTCATTTTTGGAGAAATAATTTTTTTTCGAGTTATTTTCTAGTTTTTCAGTGAGAAAAACACGGGTATGTCATGTAGTCGTCGTTGTTAGCACGATACAGCCTCAGGAGTGCAACAATTCACCAATTTTATGTTTGAATTTTATTCAGGACATATCGCAGAGGATCCCTATTGAATTTAAGCGCACTAGACCCAGTACAACGGGTACTATGGTACTTGAAGTACTATATTTTTGGAAATTTTTGGAGAAATTTCGGTTTATTAGCACAATACAGCTTTCGGAGTGTATACAAGTGGAACATTTTATTATTGGATATTGTTCAGAGCGTCTGGCAGATGAATTCTATGGATTTTCAGCTCACCATGGCCCCTACAACGGGTCCTATAAAGCCACTTATACTACATGTTTGGTGAAATTCCTCTTTGATAGCACGATACAGCATTACAGCATTCGGAATGTAAAAACAACAAAAATTACCAAAAATTACCAAAAACTACCAAAAACTACCAAAAATTACCAAAAATTACCAAAAATTACAAAAACTACCAAAAATAACCAAAAATTACCAAAAATTACCAAAAATTGCCAAAAATTACCGAAAATTACCAAAAATTACCAAAAATTACCAAAAATTGCCAAAAATTACCAAAACTATCAAGAATTACCAAAAATTACCAAAAAATACCAAACATTACTAAATATTACAAAAAAATTGCCAAACCAGCTAAACTTCCATACGATACAACCATGTCGTTCGACTTGTTGAACGACAACCCCACATGCTATGTAATTATCGTTTCGACGGTCGAAACTACTTGGGTTGTACAACTTGTACGACAGACTGCATAGTGTGTGGGTCGTTTTAAAGCCACCCATACACGTAACAATTTTTCGTACGACGGACCCGTCCGAGCTGATCGCATCGATGCCGTCCCCACATACGGTAAAATTTATCTTCAAATCCGTCGCAGTGATCTTCCCTCTCCGCCTTTTCTCAACCTACTTCGGGTAGTTGTTGTGAACAAGGAAGGTTGTGTTGTGCTGTGTATCAAATATGTCTTCAATTGAAGAACTGGAAGCAATCGCAGTGATAGTGTATATGTTATGGACCAAGTAATAAATTGGGCCATTTTTCTTAATGCCCGGGCATTATGAATAATGACAAGCTACTTAGGGCGAAGTAATTGATTATAATTTGAAGTTCCTCATTTATCACATTGCCTAGACATTGTGAATATTGTCATGTAGTTTTTGGGCAATCTAATAATACTCTGTGTATTTGACACTGCATGGGATGCGGGCGGGTGAACAAACACGTGGCACGCGCTGACCAATCAGAGCCCTCGACAGCAGACGGTTACGAGCGAACGTCATGTTTAGTTTTGCATTCAAAGCGAATACAGACAAACGTGGAAGGTTATATTTTCGTGATTCAGTGTTGAATTATAGTGATTATTTCACTCAATACAAAATACGCGCCTTCCATTGGTTTAAATATGAGGATTGATATCTGAAAACACCATGTTTTCGATTTTGTATTTCGGCACCTGATTAGATACGTGCAATTTTCCTATCTGTGTGTTTCGCGCTGTCATTAGTGGTTTTATTCGATATAAAAAATCTAGTGACTCACAGAAAATGTCAAATTAATAAAGAAACGTCAGAATTATTGTATCCAGAACGAATTCTAAAAACCGTTTTGGTCTGTTTGATCTAAAAGAGATTCAAAAGAAAGTAAAAGAACAAATGCCGCAAAATACCGTGCGATCTAAAAAGTACGTGTGGAAACAATTAATGGAATTTTGCAACGAACGTCATCATAGCCCAATTTTAATTGTTTTCGTGAAATAATCTTGACAAATACAACTCGTGTAATTAATGATTATCGAAAATTTCTTCTCTTTTTCGAAACAAATTGTTGTTTTAGGAAACCACACTCGCGCTTACGCGCTCGTGCGGTTTCCAAACAACAATTTGTTTCTCTAAATCGAAGAAATTTGTATTTCGATAATCATCATTACACTTGTTGTATTACTATTGAAAGGCACTTGTTACTTCGCAATTATTTTGTTAGTTTGCAATGGATAAATCAAAATTAGTCGACATGAATCGTCGATTTGACTATTCAGTTTTTCAGTTACACAGAATTGATTAAAAAGGTGAAATCTACAAAATCAAAAGTGTCAAATAAAAAACCAGAAGATTATCAGCGTTTGCGAAGATTCGATGTTATGACTATGGGAGAGGCGGAAAAAATTGTCCCGGTCAGAGAAGACAACATAATCAGGTATAACGTGAATGAAAATGAAATATTTCAGATTATACACGAGACCCACCTAAAAATTGGACATGGTGGAAGGAATCGGATGGAGAAAGAGCTGAATTTGCGCTATAAAAATATTACGAGAGAAATGATTGTAATTTATTTAAACTTATGTGACAGAAAAACGCAACGTTCCGAAAAAAGGATTAGTAGTCAAACCTATTCTTAGCAACGAAATGAATGCAAAATGTCAAGTCGACTTAATTGTCATGCAGTCCCAAGAAGATGGTCCATATAAATTTATATTGGTATACCAAAACCATCTTACAAAATTCATTCAGCTGCGTCCGCTCAAGACCAAAAAGGCCGAAGAAGTAGCATATGTACTCCTTGACATTTTTACAATATTCGGTGCACCTATTAGCATTCTTCAAAGCAATAATGGCAGAGAGTTTGCGAATAAAATTGTCCAGGAAGCTTGTAGCATGTGGCCCGAATTAAAAATTGTAGATGGTAAGGCGAGGTACTCTCAAAGCCAGGTGTCGGTAGAGAGAGCCAACCAAGATATAGAGAATATCCTCAGTACGTGGTTGGAAGATAACAACACCAATAAATGGTCCGAAGGATTAAGGTTCGCTCAATTACATATTATAATTTGTATTTTACCTTCAATAAATATTAAACCTAAATTTTCATTTATTTCCACAATTTCTCCGATATCAATAAATTCTCTGGGATGTTCATATTTTGACAAAATAGTATTTTGCACGTGAAAGCGATTTAAGCAAAGTTTTTATCTGAGTTTTGACTATGATCATTATCATACCTTTCTTGATCTTGTATGATATTTACTTGTCTCCTATCTTCTGTTTATTGATTTCTTCTATCATAATTTATTTATTGATAAAACAGAGCGCATCACACAGGCATTAAATGTACTCTATATGAAGCCATGTTTGGGACGAAGTGAGAAGTAGAACTCAAAAGTTCTTCTATACCAAATGAGGCATTGGTTGATATTAATTCAGAAGAAGAAATTGAAAAACTCTTATCCACCGAGGGTACTGCTATCGAAAATAAGCAAGTTGCGTCCAACGAAAATAATCAAGTAGAGACTACTGGAGATGATCAAATTGAGTCCATCGAAAATAAAACAGTCCAAAGAAAATCCTTTAAAAATGATAAAGTACAGTCCATTGAAAATAAAACAGGCCAAAGAGAATCCATTGAAAATGATAAAGTAGAGTCCAACAGAACAAAATATATGGAATCTACTGACAATGCAATACATTTATGTTCATCACCTATTAGTTTCGATGCTCAGGATGAAGAAACTTTGTATTTAAATTCAATATTAGAATACGAAATGCTTTCATCAGAACAAAACGTGAAGCGCAAGACATAAAATGTTATGCTTCTTAGAAAATCAGCTTTAATTAGTTTGCAGAAACAAGCAGAAAAAATGTTGGATGCATTCAATGCTAAATATTCCGTAGCTAATGTTGGCGATACAGTGAGGGTCCGGGTTCCAGATGTCGATCGAGCTCGTAGTGACGGAAGAAATATACTTGCTACTGTAATTGAAATAACAACTGCTAATCTTTATAAATTGGGAACGAAACATGGTGTTTTGAATCAACTTTATTCTAGAAACACATTACAGTGTGCAGGGAAAAGTTTATTTCGCCTGCAGATGTTCCGACAACAGAGATTTCATTGAGAGAGAGAGTGTATGATTATGGTCCAAATGTGGCAAGGATACAGTCGTTGTACTTGAAAAGGTGGCTGTAAGTCTGTCGCAAAAACAAGAAACGTTGCAACTCAAAGTGCCATCAAAGGGCAATTGTTCTAACAAATAATCATGACATTTATTTTGTTTCAATGTTCAATTCTTTAAGTTTTCCTTGAAATTATAAGCCTGATTATAAACATTGTTTAAGGTACAGTTCCTTTTCAGTTAGATTATACAATACTTCTGTGAGTCATAGCATATATAAAAAGAAATTTTTTTTATAATTTTTGTGATTATATGGGTAGTTTTGTTTTTGTTATTTTTGGAGTTTCTAAATTATAATTATATTAACTTTTAACAAGTTCTAAGTTAAGACTTGTAAGAACTAGAGGATTTACAACCTTTACATATCTACTAAGTATATATTATAAGTCTAATTAGTCTGTGGAGTTTTTAAAGTTTAATTATATTTACTTGTAACCAGTCTTAACAACAGTTTAACTTTTAAATTAAACAAAAAAGACTATAATTAAGATTACTAAAAACTAGAAGATTTACAATCCCTATTTCATAAGTATAAATTATAAGTCTGATTTTCAATTGAATTATCATATGTTGCTTTGAAAGGAAATATTTTATTTGTTTTTAAATACTGATTCTGTTTGAAATAAAAATAACAGTATTAAAACCTCGTTTTAATTACTCTGCCCCATAGGTGACACATATTATATATAATGCCCGGACTATTTGATTATTTCAAAAAATTTTATCACTCTGCCCTCTCATATTGGGCATTTTTCAAACTGCGCGGGCACTTTTTACAATGTCCTATTAATCACTTGGTCCATAACATATATACTCGAAAGTGAGTCCAAGCGTAAAAGGAAGAGAATAGTTTGGTCAAAGTCCTGGCTTGAAACAAGAAAATTTAACCATACCAATTTACTTCAAGAATTATCGCTTAATCTGAAAGACTGGAACAATTACCTCAGAATGACGGGATGACATATTTTGACTTCCTGAGGATTGTGACCCTCTATGTTGTCAAGCAGGATACAGTAATATTACGGCCTCATGGAAAATTGACGGCTACAATAAGATACTTATGTACAGGGAGGAGTACTGAAGATTTCAAGTTCTCAACGAGCATCTTACCAGAGACCTGTGATGAGGCAACATCTTTGCAAGGCGAGGGGAATAGGGGAGAGGGGACAGATAACCTGGATAGTTCGTCAATTCACACAGACCCCCGCACACGCTGCAATCGGATCGAATCGTTGGTCTGATCTTATGAAATTTTCATCCAATCATATATCGTTTTCGATGTCTGCCGATCAATGACGCTCGATTTGGTAAGCATGATATCGTCTTAAGAGGTTGAAGGTAAAAGAGCGTCATATAACGAAAAGTGTTACAGTTTGTGTAGCGTGTGTACATAGATATATAAATAAAAAATATATTAATGTCACATGTTGTGAGTGAAGTGGATTTCTTTCAGTTCTAATTTGCCGCGATTGTGATGGACTTTTCATCGAGGCATGAGTCCCTTGTTTTTCGTTTTCTTGTTTACTACATTGTGCTTATCACTTATTTATAAGAATTCCCTGCACAAGGAAGTAACTGTTATCCAGATTTTTTCACCTTCATTTTCCTTCCATTTATTTGGCCAGTATGGACTCTTCTCTATGGGAATCAAGGATGACCATCACGAACTCTTCCTTCTAGGAACCGATGCTGTATATGTTCTACTCTTCCCATTGAGAATCGAGGTTATTTAAGTTTATATAGACAGGAGGTCCCCTTCCGCAATCTCATACTCAACTTCACATTCATTTATTTGGAAACAGTTTAACTCTTACCCCCCATAAAATATTTTTTCATGTGTTAATCTCTCTTTTTGAGCTCAACTCTATCACTCCTTTACAAATTTATTAATTAATAGTAATAGAATAATTTTTTCGTGTGTCACGTCCTTTTTTATCAAGATAGTAAAACTTTTCAATTTCTTTAGAAATTCAATTGACGAGAGAAAGGATTTTTCAAATTTTTCAACTTTCAATTTTTTATAATTTTTCAAATTTTTAATCTTACGACTTTTCTCACCTATCTCCTCCAATAATTTTTGATGAGCAGCGTGTGTTTCCCACGGGAGAAATTTTTTCGTATCAGTCTGAAGATGGCCGTTATGTAGGCCGAAACTAGTAGCTACACCATTGTCAATCATTAAAAAATGCTGTGACACTGACTTTGAGTTTTATTCACCAGTATTACTGTCAGTCACATTTGAGCCATGGATGATATTCTCCTTTTAAATATATTACTGTTTACATTATTCTTGAGGCCAACATCATTCACATTCTAAGCAAAAATCAAGTGGGGAGTAGGATAAAGTAGTATTCTATCTACTGTTGCCAAATTTAGATTATTTGGTGTTTGCTTCAGACACAAGCTATTAAAAATATTTAATATTTCAGAATATTTAAATAACATTTCAAATGTATCAGGGTTTACTTAACTATTAAATGATTTAATTTGACTTTTTACATATTAATATAGCTAATAAACGCAATACTGGTCGCAACTGCATTATAATAAGTCCTGCAAGTCCAAGATTCAAATGAATATTAGGCAACTTGTTTTACATTTGTATTTCCATTCAAGGAAGCGTTGGCGTAGCAGTTATATGCATATTTTTTGTCTAAAGACGACGTCGTAACAGATGATATATCCTAACTGTGACGTTCTTTCCTAATGATCATCCCCTCTTAGTTTATCGTCTTACGTCGTACTCTACTTGGCCTACAAATTGATGTTGGCTTCACAACAAATCGAATTTGTGAATGACTGGTTGGGGATGTGCGTGTGTATATGAAATATTTATAACATTAACAATTACAAAGATTACAATACTATAAATTTCTAGAAAGATAAAGAATAATTCTGTGGCAAAATCACAATAGAAATTAATTCTAATTCACTTCATTATTCTGTGTTGGACATTACTTCTTTAATTAATTTTAGTTTCATACATTTATTAAAGGAACATTTCGTGAGTAATAAATTACATTAAACATTAAAATTTTCTAGAAATAAAATTTACTCAATTATTCTACGTTGGGCATTATTGTTTTAATTAATGTTAGTTTCATTAATTTATAATAGTAACATTATCATGAGTAACCCATTACATGCCAGCAGCATTTAGCATTATTTCTTAAATTAACTCGGATGATAATGAACATTTTTATGGGCGGTAACTGGTTGACCTTATTGAACTTTAACATGTAACAACATTTTACATTTTCGATAATCTGACATAAAATTCATTGTAAATTAGAGGTGGGTTTAATTTGTTTTGCCCGGCAATGTGATAATTTCCAGTAGTGGCACTTTATTTTTTAGTAATGTGATTGTTAATTTGACAGAAATTAAATTATTTTATTCAAAATTATTTTTCTTCTTCTTACTGTATATAGGCATAAATGCCTGTTTTTCTTCACATCAATGCCCCTACTAAGTCATTTGAGAGATTGTCATGATACCTTTTTCTAGGTCAGTGATGGCGAACCTATGACCCGTGGGTCAGACACTGACTTACGAATGCTAGTCAATAATTTGTTTGTTTACGCGGGTTAATTCATATTTTCTCATTTGTGTGGATAATTTATATTCTATTTGTATTTTTTCAAGCATTAAATGCTGTCTATAACCTTGAGTTTGATCATTACAGTTCAGGCGCGTATATGAGGGGGGGGGGGTTAATGGAGGTAATTCCCCCCGGCAGATGTTAGTCATCTCCCTGCTTTACCTTTATATGTATAATATATACAATATTTAGGAGCGAGGGCTGCATACGCGCCTGCTAAAGTTACGCAAATGACGACAAATGCATTTGAAATAAAGCAAAAGCATTTTTCTCTTTCTATCCAATACCCTGTCATTGATGTTATCTATATCACATGTTCGTCTAATGTTTTCGCTTCTCTCTTAATCCATAAATGTTGTCTAATATTCTTTTTGTTTTGAAGGTCTCAGGTAGGGTTTATGCTGCAAAAGACAAGTCTAACCGCTGTCAAGTATATCCGGGCTTTGGCTCAGTTCGAATATGTTTATTACGCCAGATTGTGTCGTTTAAGTATGCCGCTGGTATTTGACGCACTTATAGCCTCGTTCCTTACCTCCCCAAATGCAGATATTTCGATTCCAAAATATTTCAATTTAATTTCCTGGTGTATTATTTTATCATCAACCACGACTTGGTACCTAACCGTTGATTTTGTTTTTGCCGCAGATATTACCATATTATTTTTTTTACTGTTTTATTAAACTGTGAGATCATCCTCGTTCTCGGCAACCAGCACCGTTTTGACCTCTTTATCTCCCATTTTGTATTCTCTTAGTTTGTGTACTTGTTTTATAATTTCATCCATTACGATTATTACGCCCTTTTAGCTAGCTCATGAAATGTCGTTTAGTTTCGGAAGAGTAGGGGTAGGTAAATAGTTGAGCGTGCTTTATATTATAAAACTAATTTATTTATTTATTTATTTATTTATTTATTTATTTATTTATTTATTTATTTATTTATTTATTTATTTATTTATTTATTTATTTATTTATTTGTTTATTTATTTATTTATGTATTTATTTATTTATTTATTAATCCGTGTTCCTGTTCAAACAGGACGAACCTAACTACAGAACAGGAACTTAATTATATTGATTATAAAGATAATATCATCAATCAAAGAAGAATGCTTTAATCGCAGATATGCGGCAATGAAAGATATCAAGCTTGGTAACTTACATGATTACATATCGAACACATCCTGTGAAGTGGCGAAAATTTTAAAATATTTGCTCGAGGGGTAGTAAGGTAAAACGCTACTCTAGGAGTATTGAACTGGAGTTTAAGAAGAAGATTGGGATCACTGATGTTATTATTCACGATTTTAAACAGAAATATCAATAAGTGACAGTCATGACGAGCACTTGAATTATTCACACAATGCATCGTTTGAAGAGTACCAGTACGAACTCCTACCGGTGGGTAAATGCCATCCATTTTAAAGGAAAGAAATTTCAAAAACCTCCGTTGAGCTGATTCAAGTTTCTGAATGTGTATGTCATAAAATGGACTCCAAATAACATCTGCGTATTCAATTTTAGACCTAACATAGGCGTAGTATAAAGACTTTAAAGTGTCTTGATCATTGAAGTTACGCGAGTTTCGAACTAAGAAGCCATACATTTTGTTAGCAGACGAGCATATAGCCTCAATATGAGGTATAAAAGAAAGTTTAGAATCCAAAGTGACACCCAAGTCAACAAATGTCGCCAGGCGTTCAAGAACAGTATTGTTGATTTCATAATCATATATAATTTTCTCAGGTTTTAAGGAAAACGTCATTACCTTACATTTACAGGCATTCAACGACAATTTAGTACTTATATACCATTTTTCAATACGTCGAAGGTTACACACAATCGCTTCTATCGCCAATCCGGCAGAATAGTTACAAGTCATCAGCATATAGTAAGCAGTTGACATCAAGATCGTCAACTATATCATTGATGAAATATTGATAACATTAACAATTACAAAGATTACAATACTATAAATTTCTAGAAAGATAAAGAATAATTCTGTGCCAAAATCACAATAGAAATTAATTCTAATTCACTTCATTATTCTGTGTTGGACATTACTTCTTTAATTAATTTTAGTTTCATACATTTATTAAAGGAACATTTCGTGAGTAATAAATTACATTAAACATTAAAATTTTCTAGAAATAAAATTTACTCAATTATTCTACGTTGGGCATTATTGTTTTAATTAATGTTAGTTTCATTAATTTATAATAGTAACATTATCATGAGTAACCCATTACATGCCAGCAGCATTTAGCATTATTTCTTAAATTAACTCGGATGATAATGAAAATTTTTATGGGCGGTAACTGGTTGACCTTATTGAACTTTAACATGTAACAACATTTTACATTTTCGATAATCTGACATAAAATTCATTGTAAATTAGAGGTGGGTTTAATTTGTTTTGCCCGGCAATGTGATAATTTCCTGTAGTGGCACTTTATTTTTTAGTAATGTGATTGTTAATTTGACAGAAATTAAATTATTTTATTCAAAATTTTTTTTCTTCTTCTTACTGTATATAGGCATAAATGCCTGTTTTTCTTCACATCAATGCCCCTACTAAGTCATTTGAGAGATTGTCATGATACCTTTTTCTAGGTCAGTGATGGCGAACCTATGACCCGTGGGTCAGACACTGACTTACGAATGCTAGTCAATAATTTGTTTGTTTACGCGGGTTAATTCATATTTTCTCATTTGTGTGGATAATTTATATTCTATTTGTATTTTTTCAAGCATTAAATGCTGTCTATAGCCTTGAGTTTGATCATTACAGTTCAGGCGCGTATATGAGGGGGGGGTTAATGGAGGTAATTCCCCCCGGCAGATGTTAGTCATCTCCCTGCTTTACCTTTATATGTATAATATATACAATATTTAGGAGCGAGGGCTGCATACGCGCCTGCTAAAGTTACGCAAATGACGACAAATGCATTTGAAATAAAGCAAAAGCATTTTTCTCTTTCTATCCAATACCCTGTCATTGATGTTATCTATATCACATGTTCGTCTAATGTTTTCGCTTCTCTCTTAATCCATAAATGTTGTCTAATATTCTTTTTGTTTTGAAGGTCTCAGGTAGGGTTTATGCTGCAAAAGACAAGTCTAACTGCTGTCAAGTATATCCGGGCTTTGGCTCAGTTCGAATATGTTTATTACGCTAGATTGTGTCGTTTAAGTATGCCGCTGGTATTTGACGCACTTATAGCCTCGTTCCTTACCTCCCCAAATGCAGATATTTCGATTCCAAAATATTTAAATTTCATTTCCTGGTGTATTATTTTATCATCAACCACGACTTGGTACCTAACCGTTGATTTTGTTTTTGCCGCAGATATTACCATATTATTTTTTTTACTGTTTTATTAAACTGTGAGATCATCCTCGTTCTCGGCAACCAGCACCGTTTTGACCTCTTTATCTCCCATTTTGTATTCTCTTAGTTTGTGTACTTGTTTTATAATTTCATCCATTACGATTATTACGCCCTTTTAGCTAGCTCATGAAATGTCGTTTAGTTTCGGTAGAGTAGGGGTAGGTAAATAGTTGAGCGTGCTTTATATTATAAAACTAATTTATTTATTTATTTATTTATTTATGTATTTATTTATTTATTTATTTATTTATTTATTTATTCATTTATTTATTTATTTATTTATTTATTTATTTATTTATTTATTTATTTATTTATTTATTTGTTTATTTATTTATTTATTTATGTATTTATTTATTTATTTATTAATCCGTGTTCCTGTTCAAACAGGACGAACCTAACTACAGAACAGGAACTTAATTATATTGATTATAAAGATAATATCATCAATCAAAGAAGAATGCTTTAATCGCAGATATGCGGCAATGAAAGATATCAAGCTTGGTAACTTACATGATTACATATCGAACACATCCTGTGAAGTGGCGAAAATTTTAAAATATTTGCTCGAGGGGTAGTAAGGTAAAACGCTACTCTAGGAGTATTGAACTGGAGTTTAAGAAGAAGATTGGGATCACTGATGTTATTATTCACGATTTTAAACAGAAATATCAATAAGTGACAGTCATGACGAGCACTTGAATTATTCACACAATGCATCGTTTGAAGAGTACCAGTACGAACTCCTACCGGTGGGTAAATGCCATCCATTTTAAAGGAAAGAAATTTCAAAAACCTCCGTTGAACTGATTCAAGTTTCTGAATGTGTATGTCATAAAATGGACTCCAAATAACATCTGCGTATTCAATTTTAGACCTAACATAGGCGTAGTATAAAGATTTTAAAGTGTCTTGATCATTGAAGTTACGCGAGTTTCGAACTAAGAAGCCATACATTTTGTTAGCAGACGAGCATATAGCCTCAATATGAGGTATAAAAGAAAGTTTAGAATCCAAAGTGACACCCAAGTCAACAAATGTCGCCGGGCGTTCAAGAACAGTATTGTTGATTTCATAATCATATATAATTTTCTCAGGTTATAAGGAAAACGTCATTACCTTACATTTACAGGCATTCAACGACAATTCAGTACTTATACACCATTTTTCAATACGTCGAAGGTTACACACAATCGCTTCTATCGCCAATCCGGCAGAATAGTTACAAGTCATCAGCATATAGTAAGCAGTTGACATCAAGATCGTCAACTATATCATTGATGAAGACATTGAATAATAAGGGGCCCAGGTTACTTCCCTGTGGAACACCAGATGTTGCTAAGTATTCAACTGACTTATAACCATTAAACACGACATACTGGTGTCTGTTGTTTAGATAGGAGGTGAATAATTTGATTAGAGAGGGCGATAATCCATATCGAGATAATTTACTCACTAG
This sequence comes from Galeruca laticollis, assembly GCA_963921935.1. NCBI lineage: Eukaryota > Metazoa > Arthropoda > Insecta > Coleoptera > Chrysomelidae > Galeruca > Galeruca laticollis. The sequence continues at coordinate 162,052,703 of OY998177.1, read as the reverse complement.
AATTCCGTGGTCTAGTTTATCGAACGCTTTAGAGAAATCGGTGTACACAACGTCAGTCTGCATATGTTGCTGTATTGTTATTATGTTGCATAAATGGCTATACATTCTATTGTACAATAACATTTCGAATACCTTACAGAAATTACAAATAATTGAGATAGGCCGATAGTTGCTAATATCAACTCTATCACCATGTTTGTAGATAGGTCTAACCTTCGACGATTTCCACATATTCGGCACAGTGCAAGTCTTCACGCATGTGTTGATCAGTGTTGTTAACGGCGGAGCAAGTACAGACGCACAATCCATCAAAATGAAAGTAGAGACAGAGTCTGGTCCTGTTGTCATTTTATTTTTTACTTGTTTTAAAGCATAAGTACTTCATCCTCAGTGAAGGACATGATATTCAGGAACTGTGAGGTTACTGAATCATCTTGGGTAACGCACATTGTACTAACTGAAAAATATTTTGGAAAATATTCAGAAAAACCATTAAGTATACCGGTAGGCGTATCGAGCGTTTGGCCGTTAAACGTCAGCCTATCAGAGATATTAGTTGACCCCTTTTTGCTGTTGACAAAAGCCCAGAATTTTGTGGAGTCTGCTTTCATACTCGACTCAGCTGAATCAGCACGACTTGTCTATGTCAGATTTCACCTTTGCTCGTAAATATTTAAACTTGTTAAGAGTATTTACATCATTGTTGATTTTACATTCGCTATTTAATTTCGATTTCAGCTTAATGCCTTTAATAATATCCCGGGTAAAACACGGTGGATATTTTCATTTAAATTGTTTTGTTTCTCTTGGCACACACTCATCAAATGCATTATACAACTTACCGTAAAAGTAGATGCAGGCATCATCGGATCTATCAAATGTTTGAAGGAAAGTCCAATCTATATTAGAGAGACTTTGATACAATAGTGAAAAATTTACTTGTCGGAAGTTATATTCATTGCAAGATATTGTTGGAAAATTTCGCTTTAAGGTGTGGCAAAAATTTAGGAAATATTTAAAACAGGATGATTCCGATCTTGAGCAACTAAATTTTGAATAAATATTTCCACAAAACAATAATTATTATAGAGGACAAGATCGAGAATACGTTCCAAGTCGTTCGCAATAGTATTGTATTGAGTTAAATTAAAAATAGGGAGAAAACTAGTAAGAGCAGAAACAATGTCATTCCCTAAATTATTATGGAAATATGCAGCATAAGAAGATATATTAAAGTCGCCCACAATGAGCAAATTATTATTATGCAAACTTTCAATATTACTAATTGATTCAAAAAGATTAAGGTATACTTCGCTACTAGCAGATGGAGGAACATAAACATTTAGCACATAAACATGACCTGAGTCAGCTGTTATTTTGACCAAGACCATATACACCGAGACTATGGTGGGGATAATGAAACTGTCTATATTTATTTCACACGACGGGAATTCATTGTTTACAGCTATAAGAACCCTTCCGCCCCTCGAGCAATTACACGCCTCCAGATTTCTATCAGCCCGGTATACTGAGTAGTCTTCTGGAATCAGTTCACCATTAAAGACTGAATCGTTAAGCCATGTTTCGGTTAGTGCTATGACCTTAAAGTCGGTCATAGAGATTGCGTTAAAAAAATCTACAGTTTTTTTATCGCAAACCTCTGGTATTCTGATAGTATACATTTAAAGAATTTGTGAAATACTGTTAACCTTTTTACCAGCAGTGCAAGTGGTCGACGACATGGTAGATCCACTTGAAGCTATGGATTGCTATATTCCAAGCAAATCCTTCTTGAGTTTAGTTAAAGCAATTTTATATGCAGTACAAACACTTCTGTCCCACACCGCATGATCACAAGAAGTAGTAGATCCCTGAGCACCTGACAGTTTAACGCAATTAGTGCACTTTCGTAATTAGGATCTAGAGGACTTTACATTGTGATTTCCACCGCATAAAGGACAGCTTAAAGAAGTGTTGCACGATCTGGATGAATGATTAAATTCGTTACAGTTGTAACAACGCGACACTTCCAAGGCATCATATACTCTACAGCTATCATACCCTACAAATAAGTTACCAGCTTTTAACATTATATCATACACATTCCTATCTATCTGAATGACAGCCTGAAAAATTGCAGCATTTTTCTTAGTTGGAAAGATTTTCACAATTTTACAGTCACCATATTTAGAAAAATATTACAATTCCTAATTTGGTATTGAAGCATATATTCAGTATACTTTTCTGACAAACCCACAATGCACAATCTGGGATTAATACCAGTAACCTCCTTTACAGCATAAGAGTCAGATATTGTTACTTGAACCAGTTTCAATATCTTCTCATTTTCCTCTTTAGATTTGCATGCAATAATAATACCACCATCCTTAATATTTTTAACTTTAGTCAAATGTATACTATTATCAGTTGGAGTAATATTATGCATTAGCTCTGAGTTCGTTTGTTTTATCTCCTGTGTCTTGTTCTTGGTTTGTACTATCACTGCAGGAAAAGTTTTGTTGTTAACAACATCAGCATATCGAGTCGTTGGTGGAATAGTCACAGGTTCTTTAGCAATTTTAGAAACATCAGATTACAGTGAGGACAATTCAGCTTTAATTGAACGAAGCGCGTCGCTAACTGTTGATTCTAACAAGTTAATTACTTCAGTATGGTTTATAGAAATACAACTTTTCGCACATTCGTCATATCTCCACAAGAGTCCAGGAACAGAATTCAAGACGTCCAGTATATCAACAGTTTTGAAGAGACATACAACATGAAACTGCTTTTTGCAGAATTCGCAAAAAGTGGCCGGCCTACTTCGACTTATCGTACCAGAATAGGTTTCACAATTTAGTCGCGTGAACGCCTGCGGAAATAGGGATGAACCTGGGAAAGTGGTGCGATAGAATGGATCGGGATGCGGTTTTCTGCATTCTCTTCCAAAAACGATTATCACGAAATGTGGGGCGGTAGATTTTCCCTCCCACCGAAAATTGCATTACTGCAGGCCAAAGTGCACGCGAAAAATGCATTATCTGGGAGGCTTTTTGGAAGATTTTCAAATTTGATAAATAAGGGTCAGAACTGGCCCGGATTGGGTACTCGGGGGTTTTCGAGGCCGCTGATCACGAATATAGTGTTCAAATTGACCTCGGAACACCTGGTGCACCAGAACCTGACCCTAAACGTCATATCCGGGGGTTTTCCTGACACAATCAAAGAAGGTCAACCAAAGATCAGTTTGGGTTTTTTTTGGCCCGCTGAATCCAAATCTGGCATCGGCGAGCACCCCACTGGCACCTGGTGCACCGAAACCCGGGCTAGAACGTCATCTCCGAGAGTTTTCTTAAGAAGAGTGCCAAAACCCACCCGAAAATCATAAGAGGGCAGTTGTATGGGGCGGTGGTCCCGAATTTCACGTCGGAAACAACCTCCCGAACACCTGGTGCACCACAACCTGAACCTAAACGTCATCTCCGGGGGTTTTCCTGAGACGGGTTTTGGTGAGTTTGTTGGGGTCGTTTCTGTACAACTCTCGGAGATGACGTTCAAGCCCAAGTTTCGGTGCATCAGGTGCCGGTGGGGTGCTCGCCGATGCCAGATTTGGATTCAGCGGGCCAAAAAAAACCCTAAAATGACTTTTGGTTGACCTTCTTTGATTGTGTCAGGAAAACCCCCGGAGATGACGTTTAGGGTCAGGTTCTGGTGCACCAGGTGTTCGGAGGTCAATTTGAACATTGTATTCGTGATCAGCGGCCTCGAAAACCCCCCGAGTACCCAATCCGGGCCAGTTCTGACCCTTATTTATCAAATTTGAAAATCTTCCAAAAGGCCTCCCAGATAATGCATTTTTCGCGTGCACTTTGGCCTGCAATAATGCAATTTTCGGTGGGAGGGAAAATCTACCGCCCCACATTTCGTGATAATCGTTTTTTGGAAGAGAATGCAGAAAACCGCATCCCGATCCGTCCTGTCGCACCACTTTCCCAACAGTTCGCAGGCGTTGATGCGACTAATTGTTATTGATAGCTGTTTACATTATAAATTTATTAAAAACTTACGAAAAATATCAAATTATATTCCATTATGCAGGTACACAAATGAGTCACCACTTCTAAAATGTTTTAACAGTCATAAACCACTTTAAACCACAAAAATGCAGCAAAATATCAAGAGCGACGTACATGTGTGTAAAATTACAGAAAAATTGACGCCGTTTACACTTGGAATGTGTTGTGATTTAACAAAATTTGTTGATAACACAATTGGTACTAATATAAATTCATTAATAATACTCCCGGACGTAGCACAGAGGTTTCTTTAATAGATTATAGTGGAAATTACAACTACTAAATAACAATTATAGATAACAACAGTAACATATTAAATACATGATCTTTTTACGTTTTTTAAACTGACATTATTTTTGAGCTAGATGCTTTTTCAACATTCTACCCCACTGATATAATCTCCAGTGAAAACAGGAATTGCACTGGACGATGTAGACGGACACCATCTGATGTTCTAACTTCGCAGGCTCTAACTTTTACCATCTCTTCCCGGATATATTTCATTTATTCGAACAAGCTTCCATATCAGTCTTGATCATATAAAAGCATTACATCTCCAATTTTAAAGTCTGAAGAACTAATGTTTGCGTTAGCACGAGCCGATCTCAACTGCTGAAGATAATCCAAGTTCCAGCTTTTCCAGAATTTTTTCAAAAAGTTTTCTCGATATCTTCTCCATTGTTTTACAATATTTTTTCATTAAACTTTCTTTTCAGCAAGACACTAAATCCGTTGTCGTTACTTCCAAGTAAAAAGTGTTTTGGTGTCAAGATTAGTAAGTTCATGATCATTATCAATATTGGTCAACGGTCTAGAATTTACTATAGCTTCAACATCACATAGGAGCGTCTGAAGCTCATCATAATTCAATACAGATGTCCCTAGTGATAACTTGAAGGAATGTTTCACAGTTCGTATTGACCATTCCAAGAAGCCGCCCCACCAAGCAGCCCTTTCGATAATAAATTTCCATTCTATTCTAAGATCTTGAGCTGCTTATTGAATCTTGTCATTCGTTAAAATATTTGACAATTTTTCTAGTTCTAGAGAGATTTTTTTAAAAGTTCTAGCACTATCTTCAGCAGTTGGGATCGGCTCATGCTAACGCAAACATTAGTTCTTCAGACTATTTTATCACGAACAACAATAATAAACTTCAGTGCATTGTTTGTATGCAAATACTATCAGTTCTCAAAGAATATAATATGAAACGACGTTACACGAGAAAACGTTTCAGCAATATACCGGGGAGTCAAGGAAGGCTATCATTACGGATTATAAGAAAAAACTAAAACAACAAACAACGTTTTTAAAAAAATCTGACGCTGATACCAAATACAGTATTGCCGCTTCTTATGAAGTAGCGCTGGAAATTGTCAATTCAATGAATCGAAAATTGCCGAAAAATTCGAAACAGTCTCAATGTTGCATCAATCAATTGCAAGACGGGTGGAGCATATTAATCAATATGTATCCAAAAAACTGCATGACACGGTTGAAAAATGTAAAGATTTATTTGAAAAAAATAATTTAGAATTTTCACCTCAAAAAGTAGTAGTAGATTTTGAAAAATCAATTCACAACGCTATATTACAAATCGGGGAAAACATTAAAATTACAGGTTGCAGATTCCACTTGACCCAAGCGTAGTACCGACAGGTTCAAAAGCTTGGTTTAAGTCAGCAATATAAAGATAAAAACTCCGAAATTGGAAAATGTTAACGCCATTGCTTTGGTCTTTTATTTTTAGAGCCCGACGAAGTAGAAGATTTATATTTTTTTTGAATTGTATGAGTTAAAGCCTGACAAAGAATATTTAGAGAGATTTCCTGATTATCTTTTAAAAACCTATTTAACCAATGATTCAACATTTCCTCCGCGCATTTGGGCAAGTGCATTTGCAGACCTTAATAAAACCACCAATGCTTGTGAATCATTTCAATGATACATAGAAAATTTTCAGTTTTTATGAACAAATGTAATTTTGATAGAGAGATTAATACAATTAGACAAATAGCAACATCCAACGGTTATCCATTACATATGATAAATAAGCTAATTAATAAAAAAGAGGAAAAAGTGGCATTACAATTAATATTTCCTAAACAAACTGAAGAAATAAAAACTTATAAAATCATCACATATGCAGGAAATATTTCTAATAATATTTCAAAGATAATATCTTTAGCAAACGAATACAACAATTTCTTTTAAAACAGAAAGTAACGTAAGTACAAAATTGTTAAATGAAAAAACAAATATACCACCATTAAAGAAATCAGGTATATATAAACTGAAATGTCCAGAATGTAATGCTGTCTATTTGGATCAGACCCTTAGAAATTTTGAAATCCGATACAGTGAACACTTACGAGCATACAAATTAAAACAACCAGATAAATCTCATTACGCAAAACATCTACTTGACACCAATCATTCATTGACAACTAACACAGAACTAGAAGTACTACATATTTGTGATAAGAAACAAGAACTGGATTTCATTGAAGAGTTGGAAATTAGAAGCACTTAAGAAACCCACAATATAAAGTCGTCAATGAACAGATAAATATAGGGAATTCTCCACTATTAAACTGTCTTCTTAAGTGATAATTGTAATGATCAGTAGATATCGTTTTCCTGGTTTTCTATATCATTGCACAGTTATACTGATCTTAATTGGAAAAATGATATCTAGGATATCACCATAGGGCTAATAATATCTAAGCTTTAATATTTGTAATATCACATCTTCTTCTTTTTTCTATTAACATATATGAAGTTCACAAGGTCACTTCTTGGACTAGCCTAAAATAACTACTAAACATTAGGTAAGCATCAAATGAAATGTAACTTCTGTCATTCTGACGATGATATTCAGTTATCGAAACAATTGTCTATTTTTTAGAATTTTCAACATTTTTCATTATATTGTGGAACTAGCTAGAAACATTAAGTTTCATTTGAAACACAAATATTTCATTCGCATTTTAATAGTTCGATGTATCAAACAAATCCATCCATTTTTATTTTGGTTAATGAACTTCTCAATGTTCAAACCGAAGTATATATAAAATGCAGTAGTATTAACACACCACATGTATTTAAAAATTTTGCCACAAGGAAAAAAAAATTTTTGTTGTTAAAAAAATTGAAGAGTATAAAAATAAAAAGATTTCAAAGTTACCTTATGTTAAAATATTATCATTCATGTATACAGGGTGTCCCGGGACTAATGGGACAAAAGTCAGGAGCGTATAATCTGAGCTAAAATAATGTTAGTACTTCATATAAACTTTTACTATGCAGGCCCTCGTTTTCGAGTTATAGGCCTCCAAAGTTTTAATTTTGAATTTGGTTTTTATTTGTATTTTTTGTACTAGTTATTTGATCTTTATAAAATTTACGGCAAAGCTATAATGTATGTGTATGTTTATTTTGGTAAGGTAAACAGATTTACAGTAGTGCATTGAAGCCAGGGACGGACTACTCGCTATGGTTAGTGATCCAAAAATTTTGCAGGTATGGCACACCCTGTATGAAATTATCGAAATTCACTTCCCCACACATTAAGCTAACGAAAAGGTACTCTTGTTGAAATTCGATAAAATAAGCCGTTTGGCTAATATTTACAGTTTTATTAATGCACTACGTACCAGTTTACGCATTCACCATTTTTATAAGTACACAACGAGGTAAAACTAACTTTTAATAGATGTCCAAAATTTACCTAGAGTACTACAAAAAAATAATTTAACGATAGCAGAAGATGAAAAACTTTTTATAAGTGTTTTTACCGTTTATCAAGTTACCATAGGATTAGTTGTCAAACGTTGTGTAGAATAGTTCGTAGTCAGTACTTGTCAATAATTCATAAGTCCTTAATTTAACAGTTACAATAGCAGAATTCGCTTTTATTGAGTACGCAGATAAACATCTAATGTATGGACTGGCTTCTCGAAACTGTTTAGAGGCCAAAAGGCTTTATGAAGAACATTTTGCAAACAGAGCATTGCCAGACAGACGAATGTTTGGGCGTATTGATCTCCGGTTACGAGAAACAGGTATGAATAAGTAAATGTAATTTTCCATGTATACAAAACAAAATTTTAAATTTTAGGAAGATTTTCGCCAGAAAAAGCTGGAGAAGGTCCAGTACGAAGCATACGTACTGTGGCAGTTGAACAAGACTTGTTAAATGCAGTTGATAATGAACCATCGAGTTTTAGAAAATTATCAAGAGAACATAACGTCTCGAAATCAGTTGTTCATCGCGTCCTAAAAGAACAGCTGTTATATCCTTTTCACATGAAAAAAGTACACCGTATGACAGTGGCTGATTATCCTGCTCGACTTGAGTATAGCCAGTGGTTTCTGCGACAACAACAAGCAGACAACACATTTATTAGTAACGTTCTCTTTACGAACGAACCGGGTTTCACCAGAGATGGAATCATAAATTCTCATAATATGCATTTATGGGATGATGTGAATCCACATGGCATTATCCAAACTAGGATCCAGCATAGATTCATGGTTAATGTTTGGCAGGAATAGTTGGCAATAATTTGATACAGCCATACTTTATTGACGGTACTTTGACCGGTCAGAGATATTTGGAGTTTTTTGCAAAATGAGTTATGGAACCTGTTTGATGATGTGCTACTACAAACTCGTAGGAATTTATGGTTCATGCATGATGGGGCCCCTCCTCATTTCAGTTTAGATGTACGACAGCATTTACACACAAGGCTTCCTAATAGATGGATTGGTCGTGGAGGCCCTTTTCAATGGCCACCGCGATCAGGAGACGTTAATCCTATGGATTTCTTTCTCTAGGGTTATCTCAAAAGTAAGGTATACGCAACACCTGTGCAAACAAGGCAAGATTTAATAGACAGAATTGTGTTACACTGCAATGTTATTAGAAATAGTGTGAAATTGCTCTTTCAAGTGCAAAGAAACAACCTTCGTAGACTTAGAATGTGCGTGGAAGTGGGAGGAGCTCATATTGAACATTTATTAGAATAACGTTAGTTTTTGTTGTTGTTTAGGAATTAGTTTTAGTCTAATATTTTATAACTTGTTTTTTGAGGTTTTCTTAATGGTTTAATAATGTTATGTTCGTAATTTTGATTAAAAGCAAGTAAATTCTGGACATCGTATTAATAAGTTAGTTAGGTAGATTTGTACGTAGTGCATTAATAAAACTGTAAATATTAGCCAAACGGCTTATTTTATCGAATTCCAACAAGAGTACCTTTTCGTTAGCTTAATGTGTGGGGAAGTGAATTTCGATAATTTCATACAGGGTCTGCCATACCTGCAAAAATTTTGGATCACTAACCATTGCGAGTAGTCCGTCTCTGGCTTCAATGCACTACTGTAAATCTGTTTACCTTACCAAAATAAACATACACTTACATTATAGCTTTGTCGTAAATTTTATGAAGATCAAATAACTAGTACAAAAAATAAAAATAAAAACCAAATTCAAAATTAAAACTTTGGAGGCCTATAACTCGAAAATGAGGGCCTGCATAGTAAAAGTTTATATGAAGTACTAACATTATTTTGGCTCATATTATACTCTCCTGACTTTTTTCCCATTAGTCCCGGGACACCCTGTATAACTTAATGAAAATATGTATAAATTCTTGCAATATAGTTAGCTATTATATTTATAGGTGGACATTAATAAAATCTAATCAATCTGATTGAAGTGTATTATTGTAATAAAGGTGGGCCGAGATGGGCCATTCCAAAACAGATCAATTTTATACTCGGGCCGACTTGGGCGATTTTTATTCAGTATAACTGCCAGTTGGGCCGAGATGGGAATCGCCCGTTCTCTCACCTTACCGAAGGTGGAGTTAACAGCGGCTTTGTTTGCTGTACAATTACAATATTTTATTCTGCAGTATCTAACAATAGAAATCAATCGAATATACCTATGGACAGATTCCATAGGCATTATATTGGACATCGAGATGGCACCAATAATATATATTCGTTAATAATACTCCCGGACGTAGCAAAGAGGATTGTTCAATAGATTATAGTGCAAATTACAACTACTAAATAACAATTATATATCACAGCAGTAACATATCAAATACACGATCTTTTTACGTTTTTTAAACTGACATTAGTTTTTGCCATTTTGAATTAATTCTCAACTCAGACATTAGTAAGTGAGCTCGATGATTTTTCTACGAGTAGCAGTTGGTTTCCAACAACAAATAGATAAGCAGTATTAATTATATATTAATACTATTAATTGAGATGCCAAGTTTGTGAAGTCACCCTAGAATCCGTAACTAATTGGAAATGGCTTACTTGACGAGTTTGATGTGTTCCTCCAATTGAAATTATATTTGAAGCTAGTATTATTGACGAACGAACAATATTAACGTATTGGTAGTCAACTGTTTGGTCCAGTTCACGGAAAGATAAGTATATCAGGCTTAATTTTTACCTACAACCATCATCCAGTAGATATCAGTGAATGAGACTCTGTCACGCGCTTTCTTTATGCCTAATTAACGAGAAAAGAAAAAAAATGATTATGAAGTTAAAGAAAATATTGGAAGAAATTAATGAAATATGGGAAATAAAAATACGAGTTAAGCTGATAGATCGTAGCGAAGTGAGAGTGCAATTATGCCGAGCTATCTTAAATGCCCGAGAGTAGGGGTGGGTTTAAGTTAAAAGGGCGCCACTGTTTTATTTTCGCTGAGCCAAAACAGAAGTTCTCCTTGTTGTCCTGGAACTCCCTATCAGTTAACGTAGTATATATAAAAAAATATGAATATTTAAGTAAAATATTTGTATTATTATTGAAAGAAACAATTAATAATAATAAGTTCTAAAGATCTAAAAGCAGAGGCCTGGTGGTGAACAGATAAAACAACGGAGTTGAACCATAGTTTGATCTATTTAACAAAAAAATAAACGGTTTTAAAGATTAAAACTAACTTTTCCGCATCTGTGGCCCTGAACAATATTTTATCATAAAATTGTTACTTGTATACACTTCGGGGAATGTATCGTGCTAACAAACCAAAATTTCTTCAAAAATAACCAAAAATGTAGTATATCTGGAATTATAGGAACCGCTGTACTCGCTCTAGTCAACTGAAAATCAATAGGGTACATTTGTGAGACACCTTGAATAATATTAAATAATAAAATTGATCAATCGGAGGCTGTATCGTGGTAACAAACTGAAAATTCTCCAAAAATGACAAAAATTTGGTACTTCAAGTACCATAGCACCCGTTGTACTGGCTTCAGTGAGCTGAATATTAATAGGGTTCATCTTTGAGACGCTCTGAATAATATCCAATCATAAAGTTGGTCACTTGTATATACTCCGGAGGCTGTATCGTTCTAACAAACTGAAACTTCTCCAAAAATAACAAAAATATCGTACTTCAAGTACTGTAGCACCTGTTGTATTGGCTCAGGTAACCTAAAAATCAATAGGGTTCATCTGTGAGAAGTCCTGAATAATATTCAATCATAAAATGGGTGACTTGTTGAGCTCCAGAGGTTGTATCGTGCTAACAAACTGAAATTTCTCAAAAAATGACAAAATGTCGTACTTCAAGTACCATAGCATCCGTTGTACTGTCTCTGGTGAGCTGAAAATCAATAGGGTTCATCTGTGACATGTCCTTAACAATACTCAATCATAATATTTGTGACTTATTGCACTCCAGAAGCTGTATCGTGCTAACAAGACATGTAAGAAAAAGTGGCCGACGACAACGACGACGACATACACACAGGATCAGGATTTTTTTTCTAAAAACCGTTTATTCGTGTTGTTGATGTAAAACGTAAAAATAACTCAAAAATTTTTTTCAAATTTCTAACTTTTTTTGGGGTAAGCCAAAACTTTTCTCGCATATTAGATAGGTTGGACGGAAAAGTAAAATAATGTGTACGAATATACAGATATGTTAGAAACACAATGTCTAAATATATAAACAATATAATAAAGGTAACACACAAAACAAGAAAAATTTTCACCAATATTCCGGTCGTAGCCGGGTAATACCAATAGCTGGGAGCTGGTGAAACGTATTGATGTAGCTATATTTCGATCAGAAGCTACTTTTAATAATTCCTTGCTCAAAAGCCTTGTAGCCCGTGTTTAAAACCCCTGGGATGGTTTATAGGGGTTTCAATGAAATGTGTAGTCGGTGGTCTCAAAATCTTTACGTATTCAATCAAAGAACCAGTTCAGAACCAAACATCCATGATGATTTCTTCGGAGAAAAAGCCCCAAAATCGACAAAAAAGTGACAAGATACGGGGTATTAAATCTCCAACCAGCCGAACACAACTCTTGAAGTGAAGAGAAATCAAAATTCTCTTCAAATTTCGTTCTCACAGACCCCGATAAAAATAAATCAAATAAAAAGACATTAGATGGCAAAAACTAATCCGCTTGGTAAATAACGAAAGTGTAGAAACGACAGTGAAGGTCTGTATACACGCATTGTTTCAATATAATAGATTATTATTTCCTTTATTATAAAACCTTACATTTTACCGAATCGATTCGTAAAAAAAATGTTGATTTTAACACAATGCTATTTGCCTGTATGCAACTAACATAAAGCGAAACATTATATAGATATTTGAATTATAAAGGTTAAATCACGATTTAGTTGAAAGAGTTGCAGAAGTAGAACGTGAACTGGGCATAATAACCGTCAGTTGTGGGTAAATTAACCAGATATTTCACATGAATATATCGAGATTATACTAAAATAATAATAGTAAAATCAAACCGTGACAACTCTCTGATAATTATAAAGTAGGGGTTACAGAAGTCTTTACAGAAGTTGGAGAAGTATGATATACTTAATACAATGTTGTAGGGATTATAAAAAAGTAGAGAGGGATGATAAAGAAGTAAAGACGGCCTAAAACAATAAAATCTTATGTCACATATTGTGAATAATTTAGTCAACGACAATGTGCAATCACCGATGATCTTGCGTGGCTTAAATGGATTATATTAGTCGCTTCAATTTTTAAATACTCTTCTCAGATATTTTTTTTCACTAAACTAAACACAATTTGAAAGCAACTAATAGCGTTTCTTTTCTTTTTAGGTAAAAATCCTAGAGATTTTAGTAAACTATGCTTAAAATCGAAGACCTAAAAGAAACGGTATAAGAAAGATCACCAAAAAATAAACGGTTTTAAAGATTAAAACTAACTTTTCCGCATATGTGGCCCTGAACAATATTCTATCATAAAATGTATACCTGACTTCTTTAATAGTATATATAAACTCAAATGTCCAGAATGTAATGCTGTCTATTTGGGTCAGACCCTTAGGAATTTTGAAATACGATACAGTGAGCACTTACGAGCTTACAGATTAAAACAACCAGATAAATCCCACTACGCAGAACATCTACTTGACACCAATCATTCATTGACACCTAACACAGAACTAGAAGTGCTGCATATTTGTGAAAAGAAACAAGAACTGGATTTCCTTGAAGAACTGGAAATTAGAAGACATTTAAGAAACCCACAATATGAAGTTGTCAATGAACAGTTAAATCTAGGGAATTCTCCACTAATAAACTGTCTTCTTAAGTGATAATTGTAAAGATCAGCAGATATAGTTTTCCTGGTTTTCTATATCATTGCACAGTTATACTGATCTTAATTGGAAAAATGATATCCAGGATATCACCATAGGGCTAATAATATCTAAGCTTCAATATTTGTAATATCACATCTTCTTCTTTTTTCTATAAACATATATTAAGCCAATCACAAGTTAGGTTACTTCTTGGTCTAGCCAAAAATATAACTACTAAACATCAGGTAGGCATAAAATGAAATGTAACTTCTGTCATTCTGACGATGATATTGATTTATCGAAACAATTGTCAAATTTTTTAGAATTTTCAATAACTTGTATTACATTGTGGAATTAACTAGAGACCTTGAGTTTCATTTAAAAACACTAATATGAGCATATTCCACGAAGTAAGGGTCGAGACAGTCAATTTCAATAAAATTGGTGACTTATTGCACTCCGGAGGCTGTATCGTGCTAACAAGACTGGCAAGGAAAAGTTGCCGACGACAACGACGACGACGACATACACACAGGATTTTTTTTTTCTAAAAACCGTTTTTTCGTGTTGTTGTTGATGGATAACGTAAAAATAACTCAAAAAAAAATTTCTAATTTCCAACTTTTTTGTGGGTAAACCAATACTTTTCTCGCATATTAGATAGGTTGGCGGAAAAGTAAAAAGTTGAAATGATTGAAGTTAAAGTTCCACGCTTACGAATTTTAAATATATCACCTGCCTAGCCTTGAACTTCCCTAATCATAGAAATGAAGATATATATATATATATATATATATATATATATATATATATATATATATATATATATATATATATAACCTAACCAGATTGGATTCCCAGAATTAATCAACACATAAGGTCCATGAAAAATTGGAGTGTATATCTATGTACAATTGTCAATTAATATAACATGTAATGATACAAAACATGAAGAATATTAAAAGAATATATTTCAAATAATAGATGTCTTTGTTCATCTTACTAGTTTCTGTTTAAAGGTAAGTTTTAAACTTATTTGGAGTTTATACTTCAAAGGATTGCATTGTTTATACTTACTTAAATATGTGCAAATTATTTAAATCCGTAACACGATGTTAAACAGAATCGGGCTTAGAGAGCCTCCGAACGCCACTACTTTCAGATAATTTGTGCTTATTTTCTGAATAAATATTTTCAATTGTTTTAATGATGTATTAAATTTGTCTATCATAAAGAAGGTGTATTATGTCGTTTAATTTTATTCGATCAAATATATTCAGCAGATCAATAAAACACATAAAGGCCGGTCGATTGTGTTCGATCATTTTTTGCGTTATTTGTCTTATGACGAAGATGTCACCTATTGAAACTTAATTCCAATAAAAAAGGAAGAAAAACACTATATAAACAAAAGTCAGATTGCGAACTATTATCTCCATCCAACTATACCGAATTACGGATACGCCCATTTTGGAATACAATGATTAGAGATTTGACATATTGCCCGATTTTTGTATGTAACTAAATGGTCATCTTTTTCAAAATATTATTTTTGTGTCATTATTGCTTCAATACAAATTTTACAGACTATATTATTTAACTCTTGAAATTCGTTGTAGTTAAAATAAAACAAAATTCGGAAAATACCTAATTTTCAATACAAACTATGTTCAACTAAATTACCACGTATCAATTAAAATATTATTGCATTAGTAAAGGAATGTAAAATTAAAAGACAAGAGTGTCAATAACGACCGGCACATGACCCAACTGTATAATAAGAACTGAGGAATTTCCAAGAAACGGCACCATATGCAAAAAAAGAGTGTGATCTTTTACTAAGACAATGCAATGTCAAAAGCCATTGGCTACGATGGCAAAATTGCACGAATTGCTTTCGTACCCACTGTATTTACCCAGATTTGGCCTCCTACTAAAAAATTCTCGCCGGAAATATTGGCTTGAAGTAGGTCGTGATCACTGGAACTGTTCGATTTGCTCATACAAATTTATGAGAGAAAAATTGGACTGTAGTTTGGGGTTTAATGATAATAATAATTGTATTAAAAAAAAAATAGTCGAGCTTAAAACAATATCACCTACCTTAAGATATGGGAGATGGGATGAAAGCTGATCTGCACCCTCGCTTGATGCACATAACAATTCCGGTTACCGAAAAGTTAAACCAAGAACTATCCATGACGAGTATCGAATGTTAGTTATTTTGCTAGGTAAAAAATAGGACATAGGCGGAGGGAACTTTTATTTTTGAGGAAAGGAATGATTGCAGTATTGCCAAGAGCTCGACCAAAAAAAAAATAAAAACTAACATAAATTCTAAAAATCGAACAGGAACAAACGTCTTTTTTGAGGCCAAAGCTAAATCATTCTTCAAGAAAGGTATATGAGGAAATGTAATTATTGTATCGCTCTTCAAGACCACTATGTTGGCGAATAAAATTAAATGTGACAGAAAAAGTTTTTTTTATTAGACGGGAAACTTATTAGCAGATGGTTTTATTCCAAGGATCGCTATTAAAAATAAGTTACACATTCTAAAGTAACTTAAATGCATATATTTTTTCACATTTATGGAACCTTTGGGAAATTCACAAGCAGCTACTGAACAATCTTCTCGACCCAGTTACTCTTTGTGGGTTTTGAAGGAATCACTAACAATTCGGTTGAATTTCTATTCAGACACAACATAGAATTTAAATTTATGTGAAAATTGAATCAAATGTAGTCATGCAAACGTTTAAATTATCCACTTACAAGTTATTTATACTAATTATCAATACAACGGTTCAAACTTGCAGTACACTCCTCGTTATACATGCAACTATTAGTTGTCTTAATTATTATACATTTACTAGATGAGTTCCCATCCATTAAAAAGAAAAACTATGTACTAGTTTTTTTCAATACATTCTCATACCATTATAGAAAAACAAATAGTACGTGTACGTTTCATTTCAATACATTCTCATACCAAAATGAATATGCAAATTGAAATAATAACTATACGTTTATGATATAAATATATTGTACTTGATAATGTTATGTCATTGTAATATACTTTCTTTATTCTCATGAAACTACCTGATTTCGTACACGTGATTAATAGTTTTTTAAATATTGAATTCAATTAGCAATAATTCAAGATAATGTTAATATTTTATATCAATTTAATAAATATACTGAATGATTCAAAAAACGAATCAATTTCTTCGAAGTATTTTCACCATAAGATACGTGTTTCGTTCCTCACAAGAAAACGATTAAATTTTGTCATTTTGAGAGTCGACATTTGCAGAAAAATAATTTGCAATGCAAGTTATATTACCTTCAGCTACAGATCTAGTTTTGTTATAATCTTTGATATCAGTATTTGTTTTAGTTTTATTTCTAGAATATTTCGATAATATTCTGTGAGAAATATATAAGTCTTACCTTTACATCGAATTTCTTTTTGTCTCGATTTCTTTGGTGCTGGAAATGACTTTGGGAGCCAAAAAAGCCAAAATAAGCTTTTCCGAAACAAAAAAACCTATTATTAACGAACAATAGGAATTCCAAAATAGATATCAGGACCGACTCATTCCGACTCTAATTAACTTCTTCGTTTTTATTTTATATCTGATAAAAATTACTCAAAGCGACGTTGCCAAATCCTCCTCACAAAATTCTTTTACTAAATCGAGTTATGCTACGACATACCCCCCACGCTGAAAAATTGTTTTTCAGCCAACTTGCAAATCGATAGATGAGAGATACAGCATCGGTAACAATAATATCTAACCCATTTTATATAAATACCCAAAATAACATAATTCCATGAATTATTTAAATTCAATTAAAATACAAAAAAAAAATAAAAAATAGCTAATTTACTGATTTGGCAGAGGACACACCTGAACCACCGGTCTAGAGTAGGTGCCTTTATTAGTCCTTACCGTCACATTGCGAATAATGCCACCCTTTCCTGGATGAACATCGGTTATAATTCCTAACGGTCAATGAATCGGCGGAGAATTGTCAGTTTTCAGAATAACAGTGGTCCCGATTTTGATATTAGGACATTTTGTATTCCATTTTTCTTTCACTTGCAATGTAGTGAGTTACTCTAAGTGCCAACGCTTCCAATAATCTTGTACCATCCTATCTATCATCTGAAACCGATCCAATCTATTTATATTGATGTCTGTTAAGTTATCTGCAAGTGAATTCTTCAATGGAGTAAGAGTCAAGAAATGGGATGGAGTCAAGGCCTCAGGTGCTGAAGGGTCAGCTGACAAATTACAAAGAGGCCGAGAGTTTAGCAATGCTTCTACTTGGATCAACAAGGTGTTGAATTCCTCATAAGTTAGAAGTTGAATTCCTATTACTCTAAATATATGAGTTTTTGCACATTTAACATGGCTTTCCCATAATCCACCCATATGTGGAGCAGCCGGAGTATTGAAACGCCATTCGATACCATTTATAGCTAATTCTGCTTGAAAAGCTTCTTTATACTGCTCAGAATTGACGAACTCCTTAATTTCTCGAAGAACAGTTTTGGCACCTACAAAATTTGTACCCTGATCGGAATAAATAACACTACATGGACCTCTCCGAGATATAAATCTCTTTAAAGCCTGTAAAAAACTATCTGTCGACAATGAACTAACAAGTTCCAAATGAACTACACTCATACATATAAACAAACAAACATACCCTTTATATACTTGAGCCCCTCACCGTCTACCAATTGTTATACTGAATGGGCCGAAATAGTCAATAGCCGTATGAGAAAAAACTTTAGCCTGTTGTAATCTTGATGTTGGCAAATCCGCCATTAAAGGATTTATCGTCTTGGGTTTCAATCTGAAACACCGATTACATGCATGAATTCGTTGTCGAATGACATTTCTACCTCCCAATATCTAATAGTTTTGCCTTAAAATAGCTTCCATCAAGTATGGACCGGTATGAAGATGTATCTTATGATAAAAATTTATTAATTTCTCCGTAAAAGGATCCTTGCCAGGAATTATAATAGGATGACGAGCCGTGAAAGCAATGGGCGCAATCGCTAACCTACCACTTACCATGAGAACTCCGTTTTCAAGAAAGAGGTTTAACTTGAGCGATCTATTCGATATTTTTTTCCCGAATTTAAAAGTTTGATATCCGATCCAAAATATTTACCTTGTACGATTCTTACCAAAACCAGTTCAGCCTTATTCATTTCACTTGCGGTGATAAAACATTTCCCCGGAAGGAGCTTCACAAAACGAAGCACCCTTACTGTTATTTGCAGAATAGTAATGTATAAGGATAACCTCATGACCATGTCGTACAATCGATGCGTTTCCGTATCCTCTAACGAAACGAGATATTTTGTGGAATCAGTATCTTCACTAAAATCCCCAACACACCTTTCTTCTCTAATAGGCCAATTTGCAATCGGCAATTTCATCCAACTTGAACCCGAAGCCCATAAGTTATTCTCCATCAATTGAACAGGCGTTGCACCCCTAGATAAAATGTCCGCAGGATTTGTTACCCCAGATATATGACACCACTCAGCATTTGAAATATTTTCTTTTATTTGTGTTGGCGACAAATATATCTTTCACAAGAGCAGAATTCAACCACTGTGGTAGAATCCGAACACGCAACTATTTTTTAAATACAAATTTTATTATTGAAAATTTCTGAAACGTGCTTAACCAACCTAGATAAAAGGAGAGCTGCAGCTAACTCCAGTCGAGGAATTGTAACCATCTTGAAGGGGGAAACCTTTGATTTAGCGTATAACAAGTTAACAGTAATTTCTCCGTTATCTGTTATTGTTCGTACATACACCACAGCTCCATATCCATACATGCTGGCATCCGCAAAAGCTACTATCATTACTGGAGATGTTCTCACGGTTCCCATATAACGTGAAAACAGAATCTCCCCAAGAGCAGACCATGCATCTTCTAGTTTCAACCACTTCTGAGAAATTTCATAAGAGACCGTATCATCAGACCGTATCATCCCAACATATTTTCAGTTTCCATAGCTCCTTTATTAACAGTTTCAAATACAAAATGAACGGTGCTACTAATCCTACTGGATCATAACATCGCGCCACCGTAGACAAGATTATACGTTTAGTACAGCTGGACTCCGGAACTGGAAACCGATACCTAAACTATCCATTTCTGGATTACAGAACATTCCTACAATTTTAGTTTCTGTCTTGAAGAGTATCGGTTGTGACAGTCTCTTTCCGATGGGATTTTCTCCAAAAATTCCACCGAACTCGATGACCACTTTGTCAAATCGAACCTTCCCTCTGCAAACATAGCTACAGATTCTGAATACAGCCGATATTATTCCTCCTCCGAAGAGACACTACAAACCAAATCATCCATATATAAGTCCGTAGACACTACTTCTGCTGCTAGTGCATATTTATACCCTTCCTCTTTTATTAGCTATTTGATTGTCCGCAGAGCCAAATAAGGACTGGTCTTGACCCCAAATGCCAACCGATTGAACTCGTAAATTTGAACTGGTTCATCTGGATTGAAACGCCAAAGTAGTCACTGAAAACGCCAATGAAAGTTTGCTATTTTGATCTGATGGTACATTCTCCTAACGTCTGCAGTGACCGATATTCGAAAAACTCTGAAATTCAACAACAAAGATGTTCGTCTGCAGTTCCGGACCCCGAACAGAATATCATTCAAAGAAATGTCGCTATCCGAGGATGCACTGGTATCCAGCACTATTCGAATCAGAGAGCTAGAACTATCCGGTTTAAAAATAGCATGGTGAGGGATGTAGTACGCCGTATCCGCTGCTTCCAAATATTCATCCCTTACCCAGTGCATGTGACCTTGTTCAATAGATTCTCTCATGATATCATTGTAACATGAGCGCAATTCCGGAAATTTCATTAATTTTCTTTCTAAAGAAACCATTCGCATCAAAGCACCTGCTTTAGAATCACCCAAAATATTTGAAGACCTTTTAAAAGGGAGAGCAACCGTGAATCTCTCTTCTGCATCTCTACTGAAGGTACTAATATACATTTTTTCACATTTGCAGAATGCCGCTTCCGGTAAAGTGGTTTTTGGAACTTTCTCAATTTCCCAAAAAGTTTTTACAAGTTCATTCAAATAATTTTCTTCCTTCAAAGTAAGAAATACATTCGAATCTGAAGTCGAGTTGAACATCGTAACTTTTCCCATTATGACATACCCGAAAACAGTCTGTACCGCCACTGGTGAACCCGTTGGAGACGCATAACTCTTGTTCCCCATCACTGTTGCAAAGAGCTCAGCACCTATGATGCTGTCAATTCCCGTTGGTTTATCAAATTTATCATCAGCTAATTGAAGATTTTCGAAATTGCACAAAAAACTACGATCAACTCTTAATCTAGGAAGTTTATCAGAAATTTTATCCACTAACAAAGCCCGCATAAAATATTTCTTCGATGAATCATACCGACATGCTACAATAAGGTCTGTAATACTGAATTTGAACGAATTCCTTGCACGGAAACCGAACTTCGAGATATTTTTAACCCCAATTTTTTTGAACAATTACGAGTGATGAGATGAACCTGACTGCCACTATCCAATAAAAATCTAGCTGTTTGACCGCGACCTAAACCGTTAAGAACGTTAACTACCACCGTCGCTAGTAACACTGTACCATGACGATTTTTTATTGTCGTTGCACAAAAACTATGATTTGTATTTTCCGATGTGAAACTTCACCAGTAGAATTACCCTCACTTGATGTAACCTTGGAAGTCCCTTGTTCATGTTGTACCATAGTGAACGGTCTGCCTAAATGCAATAAAGAATGGTGTTTTTTTGTACATTCTGAACAAACCCGATCAGAAGGGCAAACACTCACCCCCTGATTAGGAGACAAGCAGTTGTAACACCAATTGTTATCACGAACGAGTGCATAACGTTTAGATGGAGTCAAACGCTTGAATTTTCCACATCTACTCAAAACATGCCAGCCTTTATGACAAAATTGTGTTTGACTTCTCCTTACTATCCGACCGATTGTCTTGCGTGACACAGAAAGATTTCGTTGAGCGCGATCTCGTATCAACGTAATTACCCCTACCAGATACCACGTTTCGATTCAAATTCAGTATTTTTGCTTGCTCTTTGACAAATGCTATAACCGCGTCATAAGTTGGTATCCCCTTACCCCGTACCGACATTTCAAAAGATTTAACCGTTTCTGAATCCAGTTTTGCTAGAGCCTGATGCATCAAAATGAAATCTTCCAAATTATTCAACTTAAGATTTTTCAATGCTTGTACCGCACAATCAAATTTATCCAAAAATGATTCGAGATTTTTTGCTGATTCTCCCTGAATATGCTTAAATCCCAGAATCTCGTCCAAATAGCTAGTCGCTAATGAACGCTCATTTTGATATTGGTCAACCAGATATTTCCAAATAATATTATAATTGTCTCCCGTGACGGCCAATCCCGTGCAAACACTCAATGCTAAGCCCTTCAAACGACCTACCAAATAATTGACCTTGTCAACATCCGTTAGCTATTTATTATCATGAATTAACCTTTTAAAAATCGAATAAAAAGTTCCCACTCTTTAATATTACCAGATAACTCAAAAGAACCTTTTACACTATAATTATTATTATCTGAGAAACAATTTCTCAAAGTTCACAATATGAAAAATATTTCGAAAACCTTTACCTTTTAGTTAATTTGGCAAGACCGCATTCCTCGAAACCTGAATGTATGGAATAGCAACAAAAAACTGCTACCACAAAAAACCTGAAACCGACTAGGATATAAAAAACTCCCGAGAAATGTTATTCGAAATTAAATGAACAAACGACAATTAAATTTATATTTTATATTTCTGAATGGAACGTGTTTTGAATGTAGATTCACGTTTCTCAACCGTATCCGAAAATTCCAAAATTCAATTTAACCGAATTGAACAACTACTATGAACTTCCTGATATATCTGAAACAATCCGGCTCGAAGGGCCAATGTTTTAGTTTTATTTCTAGAACATCCCGATAATATTCTGTGAGGAATATATAAGTCTTACCTTTACATCGAAGTTGGTTTTTTCTCGATTTCTTTGGTGCTGGAAATGACTTTGGGAAGGGAAGGGAGAAATGAGGAAAACACCACACTGTAGAAATGAATTACTATACCGAAAGCACTCCGTAAAGCCAAAATAACCTTTTCCCGAAACAAAAAAACCTATTATTAACGAGCAATAGGAATTGCAAAATAGATATCACGACCGACTCACTCCGACTCTAATTAACTTCTTCGTTTTTATTTTATATCTGATAAAAAATTCATGTATAATATCTAAGAGAATAAATATATGAGGATAAATTGGTATTGCCAAAAACTATTGTAGAGCAAGTCTCTCTCTCTCTCTCTCTCTCTATATATATATATATATATATATATATATATATGTACACGATGGTCTCCTTTTTCTAAAAGAAGGAAAAGGTTAGTCTCAATTATTAATTTTTGAAAATTGGGTCCAAAAATCAATTGATCAAACAAATCACTAATTAGTATCGTACTAGGGTATGAAACAAAAGAAAATTTAATACAAGATATGAAATTGTGGAAAATGACAATCGGGACAAAAAAATTAATATAGGCTGAGAATAATAGCGATACTGAGCAGAATACGACACCGTCCTCTGTGAACGCACCTTAATCATAACTGAAAATAACTATATATAATATGACTAAAAACACGAAGTGAAAATTAGGAACAGATGAAGATAAACTGAATTTCAGTTATCAACAAATTCGTCATTATCAGTAACACAAATTTATTTTCAAAAACTGGTAAAGTGAAACTAGCGTATTAATTTCTCAGCTCCCTGTATCGATTATTTACGTCAAGGTACAACGAAACGTGTTTTTTTAATATCTCTAGGCGTATTTTGCTAAGTAATTATATATATATATATATATATATATATATATATATATATATATATATATAATGAGATTCAAGAGACAATATCGCGACATAGTTAACTTAAAGAGAACCAAAACGTTTATTAACCGACTCACACTTTACACAAGTGTTATAAATACCTATCAGTCTTCAACTTGTTAACAAACCCTTAATTTTCTTGGCGGCGATCTGGAAGAAATACAGCTGCAGATGCGGTGATTGGACAATCCAGGCGAGATTTAGGAACACAAATGTGGCGGCGACTAAGAGAATCCAGGCGATCCCGAAGATGAGATGAAGAGAGATTTCAGAGGTGTAGAAAAGATGCGATGAGGAATTGTGATAAGACTTCTGTAGTGTCCAAATTATTAATTAAATCCGGTTTCTATAAAATCCGTTTCGAAGGATCATGTATACGTATGGGCACGTAAACTGATAATTAGCGACGTGTTTTTCCAATTTTTAGTTGTAGTTAAATGAAAATCAAATTCCGACACTATTACTATATTTCCACAGAATTACTACACTTATTATTAATTGTAAAATGTTTCTTTAGGGTTGAGAAAACTTGTTAAGTATTACTAACTCGTTTACTAATCAAGATACCGAGAGGAAGAATTGCGAAGTATTCTTGAGAATGTGTAGCTCAAATAGAGAAACTCACGAGATATACAGAGAGAGAGAAGCATAAAATAAATTACAAGAGTTACTTCAGTAAACTACTGAGATACAACTTGAGCTTAACTCAAAGTTGGAGCTGAACCGATTCACTTGAAGAAACATTCACGACTGAGGATTAAAATTGATATTTTCTTGCAAGAAAGATCGTATGCCATCAATAAAACGCGTGCCAATCTTACAACAAGAAGGGATATTCGCCACCCAGATTTTTCTAGGTAAAACTATAATGCTTTAATAAAGAGAGAATAGATATCTTTATAAAGTGTTTATTCAACCTTTTATGAGAGGAAATGCGTCAGAGTATATTTCGAATGTGGTCAATAAAAACCTTGAATATTATGATACGGATCACAGTGGTTCAAGCCGCGCGGACAATAGTTTTTAAAATAAAAAAGGGGGTTGCGAGTCTATCGCAGTACAAAAGTACAAGAATATCTATTCTTGTGACAGGGTTGTAAATTCAACACAAAAGAGAATTCATCAGAGAGAAAAATGTTTTTTCGAACACGTCACATGAATCTAGTAAGGCAACTAAATATCAACACCAAAATAAGAATAAAAGAAGAGCATGGTCTCACAAAGGATGTTAAAGTTTCATCCGGTTTCAGAAAAGGAGATAGCCTCGGCTCTTGCCTATTGAACATAATAATGTACCAAATAACGAAAGTGTAAACAATGTTAATATTTCATTTAAAACGAACAATCGCTATCTGATAATCCTATGTTATGCAGATGAAGCTATTCTTATATAGCAGAAAATGAAGACAAGCTGCGACTCCTCTTATACTCAAAATGCAAATTTTGAGGGAGAAAACACAAAGCATGGTAATGTCCAAATATCCGTTGTAAACTTGTAGTAAATGAGCGCATTAAAGATAAGTTAGGAGCTTCAATTATTTGGGTGTAGAAACATCGAGCAGCAGAAGCATATCGAACGAAGTAGATAATCAGGTCAAGAAAGCGCAAGTAAGACGCGTATACGTATCAGTTATATACCAACTACCAACCTATGCCGCAGAAACAACAGAAACAAAGAGAAAAATGAGAATAGAGATTAAAATATTACGATAACGGCAGAATTCCTAACACGGACACATTTAGAGAATTAGCAGTACTGACTATCGTCAGGCGGGTAAGAACAAGGCGCCATCAATGACCAAGAATCAAAATCCTAACACCAGACGTCCAGTTGGTAGGCCTCCAAAACGCTAATACGACAACTGGACATCAGTTTCAAAAGAAGGCAGATGACAGAGTTGACCGGACCTGGTTCTTTTATAAAAAAAATACATTTTTTTCAAATTTTTTGTTCAGTTTATAACGTTGTCTTGTTAACTCGTAGGTAAAACACAATTTTATTATTTTTATACTTCACTAATTGGCCCGTTAGAAGAAAAATATTTGCTTGTAAAAGTATTCATTTCATATATAGTATGTACAAAAAGTACGAGGAGTAATAAACCCTAATTAAGTATGCAAAACCTTTACAGGGAGCACCATGAAATTTTTGATAAATCTCTTACTTTAAATTACATTTCTTCCGTAAATCTAAAAACCAGGTAGATCGACCCCGTATTTGTTTCAGTTGTAGCAAAGTTTAGGGTTTATTCATTGTTAAAGGATTAGCAGATAAGCAATAACGCAATGCAGTGGTGTGTATTTTGGGAAAAAAATACGTTTTAAATTATAATATAATAAAAAATGAAAAGAAATAATTATTGGAATACATTTATTACTTACATTTTATTCTATATCCGACTCGGAAGAGGAAGAATCGTTGTTGACATTAATAATAATAGGGTCGATTAAATCATCACAAATATTGTCAATTTTCCACATATTTGTCTCTACTTTGATAACATGCTCGATACAGTTTGTCCAATTTTCCTTACTCGCATGACTTACAGCACTCTCAAACAATTTCACAACATCGTTTATTTTAAAAGTAGTATTTTATTTCCAACTTCCCCCTTTACCTGAGCCCATATTAATTCTATGGGATTAAGTTCACAATGATAAGGGGGAAGTCGAAGAACTGATATACCACGAGAAGAAGCCATTTCTTCTACAATGTAGGTTTTGTATTTATTCTTGTTCATTTTTGCAATTCTGTAAAGTTCTTTCCTTAGTGGATCTTTTGGAAACTTAATATTTTTCGAAATAAGCCACTCCAAAAGCTCTGCTTTACGCCAACGACTTGTGGGCAATGCTTCTCGTAACCTTGAATGGTAACTTGCGTTGTCCATAACAATAACAGCCCCTTTTGGAATCAGATCCAACATTTGAACAAACCGTTCCTCGAAGATATCCCCATTCATATCTTCGTGATAGTCCCCCGTGCGTTTTGAAATAAAAGTTAATAATCCACTATCAACAAAACCTTCAGAACTTCCAACATGGACAATGATAAGTCTTTTTCCTTTTCCAGATGGTGGCTGCAAACCTAACGACAAACCTTCCACGAATGCCTGCCTTCCGCTTTTAATGTTTTCATCTTGCCAAGATTTGGAAACTGTATATCCAGCATTTATCCATGTTTCGTCTAAGTAGAAGGTTTTCAAATTTTGTTCTCTGGCATGTCGAATGCTTCTTAAATAGTCTCTTCTCCAAAAAACTATTTCCGGTTTATCTATCAAGAGAGATTTTCTATTATGTTTTGTATATCTGAAACCCACATCTTTCAAAAGTTTGCATAATGTCATTCTGGAGAATTTTGGATAGTCCGTATCTTCTTGCACTGATGTCATAATTTTGTCAAGTGTTGGAATTTCCTTTCGTAAGTAAAATCCATGGACTTTACGCCTTAGTCTTTGTTTTAATGACTCATCGATCTCAATTGGTTTTCGGCCTGAAGGAGTTTTAGGGAGTTGAAGAGTTCCATTCTTGCTTTCTTTTAGTAATCTATAAATTGTTGATTTAGCAACACACAACATAGCAGCCGTTAATTCCACAATATCATCAACACTTGCACTTGGATCCTTGTTTTTCAATGATATATAACAATTCAATATCAGAGTTTTTTCATTTAAAGATAATGGACCTGTTTTTGGTCGTTTAGATGGTCCTTGGCTTATCGACATTGTTTGGTACTTGCACAATTAACATTCAACAAATGTTTTAAATATATTCCAACTGTTTACAATATTATGACAACCACACAACTTCATACAACTTTACTCAAAGAACTAATACTAAGTACTGATTTAATGTACCTACTTTCTTTTAAAATAATATTCCCGATAATGTTTCTAAGAAAACTGGGTTGTTTGGAAAATCCCTCTCAATAATCCAATAATCTGTAAATAGGTGTAATCGTATTAAGCCGATTACAGTAGGCCACTTGCCATTTAAAATTTCTGAGAAAAATTCCCCAAACACTACATATAGGAGTAATACAAATAAAAAATATTATGAATAAACGGGCAATCCGAACTCTGCCACAAAATAAAATTTTACCTGACTTGTATCAATTTGAGGATTACTGAAATGTTCGAACTGTGCCGCAACCATTTAGTTTAATCCTATTAGAGTCATTAGGGTTTATAATAGATAAAATCGGAGGCCCATAGAATTATGTATATTTCTGAAAGGTTTCAAAGATTTCTTGAATTAAATATTTTGAAGAAATCTTGATTGTTTTGATCGATATTTAGGAGATTAGGGGAAGGATGTTGATGCACTTACACTATTGCCTAAAAATCAGGAAGAAGTATTTAATAGTGTTCGTGAATTACAATTACGAACGAACCGAGAAGAGGAATTTCTATTAACAGCAGACCAGGTATTTAAAATTATTGTGTTCTCCTGTTTTTCCAACCTTAATTTTTTATGTAATTCGGATTGTATTTTGATGGATGGGACTTTTAAATACTGTTCAACTTTTTTTTACCAAATGTTTACCATTCATGGTTTTAAAAACGGCTATTACGTACCTCTTGTTTTTTGTTTGCTGCCGGACAAATCAAGTCAAACATATTCAAATTTGTTTTTAATTTTAAGACAAAAATGTAGAGAAGTAGGCTTAAATTTTCAACCTAAAGAAGTCTTAGTAGATTTTGAACTAAGCATTCATAACGCTATATATGAATGTTTTGGCAGAGATCAAATTCTTTTTGGTTGTAAATTTCATCTCTGTCAAGCTTGGTTTCGTAAGATTCAGGAGTTTCATTTGGTACAAGAGTACAGACAGAAAGGTTCTGTAATTGGCGAATACTTAAAAGTACATTTCGGTATTATGTATCTTAGTCCTGAGGAAGTTGTAGAATTTTTTTATAATGAACTACATTTTTTGCTTCCGAATGACCTCTACCTCTATCACTTTTTTTTATTAAAATTAGTACATCCCGTTACCTCTGACCTAAATCGTATATTCTTTAGCATAGCTGCAACTCATTCGTTCAATACAAAATGTACCTTACGGTATACCCTCTTAAAATATATTTTGGTACGTCTATGAAATCTACTTAAATGAATGATTTATTACTCCTTCTCCTTTCTATATAGACTATAGATGCAGCTTACTCAAAACATTTTTTGACTTTTTATCTATATTTCTGAAACATTTAATTATAGAAGTTTCGTATTTACTTTGTGAGCAAATAGATGTTATTCTGCAGATTCCTAAATACAATAACAGTTTCGTTTATGTGAGAAACCGAATTCTCTGACATTGCAAAATACGATATGAAACCATTAAAACAAATAAACATTTTTTAGGATTTTTTGCAAACAAATCGGTACGTTACGCAGCTGGCTTGTTTCCAACAAAATGAGTTAATGCAAAACCTCATCAAAAATGACGGTATGTTAGGACCACAATAAATAAATTCTATCAATAACTTTCAAATTACTGTTTCAGTGATCTGTTGAATAATTTTCATTTTTGATTCGCAATAGGTATTATTTAAATTATCTGCCTCATATATTATATTTTGGGTTTTCCTGTTTATCCCAGTCGGTTATTACATGCAAGGATCTGTGCAAATCCATTCTTCCTATGCAGAGATTTTAGTAATTGTTTTAGTTACGTTTATCAATTTTTTTATCTATTATACACAAAATTTTAGTTTGATTACAATTTTTATCCACAACTGCTTTAACCCTAGAACACTAATATGTCGTAAAATTGACGACGCTAGATATTTCGTTAGGATTCGTTAACCTCCGAGAATACCTCAGGCATGCCGCTTACAGTAGATTCCTGATCAGTCTTATAGATAAGAATGGTGAGAAGTGTTGTTCGAAATTTGTTTATTTTATTCAATAATTTGACGCCTCGTCGTAAAATTTACGATAGATTAGTAATTACGTTTGTTGATTTTTTTATACTATTGGGTAAGAAATTTTGATTTTTGTTTTTTATGTGTTACTCAAATAAAAAATATTATAAGAAAATGTCGAGAAAACCGCTAACAGAGAGGGAGTTTAAAGATGAAATAGAAAAAATTATGAATGGTGACGATTCTTATGATGAAGATAGTGGAAGTGATTGGGAAGAAGATAACTTAGAAATGCAAAAGGACAGTGATGTGGATGATATCAGTGATGAAGATTCAGATGACGACATTAATTTAGATAATATTTAAGAATACGATAGAGATGAGGCAGAGGAAAATGAGCCAGTACAAAAGCCAAATGAACAAACTTTTGAAAGCACGTCTAATGGTGAACCGCCAGTAAAAACACGGCGTAGAGACTCACACATTGCTTTACCAACCAAGAACAACTTAAGAGGCAAAAACGGTCATAAATGGTCAGCAACAGTCCCAATTACTTCAAAAAGAACGGCTTCTCGAAATAGTATACATTTTGTATCAGGAAGTAAAGGAAATGCACGTAATCTCGTACAAATAAAAGATCATTTCACGCATTTTTTTTCGGATGATATTCTTAGTACCATTATTACATTCACAAACGAAGAAATTGAAAGACAGCGTGGAAAGTATTCTAAAGATTCAGCTACCGTATCACAAATCAAGAAAAATGAACTGCTAGCATTTTTGGTTGTTTTGATATTTTCAGCT
This sequence comes from Galeruca laticollis, assembly GCA_963921935.1. Classification (NCBI taxonomy): domain Eukaryota; kingdom Metazoa; phylum Arthropoda; class Insecta; order Coleoptera; family Chrysomelidae; genus Galeruca; species Galeruca laticollis. The sequence goes on along the minus strand of OY998177.1, from coordinate 162,022,318 downwards.
GCAAGGAAAGACAGTCATCTCAACAGTAAGGAAATGTTCAATCCTACCACATCTTGTAGCTTTTATCGAGCTTGTATGAGTTGTGACCGATTTACCTTTTTATTGAATTGTATCAGGTTTGACGATAAATCTACTAGAGAGCAAAGAAAACAGTCCGATCCTTTCGCTCCAGTTAGAGAAATCTGGGAACTTCTCTTAGAAATCTGCAGAAACTCCTATACTCCATCATCCTACATTACAATAGACGAACAGCTTCTTGGTTTCAGAGATAGGTGCCCTTTCCGCATGTATATCCCCAATAAGCCATCAAAGTATGGCATAAAGATCGTTATGGTATACGACTCCGCCTCCAAATATATGACTGACGCACAACCGTACTTGGGGAAGAAAACCAATACAGGAGGCCTGGCACTGGCAAACTATTATGTGAAGGAGTTGACAAAATCTGTCCATGGTAGCAATCGTAATATCACTATGGATAATTGGTTCACATCAATTCCGCTAGCCGATGAACTATTACAAGCTCCCTATAAGTTAACTTGGGCACAGTGAGAAAAAATAAATTCCTCCAGAATTACTGCAGATAAAGGATAGAAAGTGTGGATCCTTAATGTTTTGTTTCGATAAAATGAAAACCTTAGTGTCTTACAAATCCAAGCCGAATAAAATGGTACTAATGCTTTCTACTTTTCACGAAGGTGCAGCAATATCTGAAAATGGTAAACCAGATTATTCATTATAATAAAACAAAATCAGGAGTAGATACATTCGATCAGCTGTGCAGTAACATGGGATGTAACCGAAAAACGCGGAGATGGCCACTGTATGTCTTTTTTGGAATGATCAATATTGCTACCATCAATTCATATGTCATCTATTGTTATAATAAATACAGAACAAATGACAAACCTCTTTCCCGTTATCATTTTATGATTGAACTGAGCAAGAGTCTAGCTGAGCCCTGGATGCGAGAAAGGTTGATGATCCCAAACTTACGACGTACCATTCGCCAGGATATCTGTAGAGTATTGAATATACAGCAGGCCGAGGAAAACCATCAACCCTTAGAACGTAAACGCACTATTGGTTTTTACTGTCCAAGCCGTCTTAGACGGATGACATCCAACTATTGTGGACAGTGTCAACACGCCATCTGTGGAAATCATAGGGGTAATGTCTGCACTGTATGCTCTTCAGAATAGCCAAAAATGATAAATTTTGTACGTTATTATATGTTCAATTTGTGATCAGAATTCAGCTTATTAAAAAAAAATTAATAAAAATTATGATTATGACTTTCACGTTTTTTTTCTAAAAATCGTAATATTTACGACACATTAGTAATAATGTGTGTTAAAATCATATTAGTGTTCTAGTGTTAAGTGTAGTCTATATAACTTTTGTCTTTTATTTTATAAGTATAAAACTCGCCAATAAAAAAACACTCAAAATAAACTTATTTATATGTTAAGCTTTACAAATGCAGTCAATAAACAATCGAAAATACATATTAACCATAGACTATTGAACACTTAATAGTCGAAGATATTAACTGATCAAACACCTACAGATATTTTTTCAGTAGATGCGAAATTTCAATAATTCTTGAGGTAATAGCTGTTCTCAGTGACATGTCAAAATAATTTTTTGATTACATCAGATGAAAATACGGTTATTCTGATGTAAATGAGTTTTACTGTGGATAAAACGTTATATTGCATGCGTGTTTTAGAAGAATTTTAATCACTAAAGAAAATTAAACAACTGAGTAAGCTTTCGCGTTTAAACAATCTTGCTATCTAAAACACTTATACAATAAATCGTCCCTTGAGAGCAGAACTTATACTATGTATTTTGCGTTTTGAACGCCAAAATATACATAAAGATCACCGAATTTAGTACAGAAGTACTATAAGTCCGCACAGGAGGCAAAACCAAAATACCACAATATAAACTACCCTATCTTTACAAATTATCTTCCTTCGGTGTAGGAATACACTATCGGGTACGCAGTATTCTAAAATTCTTGAGCGACTTTAGGTTTGTTCTCACACGAGTTTCAAACCATCAGAAACAGTCAGGATTCTGCGCAATCCATTTCTCGGCGTTCATACATAAGTTTCTGATTGTTTGAAAACAGCTGGACGTTGGATAGTTGGAAAACCATCAGTCAAATTTGTGTGAACATCGTCCAGCTGTTTTCAAACAATCAGAAACTTATGTATGAACGCGGAGAAATGGATTGCGCAGAATCCTAACTGTTTCTGATGGTTTGTGACTCGTGTGAGAACAAACCTTTTAACTGTGTTGAACTAGCTCTGACCACAGATACATAAACAAAACAGATATGATTGTTTACGAAATGTTTAACGGCAACATGTAGTCACATTTTAACCACTGCCGGAAGAAATGTATCATTCTAATTCTCAATGTTGCCATATGCACCATGTTATTTTTCAATTCCATGGCAATATATTTTCAATAGTTTTTATTCTAAACGTATGTTTAAGAAAATAACGAAATACCTTATGACGAATTATTTTTATATATTTACTACAGATCTATTGCAATATAATTACAAGAAAAGTACCTCGGTTTAGTATTAGTATCTGAAATGTTTAATTCATTCAAATCAAAATTAAACATTTGACAACAGCGCAATGCTAACCAAACCCACAAATGGGTCTCTCATAGTCACAGTTTATTGCTTTCAGAAGCAATTACATCACTGTGCCGATTTTACTGTTCCAATCTTTTCTATCACTCACATCCACTCCTAGGAAATAAATTCAAGATGCACAGAATATTTCTCACTTATTACGCACAGTGGTTGGCTGTTTAATAAGTTTTCAAATCATCATTGTATCAGTTGGCTCCAGCTCCATGAGCTTAGGAAATAATTTTAGGTTACCCAGTGGAAAAATCGAAACATTGAGATCAAAGGTGCCGACAACGAGTGATATAAATAATTGCTTCTGTAAGCTTTAAACTGTGTCATAGTTCCATACTAGGTATAGTTCATTCGTCATTGTTTGAGTTGTTTAGTTTACGTGGATATTTTTTTAGGCTAATAGGGGTTTTTTGTGTTTTGTGTTTAAATAAAAAATTATTATTAAAACATTTTTTATTAGAATAATTATTAAGGTTCAGCAGTGCATTGTGTGTAAAAAAATGATTTTTTACACCCCGAACTCATATTTCCCAAAATAAAGACACACATCAGCTGATAGCGAATCGGCCATGTTATGCCAATAAGCCTATTTCCGTTTCTCTCTTTTAAGAGAGATATCATGTTTTTCATGTTGGCGTGTCAACAAATATGATTTTATAAGAATGACTTGTTGGCAGTGGCGGCCTTAGGGGGTGGCGAACAGGGCAATCGCCCGAGGCCTCGCTCTTGCAAGGGCCTCGCGCAACAACCCAAGCAAATTTTAATCAATATAAAAAAATTTAACGATTATTTTATTTAAAACTTTCGATTTTGGTCCTTAATTACTTATTAAGGTTATAATATAATGGTAAATTAAAATAAAGTTAGATAACTAATTCATTAATTCAAAACATAATTGAAAAAGTTATTATGTACACTGAGAGATTTATTTCGATAACCGCAAGAACAAAAAATGACAAGTCCGCGATTCGAAGTTTATAAGTACAAATGTGTGTAAACAGAAATAAACTTCGGGTTATTGTAATCATAAGATGTACCTTATTCTATACTTTTCATAATCTTAGTACAGTTTTACTTATCATAACCCAAAATTTACTACGATCTACGTACATTTTCACTTGTCAACCTCGAATCGCGTGTGTCACGTTTTGTACTTGCGTTTATCGAAAAAAATCTCTGAGTGTAGTACTTGAATATCGCGCCTCGAAACACTTGAAGATCGGTTTTTTAATCCCATAACACTCGTGAGTCGGGACATAATGTTGTGCTCCTCTATCGCTCGGGGAATCTCCGTACTTCATTTCATTTGTTAACTCTTGTCACCTTGGAAATATTTTGCTTGCAGTATGAGTTTATGAGTTACAAAATCGTTACCATACATATCTTTCAATTTTATTGAATATTACGTTTTTATAGTATTTAAAGTATTGAGTGAGCTGGAAAAGTGTAAATTATATATAGTATTTGAAGTATTGAGTAAGCTGAAAAAGTGTAAAAAAAACTGTGTGATACTTAAAAATGTATTTCCGACTGTTTGTGCGAAACAAAACAAGATTTACGAAATGAGTTCGCGTGATCGTGATGCCGGTACAAAAAAATTTAAGTCAGAGAGTTCAAAAAGGAAACGAGCTATCAAAAGAAAGCAGGTAAACGAAAATTTACGTGGATCTTTATATAAATATATAAAAAGTGATGATAAAGAAATCTCTACAAAACATTTATTGACTGAAAGTGACTCTAATCCTACTCCAGCTAAAAACATTCCTTCCACATCATCATGGGTGCCGCCGCCGTCATTAAGTAAAAACAGCGTAGAGACGTCCTCATAGCCTTTTGTTCATATTAAACAAGCCGCAATATTGTCTGTGTTTACAAGTTACAAACCAATTTAAAAATTATTTATTTTATGATCCGGTTGGGCCAAAAATATTATTCCGAATTTTTCTTTGGTGCTGGTGAACTTTAGATTTAGCAATAATTTTAGTCAAGTTATCATCTTAGGTAAGTGAAAGCATTCTAATTTTGTTGTATAACCTTAAAATGGCGAATATTTAGAAACGTGTTCAGTTTATTAGGTGCGCCATCTCCCCTCTCATGACAAGGATAGATGGTTCACTTATTTTTGGGGTGAGATGGCTCAACATTATTTTTTCCCAGTATGCCTACGAATTACAAGCGCACTTGAAGTTGTTCCAGGGCTTGTTGGACTGAGCAACAGTTAACCGAAGCCATTCAAGCCGTTAATGAAAACAGAATGGGAGTTAATGAGGCTGCTAGAAATTTTGGGAACCGGCCACTACCCTACGAAGAAGAAAATCAACACAAAATATGAAGAAACGTCCTCTTGGACCCCTTCCCTACATTAGGTGCAGCTGCCGAAGAAAAGTTGGTCAAACACATCTTTAAACTTCAAAAAAAGGGATTTTCTCCTGCTCGATTGGACAGGCTGAGAATGGCATTTAAGTTGGCCGAACAGGTGGATATTAAATATAGTTTCAGTAAGGAATCAAGATTAGCTGGTTTTCCGTGGCTTCAGTTATTTCTACAGAGAAATCCAAGGCTGTCAGTAAGAAAAGCACAAGGAGTGTCCATTAATCGATCCTTGGGAATGAATAAAAAAGACGTTCAGGTTTATTTTGAGCTGCTAGAAAATACTTTGAGCGAAAACAATCTTATGGGAAAACCTGAACATATCATTAATATGGACGAGACTGGTCTACAACAAAATAATAGGCCGGGCCACGTAACTGTTAAAAATCTCAATGGCACAGGACCAATTGGACAGGCTTATTTCAGTAACATTTTTGCATAAAACTCAAAATGAACAATTAGATACAAAAGTAATAGGTGTTTTTTCATATCGTTAAAACCAAACTACTACTCAGCTTGTAAATTATAAATTAAAAACAACCCAGGACGAAAGTTCACTAGATTACAGTTTGGAAAATTACTTGCTGAAGGATGGAATAAGTCTGCGACTGTAAATAATGGAACTTCAGCATTTAAGGCTACTGGTATTGTGCCATTTAACCCTTCTGCTATTCCAGATGACGCTTATTTGACTGAAGTCCCTGTTGCAGTTCAAAATAAACAAAATTCTGCTGGTAGTTCTCAAAGTTTTCCCAAAGCTTTAGCTGATGATAATCAACAACCTTGCTGTAGTTGGCAGACTGTAGGTGAAACTATACCAGAAAAACAAAACGCACTACCTGCGCCTATAGGAACCAATGAAACTACTCTTGTGAAATGTACCCTTGGAAAAATACTGGATATCATCTCGCCTGTTCCAGTTGTTTCTGCTGATGTCGATTCCGTTTGACGAAGGAGCAAACAGCTGGCAGAAATATTAACCACTGAAACGACAATTGAAGAGAAAAAGAAAAAAGCGGCAAAAAAATCAAAGAAAGGGAAGGACGTAAATAAAAAGGAACCAGTTTTGAAGAAATCAAACTTAATCAAAAGAAAACATAACAAAGCTTCCAAATCATCTTCGGACGAGGATTTTAGAAGCACCGACATTGGAAGACTCTTCAGATGCTATGGACGTCGGTGACGAATCTTGCACTGGTTCTGGTGAGGTGTATTCCGTAACCACAAAATTTGACGACTGGGTCAAATGCTACGTTGTTCCAAATGGTTTCACGATTCGTGCTCCAGGTTTATTAACATTTGTCACGAATGTGGTGTTTTTATGTACAAAACAAAGTGTGTTGGCGAGAATACCTTTTTTTTCTAGTTGCACCATCTCACCTCGGCATTGTGGGGGAGATGGCGTTGGTTAACTATTTGTTTTTTTTTTCATACATTGTAAGTTTTATTTTTGTATTCACTTTTGTTACTCAATACATGTTCCTAAAATAATAAAGTTTATTCTTGAAAAGAAGCGGCAATTCTAATTCGACGCATAAAAATATTAAAATGAAATTTCACAAGCTGGGCCATCTATTCTCGAATTACCCTACTGAATTTATATGTTAAAATATTTTCATCGTAAAATGAGACATTTCACAACTAAAACGACAAATTTATCTATTAAGTTATTACAAGAAACTAGTTTTCTTTTTTATTATTACATTTGAAATTAAAATACAAAAATTTTGAGTTGTAATAATGTTAGAATATACTTCTGTTCTCTATAACTTTATAATTATTATGTTATGTACCTCAATGAGAAAATACTTGAATGGCTTGTAATTGTAAAATATAAAAATGAAAATAAATTTATGAAAATACTTTTTTAAATTACTTTTCAATAGTGGATAATAATACCTAACTTAACCCGTATATGAACGTAATAAAAATTTGGGGAGTTATTTTAAATTTGCAGAAGGGCGCCAAAAATGCTAGGCGCGAGCCTGAGTGGGACAATATATTAGATTTGGACACGCTATGACTATAAATGTAGGAATAAAAGTGCATAAAATGTCGAAACGAAAGTGCAATTTTTTAACAGCCGCTGATATATTAAAGTTATTATCGGATTATGATCGTGGAAAGTTGCGTGGCGAACTGTGCGCGGAGTTAAAAATAGCAAAGTCCCACTCTTTATTGAATTATTCAAAATGAGGACAAAATTTCAGTATATTGACGGAAAAGGAAAATTAAAATGTGGACTAAAAAGGTACGGACTAACAACATTCCAATAAACGGCCGGATGATTAAAGATAAATATGGAGAATTTGCATGTAAGCTGCGTATTGACAAATTTTCTGCCAGTAATGGATGGTTGGAGGGCTTTAGAGAAGGAACTATATAGTTTTCAAAAATATTCGTGGAGATAGCGATTTCGTCTACAACAACGATTGTAATCAGTGGATTAAAAACCTTCCATCTTTATTACAAGATTTTTCACCCGATATCATCTTAAATGCTAATGAAGCCGGCTGATTCTACAAGTGTCTAATTAAGCAAAGATGGGATCGCTATGCTTGTGTGTGTAAATATGCCTGTGGAACTGAAAAACTACCACTTCTCTTAATTAGTAAATCAAAAAATCCAAGATGCTTCAAAAGTATTAAAAATTTAATTTCATACTTTTAATAAATTTAATAAGAATACAATGTATATATGAATATATAAATTTTGTAGAAAACACCAAATAAGACATTGGTTCACAACGAAAATATACAATTTAAAAACTAATAAATAAAAAAAAATATAAAACTTAGGTGGGACTTTGTGTCATCTTGTTCATAGAAGAGAACATATGCTTCTCCACTAACTAAAGATTAACACGATATTAATAGCACCCTTGAATCGTTATATTCGTGCCACTGTCCCGTGTAGGGATGTCGACAATATGCTGTGTAGTGACCATTGTAAGTGGTTCCATAGTGATTTGATATAGCGTAGAGGTTGTACGTACTAGGTGCCACATTATCAGCGGCGTAATGACTCATATCAAGACCTTCTATTGGAAAATCTATTGCAACATTAACTTTTCCACTAAATCTTTCTGTTTGCGAAAGGCGCTTCAGGTGAATAACCAATATTTTCGGAAATAAATTAATTGAGAATGATTTAGTGCATCGTCTTCGTTCCTTACATTTCGAACATGTTGGTTTCTCATCACCGTCGAGTGTTTCTTCTCTTGTAAATGAATCTAAACATTGTGAAAGTCGTAATTGACCTGTTCTTTGGGGTATCGAAAGGGATAAATCCCAAAAGGGATCGTAGGTAACTGAACAGTGACCAGTGTCTGCACTTGATTGTTGATTTTAATTGACCGACAAAGTTATCCACAATCTTGGAGTTGTCCATTCTCGGATATCTCAACCAAGATTCTTGTGCTTTCTCAATTTCACTATGTTTGTCATCAATTTCTGTTAATATAGGCTTTGGTTTTTCATATACCTTGTTGACATTTTCGTGAAGTCCTGCTAATAGGTAACGAAGAAACTCCTGTGCATCATGTTGAGTGTATCCCATGAACCTTGAAGTAAATTGCTGAATCTGACTTTTCAATGATACTGTATTAACCACTTTGTCTGAACCGTCTTCAGGCCAAAGCTCTTGAATAACTTCAGCAAATGCTTTAATTAGTGCTCCTTTCATGCTAGATATGTTTATGTTAATATCTCTTATGTATGCGTCTTTCTTTAGATATTCTAATAGCCACCTTGTGTTTGATAGGCATTGGATAATACTATTCATGAAACATGTGTTACCATTATTTTTGAGGCCTTTGGGACCCAAAGATTTTTGGGAAATACCCTTTATGGATCTGATTGTGGAGATATTGTTAAGAGCTCTTTCGCAACTACTATCATTGTACGAATAATCTCGGATTCTATTATTGTCTTTCTCACTTGATCGGCGTGATAAGGAATTTGAATTGATGTTGTTTGCTATTGAATTGGATGTAGATATTACGGTTTTGGAAAGTTTGGTTGATGTCGATAGATCATTAGTCTGGTTCACTTTGTTAATATATTCCTTGTTGTTTACATCATTTTTAGACGTGTCCTTTTGTACTTGTTTAGTTTCATCCCCTTTCTGAAAATCTTTAATCGAAAATGAAATGTATGAAGAAAAGTTCTTAACTCTAGGATTATTTTTAGAAAGGGAATTGATGTTTATTGATTCCTCAGTTACTACGACCCTATCGACTTCTGACCCATTATTTTCTACGTCTTCATTCTCTTCCAATTTTGAATTTGACTGCAAAACATCGGGGTTATTTTGACACTTGGCAATGTCTATTTTTTTGGTAACCGAAAAAGTATTACTAGATTTTTTAACTCTGGTTGATATTGCTTTTGTACTTAGTGGTTTCTCTCCATTGGTCACATCAGATATTTTGGATCTAACCTTAGTTGTCTTATTGGCGAGCTTAGTACCATTTTTTACTGTTCTGTAAAGTTTGTCATTAAAATTTTTACTCAAATCAGCTACTGATGCGTGATTTCCATTATCATCTTCATCAGACAAATTGTCTATATTAGTATTGTTAGAGTATTCCACACTGTTAGTATAAATAACTTCCATTTGGTCGTTTACCTTTTTATTTGATGTCTATTGGGGGTAAATCAGTTTTATATTTTGTTTTGGTCAAAGATAATTTATTGCGTATATGAATCGCATCATTCTCTAGCATAGTCATCTTCTTCAGTATTTCTTTGAATGGGACATCATCTGGCTGGCGGTTATCTATATTTTTTAGTACACTGAGACCCAAAAGCTTGTTGGAGGTATAATTTATAAAATTGTCAACGCATGTATTATCAGAAGGCACACATTCTGAAGAAGAGAATGAAGATGTTACATAAGAATTTCGGAAAAAGGAAAGATCACATGATTTAGGATCGTTAATGTGAGAAAGTTTGAAAGTGGTAGAAGAATTAGGTTTCGTAAAAAATTCTTCTATAGGCTTAGAACGGGGAAACGTACCGAGAAAAGATGAAGCATTTCCTCTTTGAATTGCCATACTTATTTGTTGTATAAATAACAAAGTTGCTCTTGAATCATTGGTTTCTACTGATATTTTTTTACCGATTTCTTTAATGAATTTTAAAGCTTCATGACCGAAAACACCAGAGGTTTCAATTGCTACAGGAATAAAAATGTAAATGTTCTCCAAATTTTTGTATTTATCGATTTTAAAAGTTTCGCCATGTAAAGCTGCAGCGCCTGCGGAAGTAGATGTGGATCGGACATGGGACGGAGCCCAAGTGTCAGTGCAAGTGAAATCCCATATAACTGGTCGTCCGCGTTGCCATGGAATGAGGGTCATATCATCTGGACGTTTACCGTCGTCGCGGCAAGTACCTAACGGTTCCAACGAACAGGGAATCTTTCCAGATGACAGGCCTCGTTTGATTAGGTCATTTACTACAGAATGACGTGAAAAACGGCCGGCACTTAATTTGCAGCTTAGGCCGTGTCTACCATATCCATCAACATCAGCTCCGCAACGACAGCGATGTTTTACACAAATTTGACAACCTAAACGGAGACCAATAGAAATACGGAAACTTTCGTCATCTAAAAGCGTACCTAATGGGGCCGACGGTATAGCGTTCAACCATACTCCTGATTCCTTTGAAATTGCTGCATTCAAACGAGCCTTGTCTGGTAAATTGATAGCTTTCTGAAGCAGAATTTCTTTTTCAATGTTCAATAAAGGTATATCCCAGGATTTTTGAAAGGATTTATATTCATCGGGTACAACTTTGTTAGACTTTAATGACCAAATATTTTCTGCCTCCATTAATAAAGGGTCTTGTGTGTGGAAAAATATAGGCAGAATGTAATTAATGAAATTTTTTTATCTATTTAATGATGACAAAAAAGAAGGAAGAGCTACTGAAACGATTGAGCGAATTCGTAAACCACCATATGAAACAGGTAGTGAAGCTTGTTTCCAAGAAAGGTCCTCTAATTTAATGTTATTTACTCTAATGAATGACGAATGGTATCGTCAAAATTGATTAAGATATCATTATGTAACCAGGTCGGACTACATCTTAAGATATATGTTAATTTTGGAATTAATAGGCAATTCTTGAGAAGGTAATAAGCAATATGTGTCGGTAACCAGGATAAACGAGATGACATTTTTTTTAAAAAGGCTAGTTTTTCATTGGAAGCTGATAGAAAGGATTCGATTAATAAAGGAGCACCTAATAGAAATACATTTTGTCAGTTGGTAATTGTTATGCCTGGTGCTACAGAATTAAATTTATCAATGGTTAGATTATTTGGTGATTCTAAGAAAAATAACTCGCATTTGCTGAATTTGAGTTCAAGACCAATATCCTTGGTATCGTTTATAATATAGACAAGAGACTTGAACACGGAATTAGTATTACCACCTAATGAACCATCATCAAGGTACCAAGCATTGAATTCTGTGTCAATGTTGCTTATAAGTTTGTGTATCGATATGCAAAAAAGGAGAGGTGCCAAAGGGTCCCCTTGTTGGGCGCCTCTTTCCGAATAAATGATGTTTTCGCCAAATAAAAGATATGAAGGGAATTGATAACATTGATTGATGGAAGGAAAAATTTCAGGTAGAATATGTGCTACAAGTTTTAATAAATGATCGCGATGAATTGCATTGAAAGCATTTTTAAAATCAATTTTCAGAAAAACTTCATTATTAACGTCTGGATGATTAGAGACGAAACGTCTTGCTGCATGTGCAACTGCTTCACAACCACCTTTCGACCCGAAACCAAATTGTAATGGACGAAGTAAATATCCTAATTTGTCTCTAATGTTTGAACAAATTATTTTCGCTACTAAACGACGGTAAACTGTACCAATAGCAATTGGACTGATACCTCCTGCTTTTTTAGTTAAATCTAATAGTGACGCTCGGAATAAAATAGGACGAATATTGATGTTTACTGTGTCATTTGAAATAAAATTACATAATTTACACAAAGATGATAAGAGATTTTTTCCTGAAGGGCCAGCACTGTAACTTATTAAATCTTGTAGATGTGAAGGTCTTAAAGAGTCTAAACCACTAGCAGAACTTGTTTTAAAAGAGTTTATTGCGTTACTCACAAATTCTTCTGTTATAAGAAAAGGAATAGGTTCCGAACTCAGAGTAGGGAACGTACTATTAAGTTTCTCTAAAGGATGTTTCGATTTAAATTCTTTTAAAGTGGCTGCACTGACATCAGCAGAACTGTCATCTGAAGCTAAGCTTTTGATTGCGGATGTGAAGTCGCCGTCAGAAACTTTATTGATGACATTTTGAATTTTACTATTTTTTGATAAATTTATGTTTTTCCGATCTGAGAATTATGTGTTTTGCTGATCAGAGAAATTTAAATCATGATCTATATTTTCAAAAGTTTTTAAATTATTCTTGATTGTAGTAGAGAGAGATACTTTTTTATTAGACTTTTTAGAAGGAAGACTTAAAACATTATATGAAAAAAGCAATAGATTTTCCAAGGTAAGAATAGAATTTTGTCTTACGCATTCATCAATCAGATTAGATAGTGTTGAGGCACAAAGAGCCCTTGAAGCTTTTGGGACTCTTCTGATTACTGAGCGTTGGCTCTTCAATTTTGCCAACTTTATATGAAAATTCGTATCTTTTATATCCTTATTTCCAAAACTTTCTTTTGTTAGTTATTAAAACAATGAAAAAGCCAGAATGACAACAGATTTATTTACGATTTGGTTGGAAAAAGTAAACGCCAATATGAAGGCCCAAAAAATAAACATGGTTTGGTTTAGTTTAAGCAAAACCACAACTACTTCAAAAAAGCAGGATTCAGTGACCAAAGTATCGGAACCTGAAAGATTACAAGAGGTAGATGCGAATTGTGAAACACTTGCAGAATGGAACCAGATTACCGCTAGTAGTAGAAATGAAAATAAACAGCAGCCCACTGGTATCGGAAGAGCTCATTCACGACGACATTGTTTCTGCGTGCACTCTTTTTTATGTTTTTTGTCGATGGGAAAAGGTTGCCTACAACTAACAATCTGAGTTTTAGAAAGAGAAAAAAAAACGGAACCAGGGGAATATAATGGTTGCTCGATAGAGATTACTAAGTTTTTTCCAGACATTAGTTCATAATGACAGCATTAAGATATAATGCATCATCGTTGGGAAAATATTACGAGATTTCTTTACACAAATCTGGTCTTCTTCGATGGTTTTTGATATATACTTCATTTACCGTATACTTTTCTGACAAGAATCCCTAGTGTACAATACCGGAATGATAAAAACTCAACAGCTCCTTCACATTTGATCGACATTCACGTGCTTTTCTCGGTTTGGGTTCAGTTGGGAAAAGACGTTTTGAGGCTTCTGATTGAATTTTTGCATAACATTAGGCGAATCTCTCAACATATCACTACGTTTTTCAAACCACTCATAGCTCACTCTGTAAACGCTATGTAACATTTTCGGTTCTTCCAATATGAAATTTCATTTGCAATGCAATATTTGGAAAAAATTGATACTTTTATTCACTGTTAAAATCCTAAAACACACTTAAGATGAAATGTCAAAGTGGGGCACTATAAAAAAATTACAGATAACGCTCAAACTCCGCTATAACTACATGACAAAAATAATTTCAGTAATAAATTTAAGCGGGGTTTGGGCTTTTAATGAATGCATAAGCCCAGGATGAGAAAGGATGAGAAGTGGGTGCTTGATAGAAAGACTCCAAGAAATATTTTTTCTAAGTGGAATTGAAAGTGTGCTTAAGGAAATTAGTTTACTGATTAATTTAATACACTATGTTAGAAATAAGTTTGATTTTTAATTTATGGACAATAACTATTCATACGTATTGTATTGTAGTTTTGTTTACTATCGAAGAACTAGGCTTTTGTTTTACTTACTAGATATAGAAATTGAGTAAGCAATAAATTATGTAAAAAAGTATTAAACCAGAAAGCAGTTATTAGTGTTATTTACCTATCATAACATTCACAAGCCAATACTTTCACTAATCTATCTTATAGAATAGAGGTCGCAAAAACTCAGGTCAACGCACTCTCTTTCCATTGTAAGGTAATTGAAGGTTTTACGGCGAAAGCCATTAAATGTTTAGGATGTTTAGGAATCCGCACCCTAATGGTAGGGAATTGGTGAAATGACGCTACCAATTTTTGTACTAACTTAAAATTAATTTCCCTTGGTAAACGACGAATTCTAGTAGTCCTCTGGAGAAAAATACGATCTAAATGAAAACTTTAAAACAAGTAGTACACAAATAATATGATGTTATTTCAAGTTTACGATGCTCTATTTTATAAGATTTAAAGATATTTTTCTATGAAAACAAAAACCCGTGTGAAGATATCCACGGATTTTTTTCTAAAATGAATAAATAAACAAAACTTTTGCAAAAAAAATGTTAATATAGGAGAGATATAGTGACATTTTAATAGGTTACCAAAAATTGTACATATTCCACGATTCTTAAACGAAGACCCAAAAATAGAAAAAAATCATTCAACTATTACAAAGTACATCTCATTTGAAACAAATTAAATTAACAAAAAATTGAGAAGTAAGTATTTTTTATAACGTCGATAAAAATTTATAGATTGCGTTTACGCGCTGACGCACATCTTTCATTTGGAACTCGAACCCCCAACATTTATTTAAATATTCTTTAACTGTTGCAAAAAACAGTAAATAAGAAATTAATCAACAAAAAATTATGAGGTAAGTGTTTTTTATAACGTCAAAAAAAATTCATAAATATTAAGATTAAGCGCCAACGCGCATCGTTCGTTTTGAACTCGAAGCCCCAAAATTTGTACAAATTTTCTTTAACTATTGCAAAGGACATTAAACAAGAACTATATTAACACAAAATTGTGATGTAAGTATTTTTTATAACGTCTAAAAAATTCATAAAGTTAACGTTTCGTTCGTTTTGAACTCATAGACCCAAAATATGTTTAAATTTTCATTAACTGCTGCAAAGAACACTAAATAAGAAACCTATTTACAAAAAAATGTGATGTAATATTTTTTATAACGTGAAACAAAAATCATGAAGATTACGTTCGTTTTGAACTCGAAGCCCCAACATTTGTTAAAATTTTATTCAACTGTTTTAAAGGACATTAAAAAATAAAAAATCTATTAACAAAAAATTGTGATGTAAGTATTTTTTATAACGTCTGAAAAAATTCTTAAAGTTTACGTTTTCTCGCTGACGCACATCGTTCGTTTTGAACTCATAGCCCCAAAATATGTACACATTTTCTTTAATTATTGCAAAGGACATTAAATAAGAAATCTGTTAACAAAAAATTGTGATGTAAGTATTTTTTATAACGTCTAAAAAAATTCATAAAATTTACGTTTGCGCGCTGACGCACATCGTTCGTTTTGTACTCACAACCCCAAAATATGTTCAAATTTTCTTTAACTGTTGCAAAGGACATTAAATAGGAAATCTATTAACAAAAAATTGTGATGTAAGAATTTTTTATAACGTCAAACAAAATTCATGAATATTACGTTCGTTTTGAACTCGAAGCACCAAATTTTTTCAAATTTTCTTTAACTGTTGCAAAGGACAATAAATAAAAAATCTATTAACAAAAAATTGTGATGTAAGTATTTTTTATAACGTCTAAAAAATTTATAGCGTTTACGTTTGCGCGCTGACGCACATCGTTCGTTTTGAACTCATATCCCCAAAATATGTTCAAATTTTCTTTAACTATTGCAAAGGACATTAAATAAGAAATATATTAACAAAAAATTGTGATGTAAGTATTTTTTATAACGTCACACAAAATTCATGAAGATTACGTTGGCGCGCTTACGCACATCGTTCGTTTTGAACTCATAGCCCCAAAATATGTTTAAATTTTCGTTAACTATTGCAAATTAATTGAAATTAAATAAGAAATAAAAAATTGTGATGTAAGTATTTTTTATAACGTCATAAAAATTCATAAAATTTACGCTTGCGCGCTGACGCACATCGTTCGTTTTGAACTCACAACCCCAAAATATGTTCAAATTTTCTTTAACTGTTGCAAAGGACAGTAAATAAGAAATCTATTAACAAAAAATTGTGATGTAAGTATTTTTTATAACGGCAAACAAAATTCATGAATATTACGTTCGTTTTGAACTCGAAGCCCCAAATTTTTTCAAATTTTCTTTAACTGTTGCAAAGGACAATAAATAAAAAATCTATTAACAAAAAATTGTGATATAAGTATTTTTCATAACGTCTAAAAAAATTATAACGTTTATGTTTGCGCGCTGACGCACATCGATCGTTTTGAACTCATAGCCCCTAAATATATTTAAATTTTCATTAACTGTTGCAAAGGACATTAAATAAGAAACCTATTTTTATATATATATATTATTGTGGATAGAATGGGGAGAGAGAGAATGTTTAAAAAGTTCAAATACTATGAATTATTATTTTTAGTTTAGTTTTGTTGATATTTAATTTTTATTTTCCCGGTATATTGTAATATTTAAGATTTTATTTGTAAAATAATTATTTCTTTGCATGAGAAACTCTCTGATCTCAGAGTAGGGTTCAGATGTAGAAAAACAAACAAAACAATTTCAATTTCTAATATGAGCGCCGAAATTCAAATAACATTCCTATCTTTCAATAAAAATTTTGTTTATCAAAATATACTTGCTTTATTATTGTTTCCAAAGAAATTCTAAAGACGGTCCTGTGTTTAATGCTGAACCTCTCCACGGTTCATAGATGTCAGTTTAAAGCTACCAAATGTTTAAACTAGATGGAGCAATCACCATAGAGAAATGAAAAATCTCAAGAAAATAATTTCACAATGTTCTTCAAATAGAAAAACGTTATTTAATGCTATAGGAACAAATACATTATTCTTTTACATGACATAAATTAATGAAAACCTATTATCTATTATGATCATTCATTCAAATAAAGTCATCCACTCAATGAAGTACAATTTCTATATATAAATCAAAATAGGCAATTTTAACACAAATCTTATAATACGAAATCCGTTATGTAAACGTCTATGATAGGAAAATGGCGGAAGACAAAACTCATAAGCGTCTGTTTAACATCAAAGTTCAATTCTTTGCACTAAATGGGTAAGTTTACTCTAACTTCTTTTTATATAATTAAATAGTTTTAAATATCTTTTTTCACTGTATAGTTCAATAAATGCACATCAATAAATGTTTCTTATTTTGTTTTAGGTTACCTCTTGGAAAATACCATACCATTTGTCCAGCTTGCATAATATCCAGAAACAGTGCTATACTTCGTCCACATCAATACATTTTAATCAAATCATATAATCCAAAGCTTTCTAAAAGGTATGGTGGAGACACCGTTCCACCATACAATATTTTACTTAATTACATCTATAAATGTTATGGTTAGTATTCAAATATAATTACCAATCTCCTATAATGTGTACTTCTGCTTGCTTAAATATATTACTCTAGCTTTTAAGTATAATGTATTTCTTTCTTTGATTTAGAATGCCAAATTATTGTTTTTTTTTAAAAGTTTCAAAATTTTTCTCCAAAAGATGTTGCTTCTTCAAAATTTCTACCCAAAAAAAAGTACCTAGTCAATAGACTGTATAATCAACAAACTGTTCCCATTCAATTTTTTTATTATTATTAGCAACCTACTTGTCGCTGATAAATATATCTTAAAAGCATTCCACCAATTAAAATTGGTTATCAAAATTCTTATTTGAAAGATTTCATTTCTAATAGTGGATTGTCCATCAATCATTTTAAAACATTCTGTTTTGAGCCTCTTAAACGATTATAACTCATATATTTCTTCCTTAATTTGTATTTCAATAAATTTACTAAATGACAGTTCTTGTTTTCTAAATTATTTATTCAAAATGTCAAATCGTTCAACAAATGTCATATTCCATAGAGTTAATGTTTTTCATTTTACTTCCTACATTTACATATTTTAAATACTTATACAATCTTATTGAAAACTTCCTTCAAACCCTAATATTCACTTCTTTAAAACAAATCACAATATTAATTTACTTTGACAATAAAAATAATGGGTTATTATTATTTAATTCATATGCAACAAACGTTTTAAAATTCTCTCTTTTAAATATGGAAGTTGTTTTTATGTCACCTATATTCTTATAAAGCTTATTTTAATTCTTCTCTATAATCATACAGTTAGATCCTTTATATGCTTTCTCTATTGAATAGTAAATAGTACAGATTGTCTCCTTTTTAGATCATTTTTTAAAAAAAAATCAAATTCCAAAAATTTTAATTACTTGAAATATATAGTCTATTATTAATAATTCTGTATACAGGGTGTTGCAGGTTTCACTCTATGTTAATATATATATATATATATATATATATATATATATATATATATATATATATGTGTGGGATACTTTCTTTGACCTTTTTAGTATAGTTACATATATCTAAAGTTTTTCTTGGTTTTAGGTCAATTTTTAAAATATAAATACAAAAAGACCGGTTTGAGATTACCATCATTTATTTACGTTTCGGCTTATTCAGCCTTTTTCAAAATAAATCTACATCTAAAATAAAATGATTTTCTCACTAAGAGATACAATACAACAATAAATCCTTTTTATTTACCCCAAACGTAGAATAATAGTTGTCAATATACATTAAAATGTCCAGTCAAGAACTTCGTCGAAACATAAAATATTTTTATCACTTTTACTAAAAACAACATTCACAACAAAGAATCTACAACGTTTATACACATTAAAATTATTTACAGTACTGCTAGATATATTTTACGGAGGTTGTTTAAATCTTTTTTATTGTTAATGGCATGCTGGTTTTTTTGGATAGCTATTGATTCCAAAATTTCCCTCTTTTTTGTATTTTGTTCCGACCTTATAATTTTTTTGTTTTCAAAATTAAATGTACGTTTTTTTGAGTTTTCGTGGAAAGTTAGAGCTATTGTATTTTTTTTGTCGGATTTATGACCTTTTATTCGATTTTCCAAATACTGGCTAGTTTGTCCAATGTAAACACCACTGCAGTCGTTACAAGGAATTTGATAAATTATATTACTCTTTTTATTTTTCGGTGTTTTTGATTTTAATTTCGAAAAATTGTTGGAGAGCGTTTGATTTGCTTTATGGCATATGGTAATATTCTGTTTACCAAAAAGCCCTTGAATTTGTTGTGATAATCCGTTTATGAAAGGCATGGAGATATATTTTTTGTTACTTTTATTATTTTGTTTCATATTTTCCATTGAATTATAGAATTTATTTATACGCTTTTTAAATAATTTGTTAACATATTCTGAAGGATAGCTGTTAATGTTTAAGGCTTCTTTGGCTTTGGTGATAGCATTACCTCTGTATTCCGGGTCTGATAGTTGAATTACACGGTCAGCCAGTCCAATAACAACAGATTTTTTTTTAATGATTCGATGATGTGAATTAAAATTAAGATACCTAGAGGACCAAGTGTCCTTGGTATACCATTCAGTCCTAATATTATTATTAATGTGGTGTAGAGTGACGTCAAGGAAGTTTATTTTACGATCTTGTTCATTTTCGATGGTAAATTGAAGTTTTTCATGATATGAATTGAATTTTTTAATAATATTATCAACCTGTTGTTCTGGGACAGCAGTGATACAATCATCCACATATCTATAGCCAAACTAGCCAGTATTTGGAAAATCGAATAAAAGGTCATAAATACAACAACAAAAAATACAACAGCCCTAACTTTCCACGAAAACTCAAAAAAACATACATTTAATTTTGAAAACACAAAAATTATAAGGTCGGAACAAAACACAAAAAAAAGGGAAATTTTGGAATCAATAGCTATCCAAAAAAAAACCAGCATGCCATTAACAATAAAAAAGATTTAAACAACCTCAGTAAAATATATATAGCAGTACTGTAAATAATTTTAATGTGTATAAACGTTGTGGATTCTCTGTTGTGAATGTTGTTTTTAGTAAGAGTGATAAAAATATTTTATGTTTCGACGAAGTTCTTGACTGGACATTTTAATGTATATTGACAACTATTATTCTACGTTTGGGGTAAGTAAAAAGGATTTTTTGTTGTATTGTATCTCTTAGTGAGAAATCATTTTATTTTTGATGTAGATTTATTTTGAAAAAGGCTGAATAAGCCGAAACGTAAATAAATGATGATAAATGCATAAAATCTAGGAATTATTGAATTGTAAAATCTAAGTTTTTGAGCCAACTCCTTAGGTATCAATTTTGATTTCTCAAATGAGGTAATTAACTTGTTTGCCTTCTGCTGCAATGTACAGACTGGATTACCAGGAATGTTTTTATAATATTTGTTGTCCGATAAAAGCTGACCGAGTTACGTAATCCTCTTTATACATGGCAACAGTGACATTACCTTTATCACTTCTAACAATATATAAATTTGGATGATTTCTAAGGATCTCTCTACACCCAAAAAAATACTTCTTCATGAAATGCCTGTTAGTCTTGTGTTTGTGTGAAAAATTAGTAAGAATATTAGTGAAGCGAGACCTCGCCAAATCTTTACTATTATCATTCAAATTTTTGATAATATTTTCCAAATCAGCCAATATTTTTGATACTTTGAAATCACTCATTGACGGCCCCACACAAAACCTAGGACCCAACGAAAGAAACTTTTTTATATTGTATGGAAACTCAATATCTGTCAAATTCTTAAACCATTTTTCGTCATATTTAATGTTAAATAGATCAGTCTTAATTCTATCAAACTTTGATGTCTGAGTCCCCCTAATCTTCTTAAAAATATTGTTATATCTCTTCAACTGTCTATTTTCAAATTCAAATAAAATATCATTAGGTAAAACATTGTGCAATTCTGTCTTAATAGATCTCAGATACCTTTCTACCTCAAGCAAATCAGAACATGTAACACATATCTCTATATTAATCAAATTTTTCTTTAACCTAAAATTTAAATTGTTTATCTTAGATCCTAGATGTCCAGATCTTGTCTCCAATAATCCATCTATGCTTCTTATTCCTTCAATTTATTTTTGACTCCAATGTTTTTGTTTTTAATGATAAATTTTATAAACAGATTTTTGGCCCCCCAATGGGATCTACTGTATAGCCAATATTGGTAAATTTTGTTTTGGACGACCTCATTAAGTTTTCTATTGATTCTTTGAGCTTTCCAATTCCTTTCATCAAGAGATATATGGATGATCTGATTCTCGCTCTTCCTAATGATAGAGTGCAGTTCACATTGAATTTGTTCAACTCTTACAAGGAACACATACAGTTTACAGTTGAGAAGGAAGAAGATGGTGTGTTACATTTTCTAGGCATGAAGTTGCATAGAGATGAGGACAATATTATAAGAATTTCTTGGTACAGAAAATCGATATGTAGTAATAGGTTTATTAGTTATTGGTCATGTCATCCACCAAAAATGAAAACCAATTTAATTCTCGCCCTTAAGGATAGGGTGAGAAAGTTATCTCATCCAGATTTTCTTAACAATGACCTAATTTTATTGAAGGAGATTATGATTCAGCACTCATATCCTAGAGGTATGGTGAACAAGTTTTTAAACAACACTCCGACAATTTTCAGGAAATTTGAAGATGTTGTATCGGATTCAGTCCATAATGCAGATTTGGGGTATGGTTCATTACCGTACATACCTGGTTTAACAACAGACCTCCTTAAAGTTTTGAAGGGTACCACTACTGTTAAGGTTGCAACCTATAATATACTTACAATCAACAACCTTAACACTAAAATCAAGTCAAGGTTGGGCATGGGCGAAGTTTCGAACCTTCTTTATAGCATTCCTTGTAGTGAATGTAATAAAATATATATAGGCCAGACCTCTAGATGTTTATCTGGCAGATTGACCTCACATAAGAGTGACTGCAATACTGAAAAGCTGTTTTGTGCTTTGGTAGAGCATGTTATAGTTGATAAACACAGTATGATGTGTGAAAATGTTAATGGGCTTGAGAAAAAATTATAATAAAAGACTTTTTCTCGAGATGTCTCATATACACAAAAAATTGAATAACTGTTTAAACAAAATTATACGCAGGTTTTCACTCTATCAGAGTAAGACAGCACATAGTCACACAGCTTCCAAATGTAAAAACAGCCCCACTTGTCCATCCTGTGGGCATCCCTCACACGACGACCCTCTAAGTCCTACTCCAATAAAATGTGTAAATTGCAAAGAAAAGCATTCTCTTCGCTACAAAGGATGCTCGGCCTTTAAACGCGAATTCGAAATTCAAAAAATTAAAGTAAAAAAAATATTTCATATTTTGACGCAAAGAAAAAATATATTTCCTCAAACCCACCACACATTTTTAAATATAGTTCAATAGCCTCCGCAATTCCCACCCATTCAACATCCAAAGTATCAATATCCATCCAATGCGATCTCCTACAACAAAATCCTTCATCAAATAACAAAACCCCATTCATTTCATCTCCACTCCCTCCTCCTCCTCCCCAAAATCTACTTCCTCCCTCTCCTCTTCTCTCCCTCTTGTGGTGGTTACTTAGCAAGTGCCCCTCGTATGTACTTCTTGAACCATCGAATTCATCTTCGGGAAACACTTACCTCGTGAACCATTCTTTAGGGTTAAATAAATAACATCGTTTAAAAACTCACCTGGATAACATATATTTAGAAACTACGTATATAAATTACTGACCATATGTAACACAGAATATAAACGTTTGTACTATTAACAGCAATAATAATAATAATGAATAATCTTCAATAGAAATGAACTCTCTATATATAGGAAATTATTAAACTAACACAGTCATAGATCCGTTTCTCCACCTTGTCGACACAATATTTATAAAACGGACGTGTTTGTTATCGATTTTACTGCACCTTGCCAATGGCCTTCCAGTTCACTGGCCGCTAGCAATATTTGAAATGAATGTCTACTAAAATCTAATAATGTATTTTTAAATAATGTCTACTAAAATCTAATAATGTCTTTTGTGATCATCACACTCTCCCTATTTCCATTCCCCTTCCAAAAAATCTTACCCCCAACATTCCCCTCCCAAAAAAATTCCAACTCATCAACAGAAAAAGCATTTCCTTCAAGCTCTTTGTTCAAACATTTTACCAGCCCCATCTCAATCAATACCCAAACTCTCTTACACAGAACACAAAATTCCAGCTCCCTGGTAGAATAACGAATGCGCCACAGCTATCAAGAACAGAAAAAAGCACTTCAAACATTCAAAAGACACCCCACAGAAACCAATTTCATAATATTAAAAAAACTCAGAGCACTATCCAAAAGAATAATAAAAACAGTAAAAATCGAATCTTGGAACAAGTTTACATCGAATTTGACCCACAATACCTCCCCCAATTTGGGGTGGCATCAAAAAAATGAAAAATATCCCTTCCAGACATACCCGGTATTCATTATAATGAGGAATGGATAAAAAATCCTACTGAAATAAGTAAGTTCTTTGCGCGAAATTCTTTCATTATAAATCCTCTAATTCATCGTACAACTCAAAATTCTCTGAAGGAAAAAAGAAAGCGAAAAAAACAATATCATTTTTACCACATCCTCTGACTCCTACAACACCCCCTTCTCTCTATAAGAACTCCATGCCCTTTCCAATTCTAGGAACTCTGCTCCAGGCACAGATGCCATTTTAATACCAATGATCCAAAATTAACCAATACTCATTAAACAGGAAATCTTAAACTTCTACAATCATTTATGGACCAATCATATATTTCCCTCATCCTGGACTCACACGACTATAATACCTATTCATAAACCTAACAAACCCAAAAACTTTTTAGAAAGTTTCCGCCCAATATTACTCACAAATTATCCCTGCAACTTACTAGAAAGAATGGTCATCTTTCGACTATCGTGGTTCCTAGAATCCAAGAGTATTCTAAATATTAATCAACTCGGATTCAGACCCAAACGATCCACAATAAATTATCTGTCTAATCTCGAAATAATAATACAAATATCTTTTTGCAAACAACATCACCTCATAGCAGCTTCTCTCGATCTTTCTAATGCATATGACACCTCCTGGAGATAGGATATCAACTATCAGCTCAAAGACTTCGGACTCAACGGTAACCACCCCCTATTTATTACAAACTTCTTAAAACAAAGATCCTTCTCTGTAAGAATCAATAATCACGAATCCATCCTCACCCCCCTCGAAAATGGAATCCCCCAAGGTTCTGTCCTAAGGTCCACCCTCTTCATCATATCTGCCAACTCTATATCAAAATACATGCCCTTTTCCGTATCCTACAGAATGTATGCCAATGATCTAATAATTTATCATTCCTCCTCCTCTTCCAAAACATCTGAAAGACAAGTTCAAATTTGTAACAACAACCTATATAAATGGTCCCTAAACACTGGCTATTCTCTCTCCCCTTCAAAATCTTCCATCGTTCACTTCTGTAGAAAAAGAAATTGTTCCGAACTCAAGACAATCTCCATCAATAATGATGAAGATAATGTTACGAAACAGCAACCTGGTATAGTCCCTAAAACCGACTCTGTCTAAGCCAGGTATAAAAGTTAAAATTATGGCGGATACGCAGTTATAAAAAACTGTTTACGACTCTACGACTATCTTGTGTAAACATTGTTTTTGTGACCAGAGTTATCTAGAAAAGGCCAGAATAAATTGTCCGGAATTTACTAGTAAAAATGGCTTTAATATATAAGGGGACTGATCAGGAAGAGTTAGTTTAGTTTTATAATTTGACATCGTGAGTTGAACAGTAAATAAGTGCATATAAATTAAGTGATTATATAAATTAGTTTAAGTGAATGTACTGAGTATATATAAATTAAGTGTTAGTGATTAGTTTAGTGTTTAAATAAATTAAGTAAGTGAACCTACCGTGTGTTTAAAATTTATCCCACCCGTTTATTGTTTAAATAAATAACAACAAACATTACAATAACATAAAAATATTAGGCTTATATTTCGACTCTTATCTAAATTGGAAGTCTCATATAAATTACCTAAAATCTATAACTCAACACCATCTTAACATCCTGAAATCCCTATCCCATCACACCTGGGGTTCAGACTATAATACATTAATTAAAATATATCGAACAGTAATTTTACCAAATCTAATGTACGGCGGATTAATTTTCGATTCCGCAAGACCCTCATATAAAAAATGGCTCAAACCAATCCGAAATCAAGCCCTCAGAACCTCAACAGGAGCATACCGAACTTCACTCATAGAGAGCCTACAAAGTATCAGTAACTCCCCTTCCCTAAAGAATCTCAGACAAATCCAACTAATAAAATACTCTGTTACCGTGAAACAAAGACTTTTCATCCAAAAAACTAACAACCTACTGTCTCCTTCATCTCCAACAATGCGAATGAATCCTACCCCCGGCTCCAACGACCGGCTAAACATACTTCTCAACAACATAAATATCTCTCTCCCAAACGTCTTACCAATAAACTTCAACATATTTACCCCATGGACAGTTTCATTTCCCATTAATACCTCTATGCTCTCATTCGATAAATCTTCCCTTCCTAATTCTTTCTTTACATATCACTTTTCACAACTCATCCACCAAAAATACAATCAACACCTCTTAATATTTACAGACGTTCCAAATCTGAAAACAGAGCTGGATCTGTCTTTTATTAATCTAACTCCTCTATAAAACTAAAACTTCACCCTAATAATACAATCCACTCAGCAGAACTCCTCGCCATTCGCGAAGTCATAAAACACATTTTAAAAAACAAAACACTATCTCTAATAATCTCAGATACCCTTAACGCACTGAAGCTTATACAAAAATTTACCCCCAGTCATCCTATTTCTATCCAAATACAAGATTTACTATATATCTCCAAACTCAGAAATCTAGAAATTAGCTTCCTTTGGATCCCCAGTTACAAAGGCATAACGAAAGAGCGTATTTCCTTGTCAAATAAGCAACCACAGATGGCTCACCTATCCTAATCCTATACACCTCATAGGATCTAACTCCTTCCTCTCCCCTATCAATCGATATCTAATTCACGCTACTAACAATAAAAACAAATTTTACGAAGTGAAAAACAATTTCTTCGATTCATATGATTTCCCTGATTTACCTAGGAAAGACAATGTTAAATTGAAAAGATTTGCCATAGGTCACTCCAATTTAACCTATTCTTTCCTTCTCAAAAATGAACCTCCTCCAACCTTCCCCTTTTGCACTTCCATCCTCTCAATAAAATACATATTCATAGATTGTCCTCATCTTCAAAACAAAGGAATCAATATATTAAACTCAAATTCAGTCAAATACATCATGTCTCCAAATTTAACAGCATCCAAAAACTCATTCAATATATAAAAGACATCAATTTATGCAACTCTAAAACATATGAAACAAAGAATTTTTCTTTAAAAATTTGCAATACGAAAGAATTATTGTTATTACTCTCTTCAACATAAAACTTAAAAGTTTAAGTAATTCCACACAATGCATATCCACAATAAAAACTTTTATGGGTGCTAAATGACCAAGATGTCGATGCACCTAATCCCCCTAACATTTCCTTCCTTCCTTCCTTCTAACCTTTATATATTGAATTGTTTCGTTTAAATAAAAGACGAGATAACATTTTCATAATGATGTATAAATCACAGTGAAACTTCCACATATAGCAGTAATTTCAGATCAGTACCGCGTACGCGTTTTGAGTCACCTTGTACGTTAAAAAAGACAGTACTAAAAGAATTGAATCAAACAAAATGCTTACCTTTTCATTATTTATAAATATACGTGGTATCAAATCCAACACTGTTTCGTAATGAAATGGGTCTTATTTTGTAAGACACACGATGTAAAGTTGCAAAATCCTACATATATAGAAATACGTAATTTGTGTTCTTTTTAAAATAAAGAAGATTCAGTCAACTTCCGGTATTACAAGAAATGGTATGGGGTTCTAAACATTTTAGTTAAATTGAGCATATCTGAAAACCCCATACCCCGAACTTTCAGATAATAAGTACGCCAATTTCTCTAAAACGTCCAATTGGAACTGCCAAAGAATCACCCTGTATCTAGTCATTTAACTAGAACTGCAGACTAAGACAATATAGAATGTTTAACTGATTAAGAACCGAGTGAATCAGATACAAAATATAAATAAAACTGCATCAGTTCATACAAAAATAGTGAAAGTTACTTCACAAATCAACAATACTTTTACATAAAAGAAGAATTTTGTAAATTCTGTTAGATATAATAAAAAAAAACCAAAATATCTACATTATGACCTAAATAGTAAGTAAAATTAATGCACACAATATAAAACGCAACTTACTGCAACGTGGACAATTTTATTTTTACAAATCACGAGCGTTTCTATTCAAGTCATTTCCGTAATTATTGTTTTGAAACGTCCGCGCGTGTACCCATCACACACAATTTGACCAGAGCATGTGGAGAGCTTTTATGCTAATATACGAAATAATAAAGAATAAAAAGTTATGAAATAGTAATTATGCGCCAAGGTAGAAAAGTGAGTTATTATTATCGAGGTCTTTAATGGATCCGAGACATTAATACACTTTTCTACCGTGGCTCATATAGCATTTTTTCACTACTGGCATTTTATTTTCTTAAATATTAATTTTTAAGACTTATAAATATCAAATAAAATATGAATTTTAAAATTTTCTTAAAAATGAAATCATCAATGTTTCTGTCAAATATAAAACATAAACGTCAGTTTATAATATTTTATTGTTGGTCCAGATTGCTAAAAATGAGCGATTCTAGTGGTCATATTGCTCCTGAAATGAGAGCACGTGACGAAAAAATGGAACTATTGTCAAAAAAATCACAAGTATTATATGAAAAAGCCTATAGTATGTACAAAAAGTACGAGGACTAATAAATCATTCATTTAAGTAGATTTCATAGACGTACCAAAATATATTTTAAGAGGGTATACCGTAAGGTACATTTTGTATTGAACGAATGAGTTGCAGCTATGCTAAAGAATATACGATTTAGGTCAGAGGTAACGGGATGTACTAATTTTAATAAAAAAAAGTGATAGAGGTAGAGGTCATTCGGAAGCAAAAAATGTAGTTCATTATAAAAAAATTCTACAACTTCCTCAGGACTAAGATACATAATACCGAAATGTACTTTTAAGTATTCGCCAATTACAGAACCTTTCTGTCTGTACTCTTGTACCAAATGAAACTTCTGAATCTTACGAAACCAAGCTTGACAGAGATGAAATTTACAACCAAAAAGAATTTGATCTATGCCAAAACATTCATATATAGCGTTATGAATGCTTAGTTCAAAATCTACTACGACTTCTTTAGGTTGAAAATTTAAGCCTACTTCTTTACATTTTTGTCTTAAAATTAAAAACAAATTTGAATATGTTTGACTTGATTTGTCCGGCAGCAAACAAAAAACAAGAGGTACGTAATAGCCGTTTTTAAAACCATGAATGATAAACATAAAAAAGTTGAACAGTATTTAAAAGTCCCATCCATCATAATACAATCCGAATAACATAAAAAATTAAGGTTGGAAAAACAGGAGAACACAATAATTTTAAATACCTGGTCTGCTGTAAATAGAAATTCCTAATTGTAATTCACGAACACTATTAAATACTTCTTCCTGATTTTTAGGCAATAGTGTAAGTGCATCAACATCCTTCCCCTAATCCCCTAAATATCGATCAAAACAATCAAGATTTCTTCAAAATATTAATTTCAAGAAATCTTTGAAACCTTTCAGAAATATACATAATTCTATGGGCCTCCGATTTTATCCATTATAAACCCTAATGACTCTAATAGGATTAAACTAAATGGTTGCGGCACAGTTCGAACATTTCAGTAATCCTCAAATTGATACAAGTCAGGTAAAATTTTATTTTGTGGCAGAGTTCGGATATGCCCGTTTATTCATAATATTTTTTATTTGTATTACTCCTATATGTAGTGTTTGGGGAATTTTTCTCAGAAATTTTAAATGGCAAGTGGCCTACTGTAATCGGCTTAATACGATTACACCTATTTACAGATTATTCGATTATTGAGAGGGATTTTCCAAACAACCCAGTTTTCTTAGAAACATTATCGGGAATATTATTTTAAAAGAAAGTAAGTACATTAAATCAGTACTTAGTATTAGTTCTTTGAGTAAAGTTGTATGAAGTTGTATGGTTGTCATAATATTGTAAACAGTTGGAATATATTTAAAACATTTGTTGAATGTTAATTGTGCAAGTATCAAACAATGTCGATAAGCCAAGGACCATCTAAACGACCAAAAACAGGTCCATTATCTTTAAATGAAAAAACTCTGATATTGAATTGTTATATATCATTGAAAAACAAGGATCCAAGTGCAAGTGTTGATGATATTGTGGAATTAACGGCTGCTATGTTGTGTGTTGCTAAATCAACAATTTATAGATTACTAAAAGAAAGCAAGAATGGAACTCTTCAACCCCCTAAAACTCCTTCAGGCCGAAAACCAATTGAGATCGATGAGTCATTAAAACAAAGACTAAGGAGTAAAGTCCATGGATTTTACTTACGAAAGGAAATTCCAACACTTGACAAAATTATGACATCAGTGCAAGAAGATACGGACTATCCAAAATTCTCCAGAATGACATTATGCAAACTTTTGAAAGATGTGGGTTTCAGATATACAAAACATAATAGAAAATCTCTCTTGATAGATAAACCGGAAATAGTTTTTTGGAGAAGAGACTATTTAAGAAGCATTCGACATGCCAGAGAACAAAAT
Organism: Galeruca laticollis; assembly: GCA_963921935.1. Lineage (NCBI taxonomy): Eukaryota > Metazoa > Arthropoda > Insecta > Coleoptera > Chrysomelidae > Galeruca > Galeruca laticollis. The sequence continues at coordinate 161,992,343 of OY998177.1, read as the reverse complement.
TTGAAAATCTTCTACTTAGACGAAACATGGATAAATGCTGGATATACAGTTTCCAAATCTTGGCAAGATGAAAACATTAAAAGCGGAAGGCAGGCATTCGTGGAAGGTTTGTCGTTAGGTTTGCAGCCACCATTTGGAAAAGGAAAAAGACTTATCATTGTCCATGTTGGAAGTTCTGAAGGTTTTGTTGATGGTGGATTATTACCTTTTATTTCAAAACGCACGGGGGACTATCACGAAGATATAAATGGGGATGTCTTCGAGGAATGGTTTGTTCAAATGTTGGATCTGATTCCAAAAGGGGCTGTTATTGTTATGGACAACGCAAGTTACCATTCACGGTTACGAGAAGCATTGCCCACAAGTCGTTGGCGTAAAGCAGAGCTTATGGAGTGGCTTATTTCGAAAAATATTAAGTTTCCAAAAGATCCACTAAGGAAAGAACTTTACAGAATTGCAAAAATGAACAAGAATAAATACAAAACCTACATTGTAGAAGAAATGGCTTCTTCTCGTGGTATATCAGTTCTTCGACTTCCCCCTTATCATTGTGAACTTAATCCCATAGAATTAATATGGGTTCAGGTAAAGGGGGAAGTTGGAAAAAAAAATACTACTTTTAAAATAAACGATGTTGTGAAATTGTTTGAGAGTGCTGTAAGTCATGTGAGTAAGGAAAATTGGACAAACTGTATCGAGCATGTTATCAAAGTAGAGGCAAATATGTGGAAAATTGACAATATTTGTGATGATTTAATCGACCCTATTATTATTAATGTCAACAACGATTCTTCCTCTTCCGAGTCGGATATAGAATAAAATGTAAGTAATAAATGTATTCCAATAATTATTTCTTTTCATTTTTTATTATATTATAATTTAAAACGTATTTTTTTCCCAAAATACACACCACTGCATTGCGTTATTGCTTATCTGCTAATCCTTTAACAATGAATAAACCCTAAACTTCGCTACAACTGAAACAAATACGGGGTCGATCTACCTGGTTTTTAGATTTACGGAAGAAATGTAATTTAAAGTAAGAGATTTATCAAAAATTTCATGGTGCTCCCTGTAAAGGTTTTGCATACTTAATTAGGGTTTATTACTCCTCGTACTTTTTGTACATACTATACATTGCATATAAAAATGGTGAGATGAGAAATAGTATGTTATACACCAATGTGGTGAAGACTGTTATTATTGACCGAGCACCAAGATTATCTTTGTTATAAATTTTGAGCAATAAATATTCTGTTACTTTATTATTGTCAAATTATTGGTGGCTGCACAAAAAATATTGTACGCGTCACACTCGGAAAGTGTATTTACAGGGCTCGCATGCTTTCAGGGCTCCGCCTTCAGCGTCGTTCTGAAACTTGCATGCTCGCACTGTAAAGTATCACTGTCCGAGCTTGACACGTAAATAATTGATCATTATTGGAATGTTCAAATAACGCATTAGAAATTAGAACAACGGGACTGAAATAAGCAATTTTAATTACGAAGATAGGGCCAGTAGAAGGAACGACAGAGGAAGAAATTTTAGAATTTTATATTCAATTGCAAAGAGTATTAGATGAAGTAAGGGAGGAAAACGAAAAGAGAATAATAATGGTAGATTGGAATAGCAGGGTAGGAAATGATTACAATAGAGGAATGGGTTGTATGGGAAAACACGGAGAAGTAACAATTAACAGAAATGGACTAAAAATGATAGATTTTTGCAGAAGGAATGATCTAATAATAGGTAATACGATGTGGGAACAACAACTAAATGATAAATATACGTTTGTGGCAGAAGCAAGAAACGCTATAAGCCTGATAGACTACATAACATATACACAAAACCTAACAGAAGTAATGCAAAAAATTTAAACAAAGTAAGAAACAGAAATTGGATCTAACCACAGATTAGTAGTGACAACTTGTCTAGTAAAATTACTCAAGAAAGAAGCTACTACAGACTACAGTAAACTAGCAACACATAAACTTAAAAATAAAGATATCGAGAAAAAATACCAAAATGAGACGAACAAAGAATTCGATAAACTAGAAAAAGAAAAAACAGATTGGACACTTGAAGGACGATGGGTCGCCTTTAAAGAAACGCTATTAACAGCAACAGAGAAGATATGTGGAAAAATTAAATATAATAAGAATATAAAAAGGAATAACTGGTGGAATAACGAAATTAAAATAGCGGTCAAAGAAAAGAAAACGGCATGGAAAAAATATATCACATCAAAATCACATGTGGACAAAAAAGAATATGACGGGAAGAAAACTCTTATAAAAAGAGCAGTCAAAAAATCAAAACGTGACTCATGGAAGAAATTCGGAGAAGAAATAACAGATCTACACAAAATGGATAACAGGAAATTTTGGACAAGAATAAAAAGATTGAGAGGAGATAAATATAAAGATATTAGAGTAATAAAAAATCGACAAGGCCAAGTACAAACGGAAATGGAAGAAGTATTGAAAACATGGAAATAATACTATACAGAGCAATTCCATACATTAACACCGGAAGAGAATATAACAACAGCAGAAGAGGAAATCGACCAACTACAAGGAATCCACAAAGAAGCGATATATCAAGTAATACGAAAAATCAAAATAGGCAAGGCTAACGGAGAAGATGGGATAGCGCCAGAGATGATTAAATCGTTAGGAGAAAGATGAAAAGAATGGATATGGAATGCATGCAAAGAAGCATGGGTACAACAAAAAATTCCAAGGGAATGGGAAAATAACTTAATAGTACCCATCTATAAAAAGGGGGAACAGACACAATGTGAGAATTACAGAGCAATATGTTTGGCCCAAACTAGCTATAAAGTGTACACAAAAATAATAGAAAAAAGATTAAGAGAATATGTAGAACCAAAATTCGGAGAAGAACAAGGAGCTTTTAGACCTGAAAGACAAACAAATGATAATATCTATATACTAAGAAATATAATCGAAAGAAAAGTAGAAGAGGGAGAAGAAATGTACCTTACATTTATAGATCTAAAAGCAGCCTTTGATACAGTAGATAAAAGAGAAGTATGGAGAACCCTGGAGGAAATGGAAGTACCACCCACCTTAATAAATATAAATATAAAAGTGTATACGAGACAGTTAGAGCCAAGGTGCAGATTGCAGGCCAAAGGTCTGAAGAATTCAAAATGTGTGAGGGAATAAAAAAAGAAGACAGTTTAAGCCCACTACTGTTTATAATAATCATGGATAAGATTTTGAAACGAATCAAAGAAAAATATGAGCACCTGAATACTATAATTGGACACAGAAATTTAGAACCGATAAAAATGAGTAGTCTACTATTTGCAGATGATGTGGTTTTAGTGGCGAATACAAAGAACAAAATGCAAAAACTAGTGAATATTTGGACTAAAGAAGTAGAGAACATGAATATGAGGTGAACATAAATAAAACAAAAGTGATGATAATAAATGAAAAACAATCAGGTAATCAAAATAACAGAGATATTAAATGCAAAAACCAGACTCTAGAAAGAGTAACAACATTTGAATATTTAGGAAGTATAATAACAGAAGATGGAAAAATAAATGCAGAAATAACAAACAGAGCAAATAAATCAACAAAAATATACTACTGTCTAAATAAAACAATTCTTGGACATAAAGATATAGACTTAGAAGTAAAAATGAAAATTCATAATATGATAACAGTTCCTACAATAATATACGCAAGTGATAATTGGACTGTGCGAAAAAAGGACGAAACTAAAATAAATGCCATAGAAATGAAGCATCTAAGAAGAATTGCAAAGAAAACTAAATGGGATAGGATTAGAAATGACGTCATTAGAGAGACAACTAAACAGGAACCGATAACTGGTAAAATAAAAAAGAGACAACTTAGCTGGTATGGTCATATGGTAAGAATGGAACCAAATAGATTAACTAGGAAAATAATGGAGATTGGAAAACCGATCAAAAAACAAAGGGGTAGGCCTAGAAGGAAATGGTTAGACCAAATACAAGAGATAGGTTTAGAAAGAGGAAAGACCATAGCAGAAATGAAAAATCTAGCAAGAGACAGAAAGGCATGGAAGGAATGGGTACAGGTCACGGAATCCACATCCGACGCCTGAAAGGGCAAAAGGATTTAGAAAAGAAGAAGAAGAATTACGAAGATAGCAGTAGAAGAAAATCGAAAGAAACGAATCCATCTACTTGTTAACCGCCTATGTTTCCAGTACAAGTACGAGCTATGGAAATGATCTTAAACGACAGTATATGGAAACTATTGATTTACTTCTTGTTGAAATTGGAAAAAGATTTGATGCAAATGACGAATTAATTACTGCGATTTCAAGTGTCGACTAGTTTGATTTTAATAAACTTCAGTTTTTGTCAACTTTGGTGAGTCACAGCCCAAAAAGTACATAATGGGTAACTTTGTGTGAGGGAGGCCGATAAAGAGGACAATTCCAATAAACTGCATAATGTACAAGTAACTTACAATCTTTTATGTTCAACTGCATATTTATTAAAATATTCAATATAAACCCCTTTAGGTATTTCTATATAAATGTTTACTCGATTGCCTAATTTATATCTTAGTGTGCTGTGATGTTGCTATGAGAACCGTTTGCTTCTTCGAATACTACCACAAATTGTGTTATAAATATTCGCTATTACACAAATTAATTACTAAATTCAACATTTATAAATATACGTTATGCAAATTCTTGTTATTGTTCTTCGTCATTCGAATAGAAGAGTATTTTGCGTTATCTGTGATATTTACTTGACCATGACATATCAGTCCAATTTACTTTTTACTTTATCGGACTAGTCCGATAAAATGACATATTATGGCCTCAAAACGAACTCTTAAATCAAGTCGTTATGAGTAAGTCGAACATAAAATTAATTTAGGGCAATAATATGTATTTTTTTCTAATATATATTTTTTTAAATTACGTAATTGTATTTTTAGGTATTCCATTACCTTCTAACGAAGAGCTTACCATCGTAAAAAAGATTTAACAAATAAAGAAGTAAAAGAACAGGATATACTTAAAGCTCTTTACAACCAACGTGAAGGAAACCTACCAATTGTATACCACTGTCGCTGTATTTAACAGCCGTCAATGATACATTAACTCGCATAAATAGACCACAAAGGTATTCAATGTCTCAGCAAAGAATGACCAAGCTTATTTACTTAGCATTTGAGAGTAAGCACACCAAATAATATAAACTTTGATTTATTCCTGGAAAAATTCAATGACAAGAAAAACAGAAAACTTCATTTGTTTTAAAATTTTCATTTCATTTTTTGTTTATTTTAAATGTGCTGTTTTTAATTATTTTGAGATTTGTAAAGTTTATATTTCTCTTGTTTTAACCATTTCTATTTCTGTTGTGTTCGTAGTCTATGTTTAGTGTGCTCCTATGAATTAAACTACTTATGTTTTGTTACAGAACTTTTTTATTTTTACCTAACAAATGTTTCTTGTGTTTATTATATCAATTAATTTTTGCAAATACACTTTTTGATGAGTCTTCTCTTAATAAAGATATTTGATGACCTTGCGATTTTAAATGATTGCATAAATCAGAATATGTTTGCCAGCAACACCCCCCCCCCCTACCCCCCAAATTTCATTTGCCCTGTAGTGGTTATTAACTCCGGTCAGAAACAATTCCTACGAACTGATATGAGCTCAGACCGTGTCGATGTTGATGCAACTCCAACAATTGTTTGACTAATTATAATATTACAATAAACAAAACGCATACTAGTAAGATATATTTTCAACTTATTGTAAACTTATTTAAAAACATTATAAAAATAAGAATCGTAAACATCTAGGAATCAATTAATATTCTGTTTTTATCGCTACTAACGAATCAGGATGTTTGTTATTGGTACGAATTGAACTTGACCGTTCTCAGTAAATTATAGGTCATGTACGAGTATTAGTGTAATTTAAGTGTTATTTAATGTATAAATAAAACCAGTGATACTTGTCGAGATGTTTAATTCCACCCTATAATCCAGATTGGGGTAAATCCGTAATTACTTTAATTCATGGAATCATCTTGAAATCTATGATCGTTATCCGTCCTACCTGGATGGCTACATAGCTGAATCAGATGTATATTTGGTCTGTCTCATAACTGCGTAGTGCTTTTGATACATTTTTTGGGTACTTGTCCATTCAGTCTATTCGTTAATAGTTGTGTGGACATTCTGATACATTTTTATTGACACTTAATGCATGGTATCTAATATATTTGATATTATTAGTATTCGATGTTTGCGTGGTAGGTGATTAGCCTTTAATAATAATGAATTTAATTGATAGTGTAATTTGCGACATGTGATTGTGTTATAAGTATTTTTAAAGTATTGTTTTTCCGGTATTGAATAAAATTTCGATTTATATACTGTTTTCAAACCAGCCATCTCATCACAGATTTAAAAGTACAATTATTCCAAACTAAGTTCCAGAAGATGTTATCAATTCTGAAAGTATGAAGTAAAATTATTTTTGCTTGATTTGAATAATATTTCAATAACACATCAGACTAACAAGTATATGAATTGGTTTATTTGTATACAATTGTATAAGTTTGTGAACGAAAGTAATACTACATTCCTTATTATGGTAATAATTTATTATTTTGCATATTAATACATCTTAAATTATATCTTGACGAGGTTTCTAAGTAAAAAAAATTATTGATTTGTTGAGTTTTTTAATTGGAATGAGCATTGTCATCATGGACAAGTAGAGAGTAAAATGTAACCGAAAAGTGAATAACTCATATTTTTTTATAGACCGAAGTTATATTCGACTCAACAAAACTGTTTTCGAATATCTCATTTAGGGTCCAGGCACAAATTACAGGACCATTTCAAAACAGGACTACTGCAGTGACTGTACTGTCTCTCTCCTGTATCACGACTCGGCAGCACTTTACTGAACAGGTACACTTAATTTCTCATGGCTAGTCGCTAACCGTGCGACAGCACTGCAGGTTTTCATGGTTTTTTCATTTATAGTTTATCTTGGCAGAATGGTGCAATTTTAGGAGGACCTTGGATACAAATAAATTTGATATATTGGTAAAAATGGATTGATTGACTTGAAAAGAAAAATGGAAGAGGAACCTGGAAGAAACTGCAAAAAAGGAAAATTGAGAAGCAAACATATTATTCGAAAAAGAACTGAAGAAATTTGATGAATCCTTTTTATTATTTAATATTTATATATATACATATATATATATATATATATATATATATATATATTGTTATGTTTTAATTTATTTTTTATTTAATATAGGAATTTTTATTTTACCTTGTGTATTAAATTTTGTTTTATTGATATAAACCGTATGGTTTTCCTTAATATCCAATTTTAAATTTACCTTTTTACCATAACTTGAATAAGCCTCCGGACTAACAGTAACGAAATTTATTTGGCCTTGAATATGTATGAGCAATGAGATGATCTTCTTCCCAGAGGTGCGTTCAAATACTGGGTGAATTAGTGGTGTATTATTATATTAGTATTGAATTTCAAAAATTATTAAAATAAACTTGGGCGCCTTGTGAAGTTTTCTAGGCAAGCTACAGTTTCTACTTTTTTGTAAAATATAATAATTCAAATACGGAACTTACTATTTAATAAACTTGGCAGTGACAGTTCATACATTTGCATTTAAAATAATTTAATATTTTGAGTAAATCTTCAATTAGTATAAATTATAAACTCTCAATCAGAATTATTAGCTATTAACGACTTATCTTAACAAAACTTTGTAAGTATTTCTAATGATTAAGGTTATGAGTTAAGATATTTCGTTATAAGTGTCAAATCAGAATTTTAACCTAAAGAAAAACGATTTTCGCGATGAGATCTCAAAAGTTGATAATATGCGTATTAATCAAGAAAGTCTTACCACAAAAGCGATTTATACACTGTATTCTAATATTCTACTGGAATTGGATCAGGATATCGTTCACTCGTATCTTATCTCAATGGGATACAAGAATTTTATTGCATACAAATGACATTTTCTTGAATACAGGTAGATAAATTATAAACCATTCACAGATAAGTACGTCTTTCCATTATCACTTCTAGTTATTTTGACAATGCTAATCATTTTATTTTTAGTCACTTCCAAATATATTTATTTTATTCTTGTCATTATTAGCCTTACACCTTTTTATGACTTTTTGATTACGTAATGAAATTGACTGTCTCGACCCTTACTTCGTGGAATATGCTCATATTAGTGTTTTTAAATGAAACTCAAGGTCTCTAGTTAATTCCACAATATAATACAAGTTATTGAAAATTCTAAAAAATTGACAATTGTTTCGATAAATCAATATCATCGTCGATGATATTGATTTATCGAAACAATTGTCAATTTTTTAGAATTTTCAATAACTTGTATTATATTGTGGAATTAACTAGAGACCTTGAGTTTCATTTAAAAACACTAATTTTGATTACGTTTCTTTTTTTTACGAAAAGCTTCTTTTCAATACGATTTTTCTCCAGAAAATCTCTTTTTTGACAACCCCTTTTTCTGTGTAATTTTCAATCTATCAATTTTATGTCACCATCCCATTTATTTATTAGTGTCCCTAGTTATCAAAATATCTAAGTAAGTTTCATTTACAATAGTATCTAAATTTTCATTAAACTTTCAGTTTGCATGCTGATATTAATTTATTACAATTACTGGTCTTATGTTCATTCATATCACTAAAATGCCTGTTTTTTCTTCTTTCTTTTAATATCGGTTGCATTTTGTTTGCTCATCCTTATACTTTGCTACGTTCATGTATACGATGACTTGTCATGAAATTTTCCTGATTTTGCTATTCAGTTTATAAATTTTTCAGAAATTTCGTCTTGTTAATTGTATAAATGATCTTAATATTTCTTAGTAGCTTACTAATTACAGTAAATCTATTTTTTAGCACTTCTTTAATAATATTATAAGTATTATCTGCCTTCAATTCTTCCTTATGATAGCTCTCAATTTTCCTAATTACCATCATATTCAAATATTATTTTGCCTCACATTCCATTTTATATTTACGTCCTTTGCATGAATCAATGTCCTATTACACCTTACTTTAACTATAATTGTCTGGAAAATTGTAGTACCACATTGCCCGTTTTATGTTTCAACATAACCCATTACCTACTAACTAACTCATAACAATAAAGTTTTTCATTTACTGTTCTATATAACAAATTCATTTTATAGCTGCAGTTTTTAACAAATAAACTGAATAATTCAATAAAATACAGAAAAAAAATTATAACTGAGTGAAAATATGTAACATACTATCTTCTTGTAAATATAACTTCTGACTTCTACTTCTCTACTAACTAACTATACGTTCCTAATTCTACTTTTATATTTACAATCAATAATGGCTCATTTTAAACCAGTATAATATACATATACGTATATGTATATATATATTATAATATATTTAATATTCTTTAATTTATATTTGCCCAAGTTGTGGTGACCAATTGTTATATTCCAATTGAATTTTATATAATTGTAATTGTATATTGTCGCAGCGACAACTTAAAAAAATTATATAAGAAATTTTAACTTTGACAGTAGTTGTCAAAAATATGCCCGGCTCTAATAAATGTTAATTTAGTATTTCTGAAAATGAATTTATATGTATAATCGACCTATTACTCTTCTCTCAGGGTGGGAAAAAAAATTAAATATTCAAAATTTATTTAAATTTTTACGTATCTCCAAATTATCTGTTTCACTATTGTTCAGAACCTATAGTAACTGTATGTTTAATATTATAAAAGGCACTTCAAATTATGTTATAAAAAGACTATATTGAGTAGGAATGCAAAATTCTATATTATACTACCAGATACAAATTAAAAAATTAATATTCCCCAAAATTATTACCAACGAAACAACAGTCGTAATTTCTACGAAACTTAAAATTACTACAACCTATATGCTATAAATTAATCTAATGAAAAACGTTTAATAAAAGTTCCAATCGTTGATCTAAATCTTGATGTGGATAAATGCCAAAAACAAGCTTCACTCAAATTTGTCTAATTCAAAATTTTTCTTCTCTTATGTGAATTTCCTTATATGACTTATTAATTTTGTTTGCAATCAAAAATCTAATAGATGCATCTATGTCAAATTTTATTTAAAATAGGCCTTATTATTTCTCGAGAAATTATTGTTAAAAAACTGGATCGGACTCACCAACTAATAACTGGACAACTCGTACAATTCTAAATGACCTTAGAATTCAGAATACCTTCTAAATTTTATTTAGAAATCTCAAACCACATTCACTACACACGATGCAATTCTTATTCGAATTATGCACGCACTGGCTTTATAATGAAATGGCTTTTGAATCTGGTTGTATAGATATACAATCTACCACAAAATTGAGACAACTCTAATTATAATGTTGCCTCTTCGGGGATTCAAACACAACTGACTAAACTTATGCAAAATAAATAAATCTACTTTCCGTTGGTTACTGAATTTTCTTGTTTTTTAAAAAATTACTAATCTATGATTTTCAATAACCAAGTGAGATTTGAATTCTTTTATTACACTTGTAATGTTGCTAGCAGAGACCTCTATATTTTGAAATTTCAAATATTTTCTCCAAATAATAATATGTTCTATCTATCATTAGATGTATTCTACATAAATGTCATCAAATATTGAAATGTCAAATGTGATATTTCTACTGAATCTTTCAAAATTAGTGAATTTACATATAACACGGTGTGTATCGAAAGTATGGCAGCCAAATATAAATGAATTTCCTTATGTTCTACTTTCTTTTAAATTTCAAATAGAGGATATGTATTAATATATATATATATATATATATATACATATAAAAGCCATTGACAAATTGGACAGAAAAAATTACGCAATAGCTTTTATTATGATTATTTTTTTTAATTATAGAATATTGAGAAGTAAACGTACTATTCGAAAATGAACTAAATAGATTTGATGAATCCTTTTTATTGTTCATAGTGATATTAGTTAGGGATTTTTTTATTAAGGAAAAAAGCCATTGACAAATTGGACAGAAAAAATTATGCAATGGCTTTTAGGATGATTTATTTTATTAATGTTGTAATAATTTTTCATTAAATAAACTATTTACTATTTTTCAGTCGTATTTTTATTGCAATCGTTATTAAAGAATTATCCGAGGCATATTGAAATTGCCAGTACTTTTCTTTCATAAAATAAGTAGTTTAATAAAAAACAAAACTTGTTGTATTTAGGATATTATTTTACTGTTGAGTTTTTATATTTGTTTAAAATTCGTAATTTTTTTTTAATTTATTAAAGTAGTTACATTCCAACTTTCATTAAAATATAATTACTTAGTGTAGTTTAATAATATCTAAACTGTTTGACATTATCATGTGCTAAGTTCTAAATACACAAAATAGGATACTCGATTACATTTTTATAATATCCAAAAAGTTGTAGGACATTATTATGTGCTAAATACACAAACTCGATTTAAATTTGGTGCCTAATAATTTAAACTTAGCGCCAAATAGGCCCCGCCTAACACGTTCTGATTGGCTGTGCATCCGTTACTTGTATGTATCCTCAATATCTCTGGTTTATTCGCCCTTATACTGAATCTGGAGGTGTGTTAGATATATGTATTTTTCTTGGGAAGGGTTCAGATTAAAACTCTTGTAGGTTAACTTGACGTTTCGCCTTAAATATAAGGCTTTCTCAAAAGTTTTTAATATAAATTCAAAATATAAAATACATACTTTGTAAAATAGTGACAATACTTGATTGACATTAAAAGTGACAAATAAAATAAACGTAGTTATGAATTTTCAAAAGAGTACGTACCTTGACAACTATCTTTAATACAATGTGTCTGACTTTATTTCTAATATTTAAATTTAGAGAGTGTTTGAAAATGTTAATGGATACATATTAATTATAGTATTGGTTTATTTTATTTTTTATAATTATGAGGGTATATGTAAAAGGTTATGATAAATTTTGCTTAATTTTTCTATGCCTTTCTTATCATTCAGTGCTTCAGGTTAATTTTTTATTGCAATCATTTCTTTAATTTTGAGTTTAGTAATGTTTTGGTCTTTGTAAATAATTTTTGTGTTTTGAAAATCAAATTCATTCATTCATTCATTTGTTTCATGTTTATGAAGTGCAGTTGAAGCATTTTTTGTGTATTTATGACCATTTATTCGATTGACTAAGTATTGGGTAGTCATTCCGACATATTTTTTTGGACAATTAAGACAAGAAATAGAATATATTGAATTAGATTGTTTTTTAATTGGGTTTCTGCTTTTTAAAGGTGTGAAGGCAGTTGATGTACGGTAGTGTGACTTATGACATACTTGAATATTTTGTTTTTTAAGTATATATTTTAATTTTTCTGGACAATTCATTTGTATAAGGTAATGCTACATATTTTTGTGGGGTATTTATCTTGGTTTTAAACACTCTCTAAATTTAAATATTAGAGATAAAGTCAGACACATTGTATTAAAGATAGTTGTCAAGGTACGTACTCTTTTGAAAATTCATACTACGTTTATTTTATTTGTCACTTTTAATGTCAATTAAGTATTGTCACTATTTTACAAATTATTTATTTTATATTTTGAATTTATATTAAAAACTTTTGATTGAGAAAGCCTTATATTTAAGGTCAAGTTAACCTACAAGAGTTTTAATCTGAACATTTCCCAAGAAAAATACATCAAAAAATAACATAATAATGGTTCAAGAACATTCCTCCAATATATATATATATATATATATATATATATATAATGTCAGACTTTAAACTACCTGATACCTGACAGTTATTCAATCAGCAATCAGAGAGGGAGAATGTACGAAGTATACTTTCATCTTATATTAAATAATTGATTTTTTAAATAAATTATCAATAGATATCTGAAAAAAACAATAAATAGTATTAACAGATTCTCACTTACCGTTTTCATGTCTTCCGCGTTTCTTCCCCTGGGAAATTTTTTGTTGGCAATAAAAGCAATTCCGTTCTTTGGAAAGTCGTCACTCATCAAAGATATATATTCAGTATATTTTTGTCCATCTTCTGTAAGAGCTGCAACCCTTTTCCATCCAAAGTATTTGAAGAGTTCCAAATAAGCAAACTTGTAGTGTAGATTTTCTCCAATGGTCCTGAAGAAATAGGGATACTTGTTTCTATCTGAAAATGAGGTTCCTTCTGCTCCATACGTTACTACTACAACGTTATATTGTTTGGAAACTGGCGCTATAGGTTCAATTGTTTCCGTGCAAGCAGGTCCGAGTACACCGACAAGTTTTTTAAAAGTTTCATGATTCACTATGAGGTCTAGAAATGTACTCATGACTGATTCAGGTTGACACTTTCCGTCAAAAGCCATTAGATGTAAATTATAATCTTTCAAAAGGTTGGGACTTTTGTTGATGAATTCCACTGCCGCCTTAGCTCCTTGAAAAACACCCCAACCATCTAATCCTGGTGCTGACATTGGAAATATTCCTCCAATATTAATCGTTGGTTTAACATAAGTTTTTTTCCAATTTGCCCAAACGGGAGTATTATTTCTCATCCATTCACATGCTATTTTTCTTTCTCCTCCGAAGCCCCTGTCTTTCAAATCAAATAAAAATACATAATCTTCTCTGCGTAATTTGAAACTCCTGACTCCTAAAAATAAAGGATTTGCGTCGACTTCGAGCTTAGACCAAACCATTTTGACCAATCGGTGCATTTCATATTTGTATCCATTGACTAAATTGTTTGTGAAATTGTACAATTCGTTGTTCTTGAATTGAACGGTTACAAATTTAGTTTCATCTATCACCAGATCTCCTGGAAACCAATGGAAAAACATGAAACTCTGTTGATTGCTCTGGTGCACATAATATTCTTCTAATAATTTAACGGCCGATTTTAAATTATTTCCTAACCAGAAAATTTTTACGAGGCACCGAATTTCGTTGACCTGGTTTATTAAAAAGTCACTGGTTCTAAAATCTGGAGCCAAAAGTACTGCACAATTTTTGCCTTTGCATTGTGATGGAGTATACATACTTTCGAAGCAGATGCCGTCAGGACAAACATATCTGAAAAAAAAGAAAGGAATGCTAAAAAGATGATAACAAAGACAAAATTGACTTAACAGCATTGTGGGTGATACAGGGTGTACCGTAAATATGTACCCGAAATTAAAGGAATTGTAAATCGTTACAAAATAAATAAATAAATGTTTCCAGTCTTATTTTTACTTTTCCGCCCAACCTATCTAATATGCGAGAAAACTATTGGTTTACCAACAAAAAAGTTGAAACTTTGAGAACAAATTTTGAGTTATTTTTACGTTTTTCATCAAGAACAACACGAAAAATGGTTTTTAGAAAAAAAAATCCTATGTCTATGTCGTTTTCGTCGTTGTCGTCGGCCACTTTTCGTTACATGTCTTGTTAACACGATACAGTCTCCGGAGTGCAACAAATCACCAATTTTATGATTGAATATTGTTCAGGACATCTCAGAATAGCCAGTACAACGGATGCTATGGTACTTGAAGTACGACTTTTTTGTTATTTTTTAAGAAATTTCAGTTTGTTAGCACGATACAGTCTCCGGAGTGCAAAAAGGCACCAATTTTATGATTGAATATTGTTCAGGACATCTCACAGATGAACCCTATTAATTTTCAGCTCACCACAGCCAGTACAACAGGTAATCTAGTCGACAAGTTGAAAATGGTACAAAATAGAGGTACTGCTCTTAAAATTATGTGCGATAGCTCATTGTATTCGCAATGACGCCTAGAAAAATGTGCTAAAAGCGTGTATTAGCACATAAAAAATTACAAAAGTTATAAAGATGAAAAAAAAATGGCATTTCGTTTTTTGCCAATATTTCATAAACTATTAATATTTAAGAAATTTCAAAAAAAGATTCTGAAAGAGGAGGAAATAAGGAGACAGTTGAGATCACTGATCTTATCATTGATTAGTTTAAAATCATCATGCAATCGCGCGGTATCATCATGATAGACCTGCGACACAGCAATTTGCTCATAAGTGCAATCTTTAACTTCATCCCAGCTGCTAGTAGCATCGGAGAAAATCGTTTGTCGCCTTGCTACGTATTGCATCATTAATTTGCGATTCTTTTCGTCAGCAGCCATTTTGATAAACGTAAATTAACAATGAATAAGAAATAGTTGATAAAGAATAATAAATGAAAGATATAAACAACGCAAGAATAAATTTAATAGTCGGAGAATGTATCGTCCTGCCCCGGTAAACGTAAAATGTTTTGAAAGCGGATAATTACTAATTAATTAATTCGAGTTCTACCAGATACAAATTATTGAATGAAAACCAGAATTTGACAATGATGAAAAACCAGTTAATTACTTCAAGTTTTTATTTAAAACGAGTCCGATAAACGTACCAAGGAAATTTGTTCCAATTTTAAATGAAACAAATTATTAATGAATTCAAAAAATGCGGTTTTGATAGATATATGAAAACATTATTCGCAAAATAGAACAATAGATCCGTCTCGTATTGGACCAAAATGTTAGCTCAAAGAACAATGGACTGTAGATTTATTTAATTATGCAATTAGCGAATCGACAACATACACAATAAACTCTAATTTAATGTACTTACCAAAGTACCACACACTATGAGTTTTCACAATCGATCGTTTGAATTATAGTGGATTATAGTGAAAGTCCTGGCCTTTGTGACACTAACTAAAGTCTATCCCAATGTCTATATTTGCAAATAATATTACAACAAAATAAAAGAACTTGACACACGTCGCGGTTTTAACAAATTTGCGGTTTTACAATGAGAGAATTGGTTTTAAGTAAAATTGAAACGAACTGTTCCTCAGCGACAGCGGTAACGATATTGACCAGAATTAAAAACTAGTCCTTTACAAAAATGTACAAGAACTCGGTTTTGAAATTTAACGAAAATAATCCATGAGCGGCACACCGAATTTTTATAGAAACTAAGAGGGTGGCGCGAACACATTACTTTCTGTTTAAAAATATTTTTAATGATATCTATAAAGGTCAAAACATTCTAAATTTTGAAATTAGACACAATGAACACTTGCGAGCATACACATTGAAACAACCAGGGAAATCCCATTACACAAAACATGACTTAATTCGAAACATTCATTAAGACCTAACACAGAACTAGAAGTACTACATATTTGTGATAAGAAACAAGAACTAAATTTTTCTGATAAATTAGAAATTAGAAGATACTTATGAGATCCACAATATGAAGTCGTCAATGAACTGATAAATCTAGGGAGTTCTCCACTATTAAACTGTCTTCTTAAGTAATAATTTGTAAAGATCAGTAGATAATAGTTTTCCTTGGTTTTCTATATCATTGCATACTGATCTTAAATGGGAAGAAAGATATCCAGGATATCCCCTTAGGGCTAATAATATCCAAGCTTTAATATTTGTAATATCATATCTTCTTTTTTCTGTTCATATATATTAAGTCAAAAATAATTAATAAACATCAGGTAGGCATCACATGAAATGCAACTTCTGTCATTCTGACGATGATATTTTTATATCGAAACAATTGTCAATTTTTTTAAAATTTTTTAGAATTTTGTCATACTGTGGAATTATTTAGGAACAGTTAGTTTCATTTATAACGATAACACTATAAGCATGCTTAATATGTCACTGTGTTCACCCTTGTGACTTTTCCCGTCTCCAAAACTGAAGAGATTCATGAAAGTATTGGGGAATAAATAAATATCGATGAATAAAAAATATTTTTGAGAACAATAAAATCACATTTTTTTGAACACATAAACAATTTCAGGTGATTTAATCACGACTTCGCTTTGTATCAGCTGAAAATAGAAATTTAAACAAAGATTGTAACACCATCGTATGACTTGTTTATGGTGAAATATAACATGTTTGCGAATACATGAAAATTATTTTATAAACTCACTTAATATAAGTGTACATTAATCAGCTTACATCTAAATTAACACAACTATATTGGAAGTGTTTAAATTTGATTTTATTGTTCTCAAACATGTTAAATGTATACAATATGGTTACTTGTCTAAAAAGTAGATTTATGAATAGAAATAAGAAATCACTGGCGTATGGATTTGTACCGAGATCACTCGCGTGTTAGATTTTATTTAACATTTACATATATAACTTTAATCATGTATTTAAAGGGAGTAGACTCCAGAATGTTATGAGTAGCAAATATAAAAACATTAAAAATAAAAAAATTAATCAAAGTTTAATCAGATTAAATAAACAATATTTCAAAAATGTCATTCTGCTTATTCATATACCTACACATGCCACACAACCAAATGTAGTTACACTGGTGTGTTCCTTACAAAGAAATTTTAAACATTGTTGACATTTGTGATTGGTTAATCTGTTTAATCGGATGTGCCAAAAACTACATCTACGTTTGTCCTGTGGATCTGCCTTTTGATCAACTGTAATTTGTGGCATTTTACTAAGGACGTTCTTCATTTTTTAACGTTAAAGTATTGATAGGATTGGAATCTTAGCTCGCTTTAGTAAGTGAAGTTTTGTAAGACTTTTAGCAAGCTGTGTCAAGAAAGCTCTACGTGTAACTATCTTTTTGGTATTGCCAGTCAAGGTTGGGGAATTAATTTTGGCAGTCGGAAGTTTGGCAACGTCCGATGCGCCGTAGCTAAGACGTATGCAAATTGCAAGAGCTCACTTCGCTGGCAGAATTCGTAAGCTTCGTTTCGACATTACAGTTAACAGAAAAGTGTGATTACCGAGGTTGTGCAATACTAACTTGTTGTGGCGACTCCAGAATGTAAAGTTGTTCATAAAAAGTTGAGTGAGCAAAGTCGTCAAATAATTATGAACGTTTTAAATTTCATGACCGAAGAGGCAAACAATGGCAAGTCAACAATTCCAATAACAAAGGTCAGTTTTAATTATTGCAATAAAATTTTTAAACCAAAGTAATTATTTACCAAATTTAAACTCGATGCTAAATTTTTTAAATCGATTTTCGTAGATATAATATTTACTTGTTAAACGATTTAAAAAAGTGACATTAGGGTGAGACAAAGTATTTTATGCACTCATGTGTCAATTTTATGCACTCATGTGTTAATTTTATGCACCGTTATGTCATCATGACAAACAAATCGACGCCATTTTAGAGCAACCTAAATGAGACATTTTTTGGTTTTTGCATGCCTGCGGCTCATGCGTCAATTTTCCATTCGAGGGAAAAAGCACCACTTTATGCACTTGTTGCATAAATAACTATGCTGCTTCTGTCTACAGGAGTACATAAAAGGGCACATGTTTATTTTGTGTAAGATACCTATTTAAATGTAATAGGGTTTTTAGCTTATAATTAGAATTATAATGCTCAAGAACGTCCAGTATCCGTATGGATCAATTCAACAAAACTGTGCTTAGAAGGTGCATAATAAATTATCACATATCCGAGAAAAAAGTACCCACGTTAAGAAATGTATAACAAACATTTGCAGATAGTTATGGCTTCGCAGGAAGTCGCGAATCTCTGCGGAAACAAATACATTCTTTGGGTTTTCGTTGGACCAACATGAAAAACAACAGAAGTTTGTTAATAGAACGTCATGAAATCAGACATTTACGCTTACTATATTTAAGAAACATAAAAAAGTGCTGAGAACAGAACAAACCTATCATTTATATGGATGAAACATACATTCATTCATGTCACACGCACCTTAAAGGATGGACCGACAAGAGTAACGAAGGATTAAGAAAACCCGTTTCAAAAGGTAATGGGCTCATCATTGTGCATGGAGGAAGTGAAAAAGGTTTTGTACCTAATTCTGGTACTAAGTGGAACTCCCAGTCAAAAACAGGAGATTATCATAATGAAATGGAGTACGAAAATTATGAGAAGTGGGTACAAGGAAAACTTATTCCAAACCTACCAAAAAACACTGTTGTGGTAATTGATAACGCCCATATCACAATCTTCTAAATGAAATATTACCTACCACTGCTTGGACTAAACAACAATTAAAAAACTGGCTTTCTTAAAAAACATATATGACAGTGAACAAATGTTAAAACCGGATCTTTATAACGTTGTAAAAATGTACAAACCGCAATATAAAACTTATAAAATTGATGAATTGTTTATTCGACATGGATTGCAAGTTTTAAGGCTACTCCCTTATCATCCGATCGAAAGTGTTTGGGCGGGACTTACAAAATGTGTGACCAAACGAAATGTTACCTTCAATTTTACAAAGGATAAAGAATTCTGTTAGATGTGACCATGTTAAAAAGATTGATTAATTTATGAACACTGAACCACTTTTAGATACTGTGGTAGATAATATTATTATTAATTTGGCCGAAGACTGAGATAGCGAGGATGATGACGTTGATATAGAAAGTGATTTTGAAGAATCATTTGTAGATGCACATCATTATTTTACTGTTGACGATCCCTGTACATCTAAAACATATTTTTCATTATAGTGTTTGTTTGTAGGTGGTATGACTGAATACATTAAACGCAACAAATGTAAAAATGTAAATAGGTGTTATAAAATTGTAGATATTAGAGACGAATTCCACTAGAGTAATATAATATTTGTAGCACATCTGTACATAGTTCTAAATAAACAATAATTGATGGCACCCAGAATCAAGATTTTTTTTGTTTTTCCAGTCCTAACACTATAAAAAGTGTGAAGGGATTTTCTAATTTCATAGTAAATATTTGCAAAAAACCCAAAAATTTATATATGAAAGTAGAAATATCTATCACAAAAAAGCTTTAATATTTTACTTATATTATTAGTATACTTATTAGACCATCTCTAAAAGCGATTTCCCCAATTTGTTTTACAAATTTTATGTATAAACCCGAATTTTTACATTATTATCTACTACATATTATTAAGAATAACAATTTTAGAAAGCTCAACAGGTAGGTATGTCATTAACTGTTACTACGAACAGATAGGAAGAATTGTTGGCCATTGTTAAATTAACAATCCTTATCATATTGTACGCTTTATCTACAAAATCTACCTGACTTCCAATTTATATACAAATAAACCTCAATGAAGAATATTATGAAGGGACCACTTGAAAGACATTAATTTGAAGTAAAGGTGACAGTTTATGTCTCTTGGAATCTATTTATTATTTACATCATATGCAATAATAAAGGGTAATTATAGAATCTACAAAAAACTCCAGTTTTCGTAGAAAAATCTAATGGTTTTTATTTCCTTATTCATTTAATTAATAATAAAGAACACATTAATGTTATTTTGTTTTGTAAACTCTATTTTATATAGCATTATATATGTGCCACAATTTATTATTTTTAATCCAAATTAGAAAAAATGGTGTTACCCTCGTACGTATTAGCAGCCTCACAACCTTTAATACTTTGCATGCGAAATGTACGTCGCCTGCTCTTCTCGGTAACTGCGTTTACAACGTTGTCAAGTTGTATGGCTTTCTCGCGCATTGTCAACTGCCAAAATTAATTTGCCAACCTGTATATATTATCTGAGACGTAATACCGCCAATAGTTAACAGAGAGCAAAACACCGTAAATGGCCACCTGTTACTGCACCTTGTTACTGAATGTTCCACTTTCATGCGATCTACAACATCTACTGCTCCCTTTGTCAGATTGTAGGAGGTAATAACAGTTGGTTTTGGGTCTTCATTATCTGTATCTATTTCTCCGTCGTCATGAAAAGTTAATAACAATAAAAAAAATGTAACTCTTTTTTTTCTGGTACGTAGATGTTAGACGACATTTATTCTCACGGATAAGCAAACATACTACTTTTTTCATTACGATTTTTTATATTAGTCAACCTGTGATTATCAATCAAGTAATTTGCTAGTAGTACTGAGGTAAAGTAGTTATCCATTGTAACGTTCCTTCCAGTTCCACTGCAGGGTCTTACAAGACTTTTCACAACACTCATTGTATCGTTTTGTAATTGAAAAGGACCATTTGGTTGTTTCCCAGCATAAATTTCTAAATTATGAATGTAGAATATTATAGCATCCACCGCTGCATATATTTTGATACCGTATTTTGCAGGTTTATTTGCAATGTACTGCCTGAAATGGCAGCGGCCCATTAAAGCTTCTAGCATGTAGTCTACTGTAATGTATTCACCGACTGAATAGCTTTGGACACATTTTTCAAAAAATTGATCGAATATAAAACGAATTGGAGCCAAGTTATCTTCCCTTGTTCTTTCCAGTCTGGTTCTCGGATCATAAAATCTAATAGCTTGCACAAGGACATGGAAACGACGCTTGGTGAATACGGCAGGAAAAAATTCTGGAGCAATTCCATCTGTACTCCACATATCGCTGGTATTCAAGTGGTGAGCTCTCTTTACTCCAGCTAAGTATTAAATCCCTATAAAAGCACTAATTTCATCAAAGTCAGTCGGCAAGCAATCTCTGTCACATTGATAATTAGATCTTAATATATTTAGACAAATATTAGTGCATTCGTCGATATATGTTGAATAACATAATCGGGAAATAGCTATTTGTGTACCTAGGCGCGAAAGTGCTGGTTTTCCGGACCGACAGAAGAAATGGCCAGGCGAGACGTAGTCGAGCCTAGCCACTTCTGCATGCCCGGAAAACCACTTTCGCGGCGTGGAACACACAATAGTTTTTATCCTACACATAAATGATTAGATACTAAAATGATAAATAGAAAGGTGGGACATATTTTGACTGTATTGTTTAATGTTATAAGATGAACGACTCATATAAAATTGCAGATGAGTTGTTGAAAATAACAATTTCGCTGTACCTTTTAATATTATGCAATAAACACCAATCCATAAAATGTTTATAAATTTGATTTGTAACAAGTAACAAGAATAATTTATTAAGAAAAATCCAAGTCACATGTTAATATAGAAAACAGATAATATTTCTGAAGGAACTGGCCCTGGATTCTTCATCTTGTTAGCGTTTCTTTGTACTACCTATAGACGAAGGTTACGGTCAGGCAGAGATGGCGTAACGTACGCCATCTACGAGAGGGTGTCGTAATCCGATGGAGACACTGTGTGACCGGTGCCTATGTAGTAATATGTAAGGGTGGTTGCGTGGATGGCAGGGGCAGACAGTGGTGACGGTTCATCTCCTACAGTCTCCTCCTCTGGTGTCGAGGTCGTCTCGATGAGGCGTCAGGAATATTGGCAGATGAAGCGGGATCTGGTTTTCGGGGTCGTCCTCGACTTCTAATTTCCCTTATCGGCTTAGTGTCATCTTCGGACTCTCCTGAGGCGTGGTAGGGGGTCAGGTCACTAGTGTGGTATATACCCAAGGGTACGTCGTTGTTCAGCGCCTCGGCAATTTCATAGCTTGAAGGTCCATGTTTGCGAAGAATAGCATACGGGCCATCTCACCGGGGCGCAAGTTTCGTAGAATAGCCCTTTAACGAATTACTGAGGAAGTGCGTTTTGACCCATACTTTGTCACCCGGGGCATAGTCGGGCCCTCGGTATCTATATTTACTCACATATGTCTGGTTTCTATCTTGTCGCTCTTCCGTGAGCTCTTTAGCTTGGCGAAGGGACAGTGCTAAGTTTCGTAGTTTGGGAGTAATTTCCGCAACAAAATTCTCGTTGTGTACGATTGCGCTCAGGTCATTTGTGACGTCTTGTACGGTCCTGAGTTGTCTTCCAAACGTTAAATAAGCAGGTGTATAACCGGTGCTATCGCAGCGAGCACTATTAATGGCAAATCGAATTGAGGCCATATGCTTGGACCATTCTTGGTGAAGTTTTCCGACTAAGATACCAAGCTGAGCTTAGAGGTCTTGGTTTTTACGCTCCACGGGGTTGGCTTCCGGATGGTATACTGGCACGAACGCCTGCTTGATACCAAGACAGTAGGTCAACTTCTGCATGACTGCGGATACAAACTGTGTTCCATTGTCACTAATGATTCGGCGAGGAAGCCCATATCGTAGTAGAACTTCATCCAGTAAGATTTTGGAGCAATTCCCTGCAGTGGCCTCTTGTTGGGCAAATAGCTCTATCCACTGGCTAGCCACATCTTCAACTATGAATATCCATCTCATACCTTTATGGAGTTAATGGTAAGGGATCAAATAAATCCATAGCTAACACTTCAAAGCGTTGATTACTAGCAGTGGTTTGTAATAGGCCGGCTGGTTTCAAATTTTGGGTCTTATATCGTTGGCATGGTGCGCATTTTGAAATGTGTTGAGCCACATCCCGCCGCATGCCTATCCAAAAGTATCTCTTCGATAGTCGGTTAACAGTTTTATCGACACCATAGTGTCCGGCTGAGGGAGCGTCATGGTAGGCATAAAGGATATATTTCCTTTCTTGCTCGGGAACGACAGTACGAGCGCCCTCATCCTCCTGATCATCCGTATATCGATAAAGGACACCCCTGTTCATGAGGTAGCCCCTGTTGAACCATTTTTGGTATTCCTCGGCATCGACTGACTCGAGTTATTTTATTATTGGCTCGAGAGATTCATCCGATAGTTGTTTTTCTCTCATTTCTCTTTCGTTATTACGAGGCAAATCAATTTCTATGGTACAGACGCAGAGCTCTGGTGGGTTTCCGTGGCTGAGGTAAGGTGGCCTTGATAGGAAGTCCGCCACCACGTTGGTTTTTCCTGGTGAATACTGCACCTTTAAATTGTAGGGTTGTAATTGTAGTCCCACCGGGCCAAGCGACCGGTTGGCGTCTTCAGGCTTAGCAGCCATTTTAGCGGTTGGTGGTCTGTAAAGACGATCGTTGAAGACGTTTCGATATATCTTCTGAATTTGGAAACGCCCCAGACGATAGCTAAGGCCTCTCTCTCCGTTGTAGAGTAGTTTCGTTCGGCGTCCGTTAGAAGGCGGCTGGCATATTCAATTGGGTGTTCGTCGGCTCCCTCCCCTTGGACAAGGACTGCACCGATGGCATAACCACTGGCATCGGTTTTGATGATAAACGGTTCCATTTCGTTCGCTTGTCTTAGCGTAGGTGCGATTTTTAGATGTTTTTTTAGAGTTTCGTAAGCTTCTTGTTGCTCTGTTTCCCATTTCCAAGGTACATTCTTTCTGGTTAGGTTGGTTAATGGTTTAGCTATCGAAGCGAAGTTTTCTATAAATCGTCGGTATCAAGAACAGGTCTGTAGAAATGAAAGTAGCTGTTTCAAATTTTTGGGAGAAGGTCGGGTGACGATCGCCTGTATTTTGCTAACATCTGTCGTAATCCCGTCCTGCATCAGCGTGTGGCCTAAGAACTTGATACTGGTGCAAGCAAAATTACATTTGCTTCGGTTGATACGGAGTTGGTATTGTTGTACATGGCCTTTGAACGTGGAAGATCTAATAATTAAGTCATCTAGGTATATGAGAAGGGAAATGTTACTGAGGCTAACCCTAAATCGGTCCATCAGCCTTTGGAAGGTCGCAGGCACGTTACTTAACCCAAAAGGTAGGCGTCTAAAACAGTAGACTCCAAATGGGGCGATAAATCCAGTCTTCTTGTCCTCTTCGTAAATCTTGATCTGCCAGTACCCTGATTTTAGATCCAATGTGGTCATAAAAGGTTTATATTTAGCCGCGTGTAATAAATCATCTATCCTGAGCAAAGGATACTTGGAAGATACCATAATGGCATTAAGACGACGATAATCTATACATACTCTGAAATCATTATATCTCTTGGGCACGAGCACTACTGGAGCTGTCCACGGAGTATCACTCTCTTCTATGATGTTGTTGGCCAACATTTCGTCGTGCTTGGTGTGTAATATGTTCTGCTTTGTCAAGCCAATACGATAGGGGGTGCTAGCAATCGGTTCATGATTACCAGTGTCAATCCTATGCTCCGCGTAAGGAGTTGGTGGTCCATATTCTTTAAACAAGTCCTGAAATTCTTTTAACAAACTATTCAGTTATTCCCTTTCGAAAGCCTGTAACGTCGTTGCTTTTTTTGGCTTTAACTTAATGTCAATGCTAAACAGCTCGTGATGCGTGTTTCTCTTTTTCCTGGGAGGGGAATGAGTTGGATAATAAACAGGTAGGCTATCTTTGAATATGTCGTAAATCATCTCGGGAGAATAATCATTGGCAATATTTCGGTTATTCTCCTTCTCAATTCTCTCGAACTCTCCCTCTCCGGTGTCGTCTGGCAGTGGAGACGCAAAGCATTCCAAAAATGGTGACGTGGCTTGCATGATTTCGGTTTCATACAGATTTATTGGAGTTTTAGTTTCGTTGACTTTAGCATGCTGAACAGTGTCCGCTGACTTGTCTAATTCTATAGGGTGCAGCTTATAGAATACGCTTGAATCCTGGTGAGTTATCAGTGGTGCTTCTTTCTGCGTTATAAGATTGGTGTATTGAGGTAAGAACTCAAAGTATTTGTGTGACTGGTCTGCATAGTACCAGCACCTCTGTGGTAAGTTTAAGACAATTCCAGCCTTTTCCAAAAAGTCAATCCCTAGTAAAGTTCTGTTGTCGACTGCTTCTGGAAGTATTACGAAATTAATGGTGTGTGTTCGACCTCCTAAATCGATTGTAGTGAATGTAGTAATGACTTCTGTTTCCCGTTGTTGTCCGTCGGCCAGTGTAACAGTTGCGTTATTTTTCAAAAAGTGCAATGTTTATTCCGTAGTAACTGATAAAGACGGGCTCCTGCCACGCTCCTTTTGGCTGCGGTGTCAATGTGTGCTTGACCCTCGATGCCACAAATTCTAGCCGGGACGGTAGATACTTTAGGTGTGGATCGAATGAATGTATTTATCGAGTAGAAATTGATCAGTTGCTTCTGAAAAACCCGGTCTTACCGCACCCATAGCAACTAATTATTACGGATTTCGACTCAGTTTCCGTCGGTCGGGTAGCTTCTTTACTTTTAGATTGTCCTTGCTCCATTATAGTTTGCAGTTTCCTACAGTCTTGTGCAGTATGACCTCCATACCCACAGAAATTACATCTATTCTGTTTTGATCGGTTGTGCTTGTGATTTTTCTGGGATTCGGGAGGAAGGGTCACTGTCTCTTTCGTCTCGTCATCTATCAACTCAATCTGTCGTGCCTTAATAAGTAATTCTGCAAACGTTCCTATCTGATCCCTCGGAATCTTTTTCCTTAGCTGGACATTTAAGAGACCGTATACCATATCAACTTGTGTTGCTTCATCATGTCTACCGGGTGGTAATTGCGCGAGTAGTGCTCGTTTTTGGCAGATAAAGTCGTCTATCGGAGTATTTCCATTTTTATGTTTACTGAAAACGTCTAAGTATATTTGTCAGTGGCCTTCCTCCAATCAGTGGCTTCATCCTTGATACCTTGCCACCAGGTGACGGCTGTTTCAGTCAATAGTAGTGGTAGACCCTTTAATGCATCGGTAACTGGAATTTGCTCCATGTCTTTATAAATTTCTACGGTATTTAAGAAGGTTTCTACGGCTTCGTGACATCTCTCTCCATTAAATCGTGCTGTACATCTACTTAGATTACCCTTTTTCGGTGCCTCTGGCTCAGTGCGAATACCCGCCACTGTCTGCAGCAATTGTTGGAATTGTTCTGGAGACATCGCCATGGCGCTTTGATTAGCAATACGCTTGCTTCTTCTTGGAATGGTGAATGCTATTCGACACTAAGACTAGGTAAAGTATTGATAGCCTTAGACTGTGCTCAAAAATATATATTATAAATCCCCGAGGATACAAAGACAGTGTTCGGCGAATGTATCGTCTAGAGTCCTTTCTGTAAGTGTGTATTGTAACATCTATGGTACAAAGCCAAACAATTGACGAATGTATTATCTAAGGATGACAAAAATTACAGAGACAACAGTTGTCTCTGATAATTAACAAAGCCGTTTTCTAATGTCTGAATAAATATCTGTAACTAACCAAGCAAGTGTGGTTTGTTGAAAGATATCATCTGACAATTGAAAAAACAACGAATGTTCACTCACTTCTTGAAAATTAAATATCTCTAGCCTCTATGCTGGGCGCCACTTGTAACAAGTAACAAGTATAATTTATTAATAAAAATCCAAGTCGCATGTTAATATAGAAAACAGATAATATTCCTGAAGGAACTGGCTCTGGATTCTTCATCTTGTTGGTGTTTCTTTGTACTACCTATAGACGAAGGTTACGGTCAGACAGAGATGGCGTAACGTACGCCATCTACGAGAGGGTGTCGTAATCCGATGAAGACACTGTGTGAGCGGTGCCTATATAGTAATATGTAAGGGTGGTTGCGTGGATGGCAGGGGCAGACAGTGGTGACGGTTCATCTGCTACAGATTATATTTTCCTGTTTTGCTTTTTGCGTAATCTTTTCCGGTGTAGAATAACCGTCGTCCATATTATGTAACACACTGTTTTCCATATTAGTTCTAATGGCAACAAAACCCTAAAGCATTAATTTGAAATTTAAAAGTGACAGCCGTGTCGTCATTTATAATAGGGTGATGCCGTTGGTGACAATAAAACGCCCAATTTATAGCACCTACATAACGCTCCTATAAAAAAGGAGAAGCAAGTACATGAACATATGACACTTGTGTTTGTTCTGTGACAGTGAAGTTATGTAGGCTGACAGTAAGTTAGCAATAATAAGTAACGAACAAACTAAAATTAAATACTATAATCGAAACTAAATAGTACAACGGTTGTGTAAATATTGCAGTAGCTGCCCCATAGCTATTGTGTAAAATATTAATATTAAAGAGCTTCAACTACTATTCTCGTATCAATTAAAACCAGCCCGTTTAAAACAAATTATAGTGTATAACAGGTGCCATCTAGTGTCATTTTTGTAAAGTAGTTTTGCCTGCCTAGCCATTATTTGCTATTTTTTTCGCCTAGCCGTGCAAAACGAAAATTGGGCTTTCGAGTAGTGTAGGATAAACAAATATTTACCATCACTTTAGGCGTATCGGACTACACCTGCAGCCTATGAGACAGTATTTTTTGAAGGCATCTTTGTGCGTAGTATTTGTTTATCTCTTCTTGGGATGCCGTGCAGATTCCTGCGTATGCGTCCTCCCAGCATCTTCTTATCAAATTTCTCTATTTAAGGCCGCAGTTTGAAAGTCCTGTATGCCGTCCAATGCCGGGTATTTCTCAGCTATGATAGTCTCTTGCGTCCTACCCCCCTTCTTCCTTCGATTTTGCCTTGCAAAATCAAGCGTTGAAACGAATAGCGTTCATCATGTATCAGGTGCCTCAGATAAGAAATTTTCCTCTTTTTGACGTGTTCAAATAACTCACGCTCCTCAAGATTTGCTCGACGAATAACGTCCTCGTTAAACACTCTATCCACCCACGAGTTCCTCAGCATTCGAAGGACCCACATTTCAAACGCTTCGAGTTTGTTTACGTCTCCACACCGTACAAAAGAACTGACCGTATATAGCATTTCATCATTCTGTATCTGAGTTGAAAATTCAGATCATTATTTGCAAGAAATTTCCGAAGCTTCTGAAAGGTCGTTCTGGCCTGTCCAAACCTGCTCTTAATTTCTGTCTTGGGATCCCATTTATTTATTTATAAGACATCCCAAGTTTTTTTCTGTTCTCTGTACCATTTTATATCCACTTGTGATACATTTTTGGAATCAGCTCAGCAACGAAAATTTGCAAATTGAAAAGGAGAAAGTTGTTCCATTTAAAAAAATTTTTTCTGACGTCATCATTTAAAGATTATTCACCCTGTTTTGGAAGTTATTCATCTTACTTGTTCATTTAACAAATATTGAATGTATGCGTTACTTTATGGGCGCACAGAATATTTTCAACCGATTTGCCTTTCAACAATTTTTCAAACCCGACTTATCAAGAAATTTTAGTATATTATAGTGTCGAAACTTGATATACAGTGCTAGGAATATTCTTTGGTAACATAGGGCTTACAGAGTCCATAAGCGACAATGTGTTAGAAAGAAACAATTATATTCAATGTATCACCTATTTTCTTTAACAGGGTTTCATAAGATGTCAAAGGAGTATAGTTGCACAAACTGTTAAATGGTTTTTGAAATATCACTCCAATCATTATAAAGCTTCTAAAAAAATATTGAAAATTTAATCATTTTAATGGTTATAATATGCAAAACAATAAATCGACGATATTGACATTGAATAGGCTACTTTTTGAAATAATTTATTATTGCAACTCAATAATTAAACACTGTACATATTCCGTAGTTATGAGTGTAAACCGCCTGTAATTTCTACGCGTCTGATAGAATGATTTCGTCTATAGCCGTAATTCTTCTATTTTTATCTATCCCCTTTATTTTCAATCTACACGTTGAAAGTATAAGTGCCAATACAATATTCCTTTTTAATATTAACAGAAATAATTCCTCATTTAATTCAAACGTAAAACAATAATCGCCTCATTTCCAACGGGAAAATGTAAGAGGCACATGGCATTACCATGGTGAGATAGACAAACTAAAGGCAGCGTAGATTATTACAGTTAAAATAAGGATACTAGAATATACGAATGCGAAACGCGCGTGCGCCTCTTGTGGGCGGTACTTCTTACTACCTATAGTTTCGACATTTAATTGTACGTCACTTTGTAAATATTATAAAACGCGTGCAGATACACCAAAAAGTGTAGATTGTAAAATGGTATTACCAAGGTAATTCATATCGCGAAATAGCAGAAAATGTGTTAATTGTAGAATTCGAAAATATCCAACCAATTAGCAAGAAACAAGAACCTTTATAAAAAAATTTGAAGAACATGGGCGTGTCACTCTATGGCCATAATTTTACTTTGCCAAACAGCGAACAGCAGTCCTTCGTCTGGCGGCACTGGGTCGTAATTAAAATGATTTAAAAAATTGGGAAATTTGATAGTTACATTAAATGCCTTGAGCGTCACTAAATTTTTGTTGGCATGAAATCCAGATACCCTTGAATTATTTGAGACAGAGTACTATGAAATAATCTTCAAAAACACCAATAATGTTTTATTGTTCAAAATGAGCAATAAGGATGACTATGTACACATACAGTGTGACCCACTTAAGATCGCAACACCCAGTTATAGCGTGTAATTGACATTTGATCAACTTAAAAGTTTAGTGGTCTAAAAAGGTCGCCAAGAGGACTATTTTTACCTATTAACATTTTATTAATGCCAGTAGCGTACATTTTTAGGGGGCTTCAAAACGTCGATTTTTCAAAAGTTATTAGCGATTTTTTTATTGGATTTTCGGTTACCACACCGTAAAAAGTATCCCGTGAAACCCCTAAATCCAAATTTTGAGTAATGTCACTTTACTGGTATCTGAGATGTAAGTCGTCAAAAATAGTTTTCTTTTTGTTTTCGAACGGCCCTGTATACACGGTAGTCGACGTTTTATGAACGCCCCCTAAAAATGTACGCTACTGACATTAATAAAATGATGATAAGTAAAAATAGTTCTCTTGTCGACCTTTTTAAACCATCAAAATTTTAAGTTAATCAAATGTCAATTAAACGCTATAACTGGGTGTTGCGATCTTAAGCAACTGTATATAAAGCAATAAAATGACAAAAAAAATATACGGTTTTAAAGATTAAAACTAACTTTTCCGCATCAGTGAAATGCCCTGAACAATATTCTATCACTGTATACACTTCGAGGGATGTATCGTGCTAACAAACCGAAATTTCTCCAAAAAGGACCCCGTTGTACTAGCTCCGATGAGCCAAAAATCAATAAGGTTCATCTATAAGACGCCCTGAACAATATTCAATCATAAAATTGGTCACTTGTATACACACCGGAGGCTGTATCGTGCTAAAAAACTGAAAATTCTTCAAAAATGACAATAATTTGGTACTTCAAGTACCATAGCACTCGTTGTACTGGCTTTAGTGAACGAATATCAATAGGGTTAATCTTTGAGGCGGGCTGAATAATATCCAATCATAAAATTGGTCACTTGTATATACTCCGGAGGCTATATCGTGCTAACAAACTGAAATTTCTCCAAAAATGACGAAAAAGTCGTACTTAAAGTACTATAGTGCCTATTGTGCTGGCTCTGGTGAGCTGAAAATCAATAGGATTCATCTGTGAGATGTCCTGAATAATAGTGAATCATAAAATTGGTGACTTATTACGTACTTCAAGTAACATAGCACCCGTTGTACTGGCTCTGGTGAACTTAAAGTCAATAGGGTTCATCTGTGAGATGTCCTGAACAATATTCTATCATAAAATTGTTGACTTCTTGCACTCCGGAGGCTGTATCGTGCTAACAAGACATGTAACGAAAAGTGGCCGACGACAACGACGACGACGACGACATACACACAGGATTTTTACTAAAAACCGTTTTTTCGTGTTGTTCTTGATGAAAAACGTAAAAACAACTGAAAACAAATTTTTGGGATAAACCAATACTTTTCTCGCATATTAGATAGGCTGGGCGGAAATGTAATAATTGTCGAAATGTGATTTCTGGAACTGTATCCAGAATAATTATTCAAACCTAAATAGAAATGAAATCTGATCAGGTTTAAAATGATAGTAAAATAAACGGTTTTACAGATAAAACTAACTTTTCCGCATCTGTGAGATGCCCTGATTAATATTTTATCATAAAATTGTCACTTGTATACACTTCGGGGGATGTATCCGAAATGTCTCCAAAAGTAACCAAAAATGCAATATATATGGATTTATAGGACCCGCTGTACTCGCTAT
Source organism: Galeruca laticollis (assembly GCA_963921935.1). Lineage (NCBI taxonomy): Eukaryota > Metazoa > Arthropoda > Insecta > Coleoptera > Chrysomelidae > Galeruca > Galeruca laticollis. The sequence goes on along the minus strand of OY998177.1, from coordinate 161,960,461 downwards.
AATCAGCTGAAAATCAAAAGGATACATCTATGAGACACCTTGAAAAATATCCAATTATAAAATTGGCCACTTGTATACACTCCAGAGGCTGTATCGTACTGAACCCGAAATTTCTCCAAAAAGGACAAAAATGTGGCACTTCAGGTATCATACCATCCGTTGTATTAGGTCTGATAAGCTGAAAATCAATAAGGTTCATCTATAAGACGCCCTGAACAATATTCAATCGTAAAATGGGTCACTTGTATACACGCTGGAAGCTGTATCGTGCTAACAAACTGAAAATTATCCAAAAATGACAAATTTGGTACCTCAAGTACCATAGCACTCGTTGTACTGGCTTTAGTGAGCTGAATCTCAATAGGGTTAATCTTTGAGACGCCCTGAATAATATCCAATCATAAAATTGGTCACTTGTAAATACTCCGGAGGCTGTATCGTGCTAACAAACTGAAATTTCTCCAAAAATGACAAAAATGTCGTACTTAAATTTCTATAGCACCTGTTGTACTGGCTGTGGTGAGCTGAAAATCAATAGGGTTCATCTATGAGATGTCCTGAACAATATTCGATCATAAAATTGGTGATTTGTTTTCAAAATTTCAACTTTTTTGTGGGTAAACCAATACTTTTCTCGCATATTAGATAGGTTGGGCGGAAAAGTAATAAAATAATACCTCTGGGTATTATCGTTGGACACATAGCAATATACAGTTATGCATGAAAATAAACATAAAATACCTAATTATCTAAGGGTCTCTCAGATAATCTTCCCTCAGATCATTCTTCGATGATGGTAATTTTTGCATGTATATATCCAACGGTGAACAGTAATGTTACAGCCAGACAGCTAGACATCTAGGTGGTAGACCATAATAACGTAGGGTTGAGTACGGTACTGAGTAAGGGTTGAAATAAGCCTCGCAAGAAGGTGGGCCCCAGGATGAAATAAGCTCTCAGACCTAAGTGAACCCCAGTTTGAACTCGCTTTGAAAATGGGCCCCCAGGTAGAAATATGTCTCAGCTTGAGAGTCGGCCTCGCTTAGAACGTTGGCCTTTAAAAGTAGACTTCATCTCTGAAAGAGAGCCTCTCCTTGAACCCTATGAAATACGTAAAATGACAACCTATTCCAACACGTGTTGAGTGAAATAAAAAAATAGTGAAGGAAAAAAACTGGAAAAGGATTACAAAAAATACATGCCTCTTTACTTCAGAGGGTTCACAAAAAAATTGGAAGTACATTAATTTCAAGTCACTAAATGAATGAAAGGGGCAGATCCCCAAACCTTGAAGATATTCAGAGACTATGAGGAACGATAGATCTCCTCGACGTCTCGTTGATCCTCTAACAACAGACCACCTACTGGTCTCAAGTGCTTACTTCCAGGATTCGGAAATCGTATGACAATCAGTGTTACCAATATTCGATAAATGAAAATGAAACTCTCTCATTCACTCGAGGATAGAACAGGTACGGAACAAGAAATAAATATTGAACCACGCCAGAGTTCACACTGAGCGAATAAGTAGTGTACGAAAAAGGAAATAGAATACTTATTGGTATTGTGTTCGCTGCAACAGCTGATAATTATCTACTGTCTGAATATTAACGTATAATTTGGCAAATGAAAACAAAATATTCGAACCCTTAATTATGATCGAATGGCTCTGAAATTAAACATATTATCAATGAAAAACAAATACATAGTAATACAATAACGTAAATAGAAAAATAACAATTAGGTACGTACAATAATATTAATTTCAGTGACAATATTATAAATGAACGATGAGATAATAAATTAAACCTCACTGTAATGTAAATTGTTCAGTCCAGGACTATGATACTAGTCAAATTTGCATAGCATAGTTTTGATAAGAAACCTTGATTAATGAACGTACAGGTGATGGTGAAAATAAATATACAGTGTGTGGAAACTGATACCCAACTTGATTTCAACACTTCATCGATTACTCGAATAAATAATCATATTTATCATCGACGATGAAAATAAAATTGTAATTGTGCTATATAAGGCACACATCATGCTATGTAGAGATGATCAAAATAAATAGCATTTTATTTTTTTAAATCTAATATACCGTGTGAGAAAAGGAAATGCTATAACTCCTACAAAACATGGAACGCCTGGACAAAATAGTCAAATCCAACCTAATCTGTGCAAGTGTGGAAAATAATCCTCTAAAGTCGTCCACTCATTTAGCCAAGGATTTTGATGTTGATCCGAAAACGATTCGGACTGTAGAAATTGCTAATCGTAGTTTTATATTGAAAAAGAGCCATGAAATATTTCCAGACTATCAATTTCGTAGAATAGAGTTGTGTGCAATAGTTATGAAAAATAAAACCAATTGGATGCAAATTTTTCAAAAAAAATTTTGTTCACAGATGAATCGACTTTTACAAAACACATAATTCATCCGTTATGTGATATTGGTCCAGGACAAACCTACACAAACACTACAATAGTAGAGCTCAGTATCCTCAAGAGTTAAATGTTTGGGCTGGAATATTAGGTGAACATTTAATTGGACCATTTTTTAAATGAAACTAAATGTTTCTAGAAAATTCCACAATATATTGATAAAATGTTGAAAATTCTAAGAAATTTAATAATTGATTCGATAATAAATATCATCGTCAAAATAACAGAAGTTACATTTCATTTGATGCCTACCTGATGTTTAATAATTTTTTTATGTATGTCACGTTAGACCCCCCCCCCCCGCCAGCGAAATTTTGAAAAAGACAGTACAAGAATTATGTGCTATTTATGGGCTAATTAGTTGCTCTAATTAAAGTTTTTGGGCTCCAACCGTTTAGCGGGAATTTCAGCATAGCTAGCTAGCCCCCCCCATACGGAAAGAGATCGCCAATCGAAAAAACAAATACCTCTGAATTTTCGGCTTTTTTGGGCTCTCGGAATACGCAAACAGATTTAAGAAAAAAGCAACCGTTTCGGAGAAAATCGATTTTAAAGTTGCTTGACATTAAGTTAGCCCCCCCACAAACAGAACGAGTGCCGCAATTGAACAAACAGTAACGCCTGAATTTTGGGCTATTTAAGGGCTCTCAGAATATGCAAAAATATTTTTAAACAAAATAAATATACAGGTTGTCACTAAAGTGTGAAATAAATCATTTCCTAGACTATAAATACTTTTAGGAATAGCTGAAACACGTCGATTTTTAATATTAAATTCCCATTTTTTGTGTAATTGCCTAAAGACATTACGCAATCGGTCTTGCCATAGTGATGTAAACGAAAATGTGGTTGACTTGAAAGATGGGTCTCTTTATTTAGCAGGAATTAAATCTTAAAATTATGTGGGAGGCTCCCTACATACGAAAAGAAGGTGGCAATGGAACCAACAGCTACGCCTGAATTTTGGGCTATTCATGGGCTCTCAGAATATGCAAAAGCAACTAACAAAATAAATATACAGGGTGAAAATTTAAATTTTTTTAAGGTGGAAAATTCGAAAAGCGGAATTTTAAAAAAGGACGATACTAAGATGTAGTGCTATTTATGGGCTAATTAGTTGCTCTAATTACAATTTTTGTGCTTCAACCGTTTAGCAGGAATTAAATGTTAAAGTTATGGGGGGAGTTCCCTACATACTATTTATGGGCACTCAGAATATACAAAGACAATTAACAAAATAAATATACAGGGTGGAAATTTAAATTTTTTTAAAGTTGAAAAATTTCAGAAGCGAAATTTTAAAAAAGGACGGCACTTAAAGGTAGTGAGTGCTATTTATGGGCTAATTAGTCGCTCTAATTACAATATTTGGGCTCCAACCGTTTAGCAGGAATTAAATCTTAAAATTATGGGGGAGGCTTCCTACACAATAACATCGTAGCATATAATACCTTAGTTACAATATACAGGGTGTGTAAGGGTGTTACTTACTGATACATATTACAACTTGGGTTTTGATATACAGGGAGTTGAAGTTTGAAAAATAGATTTATTATTAAAAGAAATGAAATACGATAAATATAATAATAATGAAGTTTTAAATTAGATGCCTAGTGCTTCCCTACAAGAACATAGAAATTATACAGACCCAAAAAAAGGGAATTTAAAAATAAAAATTGACTAGCTTCAGCATTACTTCAATATTTTTAGTTTAGGAAAAAACTAATTAATATATTTCACACTTTATGGGGACATTTGGAAATTTTCCAACTTTAAAAAAATTGAAATTTCCACCCTGTATAATGTTGTTTCATATTATGAGAGCCCATAAATAACCCAAAATACAGACGTTAGTTGCTGTTGGTTCGATTGCCAAGCTCTTTACGTATGTAGGAAGCCTCCCCCATAATTTTAAGATTTAATTCCTGCTAAACGGTTGGAGCCCAAATATTGTAATTAGAGCAACTAATTAGCCCATAAATAGCACTACATTTAGTAGGCGTAGCTGTTGGTTCGATTGCCACGTTCTTTTCGTATGTAGGGAGCCTCCCTCATAATTTTAAGATTTAATTCCTGCTAAATAAAGAGACCCATCTTTCAAGTCAACCACATTTTCGTTTACATCACTATGGCAATACCGATTGCGTAATGTATTTAGGCAATTACACAAAAAATGGGAAGTTAATATTAAAAATCGACGTGTTTCAGCTATTCCTAAAAGTATTTATAGTCTAGGAAATGATTTATTTCACACTTTAGTGACAACCTGTATATTTATTTTGTTTAAAAATATTTTTGCATATTCTGAGAGCCCATAAATATCCCAAAATTCAGACGTTACTGTTTGTTCAATTGCGGCACTCGTTCTGTGTGTGGGGGGGCTAACTTGATGTCAAGCAACTTTAAAATCGATTTTCTCCGAAACGTTTGCTTTTTTCTTAAATCTGTTTGCGTATTCTGAGAGCCCAAGAAAGCCCAAAATTCAGAGGTATTTGTTTTTTCGATTGGCGATCTCTTTCCGTATGTAGGGGGCTAGCAAGCGAGCCCCCCCATTTTAAGCTGAAATTCCCACTACCGGTTGGAGCCCAAAATTTTTAATTAGAGCAACTAATTAGCCCATAAATAGCACATAATTCTTGTACTGTCTTTTTCCAAAATTTCGCTGGTGGGGGGGGGCTAACTTGACATATACATTTATTTGGCTAGACCAAGAAGTGATTAATGTAAAAAAGAAGAATATATGATATTACAAATATCAAAGCATAGATATTATTAGCCCTATGGGGATATCCTAGTTATCTTTTTCCCATTTAAGATCAGTATAACTGTGCAATGATATAGAAAACCAGTAAAACTATATCTGCTGATCTTTACAATTATCACTTAAGAAGACAGTTTAATAGTGGAGAATTCCCTAGATTTATCTGTTCATTGACAACTTCATATTGTGGGTTTCTTAAGTGTCTTCTAATTTCCATTTCTTCAAGGAAATCCAGTTCTTTTTCCTTATCACAAATATGCAGTACTTGTAGTTCTGTGTTAGGTGTCAATGAATGATTGGTGCCAAGTAGATGTTTTACGTAGTGGGATTTATCTGGTTGTTTTAATATGTATGCTGGTTAAGTATTCACTGTATCGGATTTCAAAATTTCTTGAATGTTGAGAAAGTTTCAGCACGATGAAGCACAAGAAATTTGAGAAATAAGAACAAAAAATACAAAAACATGAACACACACAACAAAGGATTCAATACATCATGAAACTGTAAGTACTTACATACCAACGCACTTTGCACTACAATTTGAAAACCTTTTAGACACTTCTACTGTAAGATGCACCATCAATTAATTTTACTAATAACAGAGGTGAAAATGCTTGTTGCCCGGCCATAATTATAAAAAGTGCTCGAAACTTTCATATTGCCGCCTTTTAAACATGGTGGACACGCGTGCGCTGAGTAAACTATTAAAAGGTCTATTAGTCAATCGTCATGTACTTTGCCATGTTTTCCACTTTTGCTTGGTTATGACATCTTGTTAGAGAAAAAGAGTAGTACAATGAATTTATATTTGTTTCTTTCTAACACGCATGATTCTTATTCGCATATTCTAGTATCCTTATTTTAACTGTAATAATATACGCCGACTTTAGACTGTCTATATACCATGCCTCTCTCTAGCACACTGGTAATACCATGTGTCTCTTACATTTTCCCGTTGACTATGAAGCGATTATTGTTTTACGTTAGAATTAAGTGAGAAACAATTTCTGTTAATATTAAAAAGGAATATTATATGGGCACTTATACTTTCAACGTGTCGATTGAAAATGAAGAGGGAGGTTAAAAAAATAGAAGCTCTAGCCGAAATCGTTTTAGCAGGAGTGTAGGAATTATAGGCGGTTTACACAATATGTACAGTATTTAATTATTGATTTGAAATAACAAATTATTTCAAAAAGTAGCCTACCCAATGTCAAAAAAAATTTTCTTTAATTGAAACATGTCGCATCCACCAAAAGGTTATTAGCGACAAAAATTGAAAAATTAAAAACAGACAACAAGAGCAGTCCAGCCAAAAAAGCCAGTATCTATGGCAAAGAAAAATGGTTAAAAGAAGAAAAGAACATTCAGTATAGTAAGAGATATATTTTTAGTATTTATGTTAAGGTAATTCATTCACAACTATCACATATACTACATCCCATAGAGTTTGACATTTTAGATAGGGACATAAGAGATAAGATTAGAGTAATTATTCACAAAAAGTACCAAGGACAAAAACGTAAATTAAAGTCATTATTAACCAACAAACCAGTATCAAGAAACCCACAAACCAAATTCTCAGAACATAAATTTTTTAATAGATTCGTCAATCTTTCAAATACAATTTTTTCAGATAAAGAAATTCAATTATTACAAAAAGGTTTTAAACATAATATTCAACCCACATGTTCATTGGATAACTTCAACAAACTAGGTATAGAAACAGAAATTAACTTGTATAATATTCCAAATAATTCTAATCTAAAACACAAAGCTTCAGAAATTATTAAAAAAGAATTCGTCGAGTTTAACAAACCCAATATTGAATTATCAGCCGCCAAATCAATTCAACAAAAATCAAAGTCAAATAGTCTTATTTTCACAAAAGCAGATAAAGGAAATACGGTAATAGCATTACCTAAAGAAGATTATTTATTAAAAACCAACAATTTTATTCAGGCAAGCAATTTTGAGACCCTTAAAAAAGACCCAACTAATAAATTTCAGAGAGAAATAAAATTAGCAGTAGATAACGTTAAATCAATAATTAACGATAAAGAAAAATATAAATTATTTTTACCCAATCCGCAACACCCTGAACCTTATTCATTAATTAAACTCCACAAAGAGGGGTACCCTATCAGGCCAGTTGTTTCTTATTTCACAGCACCTTCATTCAAAATTTCAAAGATTCTCATAGATGTCATTTCTAAATATTGTTCATTCATACCTCGATTTTCAGTTAAAAACTCAACGGAATTAATTAATAATATTCAAGATATAATACTACCCCATAATTCTAAATTCATATCGTACGATGTAACAAATCTATTCCCTAGTATACCTCCTAAAGAAACTGTAACTCTTGATGATAACTTGCTCACATACAATAATGTTAATCCTATAATTCACTCTGATATCATTACTTTATTAAAAGTGTGTTTGAATCAAAATTATTTTCATTTCAATGGAGAGGTTTATAGCAGTAAAGATGGTTTGATTATGGGCAACCCTCTCAGCCCCCTACTAGCAGAAATATTCATGGATAATATAGAAAAAATAATTCATGAACACCCCCTTAGTAAAAAATTCATGTACTGGCACCGATATGTGGACGACATTTTAGCTAGCTTCATCGGTACAAATAGACAATTAGAGAGCTTCATTACTTACATAAACTCGATTCACAATAATATCAAATTTACCGTAGAACTTGAACAAAATAAGTCTATAAACTTTCTAGACCTTACAATTTCAAATATAAATAATAAACATGATTTTTCTATATTTCATAAACCATCACATACAGATATTACAATTCATAATAGTTCGGTCCACCCATTCAGTCATAAACTAGCAGCTTTCAATAGTATGATACACAGACTCTTAACAGTCCCATTAAATATTAATAATTATACCAAAGAATTAAATATCATAAAACAAATAGCAGTTAATAATAATTACGATCCAAATTTAATTGACAATATCATAAATAAAAAGATAAAAAACAGACTTTAGAACAAGTATTCCCTTCAGATAAAAATAATAGACAATTTAAAAGCTTAACATACTTTGGAACACCATCCTTAAAAATTAAGTCATTTTTAGAAACTTTAGACATGAATATTTCCTTTAAAACTGATTACAATTTATCCAAATTCATTAAAAATAATAAATCTAAATCTTCAAAATTAAACAAATCAGGAGTTTATAAATTAAAATGTGGTAATGACAATTGTGATAAAATTTATATCGGTAGAACTTTTAGAAATTTTAAAACTAGAATTTCGGAACACAAACGTAGCTATGACAACAAAAAATTAGATTCTAACTATTCAAATCATTTATTAGAAAACCAACACATTTTCGACCCAAATTTTGAAATTCTCCATGTAGTCGGTAAATCCTTTAGTTTAAATTTATTAGAAGCCCTAGAGATTAACAAAAATAAATATTCAGGTAATCTCCTTAACGACCAAATAGATATCAATCAGTCTCCTTTATTGAACCTCTTTACCTAGAAGATAGCTTAGGAATGTTTGTAGTGAATGAATTTCAAGGTAATTATCTTTTAATACCATTGTTAACCTTAGTAAATAGATTTAGCACTGTATATATTAAGACATTTTTATATTTTACCTTCATTCGTTTTGACAAAGCTACTGTGTTAGTGAAACGCGTCAACAAGTTTAAATTGAACATTAGTTCAAATATATGAAGATTTAAACAAACTATATTGTTTTATTTCATCGTATTAGCGACAATACAATAATATCCATTAGATCTTATACAATAAGTTTATAGATTTTAAATAGTCTATGATTCGCCTATGAAATTGACAGTCTTTTTCGAGGAGAACTTCCAAACTGTTTGGGAATAGTATATTGTGCAACAAGTGGGAAAAGTTCAACTTTTCTCATGAGTGTGGAAGTTTGTGGCACGAGCCAAGGGCGAGTGCCGCAAACACACGAGTGACAAAAGTACTTTTCCCACATGTTGCACACTATACTTTTTCTACCACTGCACAAAATTAAAGAATACAAGTAAATAGTTTTGTAGAAAAAGTATAAGCATCGAGGACCACCCACCGAAAACGGCTGGGCATCGAGTATAATTGACTATTTCTCACAGTGTGAGCAATATATGGTTTTGAAATTAAGTAAGTTATGAGAAATATGCTACTTTTCATAGCAGTTGTAGAAAAAATTATTTGTTGCTCGTTCGACTGTGTATTTTGGAGATGCAATAAGGACATGTTTTACGCTATCTACGACATTACACGTTGTACACATCGGGGATTCACTATTTGTGAATAAATAGGAATGGGTATATCTTGAGTGACCTAGTCGAAGCCGATTTATTGTTTTTCATATTTTAACCATTATTATTATTCAATTTTCAATCTATTTTTAGAATCTTTATAATGGTTGTGGTGGTATTTGAAAAACTATTCAACAGTTTGTGCAACGATATTTCTTTGGCATGTTATGATACCCTGAATATACTTGTTTCTTTCTAACACATTGTCGCTTATGGATTCTGTATTATGCCCTATGTTACCAAACAATATTCCTAGCACTGTATATTATGTTTCGACACTATAATATACTAAAACTTCTTGAAAAGTCGGGTTTGAAAAATTGCTGAAAGGAAATCGGTCGAAAATAGCGACTAAAAGAAATATGTTTGATTGTTAGGTTAGTTCTTATCTATAGTAAGAGTGTATCGTCGCTCCACTATGCGGACAGCCTTAGTCTTAGATGGTGTGTATTCTAATAAATATTTTATTTCATTATGCTTCACTTTTCATAAATGCATACAGTAAAATCATATACACAGTTAGTGATATTATAATACTAATAATTTTGCATTACTTACTCATTATTCGAATACTTATTGTATGAATTATTCTTAATAAGCATATTAATTGCAGTACTATCGAGGGCGAATTTGCTTGCAAAATTATCATTAAGGAAGAAAGACCAATGAACCTCTTGAATTTCATCGTTCCAATCAAGTTTATAATATTCTTTAATAGGACCATTAAATCTTCTAGGTATATACCACCCAAAACGACCTGGAGGACCAACACTACCAACTTCTTTAACAAATTCTTTTTCGAATGGATCAAATTCAGGACTTGTCCATACTTCTAAATTGATCGTAGCCGGGGGAATCCTGTAACAAGAAAAAACGTTTTAATTTAATGGAAAAACTGGGCATACTGAAGGTATGTAATAAAGACAGATACTATTGTTATTCGGTTCACATATTTCAATTTTCATTGACCGAATCATTACCACAATTAAATGCTAAAAACAATACGTGTGACAATATATTTTAGTTATTTTAGCTGGAATTACATCGAACTGATCTACTTTCACGAGGTAGATCATAATTTTAACCACTCATTTTGTGGCCAAAAATGTATAATTATATTCAGAAAAAGTTACGGAAATTACAATATATATATATATATATATATATATATATATATATATATATATATAAAAGTATTGGTACGTTTGACTGATGAATATTAACAAAATATGTTCATCAAGAACTGGGTGTAGCAGTCAACAGTGGGGCTGGTGAGAAATCAAACAATTTTATTATTCATCAAGCTTTCAACCCTTGTTTGGGGTCTTCCTCAGGATGATAAAATGGATTGTCAGATCGACTATACCATAAAAGTTGGAAACAATAAAAACTCCATAAACAATATATACATTTAAAAAACATTTAAATATAACATAAAAACCGTTACAAACAATAACATTGTACTGATTTAGAAATTATTATCGGATCAAACACACAATGAATATTACATTTTAAGATGTTAGAAATTAACTGAGTTAATTTCTATATAATTAGCGCTGGAAATAGGGGGTAAAGAATTTCCCTTCCTTTTTTGTAAAGATATATCAGTTGTTAATCTCTTATTAATGTAGGGTATGTCACGTAGGCTATCCTAGAAGCCAGGAGAAAGCCACGTGTAATATTTTATTATATTGAAAAGCGTTCGTATATGGTTTTAATAATTTTCCTTTTTTTATTTGTAATATATGTTTGTACGTATTTTAACCTTTCAATTTATTTCCATAACCTCAATCCACACCACCCCCGTACCCGTCAAATAGGACGGACCTGCACTACGAACTCGGGCTCCCTGTATAAGCCCAAGGGGCCCCACGACGTCCTTGATCGCTCGAGCCTGGATCAACCCCTCCCTCGAGGTAATTCCGCAGGGAGAATTCCTGGTTCTACAATTTTTTGTGCCGCGAGGCACTGGTGACAGCACGCTGCAACGATTTTTTTTCTAGGGTAGGAATATACAGTAGGGCCCTTCCGGTCACTACGATCAGAGGGAAAGAAAGCCGGAGAGATACTACAGGAACCAAACACCTTTCTCCGGCAATAACAGAATAAAAATAGGATCTACGATAAATAAGTTACACGGGACAGCGCCGACAATTATTACACTGGAGTCGGCTGTTTTTAAAACAATAAAATCATTACATTTACTAGAGTGGTGACGGCGGATACACAAAAAGACCCCTCTAATTCACTACAATATATATATATATATATATATATATATATATATATATATATATATATATATATATATATATATATCGATTTTTTCCATTATCTCATGAATATAACCTTTTGTGAACAAGCAACTTTCGTCCATCGAGAATTTCCTTCAAAAGGAAATATTTAACGGAATTTGGCAACTGATTCCCATCAAAGCATTTAAAATGGACCTATATCCAAATCATTATTTTTTGGTTGATATATCGTTGGAATATTCTAGTGAGCGTTGTTCTAATCTGGGCGCACAAATTCTTGTGTTTTGCATGGTGGCAGACAGCTAGCATCAAAATTTCGCTTTTTTCAATCTAATTCTTCGTTAATATCAGAGACTGTATACACAGTTGAAGCAGACTAACATAAACATCAATTATCTCAGTAACATTGTGTATCATAATTGATAAAAGGCTTTAGGCTTATCTCAAAATTGAATAGGGCTATTGTAGAGAGTAGCATGATGCGACTTCCGAAAAATGTCAAGAGTGACTGCTCGTCACTCGCGCCGTCTCTCTATCATGATGCGCTGGACACTCTTATACCGCAAATTTCGTCTATTACCTCTCCCCGCAATTCTGTTTTTGTTATTTAAGTACTTAAAGATTATATCATCTACGGGCAAATTGTGCATACATTTGCCATATAATTTATATATGATTTTCCATTTACATCTTCAATGATAATTTTCCATGCATTTATTAAAAAGATATTCGGTTCTAAAAATTAAAAGTTGAAAATTTTGTAAATTTGTTCTCTAAAGTTGAACGTTTGGCTAGTGTTGTGCGCTATATGGTAACAAAATCACTGTCGCTACCGGTTATTCTATTTCATCCCCCCCGCGTCATATCGAACCGAATACATCGGCAACACACCATTAGAAGTGGACGACCACGCCCTTAGACCTCGTCTAAGACCGCGTCGATAGGAAATCGAAATATGACATATAGTATCATTATTTATAAATAAATACGTGATGGAAAAAACGATGTGTAGGTGATGGAAAAATCCGTCTTAGAAATGCAGCCGATAAGTTATTTGATTCCACTTTAATTCTCTTTTTCAGATATCCCCAGAGAAAGTAATCTAATGGCATTAAGTCTGAGGCTCCTTAGAATTGTACCACGTCGTCCAATTCAGTGCCTGCAAATATTTCATCAAGATATTCTCTGACATTACTACCATAATGTGGGGGAGCGCCGTCCTGTTGAAACCATAGTGTTTCACAGGGGATATCTATCTACTTCGTTGGGAAACATAACATCTAAAGCAGGTACTAATTCAAATCTTAAAAAGTCTAAGGCTTTCCTCAAAAAGTATGGACCTAATATACTGTAAATTAACAGCAGGTGTTACAACAGACAGGATATTGCAGGAGAGCGAGTTTGTTCCAGATACTGCCAGCACTACATGTGAAGATGATTTTTATATAGAAGAGGCAGTTGTAATATATTGAATTATCAATGAGACGTAACCCATTTTATTGAAGATAGGTCCAACGCACAAGCTTCACTCAGCTTAGGAGAAATAAGAAAGGTAATTGTAATTGAAATTTCACCAATATTTTTAAAAAAAGACTTCAATTCAACAGGATTCCATTGCAAAAATTAATGATTCCATCAACAATTTATGCTATAAACCATACGGAAAATTTAATAAGGCATTTGAAAAAACATAAATATCTGCAAATTCTAGAAGATGAGGAAGTTTGTAAAATAATAGAAACAGAGAAACAGGCATACTATTCTAATGAAAAATAGAATGTGCATTAAAATCTTTGTGTACGGGTATTTCCTTTATAATTAAAATTTGTGTTTGCTTTATGTTAAATTGGAATTTGTCTACGTCTATTTTTCATAAATTAAAATAAACAATTTTATAACTTCTTATTTTGTGATTTTTTTAACGTTTTTGATACGATGTATCTACTTACGACTTGAGGTAAGTTTGCAAATTACTTTGTTTTTAATTTAAATATTACACCTCATTAAACTTTTAGTAGTGTTTGTTTTCCGTAACTCTAACCTATGGAACATTAGTCCAGTTGGTGAGGTTCGGACTGTGTGAAAACGTGATAACTCAGAAATAACTATGCAGACCTACTTTAAATGGCAAGTACAATAACACCTTAAAATGCTGACAAAAAAATTTATTAGGAAAAAAAGTTATTAATAATTTAATTGAAAAATTCGGGTTTTTTAGCGTATTTCTTTAAATAAGTCAGCAGGATGACTTTGTACGAAAAAATGCTTCATATATGATTTATTTGTAATAAAAATAGCTACAAAATGCCGGTGGTCCGATTTTAAAATTTTCAATAACAAAGCCGTGAGATGGAGAAATAACAAATTTCAAATCAAATATCAGATTTATTATACAATAATTAAGTACAATAATACAAAAAGCGAAAAAATATACATATACCAAAAATCTCCATACCTAGGCAAGATTTGCCTGTTTTGTAATGTGCCAACTCTGGAAACTCTATCCATCTGTACATTTAGTACATACATCCTGGCGACATCCGGGAAAGAGTCGACAGAGAAACATAATTATACCTTCAATGTAGTATAAGTTATGATTTTTTTTCCTGAGCAATGGTCATTATATCGAAGGCAAGCTTCAGTTGTTTACTCCTTCACTACAAAGTATGTTTATGCTACAAAGTTGTTTGATTTTATGATATTATCTCTAAAAATGAATTTTGGTGTATCATTATGTAGTTTTTAATTTCTTCTTTGAAATTTCTAACTTTAGGTATTAGTTTGAGAGTCAATGGAATTAAGTTATAAATTTTTGGACCAAAGAAAAACAAAGATCGTTGTGTTACTGACTTTTTAAAAGTTTGCACTGAAATATCCAGATTAATTGTGGATCTAGTTACTCGGGTATCTTTAATTTTAAATAATGTAGGGTTTGTGTAGATTTTCATTATACAGCTATAAACATGAAGTAGTTTTATATTGAAAACTTTTGTTTCATTATATAACTTTTCAGTGGAATAAAGCTTACTTTTATTGAAAATAATTTTTAAAATTGTATTTTGAGTAGTTTGTAGTATATTAAGAGTAGTATTGAATGTTCCACCCCATGCAGTAATGCAGTATCTTAGAACTGCTTCAACTAGAGAATTATAAAACATACGAGTAAGTAACTTTCTTCTTGGTAGAATATCGCGCAGATTATAAAATGTATGCATTAACGTACGTAATCTTTTACTTACATTTGTTATGTGTTCTGACCAGCGAATGTGTTGGTCTATAATGACACCTAAATACTTAATAGTACCAACTTTTTCTATTATGGGACACTTACATTTATTGATGCAATCTGATTTATGAATTTTAACATCTAATTTATATGGTTGATCAACTACATTTGAACTGAAAGCAATACATTTCGTTTTTTTAACGTTTACGGTCAGTTTATTATAATTTAACCACATATTTATTTTTCTTAAATTAACTTCTGTTATTTGTTTAACTTCGTCCCAGTGTTTCCCAGTAAATACTAATGCTGTGTCATCAGCATAACAAACTAAATGACCTTTGAAGTTGCTGATTTTTGTAATATTATTCATATATATTACAAACAGCAGCGGTCCTAGAGCCGTTCCCTGAGGTACACCACATTTTACGAGACATTCAGAACTTATATCAACACCTACCCTTACCCGCTGTATTCGGTTTCCTAAGTAATTTGAAATGAGATTTAGTGCAGTTCCACGTATTCCATAATTACATAATTTGAGCAATAAGATTTCATGACAAACATTGTGTCGAAAGCCTTGGCCAGGTCAAGGAAAACAGCAATATATTTTAACGACTCATCCATTGCCCCGACTGTCTTTCCCAGGAAATCCATCACGGCATTTTCAGTGCTAGAATTTTTTATGAAACCATATTGCCTCTTTGTGATAACGTTGTTTGCATTACATATATCAAGTAATCTTTTTTTTAATGCCATTTCGAAAATTTTTGCAAAGTTATTTGTTAATGATATAGGTCTGTAGTTATTTATTTCACTGTTATTCCCCGATTTGAAAACTGGAGCAATGATAGATTATTTCCATTGCTGAGGAATTTTGCCACTTTGAAAACAGAGATTAATAATGTGTGACAAAGGTTCAGCAACACTCTCATGAATTGCTTTAATAGTTTTTGATTGTAATTGATCAGGTCCAGGCGCAGAGTTATTTTTTAAATTGGATATGAGTATAATTACTTAATTTTTTGTAACTGGGTTTAAGAAAATATTTGAGTCTTTTTCCATAAAACTATCCGGCAGGGTAGCATTAGGGATTTTATTTCCCATTTCAACTCCAATGCTTGAAACGAAGTTATTCAACAAAGTAGCCTTTTCTTTATTTTTATTAGTAAGAACATTATTATTATTTTTAACAGGCATTTGATCTATGTTTCTACATTTTTTTATACGACCTGATATATCATTTATGACCTTCCAAACTTTTTTTGTATCAGTACCTGCTTCATTTATTTTATTTTGATAATATTCCTTTTTAGTTTGTTTTATCAAACCGTTAATTTTATTTCTGTACACTCTATATCGCGTTCCTGGGTGAAATGCTTTAATAAATTCTTTTTTCTACTTCCGTTACTAAAACCGCACTTTGAACACGGGTTTGACATGCACAAAATGACTCTTTAAACACTAGTGTTTAAAATGCGAAAAGTCACATCTCGTTTATCTTTTGTTTTTTAAACATCAAATCAAAAGTGTATCTTTTGTATGTTAAATTTTATGTTCCTTGTTAATTTTGTTATTCTGCGTCATTTGATTTGTCAGTCAGCTGTCAGCCATCGTCCGTCATGTAATGAATATAATTCACATATAATATAATTTTTTACTTCCCGCGGGCGAAGAAAAAGTATAGTAAGGACCTCGTGTTAAAAACGTCTTTAGTCAGTCATTTCACAAGGAACTCATTCCGCTTCGCTATACTCGTGCCTAGTAAAACTCGTGACTAAAGTAACATTTTTGACACTTGGTACTTAATATACTATTTTAGTAAATCTCTACGTTTAATAGAGGATATTAGACCATGAGTAATCCAAGGTTCAATTTTTTTTATTTAATTTTTTTGCGATTCTACAACAGTAGAAGCTTGTAGGTAGTTGTTTAGTTTATTTATAAATAAGTCATATGCCACTTGAGACTCTATAATATTATTATTAAATAAATCCCCTCATCTTTCATTACACACTTCCTTTTGAAGTTTTTTAATGTTCAGCTTTTTTAAAGTTACTATACATTCAGAAGCATATTTTTTTCCTAGGAATATTATGAAAATGGCAGGTGTGTAGTGATCTGTCATATCAGAATGAAAAACAGTGAGATGGAAAAAGCGGTAAAAAAGTCAATTTTTTAAAGTTGCTGTAAAAATCACAATTATAAACCAAAATTTATGAAACTTTCGAAAATTATAGTTCAATTTATATACAATAATGACGCTAAAGCTGAAAATCAGGAAAGCAAATCTTTTGTTCTATGAGGTTTTATAAATCTACTGCATCGAAAACTCAAGGCTTTGCCAAATTGGTTTGAAGCATAGCTGATACTTGAAATTTGGTAAACAAGTAGTGTAAATACGCAGAAACAAATATCAATTTGCAAAATTCAATTATCTTCATTTTTACAGCTTTGGTAAGGTTTTATACGTCACCCTACTTTTATACGCCACCGTTTTTCCCAATAGTTTTTGCAATTTTCATCTCAAAGAAATCTCTTTCACGTAAATCGATTCCTTCTATTTCTTGACGTATTCTCAAAAATATTTTTGTGCTACGACCTTCTGGACCGAAGATACGATAATTTTTTCAAAAAAATCTGGAAGACGCAATAAACACGTTACAGCACTCTGATTTTTGGTTGTTAATATTTAATACTTCGCACTTCACTTTGATACTCGATTACGAACACTAGAAATCAATGAATCATATCCGAATATTTTTGTATTGAAAATATAAGTATTAAATATTAACAGCCAAAAATCAGAGTGCTGTAACGTGTTTATTGCGTCTTCCAGATTTTTTTGAAAAAAAAAACGTATCTTGTGTCCAGAAGGTCGTGGCACAAATTTTTTTTTTGAAAATACGTCAAAAAATAGAAGGAATCGATTTACGTCAAAGAGATTTCTCTAAGACGAAAATTGCAAAATCTACAGTAGGGAAAAAACGGTGGCGTATAAAAGTAGGGTGACTTATAAAACCTTACCAAAACTGTAAAAATGAAGATAATTGAAATTTGCAAATTGATATTTGTTTCTGCATATTTACACTACCTGTATACCAAATTTCAAGTATCAGCGATGCTTCAAACCAATTTGGCAAAGCCTTGAGTTTTCGATGCAGTAGATTTATAAAACCTCATAGAACAAAAAGTTTTGCTTTGCTGATTTTCAGCTTTAGCGTCATTATTGTATATAAATTGAACTATAATTTTCGAAAGTTTAATAAATTTTGGTTAATAATTGTGATGTTTACAGCAACTTTAAAAAATTGACGTTTTTTACGGTTTTTTCAATCTCACGGCTTTTTATTGAAAATTTCAAAATCGGAACACCGGCATTTTGTAGCTATTTTTATTACAAATAAATCATATATGAAGCATTTTTTCGTACACAGTCATCCTGCTGATTTATCTAAGGAAATACACTAAAAAAAGTGAACTTTTCAATTAAAATGTTAATATTAGTGTTTTAAATGAAACTCACGGTTTCTAGTTAATACCACAATATAATAAAAATTGTTGAAATTTCTAAAAAATTGACAATTGTTTCGATAAATCAATATCATCGTCAGAATGACAGAAGTTACATTTCAGTTGATGCCTACCTGATGTTTAGTAGTTATTTTTGGCTAGACCAAGAAGTGACCTAACTTGTGATTGACTTAATATATGTTAATAGAAAAAAGAAGAAGATGTGATATTACAAATAATGAAGCTTAGATATTATTAGCCCTATGGTGATATCCTGGATATCATTTTTCCAATTAAGATCAGTATAACTGTGCAATGATATAGAAAACCAGGAAAACTATATCTGCTGATCTTTACAATTATCACTTAAGAAGACAGTTTATTAGTGGAGAACTTCCTAGATTTAACTGTTCATTGACAACTTCATATTGTGGGTTTCTTAAATGTCTTCTAATTTCCAATTCTTCAAGGAAATCCAGTTCTTGTTTCTTTTCACAAATATGCAGCACGTCTAGTTTTGTGTTAGGTGTCAATGAATGATTGGTGTCAAGTAGATGTTTTGCGTAGTGGGATTTATCTGGTAGTTTTAATCTGTATGCTCGTAAGTGTTCTCTGTATCGCATTTCAAAATTCCTAAGGGTCTGACCCAAATAGACAGCATTACATTCTGGACATTTGAGTTTATATATACCTGACTTCTTTAATGGTGGTATTTTTGTTTTTACATTTAATAATTTTGTACTAACGTTACTTTCTGTTTTAAAAGAAATTGTTGCATTCGATGCTGAAAATATTATTAGAGATATTTCCTGCATATGTGATGGTTTTATAAGTTTTTATTTCATCAGTTTGTTTATAAAATATTAGTTGTAATGCCACTTTTTCTTCTTTTTTATTAATTAGCTTATTTGTCATATCTAATGGATAACCGTTGGATGTTGCCATTTTTCTAATTGTATTAATCTCTCTGTCAAAATTACATTTGTTCATAGGAACTGAAAAAGCTCTATGTATCATTGAATTATATGCCGCTAGTTTATGGGACATGGGGTGATTGGAATTAAATGGAATTGTCACATCAGTCTGTGTTGGTTTTCGGTATATTGAATAATCAAGTACATTATTAACTCTTTGAATTTTTAAATCATGAAAATTGATTGAGTTATTCAATTTCTAATGTAAATTTAATTTTTGTGTGTAAATTATTGATGTGGTTGAAAAATACACCTAATTGTCGTTCACTACCCATAAAAGAAGCTAATATGTCATCTACATATCTATACCAAAATAAAACATGTTTCGAAATATTACTTTCAAAAATCTTTCTTTCTAAATTGTCCATAAAAATGTTTGCTAAAATAGGTGATATAGGGCTTCCCATTGGTAAACCTTCATTTTGAATATATATCTTATTGTCAAAAGTGAAATAATTTTGATTAATGCATACATCAAATAAGTTAAGTATATCTGATATTATTCCTGGATTAATATTTTTATCTTCTAGTAATTTTCTTACAAGTATTAGACATTCTTTAGGAGGAATTTTAGTGAACATATTAGTCTCATCGAACGAAATAAGTTTATAGTTATCTTGCAAGTTGATTTCTTCAAACTTTTTGATTAGTTCTACTGAATTTCTAATTGAGTACTGAGATTCATATCCGTAACAATTAAGTATATTGTTAAGTCTCTTCGCCAATATATTATTAGGAGCATCAACATAAGAAACTGCAGGTCTAATTGGCTTTCGTTATTTTATGCAATTTAACGGTTCCATATAATTGTGTACAATGAGGACTCTTATGTATGATAGACCTTTTTTCGTAATCACTTAAAAGATAATTTGAATTATTAACAAAATCCCTTACATTATTAGAAAACTTTTTTGTTGGGTCTGCTTTAAGAACTTTTACATCGCTAGATTCTATAAAGTTATATATTTTGGAATTGTAATTTTCAGTTGTCAAAATGACAGTTGCGTTCCCCTTATCAGATTTTGTAACTGTTAGGTTATTATCTTCTACTTTCTTTTTGATTGCATTTAAAACTGTAATGTCATTTTTTGTTTGACGTTTAACTTTGATAAGAAAATTATTTGAATTAGATTTTAAAGCTATTTCTGACTCTGTAGCTATAATTTGTTTAATATTATTCGTAAATTTTGGTGGTTTGCTGTACTTTAAACCTTTATTTAAAAATTCTATTTCACTATCTGTAAAATTAGTGTCTGAAAGGTTTTCAAATCGTGGTGCAAAGTGTGTTGGTATGTAGGTACTTACAGTTTCATGCTGTTTTGAGTATTGAATTTTATGTTGTGTGTGTTCAAGATTCTGTTGCTTTTTTTCTTGTTTCTTAAACTTCTTATGCTTCATCGTGCTGACACTTTGTCATCCAAACAGTCAAATTCTACTGGATGTAATTGGAATGTGAGTTCTGAATGTACAACTTTTATGTAGTTGTCTAAGGAGTCACTAACTTTGAACCATTTCTTACATTCTCCTTTTATCCAAACTCGTTGAGCACATTTTATAGCATTTTGTGCTTGTGGTGTTTTAGTGTGACATTTTATATTCACATAATTTGGTATTACCTTTTTCCTAAGGCATTCTTGGTTAAACCAAATGTTTTGTGATGTTTTGTATCGTTTTTGTAGTAACTTCTGGTACAGTCGGGTCAAATCTGCTCTCGAAGATTTTTTAATGAAATTAACTGTCTCGACCCTTACTTCGTGAATTCTACTCATATTAGTGTTTTAAATGAAACTCACGGTTTCTAGTTAATACTACAATATAATAAAAATTGTTTAAAATTCTAAAAAATTGATAATTGTTTCGATAAATCAATATCATCGTCAGAATGACAGAAGTTACATTTCATTTGATGCCTACCTGATGTTTAGTAGTTTTTTTGGCTAGACCAAGAAGTGACCTAACTTATGATTGACTTAATATATGTTAATAGAAAAAAGAAGAAGATGTGATATACAAATATTGAAGCTTAGATATTATTAGCCCTACAGTGATATCCTGGATATCATTTTTCCAATTAAGATCAGTATAACTGTGCAATGATATAGAAAACCAGGAAAACTATATCAGCTGGTCTCTACAATTATCACTTAAGAAGACAGTTTATTAGTGGAGAACTCCCTAGATTTAACTGTTCATTGACAACTTCAAATTGTGGGTATCTTAAATGTCTTGTAATTTCCAATTCTTCAAAAAAATCCAGTTCTTGTTTCTTTTTACAAATATGCAGCACTTCTAGATTTCCTTGAAGAATTGGAAATTAGAAGACATTTAAGAAATCCACAATATGAAGTTGTCAATGAACAGTTAAATCTAGGGAGTTCTCCACTAATAAAATGTCTTCTTATGTGATAATTGTAAAGATCAGCAGATATAGTTTTCCTGGTTTTCTATATCATTGCACAGTTATACTGATGTTAATTGGAAAAATGATATCCAGGATATCACCATAGGGCTAATAATATCTAGGCTTCAATATTTGTAATATCACATCTTCTTCTTTTTTCTATTAACATATATTAAGTCAATCACAAGTTAGGTCACTTCTTGGTCTAGCCAAAAATAACTACTAAACATCAGGTAGGCATCAAATGAAATGTAACTTCTGTCATTCTGACGATGATATTGATTAATCAAAACAATTGTCAATTTTTTAGAAATTTCAACAATTTTTATTATATTGTGGTATTAACTAGAAACCGTGAGTTTCATTTAAAACACTAATATGAGTAGATTCCACGAAGTAAAGGTCGAGACAGTTAATTTCATTAAAATGTTATAACTTTTTTCCCTGATACATTTTTTTGTCAGCATTTTAAGGTGTTGTACTTGCCATTTAAAGTAGGTCTGCATAGTTATTTCTGAGTTATCAAGAAAATACCACTTACACTGACTTTTCGGCCTCTGCCGACTGGACTACATAGCGATGAAACTTTAAATACACCAGCAATCTTCAAAGGCACTGTCATATCATGATAAATAAACTATTATTATGAATATTCTTCATCCTTCCTGTTCCGGGAAGGATAAAGTCAAGGGTCTTGGAGTTACTTATAATAGTCAAATGTCCTACTTTTCAAATATACAAAAATCAGTTAAGAGTGCCAATCGTATAATGGGTTTAGTTTTCAGACAAACCACCCGTTTAATACTTTAGTAAGATCTATTTTCTGGGGAGATCAATCTCAAATGTACTTAGAAAATATCGGGAAAGTACAGAATAAATACTTACGTTTCTTGTATTACAAAAAATATAATCGTTGGCCGGATTATAGAACAATTACGACAATTACATTACGGGAAGAACTTGAGGTTATCTCTACCACTAGTCGACGTAAATTGAATATGACGATTTATTGTACTTAATTTCTTTCAATGCTTACTCAAGGTTAACTTGATCCTCTTTATTATTTGGGAGACTAAGATCATTAGTTTGTTCTCCTTTTGATGCCATGTTAAAACTTGCGAAAATAGATTGGACAATGTCAATTAGACAATTTAAGAAGAGTATTTATGAACATATTAAGAAATTTGGTATATGAAGGAACATTTCTGGAAATTAGTCGTCTTTGCCTTGTTTTTAATTCTCTACAGTAATCACTATATTACTGTTATATTTATCAATAGCCATACTACACAATGTTTGGATACAATTTATGTATTATCAATTCTTATTCCATATAATTAGGTTATAAAACCTGCTTGTAATAAATAAATTATTAATCTTCTCATTACGCTACTGATTTTCAATTTTATATGGCGGTGGTTTTGGCAACAACGACTGCAACTTCAGGTGGCTTCAACTGTCACGTGAGTTTTCCCCGGCCTGGGACTCTGCTCATGTTGTGAATTCGGCCTTATTTACGCTTTTTTTATTACCTCGATTGGGATAAGGTGAATCAATAACAAAAATTTCGGGAAAAATTGATTTATTTAACACATAAATAAATTCACATAAACCATGTATTCACAATTCAATACAAATAAAAATAAGCCTAACAATAAAAATGTCCAACTCAAGATTTTATCAAGGATAAATGAATTTGTAAAGAAATGTGTAATATTTTATTAAATTCAGCCAAGCGCTTTCGACATTACGTCATCATCAGGGCTTTCTTCAGTCGGTCCAGAGACATATTAAAATTGTCCACATTATTGCTTTTGTCAGTTTAACATGGTAAACAAACAACAAATTACAAACATTTAAACATATCAAATTAAAAACGACACCACACAAACCATATCCACAGTGGCCTTCCCGACCCGATCTTTCAATTGAATTGAATATGTTTAAATGTTTGTAATTTGTTGTTTGTTTACCATGTTAAACTAACAAAAGCAATAATGTGGACAATTTTAATGTCTCTGGACCGACTGACTACAGCCCTGATGATGACGTAATGTCGAAAGCGCTTGGCTGAATTTAATAAACACACACTTCTTTACAAATTCATTTATCCTTGTTTAAAACAAGAGTGTGTACACTTCATAATTTGGATTTTCAAGATTTTATGTCTATCAAAAATAAGTTAAGGACTTATCTAATAGAGACTCGGGATGTACAGCTCTCAGCGATATCAGCAGTTTCTTGAGCCGTTGGTGGTCTGTACTCTGGACTCTGGAGGGTAGCGATTTCTTGATCAAGATGTGGATTCAGAGGTCCACTTGCGAGCTGCAGAGCAGCGAAACTGGGTAACACCACGCACGAAATATATTTGCAGACTAAAAATTATATTTGCTTCTAGTCGAGCAACGAAACGATACAGGAAGAAGAGACCGTCGACTTAGCATTCACCGATTAAATAGGAACTTGCGAATGTAAAAATAGGTAAAAAAACTTTTTAAGTTAAACGGTTTTATGTTAAACATACATTGCAATGTTTAAGATAAATGTACTAAAAACCAAAAAATAATAAAATAGATACAGTCGTGGGAATTATAAACATATGCATAGACTAGACTAAAATAAAACCGTGGTGCACGTCAATCTCTCTAATTTGTAGACAATTGACGTGCCCCACGGTTTTATTTTAGTGTAGTCTATGCATATGTTTATAATTCCCACGACTGTATTTATTTTATTATGTTTTGGTTTTTAGTACATTTATCTTAAACATTGCAATGTATGTTTAACATAAAACCGTTTAACTTAAAAAGTTTTTTTACCTATTTTTATTTTTTGGTTTTTAGTTTTTATTTCGCATTCTGTTTAATTCATTTAGTGCTTCATTATTGCAAGGTTTCTTGCCCGTTAGCTTATTGCAGTCCAGCTCTTTGGTAGCGGCGGCCATCTTAGATTTCAATTTTGCATAGTAAATTGTATTCTACTTGTGAGACCTTTCATTTGATACCCATGTTGATGGGATTGATAAAACCTACGTTATCCGCCATTTTGTAGAGGCCGTTATCTTGGATTTTAATTTTATATAGTATATTGTATTCTACTGGTTGAGCACTTTCATTTGATACCCATATTGATGGGATTGATAAAACCTACGTTATCCGCCATTTTGTAACGGCCGCCATCTTGGATTTAAATTTTTTATAGTATATTGTATTCTGCTTGTTGAGCCCTTTCATTTGATACCCATGTTGATGGGATTGATAAAACCTCCCTTATCCGCCATTTTGTAGCGGCCGCCATCTTGGATTTCAATTTTTTATAGTATATTGTATTCTGCTTGTTGAGCCCTTTCATTTGATACCCATATTGATGGGATTAATAAAACATAAATTATCCGCCATTTTGTAGCGGCGGCCATCTTGAATTTATAATGATAATGAATAAACATAATTGTATTGTCACCAAAATCCAAAGTGTATACAAAATTTCAGATTAATCGGTTGGCAGGAAGAGAGTGAAATTTGAATTACTAAATTTGACCCAAGAATAAAACAAACGGGGTGAGCTAAATAAAACCGTTTACAAACGGTAAAAAGGGTCATTCGACGAGTTTTTAAAATATCGAAGTAAATAATTTTGAATTAGAGGTGGGAGTAACTGAAGAATAAGTAACGCTCCTAAATAACTTCGTAAGATGTCGATTGACATGTTACACAACGTTCGTGAAACAAACTCTACCTTTGCATTTGAAAACAAAGTTGGGTAGGGTTACACCAAAGTGGTAGAAGAAAAAAAAATATTGGCAACAAATACGTCCGTTGTAAAATCAATTCACGAGTTTCAGAGTTTCTTTTTAAGTGAATAGTAATAATTTTATTCGGGACATTAGCGCAACTCTGTATATAGAAGATTACCCACTGACTTTGTTCCAGGACTATTAAAAATAGTGGATGAGAGGACCGTTTCGGGCTTATGCGGATGGACTATTGAGTTAGAAGCAAGTTTTAGAATAGTATAGTATTCATAATTATTATAATTTTTTTTTAATATAGAATTATAATTGTTTAATTTAATAATATGGCTCCAGCCAATCAGAGAAAGGTTTAGATATAAAAAAAGTTTAAAAAATTATATTATAAATTTGTGATAGAATAAATCATGATTGCATGTTTACAAGTGTGTTTAATTGATTCTCTCATTGTACGATTCACTTCCATTAGGAAATTGATTACAGATATTTTTACTTATGAGTTGGTTTTTGGTTGCTCCTACGTCAAAGAAACAAGATTTAAAATATTTCTGAGAAAATACAAACTACCTAATAATAGTGAGAATACCAAGTGTATTACACCTAATCGTAATGGCATTTGCGATAGGTCTTGATACCTACTGCGTAAATTGAAAATCGATGATGATTTATTGTTTGTGCTTTTCGTAAAAAGTTGTTTACGTAAACGAGTTGTGTAATACAGTAATGGGAAATTTCCAGTCCAGAAGAAGCCGCAAACGAATTTTACAACCGCAATTAAGCAATAGTTCTGATAACAGAGTTATATAAAATAACAGAATGCAAGTACTATGATATAATAGTAATAAATAAAAGTTTATCACAGACTAAACAAAAATTTCATGAAACTATAAGAGTTAAACGGGGAAACATTTCGACACCCCCATCGAATAAGGTTGTAACTCATTTTTGATGAATTTTCAGAAACACGAGTTTTATGAAAATAAAATTTTTTGTTTACATTTTTTTTCAAGAAGAAAAAAAATTTGGTATTTTTATTAATGATATTCGAAAAAGATATGTTTTTGACATGACGTGTACGTATTCGTGCGTTACTTGATTGATTAATAAAGGAATAACAGTGAGTTACAACCCTGCGTCTTTACCTAGTGTTTCATAGAACAAGGTTGTAACTTGTGAATACCTCCTTTTTCACACTAAAATATGGATTTGTTACGATAAATTGTCAAGTAAAAGGAGTAATATAAAACTACAGCGGTAAACTTGTTAACAAAAATTGAGTTTTTTGAGAAAGTTTCTTTCGGAAAATAGGAAATATTTCAAAAATAAAAATCGAGATGAATGAAAACATATATTTTAATGAGAGTGAAGTGGTAAATAACGAAAAATATCCACTGAGGCTATACCCTATCATTAAACATAAACACAAAATAAAAAGGTAATACTAAGAGTCCAAGCGTGTATCTAATCAGAGTCTGATTGCTCGTGGGTAGCTTCACCGTACTTAAGATTTCTATAATAGTTGCAATACAATTCTGGTATTGCTTGAGCTGTACACAGTGCATTCAAGTCTTTGTACTTTGCAATCGAAATAGGAATTGGTCCACTATAAGCTGGTGATATAATATTACCAGCCAATACATTTACAAGATTTTCAGTTTTTGCCGATGTTCTTGTGGAATGTTTTCGTTGTTGGGCCAGGTCAATGTAAAAGTTCTCTTCCGACAAAAAATCATAATTTATTTGTATGCGCTTTGGATTGGATCTTTCTATCTTTAAATGCCTCACTCTGTTCCATTTGATTTTATTGTTGTCAGTACCTTTTACAAAATTAGTTTGTTTGCTCATCAAGTCTTTAAAATTGAGTATTTTGATTTGATTTAGCTCAGTTACTCTATAGGGTTTACACGACGTTTTTGCGCAGCGTATAATTGTAATCCATTGTTCCGGAACATACACAACTTGATGCTTCTTTCGTCTCTCGATAAGGGCGTGCATTGAATCACCTTCATTTTCTGTGTGACTGACTTCATAGAAAATATGTGTGATATTGATATCAAACTTTTCAGCCGCATAGGCGTACATAGCGAAAACTATGCGATTCCGGTTTTGTCCGCCACAATTATCAGAGTAAAAGACAAAGTCTTTGAAGCCTTCTTCTGCTTTCATTGCAATGAATAGGTATACAGCACTACTAATCTCATTTGCACCTTTTTTTCCTATGGTTTCGTCCCATACATAACAATAGCATAACTTCCCTATGTCAAATATCGTGAAATTATAGACTGCAAGCTTCCTTTTATAGTAAAATACAGACACTTCTGATGCAGGTGTAGTCAGAATTTTCTGTAAATCAAAAGTTGATACAACAGAGTTGCTTCGTTGAGCAATATCTTTATGTTGTGATTTCAATTCCCTTACTACAAACTTTGATGCTATATGTTCTGTGTATTTATTTGCAAGAGCTTCCTTCTCTTCATTTGAAGCTCTATTATAGATATCGCAGGTCGGACAAAGATCTTTCTTCGGTTGGAAAAACTCTATATTAAATTCACTGTAAAAAATTTCCCGATATTGTCTTTCTGTCGCTGACACCGAAGTTTCGTTATTATTTTCTAATAGCCATTCTTTATAAAGTTTATATAATTTTGGGAATGATAAAGTTGCTTCAAAATACTTTTTAGAAGTTCTTGCTCTCACGTAATGCGAATCAACTAAAGGTATTTGAAAAATATGCGCCCTCACTGTAGCTTTCACCTCTTCGGATATTTGATTTGGACGGTTATTATGACGTCTGCGTCGATATTCCAGCACAGCACAACTGGACCCTTGAATATCAATCTTCTTGAATATAGTTGTTACCCACTTGTCAGTAATTGCCAAAGTATTGAAAAACATCTTTTTACATACTTGTATTTTCTCACTTCCTATAAAAAGGCAGTACTTGTAAGTCCACTGGCGTCTCGAAGTTCCAATGGTAGCTAGGATAACTTTTTAGAGGTACTCTTTCAACACACTTGCCGCCAAAATTCATTTGGATAGTGTGATCCCCGAGGGCCCAAAACTCATTGAAAATCTTATTTCTTGATTCAGCAGTCAATTTTTCCGAACATATTGAGCGACACTGTTGATTACAGCCTGGTTTCATTTCTTTTTGTTTTATAAGTTTTCCTCTTTGATTGATAAACTCTTGTCCCATGTTTTTTTCTCTTGTTTACATTATTCTTCCAATTTGCAGGATTTCTTTTTCGACCCGCATCAATTTTCTTAGGCATATTTCTTTGTTTTACCTTTTCACTAATTTCTTCCCCAACGGTGTGTTTGCTACTACAAGGTTCATTGTTATCGTATGTTTTTTTCTCCTCCTCCGAAAACTCGCTCAAACTACTCTGTTCCATTGTGTTCGTATAATTTCTTGAAATAAATACACAGTTGTATACTTTTACCAAAGGACTATTTCAACGCTTAGAGCAAAGTGAATCTAGATTTTTTTCTATATTCCACATTATAATAATACTGTATTTGACATATGAAAGAACAATACTACACCTTTGTGAAAAGATGGCACATATTCTGAAACGTCTGGGGAAAAGGGTTCACTCTGCCTCTCCTGGCTCGATTCTGAATTATTACAGATCCGTGGTAAAACATCATTTCGACGTGTTCGTAGTAAATATTGTTTAAATTCCACTAGCTCAGTGCCACTGTTTACGACAGGAGTGTTAACTGAATCAAGTTCATTCGACCCTTCACCGGTGCCACCTGAAGCCAGGACAAACTCAGACTGTGATTCTGCCTCATACTCTAAAAAACAAACCACATATTTTTTCAACTATACACCTTTTTTATGTAACACATATTTAAAAACTTTCAACTAATAAGATGTAATTTGAATTTGTGATTCCCCACGCAAACATTATTCAAAATTAACGTTTTCTAAACGTAGTTCAAATAAGTTAGGTTAGGAACTTACCGGCACAACCTTCAGCTATTCCACTGTTCTGCAATGCTAACTCTGATATGTGTTGACTGCGATTCATTTCACAAGTCCAATATGTCAAAATAAATGATAGTTTTACTATGAACCAATAATCACTGTATCGACAAGACGAATATTAATAACAATACAAACACCTACAAAGTCCTTCAGCTTTAACACCGCGTTAACTCAACTGGCAATATAGGTCTCGCGAACAAAATATTCGCACGACAAAGACGTAAACTGAAAGATAGTTAGTACGAGTACGCCCGTACTTGAAAAGGAAAACAAAATAAATATGAGTTGAACAAAGTTGTAAGTCGTTTAACATCCATTTTAACGCCAAGATAATATTTATGGAAAATATTAAAAAGAGGTAAATTACGTTACTTCTCTGTTAACGTTCAACTGAAAAATATAAGCTTAAACGCTTCTTTGTTCGATTATGTATTTCCGCAACCATTTGATCTAGAGTTACGTTTTTATTATTGATCGATTCGTCTCATTGTCCTGAGTATGCCTGTGGTTTTATCTAAAAAGCATGTAAATTGAGTTACAACCTTATTCGATGGGGGTGTCGATTTAACATGACTACGTTTGATAATACGCAATACGCTATATTATGACAAATCAACGAGAAGCCAAAACATCTGCAACCCTTAGGGCCGTATGCACCGTAGTGTGTTAAACTCGATTAAAGCTAAACCTAGTTCAACTTGAACATTTCGTATGCACCGTGGTATTTGACATTATTAAAACTGGTTTAAATTTAATATGACTGTAATGATGGTTTAAACGCAAATTTCTAGCCTAAAATATTATTCGTTTCATATTCGAATTCCGAAATAGTCAGAGACAAACAAGTACTCGTAAGGATTGTTTGCAAGTGAGATTTATCACATCTACTATTTTCAATAATAGTAGATTGAATTTTCAATTTGAAAATAGAGAATTTGGAAATAGTATTCTTATTATAGTCATGGCATATCGATGGCCTAATTCTAATACCCCGTATATGACAATTTTAGATTGACTGGACAATGTTTATACACCATACGTTTTGCGACTGTAAGCATTATTCATATAAAAAGTAATATGTTTTGTGCAAAAAAAACAAAGCTTGGTATATTAAATACTTTTATTTAGGTATATAAAAATAATGAAATAATAATATCGACCAATCTAAAACTAGCAATTCTAACCAGATTATACATATAATATTGAGAGTAACTGAATATATAAAAATTTGGTTTAATAAACATAAAAACTATTCATTGTCGGATGAATTCTCAATATTGGTTAAACAATCATTACATTTCAACTGTTTTTGACTGTGTTCTTTACAAACAAACATTTTACAAGTTTCACATCGAATTGTTGTCACTCGATTTTTTCGTCTACCACAGATGTAACACCTACTTCTTATTTTAGTACTGCACTATTTATTTTCGGTTCTACACCAACATGCTTTTTTATAATAATTTTAATGTCTGAAGGTAAATTTTCGCATTGAAGGCAATTTTCCAAATGAGGTTTCATCAGCTGCAGTGAAAGCTGCTTTAGAAATAGCCTTCTTGGTAATGCTTCAGTATCGCTTATACTATTGTAAATAATTTGGCTGTTAATTAATTCCGGAAATATTAATAAGCTGGAAAAATATACATAGAGGCCATCTCTTAGTTCTTCGAGATACTGAATAATTTCCACAAAGTTGATCTACTGTATCAACGCCGCCATTAGTCATATTATAATCATGTATTAGTTCAGGTTTTCCTGTTTCATCATTTATTAAACCATCACCATGAATTGTAGAAATAAGAAGTACAGATTTATTTTTCTTCGGCACATATGATGCTATTATTTTGAAACCCAAATACTGAAGAACCAACTTCCCTGTTTTTATTCGGAAGGAACTCAAATGGAATTTCCTTTTTAGTTTTTCGTAGAGTGCCCATGAATGTGATTTTATTTTCAAGAAGCAACTTCGCTAATGGATAACTACTGTACCAATTATCGCAGGTTAAATTTCTATTCTTTCCTCTCACATGTTCAACAAGCCTAGTTACAATTTGGGAAGGTCCATTATTCAAAACATATGAACCGTCTGGTTGTTTTCCGCAGTGTATGTCAATATTACTGGACTAAAATGTCTTTGCATCACAAAGAGCAAAAATTTTGATGCCGTACTTGACAGGTTTATTTGCAATGAACTGTATAAAACTGCATCTGCTGCGAAATGGAACCAACATTTCATCAATCGTCATGTATTCACTGAGGCAGTATTCTTTCTTACAGTTACTATTAAAATCTTCTAACAAACACCTTATGGGTGCTGGCTTATCTACTTTGCGCCTTTCTTCTCGTGTGGTGATATTATCAAACCTAAATATACGCAGAATAAATAGGAATCTCTTATAGCTCATACAAGCACGGAAGATTTCAATTCCAGTACCATCATTTGCCCGTAATTCTAAAAATGATGTGTGATTGGCTCGTTTTACGCCATTTAAAAAAGTAATCCAATAAACGCTAACATTTCATTTTTACTAATATGTTTTGCATCCCTATCCCTTTGAAATTTTTGTTTTATGGTATCAATATATTTGTTGGAACAATCTATAATATTTTCTAATATTTCATTGATGAAAATTTTTAAAAAGATATCTATTTCATTTTGAATACTGTCGGACACTGATTTTGGCCCCGGCAGTATTTTTACTATTTTTTGAGCATCAGATTTTGCCCTCTTACAAACAAAACATTCTTTTGCTATCAGAAATTTATTCGTCTGATGGAGTCACTGTTAACTTCAGAGTGACTATCGTGATTACTATAAGCCACTTCTTCCTCTTCTATCGTCTACTTCTAAGAATACGGCTAATTCTTCATCTGTCAAATTGTTTGGGTTTTCACGGGTATTTTATCCCTAAAAATATATTATTACACAGTACTTCACAATACTCATCAACATATTTGAATATAATAATTTTTCTAATAAAAATCGTGAAAACAAAATTGAAATTTAACTCACATATTTGGTCGCGTGGTGTACTTTAGGCACCAGTTCTCTCAAAGCCTTTGATATTCACTTAACAAACTCTCACACAACACTGATATTTTGGTGGGAGACAGAAGAGATGCGGCTTATAAGATACTTAATGCGGCAGGGCCATACATGCGATTTGTCAGAGTTATTAAGTTTATTCTAGCATTGGTGTATAAAATACACCGGCGCGCCTAATTAAGGGTTAAGGATATTTCACACATTATTACAAAACCCGGTAACTGTAAGACGCGGGGAAATATTTTTAAATCAACCGTTTATAATACACCTTATCTAATTCACTCTAGCATGCTCATAGATATATGAATACTGAAGATAACATTGGTATACGAACCGTACCAACCATGCGTTACAGTCTAAGTGTCAACACTGCGAGGTTGATTATAAAGTCACATTCTACAGACCGCTGTACTATATTTTTCAAATGTTGCTGATTAGGAAGAAGACATTCTAATGAAGGGCAAAAACAGACTCTGGATTAAAATAGAGTAAACTCTAAAATTACTAAATAATATAATAAAAATATTACGTTCTTCAATAAATTGTGATGATTAAGTTTATTATTATTTATTATACATGCTAGTTTCTGATTTCAAATTCTTTTATGAATGCTTGGCAAGAGCGCGCACAACTACTTCATTCAATTTTCGCTTTATATAACATCGTAAACGACTCCAGTAGCGCTTTTGGTATTTTATTGCGTTTGTCATTATCAAATTGTGTTTAGCTTTGGGTTTTGTGCATTTATATAATGTTAATTGCTTAATATGGTTAGGCAGTGTCAAGTTTGTAAGAAATTGGATTACTTAAATCCGGATATTTCGTTCCATAGGTAACTTTAATTTTTAGGTTATGACAATTCCCATAGGCGTAGAGTTAGACATTTTAAATCGATTTTTATTCATTAATTTGGAGGTTTTAAGTATACATATTGTGTTATGTATGGAAAATTGTTTAAAATAAGATTAATTAAAATATATAAAAAATATTTGTATGCTCAAAATGGTCAAAAGTCAGTTGTACTTTGAGAAAATTTTAATAGAATTAAAACGGATATATAAAGTATTTTCAGTAAATAGAAATAGAACTACTACCGAATAATGAACAAACCAAGATTCCTCATTTTTACACCATCAAAACTCCAAACAACCTCTGAACACTCAACTCTCAACTCCTCTGACTCAACACCCTCTAAACTTCCAACATCCTTGAAACCTCAAACCTAAACACTCTTCCTCTTCTCCTCCCCCTCGTCGGGAGAACCAAACCCCGACCTACACACACCACAACGCCCATCAATAACCCTACACTAACTCAAACCTTAAACCTCCGAAATCTTGCTCTTCAATATTCTAACCAGAAATCCCTATACAATCTCCTAAATACCTTCGAACGTCTAAATGGACATAACCTATACCTCAAAGCCAACTTCAACAGAACCGCCCTCCTTAAAACTTCCTCCCCAATGACAACTTCCACACTCCTTAAAAAAACTCACAATTCCACCGGTGATCACAACATCACCTTCAACATCCATTCTTCACTCACACCCACATTTTCCTTCGTCTTCAGAAATGTAGACGCTTCCATCCCCCTCGAAGAAATTGAAGAGATTCTTCAAAGTCAAAACTTCTCCCTCCCAAAAACAAACAAACCCACACCCATGTTGCGTATATTTACGGCCTCTAAAACATTTTACCACCAAGCCCTCGCTTCAGGTTTCACATTCCACGGTCTCCAACACCAGTGTGAGCCATCCAACTTCAACACACTACCCCAAACCAGACACTCATATGAATCATGCAGATCTAAACCGATCTGCCCCTCCTGCGGCTAAACCGGCCACTGTTCAAAAAAATGCCCAAAGTCCGAAACCCTAACCTGTACTAAATGCGATGTTTCTCACCCCGCTTTCCACCCTCGCTGCCCCAACAGATGAGCCATCCCAAAAAATCCTCAAAAAATCGCTCCTGTTACACTGGAAAAACCTCTTCCTAATTCCAGAGAAATCATAGCCGATACACTTCGTCATTTAATTCCGTCCTTCTATCGACACAACTGTACTATAACAAACACCGCACCGAGCATAAAACATCCAACTCTCGCAAACTACTCTTCTCGAATTCGAAAAGCCAGCCGCCAACACCTATCGTCTATTTCATACACCTTTCTAACTGTCTCATAGTCACTTTTCTAATAATTAATAATCCTAAAATCCAAACAAAAAAATTCTTCTCATTGATTCTCGAAACAACGGAGACACCCTTAATCCCCAAAATTCAACGTCTACCACCCTACTTTCAATTAATTTCCAACACCAAGCCCATCCGCTCACCTAACTATCCGCAACACAGCGTGGTTCGTCGTCTCTCATGAGACCATAAACGCATCAATTTCTTCTTCTTAATGTGCCTTTCCATTCAGTGGATGTTGGTAACAATCCTGGCGAACTGGCGATTTTGGGCAGCTCGAAACAGTGTGTGAGCATCTAGACCAGTCCAATCTCTAATACTCTTGCGCCAAGAATACTTTTTTCTACCTCCCCGCGAAGAAAGCTAGGAGCCATCCAATTCTAGACACTTTTTATTACCCTATTCCAGACACTTTTAAACCACGCTTCTCTTCAACATCAGCCCCGAGTTGACCTTTTTCTCCTGTCATTTTCTATCGAAAAGCCCCCTCCACCACTCTCAATTCTACACATCTAAAAAAAATCAATTCTCGACACCATTTTCTTCTTATTCTAGACACTTTTTACCAGTTGGCTGTTTTTTCAGCCCACCCTCCAAAAACATAAAACTGACACACGAACGCCGCATAAACGAAACCCTAATAAACCCCCCAACTCCAGCCCTGCTGAGGAAGTAAATCCTATATCAGGGTAATCTCAATGAAATTAAACATTTCTTAACTTTTTAAATAAAAATCCCTACCAACACTCTCTCTCTCTCTCTCTCTCTCTCTCTCTCTCTCTCTCTCTCTCTCTCTCTCTCTCTCCATTATTATCTTCTAACCGCTTTGAACTATTTGCGCACCTGTACTAGGGAAATAAAACTTAATTTTGTTGTTAATTTTTTGGTCTCGTAGGATTGCCGCGGTTACCTCAAAACACCTCACTGAAAATAAGAGTTATGTACGAGTATCTATGAAAAATATCGATTTCTAATTGTAATTATATCAATATATTTATTATTAGAGACAAAACAATAATATGAAAATAAAAAAGTCACGTTTCATGAAACACTTCATTTAAAAGTTTATCTAGATTTCGGACCATTTTGAACTTCCATCAGGATAACTGCTGTGAGTTGAAGCAGACACTCCACATTAAAAAGCCTATATCAAGGAAAATTGTGTGTGTACGAATCCTAATTTTGTGGTTACAAATTAGTCCTATATTCGAAAATTAATAATATTTACTTACTTTTGATAATTACAAATTTTTGAACGATTTATTTGGAAATTAATTAAATATATGGTCTAATTTATTATCATATTTTATAAACAAAATAATATAATAATGAATAAACGCTTTTGGGTACAAATAAAGGTTAAACTTTGGAATGCCTCCAATCGAATTCTGTAGTGGCAAGGTGTAGAGGAGGAGGGTAGAAGCCCCCCCTCCAAAGGGGGGACTGCCGAAACCCCCTTCGAGGATATGAATTTTTTAAATTGTAACCTGACTTCACTAAAATGAGTTCGAATTTGGTACGCTACAGGTCGAGTTTTTGGGGAGGGGCGGAATGAGGGAACTGGTCATGGTAGAAGCGCCTCTCCTAAGAGGGCAGTGTGGAATACCCCCTTTTGGAGATGAGTTTTTTAAAAGTGTAATCTTACTGCACTAAAATGAATTTGAATTTAATATGCCACTTCCAGAATGTAGGAGAGGAAAAGAGGTGGAAATATGATTTCGAACATCAGTCCCGACCCCTGACACAGGTTAATGAATAATAGCATTTTTTGTAAGCTAAAACATCATATAAAAATGTTATGAACATCACTCCCGACCCCGGACTCATATTCATGAATAATATCTCAAAATTTCTAAAAAAATTAATTTGTTTGCAACCCTTTAACTCTAAAATACCAAATTTGGTACACTGTATGAGAATGTTAAGGGCATTAAGTAGTGGTCAGTAGAAGACGATTGAACCATTCTGCGGGGTTAATTAGGGGTGACCTAGTTTATTTTCATACCATGGATAATTTAATTATAAAACTTTTTTTACTCTTGTAATTTTGCATAAAACTTTGTCATTTTCAAGGAAAAGTCGAATAATTAAAGACATGTTTTCAACAATGTTATTTAAAAAGTTACAAAAAAATCAAGAGTGGGCTATGAATTTATACGTCAAATTTAACAATTTGCAATTCAGTTCATGTAGTAAGGAAATTGTTATAATTTTTTTTAAATGAGTGTAAAATTCTCATTTAGCGAACAAGTTTTTCCATTGAATTGTTCATATTGAAATGTATCTATTAATTTGTTAAATCTGAAATAAAAGTTTTATGGAAAATTACAAGAGTAAAAAAAGTTTTAGAATCAAAATACACACGATATGAAAATAAAAATTTTTCAACAGACATCAACATCTGACAGATCAAAAATTTAAGTGAAATTTTGAGGTTAGGTCACTCCTAATTACCCCCCAGATTAATTTGATCGCCTTCTACTTGCCGTTACATAATGCCCTGAACAGTCTCATACAGTGTACCGAATTTGGTATTTTTAAGTTGAAGGGTTCCAAAGAAATTAATTTTTTTCGAAATTTTGGGCTCTACTTTGACGCCCTATAACTCATTAGTGATGCAACTATGTATGGTGGTAAATTGCCCCTATGCGGGACACCCTGTATATCAATGAATATCAGTTTCTAGCAGTCATCACATGCGATACAAAATGGGGCTTTTCGTTTAGTTACTTAAAAGTCACATTTAATAACGTGACCAAACCAAACCAAACCTAACTAAATCCAACCTAACTAAACCCAACCTAACTGAACCCCACCTAACTAAACCCAACCTAACTAAACCCAACCTAACCAAACAACCTAACCAAACCCAGCCAAACCCAATACAACCCAACCTAACCAAACCCAACCAAACCAAACCCAACCTAACCAAACCAAACCCAACCTAACCAAACCTAGCCAAACCAAACCCAACCTAACCAAACTAAACCAAACAACCTAACCTGACTTAACCAAAACCAAACCAAACCAAACCAAACCAAACTAAATCAAACCAAACCAAACAAAACAAAATCAAACCAAACCAAACCAAACCAAACCAAACCAAACACAACCCAACCCAACCCAACCCAACCCAAACCAAACCAAACCAAACCAAACCAAACCAAACCAAACCAAACCAAACCGAACCAAACCAACCCAACTCAACCAAGAAATGAAGCCCGAAGTCGATTGGAGGCATTCCACAGTTGAGCCAAAATTAGTCCTAAATTCAAAATTTAAATTTATGGTGGTGTACAGTGTGTATAGATATACAGTGTTGGGAACATTACGAGGGAACATACGTTTTACCGTCAATGTGTTAGAAAGAGACAAAATACATATAAATTCAGTGTATTACTCCTCTTCGCTAACAGGGTATCATAAAGTGAGAAACGAAATAACTGTGTAAAAGCGTGGTGGAAGTATACTCTCACCATGTGTAAAGGTATGGCTGGTGGGCACCGCTTTCGAGAGACGTGCAAATACAGACGTGTAATGTGGACAGTTCAGTTTATTAATTAAGAAATAATAAGATTGTACTAAACTGATAGCTTAATGCAATGAACAATAAAAAAAATCAACATTACTTTCGTTTATCCCTTCATGATTAATTTACAAAGAAATTATTCAGCAGTAATAATCTAATTCACTATATTAGATCGGTTAGTATTGGAATAAATAACATAACATGCGAAATAAAATTTGTATTAATAATAATATGTGTTTCCAAATATCTCAATTCTCATTTTTCGCTAACAGGATCTCATAAGTGGAAAACCCACAACGCCGGCCTCTTACAAATTCTTTGTAGCTACTAACAGTATTGCCAATTTTCATTGTATATTCATATTAATTGTAAAATGCATTGTTCTAACACGAGAACAAGTTATAAGAAGATTTTAATTATAATAATTCAAGAGGTTGTAACTGATCAAGATATAACTAGTTCCATCTATTCGTTGAATATTTTATTGTAATGATGGAAATTGTTCTAGTTTTCAGTTTGAAAGCGATTAAAACCTTTACTTTTTTTCAGATTTGGCAACGTGAAATTGGTCTCGAAGCATCTGCTGTGTTTCGAATGTGTTAGTAAAAAAAATTTTGGTATCTTTATCGTTTGTTTGCAAATGAGAACGAATTCTCTGTGTAAACACACAGTACAAATTAAAAAAAAAACGAAAATAAAGTCGTATTCTAATGAAAATGCCTAGAATTTTTAGATAAAAATAATATTATGATATGTAATACATTAAAAAATAAAACTTCTTAATTCTTCTATGAGCTTAAATCAAATGTTCGAATAAACCCCCGTTTTGAGCTAAGCAGTAACCGAGACGGTTATAAAATTCTTGACGAACACGTATGAGCATTTCAGGTGTTATTTGCATACAAATTTGCAAAATTTGTTCCCTTCAAATTTTTTTTAATACAGTCCGAATCGTTTTCGGATCAACATCAAAATCCTTTGCTAAATGAGTGGACGATTGTAGGGGATTATTTTCCACACTGGCACAAATTAAAATATGTCTTTCTTCTTTTTCGGGTTGGTTTTGACGATTTTGTGTACGCGGTCCATGTTTAGTAGGATTGACACATCCATGCTCTTCAAAATTTTTTATAACCGTTCTCACTTGTTTTTTGCTAATTGGTTGGGCATTTTCGAATGCCACAATAAACAAATTTTCTGTTATTTCTCGATATGAATGACCCTGGTAGTACCATTTTACAATTTGCACTTTATGGCATACTCATTTTAATAAGATTTGCAAAAGATCGTTATTCATTCGAAAACGTTATTCGTCTGGTATAATAATCTACACTGGCTTTTAATTTTATGTCTCATGATTGTCCTTCTCTATCACACTGATAACGCCATGTGACCATTATAGTTTCCCTTTGGCCGTGAGAGGTTATCGTTTTACGTTGAAATTAAATGTGACTGATTTCTCTCACAAATAAGAAGGAAATTTTTAAGGGCACTACAATCTAACGCGTGGATAGAAAATTAAGGGATGCAAACGAAATCGTTTTATCAGGAGCGTAGAAAACAGGCGGTTTACATTGAGATATTTTTAAAACCAGAATACAGTTGAACAAATATTAGCATACGACTTATTTCTCATTTTATGATATCCTGTTAAAGAAAATGGTGATACACTGAATATACTTGTTTATTACAACATATTGTCGCTTTTGGACTCTGTATTGTTGCCATAGATTATTCTTTATGATGTTAATGAAAATTATTATGCTTATATTCATTAATATTACCCTCAATATCGACGAATGTAATTTTTTTAGCTATCTTCTAGTGATTTTTTAGTGGTACTTATTTCAAATACCTACTAGGTAGGTTTTAATTTATTGTTCAAATCATATTAGCGTGTACTACCCGAACTGATATAGTGAATTAGTTTATTACTACTAAATTATTTCTTTGTAAATTAATCATGAAGGGATAAACGAAGGTAATGTTGATTTTTTTATTGTTCATTGCATTAAGCTATCAGTATAGTACAATCTTATTATTTCCCAATTAATAAACTAAACTGTTCACGTTACACATCTTTATTTCTAACATCAACTTCTTTCATTGCGATCTTTCACATAATGAGTATTTTATACAACATTTTGCTGTGGTAAAGTGACTAGTAATAGCATGAATGCATTCCTAATTTGTTTATTTAAAACTGTAAGGAACAGCCAGACATAAGAGCTACTGTACGCTTCTCGAAGACGGTGCCTGCCAGACATTATATTACACAGTTATTTCGTTTCTCACTTTATGATACCCTGTTAGCGAAGAGGAGTAATACACTGAATTGATATGTATTTTGTCTCTTTCTAACACATTGACGGTAAAACGTATGTTCCTCTTGTAATGTTCCCAACACTGTATAATAAATACACAGAAAACATCAACATCAAACGTGGTGTACGACAGGAGTGTATACTTTCTCCGCTATTGTTTAATATGTACTCGGAAGTCATCATGAGGGAGGCATTACACAATGAAGCAGCTGGAATAGTAGTAAGCGGAGTTTCTATAAACAATTTACGATACGCAGACGATACCGTACTGCTAGCAGAAAGTATAAATGACCTGCGAAGAATGGTCCAAAAAGTGTATGAAACAAGTATCCATTATGGCTTGAATATGAACCTTAATAAAACAAAATTCATGATCTTTACCAAAAAACCAAATCAAAATACACAGCTGATCGTAAACCATCAGATAATAGAGCGTGTCTATAAATATAAATATCTAGCTGATCAACGACAACAATGATTACTCATCACAATTAAAACGAGAATTGAAATAGCACGTAACACCTTTATTAAAATGAACCAATTCTTTTGTTGCACAACTTTAAGTAACCACCTTAAAATACGAATGCTAAGATGCTATATATTTACAATAATGCTCTATGGAATAGCAGCTGCCACTCTAACAAAAGAAATGTTTAAAAAGATAGATGCCTTCGGGATGTGGCTTGACAGAAGAGTACTCCGGATATCATACGTTGACAGAATTACCAATGAAGAAGTCTTGCGGAGAGTCTCAAAGGATCTAGAACTGTCCCAAGAGGTAAAGGTCAGAAAACTCCAATATCTGGGTCACGTAATGAGAGGTACAAGATACAAGCTGCTACAACTAATTATCCAGGGTAAAATAATAGGGAAAATAAGCATAGGAAGAAGACGGATGTCGTGG
The DNA here is from genome assembly GCA_963921935.1 of Galeruca laticollis. NCBI lineage: Eukaryota > Metazoa > Arthropoda > Insecta > Coleoptera > Chrysomelidae > Galeruca > Galeruca laticollis. The sequence continues at coordinate 161,918,826 of OY998177.1, read as the reverse complement.
TTTCGAAATCTCAGAGAATGGTTCAACAGCAAACGACCCGTTCAGGGCAGTAGTCAGCAAAATAAAATTAGTCATGATGGTCGCCAGCCTTCGCAAGAAGTCGGCACCTTAAGAAGAAGAAGTCCAAATGTCAGTCGGGAAGAATATGAGAGAAGCATGACAAGATTGGAGGATGACCTGAGGGTGTCAAAAGGGAAAAGGAGGATCATAAGGAGAGGTGACAGGGGATTTCAATGCTAAGAATACTGCATAGGGAGGGTAGATAAAGAACAGGAGAGACGAGATCCTGGAGGAAGTGTTGGCATCCAACGGTTTAAAGGCGAATTTTTATTCAAGCTTGTTCATAGTAAACTGCAATGTCCAGGCCTCTTGAGTAAATTATACTTTAATGTACCTAGAACATTTTACCTAGCTACGCCTCGTCCAAATGTTAAAAAATATTCACCATTTTAAAACATGTGCGTTAAGTTAGATCAAGTATATTGTCGGCTTGATATTTTCAATTGCAGTATAGCCGAAATAAAATATTTTGCCTCAGCTGATTAAATATTCAAATTACTTATATTTATATGAACTTGTATATTTTATAATTATTGTATTCCTGTACTGTAATTGGGTTGGAAAACCTGTAATACAGTGTAAAATAAAATAGAAAAGTTTCAGTCAACTTCCAGTATAATCAGAGATGGGGGAGGCTCTGATATTTAAAGTCATATTGGTCAAATTTCTCAAAAACGTCTTATTGAAACGCAAAAACAATATTTTGGTCTTTTTAAAATTGTGGTTTTTATTTTATCAGGCATCAAATTTTTCTCCAGTTTTCCCATATACTACCACTTTTAATATTTCTCAGATATTGGTTTTATTATTTTGCCAATGATCTTCAATACTGTTTATTGAGAAACATGTTTTCATCTATTCTTTTTTTATATTACTTTCTAGTATTCTGGTACTTTAATTTCCTATATTTTTTCATTTTATCACGCATCAGATTCTTGGTCTGCTCCAGGATATGCTGCTACCTATTTGATGTTTTGGTATCTTCTATCTATTACAATAAAGTCGATTAAGTTCCTTACTATATTTAGTACATTATTTTGGAGGGGTTTCCGAGTAAAACGTTTCTTTCCTGGTAATTTTTAGTTTTTAGAAAGTACATATATTATAAATTGTCGGGCTTTTGTTTACACAGAACTGTTTCCTAATCTGTGTGTCATAAAGTTCTTCATAAATGCTCAATTATGGCTACTAAAAACACAACTCATTAATTTATTCACTGTATCGTTTCGTTGCACTTGGCGAGTAAGAAAGGATTGATTTCTGAAGTAACGTTATACTAAAAAGAACACACTTCGTACATTCTAGTTGATTTGGTAACATACTCACCCAAAATTAGTGGCGGAAAAACTTGATAATCTCTCCATTACAGCTTCTATATTAAAATAATCTTCCATCACTGTCATGGTAACTCTCGGATATCCCAAAACTTCTGTAGCAAAAATATAAAATATATGAGTGGCCATCAAGTGGGTTGGCCGGGTTGATGTTTCCAAATTTATATCCAATGATTTTCCTCCTGTTACGAAAAATCTCTTTGGAGTTACTTCTGAAATAAGAGAAAATTTATTATAATATGTAGAATAACCATACATGTACGAATAAAAAAGATTTACATTATTCTTGAAGCCAACATCATTTCACATTTTATGCAAAATCCTAATGGGGGAGCAGGATAAAGTAGTATTCTATCTACCTACTGCCAAATTTAGTTTGTGTTTAGTTAATTTTGTGTTTGCTGCAGATGCAAGCTATTAAAAATAATCAATATTTTAGATGTTTAAATAATATTTCAAATATATCGGGGTTTATTTAATTATTATTTGAATTAATTTGACTTCTTAGATATTAATACAGCGGAATACTGGTCGTACTACATTATAATTAATTCTGAAAGTCCAAGATTCGAATGAATACTAGGCAACTGTGTTTTATATTTGATAAGTCAATTTCCATTCAAGGAAGCCGTTGCGTAAAAGTAGTTGTATGCGTAGTAACAGTTATCATAAATTGTGTCTAAAGACGATTCGTAACAGAAAATATACCTAATCTGTGACGTTACTTGCCTCGCGATTATCCCCTCTTCGCTTCTCGTCTTGCGTCGTTCCCCACTTGGTCTACAAAATGATGTTGGCTTCATAACAAATCGAATTTATGAATGAATGATTGGGGATGTGAGAATAACTAACATGTTTATTTATTAAGTAACTAGGGAGTTAATATGAGATTGTGTGGTAGTTGGCGTTCTAAGTAGGGCTAAAATGCCTGAGGCAGCAGAAAAAAAGAAATATTAGGTTTCACTAGGCACCGGACAGTTGAGATAAAAAATAGGCCCAGAGAAATCTATACCTTCGGGCATAATTTCGAGAACATTCGACGGCGATATAAAAACACCTGTTAGTTTTAGATTATGAGACAGTGGAAAATATTCTCCGCACAGTGATAATGTAAATGATTTTGTCCACTTTAAGAAAAATTTCGTAGACATCCGAGTATTTTGAAAATTAGGATAAGAGAAGGATGTCTATATTGATATCCGAGATTAAAAATAATATAAAGAATTCCAACCAGTTTACATCTGCAAATTGTGGTACTTAACTTACTTTTGCTCGTATTTCGACTACGGATAAAAAGACTACTCGTAATTTTTACTCATAAGTATTTTCAATTTGAAGTACTTATTACTCGTAATTATGGTTCACGTAAGAGATATAGTGCGAAGTTTAAAGTTTCGGCTTATCCTTTGATTTGAATACTATCATAGTCCAGTCAATGTTATAATTAATTTAAAATGCTTATTAGACGATATACTCATTTAATATATAACTTCAACTAACAATCGTTAAAATGTATTTAATAATTTAATTATTAAATACATCTTAAACATAACAGCAGACAATTAACACTACCTTATATCTCGTTTTATTAACAAGAATTAGTAATATAATTTTCAAATAACATATTATTTTCACTGAACTATAAGCATATTTTGAGATAGCAGTTTTTTCAAAACACGCACGTGTCTACAAGCGATAAGGGCGGCTCACTATTTAGTTGGTGCGCTAGCATCAATATAGAGTGTAGTGGGTAAGTTGTATTGGTAAAAATAAACAAAATATTAATACCTTTCAGAGTCTAGCTCCGCAACATAACTTAAAGAGGATATGCCATAACATTTCTGCACTATATGTTTTGCGCGTACTATACAAGTAATTTTAAATTTACTTGTAGAACGCTACTCGTAAAATAGGAGTAGTCGGCAATGTCGGCATTCTTTTGTTCGCCGCATCAATATAAAACACCCCTGTGATGTTCATGATGTTCACCGCCAGTGGTAAGTATCACCGAGCGGCGCGCTGTCGAGTCTTTGTGATCCCGCGTGATTTGGAGTGGGAATACTGGAAAAAGAATTTATTCGTTGGGTGTCTCCTTATTTTTGGTATTTTGTGGTCTCAATACTATCAATGTGCTTCCTGCGAATAACCCGAGAACGGTTAACAGCTATACTTTGCGTGTACACATTTACTGTATTTAGTGTTCTTCATCATACATTTTTTTGTTCGTATTAAGCACTGAAGAATACGATTTCTTATTTCTTTATTCGCTGACATTGTGGATAAAATATTTATGTTTTTATTATGTTAGGTCGCCGTAGGTACAAAGATGTGAAATTAATATGTCTGGGCACAGTCGAGTTCTAACACTGCTACGAGTAGGATCGTTAACATAGTGTTGGCACTGTTGGTGCCATTAAAAGTGTTGTTTTTTTGTCATTCAAACGATAAGTATACCTAATTAGTATAGTTCGTGAATAATATATTTATAATTTTGGTATTTTGAATAATCAATGTCTGATCCCAAGGGCGACCCGAAGGGGCCGCCCGACAAAAACTCCAATGAATCTCAACCGGTTTATGATTTCAATAATAAACATCAAAATTCTGATAAGGGACATTATTTTGTTTATCTTGAACATGTAGATAAAAACTTAGGAAGATTATTCCCTATTAAAGTAGTTTATTTCTTTAGGGAATCATTAGAATTAAAAAAGTCAGAGTGGAATTTAAATCATATCATATCGCCAATTCCTTGGTTAACCACAATTTAATAAAAAGTAATAATCTAATCGCTTTCATACTTAAATTCTTCACACACAAAAAAGGAGTCGTCATTCGAATGGTCAATACTTTTTTTTCAGAGATTTTTTTAAAAACTGAGACTGAATCTGATAGGCCAGTTGTTGAGGTGAAACATATGAAAAGACGGGTAATCGACCCAGAATCGAAGCAAGTCAGCTATGTAGATAGGAAAATGATAATTGTTACCTTTTTAGGCAACAAAATCCCAGGCACAGTAAAAATTAATCTGGTAAGATTCAATGTAGAGCCATATGTACACCCTGTGGTGCAATGTTTCAAGTGTTTGCGCTATGGTCATACACACACTCAATTTAAAAGTAAAAAACGATGTCAAACATGCGCTAATCAACACGAAGGAGATAAAGAAAACAAAAAATGCGAATTAGAGAAATTCTGCATATATTGTAATAATTCAGATCACTCCTCTATTTCTAGAAACTGACCAGATTATATGAAACAATACAATATTAAAAAAACGATGGCCTACCAGAATACAACGTTCAAGGAAGCTCAATTTTTGGCAAACATTTCCACAAATAATAGATTCAATATACTAAAAAATGACGAAAATTTCAAGAATTGCCATCAACGGGTGTGAATAACTTTCTTCTCAGAAAACCTAAAATTAACCACGCCACATATAGAAATAATTCTAAAATATCCAAAAAAAAAGAAAATGCATCTCTCCGCCCATTTCGCCAACCTGTAATACTTCTGAATCTACTTATACCAGAAATTCTTCACAAATCTCATCATATAATTTCAATAAAGATCACTCCAATATGACCCATATATCTGCCTTACCTTCTACTTCGCCCAAAGATAATTCTTCATTCAATCCCAATCAAATCATTACACAAATTACGTCTTTTATATGTGATATAATATAAAAACCGGAATCAATCAATGAAATTAAGATCAAAGACTATTTGTGTCCAATACTGAATAATAGAGGCAAATATTAATATAAATAATGAAAATAGTATGGAATACATAACTATTAATAGTGAAGATAAGTACTAATCGTAATATAAAAATTCTCCAATGGAACATTCGATCTTTTCACGAAAACAAGGGTAGCCTTGAAAATTTATTGAATGAAAAAAATATTGATATTATTGTTTTATCAGAATTATGGTTGAAACCACAAAATAATTATCATTTAAAAGGTTATAGGTTTGTTCTCACAGGAGTCACAAACCATCAGAAACAGTCAGGATTCTGCGCAATACATTTCTCCGCGTTCATACATACGTTTCTGATTGTTTGAAAACAGCTGGACGATGATCACACAGGTTTGAGTGATGGTTTTCCAACTGTCCAACGTCCAGCTGTTTTCAAACAATCAGAAACTTATGTATGAACGCGGAGAAATGTATTGCGCAGAATCCTGACTGTTTCTGATGGTTTGAAACTCGTGTGAGAACAAACCTTATAACTTCTTACAAAAATGTCGAGATGACGGTTATGGCGGTGTCGGAATTGTTATTAAAAATTCAATCAATCATAAACTGCAAGTCAATACCAATTTTAATAAAAATATAGAAGTCTGTGCAGCCGAAATAACCAACTGCAATCTTACCTTGGTATCAATATATAAACCACCTAATATTAATTCAAACAACAATGATTGGAAGCAATGGTTCCAACAATTTCCTGTAACAACAATCTTTTGTGGAGATTTTAATTCACATTTTAGTATGTGGAACCCCCATCCAGATACACCACAAGGAAGAATGTTAGCTGATGTCGTAGACGATTTAGATTTCATGGTACTTAATGACGGTACTCTAACAAGAATAACTCCTCCGTATCAATATAAATCAGCAGTTGATTTAACCATAACAACTCCTTCATTAGCAAGTAAAACACACTGGGAAGTAATAATTGATGATACAATGGGATCAGATCACTACCCAATAATCATGGAATTGCATTTTTCTAATTTAATCAACCCAACAACTAAATGGACCGATTCCCGCGCAGATTGGCACTTGTTCAAAAGTAATATCGTATCCAAACTGAATTCTTCTGACCTAAATTTGTCTACACATGGGGACAAACTTTCCTTCTTTTTTTAATTACTTTCCAATTCCGCAAATCAAGCTATGCCTTTAAAAAACCCAACAAACAGCTCTATCCTAGACCCTACTGGTGGGATGCTGACTGTTCATCAGCATCTAATGAACGGAAAAAAAGTTTTAAATAAATATAATGTCTGGATAATTTAGAGAACTATTTGCATTATAAAAATGTTGCTGTTAAAGCAACAAGAATATTTAAGCAAAAACAGAAGCAATGCTGGATTTTTTTTTATTGAAACATGTCGCATCCACCAAAAGGTTATTAGCGACAATACAATAATATAATAACACTAGCTGACCCGGCAAACGTTGTTTTGCCATGTATGTTATTTCTAGGAAACATTTTTATAGTTAAATAAAAATATTTATCTACTATAAGTGTGCGGGGAAGTATTTATAATCGAATGCATTATAAAGAATAAAAGTATGTTTTATTTAGGTTAATAAATAAATCTTTATTAGAGTAACGAATATATTTTAAATAACAGTCTTTGATAGCTATCTAAACATCAAAAATAAATATTTATATTTTTACTATCAATTATGGCAGTTGAAAAAAAAATTAATCTCTTAGCGCAATAGAGTGTACAATATTTTTGGTTAGTCCGTCTTTAGCCAACACAAACAAACTGGATGGTTTTCCCACGCGAGAACATCCCACATATAGTTGTCCGTGGGAGAAGCACGGTGTTTCCAAATCTAAGCCACATACAGACAATGTTTGTCCTTGTGACTTATTGATCGTCATAGCGAATGCCAATCTAATGGGGAATTGAGTGCGTTTGAATTCAATTGGCACATCTGTAGGAATCATAGGGATTCGTGGCAGCAACACATTTTCGCCTTGAAACTTGCCATTCAAGATGATGGCTTCAATAACGTTTTTCATTAATTTTTTAATGACTAATCGTGTGCCATTACATAGCCGTGGTGGGTTTAAGTTTCGAAGTAGAATAATCGGAGATCCAACCTTCAATTGTAAATGATGTGGCGTCATGCCTGGCAAATCAAATGAATTTAAGAACTCAATTGGATAATTCACAGTCTCGTTGGTATCGCAAACTGCATCGATAGATTTATATGACACCAAGTCCCCAGACAACAGCTGTTGTATCTTCAAATTTAACCCATTGACGTCCACATTTTTAGCTGCCAAGATCGCTCTTTCTGCCAGCTACTTATGATTTGAATATTGTGTGTACGTCGGGAAATATGTGATCGATAAGACTATTTTGCGAGCCGATGATTGTGCAGAAGTCCGTCTGTAATTTTATGCATCCAGTATTTTCATGTACAGCAACTTTCCCATCGCCAATATCTAACAGTTGTTTCGGCGGATGGATCCTGAAGCATTTGAACGCGCATGTTCACCGTCAGTTGTACTTTTTCAACATTACGCCATAGTCGCGATGATTTTAAGCACGCGTTGATTTCATCAGCGTAGGTTGAACGCGGAATAACGGGAAGTGTTTGTCTGAAATCACCTGAAAGGAGTAACAAAGTGCCGCCAAATAGTTTATCGTTGTTTTTTATATCCTTTAATGTCCTATCCAATGCCTCAAGCGAAGGTTTGTGTGCCATAGTGCATTCATCCCAGATAATAATTTTACATTGTTTCAGCACTGTGGCCATAGACGATTGTTTTTTTATGTTGCACACTGCATCTGGATTATTTTGAATGTTTAACGGCAGCTTAAATGCTGAATGAGCTGTTCTGCCTCCATCTAATAAAGTTGCTGCAATGCCAGAAGATGCAACGGCCAATTGTATGCCATTTTTTGATCGTATCTCGGCAAGAAGTAGCGAAATAAGAAATGTTTTGCCAGTCCCACCTGGTGCATCTAAAAAAAAGAATCCTCCTTGTCCTGCCGAAACTGCCAGCATGATGCGGTCGTAGATAATTTTTTGTTCATCATTAAGTAGTGGAACATTGCGACTAACAATGCTCGCCATTTGTACAGTATCGTAATGTAGTTCACGATTCATATCTGCGTTGAGTAAACTGAGAGTTAAAACTGTCTCTGTCAGATTAATAAATAGTAAATAAATTATTGCACTGGAAATTAATGATAATTTTACGATGACAGTAAAATTAATATGAGAGTTGCAAAGCCAAATTAAAATAATAGGTATAACAGTCACTGCTACGATTGATACACAAATAAAACTAAAAAAACATGGCTGAAAAATGTATAGTGAGTAAGACAGGAGACCGGTTTCGTTCTCATCCCTACTACGTAATGTTTGCTGGATAAGTAGTGACACCTGGCGGGGATAACTGATCGATTGATAGTTGATCAGTAGTCGAACGGCGAGGGTGGGAGATCAAATTGAATTTAAAAAAAAATCATAATTAAAGGAACTTGAAATTATAATATCTGGATAGGATAAAAAATAGAGGTTGATCGTAGAGGGGTGAAAAATTGAGAGTAATATGAGATTTTTTATTTTAATTCATCACAAAATAAAAAAAAATTTTGCTAAAAAAAATTAAAGTTTTTAATTAACAAATAAAATATAAGGGTTGATCGTAGAGGGGTGAAAATTTAGGGCTGTATGTATTTTTGTATGCTGTGTCATAAAAAAATTTTGTCTAAAAAATAAAAAAAAAATTTAGGGGTGGACTACCCTTAACACTTAGGGGGATGAAAAATAGATGTTGGCCGATTCTCCACCCTGGCCGACAATCATGCTAAGGATCACAAAAATCGGTCGAGCCGTTTCGGAGGAGTTCAAGTTCGAACCCCGCGACACGAGAATTTTATATATTAGAAGATTAGATCTTATACAATAAGTTTATAGATTTTAAATAGTCTATGATTCGCCTATGATATTGACAGTTTTTTCCGAGGAGAACTTCCAAACTGTTCGGAAAATTATTTGTTGCTCGTTCGACTGTGTATTTTGGACATGCAATAAGGACGTGTTTTATGCTATCTACGACATTACACGTTGTACACATCGGGGTTCACTATTTGTGAATAAATAGGAATAAGTATATCTTGAGTGACCTAGTCGAAGCCGCGTTAATACAACTTGTATTTTCCTATTTTTAGTAGTAGGTTTCCATGGAGATATATTACTCTTTACTTCCCTTAGCTTTGATCTGGAATTCGACCACTCTCGTTCCCACGCACTATACACTTTCATTTTAAAGAATGCTTTTAAATCACTAGCAACGCTTCGACACTCACTTTCCAAATTAATATTAAAGATCGCGTCACGCGCACTAGCGTCTGCTTTGTCATTGCCTTCGATTCCAATATGCGATGGTATCCATATAAACTTAACGCTTCTAGAATTTAACTCGGCTTCCAGTAATTCAGCCTTTATTAGTTTTCCAATAGGATTTTGTTGGTATATTTGCTGCAAACTTTTTAAAGCACTGAGGAAGTCGCTAATAATGAGGCTGTTTGAAAATGTCTGCGAGTTTGCGAATTGGAGAGCTTTGTATAAAGCAAAAAGTTCAGCAGAGAAAATACTGAGGCTGGAAGGAAGTCTATATTGGGAAATATTCCCCGAATTTACAATGGCAGCCTCTACCCCTGTTTCACATTTTGATGCATCAGTGTATATTTTATTGCAGTCACTGTATTGTTGTTCCAAAATAAAATTAAATTTATCCTTTAATGTTGCTGAGTTTACTTCGTTTTTGTTAAATATACTTAGTGTTGAATTAACGCTAGGGGTTTTGATGGTCCAGGGTGGAAAATGATCCAAGTCTACAGGAAATACAGGAGGAAATTGAATGTCCAAATTATTTAGGAATATTCTTATCCTTTCGTAGTAAGGTTTAGCTGTTTGGGGCTTATTGCTGAAGTGATGTAGATATTTATTGGTGAAGGTGTTATTATAAAGGGGCTTGTTTTTATTCGATGCAATTGAGGTAGCATGTGATAATGTTAGATACATTCTTCGATAATGTAGAGGAGGTTCGCCCGTTTCACTATGAATACTATCGACAGGAGTTGTTCTAAAAGCTCCAAGAGCAATTCTAAGCCCATGATTGTGAACAGTATCAAGTAATTTTAATGTTGTTTGAGATACAGAGGCATAAGCAATTGATCCATAGTCTATTTTAGATCTTATTAAACTATTGTAGATAGTTAGCAGCATATTATAATCAGATTCCCAGTGTTTGTTACTTAATGCCTTCATTATGTTTAGCCTTTTATGACATGATAATATGGTTTGCTTTATATGTTCTTTCCAAGAAAGTTTTTGGTTCAACCACATTCCGAGAAATTTAACAGATGGCTTGAATGAAATAACTTCATCTATAGAATGAGTTTTGGATAAGATTCTGGAATCCTTTTAGAAAATAGTACTCCGTTTGTTTTTGAAACTGAGAATTTGAAGCCGGTGTGCTGAGACCATTGTTCTAATTGTGTGAGAAAGGATTGAAATCTATTTGTCATCAAAGTGGTATTTTTGCCTTTACAATAAACTACCAGGTCATCTGCGTATAAGCGAGCCTTGAGCGGTTTTGGTATATCTTTGATAATTTTATTTATAGCTATTAGAAACAGTGTTGGAGCCTTGAGGAGTTCCGTTTTCTTCAGTTTGACTTTCGGAATAAGAATTATGGACTCTTACTTGAAATGATCTGTCTTTAAGAAAATTACTAATAAATCTGAGGCAATTACCACGAATATTCCATGAGTGGAGTTCTTTTATTATATCAAATCTCCAGCATGTGTTAAATGCTCTTTTCAAATCAAAAAATATAGATACACATGATTGTTTAATCGACAGTGCTTCATGGATATCACTTTCCAGTTCGAGAATATTATCGATGCCGGATCGATTTTGTCTAAAACCATTTCGTTCGGATTTTAAACATTTTGATGTTTCCCAGGTCCACATTAATCTGTAATTAGCCATTTTCTCCATTAACTTGCACATTGAACAGGTTAAATTTATAGGTCGATACGAGTCAGGTTCCAGACTTGACTTTTGGTTTTTTAGGAAAGGTAGAACGTATGCTGTTGACCATATTGAAGGAAATTTATTACGTTTCCAGACACAGTTGAATAGTTGGAGAAGGAGTGTTTTCACAGATTCAGGAAGGTGTTTTAAGAATGCGACTGGGATATCATCTGGTCCAGGACTAGCATATTTCATGCTATAAAGTGCATTTTCAAGTTCCTCCATAGAGAAGGGTATGTTTAGTGGAGAGTTTTCGTCTTCGTTTTGAATAATTACGGTTTGAAGACAAACTTTTAAAGTGATTGGCTAAAGCGTCGGCCATTAGCTGAGGAGAGGTTGTGACTGCATCATTAATCTTTAGTCGAGATAATACTGGTGTGTACTTTAGTCCTGACTTCCATACATCACTGATGGGAGTAGCGCTGTTTATTTCGTAAACATATTTTGACCATGATGTTTTCTTAGCTGTTTTGATGATAACCTGTGCCTTCGCTTTGAGCCTTTTGAAATCTAATTTATTTTCGATTGCCTTGTGCCTCTTGTACTTATTAAGTGCTGTTTTGGCGGCACGAATAGACGTATGGCATTCCGTATTCCACCATGGTACAGGTGTTCGTTTTTTGTTTGTCCTCATAGTTTTTCTTATGAAGAGTTCTGCGCTTCTTAGAATAATGCTGTTGAAATTATTTAAGGATTCATCAATGTCATCGGTCATCGTATATTCCAGCATTTCGTGGTTGATTTGGGATTCAAATTCTGTCGTTTGAAGATCCTATTTTCCATTTCGGAACAAAACTTTCAGGAGTCAGGGCTGCTGAGTTCTTGATAAGAATAGGATGGTGATCACTGCCGTATGTGTACTGAAGGGCTTCCCAAAAAAGGCGAGGAGTAAGTTGGGGGTCGCACAAACTTAAATCAATTACTGATGAGTTCCCAGTGTTGACGTTAAATCTTGTTGGAGAGCCATCGTTAAGAAAGTTAAGCTGAAGGTCCGATATGATTTTTTCTATAATATTCCCTCTAGCATCAGTATGAAACGAGCCCCATATAATGTTGTGACTATTAAAATCTCCTACTATAATGCGAGGAGCCGGTATCTGACTAAACAAATCTTTTAGTTCGTTGTAAGTTGTAGGAGTGCTTGACGGTAGATAAAGATTACAAATAAAATAAACATTGTCTGATTTAATTTTAACAACTATGGCTTCCAAGTTAGTTGTTACGGGAAATAAACTTGCTTCTAATGTGTCCTTAACTAATGTTGCTACGCCACCACTCGATATATTGTTGGTTGCGACTCTATCTATTCGAAAGCATTTGAATGAGACAGAGTTGTATATTTTTTGAGAGTTTAAGTTGGTTTCTTGCAGACATACTATGTCCGTAGTTTGTTCAGTAATAATGAGTTGAAGTATAGCAAGGCGATGGAAAAATTCATCAATATTCCATTGTAGTATTGATGTGAATTTAAGGAAATAATTTGTATATGTTAGTTCTGGCTTAACTGAGAGGCGTCGCTTTCGTCATCTGAGAAATTACCACCGAGCTTAGCGAAAATTTTCTTTTTAAGTAAAGTAGTTTGCGCTTCGTTGATTTGTCTTTCACGTGGGGATATATTAGACGTAGCATACTAGTTAGTGCTAAAATATCTGTAGTGTACTCTTTTAATACTAATGGGATCTGAAGATCCGCTTAGACTGCTTAGCAAAAGAATTAGTTGATCGAAATTGAGCACAAATGGAGGAGACTGGTTTTCGATAAATGTTTTGGCCGGTTCAAGTGATTGTATTACGTTCAAGTTGCTATCTTCATTTTTTTAGTTAGAGTTGAACTTTGGCTTCTTTGCTTTTGACTTATTTTTTGGTACAGGGAATTCTTTGCACTGTGTGATGGGTGGACTCACTTCAGGTGAAACGATTTCGTCAAAATTTCGTTTTGATTGGCTTATATCGACGGTTGCTTGAGAAGTTTCCATAGTTGTAAGTATTTGTGGATTATCAGAGACAGCTTTTGTATTTGTTGGTTGCGTTATTGTATTTGTTTGAGACGGTGCTGAAGGAATTTCATTTGGAAGTACTGTAGGTTGTATTATAGGTTCAGAACATTGAGATGCTATGTGCCCTTGTTTTTTGCAATTGTAGCAGACTATGTTGTCTTGAGAAATGAATATTCTGTAGAAGTGTTGTCGAAATCAACTATAAATGAATCTGGAAGCTGTAAGTTGTGTGGGCTGACGAATACTTGTCTTCTGAAACTACATATGTGAGTATATTCCGGTAGAGATACACCGATTCTCAGGAATGTCATGGGTGAAACAGGGGCTAAACCAATTTTTTGTAATTCATTAATCAGTATATCATGAGGTATAGATGGGCACACATTTGAGAGAACGATTCTTTCTGCTGGTGATATTAGTTTTCTAGCACTGACTACCATTCCATTAACTTCTATTTGTCCATAGTCATTCATGAAAGTTTCTACTAGTTGTTTATTGGACAAATACATGCATATCCGGTTGTTTGATAACCGGGATGAAAAGATTATGTTTTTTGGCTGGATTATACTACCCAGAGGAATTAGGTAATCTTGAAGACGAGTGTTTTCTAATGCACTGAAGACGATTGCTTGTTCTTTTTAAGGGAAGATGGGGCTTGAAGCTGCTGATGAATAGGTTCGGGAAATATCTGATCTAGACTGAGAATGTGGAAGAGTTGAAACATTTTGGTTGGGGTTCATGATGAAGTGTCCGAAAAATAATACGGCCCTGTCACCTGATAAAACAGGTGTATGGGCCTGCGATAGTAATTATCCAGCTAATGAGACCGGTTTCTTATCAATAACAATATAAAATGTATGAAACTGAAATTGTTTAATACACACATATCGTACACTTTGTTGTCAATAATTTAATTTTGAAGATACCAGCAAATGCACTTACTGTTGTAAAAGTATCCCTACACAAAATTCACAATTATTTGTTAACACTTAGCAACTTTGGAAATAATCAGAGCCCACATTGAACACAGATTCTCTGTATTCGGTCGCAATGCTGGATTGATTATTTAAATAGTTTAAATAAAATTACTTTCTTGTCGAAAATATGGAACAAAGTTAAATGTATTAAAAATAAATATCACCAAAACAAAAAACCCAACTTAACTCCTGAATTAATAAATTTTAGACACGTTAGCTCCTCCTTCAGTGTCAAATCCCCCGTTTGTATCAACAGAAAATAATAATTTTTCATTTCAGTCTAAATCGGATTTCCTAGTAAAACCATTTATGTTAGAAGAGCTGGAAACTATACTAAAAATTTCGCGAAATACTGCTCCTGGTATGGATAATTTCACATATAAAATGATATATATATATATATATATATATATATATATATATATATATATAATAATTGGTGGCTTAGGCAAGACTATTCAGATAAATTGAAGGATATTATTATAACGTTAATACTCAAACCCAATAAAAAACCTGATTCACCTTCATCGTTTCGACCTATTTCATTACTGTCATGTATAACAAAGACCTTTTGAAAGTTTGATTAAGAATCGGCTAGAGTTCCTTTGGCACCAAAAAGTCAATATGGTTTTCGTAGGGGTCAAGGGACACTAGATGCTTTAACACAACTTGTCTCAGATATACAGTTAACATTTTCGAAGAACGAATACTTACTATTTCTTTCTATTGACCTCAAAGGAGCTTATGATGTTTGGGAACATAATATTTTATTCAATAGAATGAATATGATGGGCATAAACAAAAAGGTATGCGCTAACATATTGGAACTCTTTAAGAATCGAAAGATTTTTATTCGGGATAACAGTAATGTATTACATGGCCCCAGAACAGTGCATAATGGTTTACCACAGGGCCCTATTCTTTTTAATATCTACACCACGGATTTGCATGATATTATGGATGATAATATCAAAATAATTCAATACGCAGACGATATTTGTATCTATGTCTCCCATAATACCTATGAGCGATGCGTGAAAGAACTCAAACATGCAGTATAACTACTGTATTAAAGGATGGTTAAAAATCTTGGTTTTAGTCTTGCATCTGAGAAATCGGCGGTTTTGTGTTTTACAAGACACCGGCTTCATCTAGCAGACACAATAATAATCAATAATACTTCCTTTCCTATAGTAGATCATTATAACTATCTAGGCATTTTTCTAGACAAAAAACTGCTTTGGTGTAAACATGTTGAATTTGTGAAAGAGAAATGTGAGAAAGGTTTGAATCTTCTTCGAACTGTTTCCAAAACAAAATGGGGAGCTGATGCAGGAATCTCACTTATCTTTTACAGGGCTTATATACGTTCGCTCATGGATTATGGTTGCACGTTATACGGAACAGCTTCAAACACAAACTTACTCATTCTTGACAGAATCCAGTACAAAGCCATAAGAATATGTTTAGGCGTTATTAAGTCTTCCCCATATCATGCAATTCTGGCGGAAGCACAAGAACCTCCTCTAAATATCAGACGACTCTTTTTAGCTCGTAAACAAATTATTAAATACAGATCATTTAATGCATTACTGAAATTAATTTTCTTGATTTAAAAATTCAAAGAGTTAATAATGTACTTGATTATTCAATTTACCGAAAACCAACACAGACTGATGTGACAATTCCATTGAATTCCAATCACCCTATGTCACATAGACTGGCGGCATATAGTTCAATGATACATAGAGCTTTTTCAGTTCCTATGAACAAATGTAATTTTGATAGAGAGATTAATACAATTAGACAAATAGCAAGATCCAACGGTTATCCATTAAATATGATAAATAAGCTAATTAGTAAAAAAGAGGAAAAAGTGGCATTACAACTAATATTTCCTAAACAAGCTGATGAAATAAAAACTTATAAAATCATCACATATGCAGGAAGTATTTCTAATAATATTTCAAAGATAATATCTTCAGCAACGAATACAACAATTTCTTTTAAAACAGAAAGTAACGTTAGTACAAAATTGTTAAATGTAAAAACAAAAATACCACTATTAAAGAAGTCAGGTATATATAAACTCAAATGTCCAGAATGTAATGCTGTCTATTTGGGTCAGACCCTTAGAAATTTTGAAATCCGATACAGTGAACACTTACGAGCATACAGGTTAAAATAACCAGATAAATCCCACTACGCAAAACATCTACTTGACACCAATCATTCATTGACACCTAACACAAAACTAGAAGTTCTGCATATTTGTGAAAAGAAACAAGAACTGGATTTCCTTGAAGAATTGGAAATTAGAAGACATTTAAGAAACCCACAATATGAAGTTGTCAATGAACAGTTAAATCTAGGGAGTTCTCCACTAATAAACTGTTTTCTTAAGTGCTAATTGTAAAGATCAGCAGATATAGTTTCCCTGGTTTTCTATAGCATTGCACAGTTATACTGATCTTAATTGGAAAAATGATATCCAGGATATCACCATAGGGCTAATAATATCTAAGCTTCAATATTTGTAATATCACATCTTCTTCTTTTTTCTATAAACATATATTAAGTCAATCACAAGCTAGGTCACTTCTTGGTCTAGCCAAAAATAACTACTAAACATCAGGTAGGCATCAAATAAAATGTAACTTCTGTCATTCTGACGATGATATTGATTTATCGAAACAATTTTCAATTTTTTAGAATTTTCAATAACTTTTATTATATTGTGGAATTAACTAGAAACCGTGAGTTTCATTTAAAACACTAATAATGCATTACTGGTTTCAAAAATTGCAGATTTAAATATACGAAATCTTACCAACAACTACTGGAGGAAGAAAAACTCTCTACCACTAGCTGATGCTTTTGTTGATACCCAAAATATGATAAATGTTTCTAGTAACCAAATATATCCTATTGCTGCAAATTTGAGGCTATCTTTTTCAAGCCAAACATAATTTATCCTCATTACACCAACATTCCCTCATTAAATAATACAATAATGAAAACTATTAAAAAACTAAACTAAAACTGTTTGAAGCAGCCCCTAGAGTGAATAATTGGTCCGATAAAGAGACAGCAGCGAACTTAACTATAGCGCTTCGGGGAGATGCCTTAAGGTACGTTTCCTATGAGGCGGCTGACGCCAGCGTCTGTCGCTGAGCGTCTGACGTGCACGGCTGACGCGTACTTGACTGTTTCTTCTGAAGCGTCAGTTGTGTGCGGCCCTTCAAAGTGAAGTCTTTAAAATGAGTGACCGAGATATTCTATTACGCATATTAATGCTTGAAGAAATTGAAGAAGAAGAAATTCTATTGCAACAATTGATGCTTGAGGGTAATGCTGAAGTCAATACCTTATTTAAAAGAAGGAAAGATGAAGGTTTCTTTGTAAAACTTATCAATCAGCATTTAGTGCAGGATGACAAAAAGTTCCGGGAATTTTTTAGGCTAAACGTCGCTCAGTTTAATTATGTTTTGGATCTAATAAAGGATGATATTAGAACAGATTCTTCAAACAGATATCAGTACCCTATCACCCCTGAAGAAAAACTGGCTGTAACTTTACGGTAAGCAAAGAAAAAATATTTTTGGTACATAAGTATACATTAGAGCAGCGATTTTCAACCTATGGGGCGCGATAAAATTAAAGGGGGGAATATAATATTGTATGAGAGGGGGGCGCGATGAAAAGTATGATTGAAAATTGGGTCGCATATACTGAAAGGTTGAGAAACGCTGTAAAGAGGTACGGGAGAATGATGAATTATATATTATCTGCAGTACAATTTATTTGAATAAAAAGGAACTTGTTACAATGTTGCGTAATTTCGATTCTCTTCCAACTGCGTACAGTCATGTGACTCTAAAAAATTAATTTGATCACAGTTCGTAACTGTTGCTGAAGGTGATGCCATTGCTGAACTACTACAACTTGTAGATGCTGAATGTTGCGGAGCAAAGATGTAAATTGAATTGCGACTTTCCAGATCGAAGACCATCTGTAAACTTTTCATTTTTGCCTCATTAATCAAATCTGGGCTCAGCTTCTTTACGGACATCGCTATGCTTTTGAAAAATAGATCGATCTCGTCATCGCACTTCTGAACCAACCCCCTTAAAATGTCATTCCTTTCTTTGCGCGTTTCCTCCAAGAAACTGATCACTTTCTCATTATGCTTTTGCCGTTTACTAGGGCGAAAAAATAAATCATCAGGCGGGGTTGACTTTTGCTTTGAAGTATGAGGTTGCTGAGGTTCTAATGGCACATGTTCAGTAATAAACGAGTGTTCTTCAGTTGCCATCGTTTCTTCTTCCACTGTTTCATCGTCTCCCTGGCCATAGGTATTGTCCGATGATGTGTTTGATATGCTTCTGTAAATTAAAAATATTAAAGCTTTTTAGTGTACAGTAAAATTCAATATTTTGAGTTACTCTCGCTTGTAATTAACTTTTCCAAGAAACGATAACATATCGGCCAATGGCCATGGCTTTGGTTTACTAGAAGCAGAAGTCCCAGTTCCCGTTCCTCTCTTTTGCCTCTTGAGGAAAGTATCTTTTATATTTTTCCACCTTTTCTTACAATCATCCGCTGCAACAAAAATGGACACAATTACCCAGTGTGAGTAGTATAGGATAAGTGTTTAGGTATCTCTAACAGCAAAAATAATGTTTAATTTGTCTTTTCATTTATTTTACAAGTGACTTCCGAATTTTTCGTTTCAGGTTTTTGGCAACAGGGGAATCGTTTCATTCGCTGGCTTTTGCATTTAGAATTTCATTCAGCTACATCAGCAGAATTGTAAAACAGACGCTTTCAGTTCTAAGCAGCAAACTGATGCCGCTATTTCTACCAACAATCACACCTGATGAATTGAAAAAGAAAGCTGAACAATTCGAACAAAAATGGCAATTTCCTAATTGTGTCGGAGCGATCGACGGAAAACATGTGCGAATATTCTGTCCTGCACGAAGTGGTTCTTTGTACTTCAATTATAAGCAGTTCTTCTCCATCGTTTTGCTTGCTGTCGTTGATGCAAACTACAAGTTTATCTTCACTGATGTGGGTTCTTATGGCAAGGAAGGAGACAGCGGGATTTTTGATAAAAGTAATCTTGGGAAGCGATTCAGAAGCGATATTATGTTTCCACCACCTGGTAAGCTGCCAAATTCGGACATTGTGTTGCCTCACGTGTTTGTTGGTGACGAAGCGTTTCGGCTTCATACACATATGATGAAACCTTTTTCGAAACCCGTCGCAAGTGCTGACAATCAAAAAGCGATTTTTAACTACCGTCTTTGTAGGGCTCGTAGAGTTTCTGAGAATGCATTCGGTTTGCTATGCCAAATTTTTCGCATATTTTACACCCCCATTGCTTTGAAGCCAGAGACTACTGATCACTTAATAATCGTTGCTTGTTGTCTGCATAATATGCTTAGAGATGCATTTCTTGAGACACAAAATAAACCACATTATGAATTAGATCCTTCCGATCCTCCACCATCGAGAAATTTTACACCACTTGCAAGGTCTGGTGGCTTTGCAAATGCTGATGGGTTTTATGTGAGAGATTCATTTATGAAATACTTTAACAGTCATGTTGGAGCAATAGCTTGGCAGAATAATTATGTGACTAGAACTAACTAATTGCCATATGAAGTTTTATTTTATTTTTTACAGATCTGCTAAACTAAAAATATTATTAGTAGAGACCGAATTTGTAAGCACAATCATAAATCTTGTTTGCTACTTACAATAAAATTGTTTTGTTTGTGAATGATGAGTTATAAAATATGTATCACGTATAACATGTATACAAGAATGTAAATGGTATGCATAAAACAATTCTTAAGAAAAATATAAAACATAGTAAGGACAAATAATATTTTCTTACCTGATTTCTCCGTACATTCTGCTATTTCCTTCCATGCATTGTCTTTCACAACTTGATTCTTGTAAAGTCTATTACTCACATCGTAAATACAAGGAAATTTAGACACACTTTCCACTAGTTTTTCATCATCAACACTTGAAAACACTAGTTTGGAAGTCATTTTACATGAGAGCGTCTGCGTCAGTACTGCTCAAAGAGAGGTCTAGCCGCGCGGCCCCTTCCACCTCCAGCCGCTGCGCACGCAGTGACGCTTCTAAGACAATGATTGCATTAGATTTCATAGTAGCAGTATACCGCGTCAGACGCTCAGCGACAGACGCTGACGTCAGCCGCCTCATAGGAAACGTACCTTTAGATGTACTTCAGACGATACCTCTGGAAGAAACGGATGACCTGGCAGCCAGGCCTTTATTAATGGCTTACGTGATCCCGATATGCAGAGAACGCTTCGTTTAGCCCATCCCAAAACATTGGTCGATGCATTAACTGCTGCCCTTGAATATAAAGTCAGGACTATCCAAGAACGAGGTGACGAGGACAGACATGACCAGATCGTCAGTTTGATAAAAACTATGATGGACAAGAAGCCGAGAAAGATCAGATGCTGTAAATGTGGCGACCTAGGGCATGTACGCAGTTCGAGTAAGCGCCCCAGGACTCCTGCAAACCAAAAACCCCAGTCACAGGAAAACTAGCTAGCATTCCTTACATCGAACCCGTACCGTTTTGTGGCATTACTAAAATCCACATTGTGGAAATGGGAAAAGGAACTTAGTGCAGCCTACTGGAAAAATGTTCCAGGCCAAAGACAAGCAAAAAGGTTGCTACAACCTTCTGCTCGCTATGCTAAATCGCTCTTAGAACTTCAGAAGTCTGATCTCAGAGCAATCACAGGACTCCTTACGGGACACTGCCCACTCAGATATCCCCTCTGCAAGATGGGAAAAGTGGACAGAGGAACATGTAGATTCTGCGACAGTGCAGATGAAACGGCTGAACATATATTATGCCATTGCGGAGTACTTGTTCGCCAACGCCATAGGTACCTGGAACGATTGTTCTTGAGACCTGACCAGGTAACAAAAATAGCTCCCAATCAGATAATAGGCTTCCTTAGAAGCCGTGATCTCTGGGACAAAAAATAGATGAGAGGGTATACACAAAATATCTTTTCAGGTCGCAGTGTGGAAAGGCCAGCTACTGGCCAATCGACCCATTTGTAATCTACAATCTACACAGGAAAACTTGAACGGGTTGGCTACGAGGGGGCAGCACCGACCCATGATCGTTCCAAAGACCCTCTAATACTGATAGCTTCTCTCAGATGTCGCAACGACAGTGTATATGTAGATGTCGAAGTGAATGGTAAGAGATATACGCTGCTGGTAGACACTGGAGCAACTAGAACCATTATACGACTAGAGGTAATAAACTCCAAGAAGAAGCTTTTACCAACGAGACTGCAACTGCGGACCGCCACAGGTGAGAGTGCTAATGTTCATGGGGGGCACAAATCCAATTGAAAATTGGCGCAAAAAAGTTCACGCATACGGTAATCGTAGCTGACATTGAAGAATGCGTGATTCTGGGAATGTACGTAATGAATCATGGTTTCCAGTTGGACTTTAGAAACAGAACCTTTAAAGTGAGTTCCATATGAAGGCTGCGCGGTATTGGCAGCTGTATAGTAAGATACCATTCTACCTGCACGAGGCGAAACAATGATAGTAGCATGGCTTGGAAGAACGTACACCGGTTATTATGGAGCCAAGGAACTACAACGAAGAGGTTGGGAAAGGAGTACTAATAGGAAAATGATTGGTTACGTCGCCGAAGGAGATCCCAGTGAGAGTGATAAACGTGAACGATTACCCAATTACCATCAATAAGGAAACCAGGATTGGATCCTGCGTACCAGTGACGTCTATAGTTCGCCAAACAACGACCAGTGACAATTCCAATGGAAGATTCAAACATATGTTATCAGTAGCTGGTCAATCCTTGAATCGAGCAGAGAAAAGGAAAATGAGAGGATTTCTCTTGCAGTATCGAGACATATTTATACCAAAAGGAGGGAAAACTGATAAAACCTCAGCCGTCAAACACAAAATCGATACTGGTGATGCCAAGCCAATTAGGCAATCAGCCCGAAAACTACCACAAGCGAACAGGGAGGAAGCTGAAAGACTAATTCGAGAGATGGAAGTAAAAAGTAATAGAACCATCCACTAGTCCATGGTTGTCTCAAGTAGTGCTCGTCAAGAAAAAGGATGGAAGTACGAGATTCTGCGTGGACTATCCCCAGCTAAACAACGTAACAAAGAAAGGCAGCTGTCCTCTGCATCGAATCGACGATACGCTAGATACTTTGGCCGGCAGCAAACTGTTTTCCACCTTGTCCTGAAGTCTGGTTATTGGCAAGGAGAAATGGATCCAGAAGACAAAGAGAATACTGCTTTTACCACCGGATCTGGATTATGGCAATTCAACGTCATGCCATTCGGGCTCTGTAATGCGCCCGCGACATTTGAAAGACTCATGAAAAATGTCTTGAGAGGGTATTATTGGAAGACATGCCTGGTCTATTTGCACGACATCGTAGTACTGGAGAAGACATTTGACGAACACCTGAAAAATTTAGAAGACGTATTCAAACGACTGCTAGCTGCCCAGCTCATGTTAAACCCGAAGAAATGTTAGCTATGCCAAAACCGAGTCAACTATCTAGGTCATATAGTGAGCAATGAATGAGTGGCGGTGGATCCAGAGAAAATGGCTTCCATTCAGCAATTGCCGGAACCAAACGACAAACACCAAATTAGGAATTTTCTTGGAGTTTTGACATACTATAGAAGAAGTATCAGAAAATTTGGAGATATTGCCAAGCCTCTAACTCGACTCACAGAAGAAACAAGAGCTTTCCAGTGGGACAAAGACTGTCAAACGGCTTTTGAAAGCTTGAAGAGATATTTAACCACGGCGCCGATATTAGGATATCCATTACCAGAGGGAGACTTTATTCGTGACACTGACGCAAGCAACGTTGGGATTAGTGGGGTGCTCTCACAGTTCCAAGTAGGGCAAGAAAGAGTGCTGGGATATTTCAGTAAACTCTTCTCCAAACAAGAACGAAACTACTGCGTCACAAGACGAGAACTTTTGGCGGTAGTGAAGTCCATGGACCACTTTTAACAGTATCAACGTTGGAATTAGTGGGGTGCTCTCACAGTTCCAAGGAGGGCAAGAAAGAGTGCTGGGGTGTTTCAGTAAACTCTTCTCCAAATCAGACCGAAACTACTGCGTCAAAAGAAGAGAACTTTTGGCGGTAGTGAAGTCCATGGACCACTTTTGACAGTATCTCTGTGGTAGGAAGTTTTTAGTCCGGACTGATCATGCAGGACTCAAGTGGTTGATGCAGTTCAAGAATTCCGAGGACCAGATCGCTAGATGGATTGAACGACTTCAAGAGTGCGATTTCACCATCGAACATCGAGCAGGCGTGAGTCACCGAAATGCCGACTCCCTGTCCAGACGGCCGTGCCCAACAGACTGTTCCCACGGCGGGATCTATGGAAGCTGCAGTTTCAAGAACTACAGTAATCAACGATGAATGGTCACCCACCAGGATCAGAGAAGATCAGGAGAATGATCCTCACCTAAAGAAAATTCGGCAATTGAAGGAAGAAAATCGGCGACCTACGTGGCAAGAAGTGTCAAGATTTTCACCGACACTCGAGGCATATTGGGCTCAGTGGGACTCCCTTGTCCTGGAAGTAGGGAGGTTGAAAAAAGTTTTTGAAAACGATGATGGTTCCGAGATGAAAAGACAGATAGTTATCCCTAGAACGAGAGTAGCCGAGGTACTGAGAAAAGTTAGACGACAGTCCATCGGGAGGTCATCTGGGAGTGAATAAAACCGTTCAGCGAGTTCGTGAAAGGTTTTGTTGGATGAACAGCTCCAACGATGTGAAGGATTGGTGTAAGCCTTAGAGTAATAATAAATATAGAAAGGGCTATTCATTCATAAACACGTCTATTTTTGCGGCCATAAATGAGTATGACTTTTTTTATTTACATAACTTTTTAAACTTCTTATTTCATTTTTCCGGCAACTAAAGAGACTTTGTAAATATGGCAAAGCAGTGGAAGTGTCCGCAAGTGAGCTCAATGTTTGGGGCAAGAAAAGATCAAAACAAACATATCTATTTTATTTGTTAATCTGAGGTGTAAGCAATGTACGACTTGTTCTACGAGTAATGTTCCACATCGCAGGAGAAATGCACCCATGAAACAATACAATATTGGAAGCCCCTTCGAAAGAATAGCTTTAGACATCGCTGGACCATTTCCGACGACAGAAAATGGTGGTAAATACATCCTAGTTGTAATGGATTATTTCACAATGTGGGTGGAAATTTACGCGATACCAAATTAAGAAGCCGCAACTGTCGCGGATGTATTGGTGAAATAATTTATTAGCCCTTGGAAGTCCACAGCGATCAAGGAAGGAATTTCGAGAGCCAGGTATTCCAGGAAATTTGTCACAAGCTGGGAATAAAGAAGCCCAGGACAACAGCGTTGCATCCACAGTCAGATGGAATGGTCGAAAGAATGAACAGGAACATTGGAAAATACCTGTCGTCCAAATTAGTTTCCAGCCACCAGAGCGATTGGGACCAGTATATTTCTCTATTTGCGCTGGCTTATCGATCTGCCATAAATGATTCCATGGGTGAAACACCTGCGAAAATCCTGTTTGAACGTGAAATGAGGCTTCCTTGTGACCGGGAGTTTGGCGAAGATCTAGCATGAGAAGATTACGTGAGTCAATTGAGAAGAAGTATGGACGATGGACACGAAATGGTTCAAACGAATCTTCAAGTTTCCAGCGAAAAAACGACACGCAGGCCACAAAAGGCAGAGATTTTCTCCAAAACTACAGAAATCATGGGAAAGTCCGTACCTAATAAAGAAGAGGATCAACGATGTCATATATCGCATAAGCAAGATCCCAATGGAAAACCGAGAGTAGTCCACATCTCCGCCAGTAACAAACACGCACGAGGGTAGGCAACCGGCTTTCGAAAGAAGTTTGGGCTATTAGAAAAACGTGAAGATCAGATACCAGCCCCTGGCAAAATACTGAGACTCAAACACAATTCACAAATGTGCGTGGTTAGCAACGAAATTCATTTATTATTTAGTTTATCAAAATCTATTGTGAATCAGTCAACGGTACATTAATATGGTTTATAAAAATTCATAGTTGTTCGATAATTGAATTATCTTCTTTTTTATTGTTATTTTGTTATTATTTTAAAATTGGATAAAATTACCTCTAAGGTTTAAGTATCTCTCAATATCCTTACTTATTTCTTCGTCTTCTTTGTCTTCTACCTGGTAACTAGATACGAATTTCCAGATCGATCCACCTACAGGAATGTGTGGGAAACGCTACATAGCCTTCGAAACCATGTGCTGGAGTACCACGTGGAAAAACTAGCAATACCCAGGATAGAGAGCAGCCAGATGGATTGGCGAGTCATCAGGAACATGATAGAGGTGATCTTCCAAGATACCGGTGTCCACATATTCATTTGCAGCTATACCCCTCGTTATCGGTACCCGGTGAAGACGGTGCCCTGCTATTTCGATACGACCGCAAAGTGCAGACTTTGGTCCAGTTTCCGATTTAAACATCCAGTTCCGCTACACAGAAGTTCCAGGAGGAACTTCCTTTTAAGGAGGGGGTATTGTTACGAAATCGCACACTGGTTAGTCCCTGAATCCGACTCTGTCTAACGCTATATAAAAAAGTTGAAATCTTGGAGAAGGCTTCGAACTGTTTACTCTTATTTTTTGTGGCTAGTCTTATCTAGAGATTTACAGGTCGATTGTTTATGGAAGCCGCAATCGAGAAGTTTCCGAAATAAAGGACGCTTACTATATAAGCAACCACCTACCAACCGCAGTTCAGTTTATAATTTGATCTCGTGAGATAAACAGTTAACAAGTAAATAGTAAAGTATTTATATACATTAAGTCTAAGTAAATAAACAGTAGTGAAGTGTTTATACAAATTAGTGTATATGAATATACTGTGTAGTTAATATAAATTAGGGAATAGTTTAGTGGATAAATAAATTAAGTGTGTATAAATTTATTCCACCCGTCGTAATAAAAACTTTAAAATAAATAAGAAAACATTACATTATTCAACATCCCTGTTGCGACCACGGTGCAGATCACTCTCATAATTAACAATATCTACAAAGAAAGTTTTTCATAATACTATATACGAAACTTACCTGGTATATCTAAACATTTTCCACTGAGGTCGATGTCAGCAAACGTTAACGACGAACAGAGAAACGAAATACAAAAAAACAAGTAAAGCTGCCAATGATCCATTTTAAACACTTGAAAACCTGAAACAAAAATAAAATTGTAAAGGTCGAAATATCAAAAAACAACTAAAAATTAGTAAAACAATATATCAACCCACTCCTTGAAAGTACAAATTGCAGGCTTTCCAACAAATAAACGACTACTCCTCGGGCTATATACCACCCAATGAAAATGAAAATCTTTGGAAAGATTCGGGATCAATAGTAATTGCATAACTACACATCAGAATAACTCAAAAACATTGGAAATTCGGTCGATGACTCTGTGCTTAGAATTTCTATTACTTAGTTGTTAATTTTAGTGATGTGTGTTTTGAATAATAAAATTTTAGTCAATTTTACTGATTTAGGTTTAACTTTGTAAATCAAATTCCAATTCTCACAACAATAAAG
Source organism: Galeruca laticollis (assembly GCA_963921935.1). Lineage (NCBI taxonomy): Eukaryota > Metazoa > Arthropoda > Insecta > Coleoptera > Chrysomelidae > Galeruca > Galeruca laticollis. Next base: position 161,891,939 of record OY998177.1, on the reverse strand, counting down.
CATATTTTATCTCACTCTAACTGCATAGTAAATAATGACAAGCATTTTGAATATTCAAAATAATTAAGTATTAGATGAATTCAGCCTTTTGTAAATGATTGTTAGTAGTCTTTTCCGTTCATTATGTTCAATTATGTTATTGAAATGTTATTGACACGTTTATTGTTGTTATTTCGTTGTCGAAGCAATTTAAGCAACAAACTTTCTATTAAAACTTACAAGCACTATTAAAATTGAAAACTAAACAATGGAAAATCTTTCAAACGACGGTTTTGACAGGTAAAGAAATGATACTATATGCCTTTTTTTGTTTGAAAAAAAAATCATTCAAAAATACAGTTGCCCACTACTAATAATAAGTGATACAGAAAAATTTCCTCAGCAAACGTTATAGAATAAGAACCTTTTAATGTTTATATTTAAAAAAAAATATTTTTTATAAAATCAATTGAGGGGCCTAGACAGCAAACTCCACTTTTTGAAGAAATTGAGTTAAATACATCCGAATTTTCGTTTGTTTCGCGCTTTATATGTGTTAGTCAATTTGTGAAAAGACGCCGCATATATACCGCGCAGACCGTTTATATAAAAAATAGTAATTTCATAAATCTACTAGTCATTATATAAACAACGTCGGCAGTATTATACTGCGTACCAACTTATTTTTAGGCAGTTTGTGAAACAATTCAATATTTACATCTACAAACAGGACCGTAATAGAATTGTTAACTATATCCCAATATTATTAATCTATGGCAAATAAAATAACTATTTCGATGTACATTAAAGAGTATCTTTATTAAAAACCATCAAAAAACATCAAACATTAAAAATTATTTGTTATGGCTGGATTTGCACAGTTTGACATCGCCGTCACCCTTTTCACATGTACTGCAAATTAATTGTTTAGACTCGTAAGTGATAACTGTATTATCTTCCTTATTTCCCATGATATCATATACTTGAATATCGGTTAATATTATAGCTAAAAATAAACAGAAAAAATTTATTAATTTTCCAATTATTTACAGCAATTTATTATGAAATCTATAAAAGTTAATGCAGTGATTTCTTCGCTCTCCTGATTGTTTTCTGGTATATTTTCGGATCCAGAATTTACTATGTTGAACGCAGAAAAGAAATCATTTGTTTGAATTTCCATTTGAGATTCAGAATTAGAAGCAAACTGAATAATAGTTTTTAATTCTTCTTTTGTTTGTATATTTTCATATGATTCCGGGGAAAGATTTGTGTCTTTTAAACCAATTTTTGCCTTGGTACCAAACATAGCTTCATATAGTGTAGTTCTTATTCCTGAATGTTAAACATTATTTTTCATAAACTGAACAAATTTGACTCACTCGGCACAGTTTTCGGTATTAGTGTCCTGCATCGAAGTTGTAATCATGTTGACTGTGGCGAGGTTTTCCATGAACGAACTCCATTTTTGGCCACATTTCTGTCAATGCATAATAGTATATTATTTAACCAGCGGTAATGTAGGTCATAACTCACGCAGATGAAGTTTGCAGCACGAGCCGGATGTCTACCTAAGAAACATTTAAACCATTTGTCTGTAGGCCTTCCATCATTTTTGAATGTTTTTTCGATGTTTTTATTTTTCATAATATGTTGGACACTGTCTAGTAATTCATTTTTAGTGACTTGATCGTATCATTCATTTTCATTAAGAACTGTGGCTGGAACCATGCGACATGTGACAGGTAACTTTCCGTTTTTTTTTTATACAAAAGCTTAATTCTTGGCACACCATACAGCTTCTAATGCAAGTTGCATCTGTTCTGGTTTGTAATTTTTTTTGAGGGCCATAGCTTGAAAAAACAAAAAAATACTGGTAACCTATCTCTGACATATCTTAAAGCAATAATTGACATTCCCTGTCAATTAATGGTAAATTTTGTTTGTTGGGTTAAAAGTGGATATTGGCAACGTTGTCATAATCTGGTGATTCTTAATGTAAATATACATAAGAAAGAATGTGCAAACCAATTATTGACAAGGGTGTTAATTATAGGGAAGAGAGTCATTTTCTGAAACCGATAATTGACATACAACACTGGTGTTCCCAGAACCTTATAGATTTACTTTTGATATGCTATAGTTGTTATTTGAAACGATTAAATATATTACAATTGACCTTGCATAACAATATCTTACATAATAAAAAATATGTATAGTTTTAAAAAACTCACATACCTAATCTTTTCTAACTAGAAAATTTAGATGTGGTAAGTCCGGGAGTGATGCCGATTTTTCATATCGACTTTGATTAATGCTTCCAAATTAACATGTCATAATCAAAAAATATTTCGTTAGATTCAACATTTATTTATCAAAGCAGAAACATAAGTTTTATTCCGCAATAAACATGTAACAAATATTAAAAAAATATTTTTCAAAACTCTGCAAATCGGCATATCTACCTAACCCTGCGGGAGAGACGTCGTCAGGTTAAGGTAGAGATGCCACTACACTATACGCCTCTTAATAAGCACTTTAACACAGATCTCGCACTATTTTGATACTTGGTACATCCCTCATACACCCACTGCTGGCAATGAATGCATTGAATCCAATCTTCATCTTTAGTTGTCTTCGCCACATCCAGTGCAGGTTGCGTCAACATTATTTTCCACTGTTATCATGAAGAGACAAGCTTGAATCTTCGTCACTGAACTCCTCTACCAGCAGTTTTAGGGTTTTCTGTTTTCCTTTTGGCACCGTTTTCGCAGTAAATTTTTCCTTTTTATATACCACAGGTGTTTTAGCTGCCTTTGTGCCACGTTTCGTTTTGTTGAGATTCACTTGTTTGTGCTCCTGAATGCTTTTGCGCCTTTCTATGGCTTCAGCATTATTTAAAATCTCTGCGAGTTTCCCTCCATTTCTTTTAGCATCTAGCACAGCAGCAGCTGGAATAGGAGATACAATATCCAAGGCTTTTCCAGGCGTAATTTTTGGAGGAGTAGATGTTTGGGTTTGAACTATAGGCTCATCAGCTAAATCGGCAGCACGTGAAGTTGAAGGTTGGGGTTTGGTAATCGTTCCTCCTCTTGGCATATCATTTTCGCAGACGTTTCTTGTATTCCCACAACGATATCTCCATAGGCGTTGTCCGGGACACTTTGCGGATTAAACGGGTCAATTCCAGCCGCCTTAAAACCTGATATTGCATTTTGAACACTTGCAGCCTTTCCCCAAGCAACACCTAGGAGTCGTCCGAACTGTAGCCTTCCGATTTTTCTATCAGCATTGGATTTAACCCAAGAATCGCAAGCTGGATAAAATGCTGCCTTCAACGACTTAAAAAAGGATCTATCGAGAGGTTGGAGATAGTGGGTAGTATGTGCGGGAAGGCAAAGTAGGATTATGTCATTCTCATCAGCGTATGAGCTGCAGTGAGATCCGCGGCCATCAAGAATTAGGAGCACTTTTCCCGCAGTTTTTCTTGGGACGAAATGAAACTTGAGAAAGATCTCTGTGTTGATGTAGGCTGACTTCTGAATCATATACACAATAGATCGGGGTGGCATTCCATCCTCGAATTCTGGTTTCTTATTTTTACCTTTGAGAATGCACGCAGGCGGCAAGAAAGTGCCTTCCGCGTTGCAACAGCTTATAACTGTTATCGTTTCACCCCGTTCCGCAGCCGTCAAAGTAGAGACAACTTTAGAGCCTTTTTTGACAATGACTTCGTTGTTTAGCTGGAGCCCCGTCTCGTCCATGTTGTAAACACAAGCGGGTTTGTCGAACAACTGGTGTTCCTCCATTGTAGAAGCCAGCAGTTCAAAGTAGTTTGTAACTATATTTTTAGCCATGCTGAAGCTTCTACTGCGGGATAAGGCTTCAGCTTTTCTTATGGCCAGTTCAGGATGTCTTCGTAAAAAGTCCGTAAGCCAGTCGTAACCTGCTAGTTCAGCTTGTCTGGCAAATTTATGGCGTATTTTCAACTGCTAGGCCAGGTAAAAAGCCATGCGCCTAACTTCAGTTCTCGTCGGTGTAAATCCTCTTGCTTGCAGTTTATTTATGTGAACAACCATTTTTATTTCAGCTTCTTCACCAAGTAAACTGTCAGGTCCCATTACAAATTATAACTGTATTTATCCTTATGTTTCCTTTTTAATTTACATAAACTACAAGATAAAATTTTAATTCCGTTCCTGATACAAAGTCCCGCACGCTACTTATTTGCATTTTAATATCCCAGATGCTGTTGTGGTGTAATTAGTTGGATAAACAAGGGGTTTATTAAATTTATGGTGAAACAATGATTCACTATCCCGACTGACAGCACCATTAGGATATAATTAATTACGTTTTATACTCTTAGGCGACGTGTTTAAGATGCTAGAAGCTTCGTACAATTTTTTTTATTGCAAGAGTGAATTATTCCATCATGGAATGCTTTTTAAATATGCAGATACCGTAGGGAAATAAAAGTGATAATAGAAAATCTATTAAAAAAAATGAAAAAATTATTAATGAACCAATTACAAATACCATAAGCGACCCAATTTAATTTCAAATCCGCGCCGGTGTATAAAGTACACTATTTCAACTAACAAAGAGGTATAAACCGTCATGTTCCTCAATGTAACCGACGACCGATATGTTGTTTACTAGGTGCTCAGACATTTGCGCTTTGGTGGCTGGAAAGTTAATTGGTTTTATCTAGTTTTATTGACAATTTCTTTAATCCACTACAGTCCGGTGTATGAAAGAAACCGGCACAGCGCGGGCAGCTAGGAATGAAATATTGACTGCCATTTAGGGGTTCCTATTTGTCCATAAAATTAGTGTTTATGTCGTGTTTATCATTTTAGCGACCAAGTAAAGATAAAACACCCCAAAAAATTAACAGTGGCGGTATTAGAGGAGCTGACTCAAGTGATTTTAGACTCCGATTCGGAGAAAAAATTACCCGACGATGATACTGATCTTTCTTTTGAAGAATACATGGCTGGATGTGAAATCGAAGATAACGACTCGATGATTTAGAAGATGTTGGAAATAGTAGTCACTTTATTACCAAATGACTAGCTAAAAAGCAAATTCTGTAAAATAAGCGTTAAAAATCTAGTGAAAATCTTCCCCGGTGCCAAACAACAAGCAAGGCAAAATACTTAATTTTACTTCTACTTAAGAAGCTTTTATGACAGTATTCACAGATGTAATGATGGAGTACATAACTGAATAAACGAATCTACACATTTCGAATGTTAAATCTTAATTTATGAGAGAACGTGACGGTAAAGCTAAAGACGAATTAAAGACAAGTTTCATTCAATTTCAGTATATTTTAAGTAAGGGCTAGATTAAGAAATCATATTTGTAAAGCAGGCGTAATTAAATAAGAAAACTTCATGTACCTAAGTAGAAAATCAGAAAAAATAGAATGTTGTGTTTCCAAATGCAAGAATAAAAATAAAGCAGTTCAAAAAGTGCGAAGCTTTTTCGTAAATTGTCAAACTTTAAAAGTAGAATGGAGATTGAGGAAATGTTAAACAATGAGGTTATGTTGATATTTAGTATCATAAAAATACTTTGCCACTATATTTTAATAGATAAACGTAATAAATATATATGTTCATATTTGAGACCTGGGTATACCTATTAAAATTGTTCTGCTCATCCTAAATTTAGTCTTTGTTAAAATGCGTATTTTATAACACATTTCGTCTGATTTGATTTGCGTGTAAAACATTCAATTGGGATTTTTTTAAATCATCAACAAATAACAAGCTTATGAAGTTTGATTTTATTGACAGATTTTATTTGGCATCCATAAATAACCATAAAATGGATAATTATGCCTATATTGTAGGATACTGCAATAAAAATTTAAGAATTTCACATAAACGTAAGGTTTTCAATAAAAACGACTCAAATTACCTTATTCATGGATTATTTCGTTCGAATAAACATAGTGTTAAATAGAGGAATTGACAAAAAAATATTATTCATAATGTTATTAATAAAAATAATACTATTTAAAATGAAAAAGACTATCCATATCGAATGTAGTCTGTAGGTAAATAGCAGTAAGTAAAACTCAAATCGATTATCGCGAGTTCCATACATACAGGTTATGGTGTATATTTAATAGATGCTGAGGATGCTGGAACTGAAAAGAAGACGTCTAGGTATTGTGTTGAAGTTGGTATTCGAGCTGTAGACCGTATAAAAGAATTGTACAGTAAGGCCCGTTTCAGAAAGGACCGATGATCAGTGCTGATGGTCGGTCGCTGCCGATCATCGGTCGAGTAAATTGTTTTCACATTAACGTGTATCATCAGTTGTCAACATGTATCTGAGAAGCACACAGCATCGCGTTGTTGTCGCTTTGTGTGTAAAAAGATTAATAGAAAAACATAAACAAAAACGAAAATCCAGAAGGATATGGGTCCATCCTTTATATCTACAAAGACCAATAAAAGACGCTTTCGTCACCTTGTATTCAAATTTACGAGAAGACCCACGTAAATTCTTTATCTATTTTCGGATGTCCATTTCTTCTTTTGACGAACTGCACTACAAGCTAGAAGACGATCTAAAATTTGCAGACCGTATTAGAGCTTCAGTTTCTTCAGTGGAAAGATTGAGTGTTACTCTAAGGTAAGATTTTTGACAGTATTTTGTAAATATTCAATAATAATTATTATATAGGCAATGAATTATTTATGTTTTATTGATTTCATGAAAAAGGGAAACATTAACTAAATGCAAAAATATGGAGTACTTAATACTAAGATACGAAACGGCTCAAAATATAATTAAATATTATTTATGCATTCCGGCCAACATTTACCCCTGTCAACTCCAATAAAGTAGATCGGTCCATTCCGTCGTCTTTGTCTTCAAAAGGTGAATATTCTTGCGCCGGTATATTTGGGGGGAAGAATATCCATATTCATTCGATGGTAGAGGTGAAGAAACATAAGAGACTGTCGACTGGGGTCTTGAATTAATATCAGAATATCCAGAAGCGGAATTAGATAAAAACGGTTGTGGATAATTTGAAATAGCATTAGGAAATGTTACTGATGCAGAGTTGACATTATACTGTGGATACGAAACACGTCTCTGGCTGGAAATGTTTAAAATCTGGGAATTATGTCGGGCAGTATACATTTGTGAAATACTGGGGACATTTTTTATTTCCATCATGATTCGAAACACTTCTGCACGAAATTGTAACGATTTTTCTTCGTCAAAGGTATCTAATGTTGGCAACAAGGATTCAAGAAACGCCCTATTACCATTGTCTTCAGATTTTTTCGAATTGCTCATGAATTCCATTAGCATTTCATCAATATCTTGTTTTTTATTGTTCCCATTTTTGCTGATTTTATGTCCGTTACTTTTGTTTTTCAAATTGCACTCATTATTGTAATGTTTTTGTTATTTATTTAAACAGTAAACGGGTGGGATAAACTTTAAACACACGGTATGGCTACTTACGAATTTATTTAAATACTAAACTACTCACTAATACTTAATTTATATACACTTAACTATTCTCTTAAATTTAATTCATATACACACAACCTTAATTATTAATTTATATCAACACTTTACTGTTCGCTATTTCGGTGTATTCTTGTTTATTTGTCGAGATCACTTTATCAACTAAACTAACTCTCCCTGGTCGGTCCCTAATAAATTAGTGCTTTTTTTACTAGATAATTCTAGATTGCGGCTTACACAAAAACAATTGGCTTTCTGGCATTTTCTAGATAAGACTGGTCACAAAAGTAATACCCTTATAAGATAGTCACAATCGTAAACAGTTCTAAGGCATCCCTGCGCATCCGCCATAAATTTAACTTTCATGCATGGCTTAGACAGAGTCGGATTCAGGGTCTACACTAGTGTGCTATTTCGTAACATTATGTTACTTGAAAAGTGGCTACTTTTATTATTAAGGACTTTCTTCCACACTTATGTATTTTATGTGTTAAGTAGTGTTTTATTTAAAAAAATAACTATTAAAAAAAAACACTTTTTAAATAAATCCAGTGGGCTTTTTTGGGTTACCCACTGGGCAGCCAACACTGCCTATCGGCCTAACATCTGCCGTGCTGAAAACACTGGAGAGGTTGGTTGATCGGTATATGAGGGAAAAGGTTGGTCTTAGGTATCATTTGCACAACAATCAACATGCGTTCCAGTGTGGCAAGTCAACAGAAAGTGCTTTACACCAACTAGTAACCCCGGTGGAAAAGGCGCTGAAAAATGGCATGATCGCTCTGGGCGCTTTCCTGGGCATGCAGGGAGCTTTCGTCGGCACTCCTGTACAGTCAATGTGTAGAACTGCTATAAATCATGGAATAGAGCCAATGATAACTGACTGACTTGGGGCCATGCTACGCAACCGCACACTAGAGGCCCCATAGAAGGACCATGTGGCTAAAATAGTCGTTGATAGGGGATGTCCACAAGGGGGTGTCTTTTCGCCCATATTGTGGTACCTAGTATCGTTGTATTTGTTGTTGAAAGACATATTGCCATCCTCAGGGACCTAATGCAAAGGGCCCTAAATAAGGTACAGGGGTGGTGGAGCGATCACGGACTTGCAGTGCTGCCAAGGCTGAGGCAGTTGCTTTCACTAAGAAGAGAGGTATAAGACCTGAGGGTCTGCACCTTGGTTGTTGGTGGAGATCCACTTCCAGTGGTTGAACAAGTGAACTCTCGGGAAGTGATCCTGGATTAGATACTGACATGGAAGAATCACCTTGATAGTCGTCTAGGCAAGGTGACTAACACGTACTGGACCTGTAGGAGAGCCATTGGTCCGAAATGGGGACTAAACCCTAAGATTGTTTTATGGTTCTACAAAGTGACCATGCTGACTATGCTCACATACCTGGTCTGGTGGCCGAAAGTAACCTTGGCCACAGCTAGATCGCAACTGGCACGCGAGTAAAGGATGATCAGTTTTGGGGAAACTGACTGCATGAAGACTACATCAACTGCTGAGTTAAAGGTGGGGGGGGGGGTTTGTTTGGGATATGTGCGAGGAGAGGAAGGGTGCAGGCACGTTAAGAAGCTCAGACTTCTGGGATGATGTTTGCCTGCGCAGGTACTTCTTCGTAACCACCTATACGGTGAAAATCCGGAATATAGAATTCTGGGAAAGAGAAGGAAACCCACAACCTCACAATATAATGAAGAATGTTGTGGAATTAGCTAGAAACAGTGAGTTTCATTTAAAACACTAATATGAGTAGATTCCACGAAGTAAGGGTCGAGACAGTTAAATTCATTAAAAAATCTTTGAGAGAAGATTTGACCGGACTGTACCAGAAGTTACTACAGAAACGTTACAAAACATCACAAAACATTTGGTTCAACCAAGAATGCCTTAGGAAAAAGGTAATACCAAATTATGTGAATATCAAATGTCGCACTAAAACACCGCAAGCACAAAAAGCTATAAAATGTGTTCAACGAGTTTGGATCAAAGAAGAATGTGAGAAATGGTTTAAAGTGAGGGACTCTTTAGACAACTACATAAAAGTTGTACATTCAAAACTCACGTTCCAATTACATCCAGTAGAATTTGATTGTTTAGATGACAAAATCAGAGAAAATGTCAGCACGATGAAGCATAATAAATTTAATAAACAAGAACAAAAGCTACAGAAACTTGAACACACACACACACACACACACACACACACAACACAGAATTAAATACTCTAAACATCATGAAACTGTAAGTACCTACATACCAACACGCTTTGCACCACGATTTGAAAACCTTTCAGACACTAATTTTACAGATGGTGAAATAGAATTTTTAAATAAAGGTTTAAAGTACAGAGTCAGAAATAGCTTTAAAATCTAATTCAAATCATTTTCTTTATGAGAAATTAAAAATTGCCAATTTAATCAAAAATATTGAGCCTTCAAAAGTTAAACGTCAAACAAAAAATGACATTACAGTTTTAAATGCAATCAAAAAGAAAGTAGAATATAATAACCCAACAGTTACAAAATCTGACAAGGGGAACACAACTGTCATATTGACGACTGAGGATTATAATTCAAAGATATATAACTTTATAGAATCTAGCGATGTAAAAGTTCTCAGAGCAGACCCAACAAAAAAGTTTTCTAATAATGTAAGGGATATTGTGAATAATTCAAATTATCTTTTAAGTGATTATGAAAAGAGGTCTATCATACATAAGAATCCTCATTGTCCCCAATTATATAGAACCGTTAAATTACATAAAATAACGAAACCAATTAGACTTGTAGTTTCTTATGTTAATACTCCTAATAATATATTGGCAAAGAGGCTTAACAATATACTTAATAGTTACGGATATGCATCTAAATACTCAATTAGAAATTCAGTAGAGCTAATCAAAAAATTAAAAGCAATCAACTTGCAAGAACTATAAGCTTATTTCATTTGATGTTCACTAAAATTCCTCCAAAATAATGTCTAATACTTGTAAGAAAATTACTAGAAGATAAAAATATTAATCCAGGAATAATATCAGATATACTTAATTTATTTGATGTATGCATTAATCAGAATTATTTCACTTTTGACAATAAGATATGTATTCAAAATGAAGGTTTACCAATGGGAAGCCCTATATCACCTATTTTGGCAAACATTTTTATGGACAGTTTACAAAGAAAGATCTTCGAACGTAATATTTCAAAAAATGTTTTATTTTGGTTTAGATATGTAGATGACATATTAGCTTGTTTTATGGGTAGTGAACGACAATTAGATATGTTTTTCAACCACATTAATAATTTACACCCAAAAATTAAATTCACATTTGAAATTGAAGAAAATAGCTCAATCAATTTTCTTGATTTAAAAATTCAAAGAGTTAATAATGTACTTGATTATTCAATTTACCGAAAACCAACCCACACTGATTAATACAATTAGACAAATAGCAACATCCAACGGTTATCCATTACATATGATAAATAAGCTAATTAATAAGAAAGAGGAAAAAGTGGCATTACAACTAATATTTCCTAAACAAACTGAAGAAATAAAAACTTATAAAACCATCACATATGCAGGAAATATTTCTACTAATATTTCAAAGATAATATCTGTAGCAACGAATACAAATATTTCTTTTAAAACAGAAAGTAACGTGAGTAGAAAATTGTTGAATGTAAAAAAAATACCACCATTAAAGAAAGCAGGTATATATAAACTCAAATGTCCAGAATGTAATGCTGTCTATTTGGGTCAGACCCTTAGAAATTTTGAAATCCGATACAGTGAACACTTACGAGCATACAGATTAAAACAACCAGATAATTCCCACTACGCAAAACATCTACTTGACACCAATCATTCATTGACACCTAACACAGAACTAGAAGTACTACATATTTGTGATAAGAAACAAGAACTGGATTTCCTTGAAGAATTGGAAATTAGAAGACATTTAACCAACCCACAATATAAAGTCGTCAATGAACAGATAAACCTAGTGAGTACTCCACTATTAAATTGTCTTCTTAAGTGATAATTGTAAAGATCAGCAGATATAGTTTTCCTGATTTTCTACATCATTGCACAGTTATACTGATCTTAATTGGAAAAATGATATCCAGGATATCACCGTAGGGCTAATAATATCTAAGCTTCAATATTTGTAATATCACATCTTCTTCTTTTTTCTATTAACATATATTAAGTCAATCATAAGTTAGGTCACTTCTTGGTCTAGACAAAAATAACTACTAAACATCAGGTAGGCATCAAATGAAATGTAACTTCTGTCGATCATATTTAGTTATCGAAACAATTGTAAATTTTTCATTATATTGTGGAATTAGTTAGAAACAGTGAGTTTCATTTAAAACACTAATTTCCAATATATGGTGCGCTTTAACGTTCATTGTTTTTGTTTAGATACTAGGTATTCATAATTGTATCCAGTGCATTCCGGTGGCTATTTACACTGTCCCAATAGTATTACAGGAGGTGGAGGGTGATCATGTATGAGGCTAGGACTCATCCAGAGTTGTAGGGCCAGGAAAGAAGAGGGATTTGATCGTCGTACTGGAATAATGTAAACCGGCTATTCCCTCGGCAACGTCCTCACCGCTTCGCTATTTTCCAGCTCTCGGCCTTTGGAATCCTGTTTTTATCTTTTTTATAGTATTTTGCAACATTTTATTGAAAAATCAATATTTACAATCGTTTGTTCTTTTCTTAAATTTTAAAATCCGTTTTAAAATTCAAAATCGGACCACAAAAGCGGCATACAGATGTTTAACATTTCATCGCATTCATTTATTGAAATGACAATTACGCCAAAAATTATTATCCGACAGTGTCTATTTCTTGCGATTTCGAGGAGAATAGAGACCGCGACTTTTCCTTCAAAACAAATTAGGCGAATAAACATTTAATTTTTCCCTATTTCCAAATTTTCTGAGCCTCTGATTATCCGAGCGACGACTCAATTTAATCGTGATTCAATTTCCTACAGTTATTACATACTTGATATCATTGATATTGCAAAATTATTTTGTATGTTATAAATAAAAAAATAATCAATAAAAAAATGATAAAAATTATTAACTCGTCCAAAGCATTACACACATAAAGAATGAAGCAGATTCCATCTGCTAGCGCAATCGGTTTTGTCACTTGAATTATGTCACAACAAATTCCCTGTTACTTGACCTATAATTCATTCAATTAACCTGGTGGAACATTCTATTTTCTTATTTTTATTTCATGTAGAATTTTGTTGTCGTACTTCTTGAATGCAATCACGCTGATTTTGGCAATGAGATTTATTGTCTGTGGAACATTGAACTTGATCCTAGATTTAGTGCGACGTAATAAACCTTAGTTTCAAAGAGATTGGTATGTGTACATTGAACTTATTATGAAGTAGAAACCGTTATATAAGATAGTAATGTAATAATAACAGTTGAAATAAATCGCAATATTTTAACGACGCAATACACAAGTGAAAGTGGACAAAATTCAGACGTTGAAGTACTAATCGATTGTAATCTATCAAAATAATGTTTAGTTCAATTTATTTTCTAACCTATTCATTGCATTGAACGCGCGTCACAAATACTCAAAGGACAGCAATAATAAATTGATAAATGAGAACATATGAACAGGAAACTCGGTAAAATAAAGATTGGAAAGTGGCGAAAAAAATATAAATAATAGTAATCGATCTATCTATCTATATTTAATATCATGTTTTATTTATAAATATTCTTGATTTTAAGTCTAACTTAATAAATAACGTGTTATTTATAATGTAATAGTATAAGCAATACATTTCCGTACGACAAAGTAAAATGTTTGCCTCGGCCAACAATAATTAAAGTCCGGGGATGCGATTGTACACATTTTATTTTTGCAAAAATCGCAATAAACATTATCATAAATTAAGAAATTTTTATAAATGCATAACAATTTTTGATTACCATCTTATTGCCTATGAAATCCTTTATTATTAACTGCATGTTTTTTTTATTTCAAGGTTATTTAATACTGTTAACCTATTCCCCAAAAATTATGATGTTTGTCCTATCTAAACAGCATCACAATTATTACAAATTACTTCAAATCTGTAACGTTTTTCGGGGGCTTTGATTTTAGGCTACTAAAATATTTTGTGTTATATTCTCTGTGACTGGGACCTTTCTTTCATACTCATTAATATATGTTCATCCTTTTCTTGAATATCTTATTTGTCATTTCTTTAAGATAATTATTCTTTCTTAGTGCAGTTTTTGATTATTTAATAGCTGTGTATTTAAATTCAAGATCTGGATAGCCTTAACATCCACACTAACAGTTACTGCATTTATTGTGAGATAGGGTAACATGAATTTTAAAGTTTAAATATTTTGATTTTGATTTTGTATCCAATTCAATTTTTATGTAATTGATGATTTTATATAGTGTGACATCAAGACAATTAATTGTATTAGGTATATTGAGTTATTAATAATCTACTAATAATACAGGATGCTTCCTGTAATCGTTCAGTGCGACATAAAATTGCCCGTATCTCTTAAACCGTTAATTTTATCGAGATGTCACAAGACAACTTGGTATCTCTCAAAATGTTAAAAAATGTCAATCGTTGCATTTATAACTGAAGAAAGTTATATTTACTGTAATGTTTTTCTTATTTATTTAAAACAGTTTATCCTAACGGGTTGTATAAATTTATACACATAGTATGTCTACTCACTTAATTTATTCATTCACTAAAATATTTACTAATTTATATTATATACACAGTATATGCAGTTAAACTAATTTATATAAAGACTTCACTACTATTTACTTGTTCATTTGTTCATTTCAAAAGATCACTTTATAAACTGACTCTACGGCAATTATATGATAGTCGGCCTTCTGGAATATTCTTTTTTCGGGATGTTCCTCGAATGCCGGCTCAATCCTTAAAAGATCTTCGGGGAACGTGTCTATAAAAAAACTGTCACAAAAAATCCCAATAGATCTTCCCAGAATTCGGCGCGCTCGCCATTTTTTAACACCATTAACATAAGGTTACAGGACCGTACTTAGTATCTACTTCGGTGTGCGTGTTCGTAACATTACCCCCTCCATAAATGGAAGTTACTCCTGGAACTTTTGTGTAGCCGAGACTGGATGTTTGAATCGCCAACTGGCCCCATTTCTACAGCTCGATTCAAGGATTGACCAGCTACTGATAACATCTATTCGAATCTGGCATTAGAATTGTCAGTGGTCGTTGTTTGACGAACTATGGACGTCACTGGTACGCAGGATTCAATCCTGGTTTCCTTCTCGATGGTAACTGGGTAATCATTCACGTTTATCACACGTACTGGGATCTCTTTCGCCCACGTAACCAATCCTTTTCCAATTAGTACTCCTTTGCCAACCTCTTCATCGTGGTTCCTTGGCTCCATCATAACCGGTGTACCTTCCTCCATGATTCCCTTTAGCCGTGCTATTATCATAGTTTCGCTTCGTGCAGGTAGAACGGTATCTTCCTGTACAGCTGCCAACACCGCGCTGGCTTCATAAGGATGAAGGAATACCTCCTCGGAACCCACTTTGATGGTTCTGTTTCTAAAGTCTAATTGGAAACCATGTACATTCAGTACGTCCATTCCCAGAATCGCGTCTTCTTCAATGTCAGCTACGATTACCGTATGCGTGAACTTTTCTGCGCCAATTCCAATTGAATTTGTGTCTCACCGTGAACGTTGGCACTCTCAGCTGTGACGGTCCGCAGTAGCAGTCTCGTTGGTAAAAGCTTCTTCTTGGAGTTTATTATTTCTAGTGGTATAATGGTTCTAGTTGCTCCAGTTTCTACCAGCAGAGTATATCTCTTGCCATTCACTTCACCATCCACATATACACTGTCGTTGCGACATCTGCGTGAAGCTATCAGTATGAGAGGGTCTTTGGAACGATCATGGGTTGGTGCTGCCCCTTCGTAGCCGACCCGTTCTAGTTTTTCTGTGACTGGGGTTCTTGGTTTGCAGGAGTCCTGGGGCGCTTACACGAACTACGTACATGCCCTAGCTCGCCACAATTCCAGCATCTGATCTTTCTCGGCTTCTTGTCCATCATACTTTTTATCAAACTGACGATCTGGTCAAGTATGTCCTCGTCACCTTGTTCTTGGATGGTCCTGACTTTGTTATATCCCGAAGCCTTCGTGACTGCTTCATATTCAAGAGCAGCAGCTAATGCATCTACTAATGTTTTGGAATGGGCTAAACGAAGCGTCCTCTGCATATCGGGGTCACGTAAGCCATCAATAAAGGCATGGATGCCCATACATTCCATCATGTTCTCTGGTGATGATGAATAAGCAAATCGAACTAGTCGGGCAATATCCACTTCGTACTCTTGAAGGGTTTCATCACGTTTCTGCCTTATTTAGTGCTTCGGGTTCTTTCTTAATGGCAATCATTTCTTAGATTTTAAGTTTAGTAATGTTTTGGTCTTTATATATAATTTTTGTGTTTGGAAAATCGAATTCATGTTTTTTGTTTATTTCATGCTCGTGGAGTGCAGTCGACGCATTTTTCGTGTATTTGTGAACGTTTATTCTATTTTCCAAGTATTGTGTTCCTATATATTTCTTTGGACAATTAAGACAAGAGACCGAGTATACCAAATTTGATTGTTTTTTAGTAGGGTTTTTGCATTTCAAACATGTAAAGGCTGTTGATTTTCCTTCTCGACAACCAATCGATCAATTTAAAAAAACCAAAAACCGACGTGTAGAGATTAAAAAGACCTTTAAAATGAGGTATAACTCGATACCCCTTCACATTTAAGATTTTGAAGTTGGCAAATCCCCCTGGCGGGGGGTGAAAGGGGGCGCGTTGCCTTTATGATAAAAAGTTGTCCCCTTCGATATATTTGTTGACGTGTCCCAGGAATTTTTTTTAAAATACACACATTTCGAGAAAATTAGGGTGGGAAGTCCTGAAATGAACACCCTGTATATTTAGTAACACAGAGTTTTATAATAAAATAACATGTTGGGCAAAAATATGAATATCAAAAATCAATGACATTGTATAAAAGCTATTAACAAAAAAATGAACAAAAACATCATATACGAGTATAGTAAAATAAAATAGTTTTATTTAATTTATGACAAAGAGTCGCTTTGTCTCCTAATAACTGTAATGATCTGTTTTTTGCATGTTTCTGTATCCTAAGGTGTGCATACCTACTTGCTACATATTTAATCATTTGAATTTCATGTAGTTCATTACTCATATCTACAACAGGATGTTTTATTGTAAAGAGTGTATTTACTTTTGAAAGAAAATGATGAACAACACATAAGATAATTCTTTTTTTTTAAATTATACTTCACGTTTCTGGTGTTCTTTAGTTGGTGCATCTATAAGCACAACAATACACAACGATTTTAAAGTTTTTTATGGATTAAAATCAATAATAAACCAAATTAACAAAACTTAACAACAATAACTTCTCAAAATGCAATTAGCCAAAACAAGATAGAAAGAGAAAGTGTTCCCTTCCGCGGCATCTGGCTTCAAATTTGAAAGACATTCGACTTTTACGTGCGCGTTCCAGTTGTTTATTCATTTCAGTGGGAGAAACCAATTGGAACGATTAGAGCGCGCCCTACCGATTTTGTAGGTCGACACTGTCCAAATTTGATTTTGACATTGAAATTATTTTACGTTGGTTGCGAAAAACAGGGATTGTGGAATGTAATCTCAACCCACAGAATAACGATTACTGGCGCCTTAACCTTTATAAACTAGAACATTTGTGTAATACGAATTACGCATGTCGGGGTAATAATTTCCCTGATCTCGAGCGGGGAATTATGAGTGCACTCTCGGCGATTTCCGTGGTGCGTTTATGAACGCTGTGTTGCAGAGTGTGAGATATATATAAAATATTTTATGAACGGTCACTTTGTACCTAAGTATAACTCTTACACTTTAGACGTTGGTTTGTGAACGCACCCCTACTGATATAAATGTTGAAGTTTTGGTTTCATGGTATATTATAAAGTATAAAAGGAAGAGAAGCAAACGTGATATTTATTTGAAAATTAAATGGTTCAAATAATTTTATTTTTTATAATGACCTAACAAATTTAAACTGTTCTCATTCGCATTGAAAGATGAAAAACAAATGTCAGAGAATAATATTTGGATTTATGGTTTTGGTTACGCATTACGTTTCACGGAAAGATATCTGTCAATTCTGTCATTAAAATTATTCACATAGAAATTTGTTTTATAATTATATATTTATAAAAGTGGTAATTTAAATAATATTATCAGCAAACTAAGTAACTGAAATTTTATTATAATTTGTGATAATACATATTGTTGATCACTTTCCTGTACAGTGCGATACATTTAAATTGATTTTTATATAAAATATTTAGTACAAAAGTGACGAAAAAAAATCTTTTTTTGGATTTTTCTCTGTAAATTCTGTATAACCCGCAAATTTTTCGACAGATAACCTTCAAAATAGGTGAGTACTATCGATTTTTCGCAAAATCATTCAAAAATTCTTGTCTCGGTATAGTTCACTGGACCCAAGAAAAACGTGTGAAAAACTAATTTTTTATGAAAATGTTTAAATTTTTCTTAATTTCATTCGTTTCATGAACAATAAGTGAGAATAATCGATTTTTTGTGAAAATATCGAAATTCCACTTAATTTTGTTGGTTGCATGGACAAAATGTGAGAAAAAATGCTTTTTTGTCAATATCAAAATGTCACTTATCATTCGTTTCCGAAACAAGATGAGAAAAACACATATGGAGACTTGAATATCAATTTTAAAAAAATCTCCGATTCTTGATTTCCACTAAGATACTAAAAAAGGATAAAAATACGTTACAAAACAAAATAAATGGAAATTATGCGGTGTTTAAAAAAGGAGTAAAGTGTATATGACCCGCAAAAATCTACATCTAATGTCTGGGCCACCTACTTGTCAAAGTATTTTCTAACGAAAATAATAAAAAAGTTGTATTCGAAATTTGAATTCTACTAATGCATAAAAGAAGGCAGCAGGATCGCTAAAAATCAAAATTTATTTCTATTCAAAAGTATATAAACGTTGCTAATACAGAACTTGGAAACGCAAAATGTATTAAACGGTTTACATTACAATACGTGGCGAATTCACATCAATAAATTGAATGAAGTATGATAAGTACATCACAGGCAACGACAAAAAAATTGCTTTAAATAATGCATGCCTCTAATAAATTATTGAAAAAATCTATATTACTTTTGTTTATATGAGAATAGAATTGAAAAGCTATACAAAAAGTACTGATATCAATCCAAAAGCTTCTTGACGAGATAAAAATAGCTGACGCAAGTACACCCCTTATAAAAGATGTGATATCAAAGCATACGATGTATAGGGTGACACAAGTACTATATCTACTTACAATCTTTTTAAAATAAAGGTAAGCTATGGCTACATATCCACACTTTATTCATATTGTTACGAACTCGCACACCGAAGCAGATACTAAGTACGGTCCTGTAACCTTATGTTAATGGAGTTAAAAAAATGGCGAGCGCGCCGAATTCTGAGAAGGTCTATTGGGATTTATTGTGACAGTTTTTATAGACATGTTCTCGGAAGGTCTTTTAAGGATTGAGCCGGCAATCGAGAAATATCGCATTTGTTTTGTGTAAGCCGCAGTCCAGAATTCTCCAGTAAAAAAGGCACTAGTATATAAAAAGGACCGATCAGCGGACCAGGGCAGTTGATAAGTGATCTTGACAAATAAACAGTAAATAAGTGAATATAAAAGTGTTGATATAAATTAATAATTAAGTTTGCGTGCATATAAATTGAATTTAAGTGATTAGTTGAGTATATATAAATTAAGTGTTAGTGATTAGTTTAGTGTTTAAATAAATTAGTAGGTAGCCATACCGTGTGTTTAGAATTTATCCCACCCGTAATAAAAACTTTTAATAAACAAGAAATACATAACATTGGTGTCAGAAGTGGGATAATATAAATAAATAGCTACATCAAAATGGCCAAGAGACTGAGTGATCTGAAAGTGACGGAATTAAGAGCGGAATTGGAAGATCGCGAGTTGGAAACGTCCGGTAAGAAGAGCGAATTAATAGAAAGACTCAAAATGGCACTGGAAAGTGAAGGCTTGGATCCAGAAACATTCTTATTCAAAGACGAGGCTTCCACCTTAATTTCGTCAATTTCTGATATGAAGAATGATTTTTCTGCAATGAAGAACGATATTTCTGTCATGGAAGACAAGATTTCAACGAATGTGAAAAACGATATTTCCACTATGAAGAATGATATATCTACTAATATGGACGAGAAGAATGACATTTCTGCCGATATCTTATCATTAAAAAATGACATTGCTGCTGACGTCGAGAATAAAATTTCGTCTCTAAAATCAGACAATGAAAACAAGATAACAACGATAGACGAGAAAATCAAGGAATTGGAGAGAAATATTGCAGATTTAAGAACACATGACACGCCAGCAGAAGAAAAGAAGATTGAGCATATAAAACCCTGCAAGCCAGAAATAAACTCGAGGATAGAGGATATTGGCAGTTTAGGACGAGTCAAGACCCCAACATTCGACGGAAAGACATCGTGGACCAATTATGTGAAACAGTTTCAAGCAGCCGCTAGAGTGAATAATTGGTCCGACAAGGAGAAAGCAGTGAACTTAACTATCGCGCTTCGGGGAGATGTCTTAGATATACTTCAGACAATACCTCTGGAAGAAACGGATGATTTCGAGCTGCTGAAGAAGAGGTTGGACATGCGATACGGTCACGAACATCTAGAACATTTGTACCAGTCCCAACTGAAGAACCGAAGGCTGAAACGTGACGAAGCCCTTCAAGAGTATGAAGTGGATATTGCCCGACTCGTTCGATTTGCTTATCCGTCAGCACCAAAGAACATGATGAAATGTCTGGGTATACAGGCCTTTATTGATGGCTTACGTGACCCCAATATACAGAGGACGCTTCGTTTAGCCCATCCGAAAACATAAGTCGACGCAT
Organism: Galeruca laticollis; assembly: GCA_963921935.1. Taxonomy (NCBI): domain Eukaryota; kingdom Metazoa; phylum Arthropoda; class Insecta; order Coleoptera; family Chrysomelidae; genus Galeruca; species Galeruca laticollis. The sequence continues at coordinate 161,871,337 of OY998177.1, read as the reverse complement.
TGACAGCTGCTCTTGAATATGAAGCAGCAACGAAGGCTTCAGAATATAACAAAATTAGGACCATCCAAAAAGAAGGTGACGAAGACAGATTTGACCAGTTCATCAGTTTAATAAAAAGTATGATGGACAAGAAGCCTAGAAAGATCAGATGCTGGAATTGTGGCGAGCTAGGGCATGTACGTAGTTCGTATAAGCGCCCCAAGACTCCTGCAAACCAAGAACCCCAGTCACAGGAAAACTAGAATGAGTCGGCTACGAGGGGGCAGCACCGACCCATGATCGTTCCAAAGACCCTCTCATACTGATAGCTTCGTTCAGATGTCGCAACGACAGTGTATATGTGGATGACGAAGTAAATGGCAAGAACTATGCTCTGCTGGTTGACACTGGAGCAACTAGAACCATTATACGACCAGAGATAATAAACCCCAAGAAGAAGCTTCTACCAACGAGACTGCGACTGCGGAACGCCACAGGCGCCACAGGCGGGGAAACACAAATCCAATTGGGAATTGGAGCAGAAAAGTTCACGCATACGGTAATCGTAGCTGACATTGAAGAAGACGTGATTCTGGGAATGGACGTAATGAATGTACATGGTTTCCAATTAGACTTTACAAAGAGAACCATTAAAGTGGGCTCCGAGTAGGTATTCCTTCATCCACATGAAGGCAGCGCGGTGTTGGCAGCTGTACAGGCAGATACCGTTCTACCTGCACGAAGCGAAACCATTATAGTAGCACGGCTACAGGGAATCATGGAGGAAGGTACCCCGGTGATGATGGAGCCAAGGAACCACGACGAAGAAGATGGCAAAGGAGTACTAATTGGAAAAGGATTGGTTACGTCGGCGAAAGAGATCCCAGTACGTGTGATAAACGTGAATGATTACCCAGTTACCATCAAGAAGGATACTAGGATTGGATCCTGCGTACCAGTGACGTCTATAGTTCGCCAAACAACGACCACTGACAATTCTAATGCCAGATTCGAACAGATGTTATCAGTAGCTGGTCAATCTTTGGATCGAGCTGAAAAAAAGAGAATGAGAGAATTTCTCTTGCAGTATCGAGATTTATTCGTACAAAAAGGAGGAAAGACTGGCAGAACATCAGCCGTTAAACACAAAATCGATACTGGTAATGCTAAGCCAATTAGACAATCAGCTCGAAGACTTCCACGAGCGAAGAGAGAGGAAGCTGAAAGAATAATTCGAGAGATGGCAGAAGAAAAAGGAATAGAACCATCTACTGGTCCATGGCTGTCTCCAGTAGTGCTTGTCAAGAAAAAGGATGGAACTACGAGATTCTGCGTGGATTATCGCCAGCTTAACAACGTGACGAAGAAAGACAGCTATCCTCTGCCTCGAATTGACGATACGCTAGACACTTTGGCCGGCAGCAAACTGTTTTCCACCTTGGACCTGAAGTCTGGTTATTGGCAAGTGGAAATGGACCCAGAAGATAAAGAGAAGACTGCTTTTACCACCGGATCTGGATTATGGCAATTCAACGTCATGCCATTCGGGCTCTGTAATGCGCCTGCGACATTTGAAAGACTCATGGAAAATGTCTTGAGAGGGTTGTCTTGGAAGACATGCCTGGTCTATTTGGACGACATCGTAGTACTGGGGAAGACATTTGACGAACATCTGAAAAATTTGGAAGACGTATTCAAACGACTCCAAGCTGCCCAGCTCATGTTAAATCCGAAGAAATGTCAGCTGTTCCAAAACCGAGTCAACTATCTAGGCCATATAGTGAGCAATGAAGGAGTGGCGGTGGATCCAGAGAAAATTGCTTCCATTCAGCAATGGCCGCAACCAACCGACAAACATCAAATTAGGAGTTTCCTTGGACTTTGCACGTATTATAGAAGATTTATCAGGAAGTTTGGAGATATTGCCAAGCCTCTAACGCGACTCACAGAAGAAGCAAGAATTTTCCAATGGGACGAAGACTGTCAAACGGCTTTTGAAACCTTGAAGAGGCACTTAACCTCGGCGCCGATATTAGGATATCCATTACCAGAGGGAGACTTTATTCTTGACACTGATGCAAGCAACGTAGGAATTGGTGGAGTGCTCTCACAGATCCAAGGAGGGCAAGAAAGAGTACTGGTATATTTCAGTAAAGTTATCTCCAAACCAGAACGAAACTACTGCGTCACAAGAAGAGAACTTTTGGCAGTAGTCCGTGGAACACTTTTACCAGTATCTCTATGGTAGGAACTTTTTAATCCGGACTGATCATGCAGCACTCAAGTGGTTGATGCAGTTCAAGAATCCCGAGGGCCAGATCGCTAGATGGATTGAACGACTTCAAGAGTACGATTTCAACATCGAACATTGAGCTGGTGTGAGTAACCGAAATGGCGACTCCCTGTCCAGACGGCCATGCCCAACAGACTGCTCCCAATGCAACAAGGCGGAATCTAGAGAAGCTGCAGTTTCAAGAACTACTGTAGTCAATGAAGAATGGTCACCCACCAGGATCAGAGAAGATCAGGAGAATGATCCTCACCTGAAGATGATCCGGCAATGGAAGAAAGGAAATCAGCGACCAACCTGGCAAGAAGTGTCAAAATTTTCACCGAAACTCAAGGCGTATTGGGCTCAGTGGGACTCCCTTGTCCTGGAAGAAGGGCTGTTGAAAAGAGTTCTTGGAAACGATGATGGTTCTGAGATGAGGAGACAGCTAGTTACCCCGAGAACAAGAGTAGCTGAGGTACTGAGGAAGTTACACGACAGTCCATCGGGAGGTCATCTGGGAGTGAATAAAACCCTTCAGCGAGTCCGTGAAAGGTTTTATTGGATGAACAGCTCCGACGATGTGAAGGACTGGTGTAAGAAATGTACGACTTGTGCTACGAGTAATGGACCACATCGCAAGGGAAAGGCCCCTATGAAACAATATAATGTTGGAAGCCCCTTCGAAAGGATTGCTTTAGATATCGCTGGACCATTTCCGACGACAGAAAATGGTGTTAAATACATCCTGGTTGTAATGGATTATTTCACAAAGTGGGTGGAAATTTACGCGATCCCGAATCAAGAGGCCACAACTGTCGCGAATGTATTGGTGAAATAATTCATCAGCCGATATGGAGTGCCCTTAGAAGTCCACAGCGACCAGGGAAGAAATTTCGAAAGTCATCTATTCCAGGAGATTTGCGAGAAGCTGGGAATGAAGAAGACCTGGACAACAGCATTACATCCACAGTCAGATGGAATGGTCGAGAGAATGAACAGGACTATTAGAAAATACCTGTCCAAAGTAGTATCCAGCCATCAGAGAGATTGGGACCAGTATCTTTCCCTATTCGCATTGGCTTATAGATCTGCCGTCAATGAGGCCACGGGTGAAACACCGGCGAAAATCCTGTTTGGACGTGAAATGAGGCTTCCTTGTGACCTGGAATTTGGCTGTCGGCCTGGAGAAGATCTAGCAGGTGAAGACTACGTGATCCAATTGAGAAGAAGGCTGAACGATATTCATGAATTAGTTCGTGCAAATCTTCAAGTTGCCAGCGACAGAATGAAAAGTCGGTACGACACGCAGGCCACAGAAAGCGGTTTTAAAGGAGGAGACAAAGTATGGTTACACAACCCGACGAGGAGAAAAGGATTTTCTCCAAAATTACAAAAATCCTGGGAAGGTCCATACTTAATCAAGAAAAGGATTAATGATGTTATATATCGCATAAGCAAGATCCCCAACGGAAAACCTAAAGTAGTTCACCAAAACCGACTAGCGCCATTCGAAGGAGACCATAACCTAGAGAAAGGAGTAAACCATATTCGAGATGTATCTGACCCTACCTTCGATGAATTTATGGGCGCGTATGGAGGTACCGGGAAAGCTAGATATGGAGTTACTTCAGAACAACGACAAGCTTTGTTCACTCTCCCGGAAGATTATTCACAGGCACACAACATCCCCACACGAGGGTTGGCATCCGTGTTTCGAAAAAAGTTCGGGCAATTACACAAACTTGAAGACCAGATTTCAGCCCCTGGCAAGACACTGAAACTGAAAACGAACTTCAAGATCGATCTACCTACCGCGAGCTGTGGGAAGCACTTCGAAACCTACGAGATCATGTGTTAGAATCCAGCGTGAAGAAACCTGCTATGCCTAAGATAGCGAGTAATCAGTTGGATTGGCGAGTCATCAGGAACATGATAGAGGTTATCTTCCAAGATACCGGTGTCCAGATATTAATTTGCAGCTACAACCCCCGTTATCAGTATCCGATGAAGACGGTGCCCTGTTATTTCCATAAGATTGGAAAGTGTAGAAATGGAGTCAGTTGCCGATTCAAACATCCAGTCTCGACTACACAAAAGTTCCAGGAGGAACTTTCATTTAAGGAGGGGGTAATGTTACGAACTCGCACACCGAAGGAGATACTAAGTACGGTCCCGTAACCTTATGTTAATGGAGTTAAAAAAATGGCGAGCGCGCCGAATTCTGAGAAGGTCTATTGGGATTTATTGTGACAGTTTTTATAGACATGTTCTCGGAAGATCTTTTAAGGATTGAGCCAGCAATCGAGAAATATCGCGAAAGGCATTTGTTTTGTGTAAGCCGCAGTCCAAAATTCTCTAGTAGAAAAGGTACTAGTATATAAAAAGGACCGATCAGCGGACCAGGGCAGTTGATAAAGTGATCAGACAAATAAACAGTAAATAAGTGAATATAAAAGTGTTGATATAAATTAATAATTAAGTTTGTGTGCATATAAATTAAATTTAAGTGATTAGTTGAGTATATATAAATTAAGCAATTAGTTTAGTGTTTTAATAAATTAGTACGTAGCCATACCGTGTGTTTAAATTTATTCCACCCGTAATAAAAACTTTTAATAAACAAGAAAAACATAACAATATTAATTTGAAAGTTTCAAATAATTTGTGTACATGCGCTCAGCCCTGTTTAAATATTGTTTGTGTTTGTTTTTTTTTCTTTAAATTTTATCAAAAATCAATAAAATTTGTGTATATATTTTAGACGGACATGCAAATTAGGATCCATTCAGTTCATACTACCAAATATATATGTCTACAATGTATATAAAATGCCTCGGAAAAGGCTTCATACAATCACTATTTCCAAAATACAATACAAAGAAAGGCTCCATCCGATTTATAGGTACTATCAAAACACATAACAAAGAAAGGACCCCATCCGAATTATACTATTATAAAAAATTAGAAAGAAAGCGCTCCATCTGAATTATACTATAGAAAAGCATTACAAAGAAAACCACATATGTTTCGATTGAGATGTCAGAACTACAAAACAAACAAAGATATTGTTTTATCTGTACTACAATAAGACCGGTTTAAAAACAAAATGCATTATAATAAAACTGGGAAGAACACAAACAAACACTAACATTATTTAAACAGGGCTGAACGCAAGTACATCAATTATTTGAAACTTCCAAATTAATAAGGAATACAGTGTGAAGATGTAGTCATAGCTTACCTTTATTTTAAAAAGATTAAAGGTAGATATAGTACTTGTGTCACCCTATACATCGTATGATTTGTTATCACAACTTTTATAAGGGGCGTACTTGCGTCACATATTTTTACATCGTCAAGAAGTTTTTGGACTGATTCTAATTACAAACATTCAAACTTAACTAAAAAATGTCAATTCTTTTGTGAAAATATTACGAACTCTACTTGAAAGAAAATCAAAACCTATTTTTTGTGATTTTGGAAAATAAGCAGAATTAGATATACAATATCTGCGCTTTTAAACCATTGATTGTTTCACTGAAATTCCACATATAAGGTGCTAAGATCGCGGAGCAACGCACATAGCTTCCGAACACCCAAATTTTCGTGCAAAATCTTATGAATATAATGCTTGAATATGAAACTTGATAATTTGACGTAAAAATATTTCACTTGAATTTCGAAGTTGATTCAGTACAAAACGAAAAGATCTCAAGTATTCTAGAAAAGCACAAGAGTGATGGCGTTGGTTAAAGTATAAAATATTGATCAGTAAACAGCCGATTCATGAATTTTGAAAATAAAAATAACCAGAACAGTGTATTTTGCAAGTTTGCCAACAATCACAACATACAATTTATAAGCCGTCTAAATATTGTTTGATAAAATCGCCTAAGCATGATTCAACATTTTTAAAATACTACGAAAGTAACAGCTCAGTTAAAGAATGTTGTTATTGTTTATAACAGTTCACTTGCCAAAAATTTCCTTCACTATAGCAAGTGTAGAATTTGTTTTGGAGAATTTATTTATATAGATTTCAATAGGTGAAAGAACAATTCCTTCGTTTGAAAGGGTTTAAAACTAGTTCAAGGCAAAAAATTATCAAAAATAAAAAAAAATCCGGCGGTAATGGGTTAACCTGCAAACTAATCTAAGGAGGGTAAGTCCGGTATAGTTGGACCAGGGCGAGAATTTCCAGACGTGTTTATCAGATGGCGCCCGCGATCCTAATTTGACGGAATGCCAGTCACGCCATACCAGTTGAGCGAAGGTGGTCGTTAAACAACGTTGAAATACATTTTTGTGACCGATTAGCGTTTAATACTACGTATAAAGATTATATGGCCCCTGTAGACTATTTTAACCTAAAAATAAGAGCTCTGTCACCTTGATTAAGTATGTATAACCCTCTCCCATAAGTTTGGGACAGATGGATCGCAGATTTTAGGGTGAGTTGGACCATAAATTATATTGCCAAAAATCATATATATAGGTCAATTCAATACATTTATTTCTTTAACAGTGCCATGCCGACTAAATATAAACGCAAAGGAACATCAGAACGCGGAAATTGGTCTGCGGAATCACTCCATAATGCAATGGAAGCTGTGACAAATAAGACAATGGGCGTTAATCAGGCAGCCAAAGAATTTGGGATACCGAAAACGACCTTAAAAAGAAGACTAAAGTCTAGTAATAATAACAGAATGAATCGCCTTGGATCTGACTCTCAGCTAGGTGATGAGGCGGAGAAAAAATTAGTGGCTCACATACTTAAGTTACAGAAATATGGTTTTGCTCCAGACAGAGACAGCGTTAGAAAAATAGCATACGAACTTGCAGAAAAACTTAAAATTAGGCATACTTTTAACCGAGATACGTGTAAAGCAGGCTATGATTGGCTCCAATTATTTTTAACTCGTCATCCTGAGATTTCAATCTGTAAAGCCGAGGGAATTTCTTATTCACGAGCAACAGGTTTGTGCAAAGAAAATGTTAGAAAGTATTTTCGCTTACTAGCTCAGGTTTTGGATGAAAATGATTTAAATGATAAGCCTGCCCATATATTCAATGTAGATGAAACTGGACTACAGTTAAACAATAAACCAGGTCAGGTTCTAGCCAAGAAGGGGTCAAAATGTGTGGCAAACATTACTTCAGCAGAAAAAGGGGAAACGATATCCGTAGTGGCCTGCTGCAATGCTGAAAGAGTGTTTCTGCCTCCATATTGTATTTTTAAGGGGAAGAATAGAAAGGAAGAATTTTCAACCGGAATTCCCCCTGTGTCATATATCGCAACGTCAGAAAAGTCTGCATATGTTAATGCCGATATATTTCTTCATTGGCTGAAAACTCATTTCCTGCCAAGAAAACCGAATGGAAAAGTCTTACTTATTTTGGACGGACATGCTTCCCACACAAACTCTCTCAGTGTGTTGGTGTTTTCGGAAGCGAATGATATCATTCTTTTGTGCCTACCAGTGCATACAACCCATTTCCTGTAACCTTTGGATCGATCCTTTTTCAAGTCCTTAAAGAGCTACTATTATTCGGCCTGCACTAGCTTCATGAAAGCAAATCCTGCAAGAAAATTGGGTAGACTTCAGTTCGGTGAACTATTGCGTTGCTCTTGAAACAAAGCTGCTACGGTACAGAATGCTGTGTCCGGATTTAAAGCCACAGGTATTGTTCCATTTTGTACAAAAAGCCAAGAGACGCGGACGTCAACTTGCAGAAGTTCTTAATACGCCTGGAAATATCGAAGTTGTGAAGAACAAGAAACGTCCCTTATCTACAGCTCCATTAAAGAAGCAAAAAAATATTTTAAAACAGGTGAAACGCTCGTTAAGAAGAGCAATAGTTCCTACCTCAGACTCCTCTGATTCTGATAGCCCTATACTAGATGATGAGAGTAGTGACGGTGAAACAGAAGACAATGCTGAGTGCATAGGCTGTGGGGAGGAGTTTCTTAGTACAAAAAAGAAAGATAAATGGCTCTGTTGCATTATTTGCAAAGGTTGGACGCATGAAGGATGTACTGGTTATATCAACTTATGCAATGAATGTGGAAAAATAGCCGCAAAAAAGAAATAAATGTTTTTGTGTGCTAATATTAGTTATAATTATATGTTAATTATTATTTAAGACATTTGTCATTAGCTCTAGGAATACATTTTCTACTGGTCCGTCTCTCCCGATGTCGATGATCCATCTAAACCGGAGAAGGTCTGTCTAACCCAAATTTTTTGCAATTATATTTTTTTAGTTTTATCTTTTTGAGAATAATATTTATTAGTTTTGTTATCACCAACCCGTACTCTTGTATGTAATAAATACTTACACGAATATTCAGAATCTTACTAAACATTTCGATGAAGTTTTGTTAATTTCAATAAAAGTGGTCCAACTATACCGGACTTACCCTATATTTTATTTTTTTATCCTGATGATCCTAGTCAGGACATTAGCATGAACTTATGAGATTATTGCATTGTCATCGGCCTTTGACCCCTGTGCAATTTTCGGAGGTAATTGCACAAGTGCATCAAAAATAAAGATAATTTTGCATGACAGCGTGTTGTCTAAAAACTACATGAGTTAATTTTCATATTTTGGAGAAAGAGCCCGACACCGAAGGTGGAGGGGTCTTTTAACAAAATATGAAAATGATCGAATGCAGTTTTTCCAAGACAACACGCTCGAATGCAAAATTTTCTGGTTATTTTGATGCACGAGTGTAATTCGGGGGAATATTTCTCGAATACAAATTGGTTTATTTGGTTTAAATATTAAATTCCTATTTCTTTTTTTTATTACAAAATGTCCATTTTAAAACATGCTGTTAGGTACAAACAAAATAAAAAGATCCAAAAATACGACTCTTTCATAACTATTTTTAATAGAAAAAACGGAAATATATAATAAAACGATTTTTTTAAGTAAACCTAAACTGAAAGTTGCAGGAATTGCAATGAAATACACAATTGTAATAACTCTTTGTGTTCTGATTAGACAATGCAGATACCGGTACATTAACGGCTGAATATGTTTGAAAGTGCTGTGTTACATCATTACCACGCATTTTTGTCACTATTACTTCATGGTGATTTTCATCCATTTGAAGATATGGCGTTATTGATTTGGAATTGGAATGACCAGTGATTTTTATAAGTTGCTGCTCGCCGACACACTTTTTAGCGAGATTGGAGACAGTCGTAGATCGTAAGGAATGGTTAGTTAGTTTAATATTCTCTGTATTCAAACCTGATATTTTGGCTTGTATGTTAGTCCATTTGCTTACTGTATTTCGTCCAGCGGGAACATCTTTAAACCATTTTCTGTTCAACTTCCAAGCGGGATTTATGGTAAGAAAAAGTCGATTTGTTTTTATTCCATCCCGTTTTTCTAAGAATTTTTTATATAATCGAATGGGACACAAATCAGGATTAATTTTATTCATTATTAGCCATTTCGGTGAAGCGCATGGTTTTTCCCCTCCTTGCGTTGTCTTAGTAAATACAGGGTCGTAAATAATCCTTCCTGTTTTTCACCTATGTTATTTTTTTCTTCTTTAAAGTATGAAATTAAGCACTTGTAGCCTTCTCCACCACGCCAAGCTAACTCAAAAGCAAAAACAAAAAATAACTTCCTTTGTTACCCATCTGTGGTGTCTTAATCACAACCACGAACTATATTGTGAACATTATTCGTACTTTAGAAAAACTTCACTTTCTTTTCTTTTCGCTGAATCAGTTTGTAATTGTTTTCTCTTAGCAGTTTTCGCATCTCTGGCTGTTTTGGATCCAATGTCAGTAAAAGGGTTAAAAATAATTTTATATTCGGTGAAAAACTTATTCATTAGTAATTTTGCGGTGACGTTCCAAATTGTTTTAACAGTGAATTCATTGTACTCTTCACCAGTTTGCTTACGCATATTGAATGCCCAGTCCGTTAATATTTCTGCTAAAACGTTGATTTGTGTTGTTTCATCCAATGTATATTTTTTTTCAGCACAAAAGCTCATAAACTGTCGCCACACGTATTGTCTGTTGTGTTTAGTGTTATTTGGTTCGCTTTCCATCACTTTATTTTCTATAAATCCTAATTAATCATATCCGAAACGAGACATTTTTAAAAATATTTTTTGACTTTACTTGTCAAACAAATTTTTAATTATCATGGATTCACAATGGGATTACCGTGGATACGTAAACAATGCAATTATCGCAGTGCTCTTTCGGTTTCTACAGTACAGTTACCGCTGTAATCAATCGATAATTGCACTCCTCTTATGGGATTTTTTACACACGAGGGAAATATTCAAGATAATCAAATTTCTTGAAGTTGGTGAAAATTAAGTTGAAAGATTCCGTTACATAGATACATACAGTTGAAGCTAATAAAAGCGTGTATAAAAAGAATGAGTGAGGCGGTTACACAGTAGTGGAATTAAAATTATTATTTGTATTAATATTGACCTTACGTGGAAAATTATCTAAATGATGATGAAAACTGCATCAAACTCCGTTGCGCGGCTTAGGAGGAGTTAGCAGACAAACTGTCAGCCAGGCGCAGAAAGCGACTTTGTTTTATACTACCCACATGAATGATTCTTATTAATATCAGACAGTCTCTAGAATTTTTCTACTAAATTAATTCTATTCGTTTCTCGCAAATGATGTATTAAGATTATTTAAATAAAAATAACCAAAAACGTACAATTCGCAAGTTTGCCAAAAATTACCAGATGCGGTTTATGATTCGTATACATATTGTTCAATTAAATCGCGCAAACATGATTCAACATTTTTAGAATATCAAAATAACAGCTGAATTAAAGAATGTTAAATAAAGCTATTGTTTACAACACTTCACTTGCCAAGAATTTCTTTTCCTATAGCAGGTGTAAAACAAGGTTTCTCACAAAGAGTTATTGCGTTCTATAATAAGGAAAAACACAATTTTTGAGCCAGTAATGAACTCGCTCTGTTAATATCATTGAAAATAAAATTTATTTTAGATCTGGAACGGATAATTATGTCCGATATTAATCGCAAATATCCAGTTCTTTCCAAAAGCCATTAAACTTTTTGACCGTTTAAATGACACTTTAATAGTTGATGTTAAAAAATAGGTATGCTTTGACATTAATGAAGTTTTCAACGAAACGAAGTAGGAAGAATATTAAAAGGAATTATTAAAGCTTATTTAAATCGTGCGAAAATAGCTTTTTCTTAATATTTTTTAATCGCACATCATATCAAGAATATGTTTACCTTATTATTATCGCGTTTGTTACGCGTACTATTTTCTTTCCATGTAATTATAAACAGATACCACGCAGCAGTTCTCGCTCGCCCTCAGTATATTCCCTTTAAAACTGATTGCAAATTTGATTAATTTTAATTTCAATAAACAAAGAACAGAGGATGAAACGATAGAATCAATATGTACGCAAATATTTTTGAATAAATTATTTTGTAGAAATTTGAGTTCAATTACCGTTGTTAACCCTAAGTTTGTATGGACTATAGAATAAGAGGTTATTTTTCAGAGTGTGCTTATCCGTTCCTGATGTTGGCGATAATCGATAACTAAAGCGATTTGAACTGACTGCTGCTCTAGAGAATCCTCGTTTAGACAGGAAAAACTATGTTCTAAGGTTTTTCAACCGAGATTCTGCACTTTACTGAATGCTACTCTAAAGAATTCTCGCGTAGACAGGAAAAACTAAGTTCTAAGGTTTTTCAACCGGGGATTCTGCCTTCCAGGTCTTCTTCTGCCTAAGACCTTCCTCACTTCCCCTGAAGTATCGAATAAAGCAGACCATATCTCTTTTGGTTCCTCATTATCTGTTCCAGATATTCCAATTTGCGCTCCTTATTAATGTCCACATTTTGGTCTCCTTTTGAAGCATTTCTAAAACTGTCTTATTGGATACTTGGTCAACCCCTGCTTATATAAACTGATTAGCAAACCCGTTATCATCCGAACTTTTCAAAATTTCTTAAAAAAAAAAAATATAAAACTCGACCCCATATATTCTGAAAAATGGATATTAAAGTCGATTCTATTAGTACTAAATGGTAGTATTTGTATCATGAAAAATATTCCAAAATATTAAAGTAAACTCACTTAAACAACTCCTGCTTTGATAAATTGAATAGCAAGCCCATTATCCCCAGATCTTTTCAAAATTTCTTGAAAAACTAAATATAAAAATCGACTCTATTAAAACAGAATTTGTACCACAAAAAATATTAACGTCAACCCCTTCAAACAACCCCTGATCGATAAATTGAATAGTAAGCCCATTCTTCTCCGATCTTTCCAATATTTTCTGAATAATGAAATATTAAAGTCGATTCTATTAGTACTAATTTGTACCATAAAAAATATTCCAAAATATTAAAGTAAACTCACTTAAACAACCCCTGCTTTGATAAATTGAATGGTGTAAGTATATTTCTTTTATTATTTTAGTATGTGTAGCAGACTTGATAGTTTTAAAGCGTGAACATGGGTTACAGTAACAGCCTTGAAATAATCGTAAAATATAAATTTCTGGGAAGCGAGAACCCTTAGATAAGTTATGGGCCATGTGGAAGATAAAATATCGTCTGTCGATGAAAGTGGTAGGAATATTATGTATTCTTAAGGGTCGTTTGAAAGAATTTCTATGTACAGTCTGAAATTACGCATCGTACAGAAAAGGTTCATTTTAAAAATATAGTTAGATTCGAGTGGAAAGATAGATTATTTGTGTGTGAGTGTGTTCATCTGAATTTTGGTGTTCCGTTCCGTTTTATCCATTAGCATTTGATTTTTTTCACAATTAAGTAATTTCATTGAATTAAATTAAATATTATTACCAATTAATATTTTGTAGTCAATTTGATAAACTCTGATTTAGACAACCTTATTTTTAAAGTTTACAGGGTTGTATTATTTGATTAATCCTTTCAAGACGAATTTTTATTTTTTTCGTTAAGATTATTATTTGATTTGCGGTTCCATATTTTGAAATTGGGAAGCTTTTAGTGATGTTTGTAATTTTGTCAAATTTTTTTTAACGTATTTTAGTTTTTTTTGTGGTACATATGATCCCATTAGTCCATTACGTTGGGACAATATTTCCCACCAGTTTTGAAAAAACACACAAAAATAAGTTGAACAAATAATTTTAGTCAAAATATTACATGATTTTACATATGAAAAGGGGTGAAACAGTCATTGCATAACGGCACACTACATGCTCTGCAAACAGTTCTTGTACGTTTCTCCATCTTCATTTGTGAACATCTTATGCACCTTCTCCGTTTCTGCTCGACAATCGACATATGGTTACCAACATTCAACATTGTTTTTTGCCGCTTTTATGGTCTTCCGGAAGTTGAACGCCTTTTCATCCCGGCTTTGCTTCTCGGGGCATTCAACAGCAAGTTTTTCGCCATTCTTTTGCTTTCGGTCAACAAATGTACGCTGATCCCCATGACAGTTGCTAATTGCCAAAACTTCTTTGGTATCGAGCCATCTAGTAAACGTAATCCCGTCATTTGTGCATAGAAATATTGATTCATTCTTCTCTAATTTACTCTGGCTCTTTGGTATGTTCTTTCGCGTACCAATACAAGTTCCTACTGCAGCATATGGCAAGGTTTTCATCAATGTCAAAGATGTAAAAAATCGTTCGAAACATATTACGACATCAGTTTTGGTAATTGAGCTGGTATGTTTTCTAACAACCCTTTCCCCTACTACATATGACTGAGAAAGATAATAATTTTAATTATTTACCAATGCCAATTTTTAACTACTTTCTTTAATTTAAAAATACTTTTGGTAGACTTAATTGCTCATCAGTTTCTTTTCAATTTCAGGTACGACATATCTGCCTCTGCCATAGTACTTAAGTATTTTTTTTCTTATTTAACATTATTAATATTGTATTTACATTTTGTTGTCATTAACTATTTTCTTTTAATTATATTATATATATATATATATATATATATATATATTAATATGGATTGATTGATATCTCATTTTTTTTATTTATTTAATTTATTTCTTACAATAACAAGCCCATTATCCTCCGAACTTTTCAAAATTTCTTAAAAAACGAAATATAAAAGTCGACTCTATTAATACTGAATTTGTACTAATTTCAACCACAAAAAATATTTCAAATAGTTGTTCTTGTACTTATTTCACGATTCTGAATCGAAGACCCAAAAAAAAATTATTCAACTATTACAAAGAACACCTAATTAGAAACTAATTTGACAAAAAATTGTGATGTAAGTATTTACTATAACGTCAAAAAAAGCATAAAGATTACGATTGTGCGCCGACGCGCATCGTTCGTTTTGAACTCGAAGCCCCAAAATGTCTTCAAATTTTCTTCAACTATTCCAAAGGACACTTAATTAGAAACCTATTAACGAAAAATTGTGATGTAAGTATTTGTTATAACGTCCAAAAAAATTCATAAAGATTACGATTGTGCGCTGACGCCCATCGTTCGTTTTGAACCCGAAGCCCCAAATTATTTTCGAATTTTATTTAACTCCTCTATCGCTCTTTTATTGAAAACATAATTATATTTTGAAGAATCCACCCCTTCTTCGACTCGAAGCTAGTCGACGGCGATCACTGATTGTCCTCCAGGGCAATATATAAGGTTGCCAGATGTCCGGGATTTCCGGGATTGTCCCGGAATTTTACGTCTTGTCCCGTGTCCAGTAATTCGATCTATTGTCCCGGATTTCGAAAAATTTAATAATAAGAAATAACAATAAATTACACAACTAGCCGGCAGGCAGCGAGCGGGTTTGCTTCACTCGCCCCGACTCCCGCCAATACATGTCATCCCTCTCTCTCTATCTCTCTCTCGCTTCCCTCTGTCTCTCGCAGCGTTGTCAGTGCTCATACGTTCGTATTGGATCTAAGACGTTTTTATAGATTCTTATACGACTATACGCCGCTAACAAATCTAGTACGATTTCAGATATGAGCTGCATTTGAATTAATATAAACGAAAATACCCCAGGTCTGAAACCCCAACCTGTACAAATTGCGGTGGTCCTCACTCCGCATTTCACCCTCGCTGCCCCAACAGGCTAGCCACCCCTAAAAATCCACAAAATTATTCTTATTAACTCTCGAGACACCCCAAATTCAACGTCTATTTTCAAAATTTTCATTACTTACCTTATCTGTGCACTAACTATCCAGAAATCAGCGCGTTTCGTCGTCACTCATATCTACCCAATTCTAGACACTTTTTATTACCCTATTCCAGACATTTTTAAAACCACTTTTCTCTTCCAATATCAGCCCTCGTTGCTAACCGAGTCGTTCACTCCAGTCATTTTCTATCGAAAAATAACTCGCCCGCTCGCAATTTTACGCAACTTCTCAATAAAAATCAAACCTTGACACCTTTTTACCACTTGAATGTTTTTTCAATCACTCTTCAAAACTCAGCTACACGCCAGACAAACGATACCCCGACAAAATCCAGCCCTGCAAAGGAACTATATCCTATATCAGGGCCAATTCTCTAATCATCCAAGCCTTATCAAATTTACAAACCAAAAACAAAAAAACTTCGTTGATTGTCTACCAGAGTTTGAATTTATAATTAGTAAAAGTAAATTTCTCAATTTCGTTTATATTTAACGTGTTGATTTCCTGCTTAGTCCGATTTTATTAATTTTTAAATTTAATTAGTTGTTGAAGTAAATTACTCACTTTTATTTATGATTAACATGTTAATTTCCTACCAAAGTCTATTTAATCAACGAACCACACGGAGCTGTTCATTTTGTATTTTATTTTTATTTTATAAGATAGTACATCATAATGTACTTGTTGATAACCTACTATAAAAGCGAAGTTTTTTTATCTGGTCTAATAAAAGTATAAATATGAAAAATAAAATGTGTTTTCATTTCAAAATAAATAGAAGCATAAATTAGATATCCCGTATTTTATATATCCATCGCTATAGCCACGGCCCGTCATGGAATTGTCCCGGAATCGCTAAGTTCCGATCTGGCAACCGTAGCAATATAACATATTAACGGACACTAGAAATTTGTATGCTTATTGGAGTTGTCTGGTTATAGGTATACAGATGGTTCAAAAATCACCACAGGATCTGGCGCTGGAGTATTCGGGGCTGGCACCAGATACTCATTATCATTAGGCTCCTGTCCCAGCGTCCTTCAGGCAGAAATACTTGCAATCGAAAGTTATGTCGAAATGAACCTAGAAAAAAGTGATTCATTCAGATGTCAAGCAAATATCAACGCATTGAGCTCCCATGATATTGTAACGATGTTACTATTTTTCGTTCCGACATCCCACTGTATACATTTTAATTTCTCATTGTATTAGTATTATTATTAAGTTATGTTATTATTTACTTATACACCTGTCTTTCATCAAAAGCTGTAAATTTATTTGCTGTTAATAATTTTATATATGTATATTGATTTTGATACATCCGGTATATATTGAATATGTATTGCTTACTGTACCGTTCGCGCAAATCAGTCCGCGTCGTTCTTAAAATTGTTAAGTAGGGGACCTCCTGAGTGGGGTCGAGGGTAGAATGTAAAAAACCGGCAAACGGGACGAAATAGGCCTCTCTTTTGCTCTCTTAGCTCCTAGTTCTGTGCTCTTACAGTTCCGCCGTTTCCGAAACGCCGACTGATTTTCGCCAACAAGGTAAGCGAATTTAGAAATTATTTTATAAATCATTCTTCTTGTGTTAAATTCATTTTGCTCCTACCGTCTTTCGTAGCTGTATTAATAGATTTTATTTTTGCTTACTGCTTGTTTAATTTGAGTGATTTTCCGCGTATTTGTGTACAATTCCGAAGTAAGAATTTACTGTTGGTTTTAACTTTAGAGGGAAACTCCTAAGCATCCTCGCTGCAAAGCAGGTAGATTCTTGGGGGATTTTCAAGGTATTTCGAGAATCCCGATTCCGGTATACAACACTAGGAAAATGAAATACCGTTGGGAAACCTTCAAGCATCCTCGCTGCAAAACAGGTAGATTCTTGAGGGATTCTCAAAGTATTTCGGGGGTTGCTCAATCTAGTACCATAGGCCTTGGTAGCGTGACTTTAAATATTTGATAACAGGCAACTTGGAGGAGCCTCGTCTGTGTTCGCTGCCATAGCAGGGACATCCTTCGAGGGTTTTCCAAGACGTGAAACGAAATAATCTCACGAGCGTTCGCTGCCATAGTAGGTTCGCCAGGGAGAGGTTTTCGGATTCTGCCGACTAACTGATCTTTACGCGATTGATTTTAGCATCAACGGCCGGGGTAATATCCGCACAAAAACCGAGGGTAATTTATTATTTACCGCCGTTCTATTCTAAGCCGTACACAAATAACAAGAAACGCTCCCGTAAAACACCGCTAGTGCCTTGATAACGCTTTCTCTGTGTAATTTTCACCGTACTGCTAGTAAATTTTCACTGATTTTCACCGACAATCGCCGAAAACTATTAAAGCTTTGCACGTTAGGCTTGTAATCGTAAAACATTTATTCTGTAATAAAGTGCTTTGGTTAGGGTTGTAATTTGAATAGAAATCGTAAATACTGAAGGGTTTTCATCAATATTTAGTTATTTTAAATATATAGCTACGTGGTTCGTTTTATTTTCCTTTTCCCAAATTATTTCGAAGTCGAAATAAATTGTAAAATTTTATAAAGCACAGGTAGTTTCATTTTCCGACAGTGGTAAACAATTAAAGCCTGTTTCCCACTTCGCACGGCATAGAGGTCAAGAACAACAGACCCCTGGAATTACTTAACCTCCATCTGTTGCTACCATTTTCGAGAGTTCGGTGGTGTAAACCATCCCAAAAATCTGGCGCCCGAGAAAATCTGGTAGATAGTAAAGCCGCGGATGTCATAGTGACGTCCGTAATTCTTTTGAGGAAAGAAAGCACGTCACAATATTGACATTGGTATGGGAATGCCGAAGAAATAGGCAAGAATAACAGGGTCTCTTTAGTCTGGGTTCCTCGCCACTCAAGAATAAATCAAAGGAAATAAAGATACCAATACACTCTACAAGAAAGGAGCACGAACGACTTTTATTGTCCCGGAGAATTTCTGTGGCGTTGAAAAATGCTCCTATAAGAAAGAGTTTCCGTAAAAGGAACCGGGAGAGAAGCAGTCGGGTGGTGCCTTCCCAGGCTGGATCACTCCAAAAAGTTCCTGCGGAACTTTGAACACCGCTAGAACCAAAAATTATTTGTATATTCGCAAAAATAAGCTACATCTTCTCTCGGGATTCCTTACAGGACACTGCCGCCTCAGGAAGCACCTAATGATAATAGGTTTAGCAGAAATTGACGAGTGCAGATTCTGTCGGTAGGATGAAGAAACTCCGGATCACCTAGTTCTAAAAAGCCTCGTCATTGCAAGCTAACGCAAAAAGTGCTGTGGGGAAGAAACTTGTAGAAGCGATGATCTAACCTCCTTGAGGCCAAATACTGGAGTTCATTTAAACTCCGGAACTGGAAGGCGAGCTATAAAAGTAGCGAGAACAACTCTGATAGAGAGGGGGCGCTATAAACCTTGAGGTTGCAGTGCAAAGTAACCCCGTTAACAAAATAAATCTTCTAAGTCAAACAATAAGGAGAGAAGCTAAAGACAGAAATT
This sequence comes from Galeruca laticollis, assembly GCA_963921935.1. Classification (NCBI taxonomy): domain Eukaryota; kingdom Metazoa; phylum Arthropoda; class Insecta; order Coleoptera; family Chrysomelidae; genus Galeruca; species Galeruca laticollis. The sequence goes on along the minus strand of OY998177.1, from coordinate 161,852,390 downwards.
GCAAAAAACGCCCGCATTTGAAAAATAAAAAAAAAAGTTCTTTTCCGTCAGGACGACGCACCTGCTCACACTACAGCTATCGCCTTGGCTAAAATTCAAGAATTGCACTTAGAATTGGTTGACCATGCACCGTATTCTCCAGATCTGACTGCCAGTGACTTTCCTAACCTAAAAATTAGGCATTTTTATCTAACGAGGAAGTGATAGCATACTATTTTGTTGAAAAATACGGAAACTATTACTTAGAAGAGTTTGAAAAGTTAGAGGATCGCTGGAAAAAATGTATGGACTTAAAATGAGACTAAAACGGAATTTTGAGAAAAAAGATGCATAGTTTATATTTTTCAGACAACCCTCGTAATAATTCGTATTAGCAAAACGCGCATTTATATGACTATTATTTTTGTTGTGTCCTTGACATTAAATACGAAAACACTTTTATGCTCTTTTGAGTAGTTGCGCAATAATAAATTATCAACAATAATTTAAAAGTTGGATAATCGGAAGAGTGTCATAAATTGATTGATAAATTCAATTTATCACGTCTATAATGTATAGATTGCACATTACAAAACAAAATTAAAGTTAACAACAACTTTTAAAACTAATCGTAACAAGACCCGAATATTATTCTTTTTACCTTCTTAGTGGTCGCATTAATTAATTAATATTTTTTCTTTCCGTTAATATTAACTTGCAAAACAATGCACATTTCCTTAACCTGGTTACGACCACCTTTATTCTTTTTTCAAAGTGAATTTATGTCTATAACTCTATTACAATGAAACCCCAGTTTGGTGCAAATTTGCCTCGATCATCAGTGACATCAGATATTTCTTTCTTCGCAAGAGTTATGGAGTAGGGAGGCCGCACATCGAAGAAACATGAAACCTGAAACGTGAGGTATGAAACATAAAACATGAAACGATAAATTGCGACAAACAAAACCGTTTCACTTTACATACTAATCAAAGAAACAAAAATAAAATTTGTATAGTCTACAATAGAAAGTGATGCCGACGAGGTCGTTGCTGTCGGGGCAACTCTTTTATTACTGTACAAAAACAAAAGAAAACGACGTTACTGGGTGCATCCATATAATGATATAAATCTTAAACATAGTACATATGTGGTTGCAAAGGAATTAAACAATCATCCTGTCAAATTTCAATCATTTTATAGCATGAGTATACAAACATTTATAACATTATGTTCTATTGTGGGTCCTAGTTTAAAGAAAAAAGATACTAACTTTAGAATGTGCCTCAAGGTTGAAGAAAAACTACTAACAACAGTACGGTAAGTTATAATTGATTTTTAGTGGTGAACACTATACCGTTTTTATTTTTGCTATATTTCGCTCTACGAAATCGAATAATTTCTATCCCAGTACGGCCCTGGCGTAACAATATTTTCTTCGAACTGTGTAGGATATGACCAATAAACATAAAAAAATTAGGAACAATATATCTCTGAACGCAGAAAAAGGTTTGTTACGCCTCAATCTTGATTTTCATTTCAAGTAAATAACAAATGAATATACAATAGTTTTTAATATCGCCTCGGACAAAAAGATACTTTTTACGAAATTCTGGGAAGACAGCGTAATTGGTGCATATATAGCTTCAGTTCTTTTTATATGGTTTGTTATATGGCTTTTTTAGAACTAGCTTTACAGTTATTTTTCGGAAAGAATTGCTAAAAAAAAGGCTGTCTATCCCTAAAAATCTCGTCTGCGATGAATACTTGGGCGAATCAGTTGTAATTTTCATAGGGTCTCAACGCTACTTATCGTGTCGTTCTCACCGCTATCGGTGATTGAGTCTGCGATGAATACTTGGACGAATGAGTTGTGATTTTCTTAGGATCTCAACGCTAGTTATCGTGTCTCTCTCACCGCTATCGGTGATTGAGTCGTGATAAATACTTGAACGAATCAGTTGTGATTTTCTTAGTTATTAAGATATCGTATCGTAACGTACAAAAGTACCGATATTACCTGTGATGAGTCGGCGAATTAAAATTACCGGAGTATCTGTTTATAGTGTTTATTACCGACATTAAGTTACCGAAGAATACCGAGTGTCTGTGATTTGTTCCATCACGCGGTGAGAGTAGATTACTTATTACAAGTGCTGTCCTAAATTTTTAAATCGACCTAATCGAGAAACCACGCCTCCGGCGTTGATGCAAGTGTTATCACCTGAATAGTATTGTGGTGATTGGCTGGAGACTATTAGACTCAGGTATCGTAAATGATTATTTTGTATCTCTCCTACCTGGAGTAAATCGCACCTTTTCTTAGACGATGGTGAAAAGACTAATTCAGTGTCACGCCATTTCTTTAGCAAAAGAACCATACGGTTTCGGAACTATTTTCTTATGATAACGAGTTTATTTATTACTAATATTGACATTGGTTTAAAGAACTTTTATGTTTTATGCTGTTTTATAGAATAACCGTTAAGAATTTCGGCGTGCACGTCTAAATCTAGATTAAATTATTTTCCGATCACTTATATTGACGTAACTTCCACAAAGCCATGTTTTTCTGTTTTCGAGTAATTCAGTAATAATATATTATTCTAAATTTTCTTTTTTGAATAAACGGAAAATAATTTCATTAATAAACTCATTTTTTTTTAGTTCGCAAACTCCTCGACATTTATCGTTTGAGTATTCATATAATTTTGATTTGTATATTTGTTGTTCCTTGAAGACGATTTATTCCTCGAACAATTACCGTGTAGTGTTGAGTGATAATTTGTTTTATTGTTTTTATGTATATATTAATATTTTTGCGGTACCCAGTTATGCATGTACTCATATTGTAAATTTTTAGATGTTCTGTTCACTGACGCTGGTCAAACATGTTAATAAACTGGTTAATATAATAAACCGCGTTTTAATGAGTACTTCCCTAACCTCCACAGACACATTACCGAAAATACCTCCATTTTTATAATTTCTCTCTCTTATCGCAGTTTTTGAAATTTTTCCTGTGAATTAATTACCTTTCCGGTTGATTAACTTTCCTAAAATAAACGCAGGACTCTTAGTTCTCCAACCAAAACAAGAGTGCCATTCGCATACGTCTTAATTGTTTATCGCCCAGTATCGTTTCAAATAATAATACGTCATCTTGGTCCCATCCAAGGAAACTTGGAGAAATTGGTACCGAACAATTAAGAAGGTAACAACACTATCACTATTAATAGCATCAGACACAAGAGAAGCATACGATGAAATACTTTCTGTTTGATATATATTTCTTGCTTCATTGTTGGCTTCATGAAATTGAGATGATGCGGATGATACTGAAGAATAGTGTGATATAGCTGGATAATATGCTGGAATAGGTACACATTGTTCATTTATAATTTCGTCGTAAAGACCCAAAATTCTCCGTTTGTAACGCCGTTTTTGAGCATCATTCAACTTTTTCATATCTGGCAACAAACTCTTTAAGAAAATGAGATCGCTGTTTTCCTCATCAGTTGAGTCATTTATTTTTCATTTGTATTTGGCACTCAGATCACTTAAACATTGCACTACAGCAATTTCCCAACTTCCAGTACTTGGCTGTTTCGTTCTAGTAGCGTCTTCCGTAGGTTTAAAAGGAAGTTGGATATCTACTTCATTTGTTGCTGAACTTTTATCTCTTTCTTGAATCGTCGGTGTTGTGTTCATACCTTCTTCTTGTTCGTTTTGGATGTTTTGCGAATCGTTTGAATTGTGCGTACCGTCGTCGTTGTTTGTGGCTATTTCACTATCATTAACTTGCGAATAACTGTCAGTTTCGAATGTTTCGTCATCGGATTCAGCATTTCCCGTTTGAAATCGTGATCTAGTAAATGGAATCAAAAATGCCATTGCGTCTTCTAAATAATGTGGCTTCTTTTTTTTCCAGAGGATCCGGATGGTTTCTTTTTTTCTCGTAAACTCCTCAGAAAAGTCACCCTCAGCAATCTCCATCTTCTTTTACATTCAGCAGCTGAAACAATAATTACTATGAGAATAATGAGAATTATACTTTTATTGTACAGGTTGTTTTCTTATATTTAGTGCATCTTCTAGAGTTTTTATTTTTCGAGGTAATAAGAAACTTTAAATATAGTTTTGTTTTTAGGGTTTTATCTCAGAAAATAAAGCGTTAGGGGCGGCACTGAATATAAGGAGACACCCGGTACAGTTTCATCTATAATTCATGGAATATACACAACATTAATAGTGGTATCAACAACGATATGTAGTTATACGCAAACGGTTTTTTTAGGTATCTTGCCACTGGTGGTGCTTTTCGAGTTCTGTCATTTCACTTCATGAGAGAAGAGACGACGGTGGGGAAAGTTATTGAAGAGACAACTGCAGCAATTTGGAAGTGTCTTGAAAAACAGTACATGCCTATGCCTTCAGAGACTATGTGGTTAGAAATTGCTCAGCGATATGAGGAACTATGGAATATGCCGAATTGTATTGGTAGCATAGATGGCAAACATATTCGAATCAAAGCTCCTCCAAAATCTGGATCGGCGTTTTTTAATCATAATGCATATTATTCTATTGTATTGATGGCAATTGCTGATGCTGATTCACTTTTTACTGCAATTTCTGTAGGTGATTTTGGTAGGAATAGTGATGGCGCAGTTTTAAAAAATTCTGAACTTTGCAAATTGCTTGAAACAAACAAGTTAAATATTCCACCTGCAAGAAATCTACCGAGACCTTGGATCCAATTTTCCAATGTTTTTCGTTGCTGATGAAGCATTTGCATTGAAAAAAGAAATAATGAAGCCATATCCACAAAGATCTTTGGATAACCCGAAAATATTTTTTAATTATCGCCTTTCAAGGGCACGAAAAAGTGTAGAGTGTGCCTTTGGAATGTTATGGAGAAAAATTTAGAGTTTTCGATAAACCAATAGCTTGCAACACCGCTAAAACTGATGATCTTATCAAAGCTGCTTGCATTCTTCTCAATTTTATAAGAAAGCACGATGGAATATATTCAGCAGCAGATTCGTCCTTTCAACTGTCAGCAAATTGCAAATCTCTCACTGTATGTGGTAGACCAACATCAGAAGCAATTCGTTTGAGAAATAAGCTGTGTGAATATTTTCTGAAACCCTAAATAGCTTTACCATGGCAAAATAAAGTATGTCTGTAACTGCATATATCTCTTGTTACAATATTCATTGTGAAAATCAAGAAGTGGATAAATTCAATAACGGTAAATTGCCATTACGTTACATGTACATAACAAAAAAAACTCAACTGCTTATCCGAATTTATTCATGACTCAATTTCCATACTAGTGGCTAATAAAATGATTATAGTTTGTCATATTTTGGTTCCGCATATTAAAAATAAAATATTATTACATTGTTGTTACTTTTATATCAGTTAAATGTTATAAACTAAATAAAACAATGTTTATGCTTACCTGAACTTTTTACCTGATTAACAGGGCTTTTTCTTGTGATTGTCTATTCGAGTCCTTCTCCAGGTTATAATTATACAATTCTTCGTACTTCTCCACCACAGCAACAAACCCAATATTAAATTCTTGGTTGTTATTCATTTTACGCACGTATTTAAATGACCAACATAATGCAACTGAAATAGAAAAATAGAACGCGACCTATTTCATGAAACACGTTTCAACAGGATAAAAATGTTTTAGGCACATGCATCACACTTGTTTCATTAGTGGGCGGACTTCTACTTCTTTGGTCGTGTTCTATTTTCATGAAACGTGTCTCACGTTTTATGCTTCATGTTTCAGGTTTCCATGTTTCTTGGATGTGCGGCCTCCCTAAAGGCTGCAATCACTAATTCCAAATGTGTGCAAAACATTTTTTTTCACTACTAGGTATGAAGTTGACAATTATTGCGTCTTCTAGCCAACTGAGAAGTTGAATTTCTTTATTAGTGGTTAACAATTTTTCTATTGTTAACCTAGGTCAATAATGGACAATTTCAAATGTTTTGAGAATCCAGGGATAGTAGTTTAACAAAAATTTATGCAACAGAATTGTGTTATCCCAGGAGATTTTCTTCAACGTATTTGCTTTTTGAAATTACCTAATACGATAAAATTATTTGAATAAAAATGTCATTAGTTTATAATTCGCGCTTAACCAATAATGATTGATGACATCCCGTAACTACAACATGGCGATAATTACTAACGATGGGTGCGTTCAGAAGACACAACCGTTACGTAAATGTTCTGTGAACGCACTTTAATACATAACATTATACGTTGGAATTGTTTCTTCATAGTAATTCCTGTTTTTTTCACGAATACCACGTCTTCTTACATTATAATCATGTGGTAATGGTTCCTGCAAATCTTCTATTGCATAGGTTATAATATTTCTGTTTGTAGCAATTATGTTTCCATCATCTAATAACGCACGAATTAGATTGTATCTAGCCATAATTTCAATATTAATGTTTTCTAAAAAAATTATCGTTCAGCAGACACACGTCAACCATTATTATTTGTTGCTCAGTGAGAGTTATGTTTTATGAACGCACCTGTTGTTTACAAATAAGTTTTACTGGTGGAAATGACAATCTGTATAAGACTACTTGATTATTGTTTTATTAGTGGAAAGGCGAATTTACATTCCTGTGTTACTCGATTTTTAAAAGAAATATTTTTAATTTTTGTCAAATTTGGCTAGTAGTTGAAAAAATTGTATATACACCACGGTGCTAAAGACATTTATAGGCCTCGCACCTTATCCCGCTCGGGGCGAAGCCCCTCGCGAAATAATCTTGGTGCTCGATCAATAATAACAATCTTCACCACCTTGGTGTATAATACACTATTTACATATAGGTATATTAACATAATTAATTTCATGAATGTATTGGTATGTTACAGATTTGCGGCTTCTGGAATTATCACGAGGACGCTTTTGTTTAATACTTTTAGATTTTATAAGCCCATGAATGAATGTATTTTGTTTTGAAAAATCTCCTAATTTCCAGAAATAATCGTGCAATTTTTTTGTCTCATTTTCAGTTACGTGATTATTACACATTTTCTTACATTCCCTGTTGACATTCCGAAAGCTTTTTACTTGTACATTACGCCCAGTTGAAGATAACTACTGTTTACCATCATTTCGACAATTTTTTATGACGTTTCTTTTCCAAGAATTTTCATTTGGTACTCTTTTTCTGTCACGAATGGGTAGAGATAAATAATAATAGCTTAACAAAATATAAAAAATCGAAATTAATATTTTTTCCAGAAAAAAAGTTTTTCACATGCGTACATATGTATTGACGATTGATGAATGTAATTATGCTTGATTAATGGAAAAATTCTAATAATAAGAGACAAAATTCATATTTTTCGGTGCCAGTGCAATTGCGCACTCTTAAACACAGATGTGCACAAGAGTACGCGAATTAATGCACAAGAGTGCGCAACGACTTATGTATCGTAATTCTAGCAATAGCGGTAAAAAATGATGAAATATAATCAAGACAGAATTTTTAAAAGCTACATTTATCCTTTAATTAACAAAATAAAACATTATAGTCTTAAAAATATCAAAATAAACATATGTTATTCTATTATTTAACAAATAACTTTAATAAACGCGTACCTAATCATTAGGTAGGCATGTTAATTTTTGCTCCACTTCATTCACACAGTGAGCATGTAAATGTGCCAATCACGTATGTAGTACACGACTCGTGCCACCAGTTATTGCACTCAGAACACATTATCCAGTCCTCAATTGGGGGATCTTTATAATTCTCGCCGCAACCTGGACATTTCATGTTTTTGTCACACTTCGCTTCTTTTTCCTTCCTTTTCTTTACTTGTTTTCCTGGCATTTTCAGCATCCTTGCTGCTGCTTTTATTTTCTTAGATTCCTCATTTCTCTGCTTCACCCGAACATTTTCTTCTAATCGTATGCAAATGGTGTGCTTGAAAGGATCTCAAACCGCTGAGACTTGATTTTACGCCGCAATGGTTGTTCTTTTATAATTGGCAGTGGTAAAATTTCGCCTATATGAACGAATTGATTAGAACAACTTTGTGTCTCTGTAGGTTCTTGGAAACTATTCGGTATGAGTACACCGTCTTCGCATTCAATATCCAAGTTCATAAATCTAATGTTTTGCAATTGCGTTTGAGAAGAGGATGCTTGCTGCGAAGATTTTTGAGGCCATGGTACTCCAGGCGATGGTGTTTGAGCCAGTGACGTTTGAGGCGGTGGCGTTTGATGTAGTGGTGTTTGAGACGGTGTTGTTTGATGCGATGAAAATGTTTGTTCTAATATATCATTTTCTACATCCTGCGATCCATCCGGGATTACAAGGAAGTTTGCTGGTCTTTCAGTGTCGCTAATGGGTACATCAGATACTAGCGAAGGAGCAAAGTCAGTTTCGTCAAATTGTTCAGGATTGTATGGAAAAATTCCAGCAGCACGAAACGAAGTTTGAGCCTTTTCAATATTTGCAACACTAGTGTAGGCAGCATTAAACAATCCCGAGATCTGCATTTGCGTGATTACTTTTCCGGGATTGCTTATCATCCAGTTGTCGTATTCTCTACTGAATGCCCTTTTCAATGGACCAAAGAAGCCGATGTCCAGTGGTTGCAACTTGTGGCTCGCGTGTGGTGGTAAAGTCAATAGGTCAATATTATTACCCTTGCAGTATTTAATGACGTCTAAATCTCGATGCGAGCTATGATTATCGATAATCAAAAGCACTGAGTGGTCAGGACTTGGCTTACTATAATTCTTAAAATGGATTATCCATTGGTGAAATAGATCAGTATTTATAAATCCAGATTCGGAAACCATTTTAAGTGTTCCAGGGGGTGCTTGCATAAAAAGTTCCTCCTTCATCCGCTTCCTTGGGAATATTAACGCGGGTGGAATATACATTCCGGCGGCGCTCATACAGCACACGGCAGTAATAAGTTGTCCACGTTCGGCACTTGCTACTTTACGCACGACTTTTTTATCTTTGGTGGCCAAAACCTTTGGTAATTTGTTAGGTACTGTTGAGAGACCTGTTTCATCCATATTGAAAGTTGAATCTGGAGAATAATGCTTTTTTTCGTACAAACTTCTCAAATTTTGGAAAAATCGTTTCACTTGAGCTTTATTAAAGCCCATAACCCTACCCATCGAACATTTTTCTGGTTGCCGTAGGTTATATCAAAAACCACTGACCCAGGATTCTCCAGCAATTTGTTCATCCTTGTTAAAACAGTGTTGGATGCTGTTCGATTCCGCAAATTTGTACGCTGCCATTTGCAAATTCTTTTTTATGAGCCCATAAAAACGGTAGTCTAAATCGCGCAACTGCTTCGCTAATTCAATTTCCATTTCGGCGGGGAATACGTTGGAAAATCGTCCTAATGATACAGGAATATTCCCACATTTAAGGCGTTTTCTAAGAGTAGATTCACCAATTCCCATCTCGGCAGCTACCCGTCTTTTACTAACACCTTCAGCAATTCTACGTTTTGCTTCGGTGAGATTTTCTACCGTAAAGACCAACTTCCTGTTAGTTTTTCTTTTATATCTACTCATTCTGAAAAAGAACGCAGTTATTAGAACTGCAGTTTCTATCTTAGTTTCTAATTATCTATCGTTTGACACCAATTTCTGATTATACCAAGAGTAGCCCTAAGCCGGAAATCTATCGCTTCCTGTTTACCTGGAACTTGAGGTCAGACTATAGATAATTAAGAATAAATTACGGAAAGTTCAATTCAGTTCAGCCGTTTGGATTCACTTTTTGAAAATGGTATCTAATTCGTCAATATTTGTCGGAAGCAGATGAATTTGAAATTATTTCATGCAAAATTCAAAAAGGAAATAATAGTGTGTTCCATTTGAAAAACCAAATTGGCATTCAGTTTGCTTGTTTAAGACACCATGTATACATTAAAAAAAAGTGTGTGTAGCAGCAGATGATTTTAAACAACTTTTATCCGGAATATTTGTTTCTAATTTAAAAAATAATGGAGATATTTTTATTTAAAGGGTTATCTGAATTACCTTGTACAATGCTTGAAAAGCTTTGCACAAGAGTACGCACTGCGCACTTTTGTGCAAAACTAAATGCACACTCTTGTGCATTGTTACGATCAAGATTCTTTGCAATTATTCTGTTTTTATAGGCACTATTTTGAGGAAATTTTAATGTTGTCAACATTTTATAGACTCGAAAACACCTTAGGAGATATAATTATGGTCGTACATACCTGCTCAATCACTAAAACTAGCATGAGCGAAAATTACATCGGCCGGCTGCAAATAATTCACTTGTCATTCTGGAAAAATTGGCGCCAAATATAGAAGAACGCATTGTTGCCAGTGCTATACTTCAGGATCTGTTCCGTAATACGCATTATTACGGTATTGCAGAGATGCGATATTACTATGAATACATGCATTGCGCACTCTTATGCAGTGCGCACTCTTATACGCATTTACCCTACTCATCTTTAGATTCACTAGTATCCATTTTTCGATATAAATTTTACCAAAAATATCAAGAAAACTATTTAAATTTACTTTAAAATGCGTAAGCACAAACATCAATACAAAATAAGGTTAGGAATGTAACACCGGTTTGGCTTCGAATAATGTTTATTATTTTTCGAAGCATATACATAATATCGCCATCTATTGATTTATTTATTAAAACGACTTACACCATGTTAGCAGTTAAAAAATAAGAGAGTAGTTTCGTATAATATCAGCTTTTTTCAAATATTTGACTTACACCAAGTTTGCTATGAATCCCTCATATGCAAGCACCTACGTTTAGCATTAGAAGGAAAACCAGCAGGAAAGAGACTATCTGGAAGACCACCCAAAAGATGGAAGAACAGTTGGCAATTCACCTCTCAAGAAATGATACAGAGGCAACCTCAAAAATTAACAGACCGCCAGGTCTTAATAAAAGAAGATATAAGTAAATACAATTATGTCCTTTGGTTTTCCTGTGTGGATGTAATATGTCGTGCTATATTTTTAAACGTTTTCCAGGTTTTTTTCTAGAAACTACAACTAAAAAATATAAATTATTTGTCCACTTAGCACATCAAGAACATTTATAACTAGTTGATTCTGTCAACAAAAAATGTTGTTTTGTAAAACTATATAAACATCTTATGCAAAATTATTCAAAGAATACCCAAGGACAAATTGATTGATAAGCAATCTGATTTTAACCAAATATTAAGCTTCTTATCACGTGGTATTTAGGAGTATTTGTTAAAAACAGTTATTTTTAGAAATGTATGGGAATTGTTTGCCAAATTTCAGTTAATTACTTTACTTATTAGTTACAGACGATTTCACCAATTATATTGCACTATCAGAATCGCTGTTTGTTGACTTCCAACATACTTATTTATTTTCACGTCAGAGTTAGCGACCTTGCGACTTATTTTTATGTTATGCTGCCTTCGAATTTTTATCTTGCCAGTCTGTAAATACAAGGTGCTATGTGAAAGTAACCAACCGTAATATTCTCATTAATACGAGAACGACCAGTTTATGCTCTATTAAGTCAGCAAAAATAACTCAATTCATTCCGTCGATGGAAAATGTGTACCATGAGCTGTTTAGAGAGAAAATGTGGCGATGCAGTTTGGTAGGTATTATCAAGTAGGAAGTCAACATAAAATTACCTAAAAAATGGTTAGGAATTAATAGTACTTAATTTGAAAACATGGTTTGTATTTGAATAATAGGATTTTATCAATACACCAAGCTACAGAGATTTGTAGAGAGCTTTCTGTGTAAAAAGTCTTAGAAGAAAACCAGCTAAAACCAGTTTCAATTTTATAAGCATAAAACTAAAAAAGCGATATTAATCACCAGTAGAAATCTTACAGTACAAACAAATACGTCTTGGTAATATTTGATGCTATATATGGGTTCATTCATTTGGAACGATGAGAGATAAGAACACTAAAAATAGATATATAGTCCAGGCGATAGAGTAATCGAAATGGATGTTGTTTGATAACGCAAAAATTTTTATGCAGAAAGTTGCCGAATATTGTGTACAACAATAATCTATGTTTGCCTACTCCAAAAAGTGCTTGCTAAATGCTGTAGAACAACAAATGTGCCAAAATATCGAAAAATGACCCATTTTTCGATACATTTGTGCCTAAAACATTGAAACAAAGCCTTAAATCAAAAAAATTTACTCCTTCTTTTTAATTTATTTGACGATTTCTTATACGGTTATCGCGAATCGAAAAACTTTCATTCTCCATGAATAACATGCGAAAATTAGTAAAAAATCATACGTAAACTTAGAGACATTTTTTCGGTAAGTAAAAATTGATAAATATTTATCAAATTTTCAGAAAAGATAGTTAAACATATAACAATTACGCACTAAATTTTTTGTAACGATCGATCGCGTAGTTTTTCACTGCCACAATTATTAATTAACAAATTATAAAAAGTTGATCGCGCGTACTTTGTTTAAACAACGGTGAAAACGGAGCACGCAATTTTTAACAGTTACTTAGTGTCATGATAAACAATAAGCAATTATAAAAATATCCATTTTACGTTTTAATAATTTTTTACAATTTTTTTAAAATTTTGTCAAATTTTTTCCATTATAAATAATACTACCAAAACTGCCATCTACGGATGTTAGTAAAACTTTGCGCCATTTACACGTCTCAAGTTACTCTAGAAAGAATAAAATTTCTATTTAATAAACAGATAAATTACCTAATCAAATTTAAATCACAAAAATTTTTGAATACACGTAAAATATCATGTCGTATATTAAATTTATCCACCTTTTTCTATTTTCAATTGATACTTACATAGAAACATTCTTCCAAATAATTCTCATTTATTGACTGAAATTTATTCAGATAAAATTTTTATATATACATAGTTATTTTCCAACTAATTTTAAGCTGATCTAAAAAATCATTTGGCAATAATAAAAATTTATAAGACTTGGCCCAATTTTTGGTATAAGGCAGCAAAAATTGGGCCAAGTCTTTACAGATTCTTTGACGTTAGTTCTATCTCAGATATTTTCGTATGACATCTACGCCACTGGATCTTATTCGAATTTTTAAAAGACGTTGCTAAGAAACAGCTTTTCCTGACGTTTATGAAAATGCAAAAGACATTGGCAAGCACGCCCATGACCGTGACATTTTATAACATATAATTGTCCTTGAACTACTGCGTTAGCGGTGTGAAAAATAAGATATATGATAATCAAAATAAAATTTCCAGAAATTATTATTTTTCGATCCTTGAATCAGAAACAAAAATAAATTGATGAATTTTAAAAATACAAAGTCAAAACATTAAACGTAACCAGTGTATCTAGATGTTTCAACTTATGAAACGTATAAATTTGAGAAATTGATAATTAAATTGGTATCAGTGATGGAGAACAAACAATATAATAAACAACAAATGAAATTAAATAACTTGGACCTAAATTTTCATATGGTGATTTAAAAAATATAAAAGTATGTGACAGTCCGACAAATAGGGTTTCTCCTAGATTTTTATGTACAGTTAAGTGAGAAATTCCATCGCATCAGAATTTTGCGGAAATCAATTTCTATTTATATATATCGAGTGTTTTCATTCATATATGTCATAGATATTCGTCCAATAGGGATGTTGGCAGTTGTTACAAACTCATGTGAAGTTATGTTTTACACATTTAAGACAGTTTTTAGAAACATAAAATAACATTTTAAGAATCTAATTATTCGTCTTAAATTAAATATCAATATAAATTGCCTTGTTTAGATAATGTTAGTGTTTGAATCATTCCCAGTTTCATTTTAATGCATTTTGTTTTTCAACCGGTCTTATTGTAGTACAGATAAAAAAGCTTTTTGTTTGCTTTGTAGTTTTGTCAACTCAAGCGGAGTGGTGGCCTTTTCTTTGTAATGCATTTCGATAGTATAATTCGGATGTCTGAACTACAAAGCGAACAAAAAGCTTTTTTTATCTGTACTACAATAAGACCGGTTGAAAAACAAAATACATTAAAATGAAACTGGGAACGATATAAACACTAACATTATCTAAACTGGGCTGAAATTTTCAAATTAATAAGGAATAAAGTATCGATATGTAGCCATAGCATACCTTTATTTTAAAAAGATTATAAGTAGATACTTGTGTCATCTTATACATCGTAGAATTTGATATCACATCTTGTGTACCTCGTGGCTTTGTCACAGAATTTAATAAAGCATCATATATATCTTCTCCACGGGTTTTTCCTTTCAGAGGAATCATTGTTAAACATTCTTCTTTAGCCGATATGTCATTAAATAGAATTCGAATTAAAATACATCGTGATATGTGATAATATTTTTATTTGACAAATACCGCGCGCTTCTTAGATAAAGCCGCATTTCGCCGTTAGAAGGAGGTTATTTCGATATGATAAATAAAATTATAAGGTAGTTATTCTGGCTTAGCTGTGATTTAACTTCAACCATGTTATGAAACAAAATTGTGAATCGATCGATATCGGCTAATATATATATATATATATATATATATATATATACATATATATCGGTCGGAAGGTTCAGACAGGAGAGCTATAGACGCCTCCGTGTCTCTGTTGGTTGTAGTCCTGAAAACTCGGGATCTTCCATTCGAAGGCACAAATGTGCGTTTGGTTATCTTGTTGAAATCCGTTGTTTGTGTTTTCTCATGTTTCAATTAACATCCTTGCTCCCAAGTTATACACCTTTTCTTGGTTGTGCCGTACCGATGAAGGCTAATGAGCCAGAAACATGCATGTCTACGGTTACCACTCATTCTCTGTAACCTCTTTTGCGTGATATGCCCGCTAATTCTGTTTTTGTTTTATATTTCACGCGTTATTCTTTCATCTTTTCGTTGATTATTATATATATATATATATATATATATATATATATATATATATATATATATATATATTGATATCGTCTCGTTTTACTAAGTGTATATATGATGCGTATATGTGTTTTGTAATGGTTGTTAATTTTATGTTTTATATTTATGTGTAAGTTTATTACATGAGTGTACATACGGCGAATATACCTATATGTCCTCCCTGTATATCATTAAACGCATATTTAGTATTCTTACTTTATATCATGATAAGGTAGGGCTTAAAAATTAACGAGAACGTAACAAAATTTAAAGAAAAATAAACTTTTACACATAGTATATTTATTTCAAAGAATTCAGTTCGTGGGCGTAGATAGGGTTGCCTACCTTTCTGCAGATTTTTTAAATCCACAGTGAATAAAACATTTGTCGCCTTCTAATTCCTGAAAATTGGGAAAATAACCGACACACTAATTGTAAATTTATACAAATAAATATATTTCATTCATTGAACATTCAAAACGTTAAAATTCCTTTCTTAAATTCAGACCAGACCAGTGGATGTATAGCTTACATATAATCTGAAAACTGTTCTTAGATATAAAATTATTTAGTAAGGTTATTTTTATGCAAGATTTAAAAAAAACGAATATTATTTGTTAAATGATTGAAATTAATATGCGAAGATTGAAATACTTTCAGATTATAAAGATAATCGTTTATATGAGCTCATATTGTTGGTAGGTAAGTTGATTAAATTATTTCTTACTAGTTACGATTTAATATTACAAAATTCATCAAAAAATTCTTGATGATCACTAATAACACAATTTCTGTCTCTTTACAGTTATATGGCTTCGATACTTTATTGAATTGAATGTTTGTCAGTACGGAAAATGTTCTAAAGATATGCACTTTCAAGATGTGATGTTTAGTATGTAAATAAATGACACACAGTTTAGTCCTAGTTTAATTGAGGTAAGTTCTGCATCTGTTATAGGTTATTTATATGTTATTTGTTAATTTAACATGTTTTTTTCATCATACTCCAAGTTTTCTACCACTCTCTTCCGTAATTTTCAATATGGCCTCCTCTAATTCAGTTCATTTTGTTCTTTATTTTCCAAAGCATTCTATCTAGTAAATTATTAGGACACAATTTTCTACATCTCCCTTTGACGATTGAAGTATAATAATCTCTCTGTCAAATTCTACACAGGTTTATATAGACCTTTCAAAAAAGCTCACTTGATTTCATGAAATTAATTAAATTTTCTGTCAATCGCTATCTACCAGGATGATAAAAAAGTTACATATGAACTATTGAATTAAATAAAAATATCACAATCATGAGTAAATTCATTGTAGAGTTCATCATGAATATAAATTGTCAACACATTCAAAATTTCTCTAAATCTATATTAAAATATATTAAAATTTTGAAAATCTTCCGTTTGTCCATTAACTGTTCGATTCATTTTCAATTACTCTTATAATTAAATATTAACATTTACAATTAAAGTTTGTTGATTGTTATTGAGTCTGAATGTTTTAAATATTAAATGATTTATATTTATTTGTGAATTACATGGCTACAATCTGTTTTTAATCTCCTGTTTAATCTGTGTAATGTTTTATATTATTATTTACTACTATTGTTTTAAATACTATGATTTTTTTTATTAATGAAAGCAAGTGATATATTAGTATTTCTTAGTTATGTCTATTTTAATCCTTGCAATGTGTGATTAATATAACCTCACTTGGATTACATCTCTATTTGGTATATTTACTATTCCGTTCGAGTTTATTTTTCTTTTCTTTCCATTGATTACGTTCTTTATTGGCTATAATACTTTTGCACTGTTCCAATATATATATATATATATATATATATATATATATATATATATATATATATATATATTATATATGTGTGTGTGTGTATATAATAATGTTATAATTATTACAGTAATAATTAGAATTCTTATTGGGTTCGCCAAATTACACATATATTTTAATAATGATTCCTTTTATTTAGTATGCTATTTATAAACATGTAGTTTATTTAATTCTTATGTTTTCTTACCTCGGCTGCTCTTATTCGTTTACGACTCTTAAAATCAGTAGGGTTCTGGGCATATTATTATAATAAAATCAACCTTACTTATTAATGTCATATATTTATGTGACTGATAAAAAAATTTTTTGAAAAACTTTTAAAAACATAAAAAAAATTATTCATATATAAACTATTTGTTACGTTTTATTACACAGTTAGACTGATGAAACTACTTATTAATAAAATAAATGATTAACCTTTTGTTCTACCAATTCTTACGTTATACATAAATAATGAGTTATTTATATATATCTAAATTTCCACTTTGAATATGACTTTCTTTATATTACAAAAAAATTATACCTTTCTTTTTAAAACGACTTTTTCTGGCTCATTTGCATAACTTGGTCGAAATCTTGTGAGCGTTGAAATTCTTAGAAATTTACAAGCACCTGCATTTCTAAATTTGCTTCTACTTTAAACAAAAAAAATTTTTTAAAATGTTTCTTTCTAACTAGGAGGATTATGAAATGATTTTAAATGCTAATTTTTAGTTTTATTCGGGACGTGAAATTGGAAACACATTTGATATTTTTATCGACTCAAAATTTACGTTTTAAATATTATTTTACCGTATGGTAATAATTGTGTATTGATATAAACTGGACTTAGTTGTGGCCTGTTACTAGTGGAAATTTTTATATATATTTTTAGTGAAGTTCGACATGAAAGAAATTATACATTCATCTACACTTTACAATGTTAAGTTTTAATATTACTTTTCTCTGGTATATTATATTCATGTAAAGATAAAAGAACTTTACTACCAGGTATATGAGCTCTTAAATTTTCTTATATCATTCGAAATTATTATTTTAAAATTATTATTCATACGTTCTTATTTGAAAGTTATTATTTATTTGGTACCAAATATATTTAATTAACACACAACCGACCTTTTGTTCCTTTTTCTTGAAATTATGCCACACCAGGGACGCTTCCAATAGATTTTCCCGCCTTCGATGGATGAATATCTTGCTTGTAATTATCTGGGTGATAATTGTTTCCTCTGCTATTCGTAGTCTCACAAAACTTTGTTACACTTGATTTATTTATAACTGATTAAATTTATATGGATTTATATACCTTTGCCTTGATTAATTATAAAATTTGTTACATTGAAAAAATTGGATAACTTTATATTCGTGTTACTTATATGATCACTGATGCTCAACTCCAATTTCCCGCATTTTACATCGAACAAAACCCTTTTTATGGTTTGTCACCGGAAGTGGATTTTGTTCTCGAAAGTTCGATTGAAAAATTCACCTGTCACTTTGTTTATTCTTGTTTTTTATTGTTTTCTAACTTAAACTTATTGCAAACTATTGTTTTTTATTCATAATACACTTATTGTCATTGACTTATTCACTCACACCTTATTATTATTGTCTTTTTCCATATTACTGTTTATTTGCGATGTTTTGATTGGTCAATGCAATTTCATTAATTTTACGTTTTCTACAACCTACATATTTACCTATTATACATGTATACAATTTATTTCTCATTATGTTTGATGTTATTACATCTATACTTATAAACTATGTCGGTAATCATTTATTTCATTATTGTATTTTATATTCAAAATTATTTATGTTGGTATAATTTGTCTCAACTGTTTCATTTGGTATAAATTTGACCTTGCCTATATTACAGATTCCTACTTATTATAATATTTCCTATATCTACTTTTATGATTAATTATTAACTAAATATCTTATTCTATATATTTTATTACTTCTAAATGTCTTTTTATTGTTGAATCATTATAGTTTTTTGTTGATTTTGTTAGGAGATTCTATTTGTTTTTAAAATATAAACAGATGCTCTGGGTGTCTAAGATTCCATGCAGCGTTATATTATTTCTTGATCTGCGTTTACTTGTGAGGTTCTGTCTAAGGTTGTTTTTATTAAGTTGAAGAATTAATTTTACAACTGTTTTTCTGATGGTTGTTTATGATTTCTTTTTATATTTATTTACTTTTTTTTTATTATACCCATTGATCGTACTTGGTTATATTGTTATACAAGGTATTTTATTATTTTGATACATTATCTTTAAAAAATTATTTTTATTGACAAATTTTAATTTTATATCCTTTATCAGGATTCTATATAGGTTATGTATATGTTCTATTTACAACAATATATATATATATATATATATATATATATATATATATATATATATATTATACTGATATGTTAGGTGTGTAATTTTAATGTTTCAAGACAAATATACTTTCCCTAATTTGCCCTACGTTGGGCCGACATGTTATTGTGGATAGAATTGGGGAGAGAGAGAATGTTTAAAAAGTTTAAATACTATGAATTATTATTTTTAGTTTAGTTTTGTTGATATTTAATTTTTATTTGCCCGGTATATTGAAATATTTAAGATTTACTTGTAAAATAATTATTTCTTTGCATGAGAAACTCTCTAATCTCAGAGTAGGGTTCAAATGTAGAAAAACAAAAAAAAAATTCAATTTCTAATATGAGCGCCGAAATTCAAATAACATTCCTACCTTTCAATAAAAATTTTGTTTATCAAAATATACTTGTTTTATTATTGTTTCCAAAGAAATTCTAAAGACGGTCCTGTGTTTAATGCTGAACCTCTCCACGGTTCATAGATGTCAGTTTAAAGCTACCAAATGTTTAAACTAGATGAAGCAATCACCATAGATAAATGAAAAATCTCAAGAAAACAATTTCACAATGTTCTTCAAATAGAAAAACGTTATTTTAATGCTATAGGAACAAATACATTATTCTTTTACATGACATAAATTAATGAAAACCTATTATCTATTATGATCATTTATTCAGATAAAGTCATCCACTCAAATGAAGTACAATTTCTATATATAAATCAAAATAGGCAACTTTAACACAAATCTTATAATACGAAATCCGTTATATAAACGTCTATGATAGAAAAATGGCGGAAGATAAAACTTATAAGCGTCTGTTTAAGATCAAAGTTCAATTCTTTGCACTAAATGGGTAAGTTTACTCTAACTTCTTTTTATATAATTAAATAGTTTTAAATACCTTTTTTCACTGTATAGTTCAATTAATGCACATCAATAAATGTTTCTTATTTTGTTTTAGGTTACCTCTTGGAAAATACCATACCATTTGTCCAGCTTGCATAATGTCCAGAAACAGTGCTATATCTCGTCCACATCAATACATTTTAATCAAATCACACAATCCAAAGCTTTCTAAAAGGTATGGTGGAGACACCGTTCCACCATACAATATTTTACTTGATTACATCTATAAATTTTATGGTTAGTATTCAAATATAATTACCAGTCTCCTATAATGTGTACTTCTGCTTGCTTTAAATATATTACTCTAGCTTTTAAGTATAATGTATTTCTTTCTTTGATTTAGAATGCCAAATTATTGTTTTTTATTAAAAGTTTCAAAATTTTTCTCCAAAAGATGTTGCTTCTTCAAAATTTCTACCCAAAAAGAAAGTACTTAGTCAATAGACTGTATAATCAACAAACTGTTCCCATTCAATTTTTTTATTATTATTAGCAACCTACTTGTCGCTGATAAATATATCTTAAAAGCATTCCACCAATCAAAATTGGTTATCAAAATTCTCATTTGAAAGATTTCATTTCAAATGGTGGATTGTCCATCCATCATTTTAAAACATTCTGTTTTGAGCCTCTTAAACGATTATAACTCATATATTTGTCCCTTAATTTGTATTTCAATAAATTTACTAAATGACAGTTCTTGTTTTCTAAATTATTCATTCAAAATGTCAAATCGTTCAACAAATGTCATATTCCATAGAGTTAATGTTTTTCATTTTACTTCCTACATTTATATATTTTAAATACTTATACAATCTTATTGAAAACTTCCTTCAAACCCTAATATTCACTTCTTTAAAACAAATCACAATATTAATTTACTTTGACAATAAGAACAAAGGGTTATTATTATTTCATTCATATGTAACAAACGTTTTAAAATTCTCTCTTTTAAATATGGAAGTTGTTTTTATGTCACCTATATTCTTATGAAACTTATTTGAATTCTTCTCTGTAATCATACAGTTAGATCCTTTATATGCTTTCTCTATTGAATAGTAAATAGTACAGATTGTCTCCTTTTTAGATCATTTTTTTAAAAAAATTCAAATTCCAAAAATTTTAATTGCTTGAAATATATAGTCTATTATTAATAATTCTGTATACAGGGTGTTGCAGTTTTCACTCTATGTTAATATATATATATATATATATATATATATATATATATATATATATATATATATATATATATATATATATATTAATATTATATTATGTCATACCAGTGCGTTTTGAATAATAAATTTTTTTTTAAATTTAATTTGGTTTACCAATTTTTTTTTACCTGCGACATACGACAAAGAATGTGAGCAATTTTTTAAGTGGTTGTCAGAAAATGCTGTAGAAAACATTAACGAAATGGTGCTGTTGCGGTACAAAATTTTCCCGAGCTTTCTGAGGGCTAAATTTTCGGAAGTTCTTAATCCGGACTGATCATGCAGCACTCAAGTGGTTGATGCAGTTCAAGAATCCCGAGGGCAAGATCGCTAGATGGATTGAACGACTTCAAGGGTACGATTTCAACATCGAACATCGAGCTGGTGTGAGTCACCGAAATGCCGACTTCCTGTCCAGACGGCCGTGCCCAACAGACTGCTCCCACTGCAACAAGGCGGAATTTAGGGAAGCTGCAGTTTCAAGAACTACAGTAGTCCACGAATAACGGTCACCCACCAGGATCAGAGAAGATCAGGAGAATGATCCTCACCTAAAGAAGATTCGGCAATGGAATGAAGAAAATCGGCGACCCACATGACAAGAAGTGTCCAGATTTTCACCGACACTCAAGGCATATTGGGCTCAGTGGGATTCCTTTGTCCTGGAAGAAGGGTTGTTAAAAAGAGTCCTTCAAAACGATTATGGTTCCGAGATGAGAAAGCAGCTAATTATCCCGAGAACGAGAGTAGCTGAGGTACTGAAGAAGTTACACGACAGTCCATAGGGAGGTCATCTGAGAGTGAAGAAACCCCTTCAGGGAGTCCGTGAAAGGTTTTATTGGATGAACAGCTCCGACGATGTGAAGGACTGGTGTAAGAAATGTACGACTTGTGCTACGAGTAATGGACCATATCGCAAGAGAAAGGCACCTATGAAACAATATAATGTTGGAAGCCCTTTCGAATGGATTGCTTTAGATATCGCTGGACCACAACTGTCGCGGATGTACTGGTGAAAGAATTTATCAGCCGATATGGTGTGCCATTGAAAGTCCACAGCGATCAAGGACGCTGATATTTGGGGTTCTCTATTCGATCTAAACATGCTACAAATAATTGTTGATGAGACAAACAAAAAAATTGATTCAGAAGTTCACATTTTGTTCGTGAGAGAGATATTTTGCCAACCAATATTGACGAAATTCGATTATTATATCTTGCAGGTGTTAGGAAAGCAAGTCATTTGAATACTACTGACTTATGGAACACAAATGGGACTGGCATAGAACTTTTCCGATTAACAATGAACGAGACAAGATTTAAAGTGCTACTAAGATAAATTCGCTTTGACGACATACATACTAGAGCTGAGAGATCTATTTTAGACAAATTAGCTCCAATTATAGCTATACTGACAAAATGGAATGAAAATCAAAAGAACAGTTTCTCTCATTCTCAATGTGTTACTGTTGATGAGAAACTGGAAGCCTTCAGAGGCAGATGTTCTTTCCGCCAGTACATCCCAAGTAAACCGAATAGATGGTTTGAAAATATTCGCGACTTGTGATGCGAAATTATTTTACACTAGTCATATGGAAGTTTATGTTGGGACACAATCAGCGAGCCCTTTCAGTCTAGAAGACAGTACGAAAGCTATAACTGAAAGAGCCTGTTAGCACCTTTATAATTCGAACAGAAATGTCACAACAGACAACTGGTACACTAGCGCTGCACTCGGTATAGAACTGAAACGAAATGGTCTAGCCTTAGTTGGAACTATAAAGGGCAGAAGAAGGGAAATACCTGATTTTTTCAACCAAGCACAAAGTAGGCCAATTGGATCTAGTGTATTTGCTTTTGGCTGCGGAGGAACCTTGGTGTCATATAAACCGAAAAAAAAATAAAAATGTTATATTGTACTCAACAATGCATCACGGCGATGATGTTGATGAGGAATCTGGTAAACCAGAAATAATATTACAGTATAATTCAACGAAAAGTGGTGTCGATACTGTGGACCAATTGTGTGCACAGTACAATGTAGCACGTTGTTCCAGAAGATGGCCCATGGTGATTTTTTATAGTTTATTGAATGTTACAGGAATAAACGCGTTCGTTATTTATAGCTGTAACAATATTAATTCAACAAAACGAAGACGATAAATGTTAACAGAACTAGCTTTTGCTTTGACGTACAACCATAAAAAAATAGGTATCTGAATCGACATATCCCAGCAAATATTAGAATGCGACTGAAAGAACTGTGTAATCTGCAAGATACACAAGAAGATGAGCTAGCTCAGAGAAATCCAGGGGAAACTGGAAGATGTGGTGACTGTAACTGGAGAAAAAACCGAAAAACAAAATATTTTTGTGAACTATGTGCTAAATTTTTGTGTATAAGAATATTTTTTTAGTTATTGCTTTGTAATTGAACAAAAAAATATATAACCGCATTTGTGTAATTTTTTTCAGCTCCCTGTATGAGAATAATGTAAAAGGGGTGTTGTCAAGCAAATGTCATATTATAATTGTAATAAAACGTTCAAAAAATTTGTAGTTTCAACAAAACACTTATTAGTGGTCTCTCAAGTCTATTTATTTTAACCGGTCTCGTACACCGTGTGCGCCCACTAATGAACAAGTTCAACCTGCGCCTACCGAAGGGTTAAGTAAAATTTACAAATTTTCAAAAGTTACGCAATAAAGTATTCAAATAATATCAACAATATAACGGTTAGGAGTTTCCTTCATGACTCATGCACAATAATGTGTATTAAAATATTGCGGCCGCAGTAAGATTGTAATAAACCTTATTTACGTTGGCGGTTATTATTGAATAGGCAGTAAAACAGGATGAATATTTGCATAATCTTTCTAAATCGGTTTACTAAGAATAATTGTTGGATAGGCTTTATCTTTTTAATGCCATTGCCAAGGTCAGGGTCAGCTAATTAACTGTTGTGAAAGTTTTTTATGCATTCGGATTGAATTTATTATTATGGTAGGTATAATAAATTTAAAATCGTTTATTGAAGTCGCACTATACATTATTGAAATGCCAGTTTACTATAAATACAAGGCGTATTTTTTTGTTTCGACGGGGTTTTGGGTGTGAGTGGGGAATGTTTTCCTTTGCAGGACTTGTGTTGGGGTGTTTTAATGATCGGGATGGATTCTTTTGTGTGGTGTGGCTCTGGGTGTGTATTGGAGATGTGTGACTCGTTAGAATGTATTTTGGCGAGCGAAAGTTTTGAATTTAAGAAATTGGATTTTTATTTTTGGTTTGAAAGACGAGCAAATTGGTTAAAGAGGTTGGTCGGGAACAGCTACGGCTGTATTATTCCCTACTGTCGGCCATATAATATTTCAACACCCTCTAATACTATTTCAACCTATAACAGTAGCGCGAGTCCATCGCCCGAGGAAGGTGATATAGCACGAATATGTCACTGATTCAAACCATTCACCGCGACTTTGCCGGCACCGTGGACGCCTCCACCAGAAGATCAACCAACCCCATGTTCTGCCGAACTATTCAGTTCGACAGTTCAAATAACACACTAGGAAGTGTAGTCAATTGTTTCTATCGAAACATTTTCTATTTATGAAAATAATAATCGTGTTTTAGCTTTGTTTTATTTTAGATCAACAAAAAACAAGCCACATCAACCAGCACCAGGAAGGACATTTAGCACTTAGATGATATAAAAATCCCTGAAAGCTAATAAGTCAGGAAACCTTTAACTAGGGAGGCAACTCCCTCCGGCAGTGGGTCCGCTGTCGGTGTTAGCTTTTACCCTCAATCCTATACCAACACTCATAACCCAAAATGTCCTCCAGACGCACACGCAGTAGCAAAACTGCCAAATCTGCCCCAACTTCAACTTCTGCATTACCTTCCGCAGACATGCAAGCTTGACTCGACTCAATCGAACCCTCTCACCCAATTTTAATCCTATAAAGCCCACGTAGAACTCCCCCAAAGGTCAAAAAATGTTTGAAGAACTTCAGAAAGATTTTCTTCCCTCTGCCACTACTGAAAGCAAAACACAAACATCTGACAAAACCAAGTCTTACTCAACACCATCTTCAACTCCACTTCTTTCCGAGAAAGAATTCCCACTACTCACACCTACAAAACACAATACACCCTCTTCACACACTTCAAAACAAACCAACTCTCACTCAACGCCAACTTCCACCTCTTCTAAACTAACATCCCCCAAACAAACATCCACTCACAAACACACTTCCTACACATCATCCACCAGGTCTTACGCTTCCTCCTTAAGATCCCAATCCCCCACACCCTCAGCCATCCGACAACCCCACGTCCCCGACGAGGATGGATTCACCCTCGTCGGAAAGACCAAATCCCGACCCACAACACCAAAGCCCACCAAGAATCCCTCAGCTACAACATCCCACACCAACAACAACACACCAATATAAACTCAAACCTCCCAACCGAACACTCACAGGAATCACTATTTACACTTCTTAACACCCTAAAGCTCCTAAACAACCACATCCTTTATTTGAAAGTAAATTTCAATCGCATCGCACTTCTCAAAACGTCTTCTTCAAAGTCAGAGTCAACTATTCTGAGACAAATCCACAATTCTACCGGTGATACAAACATCACCATCAACGTCCTCAACTCCACCTAACGTCCGCCATGCCAAGCCAACAAAACTCTCATACCCACCTTCTCTTTCATCTGCAGAAATGTAGACACCACAATCACCCTCGAAGAATTCGAAGAAATTCTTCATGACCAATATATTCCATTCCTCAAAACCTGGCGAATCGTCGCCAGGGTCACCAACAAGCCCACATCGATGTTTCGCATCGTTACCACCTCCGAAACCCACTACCACCAGGCCCTCACCTCCAGCCTCTTATTTCATGGTATCCCACATCAGTGCGAGCCATTCAATACCAAACCTGCATGATAATTTTTTTGATCAAATATGAAATATAGCAGTTCATTTGTTAACTTTTGCCAGCAATATTAAGTAATATTAATATTAATCGATTAAGCTTTATGATTAATAGAAGTCTTACTCGTACGAGTTTATGAGATATTTTAGTTTGGGAAACATTAATGGAAATTACTCGTACAGGGTATATTATTGTCAGAGAAAGTTAATCGATTAGGGGGGTAAAGTTTAGATAGATATTTCATTTTAAGCATTGATACTGTCAGAAAGTGTATAGATTATCAACATATTTCTCGTTTTAGGGTTCTTCTCTTGTCTTTTCTTTCTCTTCGTTTTCTTCGTTCTCTTCCTTGGTTTTGGGTTTATGTTATTAATATAAATAACCACAACGTTGGATACTTGAAGAGTACGATATGGGTTCCTGAAGCTTTCTACAGGAGTAGGAGTTGGTAGCCACCGCTAGTAGTCATCGTATAACACACATTGGCATTTCACGCAAGTTTTACACTTTGATTTGTTTATGTAAAGTACATTTTGCCTACAATATCAGTCGGTGTATGTTGTAGATCATTGATTTGTCCGTTACTGTAAGCATCTTGTGGTAGTCAGTTTATGACTATACTTATGTTGATCAAGTATCAATCACTATGATCAACATATAATGTTAGATTATAGCTGTCTGGTCATTTGTAATTTTCGAATGTGGATTGGTGATAACTACACCCATTGTAAGGTTATGTAAACGTTACTGTGGCTATTCAATTTAAATATTTTGATTTATTAGAGTTGGTGGTAGTAAGTGTATGAGCTCATATAACATTATTGCGCCATATTATATTTTAATATTTTCAAATTTCATAATTATTTGCGTAAACGTTATTCTGTGCCATAGATACGTATGGTATACTGTAATGATTTAACTCTATAGTATATTCGAGACTCAAGTATACATTTGTTTCACTTTTATCAGGTAATTGAGTACTCGTTTGAGAAATTTCATTTGTATGTAAATACTGGTTTGTACATATTTATACCCAACGAACAATCCAGGTTGTAACGTAGGATTTCAATTGGGGGGAATTATTGGATTTTACTTGGGGGGTTATATAGGATTTTACTAGGGGGGTTTATAGGATTTTACTTGGGGGGAATGATTGGATTTTACTTGGGGGATTATATAGGATTTTACTAAAGGAATTTATAGGACTTTAAAGTGCCTTTTGGTACTGGAGGGTACAGCCTGTCATAAATCTTCGTACAAATTGTGGTACTCAGAGACTGACTTACTACTGGGGAGGGATACATTGGTTTTAAAGGTACGGGATAAATATTTTTGCTTGGGATTATTGTATATATATTTGTAAATATATTTTTTTGTATATCATTCAATCTAGGGGGGAATTTCACTTACCTATGAAAAATTGTGGTTAGAATTTATGGGATTTTAGGACATTTGGGGAAATTTCTTGTAATTTTTGTAAGTTTATTACACACTTGTACGTAGTAGTTGTACTACCTTGACTTTGTAAGGTTTTCTGGGAAAAAAACTAAGTCATTTATTAAACTGAATCTTGGGTAAGTGACATCTGGCTTTTATTTCTCCACCTATTTGGTAGTCTTAGGGTGGGAAAACTGATGTAGGCAGTTGTCAGGAGGCAAGATTGCCTGACGCCCTTTTATATTTTATTTAGTCTTCGAACAACGGACCCCCCGTCTCTACAAGAGTTAGAGGCAACGCCTAAAAGCGAAAATATGCACCAAGGTTGAGGTTGAAGAGTCTTAGTGTGAATAACGGTAGGTGGTAAAGTTTATTTTGATGAACTCTGTAATGTTAAATTTGTACCAATGTTACAAGCTATCCTATCCAAACAAACCTGTGACGTTGTTTGTCTTGAAGAAACTAAATTCAAAAACAATAATACAACCCCTTACCAACTTTTTCAAGAATCGAATTAAAGCAGAAATAGATAGCGGAGTAGCAATATTCGTAAACAATTCTCTACATGCTGAAGAAATCACAATCCGCACCAACTTAGAAGCCGTAGCTCAAATTCCGCAATAATCAAAAAATAAATATTTGCAATTCCTCCAGCAAACTTTATGTGGGGATCAACATCAATAAACTACAGAGGTCACTTACTAGAAGTTATTATCGAAAATGCTAATCTATCTGTCTTGAATGATGGAAGATCAACTAGGTTTAACATATAGACAGTCCAATGCTCCTGTATTGATGTCACTATTTCTGATCCTACTCGGACTCCGACACTTTCTAGGGATAGGTTGGATTACAACTACATCTGTGACCATTATGCAATCGTTATTCACAACAAAGGAAAACCAAATAGCAATCACGATCTCTATCCAAAATGGAATTTAAAAAAGACAAAAGACAAAATAGTATGACAGATTACACAATATCAGCAGACATAGACCACGGTTTAGAACATTTTGTCAGTTTTCAATGAGCTGCGGACCTATTGGTCGGAAGAACCTAGTGCCTCTAACGACGCAATCCAGTGTCATGGTGGAATAGCGCCTGTGAATCAGCAATGAAGAGTAACAAAACTGCTTTAAACAGGATATAAAAGAAGGAATTAAAATTGAATTCTTAAAAATGGGAGCTAAAGCTAGACTTAACATGAAAAACGCTAAAACCCGCCTCTGCCTCGATCACACGCGACTGACCCATGTTTACATAATCGATACCAAGGTAGAACCCAAATGTAAAAACTGTGCAAATTAAGTATTAAACACATAATTGTAGACTGACCTTCGTTAAATGCACACAGATCATCATCCATCTAAAATGAAACAATGCATGATTCTTAGGGTCTAACTAACACATAACCAACCGTAAAAATTGTCTCAGAACAATCTCAACCATAGACTATATTTAGTGAACACCTTTGTAACTTATAAATGTAACAATTCATATTAGTCGTTATTACGAATTTTGTAATAAAAAAAATATTTTGTATTTATAATTACTAGTAAATGCTAGAAAATAAATTAGATTGCAAAATTTTTCATGAAAGATAATTTAAAAATTAACTTAATTAGGTAGATGTATTGCTGGATTTGACAAGGTTATTCATTTTTAATGGCTTCTCTACATTTGTCTTCTGTTTAGATAATATTAAAATTATTTTTCACACGAACCTATGTCTTATGTCCTAGCTGTCGCGAATTTTATGTTCACTCGCGTAAAATACGTTTTTAAAAATAATCGAACATTTTAAGAAAATGGAACTTTATTAACTTAACAAACAATTAAATGTTATTGTTGAAAGGTATAAGTTATAAAGATGAAAATGCCGGCTCGCAACTGGTTTTGTTCTCGCTGTCCGAAGGGGGGGAACGCTTCTTAGATTCAGCAACGTCGGCTCTTTTCTATGAAATCGAGGTTTATAACTCCTCCACCCTTAGAGGAGAATCCGGGGTTGAACAGGCGGATTCGGTACTTCTTCTTCATCCCTTGTAGCTGGTTCTCTAGTTTTCCTATTATAATATCTAGAGTAGTAGTAGTCAATTTCATAAATAAAATAAAGCCCAATAAAAACAATTAATACATATAAAAATATTGTCCATACACTAATATTATTAAATTGTACTGAATTTTGAAATGGTTCATTTAAATTTTCACTTTGAATATTTAAAGAGTCTTTTAAATTATTAAGTCTATCCAAATTAACATTTTCTAACTGAAGAGAGTCAAATTTCACTGGTTTTTTATTCACAACATTTTTAATTGTAAGTTTTGGAAGTTCGATTAATTTTAATTCACTTTTATTAAGTCTATTGCTACGGAGAACTACGTTGTCTATCTTAACTATACAGTTTTTTTCTAACTCTACTATAAATGTTCCTTTTAATGGTACTTTGTCTTTATCACTACCGCACATTTGTTCAGCCACTGTAGTCTGAGGAGAAACGACAGCCCATTTATTCGATTGAAGTTTTTGAAAACTGACTTCTCTGATACTAACTGGAATAACATGACAATTACTTAAATTTTTGGAAAATTCTAACATTTGCACTTCACAAGGGGCATCTTCTTCTTGAATATATTGGTGTCGACTCATGGCAGATGAATTCTTGATCGCTAATTTCTTGACAATCGTTGTCGAAAGGCATGAAACTTTGCTCATTGAGGATAAGGAATTTGGAATTAGGTATAATTATATGAAAAATATTGTCTTTTGGAGTGGGTAAAGGAAAAAGTTGATATAAATCGTAATTCTTGATATCTACAACTGGGATTTCTATTATAAATATTATTTCATTCATTTTAGAGTAACTTTTAATCTGCATTACCTTTTCGAAATAGATAATATTTTCTGTAATTGGTTCGAATGGCAATTTGGAATTTGATTAATCTGTATTAATAAGTTTTAAGTGCTTCAAGAGATCTTTCGGATCCATTATTGAATTGTGGAATATGTTTAATTTAGAAAATGTTATGGCTGTTTTCATCCTCTCTAATAAATCGTATACATTTTGATATAAAATGGTTATTTCATACAAAACATGCTTTATATAATAATACTCGAAAGTTTGCCGGTTTTTGTTCCGTGCTCTTTCGACTATATGTTCAACTTCAGTTATTTTAGATTCTAATGCTTTTTGATTTCTCGTTAGGACTTGAGTGCTTTTATTAAAAATATCAATTGATTCTTCTATGATAGTAACTTGTTTATTTACTAATGATCTCATTTTATTTTGGTTTGTTGAAAGGGCTTCAAAAGCTTGATCGTATTTTTCGGCGTCACTGCTATCTAGATTTCCTGTTATTGATTTTATAATTGAACCTAAACCGTTTATTATTCCTCTTTTTGTTCTGAATTGCTGATCAATTGTAGGAATTAATTGATTAATTTGAACAATGATCTTATTTTCGATCATGGTAAGTAATTGAAATGTACTTGACATTTCGTCGAATTCTGAAATATTAGAAATTTTACTGAAAAACATGATTTGCAGTTTAGTATGCTTATCTTGTAATGATTTAAATTCACTGATTATTTTTGATGCATCAAAAGTTTTTACAAATGACCAAAAGTCAACGATATTTTAACAGGTCTCTAATTTAAGCGGTAATATACCAGGGTTATCGTTTACATTATGGAAGGTAGGATATATTAGTCCGTAACTTCCGAAGTTGATGGCTGCGAGGAACCTGCAACGAAATTTTTTTCTTAATTCTTTTATATGAATTATTTCTTTTTTATTATTTCTAGTATTCATTATCTCTACTCTATTCCTATCTAATAAACTAATTATCTTAAATGAACCTAAAAATGTATTGTCTTTCTTACATCTATATTGAGGATTTTTCTTATATACTATTTGATCTACTTGAAATTGTTCATTTTTGTCTCCGTTAACGTTATGCTTTGAAACTACTTTTGCTTTTTTGGATTCAAGTGCTTCTTTAACTTTATCATATACATGTTCTAACTTATTTTTATGATTTTCGGCATAGTCTGAATAAAAGGTTGTTGGTAAAAATATTTCATTGGGATTTCTGGAGTTCGTATGCCCAAAAGTTACCTCGAAAGGTGTGTAGTTAGTAGCACTATGTATACTACTGTTATAACCTAAAATAGCATAGTTCATAAAATTATCATTTTCTTTAGGATACATTTCTCTAAGTATTCTACGTTGTTCTATTATTGAAGAGTGAAAACGTTCAACAATAGTATTTCCTTCATTATGGCCTATAGTGGTAAAATGTACTTTTATTTTATGCAATTTTAAAATTTCTTGAACTATTTCGTTGTTAAATTCCGTACCGTTATCCAAAATTAATTTTTCTGGTACGCCAAATGAAGAAAAATATTTAATTAAAGCGTTACTAATGTGAATCGCGGTTTTAGCTATTATCTCATATGCTTGAGCAAATTTTGGAAAAGAATCAACTAATGTTAAAAATATTTTGTTATCAAAAAAGAATAGATCAATATGAATAATTTGAAATGGTTTTGATGGTGTCTCTTTAAGCATTAACGGCGAGTATGGATTTTTCCTAGCGTCTGTGGTTTTTTGGCAAATATCGCATGAATTTATATAGTTTGTGACTGAGTCTCTTAATCCTATCCAATAATAGTTTCTTTTTAAATGTTCAATAGTTTCAGAAATACCTCGGTGGTAACTTTTACTTTCATGATGATTTTTTATTAACAAAATCTATTCATCTTTATCTTTTACTGTATTAACTAATTGCGTGCATCTAATTAATTTAGAACCTTTCTCTGAAAATTTGTTTAAATACACTTCATTGAAATTTCTATATAAACCTTCTGTATGGAAGTACATACAATATGTTTTATTTTGTATAGTGTAATCTCGCAAAAATTCAAAAATTAAATCGTGATTATTTTCTGTGGGAATTTCTACAGTTATGATTTTATGGTGCTCATAATTTTCTTGTTTAACGTCCAATTTATGATATATTTGTCCAAAAACTAAAATTTGATTTACTTTATTATTAATAATTTCGTCAAGGATTTTAATTCCTTCGTTAGTAGTTTCATTAGCTGTTGTATGTTGTGTACTACTACCAGTATCGTACTCAGGCGGTTTAATTTGTATATCAGAAATTATATTAATATTTGATTGATTTTGAATACTAGCGTCGTCCAAAGGATTCTCAGCAATTTGTTAAGATATTGTAATGTTTCACTATTGATATCTCCGGGATTGTTAATAATTGACTCATTTTCTAGTGCGTTTAAGGTTATTCGTGAGAGTGCGTCTGCATTAGTGTTTGTTTTCCCTTTTTTATATTCTACATCATAATTAAATTCTTCGAGTTTAAGTCTCCATCGTACTAATTTGGAATTTGGTTCGCGTAATTTAAAAAGCCATACTAAAGGTCGGTGATCAGTTACTATTGTAAATTTTCGACCATATAAATAAGGACGAAAGTACTTACATGCCCATACTATTGCTAATAGTTCCTTTTCTATCGTGCTATATTTTTGCTCTGAATCATTTAAGGTACGCGAAGCATAGGCAATAGGTTTGTCTGAACCAATAGGTCCTTGAAATAAAATAGCGCCTAAAGCCACATTTGAGGCGTCTGTCGTTAATATAAATTTTTCATTAAAATCTGGGTATTGAAGAAAAGGTGCATTAGTTAATAAATCTTTACAAGTATTGAAAGCATTAACAAATTCTTGATCATGAATAATTTTAGAACCTTTTTTTAAACATTTTGTTAAAGGTTTTGTGATTTTTGCAAAATCTTTAATGAATTTACGGTAATATCCAATTAAACCAAGAAAGCTTTTAATGTCTTTTGTGCAATTAGGTATTGGGAAATTTTTTACAGCTAAAATTTTATCAGGATTTGGTTTGACTCCATATGGGGTTATTACATGTCCTAAATAATTTACTTCATTCCGTAAAAATTCCGATTTGTCTAATTGTATTTTAAAATTAGCTTCTCTGAGTCTATCAAAAATTTGTCTAAGTCGAGTAATATGTTCTTGGAGAGACGTACTATATATAATAACATCATCGAGATAAACTAAACACGTTTCATTTTGTAAACCTCTAAGTATATTATCCATGACTCTCTGAAAAGTACTCGGTGAATTTTTCATTCCCATGGGCATTCGAACAAATTCGTAATGTCCATTTTCGGCGGAAAACGCTGTTTTATGGATATCATTTTCATCCATTTGTATTTGATAAAAACCGTTAGCTAAATCAAGGGTAGTAAAATATTGACTTCTTCCTAATTGGTCAAGAATTGTACTAATTAAAGGTAGTGGATATTTGTCATCGACTGTCTTTTCATTCAACTTTCGATAGTCTATAACCAATCGATATTTTTTCTTATTTGATGCGTCTTTACGCTTCTCTACAATCCAGATTGGACTATTATACGGAGATGAGGAGTGTCTAATAATACCTTGTGATAATATATTGTCGATTTGAGATTTTACTTCTTTTTTGTAAATTGCGGGATATCTGTATGTTTTAGTGTAAACAGGAGTATCGTCTTTTAGGTTAATTTTATGTTTTGCGGTATTTGTAAATGAAAGAGGAATTTGGTCACAATAAAATATATCTCTGTATTCATAACATAGATCCTGTATATGTTGTCTTTCTTCCGAGTTACAATGATTCAATCGAATTTGCTTTAAATTATCTTTTAATAATTTATCGTGGCTATCGGTAAACATTTCATTCGATTCTTCTGATGTGTCTACAAAATTTATTTCTGTAAGATCTAATTTTTCTATAATAAATGGACTGGTAACCGTAATTACTTTCGGTTCACAGCTGGAATTTGTAATAGATGTATACGCAAAGTAATTTTCTATATTTACAAGAGCTTGAGGACATTCTAACTGTGTATCAAACTTAATTTATTTCATGAATCCTAAACCATTCTCTATATTTACTGGTAATTTGACAATTTTAGTGGTTCTTTCTGGTATATTAATTTGATAATTATCTATTTTTATCAATTTCTATGTAGTGCTATTTTGTTCACTATCAAAGTTCATTGGAATTTGAGTCTTAGGTGTGATAATTAATTTTTTACATAAGTCAACTTTTGCACATAGTTGTTTAAGTAAGTCAATACCTATAAGTCCGTTATATTTCTTACTAAATTTGAAAAGATGAAATTTGTGCTTTTCTTTAACTTTAAAAATATGGAAAAGTGGAATTTAAATTACTTCATTATGAAAACTGATACTATGAGCTGTTTGAATGCTAAAATCTTCGTATAAAATTAAATTCTTAAAAATCGATAAGCTAAGTTAGGATCAATTAAACTTCTACTACTACCGGTATCTATTAAAAAATTAGCATTTAATACGGGAATAAAAATATGAGGAAGATTTGATTTTAGTAAGTTTATATTAATCATGTTATGTCTTGGTTTTTCATACCCAAGCGAAAATTTATATCTGCGTTATCGGAATTGTAAGTTGAATCTTGTGTGGGACGCTGAGACTGCTGAGAGTGTGTACCAGGTGCATTTATCACGTTACTTTCTCGTTCTAGATAAGGATTATGGTTATCATATGTTTCTTGGCAAATCTGAGTATGAGAATTGTAACAATTATTATTTCCAGCGAATTCATGATTTTAAGAATTAAAATTTTCAGGATATTGAAATTCCTTAGAATATTCACAAAAATGATGATTTTTAATACGTGTATTACCAGATGACGTATCCATTGGCTCTGGATAATTCCTATTTCTATTATGATAATTTGTATTTCTAGAAATTTGAGTATTTCTAGCGAAATTATTTGCATATGAATTGTTATTTTGAAAATGATTATTTTGAGGTGATTGATTTTGAGGAACATAGAAAGATCTTTGATTATAATTAGAATTATTTGGATGATTGTAATTATTAGGATGGCGGAAATTATTATTGTTATTTTGATTTGAATTATAGTTATTGAAGTTTCTGTTGAAATTGGGAGAATATTGTCTATTAAAAGATTGAGATGGTCTTGAGGTTGATAAATTATTTATCCGGGGATTTGCTGGTGCCATTCTCTGAACTGGTCTAAAATTTTGTGAATTTAAATAATTAGTTTTACGCTTACTGTATAAGAAATTTTCTTCTTCGACTACTAAAGACATTGCCTTTTCTAGACTGTCTGGATTTCTTAATCAAATATTATTTTGTAACTGGCCCGTGAGCCCACTAATAAATGCTTTTAATGCTAACTCATCATAACTCTCTAGTCGAATACATTTTTCTTGAGGTGGTAGATTTGATGCATTTATTTTTGACGCTATTAAACTTCTACAATATTGGCAACGCATGCCAAAATTATATGGTGTTTCATTTTTGAATGGATGTAAAGCAATTAAGTCTTGAACGAGACAATCAAGATTTCTTTGATCTCCAAAAGTTAATTGTAATAATTTTTTAATATCATCCCATATAGTTAATTCTGAACGGGATCCTATTAAACTTAAGGCTCTACCTGTTAATTTACCTATTATTGCCCGTAAAATATATGAATTAATTTGAGCACTTACATTTGTAGTGTCTGCAAATTGACTTATCAAACTTTCACAAGCATCTAAAAATACTCCTAGTGTGTGTGCATTACCATCAAATTGTGGTATAGTATCTACATATAATTTTAAAAGTGAATAATTTACATTTGCTGTAGCCATTTCTGAACCTGAACTATCCTCAACTAGAGGCAAATTCTCAATATTTGTTAATATATCTGAATTATAACTATCTTCTAAATTCAATGATTGACATAAAATGCTAAGGTCTTCAATGTCTGACATATAATATTAAAACATATAAAAATGTAGAAAAATCAAAAATCACTCATAAATCAACATAAAAATATGAAGGAAAATTATAAAGGAGAACAAAATTCGCTTACCAAAGTAAATGTGTTGACTTCATCTATCTACTTCGTACCAAAAGGGGTTGAACTATGTGGTTTCTTCCTCTTAATTTGGCTGATCTTCTTAAAACTAACCGGATTCTGCAATGTTGGCTTCTTCCGGGGTCTCCAAACTTCGGCGATGTGGATCCTTCGTCTGGATGAACACTTTCCAAATTACCGATATTTTCGACGATTTGACAATATTTTTGTTGTCGTTCCGTTTGACAATCCTACTGACTGCGCCAATTTTATGTTCACTCGCGTAAAATACGTTTTTAAAAATAATCGAACAATTTAAGAAAATGGAATTTTATTAACTTAACAAACAATTAAATGTTATAGTTGAAAGGTACAAGTTATAAAGATGAAAATGCCGGCTCGCAACTGGTTTTGTTCTCGCTGTCCGAAGTGGGGGAACGCTTCTTAGATTCAGCAACGTCGGCTCTTATCTATGAAATCGAGATTTATAACTCGCGATAAATGTGATAAATTGTTAGGGTCTAAAAAGTTGTTCCACAGTTCTGGAGACCTATCCGTTTGTCTTTTTGAGAAATCATTGAATAAGTATTATGAACTTGTTTCTTTTTCAATTATAATCTTACATAAATCACTCTAATATCAATGATGATTCTACTAATTTTGTTTTGCAATATTTACCAAGGTCAGCAGACAGATGTTTAAACAATTCGTTAGACTGGGAAATAAAATTTATGCACATATTTAACTAGATATTTTAGAAAAATCGTGGTTATGATAATGGGTTTCGATGCGTACTAAACTTACAGTAGTATCTGAAATCGAATGTATGTTTATTAAAACAAAATCAGTTGATATTACAGATTTCGCTGATCTTTATCAGCTTTCTATCACGTGTTCTATTCAAGTGCAATTCAATACCAAAATAGTTGGATTAGTCTTATTTTTAATGAAATCACAGAATAAAGCTCGCCTCTTTTGTTTGGTGGTGAAACATGCCATATTTCTGTAGTTATTCTTGTTTTGAAGTAGTTTGGTTATAACCCTTTTGAGGAAATCAAACTGGCGATTTAACTGGTCACTCAAAAGAATCTTTTCGTCCAATCCATGCATTTGTGAAGATTTCCTCTTACACAAGTATGTTTTGACTGTCAAAATTCCATTAATAAATATAAGACCAACAATATCATCAACTGTGATATCCACATAAGCGTTTATCTTTTAATATATCTCATGTATCCTCATTTTATCTTTTCTAATACTTCCTCTTCTACATATTCCATTACAGTTTGTGCTAATCTAGAAGAAATTGAAGATCCCATTATGAATTACTTTTTGTTTTAAATATGCCTTATTTAATTAACAATAAATAGTTAATTAAATTATATCGAATATTAATGTCACAGCAGAAATGATGGAAAATAATAACAGGGGTCAAAACTTATCAGAAACTTATTTACGAAGGCGGCGATGCTTTGATTTCTTAATGCAATTGTTTTTTATGTAGTTTGACATTTGAAGACAGGTTTTCACTCATTAAAACAAAGTTGTTTAAGAATGGGTTGTGGAACTACAATTTCTGAAAGAAATTTATTTATTACTCATCACAGAAATGGATACAGCCAAAACAGGGCCGTATTAAGACATTAGAGCGCCCTAGGCTGACATCAGTTTGGCGCCTCTAAACTAGAAAAGTAAAAATATAAATACAAGTAAAATAAAACGAGTTTCTCAAAATATATATATATATATATATATATATATATATATATATATATATGTGTGTTTGTGAAAATGTACAAAAAACTGCATAGGATTTTTTTACATTTTCTTATAGATTTTGACCTCCCAAAAACAGAAAAAATATTCAAATAATTATATCACATAAGTTTTTATGTATATTGCAGTATCTATGTTCATTGGTAATACACCTATATGATTTTTATTTGATAATGGAGAAAAACAACCTGAGCTGTTGGTGAGACTGGGAATCTTTTAACATGTTGAGACAAGTCAAATGACGTATATCGCTTGAAACAAAGAAAAGCTCTCAGTAGACATACTGATTTTCAAGTGAACAGTGCTGTTGTCTGTTAATCATGGCTACAAGGGGTTGTGTTATTTCTCCAAACAGTTTTTGTTATATATGTGGTGAATTCACTATTAAAAGTCAACAGAGAAATATAAGTGATTTTATAAGGAAAGTTTATTTTGCCTACTTTAAATTAAAACTTGGTGATCAAGATAAACGATGGGCCCCGCATAAAGTGTGTAGAAGATGCGAAGAAGATCTTCGTTTGTGGTTTAAGGGAACGAAAAATGCATTTCGATTTGGAATTCCTTTGATATGGCGTGAGCAGAAAAATCACACCACTGACTGCTACTTCTGCTCAGTTGACGTAAAGGGATTCAATTCAAAAAACAAACGAAACATAAGTTATCCTAATCTTGACTCAGCTATACGTCCACTGCCCCATAGCTCCGAGATATCTATCCCGCAGCCACCTTCCAGGTTGGATGAATACCCTAGTGAGTTGGAAGACGAAGCTACATTTAGTAAGAGATTTAGGTCTTTGAAAAGATGCAGCCGAACTGTTAGGTTCTAGATTAAAAAATAGAAACCTTTTATCATTTGGCACTTCTTTCTACTGGTACAGACACCGAGAAAAAGAATTTACCCAGTTTTTCTCAAAAGAAGTAAATTTAGTTTTCTGCAATAATGTGGAAGAACTCATACATCGCTTTGATATAAAGTTTGACTCTTCTGAATGGCGTCTATTCATTGACTCATCTAAGACTAGCCTTAAAGCAGTATTATTGCACAATGGAAATAAATTTGCCTCGATTCCGATTGGACATTCTGTGCATATGAAAGTAGATTATAAATATTTGGCCATTATCATGGAAAAAATCAAGTATGAAGACCATCAATGGATGATTTGTGGGGACTTCAAAATACTGACAATGCTTTTGGGTCAGCTGGCAGGCTATACCAAATACCCATGCTTCTTATGCTTGTGGGATAGTAGAGCCAGAGAACAGCACTGGAAAAAAAGTGATTGGCCATCCCGAGAAACTTTAAAACCTGGAGAGAAGAATGTTATAAACACTACCTTGGTACCGCCAGAAAAGGTTTTGTTGCCCCCTCTCCATATCAAATTGGGGTTAATGAAACAATTTGTAAAATCGCTGCAAAAGGATGGAGACTGTTTCAAATATTTATATACAAAATTACCGAAGCTACCAGAAGCAAAGTTGATAGAGGGAGTTTTCACCGGCCCCGACATAAGGAAACTTTTAACGGACTCTTCATTTGTGGAAACTATGAATGAGAAGGAAAAATAAGCTTGGGTATCGTTCAAGGACGTAGTGCGAAAGTTTTGGGGAAATACTAAGGATCTTAACTATAAAACCATTGTGCAACGGATGCTAGCAGCATACGAAGCTCAAGGCTGCAAGATGAGCTTGAAGGTCCATTTTTTACACTCTCACATAGACTATTTTCCTGAAAACCTGGGAGCTTACAGTGAAGAGCAGGGGGAGCGATTTCACCAGGATGTCCGTGATATCGAGAGAAGGTACCAGGGCGATGGGATGTCACTATGCTTGCTGACTACTGTTGGCTGCTTAAGCGAGAAACTGAAGATGGAAATAGGAAAAGGACTCGTCAAAGTATCAAGGAAAAGAAGAAGAGGTTTCATAAAGAACATGAATAAGTATATGTATTAAAATAATGTTTCGTTTGCTTTAAAAAAAATATTTATTTTTTGAAAATTTTGAATAAAGGAGTGCTTTAACCAATTTTTTGTGTTTGATTTTGCAAAAAATCGTTATGTGATAGAAAAAAATGGCCATCACTTTTGAAATCAGCGCACTATAAAACATATAATTCAGTAAAAATATCTCATGCAGCTGACAAAAAATTTTTTTTCGCAGACCTGTGTTATTTAAAGGTGGATTTTAAGACACTTAATACTTGAAAATTTTTGTATGATATCATCAAAATTTCTTTCTTTTAGTGCCTCACATTCTATCCATAATATTGAGAGGTCAGCAGCTTTATCGTCTGTTAAAGAATTTCTTAAGTAATTTTTTACTCGTTTCAAGACGGAGAAGGACATTTCGCCTGTACAATTCGTCACTGGAAGACACAGATATATTCTTAAAATAATGTCCATGATGGGAAACGTACAAATTAAATTTCTGCTGCGGAGTGTTTGCAACCATGACATAGTTTTTGATGTTTTTTTCTCAGAGTTAGCTGAGTCCAGAGTTTGAATAAAATATTTGAATTGTACACATTCATTTTCAAAATTACAATCCAAATCTCTAGTATAAATTCCTTGAAGATGTTTGCACTTTTCTTTTATTATATTGTCTTCAGTGTTTTCTAAGTTTGTAAGAAAACCAAAAGATCCAATGATTTCATCGTACGAATTTTTTCGCCTCTCGAGTTCTGATACTATATTGTCTACAACCACGTAGAACATATTTACTTCCATATCTGTCCTACCATCAAAAGTAGTTTCTCCAACATCACTCTCTCCTGGCAAACATTTCCTTTTTTTCTTCCTTTTCGAATCCAACGTATAGGTACTACATTTTGTTAACAATTTACCGCTTTCCTCGTATTTGTTATAAGTTGTTCTCATTTCCGTAACAGAGTGAATTAATGATTTATAGAGTTGAACGGCTGTCACTATATCCATACTTTGCTTTTGCAAAGACTGGCTTGTTTTGTGGAATTGAATTAAAATATCTCTCCAGAAAGAGAGTATAATACCAGTCTCCAAGCTTAACATTTTTTGCAATATACCCTTCCCCTCAGCTTTTGTTTTAGGTGCTTGCGAGGTATCATTCACAAAAAAATTGAAAGCTT
This sequence comes from Galeruca laticollis, assembly GCA_963921935.1. Lineage (NCBI taxonomy): Eukaryota > Metazoa > Arthropoda > Insecta > Coleoptera > Chrysomelidae > Galeruca > Galeruca laticollis. Next base: position 161,810,879 of record OY998177.1, on the reverse strand, counting down.
CTTTAAAAGCATCATAACTGTCATAAAGAGCGGTGCAGGTATCGACTCTAGCTGACCATCTAGTAGCTGAAAGTTTTTTAGGCACATGTAGTTCTGACCCACTCACAGTTCTGTTACGTGTTAAACACTCTTTAATTATTTCCCACCTATAGGTTGATGCTGAAAATAAAGTGTATATTTCTTCCACAAACAAAAAGAAAATTGTTACAACAGGAGAACACTCTGCAGCGCAGGTTCCTACTAAATTCAGTGAATGGGCAGCACATGGTATAAATTTTGCCAATTTGTTATTTTCCTTGATTCTAGCTTACAAACCAGAATATCGACCAGACATGTTGCTAGCGTTATCGTAAGATTGTCCTCCACAGTTCTGTATGTCTAATGACATATGTTCTGAAACTGTCAAAACTGCTATTTCCAACTGAAGCTTTGTGCCCTACCTTAGCAACAAATGTAATAAATCATTCTACTACCGAACCATTTTCAATTACATATCTGAGAACAACAGTAAGTTGGTCAGTATGGAATATGTCGGGTGTAGAATCTATGATTATTGCAAAATATTTCGTGTTTTTTATTTCTGATGCAAATTGTTCTCTTAGATCAACCGCCACGAGTTTTATAAATTCATCACAAATAGTTGATGACAAATAAAAAACATTTCCTTTTCCTGGATTGCCTTTTGTTTCAATGTGGGTTTTCAGAAACGGATCGAATTCTGCTAAAAGCTCTAACGAACCTAGGTAGTTGCCGTTATCAATAGCTCCAAACATTCCACTAGAACTCCTAAATGCTAAGCCACGCGATGTCAAAAATTTTATAACTGCAACTACTCGTTTAAGTATGTTAACCCAGTAATATCTTTCTGCAAGGTACTGCTTATGAGCTTCGGTATCTATTTTCCCTAAGACATTTGATCGCGGAATATACGCCTTCGCATTTTCACAGTAATCAGAAGAGTTTTCATATTCAGAAATCCGATGGGTATTTTTCCAGTCGTTGAATCCAGTCATGAAATAATTCGTTTTTGTCCGGTTAAATAATTTACAATACAAACAATAAACATTTCCTGTTAGTGCTGAATATAAATAGCCATTGACGACGTATAGTTTCCCCGTTGTATAAAGTTTTGAAAATCATTTTTTGAAGCAAATCTACTATGAATATCATAAATTCGTTTCGATTTTTGGAAATCCATTTTAGAAATTTCTTGTACAATTACAGATGGGTTCATTACAATGTAATTTATGAAACTTTCGGTTATAGCCCATCCAACTGGGTCTGTGAAATCGACTTTTGAAAATAATTCTGACGTTTCTTGAGGATTGCTTGATGAAGATGCACAGTCCTGAACTTCATCAGTATCAGAATCGCATGAGTTTATTGGGGTTTCTAGAGGATACAAAAATAAAAAGTACATTCTTACACCGCGTTATTCAATTATCTGCTTACCTCTATCCATAATATCATCATTACTGAGAGTTGATTGTTGTTCATTATCTGCATCGGATTCCGTACTTCGAACAGGATGACAAAAAAAAGAATTTAATTTAGGTATTTTTTTCAATAACTTTCCCACCCACTAAGTTTTCTACTTCCTCCACTTCCACTCATTGTTTTCGATAAAATGATAAACAAGACAAAAATACCTCAAATGACATTAAAATAATGATATTTTAATTGACGATTACTCGATTACTGCCAGCGACTGAGCTAACTCAACTGACTACCTTCAATTTTTAAAATAAATGTTTCCAAAGTTTACCAATTTTTTTTGTAAACTTTGATGTTGCTTTTCCAATCACCTTTTGTCGTTTTTTTTTGTTTTGGCGAGCGCAAGGCGCACGTGGCGGTACTTTGCATATTAGCATATTTATCTCTGGCGGCATCCCGTCACTGCCGCAAATCAGCAAAAAGAGATTTGTCTATAGTTACCACAATATTGCTTTGATAATAAAAATATATGGATGTAAAGCGGTGCTTTTCAATCTATCCAAGTATTCAAACCCGGCCGACTGAAATAATGATGTCTCTATTCACTAATCTTGTCAATAAAATTTTGTTTAATATTGGTGCCTCACAACACATTCGATCTCCACGAACAAAATACGTATACAGCAAAAATGATTTGCACGAATTGTGACTATCGTTAGTGGTTAGTCCGGTCAGTCGGCGCCTATTTCTTTCACGGCGCCCTAGGCTATAGCCTAGTCAGCCTATTGGATAATATGGCACTGAGCCAAAATGGTAAATAAATGTTTATCAACGGTTCAGCATATCATTGAACTTTAAAGGGATGAAAACAGAGTCGAGAATAGGTCAAGATTGGCTGCAAATAAGATATTCAATGAACTTGAGGATTGTATATGGATTGTAAGAGAGGTATCAAATAATCCAAAAAAAAGTGCGCCGAGGTGGAAAGACAATTTGGAAAAAGGTGTAACCCATAAACAATTAGACGGATATAGCGAAAAAATAATTTACATGGTCGAACTGCGAGAAACCAACCTTTTATTAGCCGAAAAAATAGACGTTTGAGATTGGAATTCGCTAGAGGGCATATTAATAGACTTAAACTTCTGGAATTCAGTAATATTTTCTGATGAGACCAAAATAAACTTATTTGGGTCCGATGGAAAAATATCAATGTGGAGAAGCCTAACGAAGAATTAAAATTGAAAATTATGAAAGCTACGATAAAGCACGGTGGAGTAATGTTATGGGGTTGTATGTCCTCTGCAGGAGTGGGTAATACGCATTTCATTGAAGGAAATATATAACAATATGTGTATTTGGATATATTAAGGCAGCATCTCGTTGCTAGTGCCCAAAAATTAAATATTAAATAATGAACTTAAAGAAAAAATTATTGAAGTATGGTATACAATTTCCCCAGAGTATACTACAAAATTAGTTGAAACAATGATGTCTTTCTCCTGTTTTCAAAGATATTTCTTAAAAGTCGGTTATCGCGAGGGGTTGTTATTGGTACTTGTTTATAGGGAGATGAATCACATATATAATAACATAAATATACATAAATTTACGTAAAATATATTAATGCTTTTGTTATGGATGGTTATGAACTTGCTCCTCTTTATATATCTAAAATGGAGACATTCTCCTAACTGCATTCTGACGAGTACTGAGATTTTTTTATTTGTAAACCAGCTAATTTCTAATCCTTAGTCTGGAAACAATTTAATACTATTTGCAATCTTTTAATTTCCGTGATTTAGGGTGCAAACGGATTAATATTATTTGTAAACATATTAAATTCTTAATATTACCTGCATTTTGTAGTTAAGGGTATTAATCTATAAAGAGATTACTCGGAACTTGGAACATAGAACGCCAACATTGAGTAGAATACAAATGTCATGACTTTATCAAATTGTTACTGCAGATCATGCCTATTACATTTGTATTCGATATAAGAGACAATTAATAATCAGCCATTTATCATTGAAATATAATAGTTATAGCAAGACCAGAAAAATTCTAAGGTGGCCAATCACGCCATCTCTGGTGGAACCAACACAACTACAATAAGGCATATGCCATTAGTCAAATCACATAGACAATTATAGGTGTTGTGGAAAAACCAGAGATAGTTGAGGTGGGTTCAAGGACACAATAACATTTGGGAAACTAAGCTGGCTTGCACAATAAACAAGAGTAATGTTAGGTTCATTCATATGTATCGAAGTGTAGCTCTTTCCCACACGTGGTGTAATTTACACTCAATACCTTACACTCGATACTTAATATTGACTCATTCCTAACTGCACTGAACTACACTCTACTCAAAGTGTGGTGGAAATTACGTTACACCACGCTACACCTTCAAGCAATCGTAATGACCAATGGCCATGGTCTGTTGATTCTAATGATAGAACAATCGGAGTAACCGGGAGTGCAAACTAAAGGACCAATTGCCATGACCTGGTAGTTCTAATCATAGAACAATCAGAGTCAGCAGGAATTGCAGTAAACAGGAGTGCGTTCAGTTATGAGGAAGGGTGAAGAATTTGTCTCTATCGAATTATAACATATCGATCAAGAAAGACATTCTTCTCTTAATCAAAATGAATGGTTTCATTGTGCAAAATGAACCCGTAGCAACATCTAGTGACGGGTTGTTTTTTCATTCGGGTCAGAACTTATGGCGCAAAATTCAAGAGCTTAACTTAACAAACCTGTACCTGAATGATGGAAATTGTCGTGTTCATACAAAAATCATCTTATCGTTAAGTTTTGTGACCATTGACAATGTTGTAGCTTCGAAATCTTAGTTGACCAATGTCCACAGAAAATGGACGACATAATAAGTTATTGGGAAGATACATGCATCGGTAGATTAAGAAGAAATCGCAGATGGGAACCATTGTTTCCCATTTATGAGAGGAATAATTATAATAGAGTAATTAGTGAGAACCAATAATACTGTGCGGAAGGATGGCATAGAGCTTTCCAACAGTCAATCAATTGCCACCATCCATCTGCTGTATATAAAATTATTGAACATTTTAAAACGGAACAGCAACAGGTGCAAATTAAATTAGATTGATATAATTCTGGATTGCGGCAACCAGAAGCTTCTAAAAATAAATATGTACTAGTTAATAGGCGAATAAAAACTCTAGCATTTTGCATATCTTTTCGCAGTACATGTTACGTAATTGCCAGAACATCAAACACAGCGAATATAGCTATTAAAGACCATCTGTCCAATATTAATTTTGTTAAGACGATAAAGAATCGCCCTTGCATATGAAAGTGTACTTTATCTGAATGTAGTAAAAGAAATATTACAGAAAAGCATGGAAGGAGGTGGCGGAAGAAGTAAAAGATAAGTGATCTATAATGAAACAGAAGCTTAGCTATGTATATTGTTTATAAATAGAGGATGGATCCCATGAATCCGACGCTGCTTCGTAAATACTGCCAAGCTACTATGACATCCTCCTCAATTGCAGTCGTTTTGTTTACATTGTAAATACAGCTGTCATGTGCGCGGTTATGTAACATACAAAATTTAGGTCATGTCATATGTTTGATGCATCCTTTGTGTGCTACCGCGCTAAGGAAGACCTATGTCTAGCAGTGGGCGCAGATGGCCGTGTGATGATGATGAATATATTATTTTCGTCCTATTTATTACTTATAACTTAACCTTTATAACTGTCTGAAGAGGATAACTTGGTTATAGAAACGTGCGTCAGATAGTGCGTGAGTTTTGGTGTAGTGGTATTGAAAAGTATGTTCAGCATTTTAATATGTTCTAAAATATGCAAATTTTTTCATTTATCTATCTCTCTATCTCCTATGGTTTCCAATATAAGAACATGAAACCTAAGCGACCAATTAAAGTAATAATTTATAATAACGAAATAACTCGTAAAGGATACTATTATATCAATTTTAAAATAAACAACTCGTTTGATGTGAACTGAACTTGACATATTATCTTCTGTTTGCGTTAATATGTTTACTTTTACAGAGTAATTGTAGTCTATTTTTAGAGAACATAAACAATGATTGGCCTTTTCTTAGGAAATTTTTAATTTGTTGTTGCTGTTCGTTTTACGTTGTTAAAACTGGTATGCGCTTTTAATCTAAACGTTTCAAGATAGATTAACTTGATAAACATATTTATAAATTTATTTAAAAAGCGGTACTATTTAATATTTGGCAAGAGCAGTTAAAGTTTAACGCCGTACGTTGGAGGTTAGAATATAAAAAATCCCAATGGCACAGGACCAATTGAACAGGCTTACTTCAGTAACATGTTTGCATAAAACCCAAAATAAAAAATTAGATACAAAAGTAATAGAATGTTTTGAAATGTACAAAAAACCAAAGTAACATTCTGGCATCAAATCAAAAACAAAAAAAATATAAAAAAAATTCTGGTAAATTTGTTAATTTTCTTAAATAGTTTTAATGTACGATTTAGATAAAAATGTTAAATACAAAAGTTGTAGAACGTGTTAAGGTCTATGAAAAAGCTCAGTAACTTTTTTGCGTCAAATGAAAAACAAAGGAAATACGATTTTTTTCAAATTTGACAGGCCGCTATTTTGTTTTAAGTGGACCGATTTGGCCCGGTAACGAACTCGTCCAAGATTTTGGCCCATCCAATTTTTGTAGCGAGATTGGTTTCAATCCGTCAAAAAATGCGCCCTCTATCGTGAATACAAAATCCGTTATAACACTTACATATGTATGTCATATTGGGAACAGGGGCTTGTTTTGGCATCAGGGAACACCAAAACGAAAAACTGCAATTAAATTTTTCCGAAGTCGCATCATGCTACTCCGTACAATAGCCCTATTTCATTCTGAAATAAGCCTCTAATTTAGGATTAACTTGTACCCAAAAAATTAGAACTTGTACCCACTCAGATTTTCTGAAAAATCGCTATTTAAACTGGGGGTGATTGCTTGAACTCAAGCTAGCTCCCCCACCTTTACAAAACAAAATTTTAATAGCAGAAACTTAGAACTTTGAATTTAGGTCTTATTTGAACCCAAAGGCGTTTTTTCCTTATTTTAAGACCAATTTTGATTTTATATTTCAATTTTTTAGGGTACTTTACTCTTGTCGGTTTTGCTAATTAGAAAGTTAAGGGTGAATTTCTCGCGATAAATGTCGTGCACCAAAATCAGTCCCTATGTATTTTAAGAACTCCTAAATCAGGGAATATTTTAAGACCAATTTTTATTTTTTATCTCAATTTTTTAGGTATTTTACTCTTGTCCGTTTTGCCATTAGGGTAAATTTCTCGCGATAATCGTTGATTATGATCTTTCAATTTAAAAGATCATAATTAGCTTCTAATTCTACCGTAAACACTTATTCAATTTCATTATTTTTAAGTGGTGGGGGGGCTGAGACAACGTCGACTCAGCCCCCCCCCAAAGAATATTCAATTCTTGCGTAGTATGACGAGCTCAAAAATTAATAATTTGCGGGGATATGAAAGCTTATAAATAGCTCATAAATGTAATAAGCACAAATATGGCAAGGGAATTTAAGAACACCCTATATAGATATAATTTTCTTTAAATCAAATATAAGTTGAATTTAATATAAAAAAAAATAAAACGGCCAAGTTTCGCTAACAGAGCTAGAAAAAGGTAATCAAACAATTACGAAAAATAGAAGGTCGTCACGCAAATAAGTCGAAATCAAAAAAACATAGATGTTTTAATTATCATAAAAAATACAGAAGAATTATGCAACTTAGCATAGAGAAATCTAATTAAAGTTAACCTTCAATTACGAAAACAAAAAATATAAAGCAAGGGCAAGTGAATGACGCACAAAAACACAGCTACATTTGATGTTTTGAATAACTAACTCGTCCCAAAATATTGCAAATAAATAGAAGGAAATTTGGACGATGCGGGAGTGGACGGGCAGCAACCGTGCCGCCTAGTACTCCTATTTACGACGGCCTGCGTGTTGACAGTGATCTCTAGTGATTGCCGTGAAGTATTGGAAATAGAGATAGCCATCAGAGCTAATCTGTTTTTTTTTGTGACATACGACAAAGATTTTCCAAACCGTAAGTTTTTGAACCTGAAAATTTTTTTCTATTGTTTTTTTTGGGAAAATCATATTGGTATTGATTTTTGTTTTATTTTGTGTGTCTGACGATTCATCCTGGCCATATACGTGTACTACTGAACCTTGAACCATATATTACCATAATCAGTGAGAGTATGTTTCATACATTGTTCTTTCTCTAATAACTACAAAACTTTATTCAAGGGATTCTTGCGAGGGATACATCCCCCATATAAACCGGAGACAGGTAAATCACTCCGATCACACTCTCAAAAGTTTGTATCAATTATTGCTCTCTAATGTTTTATTCCGAGATATTTATTTACTGTTTTTAAATGAAACTCACGATCTCTAGTTAATTCCACAATATAATAAAAGTTATTGAATGTTCAATAACTTTTATTATATTGTGGAATTAACTAGAGACCGTGAGTTTCATTTAGAAACACTAATATGAGCATATTCCACGAAGTAAGGGTCGAGACAGTCAATTTCATATTTATTTACGATGATCGTTTGTTCACACTATAATCAGGAGGAAATATTTTCAGTATCAGTCCATGAAATATATTTAATTGTACATAAATTATATTCGCTAAACAATAAGATTTCATTATTTATTCGAACTTTATCAGGCAACGGAGTTTTTTCACTCGATCAGCAGAAAGGCCGGTATACAAAATCAGCTAATTTTTGTATTACGTAATTTCAAAGGTTATGGAGGCCACTGAAGTAACCGTTAGCTAGGTCAAGGCGTTATAGGTTAGTAACGAGACGCTAGATCGTTTTTCGTGCTTAATAAAACCCTGGCCACTTTCTCTGACGAATGATCTCCGTTGTCCTTACCGGACATTAACTGGAAAAGAGGGCGTTGTATTAAGGAACCCTCGTGAGTTCTATTTGAGTGCCGGACAAATAACGTTATTAATATATTGTATCATATACCGTAGGCATCAGGGTTAAGTTATTGTTTTTTTCTCTTTAGATTTAGTTGCTCGTATAATATATATATATATATATATATATATATATATATATATATATAACAACAAACCCCTCCACCCGACCTAGTTGGATTGAACCCTGGAGACGCACCGGCAGCTTAACGACACGACGAACCTTAGAACTCAGACTTGGCACATCGTATAAGCCCAAGAGGGCCCACGAATACCCTTCCGCTCGAGCCAGGAAACCACCCTCCCCCGAGGTTCTTCCACAGGAGATTTCTGGCTCTATTGTGCCCTACGGCACTGGTGACAGCACGCTGCAGAAAAAAAAGGAAATACAAAACTAAACAATAAGGACAAAATTGTTACATTAGGTGACATCAAGGTCCAAGATTGTTACATAAATATGCGCTACTTGTTTTTTGATTCGACAAAGTGGGGGGGTGGGGGGGGGGTAGGTCAACAGAGGTTCTAAAATGTCTGTTATGTAGCAGTCGGCTGTCAAACGACCGCCCCGAATTACAACTAGGTCCGTTTCAGCCTCGAAACTAATGCCACCCCATACAATAACAGATCCACCGCCATAGCTGACATTTTCGGCAATATTGCATTGGGCATATCGCTCGCCAGGACGTCTATACACATTCCCGCGACGATCATCACTAATCAGACAGAATCTTGACTCGCCCGTAAACAGTACATTGCTCCATTCACGGTGGCCCCAATTTCGATGTTCTCGAGCAAACTGAAGACGTTGCCTGAGATGGTTTACGGTTAGAAGAGGACCAGTTATGGCTCTATATGTAGTAATACTGCTTTCTAACAGCCTTCGACGCACTGTATCTTGACTTATGCGGTAATTGAATCGATGAACAATTTCTTGCTGTAGTGCAGAGCATGTAGTGAATCGATATCGTAGTACCTACATTCTCCAAAATCGATCTTAATAATTATTTGCCACTCCGGGTTAACCTTGTCTATGTCCTCTTTGGTTTGTACCAATCTCTAGATACCCCGTCAATGCCCTGGAGATCGTAGACTGTAGACTGAGTCACGCCATAGCGGCGTTCCATTTGAACTTGTGTAACAACCATTTCCATGAGTGCACCAGCACATTCTTCACGCGAAAGATTTCTCATCTCACGTTGCATCACTCTTAATAACTCAACAATAGAAGCAGAACAACGCAATCTGTCATCAATAAACAATAATTCAACCTGTCAGTGAATCAGTGTACAACAGCATTATTTTATCCAAAAACTGTTGTGTTTTTATTCAACATCCAAAAAGTTGTTGGGTTCAGTTAAAAACTATCATTTAAAGCCATTGGCTTGCATTCAAATATTGTTCTCAAGTGGATTTTTCCATTTTACAAAATATGCGTTAATTTTGCGGCAAGTGTATATTAAATAATAGTAGGTATGTGTATATAAATAAGAAATTACCCTTTATACCTGCGTCCTAACAGGGTCGGAGTAATCACCAACCAGGTAAAGCAAGGGTGCAGTCTATCAGTCTGTGACTTTTCATCGTTGTGCATTGTGCAAATAAAAATGGGAGTGTTTTGTCCATGGGAAAACATTGTCTCGAATGAAATAGAAATAGAGAATGAAGTGATTGAAATTAGTGACAACAGTGATACTGAAGGAAGGAACAGGAAGGTTAAAAGAAAACATTTGTCAAGTGACGCAAAAACGATAATAAAAAAGTTTACCAAACTCTAATTGAAAAAGGGTGTTCAACTTCTTTCACCGTGACAAGTGAATTAACAAAAGTCCCTGTATCTACGGTAAGGGACATTATAAACAAGGGAGAGACAGAAAGACAGAAACGAGAAATGAAAAATTTTTCTAGAATCGATGAAGCGGCGGGAACTGAAATAAAACAAAAAATTAACCCTTTTTACAAAGAAAATAGGGTGCCAACAACGTCTATGATTTTGGAAAGACTGAAAGTTTCGGAAATTGAAGTAACCTATTCGGAACAATGGTTTCGGAAATATTTGAAAACCATAGGTTTTGAGTGTAAAACCCTCAACGGAAGGATGAGCATCATGGAAAGTGGACGATTAAAAAGATTGCGCCGGGAGTACGTTACAGAAATAAGAAGATTTCGACAAGAAGGTCGATACACAGTTTGGTTGGATGAAACAAGGTACGATAGCCATGACGTTGTCAAGAAGCAATTGTTTTCTACTTTGCTCAAATTTTTAAAGACGTCCCCGCATATGGTCGGACTGTGTACTTTATCTTGATTTACAACTATGCTATTTACGGTTCATAAATTGTTCCCTACCGGGTAAAGTTAATAACGGTCGAAGATAATAAACACGGTATTTCAAATTCGCAGTTATAACAATATAAATTTACTCACGTAAAATCTTCAAACTATAGAAACGATTACTTAGTAAAAGCAAGGTTTCTTTTAACAACAGATAAAGAAAACTATAACTCACATATTTTAACTAAAAAGATAGGTCCCAGTTCACTTAAAACTACGTAGAAAATTATATGTCTAGCCAAACGTAATTTAAATAAACTCCTCTTTTGTTTTGGACATAACTATCAATAGCAATAAAGGGCCAACACACTTAAATCTACTATAGTTTTCGGATTCACCGTACACCTGAACTATAAACACATAAATATCGTGGAATAAAAATAAAGATATTATTTTACAGACTTATATTACAAACTTCTTACCATGAAGCTAAAAGCCAGACCAGGCACTGGGCACTTAGATGGGCGAAATAAAATACGTTCTCTAACGCCATCTACATTCGTGTTCGGAAACTAAAAGTTTACTTCAAGTTGGTATTTTTATTTCGTATTGTTGGCCATTGTTGAGCGTAGCAGGTTGCAATCATGCATCAACAGCGAAACAACGAAAGATGACAATTTGACAACGACAAACAACGTCCATTTTACAACGGTATTTGATATTGTTTGTTCATCTAATTCAAAGATTATTCACTTATCTAGTTGTATTTTTGTGAAATTACGTGTGTGTATAATAGCTTAGAGCTTAATATGAGTGGAACAATAAAGAAATGCTGTGTGCCAGGGTGTACTGATAAAGAGGCAAGAAGGTAATTATATTAAATTAAAGTAAACTACTATTATAACAATTACTAGCAGTTCAGTGATTAGAATGTACACATTCTTTGTTATTCATTAAAATATTCAAGTTAAATCCAAGCAGTTAAATGGGAATGAAATTTTTATTTCTCGATTAATATGTATAAAATTATATTATGTTGAACTTAATAGTGGGAATTATTGGGTTATAATTAAAAATTACCATGTATACTTGAAATAAATCGTTAAATTTGAAGGTATTGAATGAACTTTATCTATAATTTCTTTTTATAGACATTCCATACCTACCAATAAAGATGTTTCTGGAATTTAGTTGCAAAGAATTAACAACCCTAAGTTATCACTTGAAGGTACATTATTGTCATCATAGAATATGTGATATTCATTTTGAAGAAAGTTCCAAATTCCCTAATGGTAAATTAATGAAGCTTTCACTTCCAACACTACATTTGCCTAGTAAGTATTCAACTCTATGTTTACTGTTGCAATAATACTTGTTGGGAGTTACAATAAACCTATAGGGGATCATTGTGAAAAGTTATGCAGATAAAAAGATTAGTTATTTTTGTTTATAGGTTACCAAAAAGGTGTAGATGACATTTTTTGGGTACAGGAGCATCAACCATCATTTTCAACTCCCAAAAAGCTAAAAGGTATAGTATATTAAGTAGTATTGTGAAAGGTGTATTTATTCTTGTTTCCTTGTTTTCCTTCCTTTTCATTTATTGAAACTAAGACGAAACATTTTTTAGAATCCATTGCTGCACTTAGTTCTTCTGCTACAGCCTGTACTGGTGCTAGCCCAATACAAGAAGTAATTAAACCTGTTAAGGTGTACACAAGGAAGCGATTATTTCAAGCCTTAGAAGAAGAACCTTGTAAGTATAAACATATATTGGTAAGTCGTAGTTACTAACATTGTTACTGTCTTAACAATTAAATCAAATTGAACTCATGCACGTCAGTAGAAGTATTTATACATAGTTTTAATTTTTATTTGTAACCATAACCACAAAAAATGACAACCCTTAGTGACAAGTGGCTTCCTGACAATTGTTCTTACCCGCTAGCAGCACCAAGTGCTGTGGTTCAATTTTCTGAAGGTTTTCGACATTTAGAATTTAGCTCACAGTTACTATCTATTATTAACCATATTGTCAAATTTTTTCAGGAAATGAAAACAGCGAACAGTATTATTATTTCTATGTTTGCATGAACCTATCCTTGTTTGAGTTCGATTTTAGGGTAATTTGGGTGATTCTTTATATTTGAGAGGAAAGCTTTCAATACTAGTGGGAGATTCTTAATTTTGGCTAGATCTTTCAAGTGTTCTTCAAAAAGTCCAAACGCCAGCCCTTCCAGAAATTCCAACCTTTTTTTCTTATGATTTTCAGCAGCATGAATAACAAAAGCATTTACGCCAGCCATGTTTAAAAATCTGAAAAAAATAGCTAGTGGTCATCTGAATGTTTTTCTTTTTGTAGTAGTTAGCACGCATTTGATCGACATGTGTTGACGCCCCTTATTTTTGTGCTATTGTGGTCTAAAATTATTTGAGACTTTAGTTTTAGGGCAAACGTTGTCATCGTCATGCATGGTGGGGAGAAGAATTATGCATTTATTTATTTTAAACATGTAAGAGACAATTGTGCAACAATCTTGGAACCCAAATATTAATGAACCTACTGGTTGACTTGTTTTAGCTTCACACATGGAATATATTTTCAGGCCATACTTGGCAGACTTGTCGGGCATATAACAAACCCACATCTTCCACAGAAGGGGTATAATCTTTCTTCTATTGTTATAAATTCTGATGAACTATAATTTTTCTAAAAGTTTTGATTCAATATTGAATAAATACCCATATTGGTGACAGTTTATCAGGTACTATCCGTTCTTTTCGAGTTCTTACATCATCAAAACAGATAGCCTGGAATCTGTTATCAAATGTCGCCCTACATATGGTTAGTCCTGTTCCATTCTTCTATGCACATCTAACATCACCTTTTGTTTGTTCCTAGTATAAATAAAACTCACAGTGCCTTTATTTCAGATCGACAAGTTGCTTTGCAATCTCTCGTGAATGCTTCGGATGCTTGTTTTCGTTGAATACAAATGTTGGTGTACGGGTACTGAGGAGTTGTTCTTAAAATAGGCATGGAAAATTGAAACTAGTCAAAATTGTGGCACGGGGTGCCGCTTAGTGTGTGATAAAGGATTAAAAGTACAAATCTTGTATTTTGAAAAATGATAGTGTTGACTATGACAATGATTCATAAATAGACCTTAATGAACTACTTACAAATAACTATAAAAATAAAAAAATTCATTTCTACTTAATAGAGAGTTAATGAAAAGCTTCTTTTTTACTTTAATAAAGTTTGTCATATATTGACATGTATCCATGCGCATTCATCGGATCTTTCACGGTAGTATTTTAATAAAATACAGGCTTCCTGCACTTTACTTAAATAAAGGAAGGTGGTAGTTAATTAAAAGTTCCTTATTTTGACAACCTTCATGTCATTCTGTCATATTTACTGTCAATATATGATGTTTTCAATTTTTTAATTGTTCTGTACTTTATGTACATGTAATATCTATTTATTTGTTTTTTCTTATATTTTGTAAAAAAAATTTACTTCATCAATATAATTATTTATGAGGAACTCCTTCGTTATTGGATTCATTATATATTATGAAGAATTAGAAGCTCTATACCTTCTTCTCCAACACCTATCATAATAGCAATTTTGAATTGTTGGTCCATGTGGTATAATATTTCAAATGTACCAAATCTCTTTTTTTAAATAAATGAATAAATAATAATAAATGACGAAAACAATAAAAAAACAGCTCTTTACAATTTTTATGTTATAAAAGTGTGGAACAAAATAGTCATTAACTGTCTAATTCAACAAATGTCATAATAAAGTTCACACAAAGAGTCGCTTTTAATAGTTAATTTTAAAACCATATTACAGGATCTTTTATTAAAAGCAGCCTTTATTTCATGTTTCAATAGCTCTCTAATAGTGATTAGAAGTGTATAGGAAACAACAAAGTAATGTATTTATGTAAATTGTAGGTAGCTCCTCGAGTAAGCTTTTGGATGAACCATCCACATCTGTCTACATGGATATAATTAAGAAAACACCATCCACTTCTGGGCAACTTGGCAGATATAAGGGAGTTGCATCTGCGAATTTTTTTTTATTAATTACTTTACAATATAGTTTATAAAATCAGTATCAGGACCACATATTATTATATCGTCTACATAAATTAAGAGATAAGTAGCATAGTTATTATTCATTATGATGTATAGACAAAAATCATTTTCAGACCTTACAAATCCTATCTCAATTAAGTAAGAATTAATCTCCATGTTCCAACATTTTGACGATTTTTTTTACCCATATAACGCTTTATTTAACTTATATATCCCACTTCTAGATGTACATTTTACCCCTTTTGGCGAATATATGTATAAACCTCCTCTTCCAAAACTCCATTCAAGAATGCTGACCTAACATATAGTTGTCTAAAATAGAATGAAAATTGATTTCCAATAGCTAAATCACCCTAATTGTGGTCATTTTTGCTACAGGAGAATAAATTTCTTCGTAATCTTTTCCTCTTTCCTGTGCAAACACTCGAACTACCAATCGAGCCTTATATTTCTCAGATTCATTCTCCTCAAAAGGTTTAAAAGTATATACCCATTTCGTATCCAAAATAGTTTTTCCTACAGGTTTTTCACTTACTGCTTCCCAAGTACCATTTTTATTTATTGAATTAATTTCTCTATCCATTGATTTAAGCCAGCAAATTATATCATCTCTTTCATCTACTTCTTCAAATGACTGTGGCACATCTTCAACCAAACTCATAGCATCTAGAGCCATGTAAGTCTCATAATCTTCTAGCCATTTTGGTGGTTTTATGCTTCGACTGCTTCTATATCTACCTTCACTCGCTTTCTGTTCTTCTTGATCGATTACATCTTCGTAATTTCCGTTGTATACTTCTTGTTCTAGCCTGTTATCAATGTTCCCCATATTTTCATCTTGACTACTCCTTACTCGTTCATCTACATCTAGTATTGCAATAACTACTTTATTTTTTGCTATATTCCACAGTCTATATCCAGTAGATGCATAGCCTAACATTATGCATTTTCCTGCTTTATCATCAAACTTACTCCTTAACTCAACTGGAAACTTAGGAACCTTTGAAGCATTCATAATACATCTAGCTCTTTCCACCAGAGTACGGTTCATCCTCTCTGTCTTCCCAAACTTGTGTCATAATTACTTTCTGTAGTACTCGTGATTCAGACTACAAAACAAGTCATTGTGACACTTGTTTTACAAATAACTATTATAAAACTTATTTTTTTCTTATATTTCATTGATAATGTATGTAATGTGTAGAATGGCAAACATAAAATAAAAATGATATTAATGCTCATTATGTGTTTTAATAATCCATTTAACTAATTCCTATAAAATTTTACATTCAAATTATTTTCCCTAGAAATTTAATTGATCGAAACTAGTTGTCACCTCACATTGTAAATGAAACAAAAGCATTGTGTGAAATACTCTTTTTTGATAGCATTTCAACTTTTAACATTTTGTTGTTAACAGCAACTCATAAATTTGCAATGCTAGTAAAAAAAAGTATTTTGCAAAACACTTTTGTTTCATTTACAATTTGAGGTGACGACTAGATTCGATCGCTTAAATTTCGCGGGTAATTTTATTTTTAAATTTCCCGCGCAATCGTAAGTCAATTTTTAAATTTCCCGCGCAAGTCAATTTTCAAATATCCCGCGCATTCACTGGGTTAGCATGGATCTGAACCTTTGCACAATTAAAAGATTAGTACATGGGCATGAATGTAGATGGCGTTGAGATTCAAATGTGTCGACAAAATTTTTGTACAGAGTAGCAGATCTATCTGTGTATATAATCTTTGAACCAGACACCAGACTGTACCACATCCCATCGGTATTATTCTTCTAGCCAAACTTTATTATTATATCACCTCATGTACAGAAAAAACATCCCCGAGCCCTTTCTACCTGAATCCTTTTTGTGGGGTGAGATTAATACTCCATGGCCGTGAAATGTTGTAACTATGGGCAGATGTTTTTATGATGGGATCGTATAGAGTGACTACAATTATATTATACTGTAGAGTTATTTAGAAAAAATATTTAAAAAAGTGAGTAGATTCCATATTCCATAGAGTAAGGGTCGAAACAGTAAATTTAATCTTAGTAGTTGATGTCTGTTACACAAACTTTCCTTCTTCGCCACACTAGGAATGTTGCTATTTTTTTTACTATGTACCTTCTTTTCACCCAGTTCTTTTTAGCCAATCGGCAAATCTGCGCTATTGGTCTATTGTGGCATGCTTTTCTCTAAAGCAAAAGTGCTGAGTTGAAATTATGCATTTTTCTTCAATAATCGATTTGAATCATTTTGAAAGTATTTTTTTTTAAATTTATACGGGGTATTCTGAAAATAAGTACCGTAAATTAGTTAAATGTACCTTGTTAGTTTGTGAGATAGGGTGTAAAAGAAATACACATTTTATTGTATATCTTCTCGGGAGATAGAAATGCGAATTAATTTTTTTTTTTGGTCAAAACATATCAACAGTATTAATTTTGTCAAATTCTAATGAGCCAGTAGCGTGGCACTGGGGGTTCTTAAATTTGTATTGTACCATATTCTTGTATGTCAATGAAATAACTTTTCTCTGCAATTCTCACTAAACATTCTAAATAAAAAGTACTTTTAACGTTGTAATTTTTTTAAATTATAAATTGTAGTTGAAAACTTGACAACGGTGAGATGGAAAGATATATAGTAGTGAACTTTTCATCTGCAAAAATCTCAAATTGACGGGACTTGTAATGAAAAATAATTTATAATAAACGGTTTTAAGGATTAAAACTATCTTTTCCGCATCTGTGGCCCTGAACAGTATTCTATCATAAAATTGTCACTTGTATACACTTCGGGGGATGTATCGTGCTAACAAACCGAAATTTCTCCAAAAATAACCAAAAATTCAGTTTATCTGGATTTATAGGACCCGCTGTACTCGCTCTAGTCAGCTGAAAATCAATAGGGTACATCAATGAGACACCTTGAACAATATGCAATTATAAAATTGATCAATTGTATACTCCCTGGAGGCTGTATCGTGCTAACAAACTGAAGATTCTCCAAAAATGACAAAAATTTGGTACTTCAAGTACCATAGCACCCGTTGTAGTGGCTTTAGTGAGCTGAATCAATAGGGTTCATCAGTGAGATGCCCTGAATAATATTCAATCATAAAATCGGTGACTTGTTGAACTCCGGAGGCTGTATCGTGCTGACAAACTGAAATTTCTCAAAAAATGACAAAATGTCGTACTTCAAGTACCATAGCACCCGTTGTACTGGCTATGGTGAACTGAAAATCAATAGGGATCATCTGTGACATGTCCTTAACAATATTCAATCATAAAATTGGTGACTTATTGCACTCCGGAGGCTGTATCGTGCTAACAAGACATGTAAGGAAAAGTGGCCGACGACGACATACACACAGGATTTTTTTCTAAAAACCGTTTTTTCGTGTTGTTATTGATGGAAAACGTAAAAATAACTCAAAAAAAATTTCAAAATTCTAACTTTTTTTGGGGTAAACCAATACTTTTCTCGCATATAGAAAGGTTGGGCGGAAAAGTAAAAAGACGATCAATAGGGAATACTCATAGTGGGTTTGCCTCTGCGGAGAAACTGTGTCAATTTTTGAACTGTGAATGACAAAAAACTGATTACTGTAGGTAAAATAAAACAATTATCGGTTGCAAACAAATGTTTTGCGACGTTGCCAACTTGTGCACAAAATAGTAATTATGTATTGGCTCGATGTCTATAGTTATTTATCGTGCCTGCGGGTATTTACAGTAGGTACCCTGTAACATTAACATTTTTATTATGGTTTGTTGTACTCCGTTCAAATCGTGAGCAGCATTTTTCAAGATAATAAATGATCCAATTATCATTAGAAACACCTATGCACTTTTATTTTATACAAAAAATCACGAATAAAAATAAGTTGAAATCAGGTGGATATTTCTTATCACTTTCGATATGAACATATAATTAAATGTATATTTTTCAAGCACGAATTTGCTTATTAATTTGTCTAATTCATGTTTAAAATGAATGGTTTATGCTTTTCAAAGAATTTAACAAACATGTTGAATGTTCTGGATATTTTTGATGAAGTTATAATCCAACTAGATATATTTTGTTCTACCCACGTGCATTTTCAACCAACATGTGATACAGCGCCAACGATAGATGTTCTAATTTGAGTACAAAGACATGAAACTACAAAGAATGTAGAACAAAATTGCGTAATTAGCAAACTAATTATTCAATTAATAATAGCAAGCGTGTTTAGGGCGTGGGTGCTATGTATTTTCCTTATGACTTTGTAATTGACGATTATTTAGTATTTACTGCGTACAACTGAAAGAAAATAACTTAGAAGCACTGTTTGAAATAGGCATTTCAAAGAAATTCGAATCAATATAATGTAATGTTTTTGTTATTTATTTAAACAATAAACGGGTGGGATAAATTTTAAATACACGGCATGGCTACTTACTAATTTATTTAGACACTAACTCACTAACACTTAATTTATATGTACTGAACTACTCACTTAAATTTGATTTATATGCACACAAACTTAATTATTAATTTATATTAACACTTTTATATTCACTTATTTACTGTTTATTTGTCAAGATCACTTTATCAACTGCCCTGGTCCGCTGATCGGTCCTTTTTATATACTAGTGCCTTTTTTACTAGAGAATTCTGGATAGCGGCTTACACAAAACAAATGCCTTTCGCGATATTTCTCGATTGCCGGCTCAATCCTTAAAAGACCTTCCGAGAACATGTCTATAAAAACTGTCACAATAAATCCCAATAGACCTTCTCAGAATTCGGCGCGCTCGCCATTTTTTTAACTCCGTAAACATAACGTTACAGGACCGTACTTAGTATCTGCTTCGGTGTGCGAGTTCGTAACAATAATATCGTAACGCATGCATTTTAAACAGTTCCTGGTTCAATTAATCCACATTAGGGTTTCACGAGACGAAAAATCACGGTTCGAGGAAAATTTCTCGTCTCGTCTCGATCATCGAGACGAGAAATTAACAAACTCTCGTCTCGAGGTTTTTCTTGGAGATAATTCCTCGATCTCGATTTGCGATTCTCGAAATTTCGAGTCTCGAAAACAAAACTCAATGTTATTAAAAAATATTTTACATGGGGTGATCAATTAAGGGTAGCGAGCGGCCATAACTCATAAGATATTGGTCGTATAGATTTAGAAAAAAAATTCATGATAAAAGTCGCCAAGAGAAATTGCTGGAAATTATTTTCGAGTTTGTCAAACGTCCATTAGAAGGCGTAATAACTAACACTAAGTAGAAAAATGGGATTTTTATTGAATTTTGCCTAATGAAAGTATATCGATGATATTATTTTCATATTTACTGACTATTCACCTACACTTTTTGAATTCGGACTATCATGTTCTCTCGAGTAGTTGGTCGAGTTTTATACACCAAATCCTTTATTCGGCCCCACAGATAAAAATCTTTTACTTCTAAAGGCACATTTTCTAAGAGTCATGGTAAATCGTTCAATAAAAAGTTCAAATACATGTCACCAGTTAGATTGCCATTAGAGATGTGCGGACCGATAATAGCACCATTAATAACATCGCACCAGACGTTGACGCTCCATCGACCCTGCTGATAATCTTCACGTAACCAGTGTGGATTAGTGTCCGACCGGTAATGCATGTTATGAAGATTTACCCTGCCATTACTGCAAAAAGATGCTTCATCTGTCCACAATATTGGTGACAAAATATGACGGTTTTCCCTAATGAAATCTCTAAGCCAGTAGCAGTAATCGAGCCTACGTTCAAAATCAGTCTCATTTAAGGATTGATGAATCACGACGTGATACGGATGTATTTTAAAATCCATTAATATTTTTTCTACTGAGCCATAGGATATTATTAAATATCTGGAGATCTCTTTTAGGCTTAAATGGTGGTCTGCATGAATATAAGCCAACACATTTATAATGTTATCTTCTCTTCTTACTCTACGATTTCTTCTCAAAGTTGGAGTTGGTTGCACTTGGCCATGTTGCCTTAAACATAAGGCTAAACGACGAAAAACCATTCTCGAATGCCGTCTTCGGAGGGGATAACGCAGTGCATACTGCCTTAGAAGCAATCGCCGCATTTTCAAAACATTGAAAATAAATTCTCAACATATCAAAGGCTTTTTCATTCGTAAAAGGCATGTTTTTGTTGTCAAACTACTTTCTACAAAACATTAAATTAGATGTTAATAGTAGGAACTGTCAAAATGAATATCAGCGTGATTGACAATTTGGTGTTTTCTTTCTTAATATAGATCATGGCCTGATTCGCTTAAATGCGATGTATGTAAACCTATCTTATTTTTTCAATCTAAAACCGTGCATTCGAAATAATGGACAACATTTTGAACATTTACGACAAAACAATTTATTTTTAAAGTTCTGTGTTCTTGTTTTTAGTGTTATTTCTCCTGCTGTTGTTGGACAGTTTTATTAAGATTTTTTTTCCAAATATGTATAGTATGTTTCGAGATATGGGCGCCCCATGTAAATTTATTTAATTTTTTCAATCCAAAACCGTTTGTCTAACGAAAAAAAGTCAAAAGGTTCTTTTTGTTAGCAACTAATAAGTGATTAAGAAAATGATTTTAATTTTGATAAAAAGCAGTGGCGTGCCATTTTTTAATTTAATAAAATTATATTTTGTTCAATATCAACGGTTCAACAGAGGTAGACTATTAATTTTTTTCATTACATTTTAGAAAAATTTATCCTCTTTTTAAATATGTAAAAATGAATATACTATTACATTTGTTTTTTTTTGAAAAAAACTCAAAAATTTGCTACCATTTCAGTTAACGCCATCTAGCGGCGAAGACGAAAGTTAAAAAGTCAAAACCAAGTAAGCGTTTTGTAGTGTAAATTATGCTCTTTCATATGAGCCCAAATTTGTTAAAATCGGTCAAACGAAACGGGAGAAATCTCTGTTTTGTTTAAAAAAACAATTGAACTTCCCCCACCGCTTTATTTTGATAGATATAACTAAACATTTTAGTCAAAAAGTGTAGGTGAATAGTTAGTAAATACGAAAATGATATCATCGATATACTTTCAGTAGGCAAAATTCTATAATAATCCCATTTTTCTACTTAGTATTGGTTGTTATGGCCTCTAGCGGACGTTTGACAAACTCGAAAATAATTTACAGCAATTTCTCTTGGCGACTTTTATCATGAATTTTTTTTTCTAAATCTATACGACCAATATCTTATGAGATATGGCCGCTCGCTACCCTTAACTGATCACCCGGTATATATAACAGAAGTCTGCAGTGCACCAAAATACAGAGCTATATGCTAAGTAAACTCTGTAAGGCGTGTAACAAAAATTCGCCCAAAATAAAAAAAAAATATTGTTCCAAAATGTGAAAATTAAACGAATCCTTTAGCTTTCAATTTTATCTTTTATCCATGCATTTAAAATTTACCTAGTTACGAAAGTTCAAAATTGTTTTTTCGTTCGTAAAGAATATACTTCTACTACTTGCAACAGTCTGAATTTATTTGCTCGAAACATTCGTCCATTGAAAATTTTCTTTCGTTGACATTCCGAAAATTATTTTAACTCTATAGTAGGATCGTCAGTGAATAAAATCGGAGCAGATTAAAACTAAATTTATGAACTGTTGTAGGTCTGCAGATTTAACGATGTTGAACCAGTAATTGAAGTTAAACGAGATGGAATTCAACGTTAAATATGATAAACTGGGACCTAAGATTGAAAAAGCCTCTATATATTTTGTGTGAAAATAATGACGACTTAAAGGATTATATGTTTCGTCTCAAGATTAGAACTTAGTAAGCCGAATTTTTAATTATTTAAAAGTTTTTTAAACATTATCGGATTCGTTTCAAGGAGAAAATAGCATACAATACCTATGGTTGTCTTAGTAATTAATATGCTTTTAGACAAATTGGAAACCTGAGCTGTTGAGCTAGACAATCGCCCAAATAGGGATATAACTAACGAAAAAATTATAGAAGCTCTTCAAGCAGCAAGGAATAAAATCGTCAAACACTATTCAAAAACCAATTGGATATACACATAGATTAAAAAGTTTTGCATCACTCAATATCTCCATAAAGTATTTTTTTTCTTCATCAAAAATGGATTGGGGAATAATTAATTAATTAGTTTTATGTTAAAAAAAACATCAAGGTTTTTTGTAAACGCTTGATTATCTACTAATACACATGTTTTAAATATAAGAGTATTTTTGCAAGAAAATTAAATTTACAAATTGGCCACTATTTTGGAAAAATAATAAATTAGAATTATTTAATAATGAGTATTTCCACCTCTAGAATCTATGCAGGCTTGGAGACGCCTACCCATACTGTTAACCAGAATTCTGATATGATGTATGACGTTGCGGGACATTCCGCCATTCCTCCTGAGCGGCATGCACAAGCTCTTGTACACCCCTGGATGGCTTTCTGCGTGCTGCTACTGCCCTGGAAATCATGTCCCAAGCATGTTCTATTGGATTCATATCTGGCGATAAAGCGGACCAGTTCAAACGATTGATGCCTTCGGTTTGTAGATACCCATTTACAGCTCTGGTGCGATGAGGACGTGCGTTATCGTCCATAAAAACGAAAGCATTGCCAACAGCTGCTCGCCATAGCCTCACGTGAGGATGTAGAATCTCCCTGAGGTATCTATCACCAGTCATTGTTCCCTTAACATGGATTAATTCTGTGCGGCCGTTGGATATAATCCCAGCCCAAAACATTGCACTTCCTCCTCTAAAGGGCAGCATGGGTGAGCTGGGCTGCTCTCGTTGGCTCTCTCCACACACGTTTTCGATGGCTATCATGTACCAAACAAATTCTTGTCTCATCAGAAAAAAGCACAGAATTCCAAAATTCTTCGGGCAAGGCGGCGTGCTCTTGGGCCCATTATAGACGGCGACGTCTGTGCGCAGGTAGTTAATAGTCGGGGTACTTTCATTGGTCGATGACCCCTCAATCCTGTTTTAGTATCCGTAATATAGAGACCAATACTGGAATTCCCGAGGCGTGTCTCATATCTCTTTGGAGTGCTGGTAATGCCATGGTCGAGTTTCTCCGGATCGAAAAATGGATATAGCGGTTTTGCCGTTCATTGGTAACACGCCTTCTACCGCTCCTAGGTCTGTCACGAAAAGAATTGGTCCGGAGAAGGAGATAGCGGTTCCATGTACGAGATACATCACTTTGCAATCTGCCAACTCTATTAGCCACGAACCTTTGAGGATGGCCTTCTTCAATTAGACCTATTATTCTGGCACGATCAATCTCACTTATCACTTGACGATTCATGTTGAGAGTCCAAATCATAAAATTCAACTGCCTTTGCTAGAAAAATTATCGTACCAAAAATGTACTCTCCAACAAAAAATTTGTAAACACGTATTTCTTGCAAAACCAAAATTTGTACAAAAACCTTTGATAAAATTGAATAGATGAGGCTTTTACTTGATGAAGATCCATACTGAACGTTAAAATAAAACAATATAGTTTGTTTAAATCTTCGTTTATTTGAACTAATGTTCAATTTAAACTGAAGCTTTGTCAAAACGAATGAAGGTAAAATATAAAAATGTCTTAATATATACAGTGCTAAATCTATTTACTAAGGTTAACAATGATATTGAAAGAAATTACCTGGAAATTCATTCACTACAAACATTCCTAAGCTATCTTCTAGGTAAAGAGGTTCAATAAAGGAGACTGATTGATATCTATTTGGTCGTTAAGGAGATTACCTGAATATTTATTTTTGTTAATCTCTAGGGCCTCTAATAAATTTAAACTAAAGGATTTACCGACTACATGGAGAATTTCAAAATTTGGGTCGAAAATGTGTTGGTTTTGTAATACATGATTTGAATAGTTAGAATCTAATTTTTTTTGTCATAGCTACGTTTGTGTTCCGTAATTCTAGTTTTAAAATTTCTAAAAGTTCTACCGATATAAATTTTATCACAATTGTCATTACCACATTTTAATTTATAAACTCTTGATTTGTTTAATTTTGAAGATTTAGATTTATTATTTTTAATGAATTTGGATACAGTTTTTTGATCAGTTTTGAAGGAAATATTCATGTCTAAAGTTTCGAAAAATGATTTAATTTTTAAGGATGGTGTTCCAAAGTATGTTAAGCTTTTAAATTGTTTATTATTTTTATCTGAAGGTAATACTTGTTCTAAAGTCTGTTTTTTTATCTTTTTATTTATGATATTGTCAATTAAATTTGGATCGTAATTATTATTAACTGCTATTTGTTTTATGATATTTAATTCTTTGGTATAATTATTAATATTTAATGGGACTGTTAAGAGTCTGTGTATTACTATTGAAAGCTGCTAGTTTATGACTGAATGGGTGGACCGAACTATTATGAATTGTAATATCTGTATGTGAAGGTTTATGAAATATAGAAAAATCATGTTTATTATTTATATTTGAAATTGTAAGGTCTATTTCTATATTTCATAAGCCATCACATATAGATATTACAATTCATAATAGTTCGGTCCACCCATTCAGTCATAAACTAGCAGCTTTCAATAGTATGATACACAGACTCTTAACAGTCCCATTAAATACTAAAAATTATAACAAAGAATTGAATATCATAAAACAAATAGCAGTTAAAAATAATTATTACGATCCAAATTTAATTGACAACAGCATAAATAAACAAACTTTCTAACAAGTATTCCCTTCTGATAAAAATAATTATAAACAATTTAAATGCTTAACATACTTTGGAACACCATCCTTAAAAATTTTGAGACCAATTAGCAGTAGATAACGTTAAATCAACAATTAACGATAAAGAAAAATATAAATTATTTTTACCCAATCCGCAACACCTTGAACTTTATTCATTAATTAAACTCCATAAAGAGGGGTACCCAATCAGGCCAGTTGTTTCTTATTTCACAGCACCTTCATTCAAAATTTCAAATATTCTCATAGATGTCATTTCTAAATATTGTTCATTCATACCTCAATTTTCAGTTAAAAACTCAACGGAATTAATTAATAATATTCAAGATATAATATTACCCCATAATTCTAAATTCATATCGTTCGATGTAACAAATCTATTCCCTAGTATACCTCCTAAAGAAACTATGACTCTTGTTGATAACTTGCTCACATACAATAATGTTAATCCTATAATTCACTCTGATATCATTACTTTATTAAAAGTGTGTTTGAATCAAAATTATTTTCATTTCAATGGAGAGGTTTATAGCAGTAAAGATGGTTTGATTATGGGCAACCCTCTCAACCCCCTACTAGCAGAAATTTTCATGGATAATATAGAAAAAATATTCATGAACACCCCCTTAGTAAAAAATTTATGTACTGGCACCGATATGTGGACGACATTTTAGCTAGCTTCATCGGTACAAATAGACAATTAGAGAGCTTCATTACTTACATAAACTCGATTCACAATAATATCAAATTTACCGTTGAACTTGAACAAAATAAGTCTATAAACTTTCTAGACCTTACAATTTCAAATATAAATAATAAACATGATTTTTCTATATTTTATAAACCATCACATACAGATATTACAATTCATAATAGTTCGGTCCACCCATTCAGTCATAAACTAGCAGCTTTCAATAGTATGATACACAGACTCTTAACAGCCCCATTAAATATTAATAATTATACCAAAGAATTAAATATCATAAAACAAATAGCAGTTAATAATAATTACGATCCAAATTTAATTGACAATATCATAAATAAAAAGATAAAAAAAAACAGACTTTAGAACAAGTATTCCCTTCAGATAAAAATAATAAACAATTTAAAAGCTTAACATACTTTGAAACACCATCCTTAAAAATTAAATCATTTTTAGAAACTTTAGACATGAATATTTCCTTTGAATCTGATCACAATTTATCCAAATTCATTAAAAATAATAAATCTAAATCTTCAAAATTAAACAAATCAGGAGTTTATAAATTAAAATGTGGTAATGACAATTGTGATAAAATTTATGTCGGTAGAACTTTTAGAAATTTTAAAACTAGAATTTCGGAACACAAACGTAGCTATGACAACAAAAAATTAGATTCTAACTATTCAAATCATTTATTAGAAAACCAACACATTTTCGACCCAAATTTTGAAATTCTCCATGTAGTCGGTAAATCCTTTAGTTTAAATGTATTAGAGGCCCTAGAGATTAACAAAAATAAATATTCAGGTAATCTCCTTAACGACCAAATAGATATCAATCAGTCTCCTTTATTGAACCTCTTTACCTAGAAGATAGCTTAGGAATGTTTGTAGTGAATGAATTTCCAGGTAATTTCTTTCAATACCATTGTTAACCTTAGTAAATAGATTTAGCACTGTATATATAAAGACATTTTTATATTTTACCTTCATTCGTTTTGACAAAGCTGCTGTGTTAGTGAAACGCGTCAACAAGTTTAAATTGAACATTAGTTCAAATAAATGAAGATTTAAACGAACTATATTGTTTTATTTCATCGTTCAAAACCTTTCATGTTTTTTTTTACTTGAAACTCATCATTTAATTAGTATCCAGTCCCTTGACGATGAAAAAAGTACTTACAGAGATATAGGTTGATGCAAAACTTTTGAATCTATGTGTATTTTGTTGCATTAATAGTGGATCCCCGATATAAGACTGATACATTAAACTATACGAATTGGGGAAGATATTTAAAGCAACAAGCAGTGGCGGCCTTATCCATTGCGAGGCTCCGAACAGCAGGTCTTTGCGAGGCCTTTTGTCCTTCGTGAAAAGTATGTGTTGTTTGGTTTAGGTATTTGTCATGTTTAAGGGAAAATGCTAAAATTATACAAATAAATCAAATTTGAGTTTTAAAATATTTTGCATTGGAAGATTTACAAAATTAACAAATACAGAGATGATAAATTTTAAAATTGATGTTTGCGGCTTTTCCTAAGACTAAAATCTTTAATTAAAGCACAATAATCTAACGAATGAGCTACGTCATTTTCGTTTGAAAGAATAGCAAGGGCTGAAAGCCGATCTTGTGTCATCGAATTTCTCAAATATGTTTTAATAATTTTAATCCTCGAAAAACTTCTTTCAGCAAACGCAACTGTAACAGGTGTTGTAGCAATAATTCTCAGGACTATTTCGATAGTGGGGTAAACTTCAGTTAATTTTTTTTCTATTATGTATTTTAGCACCGAGATAATGTCATCGTTTCCTTCATACACATGGATGAACATATTCAGTTCTTCGTACAATTCATGTCCATCACTATCACATGATTCTCCTACTGTCATAGATATTTGAAAGTGGCTGCATGGCTTTAAAATTTCACTATCACTAATTTCCTTTAATTTTTTTATATTATACATGAAACCAAATATGCTCTCATGATGTTTAAGAGCCTGAAACCTAGGATGACAGCTTGCGCGCACATTGTCAAAAATGACATAAAAATAGTTTAGTTTGAAAATTTCAAACGCTTTCAATTCATGAGCTTCATCTTCCCCTTCATATTCAAAATGCCTTTTTTACGTCGTCTTCTGACTTCTTTGAACTGTCTGTCAATATCATTTTTCTCGGCTATTTCTCTTGCTGTTACAAGGGATGACTGAAAACCATTTTCTCGATAATTAGCGAGCCAATTTGTGAATGCGTCTTGATGTGTTATAGCCACATCAAAGTCCATGTTTTCGCTTTGCCACATTTTACTTATAACATTTATCTTTGTAAGAATGTCATACCATATGACAAGTGAAACTACAAATTCGTAGGTAGTTAGTTTCTTTTCTATAGAATGGCATTCACTGACCAACTGACAATCTGTTGTGTTTTCTGCTAAATCCTTTAAAGCATCACATATATCACTTAGTTGGTATTTAACGGCCTTCACCGATGCTACCCTGCACTCCTATCTACTTTCAGAAAGTGGTTTTAGCGACAACGATTTTACATGTGAATTTAAAATAGCCCACCTCTGACTTGAGCCGGCAAACAGAGTGTACAACATTTGTAGCAAACCAAAAAAAGATTTTGCTTGGATACAAGACGATGCTGCATCTCCTAGGATGAGATTCCAGCTATGACTCCCACAAGGTAAAAAATAAGCAAGTGGATTAATTTCAAGAATACGTTTTTGGACACCACATTTTTTACCACGCATATTGGCACCTTTGCCTCTGCAGTTTTGCAATGATATACCTAACTGTTCTAATTCTGTGATTATATAATTAGCCAAACTCTCAGCTGTGGTTTTTTCGACGGTTAAGAAACCAATAAAATGTTCTTCAATTTCAGCTGTATTTGTATTAAAAAATCTTATAATAATTAGAAGTTGCTCAACACGAGAAACGTCGCGAGTACAATCAAGAATAATCGAGTAATTTTTATTATTTATTATTTTTTCAACAATTTGAGTCTTCACGTGACTATCCATTAACTGTATGAGCTCATTTTGAATACTTTTTCCGATATAGTGGTCATTAATCGTCTTATCCTTTACTTATTTTAGGTGTCTTCACGTGACTATCCATTAACTGTATGAGCTCATTTTGAATACTTTTTCCGATATAGTGGTCATTAATCGTCTTATCCTTTACTTATTTTAGGTGAAGTCTCAACACGGGATCAAATCGGGCTATTAACTTTACTAAATCTAAAAAGTTGCCGCTTGTCTCACTCGAATCTGAGTCAGATGTAAACTTCTCTCAATGACCACTGAAGGCCAAATTGTGAGATGCTAAAAGATTTACAATTGCGAGCAATCGTTCTAAAATATCTCTCCAGCGTTTTCTCTCTTGTTCAATTTGTGACTGGGCCAAGAAGTCAATAGTGGAACAGCTTTTTAAACCATTCTCTAAATTAATCCATTTCAACATACAATCTTTGTGCTGTCGACTAGATTCGTGAGACTTTAGGTAATCACATAAGTGTTTCCAATCACACACTCCTTCACTTAATCCAATCTTTGTATTTTCTAGCTCGAATACTCGACACGGAAAACAGTAAACGGCATCCTTTGTTTGTGAATAAATCATCCAGCGCCTGTGAAGCATTTCACCGTTAACTAATATCTTATTATAATGATATTCGCTGAATCGACGTCTATTATCATTTACGGGGAATAAATCAACTTTAAGCCGGATTGGCATTTTTAATTTAATCTCAGTTCGGTCTACATGCATGTGGGGCTCTGCAGCGCTGGACCGTAATGACCCTAGTTTCTCGTGGGATCATTTCTGGACAGAGAAAGTAAAACTTCCACCGGAAAAGTAGTGGAGATAACCTCCACCTCTTTATCCGGGCACCCCACAGAGGGAAAAAAGGCCAACCGGCACAAAGGTCGTATGTCGTTCAGCCTCCCAAACCTGGGAGAACAGGCCGCATAGACGACCCACTGAGAAAAGGTCTCAGTGGAACAGACGTGCGGAAATACCTGCGATTCCTCAATCAGGGAATATCTCCTGGAAAGACTAGGAAGCAGGTTATTCAGCGTCCAACCTCCCCGAAGGAACCACCAACGGGG
Source organism: Galeruca laticollis (assembly GCA_963921935.1). Lineage (NCBI taxonomy): Eukaryota > Metazoa > Arthropoda > Insecta > Coleoptera > Chrysomelidae > Galeruca > Galeruca laticollis. The sequence goes on along the minus strand of OY998177.1, from coordinate 161,780,439 downwards.
AAGGTGAAGCTGGAAAGAGGTCCGGAGAATATCACTCCTCTGCAGCGACCTCTTAGTAAAAAGCCAAAAACAGCGGCAACGGTAATCGGGCAAGCCACTGGTTACTCAGCAGCTGTTAAAAGAAGGCTTTCAGGGTGGGAATAATGCCCAAGGATTATCCTGGGGTCATCCTGAAACCAGAGCAGCTCTCCATCCTGGAAGATACTCTGGTGGAAGAGCTGTGCCAAAGAAAGGAGAAGGGGATCCAGTTCTCAGGTATCCATTTCCGTTGTGCAATTATACTGGTGGACTATGTGTCCCAAGAATCGGTAGACTGGCTCTTGAGGTCAACGCCGAAATTAAATTCTTGGGAAGGACCCGAATTGGTGGCTCGAAGTGGAGACGACATCCCAAAGCCTTTCACCATAACGGTGTTCTTCTCAAGAAGCCACGACATGAAATTGGAGAAGATCCTCCAACTTGTCGAGGTTCATAACTCCAACCTCACTACTGGGGCTTGGAAGATCCTGCACACTAAAAACGAGAGACAGGGAACTATTCTCACGATTTGGATCGATCACCAATCTGGAGAGGTTGTGAAGGCAGGAGGTTACGCGCTAAACTTCCGTTTTGGGCGTATTCCTATCTCGGGGCTGGGAAAAATAGAGAGCCCCGCGAAGGATCCAAAGGACATGGAGATACCCTTCACATCCGGACCTTTGGAAAAGGGGAAAAAGGCGAAAGCTTGACTTTGTGTCAGCCCGAGATCTCCTCCTGCTCTGCTGGGGTGACTAGGGATGCGGAGATCGCCACTGCATCCCGGGAAACTTTGCGGAGCCGCCTGGGGGGTCGAGAGTCAGACTCGAAATCAAGAAACCTGCTCGAATTCCGAGGAAGATATTGCCATGGTGGTCGAGGAGGGTCAGGAAGAGAAAAGGAGGGGGATGAATAGAGGCTGAGTATCTCGGCTTCACTCCTCCATAATAATTCACCTTTCCGTTCACGAATGTAGCTCAGATTAACCTGCATCATGCGAAGGGAGCTTCAGCCGTAATTGCAAGGTTGTTCGCTAAACTACAACTGGATATTGTACTGATCCAAGTACCATGGATCAACAAAGAAGGCCAAATCAAAGGTTTGGCATGCAAGGATTCTAAATTGATTTATGATCAAAGGCAAGTATCTCCACCTGCCTGTGTAATCATAAGAAATAACATATATATATATATATATATATATATATATATATATATATATATACATCTATTTTGAAACACACACACACACACATATATGTGCAAATAAAATTCCTGGGAATCGGCCATTAATTATTTATTATTATTTTGGTTATATCATATAAAAACCATAAAAAATACTTCACTTCTACTACGCACGTTTCGGCATAACGCCATTTTCAAGTAGACACAAAGTTAGATAAAAACCTTAATGAGATATCTTCAGGTAGTCAACAAACACAATATAAAAAATTAATAAGACTCAAAAAGATAACAGAAAAACAAACTTACTTGCAGGAAATCCAACGTTCAACATCTCAGGTTGAAGGAATAAATTCAATAAAAATACATTTGATAACAAATTTTACTTCATTGAGCAAAAGCCATCGTACACTCCTTTCGTTTGAAAGAAAGTAGTATACTGTTTACCCGGTATCAATTAAAATATATTTAAGGTGGAAACAAAAACAACAAAGCCGTATACAAGGTGACAGAATTGTGTCTCTTCAAAATAATTTAAATATAGATGATTATAATATTTATTTTATTTAGTTATTATTATTAATTAGGTTGTAGTAGCAATTGGATAAGTTAGTTACATCATTTCTAAAATTAATACTATTTTTATTTTTTTGAATGTAGATCATCTCATAAATTTCTCGTTTTTTAGTATTAGATTCGGATTGTAATATTTTAAAATTTTCAAAATTAAAGCTGCGGTTATTTTCCATGGCGTGTTTTGATAGTGCGGTGGTATTAGTTTTGTTATTTTTAATGTCATAAGAGTGTGAGTATAAACGCTTCTGTATGTATTGTTTAGTTTGCCCTATATATTGTTTGTGAGTCATGACATTCAACTTGATATACTACGTTTGATCTATATTTATTATCAATTTTTGGTTTTAATTTTGAAAAAAATTGTTGAGTTGTATTGTAAGGTTTGTGAACAATATTGATATTTTCTTAATGTTTTCGGATACACCTTTTATGTATGGAAGAGGTATGTATTGACTACATTTATTAGTTTGTGAGCTGTTATGTGTTGTTGGTTGTAAAACTTATGCACTCGTTTTTTAATGATAGGATCAATGAAGGCTTTTGGATAGTTATTCTGATAGAGAACTTCTTTAACTTTATTAATATTTTTTGGTCTATATTGAGGGATGGAAAGTTTTATAGCTCTATCTGCTAGGCCTGTAACAACACTACGTTTGTAAGTAACTGGAATATCCGAATTAAAATTTAAATAGCGACCGGACCATATATTTTTCGTAAACCTACTAGTATTAATTTTTCCGGAAGTATCGTAGGAAATTGTAATATCGAGAAAATGTATGCAATTCTTTACATCTTTCTCAAATGTGAACTGAGTTCTAGGATGAAATAGATTAAAAGCATTTAAAGAACATTCTAATTTATTTTTGGGAATAATGACACAATAAGTGTTTTTAAAGAAATATATATATATATATATATATATATATATATAAAATAAAAAAGGTTTTTATCTAACTTTGTGTCTACTTGAAAATGGCGTTATGCCGAAACGTGCGTAGTAGAAGTAAAGTATTTTTTATGGTTTTTATATGATATAACCAAAATAATAATAAATAATTAATGGCCGATTCCCAGGAATTTTATTTGCACATATATATATATATATATATATATATATATATATATATATATATGTGTGTGTGTGTGTGTGTGTTTCAAAATAGATGTCACGGGGGACCTTGTTCCAATCATGGTTCATCTCTACAAGACCAATCTGAAATACAATTTGGAACACGTCGAAGCAAGTGGAGTAAATCACCCGCACTACGACCTGGAACCAAGAGTCGAACAGATCAGCGAGGCAATAATGGAAGCTTTTCATTCCAGTTACTCACTGTCAGAAGCTCGTTCAGAAAAGGATGCACCTTGGTGGAATGAGAACCTGTCAAACCTCAGAAAAGAGGTCCGTCGGCTTTTTAATAGAGCCAAACGTGACGGTAATTGGCAGAGGTACACTGAGAAGCTTACTCAGTACAATAAAGAGATTAGGAAAGCCAAAAGGCTTAATTTTCATTGACGGAAGGTGAAGAGGAACGATCGATTCTTCTTCTTAGAACCCACTTTCAAGATAGTGAACCAGCAACAAGCACTGAAATAGCAAACGCTCATTTGTGCCTTCAATTGGAAGATCCCGAAATTTCAGGACAACAACCAAGATCGACACGGAGGCGCACATGGTTCGGAAAGTTCAGGCAGGAGGCTATATGCACCTCTATGTCGATCTTGGTTGTTGTCCTGAAAACTCGGGATCTTCCAATTGAAGGCACAACACCACAGGCCTAGCTGGCCCTCGGCTTCGAGATATTTCACTCTCTCTATCCATTTTCCTCTGTTCCTCACCTTGTTTTGCCAGTCCCTTACTACCACTGTTCTCAGGTCTCTCCTAACCTCCTCCTTACATTTCTTCCTTGGTTTTCCTCTTCTTTTTAACATCTTCTCCACCTTTTAGCACTCGTTTTACCCAACTATCTTCTGTCATTCTACCTATATGTCCCAACCATCTCGCTCTCTATGCTTTAATTATATGGGTTATACTTGGGTTGGAATATGTTGAAATATTAGTGTGAGATGAATTCCTGCTAATATTTTATTATTTTTATAGGCCGTAGAAAAAATAGTGTATGCAACGATCATGTAATGGTTATTAATACACTCGCACAAGATTTACTACACGAGCCATGCTCGTGTATTAATATCATTACATGATCGTTGCATAAGATACTAATTTTTTAATCGTTTTATAATACACTTATTAAAAAAATAAAATCTGGTTTATTGTGATATAGATTTTCATTCGATACAGATTTTTAAGCCAATAGAATCAAGTTACTTTTTAGTAAAGTGACACTTAATTTGTCAATTTATATTTTCAAAAGTACCATTATCTAAAATTAATTAACAGTTTATTTTGAAGAATTACAAAAGAAAATGAAACAATCAATCTTTTAAACATAAAGAATAATGTTGACATATGCATGCTGCAATAAAACGTAAATCCTAGGGATTTATTGGTATAAGATCAAAAATATGTTTACCAGATGAAATTAGGAGTCTTTTGAATAAAGCATCTGAAAATCAATTCATTTTTTCGAAAGTGTGTCCCTAATTAAATCAATTGGAATAATTTACATTTATATCAGTCATTTTAAATTATAAATGCCATTTTAATAAGTAAATTCGCCGGAAGCCGTAGCCCAGCGCGGTGTAAACGGTAAGTTATGAAAATTATGTAGTTTTATGGTAAGGGTTCGATCCCTACCCATATCCTACCATTTTGTTAGATCAGCCCCCCCCATATAAATTTTTAAAACGGTACAATAAATAATTTAGGTATATATAAACAAAGCAGTTTAAATAATTATTATGTACAAAAGTTTTAAATTTATTTGTTGAATTTACTTTCATTGTTCTTGTTTTTTTTATAATAAATGATAATTATTAATTAAATAATACTTATTTATTGGAGTAAAAAAAATAATGCATGCAATTTTCATATAATGGTGATTAATTCACTCGCATGTTATATACGAAACTCGCCTGCGGCTCGTTACGTATCTTACAACATGGTCGTGTATTAATAGCTATCATTACATGATCGTGGCATAAAATACTAATTTTGAAAAAACTTCCTTTAAAGGCCATATAGTATTCAGACAACCTGATTCAGTTATAGAATTAAATTTATAAAAATAGAACGAGTTGAGCTCAATATTTATAACAATCACCATAACATAAATTCAATTGTTTGGTTGTAGATAGTAATTTATATTCATAATTTATAAAATATAATCTTCAACAAATGCTCATAAATCTTTCATCATTAAGCGAACACGGTATTAGGAGAAACAAGTACGGTTGCACTCATTGATATTTTCGTACATTTTAATATAAGTTTTTATGAGGCCTTGCAAACTAACAAATTTTATTCAGAAATTCTCCGGGTAGGATTAGTGTGATTCACTTTCTAGAAGTAGAAAACAGGTGCCGAATGAATTATTTTATTACTTCATATTAAACAAATTTTATAAATGGCTAAACACTATTTATGAAACATCTAGGTCGTCGTTATACGAATATATTATATTTTTGAGATGAAAATCACATATGATTACTACAAATTATAGCATATTTATTTATTAAATGTAACAAAACTGAGATCTAGATTATTTTCAACTCTAATAAGTATTATCAAAAATAAAATTTAATATTTCAGTTGTAACCTTGAAAATCATTTAAAATTACATATACATTACAATAACAAATAGGTAGGCACTGAAAAACATTCAACTAAAGATAGACTACCTAAGATCCGAATAGCTGCTATAAAACAAAGTAAACACTTCATGGACGTTGCCCCATTGTTCTAAATAATAATAGTTTCATGTGTAAAATAATTCATTTGTGTTTATTTTCACGGACAAAACAATCACAAAAGTCCCTAATAAGTGAACATTTAAAAGTGAAATTGTTCACAACGCAAGAATCCACCTTCTATTGAATTCATATATTATTATTATATGCTAGTAAAAATGAATCGAATCTATAGAGTTATCACGAAAAAATTATCGTCAACGTGGCAACCCTGCTATTCTATGATCAATACAACGTACGCTACTTCATTCTGAATTTCCCAACCGTGTTGCCAACACAGTTTACAGGCTCTTGAAGGTTATGGCGGAAGGTTTTTCGTAAAGTTTTTAGTTTTTTCTGATTTAGAGTTGTTTGTAAGATACTTGGCGAAGAAAAGTGTCATGGTAAAATGCATTGTGTCCCACAAAGTGGAAATTACCGATGCAAACACAGGTTAGTGATAATATATATTTGACGCCATTTTGCTTTTGCTCATGGGCGTACACATACTGTAGAAAAAAATAAAAAAATATGCAATAAAGGAAAGAAATGTATTATTTCCCCTAATAAAATATGAAAACGATCTGTAACATAGTACAAACATTTCAAAAATTATTAATTATTAGTTTTTAGCTGAAAAATATGCACTTGTAGACTCCTGTCGATCTGTTTTCATCAACTTGAAAGTGTGTACGTCCTTTATACAGTAGAAACGGTGAAGCTTTTCTATCACGTGACCCAATCACGATTTATGCAACACATATTTTCTACATACTATCTTCTTCTACCAATATAAATCAAACATAACAACGTACGATCGATTGTCTTTTTCACAAGACCAACTACAAGACATACGTAATAGTTTCTTTCAATTTGCTGTAGTAATCGTAAATAGAGACAACGATATAATTGACGTAAAGTATGGTACTAAAAGTTGAATTTGACATTACCACATTTGAGGTTATACGAGCTTAGTTTACTGTCTTGTTTTAGCGAATTTTTGGATTGAAAGTGTATTTATTGTTATCATTTCTTGTAAGAACTAATTTGACTTTTTATTCCATTTGACATTGGTAAGTACGAATACAATACATTATCAAATTGTAAACTTTTGACATTTCATAACACCTAGCATGCCATGAGACGGGAATGTTACAATGCTTATTTACTTCTTATTGATGGCAAATAGTATTTATAATTCTCCACAATTTGTAAATCTCTGTAGAATATTCAAAGTTGCATGAATCAAGTGTCTGATTGTACTTGCAACGGTATATTATCCAACAGTTATTTTCAGAAAATGCCTGGAAAACTGTTTAATTCACGAGCACAGGATTTTGTTATAAAGTTAATGAATATTTTGAGATGGAAAAAAAACAACGGCGGACCTTTTCAACCTATTTCATCTGTTCAGGAGGATGTATTATATTTCAGAGAGTGGCAACTGCACTGAAAATTTCTGTAAAAACGGTATGTTCCCTTAAAGAAAAGAAGGAAAATAATGCAACTTTCCCAACGGCACTCCGTCAGATACCTCGATTAAAACTAAAAACAGCGATTTTACCCGAGGGAACCAAAATGGCCGTCCGGAATACCTTATATAACATGTATGAACAAAGTAAGTAAACAAATATGTGAAACAATAATAACACACTTCCATGTTCTTAACCCTTAGATTACAATCAGCTTACACTTTAAATAAAAGAGAAGTAAGATCATAGTACCTTAATAATTAAGATTACACATCATAGTGCATATAGTATTATCTATACAGTGTGATTTTACACCAACAGCTCATAGTGTGGTATATGCAAATCTTATAGAGGTTCTGAGTAATGAAAGTTTAAGAATACAGAAAGTTATGCATATTTGTAATTAAAATGTGATAAATTATAGCTTCTACATGTGCTGATTTCTGAGTTGAGTACTGTCCCAATTTGTTCGGTCAGAGTATAGATTGTGTTTTACACAATTTAAGTTTTCTAATTTAAATTTTTTGATGTCAAATATACGAGGTTGTTCAATACATTACTTGGTACAAATAATAAAAAATCTGAATTTCAAAAAGGTGTGTTCAAATTTAGTATGAAGTAAATATAAAAAAATATTTTGTTTTGTTTGAGATAATGATAATTTAAAACTTTTTATTTTTTTAGGGAGACATGTTACTATTAAAACCATAAATGACGAACTAAAAAATAATGAAATTCTTTCTGTTGGAAATACCTCTTTATTGATGCTATTGAAATATTTGGGACTTAAATATAAAAATAAAGACAACAGAATTGCAGTAATAGAACGAACAAATATTGCTAGCCAAAGAGCATGCTTTCTTAGAAAATATAGAGAATATCGTGATAGTGTATTTTCAAGACAAATTATATTTTTAGATGAAACACGGGTATATGCCATAGGAACCAAATTAACTTATTAGCAGGACAGTACTATTAAAAGTGTAAGTAAACCAGGAGGTTACGATGATAATCGTTTTATTATTGTTCACGCTGGTTCATCCAAAGGATTTGTGGAAGATGCCAGTTTAGTGTTTACCTCTAAATCATCGTCGTCAGATTACCACGGTGAAATGAACGGTGAAATATTTACAAAGTAGGTTGCGACTTAGTTAATTCCGAATTTAGAAGAACCGTCGTTAATTGTAATGGACAATGCACCTTATCATAGTTTAATAGCAGAAAAGCAACTTTCCACTTCGTCAAAAAAATATGAAATTATCACTTGGTTAAAAGCCAACAATGTTGACTTTAATGAAAACTTCTCAAGACCTGAACTATTAAAAATTGCTAAAATGAACCGGAAAGAAAATGTATATGTCGTTGATGAATTGTTCCGAAAACATGGTCATGAAGTCTTAAGGCTACCGCCCTACCATTGCGAATTTAATGACATTGAGCTTATTTGGGCCCACTGCAAAACATAGTATAAAAAGTATATTGGCAGAGACGGATACGGTGATGAAAGGGTCCTGAGTATGTGGAAAGAAGCATTGGCAAATTGTAGTGCAAATGTTTGGGATAATTGTGGGAGACATGCCGAAAAAATAATTGAAGACTGGTTTCCTCGAGAACAAAATTTGGTGAACATACATATTGAACCAGTGATAATAAATACTGATGAAGACAGTTCAGATTTCGAAACGGTTGAACTGTAAATCAAGATTTATCATATGAATAATATATATCTCCCTTGTACTCACTGCTGTAAGCATGTGTTTCAGAAGCAATGAATCATTATTATTTTTGTAGTTTTCTTTTACTTATTTGTTAATAACTGTTGATGTAAATGACCATCCACTAATTAGATATATAGGGCTTTGGATTCCAGTTAGAACTTTTCTAAAGTTCGTATGTGTTTTTCCGTTTCTAGTACCTTTCGATCAAAAACTACTCGAGGAGTTTGTTGGTTGTGTATCATTGTCTAAATATGGACTACATCGCTTTAAAATCAGTCGGGCAATTTGTTGCCAGGCTATGATTACTAAAACACGATGAATCTCGATTAAAACATACTCGGGTAATCTGTTGCGGGTATATTTCTATCCAAATATGGACTATATCGCTTTAAAATCAATAGGGCAATTTGTTGCTAGGCTATGGCTACTAAAACACGATGAATTTCGATCAAAAAATACTCGAGGAATTTGTTGGTGGTGTATCACTGTCTAAATATGGACTACATCCCTTTAAAATCAGTCGGGCAATTTGTTGCCAGGCTATGATTACTAAAACACGATGAATCTCGATCAAAAAATACTCGGCGAATCTGTTGCGGGTATACTACTGTCCAAATATGGACTATATCGCTGTAAAATCAATAGGGCAATTTGTTGCTAGGCTATGGCTACTAAAACGATGAATTTCGATCAAAAAATACTCGAGGAATTTGTTGCTGGTGTATTACTGTCCAAATATGGACTATATCGCTTTAAAATTAATAGGACAATTTGTTGCTAGGCTATGGCTACTAAAACACGATGCATTCCAAAAAATACTCGAGAAATTTGTTGCTGGTATATTACTGTCCATATATGGACCATATCGCTTTTAAGTCAATAGGGCAATTTGTTGCTAGGCTATAGCTACTAAAACACGATGAACTTCAATCAAAAAATACCCGAGGAATTTGTTGGTAGGCAATGGCTACTAAAACACGATGAATTTCGATCAAATAATACTCGAGGAATTTGTTGCTAGTGTATTACTGTCCAAATATGGACTATATCGCTTTAAAATCAGCAGGAAAATTTTTTGCTAGGCTATGGCTACTAAAACACGCCGAATTTCAATTAAAAAACACTCGGGGAATTTGTTGCTGGTCGATTACGGCTCAAATATGGACTATATTGCTTTAAAATCAGTCGGGCACTTTGTTGCCAGGCCATGGCGTCTAAAACACGATGAATTTCAATTAATATGAGATAAGGGATGATTTTTTCCAGGATCGGTTAATGTCATCTTCTAACAACAAATTAGCAACAAATTCCAGTGCATTTAGGTTTTTTTTGATATTACTTATTTTGTATAGTTATAGCGTGTGGCTACGCTAGCCTAATATAAAATAATAGTGAGGGGCGGGGAAATCGGGGTAAGGGATGATTTTTGCAGGATCGGTTAGTGATATCTTTTAGCAACAAATTCCTGTGTATTTCGTTTTTATTCAATATTACTTATTTTTTTTCTTGGAAACGCCATTAGCAACAAAATCAAGCTCAGCGTTACAAATTAGCAACAAATTATTAGCCTGGTCCGAAGAGTGTCCTGTAAAATGGCTACGCTAGCATAATATACATATTTTTGCTTAGCTAAATTTAAAGTTAATATTAATAACAGGTTTTCTCAAAATAGTATCTCTACTGGTTGACACTGTATTACATATCAGCGTCCAACTATAGTAAAACGACTATTAGTTTTTTTCGGGAGTAATTATTGAGGTAAAACGCAATTTCGAATCAAGCGATAATATTAACGTAAACCGCATGTTTGCCATTGACATCGAATCTATTAAAACAGGGTCAAATCGTTACACATTGTTATTATTATTCAAATAAATAATTTAAATTAATGGAAGTTTAGTATTTATTAGTTATTGTCTTCGCATCATGTATTTTATTGACGTTACTAAATATTTATTAATATCCCATTGAACAAAGAGGTTTGCAATCTATTTATCACAATAGTTGTTTATATGTTCCTACCACGAGGATAATAATAATTTTCCAACGTATGTGATATTTATTGTCAATAATTGTACTTTCAGGAGAGGGAACGAGACTTGTATACATAGTTGACGATGACTGCAGTATTTGATTTCGCATTAAATTAGATATTGATTCATACTTACATTAGAGAATCTGCAATAACATTAAATGTAACTTACCTGAAAAGAAAAAGTAAATCAATAAAATATAAAAAGTTAATGAAAGAAATATTTATTCAATTACTAATACATTAATGGTAAAGTAACCGACAATTAAAATTATAGCATAAACATGAAAAATAATCAAATTTGAAGCAATTTAAATAATTCGATGGCCATAGCGACATTGGAGTTGGAGTGAAGTGACGATATTGAATTGCATCCCCTTACATATATATATATATATATATATATATATATATATATATATACATATATATATATATATATATATATATATATATATATATATATATATATATATATATATGTATATATATATATATATATATAAATATAAAAAATCTCTCAATATCTTAGGGATTCCGTCGTAAGTAGGGCTGAATTAAACTCTTATTTACTACCCAACGTTTCGAAAAAATTTATTTTCTTTTTCAAGGCTGAAATATGGACATGTTGGTACATTTCATTAATTAACAATTTTTTTATACTTACGTGTAAAGTGAGTTAATAATTATTAAAATAGTTCATACTTGGAACAAAAAAAATATATTTTATGTATAGATACTTTTTAAGTACTAATTCAAAAGGATCTTTTCGATTTGAAGGAACATTATATGTTTGTCAGAGTGTCACAGTTTGATTGACAATTTTTTGGTTGAAACATAACCTAGTTGATGTGTTCAACTTTATGACTTAAGAGACAGTCTTCATTATTAGTAGCATGACTTGTCACTTAATCATGATCATATGAACAAAGGAAGTCCTATATATCATATATTCTCCCTTGTCATTGAGCGAAAGTTGTAAGGTATATTACTCTCACTAATTACCCCACTCAATCTCACGATAACAAGAGTGAATGTAGTATATACACAACAACTCCGTTATAACTCATTAGTTATATAGATGTTTATATTTATAAGTTAGAAATATCTACAATTTGATTGTTCTTATGTTGTTGGTTAAATGAAAGAAGATACGCATAAGTGTGATTAACATGGTTGCTTTCTCTCTTTTTATTCAGTGACTTTTCATCTAAGGCAGTCTCAAACATTTCTAGGCAGGATCTTTTGTGATAGTGGGATTCCGAATGTATAACCATGATGTTATTAAAATTTGGATGATGCCCAGTTTCTATGCTATGTTCAGCCAAAGCGCATGATTGTTTATTAAGTTTTATGTCACTTTTATGTTGGGTCACCCTGTCTTTTAATACTCTATGTCTATGTCTGTATATTATGGACAGACATCTAGTCAAAAAATAAACGGTTTTAAGGATTAAAACTAACTTTTCCGCATCTGTGGCCCTGAATAATAAAATTGTAACTTGTATACACTTCGGGGGATGTATCGTGATAACAAACCGAAATTTCTCTAAAAGTAACCAAAAATGCAGTATATCTGGATTTATAGGACCCGCTGTACTCACTCTAGTCAGCTGAAAATCAATAGGGTACATCTGTGAGACACCTTGAACAATATGCAATTATAAAATTGGGCACTTGTATACACTTTGGAGGCTGTATCTTGCTAAAAAATTGAAAATTCTCCAAAAATTTGGTACATCAAGTTCCATAGCACCCGTTATGCTGGCTCTGGTGAGCTGAAAATCAATAGGGTTCATCTGTGACATGTCCTTAACGATATTCAATCATAAAATTGGTGACTTGTTGCACTCCGGATGCTGTATCGTGCTAACAAGACATGTAACGAAAAGTGGCCGACGACCACGACGACATACACACAGGATTTTTTTTCTAAAAACCGTTTTTTTGGGTTGTTGTTGATGGAAAACGTAAAAATAAGTCAAAAAATTCTTTCAAATTTCCATCTTTTTTTGGGGTAAACCAATACTTTTCTCGCATATTAGATAGGTTGGGCGGAAAAGTAATAGTTGTTTAATTAGGCCTATATTGACCGCATCCCAACTTCTTTGTTTACATAACGGTCACTACCTGACACGTACATTATATATATATATATATATATATATATATATATATATATATATATATAAATATACTGGTTTAAAATGAGCACCTTGAATCTACTTGAATACATTGACGCTGTGACAGAACTAATAAGGCTGCTGATATTCGTAATATTATTTGGCTTATCAATATATTTCAGATTAACTGCAATCATAATGTTGGATGGAGAAATTGATTTGATACCATTTAATCACTTAATTTCGTGTCCGAATGATGGTGTATTTTCATTTTTGGGCTATGTGTAGTTCAGCCATTACAAACTTAATAGAATTATAAAAAAATACTTGCTTTTAATTTCTAACCATTTTATTTAAAATGATTATCAACGTGAAGTACGATGGAATATACAAATACTTGGTAAATGTACAAGATGACCTTACTAGTGTTTTGATGTGACATTAAGTTGAGAATTCTATAATATGTAATGTCAAAAGTTTAGGAACTGTCACGTAGGAGAGAATTGTTTGGTTACATAATCACAGTGACATAGATGTCAAAAAAGTCTATGGAAATGAATAATGCAACAAATCGAAAAAGAAGCAGAAACCACAGAACTTTATATTTATTGTGTCAGGAAATATATGAATTTTGTTGTTGAGTAAATAAAGCTATTATTTAGGAACTAGAAAATAGGAATAGAGGATAGTTTATGTAAAAGAATAATAATAATTTGATAGAAAGAACATTTTAAAAGGACACAAACACAATTAAAAAAAAATTAACACTTAAGAATTAGAATCAGCACACATATGATTAGGGGATAGCAACAAAAAACAATGCGAGCTTGTTGATGAAGAAAAAGTGGATTTTTTTGAAAATGAACGAGGTAAGTATGACATATGGTAGAAATGATAAGAAATTTTAGATAAAAAAACTATCAAAATTGTATAAAAGAGTCCTGAATGAACAGTAGAAGCGGCAAATAAAAAAATATAAGAAGGAATACTATAAAGAAGCTACATATAAAAATATATTATATAAAATAACAATTATTGGAGTCACCGGAAGTTCTGTATGGTGTGGTTTTGAAAGACAGTACTTCAAGAAGGAGTATTAGTGGGGTTGTGAGGACCAGGTTAGTTTTTTCTGTCTTTGTTGGTACCAACATTTATGTTAAAGATATAAAACAGATCTGATAAAAGTAATTACAAAAACATTAGTACTTACGCATTTCTATTTAACGTTTATAAATTTCGATTTCTCAATCTTTATATTAGCATAAGACGTTTCAGCACTTTGTTTCTTTGTTCGAATTTATAATACATATTTCCTGACCAATACAAACTAATTAATTTTAAATATTCTTGAAATCATTATTTTTTAAATATCATTTCAACGGATACGAATTGACATCTGTGAGATCTGGAATCGACTATTCTACTGAGAAATTTTAACCACAGGCGCACCAAATAATATAAAAAAAATATTAAAAATTGTTTGAATGAATAATAGATAAAGTGTAAAAATAACTGGAATCCAAAAAGTAGATAGAGTATCTCATTCTCACCGCATAAATAAATACATAAAATTTTTCTTTTTCTTTTAATTAGCTAGCCACACTAAAATTTAGTAAATCAAAATACTAATACAATAATATTAAAAATTCATCTTATACACACAAATATAACAATATATATATATATATATATATATATATATATATATACATATATATATATATATATATATATATATATATATATATATATATATATATATATTTTTCCACGCCTTTTCGGTGGTATTTAATAATGTCCGGGCCACTACGCAGCCAAGGGCACTACCATTGTCAATAGGGGGAGATGATCCGCCGGATGATTCCAACAGTTCCAAGTATTACGGCCTTTTGCATCCACATTACGGTGTTTTTAGGTAAGTCCAGATCTTTTATGTGTCGTACTGTTTTTGTATATATATATATATATATATATATATATATATATATATATATATATATATATATACATATACAGGGTTCCCAAGATTTTTTTACAGGCTGTAATTGAGGAATTAACGAATAGGTTTATTTGAAAGTTGGGTAATGTTTTTGGGACCTACAGTAATTTTGTCCGAGGTATACAGAGAATCGGTAACGTCATCGCAATGAAAAAAATTCAATGAAAGGGGGGGGATTAAACTTAGCTCAAATGAAAGAGCTTTTTATTTCAAATTCAACGGTGTATCACAGTGAGGGTACTCAAGTAGATAATTATACCAAATTTTCAATTTATTGTTTATTTGCAACAATAACCAGTGATCGTTTAAATGCCGCAATTGTCATGTCCGGATTAACTTCAGATATGCCTATTTTTACTTTTTAACTGGTTTTTATAAAAGCTAAAGAAAACAGTTGGCGTTGGAATTCTACCTTAATCGCTTTTTGATTGATATTAGTAAAATCTAATGTCACATTGATTGTTGTCACTCTCTAAATACTCATACCTAATACCGTTTTAAAACCATACATAGTGTGAAAACTCCGAAGTTAAAATGCCATTCCTATTCACACCGAATGAATATGTTCCTAATCTCTGGTGACTGTAGGATGAATTCTCGAAATGCTCAGGCATTATACCAGGATCGTTTTCCCGAAAGAAGAACACCTCCTCATATGACTTCCGCTATGATTGCAGAGAAGATGCGGCAAGGTTCATTACCAAACTAAAAGCATATTAATCATAACAAACCAATGCAGACCGAACAGAATGTGGTGAATGTTTTAGCATATGTAACGGTTAATCCCCATGTGTCCATCCGAGCCATTGCTGCAGAAATTGGTGTTTCTTCAAGTTCAGTTCATAGAATTTTAAAATCCCACCATTACCATCCATTTAAATTGCATTTGACTCATGAGTTGCGACCCACCGATCCGGATCGGAAATTATCGATTAGTAATAAAAAAATTAAATACACAATTTCTCAAACGGATAATGACCACGAATGGTAAGATTAGATGACCTGCCAGATCTCCAGATTTGGCACCCAACGATTGATTTTTCTGGAGTTATGTGAAATCGAGAACTTATGGATTCCAGGAGAACAGGGCAAGTTCTCAGTATGAACTTAGGGAACAAATTCTACAAGCCTATATGGCGATAACACCTCAAATACTCACCCATATTAAGAATTTTATAACCTATACTGTTTAGCTCAAAACGGGGGTTTATTCGAACATCTGATTTAAATTCATTGAATAATAAGAAGTTTTTTCATTTTTTAATTTATTACCTATCAGAATATTACTTTTATTTAAAAATAATAGGTATTTTCATTAGAATTGGATTTTATTTATGTTTATTATCGAGAGCGTTTTTAATTTGTACTGTGTATTCATACAAAGAATTCGTTTCTCAATTGAAAACAATCGTAAAAACAGTAACACTTTTTTTATTGATACAAAAAAGTGTTCGGCAGACATATTTTCGCGTTGCCGAATCTCAAAAAAGTAGAGATTTCAATCGCTTTGAAACTAAAAACTAGAACAATTTTCAGCATTGTCGTTGCTTACGATGTACTTTTGTTAAAGGAAATGGTAAAATTAATTCCACGTGACTCGAAACCTTTTTACCAATTTTTGAAAATATTTGATACGGGTAATTTTGTAGCCGATGTTGATTTGGCCCAGCAATGGATTTTGTGTTAGACTCTGTGGAACCATACATTTGTGAACATAATGAACATTCAATGAGTGATTTCAAAGTATCAAAAATTTTGGCTGATTTGGAAAATATTATTAAAAATTTGGATGATAATAGTAAAGATTTGGCGAGGTCTCGCTTCACTAATATTCTTACTAATTTTTCACACAAACACAAGAATAATAGGCATTTCATGAACAAGTATTTTTTTGAGTGTTATACAAGGACCGTTTTCCCGAAAGAAGAACACCTTCTCATATGACTTCCGCTATGATTGCAAAGAAGATGCGGCAAGGTTCATTACCAAACTCAAATCATAGTAATCATACCAAACCAACGCAGACCGAACAGAATGTGGCGAATGTTTTAGCATATGTAGCGGTTAATCCCCATGTGTTCATCCGAACCATTGCTGCAGAAATTGGTGTTTCTTCAAGTTCAGTTCATAGAATGTTAAAATCCCACCATTACCATCCATTTAAATTGCATTTGACTCATGAGTTGCGATCCACCGATCCGGATCGGAAATTAACCTTTATCGCCATCATGCAAGTTATGATTCAAGACACTCCCAATGTGTTGAGTAGAATTTTGTGGAGTGATGAAGCGCGTTTCCATAATACTGGCGTCGTGAATCGCCATAACTCTCATTATTGGTCAGTGGAAAATCCGCGGTGTGTAATGAAAACTAGCTTTCAAATCAGATGGGGAGTTAATGTTTGGTGTGGATTATTCAATGGTTGGTTAGTAGGCCCATATTTTTTTGAAGGCCATCTCAATGGTCAGCGATATTTAAATTTTCTAGAAAATTACCTACCTGCGTTACTGGAGAATATTCCTTTGGATGAAAGAAGAGATATTATATGGCAGCAAGATGGCCACATAATAGCGGTATTGTAGTAAATTATATTAATGCTAAATTTCCAAACAAATGTATTGTAACTCATGGATCCTTTCAATGGCCTCCACGATCGCCGGTGCTGTCACCCCTAGATTTTTTTGTATGGGGGATACAATAATAATTTTACAACTCCTGGTAAATTTTGAGACAGAGGGCATATTGCCGTTTTTCTTATATTTTGTATAATTTAGTGTTATTGTTATGCAACACTTGAATGAAACGTATCCAGACAGATGGATAGGAAGAGGAAGCCTTTTTCCCTGGCCAGCAGGGCACCCGACCTGACTTGCCTAGACTTTTATTTGTGGGGGCGAGCCTGTCTTCCAAACGAGACCTACGCCAAGAGCAGATATTGAAGAAAGAAATTAGGAATGCCATCTATAACCTAACACCAGCGCACATAGAAGCGGCCGTTTTTTCTACTCGAGAACGTCTAGAGCAATGTGTCAATAATAATGGCAGACAATTTGAACATTTACCAAGGCAATAAAATGTGCTAGTCGAAAGTTGAAATTCTGTATAGTGACTCACCACCCCCTAGCAAGCAATGTATTATAAGCGGTGTTGCCAGATATATTCTAGCGATAGGTAATTGATTACACATATAACAATAAAATCCATATATTTTAGTTTTTTTCTCAATTTATTGATTATAGATTTCAAATAGACAAGCTGTGCATGAGCACAGCTAGTCTATTTGAATATTTTATTAAAAAAATACTATTTGCGAGAATTTTGGCGTACGTGACAAACTAGTAAAAAAAGATAGCTTGATGCAACGATGTGTACAAGACAGAAAGAATAGAATAGGATACCTGCATAATTTATTCAGTGTCTAGTATTCTTAGACGTAACATTGTGATCGTTTTGGTATTTTATAAATTTGTGCTTTTTTGTGTTTTTATTTGATTAGTTACAACTTTTTGTTTTTTTGATTATAAATTAGGGTTACTTTTTATTTTTTGTTAACAATAATGGCCGAATGTAGTGGTGTTAGCGACAAGAAACAGCGTCGTCCAAATTTATTAAGAGAAGAGAAAATTATTATTTTAAATGTTTATGAAGGGTTACGTACCAGGAATAAACAATTAGGCGTTAGCGATGCTGTGGCTCTGTGCAGTTATTTAATAAAAGTTTCAGAGAGTACCATGTATAAAATTTTGAGAAATGTGCAAGAAGGGACATTGACAAGAGAAGGAAATCAAAATTGTCAGCAGGAAACTAGAGGGAGAAAGAAAATTGTTTTAGACGACCAAACACGTAACGCTGTACGTAGACTGATTTTTTCTTTTTATTTTAAAAATGCAGATACGACAGTATCGTAACGAAAGAAGATAAATTTATTATCTTGACGAAACTTGGGTTAACGAAGGTCACACTGTATCAAAAGTATGGCAGGACTTGAATATCCAAAGCAGTCGACAAGCCTTTATGGAGGGTTGGTCTACCGGTTTGAAAGCTTCTTATGGAAAAGGGCGCAGACTCATGATTGCACATATCGGCAGCGAAGAAGGATTTGTGAAAGGAGGCTTATATACTTTCGGTTCAAAAAAATCTGGTGATTACCATGAAGAGATGGATAGTAACAGATTTGAAGTATTGTTTAAGTCAATATTAACAAAAGTCGCTCCTGGTTCGGTAATAGTTATGGATAATGCTTCATACCACAGTCGCCGTCTGGAGCACATACCTACTTCAGCTAGCCGCCAGAGTGTTGTAATGGACTGGCTGGAAAGTAAACGTACTCCGCACGAAGAAACAATGCTAAAAACTACTGAATTATTATCCCTGGTGCGGCAACATAGAGCCAATTATATAAAATATATAGTTGATGAGATGGCAAAAGAATTTAACGTTCCAGTTCTTAGACTTCCGTCCTACCACTGAGAATTGAACCCAATAGAGCTTATTTGGGCCGAAGTGAAAAACTATGTTGCACGAAAAAATCAATCATTTAAAATGGTTGACGTTAAAAAACTGTGATGATGCTTTAGAGACTGTTACTGCTGATACTTGGCATAAATGTATTCAGCACGTATACAAAGAAGAAATGAGGTTTTGGGATTTAGACATACGTATTGAAGTGGTGACTGAACCATTCATTATAGAACTACAAAAAGAAAGTGATAATTCGTTTTCTGAGGAGTCATCGGAGCGTGGCAGTGGCGCCAGTTAATTTTTTGAGTGATTTTACAGACAATAATTAACGGTAAGTAATCTTCGCTTTTAAAATTATCATTGATATTAGTTATACATTCAGTTTTGTTATTGCCCCCGTATGAATGACATCCCAGGATTTACAGCTAAAAAAACTGTATCGTTTGGAAGTAACTAAAAGATGTAAAACAACAGATTGTAAAAAATGTTTTGATTCGTATGCTACAAGAGGCTCGCTCGTGTATTAATTACCATAATTACTTGATCGTTGTATAAAACGTTATTATGATCTATTATGCGTGGAGTAATTTGGTGTATTAATCCACTTTGGAGCTACGTTCTACCAACGTGCGCAGCGACGCCTTGAACAAACGCGCTGTTGTCAAAGACGGTGGATTGTAGTGAAGTTCTTTTATCCTGATCAAAACCAATGAAAAATAGGGTGAAATAATACTCTATTTGTGAAGGAGTATCTATTACTATTGCAATAGTGGGTTGTAAGGCAACTACATGCAATCCCTACCGGCTACTTGCCTTTATAGAATTCAAATTATTAGAAAACACTTTAAAACACAATAAAATACGACTATATACAGAATATCTAGCTTTCTAGCTAGACCAAAACCGGTCCTGCTTTTTTGCACTTGTATGAATGTCACTTCTACGATCACTGTTCTTGTACTAAAATAGTGTATGCCGTTGATCCGTCGAAGGAACAGAAATAAATTTGGAATGAGAAATTTCTCGTAATGAGAATTGGAAATTAAATGTCACACTGACTTTTACTCTTTCTTGTCACTTGATCCTTTTTTCTTTAATCGGACATACCGATGACAGTTGTCGCTAACTGTCACGATCCATTGAATGACGGCGTGAAAATGAATATGTTTATTATTTTTCTTTTCAGGAATATGAATTCCGAACAATACGCCTTATTATAGCTCATCCTTAAAAATGTGTATTATTTTTGATAACACCCTGTATATACATAATGATACCTACTATAATAATTTCGTATTTCTGTTTTCTCAAATTTAAACGCCAGAGCGTACAAGAACATTTTCTATTTATTTTTTATTTAGGACTATTAAGAACACTTCAAAAATGATGCGCTCATGAAGTTCGCTTCTGCAACTGATTTTATGAACAGTAAGAGCGATGAGTTACTGTACAAAATTTCCACCTACGACTATAAAATAGATTATATTTGCAGCTACCAGACTTATGTTATCTATAGATCATTTTGAGGTGACGTTACGACCAGCCCGCCAAACTGTCGGTAGGTCATACTAAACGTTCGCGTCATTGTAAACAATAAAAAAGATCATTTTTTAAAACGTAAATAATTTAAAATTCCGGCATTATGTTCTGTTGTGCGATATTCCAAAGGGGTAGAAATGGATCAAATTCGTTATTTTAACCCGGGAGAACTCGCGTACTATTTAACGACGTGAGAACTCGCGCCTATAGATTTTTTCTTACGCCAGCTCGCGCGTATAGATTTTTTCTAACGCGAGCTCGCGCGTATAGATATCTTCTAACACTGACTTTTCATGATAAAAACTATTTAATATTGATTGTAGTTGATTTATTCTAAATTCTAAAAACTAAACACAGAAAAATACATAATTATTTAAATTTACTCGTCACTTTCGTTGTTATCTACACATTTATAACAAATGAAAGTTCTTCTAGTTGTGTGTTCTTTACAGATTGGAGTTTGGCATCTATGGCATTTATGTTGGGTAAATCTATTCTTTCTAACTGCACAAAAACCACATCTTGGTTTACCTTCAGAATTTTGAGATGTTGAAGTTTTCGGGTTATTATGTGGTTCTATATTTCCAATAGATTTAATTCTCTGTCGAAGATTGAATGGTAAAGTTGTAATTGAAGCTCGCCGTACAAGAAGAGGTCTTGTAAGTTGCTTTGATAAGTTAATGAATTTTCTTCGTGTTGATATGATACCACTGTTACTTTTGTAAATAATTTGTGAATTGACAGTGGCAATATTCAACAAGCTGAAGAATATAGTGAATGGCCAACGATTGGACACTCGGGTTACAGAATATTCGGCTTTCATTATGTCAACAACATCAACTCCCCCTTTCGTGAGGTTGTAAAACGTAATAACTTCTGGTTTATTTCCCGCGGATTCGGCGTCAATTGAGTCATCATAATGTAGAGTGGAAAGCATTAGCACATTTTTGTTTTTCTTTGGAACAAATGAAGCTAGCATACAACGGTTGGGAGAAGCTCCAAAAGCAAACATACTACTCTGTATAGGACGATCTTTTACGCCAATAAGCCGAGGTGGAATTTCTCGCTTGTTTTCCGTAATGTGCCAACAAGTGTTAACTTGTGATCAGTAAACAGATCATTGGCAAGTTGAACTGACGTGAAATAGTTATCTGCTGTAACGTTTCGTCCCGATTTGTCAATGGTTTTGATAAGACGTTTGACTACACTTGCAGCATCATTAGGTACTTGGTAAGCACCTACTGACTGTTTCCCAGCATAAATTTCCATATTATTGACATAGAAAGTCCTGAAGTCGACAAGGGCATATATTTTGATCCCATATTTTGCGGGCTTGTTGGCAATATACTGTCGGAAGCAGCAACGTCCCCTAAAAGCCTCCAGTATTTCGTCAATGGTGACATACTCCCCTACCGTGTAATAGGCAGAACAACGTTGAACAAATTGGTCAAACACTGATCTCATTGGTGCCAGATTAGCTGTCTTTGATCTTTCATACCTTGTATCCATATTATCGAATCTTATCGCTTGCACCAACAAGTGAAAACGCCTTTTGGATATTACAGCGGCAAAGAAATCCGGTGCTGTTCCATCTTTGGACCATAGCTCATCTGTGTCTACGTGCTGAGCCTTTTTTATGCCGGCCATGTACAACAGTTCTATAAACGCATAAATTTCTTCAAAATCTGTTGATAAAAAATCCCTTGGCCGTATTTTATCTAATTTTTGGTTCGTATGGATTACAATTTCTGCAATAAGGCCATCGGAGAAAAATAGTTTCCAACAATCCACAACTTCTTTAGCGTTTTTTCCTGCAGCCTTCACACCAGGAAGTTTAGATATGATGTTTTGTAAACGTATTTTTGTGGGAGGAATGTCTGGTTTATGTTTCAGCCATGTAGTGCCATCTTTCCCTATCCACTGAGGTGACATTAGAGTAGTAGAAGGGGCTGATGTATACATCTTTTAGTTACAAGAAAAGTTACTAAAAAAGTTACTAGATTTGCCCCGCCCCTCCCCCTCCCCTCCCCACCGCCTCCCCAGGGCGCCAGATGTTCTAAAAATAGCCCTTCCAAGAAATACAGATGACGTCACTAGCGCGGCTGGCAGGTGGAGAGTTTTAAGGTTGTTCGTAGTGTACAGAAATCTTGCATTTATTATCGTTCGAAAAATAAAAGCTTATAGAAAGTGATAAAAGTCGAGCTATTTAAAAACCACAGACCTAGTAATTATTATCGTTTTGGCGCTTAAATATAAAATGTAAAATTATTTATCATTAATGAACAAATAACAGAAATACCATTTTGTGTTTGATATAAAATGTGTTCAAGGCTAGTCGTAGTCTCCTGAATATCCAGCTTGCAAATAATTTACGGTTTTCGCGGTTTCGCTTCCGCATGCCTTTGCTGCATTGGTGCATGGGAAAATTGCAGTTTTTGTTTCAAGGTGAACCTAAAAATTGATAATATTGTAAATAAATTTGTGATATAAAATTAAATCTTTTGAAATGATAAGAAAGGTTATTTATTCGACCGAGAGTGGCTATTGTAGTAAAATTTGGAAAAAATATTTATTTATAACAAAACTTACTAACGTTTATTCTCCCACAGGCATACGTGTACGATGAATGAAATGAAAATATATTCACACTCAGGCATTATGAAAAATAGTAGAAAAAACTTTTTCCTAGTTTATCAACCAAGATATAAAAAGCACAATATTCGATACAGTAATGTGATTTTTAACAATATTATGTATTACAAAACGACTGATAGCATACAATGTAGCAAACAGGTTGCTGTTTGTGGTTAGCGATAATTTAAACAAAAACCTGGGGTGGGATTGTAGACATATAAAAAGGATATATACATATTTATAAAACAACACATATATCGCCAAGGATGAGTATGAATAAAACCTTTCCGTAAAAACATTTAGTTAATATTATTGTTTTTTTCAGATACAGATACATTTTATAGAGTTGTGCGCCGGAGGCTACCGCCGCAATATGCTGTAAGGATATAAAGTCAACACTGTCTTAAATATACTAATTAGTTTTTTGTAGCAACAAGTAATTTTTATCAGAGAGGGGGTAAACCCCTCTCAAGAATATAGACCACCCGACATGGTCTCGTTGGGGACGTACCAGGGGTTTACTTTCTGGTACAACCCCAACGATAGAAGGGAGCAGGCCACATGTATATGGGTCTTGAGGTATTATAGCATCTTGAATCATATTAAATAAAGACTAATTATTTGTTTTTTCTAGATGTCTACAATAAAAAATATTTTGAATTTAACATGTCTTTTAATCCTCTTTTCCCAAAAAACAACAAAAAATACTTACATAAATATTATTCCTCCCTAGGCGTCGGAGGGACATCCTAACCCCTGACAGAATACAGCCACCACCTTCTCGTGGTTTCTGTTGTTAAGAATAAATGACGTTTATTTTCTATTTTTTAGTTAATAAAGGTTATTTATTCGACCGAGAGTGGCTATTGTAGTAAAATTTTGATAAAATTATATTTTATATAACGTTTAGATATATTTACTAAAATTTGGAAAAAATATTTATTTAGAACAAAACTTACTAACGTTTATTCTCCCACAGGCATACGTGTACGATGAATGAAATGAAAATATATTCACACTCAGGCATTATGAAAAATAGTAGAAAAAACACTTTTTCCTAGTTTATCAACCAAGTTAACAAACAAATATTCTCAAAAACTCACACTTATATGCGGCCATAGTACAGCAAAACCTTTTCTTCAAATCTATGTTCTTCAAATCTATGGTGTAGAGGTATTTCTTCTTCGCTGTGTATTTTCATAAATACTTAGATAGCCGTGAAGATGTCTGAAACTGGAAGGGGTTTATGAGAATAACTCTCAATATGTTCAACCTCCCAGATAGCGTGTTATGTGCTATATACACTCTATCACCCATACACGTTAGCATATTTCGCCAAAGAGGTTGGTTACTCAATCTTGAAACAGCCACTGGGTAAATGAACCTATCGCCAAAGGGGGTTGGTTACCCAATCTTGAAAGATTCGCGAGCATATATAACACGCCATTGATGATAAAAGAAACAAGCGGTTACATGTTCGGAAAAGGTATAGAACTTATACCAAATCATGCGTGTACGATGAATTAAATGAAAATATATTCACACTCAGGCATTATTAGTTACTAACAAACAAGGGTCTTCTGGAACCCCAATATCGTTACTTAGTAATTATTTTGCCTTGCTACAGTCAGGAAAATGGGGTTATATCAATACAGAGTCGATTTCAACCCAGAAATCGATCATACAGGTGTGTAAAAACACCTCATGAGGCAAGCGATGACAGGTGTCGTCCTGGGATATTTATTTGACGGTACAGTTTTATGTACCTCTCAAAGATTACATCCTGATCCTCTGGAGAAATTCGTGGAAAATGAGAATCAGGAAAAGATAAGAATGCAAAACAACACATATATCACCAAGGATGAGTATGAATAAAAACCTTTCCGTAAAAACATTTAGTTAATATTATTGTTTTTTTCAGACACAGATACATAGTTTTTTGTAGCAACAAGTAATTTTTATTAGAGAGGGGGTAAGCCCCTCTCAAGAATATAGACCACCCGACATGGTCTCGTTGGGGACGTACCAGGGGTTTACTTTCTGGTACAACCCCAACGATAGAAGGGAGCAGGCCACATGTATATGGATCTTGAGGTATTATAGCATCTTGAATCATATTAAATAAAGACTAATTATTTGTTTTTTCTAGATGTCTACAATAAAAAATATTTTGAATTTAACATGTCTTTTAATCCTCTTTCCCCAAAAAAACAACAAAAAACACAAAAAATACTTACATAAATATTATTCCTCCCTAGGCGTCGGAGGGACCCAAGAACCATCCCCGATGTGGAAAGAATATTCATGGGCACCCCATGTGTAAAGATCACCAGAGTATGTGCTGTCAGCGGGGTTCTGTAGATGATACGTAAAGTGTTTTACTAAAACATCATCTATAAAACACGTTATTTGTACTACTAGTCCTTCACTTATGTCTTCGTACCTATTTTTTAGTTAATAAAGGTTATTTAGGGGCTTCTATGTACGCGTATGAACGTCAATGATTACGACTATTGGTTGTTTATGGTCGCTTATACACATCTATGATTACGACTATTGGTTGTTTATGGTCGCTTATACACATCTATGATTTACACATTTGGGCGCCTATGGTCGCCTATGGTCACTTATGGTCGCTTATGGTCGCTTATGCGCGGCTATGTTTTACATATATGATCACTTATGGTCATCTATGGTCATGTATGAACCTGTCCGAGTACATACCGAGGTTATAAATAGGGGTGTACACAATAGTTTTTTCATTCGTTACCATGACATTGCGTAAGCAACACGTATTAGAGCTCGCAAGAGCTATTCGTGAAAAATACAATGCGCTCAGACAATACGAGCGTGATCGAGAAGAACATCTCGAAAATATATTTAAACCCGTAACAGAACCGTTAAAACAAATAAAAAATACCTTAGTACAAGGTGAACCGTCTTCACACGAAATTAAAACTACGAAAGAAACACCTTCCCAACAGCCAAGAAATGATGTGCCCCCTATAAGTGAAGAGAATAATTCCTATTTAGATACATATTGGAAAACTTGTGATGATTATGATAACGCCTTTGGCCCCGTTTATGATGGCTCGCAATGGAAATTAGGTAATAAAGAACTTAAGTTTGACGGTCAAAATATTTCACTAACCGATGCAAAGTTTAAAGGAACTTCTGGTCTATATTCGCTTTTGTTTGCTAAAAATTAGCAAACAAAAGCGAATATAGACCAGAAGTTCCTTTAAACTTTGCATCGGTTAGTGAAATATTTTGACCGTCAAACTTAAGTTACCCCTCTCAAGAATATAGACCACCCGACATGGTCTCGTTGGGGACGTACCAGGGGTTTACTTTCTGGTACAACCCCAACGATAGAAGGGAGCAGGCCACATGTATATGGGTCTTGAGGTATTATAGCATCTTGAATCATATTAAATAAAGACTAATTATTTGTTTTTTCTAGATGTCTACAATAAAAAATATTTTGAATTTAACATGTCTTTTAATCCTCTTTTCCCAAAAAACAACAAAAAATACTTACATAAATATTATTCCTCCCTAGGCGTCGGAGGGACATCCTAACCCCTGACAGAATACAGCCACCACCTTCTCGTGGTTTCTGTTGTTAAGAATAAATGACGTTTATTTTCTATTTTTTAGTTAATAAAGGTTATTTATTCGACCGAGAGTGGCTATTGTAGTAAAATTTTGATAAAATTATATTTTATATAACGTTTAGATATATTTACTAAAATTTGGAAAAAATATTTATTTAGAACAAAACTTACTAACGTTTATTCTCCCACAGGCATACGTGTACGATGAATGAAATGAAAATATATTCACACTCAGGCATTATGAAAAATAGTAGAAAAAACACTTTTTCCTAGTTTATCAACCAAGTTAACAAACAAATATTCTCAAAAACTCACACTTATATGCGGCCATAGTACAGCAAAACCTTTTCTTCAAATCTATGTTCTTCAAATCTATGGTGTAGAGGTATTTCTTCTTCGCTGTGTATTTTCATAAATACTTAGATAGCCGTGAAGATGTCTGAAACTGGAAGGGGTTTATGAGAATAACTCTCAATATGTTCAACCTCCCAGATAGCGTGTTATGTGCTATATACACTCTATCACCCATACACGTTAGCATATTTCGCCAAAGAGGTTGGTTACTCAATCTTGAAACAGCCACTGGGTAAATGAACCTATCGCCAAAGGGGGTTGGTTACCCAATCTTGAAAGATTCGCGAGCATATATAACACGCCATTGATGATAAAAGAAACAAGCGGTTACATGTTCGGAAAAGGTATAGAACTTATACCAAATCATGCGTGTACGATGAATTAAATGAAAATATATTCACACTCAGGCATTATTAGTTACTAACAAACAAGGGTCTTCTGGAACCCCAATATCGTTACTTAGTAATTATTTTGCCTTGCTACAGTCAGGAAAATGGGGTTATATCAATACAGAGTCGATTTCAACCCAGAAATCGATCATACAGGTGTGTAAAAACACCTCATGAGGCAAGCGATGACAGGTGTCGTCCTGGGATATTTATTTGACGGTACAGTTTTATGTACCTCTCAAAGATTACATCCTGATCCTCTGGAGAAATTCGTGGAAAATGAGAATCAGGAAAAGATAAGAATGCAAAACAACACATATATCACCAAGGATGAGTATGAATAAAAACCTTTCCGTAAAAACATTTAGTTAATATTATTGTTTTTTTCAGACACAGATACATAGTTTTTTGTAGCAACAAGTAATTTTTATTAGAGAGGGGGTAAGCCCCTCTCAAGAATATAGACCACCCGACATGGTCTCGTTGGGGACGTACCAGGGGTTTACTTTCTGGTACAACCCCAACGATAGAAGGGAGCAGGCCACATGTATATGGATCTTGAGGTATTATAGCATCTTGAATCATATTAAATAAAGACTAATTATTTGTTTTTTCTAGATGTCTACAATAAAAAATATTTTGAATTTAACATGTCTTTTAATCCTCTTTCCCCAAAAAAACAACAAAAAACACAAAAAATACTTACATAAATATTATTCCTCCCTAGGCGTCGGAGGGACCCAAGAACCATCCCCGATGTGGAAAGAATATTCATGGGCACCCCATGTGTAAAGATCACCAGAGTATGTGCTGTCAGCGGGGTTCTGTAGATGATACGTAAAGTGTTTTACTAAAACATCATCTATAAAACACGTTATTTGTACTACTAGTCCTTCACTTATGTCTTCGTACCTATTTTTTAGTTAATAAAGGTTATTTAGGGGCTTCTATGTACGCGTATGAACGTCAATGATTACGACTATTGGTTGTTTATGGTCGCTTATACACATCTATGATTACGACTATTGGTTGTTTATGGTCGCTTATACACATCTATGATTTACACATTTGGGCGCCTATGGTCGCCTATGGTCACTTATGGTCGCTTATGGTCGCTTATGCGCGGCTATGTTTTACATATATGATCACTTATGGTCATCTATGGTCATGTATGAACCTGTCCGAGTACATACCGAGGTTATAAATAGGGGTGTACACAATAGTTTTTTCATTCGTTACCATGACATTGCGTAAGCAACACGTATTAGAGCTCGCAAGAGCTATTCGTGAAAAATACAATGCGCTCAGACAATACGAGCGTGATCGAGAAGAACATCTCGAAAATATATTTAAACCCGTAACAGAACCGTTAAAACAAATAAAAAATACCTTAGTACAAGGTGAACCGTCTTCACACGAAATTAAAACTACGAAAGAAACACCTTCCCAACAGCCAAGAAATGATGTGCCCCCTATAAGTGAAGAGAATAATTCCTATTTAGATACATATTGGAAAACTTGTGATGATTATGATAACGCCTTTGGCCCCGTTTATGATGGCTCGCAATGGAAATTAGGTAATAAAGAACTTAAGTTTGACGGTCAAAATATTTCACTAACCGATGCAAAGTTTAAAGGAACTTCTGGTCTATATTCGCTTTTGTTTGCTAAAAATCCAAAGGATTTTACGCCCGAAGATCATCAAAATTATAAACAAATGTTGGAATTAACAGGTGTGCATCGCAATCGCCGAGGACATTTAAAACACCAGTCATGTCCAACTAAGTTCAATAAAATAATTAAACCATTATTTAGAAGCACCAAACGTACCCGCGGAAATTTGAAAAGTACACTACCAAGATCAGTTGTGGGAAATATACGAGGTATTTCGGAAAACATGGCATATATGAACAAAGACCTCGTTAAAACAAAACTTAATTCAGAAAATAGACCCCCAACAACTACTATTAGTACACGACGTTACCCTGTAAATAATATACTCCAGAATTGGACAGACCCAAATGTACTTGTGGAACGATTAAAACAACTTGACAGAGAAGATGAAGAATTTTGTGAAATAATTGAAGAGCTTAGGCTGGCAGATATAATTGAATAAAAGACACTACCTAAGGATCAGGTAGTTATTTCATGTTATACCTTTCTACAGTAAACAGGCCTAATTGTGATTGGGGTCGAGCCTGTGACTGCAGCGATTGCAGACCAAATTTTTTGTTCTTTTTGTCGTAAAGGAGGAAGTATAACATTGCGATGAAGAGTACAATTGTGATTGTAAAAACTCTAATAGTGTTTAGTTATAGAATACTTATATATGTAAATAAATAAGATTTTATATTTATTAATAAATATTTTTTCTGATTTAAAACGTTTTATTTTTTATCCTTTTTTAATATCATTATGACACAACGTCAGCGTGTCATTGCGCAATTTATTTTACAAGCTGTAATTTTTCTTATCTAATAACATGATTTTTTTTGCCACATTTTCCATTAAAATATACGAACTTTTTCAAATTATCGCGATTTTCTTATCATCGTTTCCGGTTTTGCGCACGGCTCTACACTTTTCCCACAATTTTACAAGCTTTTCAAAACTATAACAATTTTCTTATCTATATTTCCGCCGTTGCACACGCCACGAAATTTTTTTCGACCATTTTGTAGTCTCCTAAATTTTTTCAGATTTACCAGAAACAGAATTTGAGTATTTTAAGTAAACCAGTAATTAAAATTATTACTTTGTAGGTGTAGCGTGCTTAAAAGAGATTCCCTAAAATAAATTTTATAAATGAATCATATTCACAGCTGATAAACAGCTCGCTATAAAGCTTATCGAAATTGTAAAAGTGAGGTTATCTAACCACAGTCCGATCATATGTTATAAAATCGAGAAATAATACCTATATTTTTATATATGATTCACGGTGGCAATCCCCTGATAAAATAATATATAATTTAAAACGGTTTTGTATAAACTCACCTGGGAAAGATATTTTCTCCTGAGAAGATCACGTGACGTCGGCAGACCACGCCCCTTTTTTCTCTCTGTATAAAACAGCTAACGGCTGCTCAAACTCATTTTCTTTCCTGCTCTCGGCGTGTTCAGACGTGTCTCCTGCTCTTGCGGTAAGCCTAAAAATATTTTGAGTCTTTTTTTGATTTTTGAAAATTTTGAGTTTTTTGATTTTCGAAAAATTTTTAACAATGGAAAACAAACCTTGGTCTTTTAAAAATCTATCAAAGAAATATATTAAAAAATTTAACGCTTTTCTATCTACATATCAGTATAATTTAAATAAAGATATTAAATATGGTGGTGGTTTAGGAGCTGAAAAACAGCTTTTACGTAACAGTTTACAAGAGGTCATAGACCATTCTAAAAAAGAAGCTAATTATGTAAAGGGTGATAAAATCAGGGTCATTATTCAAAACTCTGGTTTTAATAATCCGATAAGTACGGAAACGGTTACTAAGCTTAATACCGATACTCTTTTAGATCTCGTCGAAAACATCGTTACGTCAGATCAGAATGTCGATATTAAAGGTACAACCTTCGACGTACAGATATTTAAAGTACCACGCGGTAAAGGTCATAGTAAAAAAATAATTAATTTAGCAGAAAATCGTATATCAAAAAGAAGTATTACAAGGATAAACAACAGTGATGCTTTGTGCGGTGCTCGTGCTATAATAGTAGCCCTTACATATCACACCAATGAAATCTTGGGTAAAAAACTATCGGCATCAGACATAAGACACATTAGATTGGGTAGATCTATACAAACTAACCTAGCCCGTTCATTATGTCGTAGACTGGGCGGTGACTACGTATGTGGGTTCTCTTTACAAGATCTTAAACGAGCAGAAGAGTTATTAGATGTACAGATTAAAATTATTTGTGCTGAAAATTTCAACACAATTATTTACGAGGGTAAGGAAAAACCTGTAAAATTATACTTGTATAAAAATCACAATCATTTTGATGTTATAAGTAAGATGGCTGGTTTTCACGGCCGTAACTATTATTGTTATAAATGTGACACGTGCTACGATCATAAACAAAAACATAAATGTAAAAAATTACCGAAATGTAACTTGTGTAATATGCAACAGCATGGCATCGATAGTAAAAACAAAATCTTTTGTGAAAACTGTAACAGGTATTGCTATAATCGCGAGTGTCTGTCTAATCACGAAGAAGTTTGTAAAAAGGTATACAGGTGTACAGGGTGCAACAAGTTTCTTAGTCGTGAAAAATTTCACAAGTGTGGTTTTTCATACTGTAGAAACTGCGACGATTTTGTAGAGACTAATCATCAATGCTACATGACTAAGAAACCTGCCAAAGGAGGTATATGTAACGTGCCCTGTGAATGCAACGGTCGTAGCATTGGAATGAATAAGGGTTGTAAATATAATAAATATAAAAAAACTTCACCTATTTGCACAGAACCTTGTACTTGTAATGGTATGTCAGAAGATAAAATACAGAGGTGTACCTACAACGAAAAGTATATTTTCTTCGACTACGAAGCTATGCAAGATACCGGTATACATATACCTAATTTAGTAATAGCCCACGACTTTGATGGTATCAAATATACTTTTACAAATAATGACGAATTTTGTCAGTGGCTTATATCCGAAAAACATCGAGGATATACAGCGGTTGCTCACAATGCAAAAGGTTACGATTCATATTTTATTTTGAAATATTGTGTGGAGAACACAATAAAACCTTTCACTATTTACAACGGTTCTAAATTAATGTTGTTAGAAGTTCCTCACATAAAGTTGAAAATAATCGATAGTTCAAACTTTGTGGCTGGTCCTCTAGCAGCATTTCCAACAACATTCGAATTAAAAGAATTAAAAAAAGGTTATTTTCCACATTATTTTAATACAGTGGAGAACCAAAATTACGTAGGCCCCCTACCAGATGTTGAATATTATGGGGTTAGCACTATGAAAGTTAAACAAAGAAATGAGTTTTTAGAATGGTACAAAGAACATAAAAATGATATCTTTGACATGCAGAAAGAAATACAGGCCTATTGCGATTCCGACGTTGATATTTTAAGAAGAGGTTGTTTGACATTTAGGAAAGATTTTTTGGAAATAGCCAACATTGATCCGTTTCAATACCTAACAGTAGCCAGTTTATGTATGGGTATTTTCCGTTCTAAATACTTGGTACCTAAAACAATAGCTAGTGTAGAGGATGAAAGAAAAGAACAGTTTAGCCAGATCTCTATTACGTGGTTAAACCAGTACCCTAACGTACGTCACGCTTTAAATGGTGGTGAAGTAGTTATCTGCGGAAAACCCGTGGATGGATTTCTTGAGGCGACAGAAAAGCCGACAGTTTTCCAATTTTCCGGCTGCTACTGGCACGGGTGCCCTAAATGTTACAATCCCACAACTATTAATAAAGTTAATAACGAAACCATGGAAGACCTTTATGAAAAAACAAGACGTAGAAGTCAACAAATTATAGATGCTGGCTACAATTTAGTTGAAATGTGGGAATGTGATTGGCTCAAATCTGCTGAATTTAAAAAAGCTAAACCTGTAGAATTTGATGAGTCTTTAAAGCCTAGAGATTCATTCTTTGGAGGCCGAACCAATGCTGCAAAATTAAAGGTAACAGGTAAAAAACTCAGGTACATTGATGTGGTTTCCCTGTATCCAACCGTTAATTATATGGATTTCTATCCAGTAGGATTTCCCGTAAAAATATTTAAACCCGAAACATATGATCCTACATGGTTCGGGTTGATAAAATGCACTGTTTTACCTCCTCGTGAGTTGTATCACCCTGTATTACCGGTGAAAACTACAAAATTAACATTTGCCCTCTGTCGTACCTGCATGGAAAACAATACGTCGGTATGTACTCATACAGACTCAGAACGTATGTTTACAGGTACTTGGACCACTTTGGAAATAAATAAAGCAATAGAAAAAGGATACAAAATTATCAATATATCCGAAGTGTGGCACTTTGAACAAAAAACGAATGAGTTGTTTAAAGGATATGTAAGGGATTTTATGAAAATCAAGTTAGAAACGAGCCCGCATAGCTATGAATCAAACGAAGCATATGCCAAAGCCATCAAAGAAACAATGGGCATCGAACTGGATATTAACAACATTAAGTCCAACCCCGGTAAGAGGGCTATTGCCAAAATAGTTTTAAATAGCTGCTGGGGTAAATTCGGTCAAAGAACTAACATGAGTGTGTCTAAATATATCACAGATACCAAAGATTGGTATGACATATTATTGGACGATAAAATAAATATATCTAATTGTGTTTTTATTAACGATGACATTGTTCAAGTCACCTATAAATACAAAGATCAGTTTTACGAAGATCCGAAATCTACCAATATTTTTATAGCGACATTCACTACATCCAACGCACGTCTCAGGTTGTACGAAATGTTAGATAAATTAGGTGAGGCTGTAGTTTATTACGATACTGACTCTATTGTTTATATAGACGATGGTCAAAATACCGTACCCACAGGCGAGATGTTGGGTGATTGGTCCGACGAATTACCCGGTGATTACATCACACATTGGTTATCTACCGGACCAAAAAGTTACTATTTCAAGACATTCAATGGCAAAGAAGTAACTAAAATTAAAGGTTTTACATTAAATTACGAAAATAGTCAACTACTTAATAGTGCAACTATGAACAGTATAATTGAGGATTGTTCAGATAAAGTCACTCTTAATTACGATCAAATTACACGAAATACACAAACAAAAGATATAGAGACCAGAAAAAGAGTTTCTAAAACTTTTCGTATGGATTATAAAAAACGACGTATTGTTAATAATGACTCTGATATTATCGATACTTTACCGTGGGGGTATTAATTTTCTTTATTAAATTGATACTTGTTATGTTGCATAAAAATGTATTTTAATTTCTTATCATCGTGATAATGTTAAATATTTGAACAGAAAACACATCAGCTGTTTTCACAGCTATAAAAAATCAGCCGTTTTTATGGCTAATTATCAAAGCTAATTATGAACGTAGATATTTATTCAAACACAACAATATTTAAAAGAACCATTATTATTATTAAAAAAGAGGCAATACAAAAGGCCCATTATTATTAAAAAAGAGGCAATACAAAAGACCCATTATTATTAAAAAAGAGACAATACAAAAGACCCATTATTATTAAAAAAGAGGCAATACAAAAGACCCATTAAAAGAGTGACCAGCTATGAACCGTCTTTATTAATTTAGAGACTAGTGTTCGTGCTGTTGGAAACCCTTTAAAAATACAAAAGAGGCAATACAAAAGACCCATTAAAAGAGTGACCAGCTATGAACCGTCTTTATTAATTTAGAGACTAGTGTTCGTTGGAAACCCTTTAAAAATACAAAAGAGGCAAATTTTCTAGAATATTTATCTACGTTTTAATTGGTAGTGGTTTTCATAGGGCTATGGGCGAAGTGTTTTACCACTTTAAATATTAAAACACAACGCATTGAAAGGTCTACCTCATAAGTCTGAAAGACTTTAAGGTGATGTGGAAACGATCTTAATATTTATTTCGAAATATACTACTTTATCAATATTGACTTTTTTAACAAAATGCTAACGACTAAAATAATACCTAACATTGACTTGTTGTGGAAAAAAACGACGTAGACTGTAAAAATATTCTGTTACAATGCTATTTAAAGCTAATATTTGTACTCACCATTTTTAATCCATAGAAATTTAGGTACCAAGAATAAAATCTGTCTCTTTTTTTGACTTCCACACAACAATTCCAGTGACACGGTTTTTTTGAGCATTGTTTAGTAAAAATAACAAAAACTATGAAAAAAGAAAGCCGACTTTTCTCAGTTGGCTTTGTATTTACTCCTTTTACACAAATATGTTCGTCGTGACGTCAAGAAAAAAAGCATGCACACGTGCTTGTGATAAAAAAGAAGAAGAAGTGATGTTGACATCTGTCTGAATGTCCCGCCATACACTGAAAACGACACATGCGCTGTGATATGTGCGTCGAAGTTACCATGTTTTCTGTTATATTTTTCATCGTAAAAATACTACTTATATACCACTTACACCCCCTAGTTTCAACGGTCAGTATATAAAAATGACTTTTATTTAATAATAAATATCTACGCGTCAAGCATATTTTCCACTGATTTTAAATGAAAAAACAACTTACCTGTGTTCTATGCTCCTATGTTTTGCTCACAAAAACAAAATGACACAGTTCGACACAATTATACATTTTTCCACCATTTTTATAAAATATGTGCACTTTTCACAGATTTTTTAAATATTATTATAATACTCTATGATGTTTACTAAACCCCGGGGCTATACAGAACTGAAATTAATCGAAATAAATGTTTATCACCGTAACGACGACGATTTCGCGCTATCATATAAAACCGGAACATCTCTGCGGTTTCTTGAAAATAAACAACTGTACAATATAGCTGATAAATTTAACTTATTTATTTCATATTTGAATTTTATATATATATATATATATATATATATATATATATATATATAGATAGGTCTGTACTTGAAAATTATCGAAGAATCTACTTTTACACCTTTTTTATTTTATGACTGTAATATATACTATTTTATTTTACACTTTTATTTTTTCGAACGATAATAAATGCAAGATTTCTGTACACTACGAACAACCTTAAAACTCTCCACCTGCCAGCCGCGCTAGTGACGTCATCTGTATTTCTTGGAAGGGCTATTTTTAGAACACCTGGCGCCCTGGGGAGGCGGTGGGGAGGGGAGGGGGAGGGGCGGGGCAAATCTAGTAACTTTTTTAGTAACTTTTCTTGTAACTAAAAGATGTATACATCAGCCCCTTCTACTCATTAGCACTTGCTTATCTCTGGGGGTTAATGCCGTTTCTTCATCATCGTCAGATTGCTCAGTGCCAGTTGCATGAACACTATGCTCAGAAGGGGCATCTTCAATGTCAGAATCTGAAATGGCTCCGTCACATTCATGATTTGAAATCTCTTCAAACCATTTCAACAACTGTTGCTGTTTTAGAATCAATTTTTTCTTTCTGTAGAAAAGCTCAAATAAATAAAGGAAAAAGCAAAAAACAAGTTACCTGCTAATTAATTAAAAAATTATCAACAATATGAAGAAAAGCACATATGTTATCACTCGCGTCGATAGATTTTTCCCAACAAACTCCACCGACTCGATCGCTCGCGCGCTAGAACTCTAATTTATTTAGAGCCATCACAACCCCCCACTTACGCCCCAACAAGCATGAACTGGTTAAGGAATTCTACAGAAGGCATTCCTAAAATATGAAATCAATTTGACAAGAGATAAAAAAAAACGTCCGTAGTGCAACTGAAAATGTTAGATTTTATCTAACAGTGCGAGTCCTCCCGGGTTAAACTGCCCAAATCCTTACAAATCCGAGGAGAAATGCTGAACGCCTTATCAAAACACCGTCGAGAATGTTGGGTTAGGACTTTAAACGGGGCAATTTGTGCGATACATTCCTTAAACATGCATGAATTTGTACAGATCATTTTGTATAAGTTAGGTAAATTATATTAGTACATAAGAAATACAAAAATTATTATCCAAAATGTTTGAATCTATAGTTATATATGGTGTTAAACTAAACAATTTTTGCAAGTTTTTAGTAGAACCAGCCAAACTGTAAGTTAGGGATAGCCCTGATTGGGTCCCTTCTGTAAATATGGGATACATTAGCACCAAATCACAGGATGAACAAAGTGGAAAAAGACATATTAGATTTGGTAAACGGCATACGAAACTTCTTAAAATGGTCAGGATTATTGTTATTTAAAAAAGTTGTAATCCACAATCAAAATCTTCATTTTCTTTAGAATCAAGTAGATGAAGCTAGGAATACTCCATTAATTATAGAACCCTCAGCAGGTCAACCTACAGAAGCCGTAGAAATTTCTGAACTGTGCAACGAACACGAAAGTCGAAGGAATGCTAATATTCAACGGATTTGGTTATGGATCTCGTTTTCTAAACATAGACTCGTTCCATAAAAACCGGCCTTATGAAACTTGTTTTTAAATATAGTGTAATTCTAATATGGCAACTCCTCAGTGGGTTAACAACACTAACTACACACTCCAGGTTAAACTGATAGGTAAGTTATTATATAAAAAATAAAAGTCAGCAAGTATCTCCCGATTGAAATTTTTAATTTTTCCTTTGGACCATAGGTCTTTTTTCAAAGTATTTATTACAAGTTTACAACAAAATGTCCCAAATAATATCTGAACTCAGCTGAAGGCTGTAGACTCAGAATGTAGTTAGGCTGAAGGCCGGAATCTACATAAAAACTTAAATCGCAAACTAAATTATCA